>OX422215.1:390553695-391819052 GCA_949130495.1 Sambucus nigra
AAGGGTTATCTTAAAATAATGCTAAATCATAATGGAGATATGCATACTAATCTAACTAAGTATTTACAAAAGTTAAATTTTCTTACACTATGGTTCAAAAGGGTTATTCTTCTATCAGTATTTCTGTAGATTTCCTCCTGTTGTAATATGATTCCTGTAGTGTTCATCATTGCCTATAGGTACTTGTGCATAATAACTTGAAGGAAATGAATTAGAAAAGTTTTTGAATAGTTGTTTACTAGTTCTATAATATATATATATATATAATAAAGTAGAAAAATTATGCATGTCATAAGCTTAGTTGATGATGTCATGAGATGCTTTTTTCCCCTGCAATACCTCTTTTGCCCCTCGAATTTCCACTCTTTTTTTTTACACTCACATTTATATCCCACTCTTCATCAAAATTCAAAAATAAGGTTAAACATGTCAAAAATGGAAGAGAAACTCAAAACCTCCCTCTCATTCTCTCCCGTTCATTTTATTCTCACAAAAAACCCTACCTCACAAAATAACTCCCTTCTCCCTCTGTCGTCCCCCTCTCCTCTCTCTCCCCCATTGTCGCTCCCCTGTCCCAACTGCCTTGTAATACCCTGCAGTTTTATGGGAAATTAAATCCAATAATTAAGTGTAATTTGGGAATTTAAGAAATTATTGTGAATAGTAATTTTTGGAGTTTTCAAGGATTAAATGATTTTCGCTGTGTATTATAATTACTCTTGGGACTAAATAAATAAGTTGGAGTATTTTAATTATATGTCGCAGCCGGGTAAAGCGACAGAGGATAATATTTTAATGGAAAAACTCGCATTGAGATGTCATGGGTTAAATTAGTGATTTGCCGTCAAGTACCTCGGATGGAGATTTCAAGTGTGTGGTTGGTCTCGGAATGGTCGAGATAATCATAATAGAGTATCTGGGGGTCGTAATTGAGTTTCAAAAATCTTTGGATTAATAGGGACTCACAATTGAGTAAACGAATCATTTTTGGGTTTTAAAGGGATAAACCCTTATTTCTCTCTTTATAAGGCATAAGAGAGAAAGAGAAAGGGAAATAAAGAAAGGAAAAAGAGAGAGAAAAGAAAGACGAAGGAAAGGAAGAGAGAAAAGAGGAGAAAATGGGAGATTTTGGTCAAGCTCCGTCGAATTCGACTCAAGGTCATCAGATTTCATCCTCCAGGCAAGTGTATAGTTGCTTTATTTCATTTTGTGCATTTATTTCATATTACAGTTGGTAAACTATATGATTTTGGGTTAGAACACTTAAAATAAACTTGGTAAAATTTGAATATGAGTTTACGTATTGATATAATGTAAACTCTTAAGGATTTCTAATGATTAATCCATGTAATGGAGTGAAGAAATGTGTTAAAATGATACACTGGATTTTTTATATTTTAGGGTTTAAATTTAAGAGAAATGGTTTAATACCCCAAATTAATTGATGTGTTAGTTGTAAAACAAAAATGGAGTTGTTGGATGAGATTAGAAACAACAAAATAGAGAATAATGGAGGTTTGGATTTTTGGAGAAGAAGGTGAATAGTCACATGCATCTTATCCGAATCGATTCGGCTAGGGAGAATCGATTTGGCTCGTGGTCAAAAAATAAAAATTGTATATCTTTTTGATACGGTCGCGTGGGCGCCGATCGCGTATTTTTCTGATTTGTTTTGGATTTATAATGATTTTTCTACGGAAGCCAGTCCGAGATCGAAATCGTTAGTCAGAAATTAAGGCTAGAATTTTTTGGAGATAAATATTAGGGGTTCTCAAATAGAGTGTTGGGACCTCTAAAGGACTTGAAGAGTTATGAAAACTTTGGGTTCGTTGAAATAAATCCGAGTTATAATTTAAATGGAAATTGGATTTAATTTTAGGTTTTGGGGATATAGATAAAACCTAAGAAGATTTGGAGATTTCGGACCAACCGAACCAATTCGGACAAGCTGAATCAATTCGGTATGGGACAGTAAGAAAGTAGAACCATTTCGAATCGATTCGGATAGTATGAATCGATTCGGTGGCCAGCGAATCGATTTGGACAGGCCGAATGGATTCGGTTCTGGGAGATTTTTGAGATTTTCTCCTTAAAGTTTAGGCAGATTTAAACTATGGTTTTGGAGATTATTATTGGGGATTCTAGATATGATATTAGGACTGCTTGATAATGGTATTGAGGGTGAGTAAACCCCGGGATAAAAGAAGGAACCTCGAATTTATTTAGTGTACGATTTGGGGTATAAATTTAATGAATGCTTGGGAATACTTCTGGGTTTAGTATCGTGAGTGTGTGAATACTCGAATACATTAATTATGAAAATCTTTGGGATTATTGGTCATCGCTATGTATGATTGGCAATTATGGCCATTTATATTTATTTAAGGAACTACGTGGATTATATATATACTATGTGAGTAAAGTATATAAATTATATGATACGGTTATGTATATATATCTATCTGTGGATGGTATATATATATATATATATATGTGAAGCATACCCCCTATAATTCTATCATTGGGAAGTTGCACGATGAGGGTGAGCACCCTAACTCGAGGAGCAGGGTGTGGATATTCCCCAGGTTATTGCGTCCATTGTGATATTGTGTGATTTTTATTAGGGGTGAGACGTGGTGGATATGATTCGTCTCATTGTCGGGGAGGAACTATGATCTCTTCCAAGACGTTGTGTGCGTGTGTTGGCCGTGATGCTGGTGATATTGAGTCCTACCGCTAGTCCCCAGGATGGTATGTGAGTGATGCCCTGGAAGATGATAGCATTTAGAGACTGCATTCCCGAGTTATATCTCATTGGGATGGTTATTGTACTTGTGTGATAGTACATTACTTGTGTATCAGAACAAGATATTATGTCTCTATGAGAGTAAAGAGAAAAAATGAATATGAAATGAAAAAGAATGAATTCTCATTCCGAGAGATATATCCGAAAGTGTAACATTATACATATACAAAAGTGAGAATGAAAGTTAAAGATGAGCATGATAATGAATATAATTCTATGTGTATACATATATATATATATATATATATATATATATATATATATATATATATATATATATATATCTTTCATGTGCTGAGGGTCTAATGGATCTCGACGATCGACCTTGCCAAGTAGTAGTGTATCGGGGGTGTTCCTTGTTTGGATTTCGCTTTACGAGACACCCCACACATGAATATGGCATAGTGTTGAGACTAGGGAGAAGTTGAGCCCTTAGTACTTGGGTTGTTTAAAATTTCTATAGTTTAGGGGTGATGGATTAGCTAAGTAGTGTAGCTTGACTATGATGTTTAGAGGGATGCGCTAGGTGTGCACTATTAGAAGAGAGGTGAGGGGTATCTCATGGGAGTGCGATGCCAATTTAAATATGAGATAAAACATATTTTTCTAAATAAATCATTTATGAACTTGCAAAATATTTTCACAACTCGGGCTCTGACCTATTTTTATATTTTCCCTCTCATGCTATATATTGTATATATATAGGTGTCCAGACACAGGGATGAGTGGATGTTAATTCCTTCGAGTCTGACATGTGCTGCGGTAGTTGTGGATGCATGCAGGTTTTTTTATAGACACTTCTATCCTTGTAATCTATATAGGAGGTATTGTTTAAACATTCGAGCTAATAACCCAACTACTTTTATTTATTCTTTTACCGCCTTTCTATGCGTAATTCAATTAGGTTGTATTACGTTACCGAGTGTTTGGTTATTTTATTTCTTTTTAGTTTCATTTATATAAACTGTGTGAATGTTTTATTTGTATAGTTTGCTTAAAAAGATTAGTTAAGTAAAATTTTGATGCCAGCCTAATAGGTTATTAGTAATTAATTTGGTTTTCGACAGTGATGATGAGAATGATCCATATGCGACTCATGTTTTAATTTGATATAGGAGTGATCGCCCGATATTTTATTAGGAGGAGTGTTACATGCCTCCCCCTTCTCCCCACTACCGCCCTATATCCACGCTGCCACCCTTCATCCCCTGTCGCCCTTCAGTTCCCTCAACACCGAAGTAAGGTATCCTCCATCCCATGCCGCCCTTTTGGTGTTCATATTTTTTTTTCTCTTTTGTAATTTTTTAAATGTTGGAGATGGATTTACTAATTGTTGGAGATGTGTTTACTAATGGTTCACCGATTTGTTTCTAACTGTTTTGGTTATTTGATTTGGGTTTTGGGTTTTTATGTAGGGTTTGCAGATTTGATGATGTGGGGAAGAGGATTGAATGTTTTTTCCAGCCGTATTCCTCTCTCTCTCTCTCTCTCTCTCTCTCTCTCTCTCCTTCTCTCTCTCTTTCTCTCTCGATACACACACACATAAGATGTGATGTTGTATATTTTTCTCTCTATGCGTGTATTGTGAACAAATAACTCCACTTTAGCTGACATAAATTTACACATTCATAAGTGGCATAGCAAACTGTTATACATTCATATTTCTGAAACCAAGTCTTGTTTGATTTAAAAAATTTGGGTCAGTGCCTTGATCTCTCTATTTTGGTTCATTTTTGTAGGTATACTTGAACTTGCAATATTTATACACTGTGAGAACTTACAACTTGCAATAGGTTTGTCAATCTCGCTATAATTTTTCCATTGTTTGATTAGGTTGTTTTTTATTGTGTTGTATACACCTTTGGAAAAAATTGATTGTGTTTTTGATTAGTTAATATGAATTACAATCTCTTAAATATTGCCCATGTTTACACATGTTGTATCAAACTCCATTCTTGATTATACATGTACTAATAGTACTAATACTTTGTTTTGCTGTTTCAGGTAAGTTTTGAGGATTTTCAAATTTCATCTTTTCTTTCTTGCACTCCTGGAGTTTAAAATTAGAAAGTGAGTATTATAATTTCTTTATTGAGACAATAGTCTGTCAACTCGCATTATCACCCTATTTTGACTCAACTGTGACACTTTTATCCTTTAGATTTACTTTCCCCCCTTTATATCGTTGGATTGCAGGAAGTAGCAGGCTTTGGATTCCAAATAAGATTTATTTTTGTAATGAAGTTGAAATTCTTTGTCTTCCATTATGGCCAAGGTACCTATATGCTTTTCCAATCATTCTCTTATATAGATAAATAAAGTTATACTGTCTATCACCACTTGCAACCACTTAAATTGTTAAGATCAGTTTTAATCTTTTAAACTTTAAGAGTTGAATGATTCATAAATGAAAAAGTCCTCTTTACACATTATTTTAATTTATGCAGGACTAATTCTTCGAATGTTGGAAGGGGGTGTTTTTATATATACTAGGATTTTTTCCTGATTCAATTTTAGCGTGATCTTCATATTTTAATTCTTTTTCATTACAATTTGTTTGTTGTCGTGTTAAAAATAGTATTTTGTCGATTCATCGAACAAGACGTAGATTAGTAAGGGAAATGGTTGTTGATAAATCATAGGAATTCTCTGGTGTATATCCTCTTAAATCACAAGCATTTCTAATTATTCCTTAAACTTTGGGGTATAAATTTAACTAATTTGAATTTATCTTTAATTTTATTACATTCCCCCTCTTCTTTGGCTACATTTATTTCTAATCATAATGATTATTAAATCAATTACTTTGTGGGGGTTCTTATGCCACCTCATCAAAGATGCATTTAAGAGTAGTGTAGCATTGACTTTCGTGAATTTAAACATAATGGGAATCGTGTTGGTTATGCATCAACAGTGGTTTCGAATAATCTAAATTGTATAAATTTATTAATTGGGATTCATGCATAAATTGAAAATTTTATATGAATTGTGTTCTTACATCTCTCAAGTTATTATATATGGTGTAATTATGACCTTACTGTTAGCTAAAGGGCGGGTTGGTGAGTGTTAGTGTCTTAATTTCTGCTAAGAATATAGTAACATTTGTGGTGATTGAAATTAGCATTTCCATTTTTAAATTCGTTGTCCCAATGGGGTTCGAGATTATTTTGATTTACCATTGGGTTTGATGGAGAGTAGAAGTTTTTGTGGACCGTCACATTTTGTTAATTGTAAACCAATTGAGACCCCATCAGTTTTGATGCCACGTCAGTAATTAATGCATCCGGTTCCCTTTTTTTATCATCTTAGAAATCGATTTCTATTAAAGAGAGGCTTTTCTTTAATTCTATGTATTAACTATTGAAAGTATGTTGGATTCTTCTTCTTTTTTACTAATAAGATTTCTGAATTTTTTGCCAAAAACAAATTAGTTGCGTTTTTGTGTTCTACATCATGAACAAAATCTGATCTAACTTTGTTATTCGTCTCCCTTCAGTAGTAATTTCATATTCAGTGAGGTCTTCGAGGACCATACTGTAACACCCCGCCTAATTAAATATCGGGTGGCCAGTCCCATACCAAATTAAAACATAATATACAGTTGGCTCATTCTTAGCATCACTGTCGAAAACATTTACAACTCACCCAATACCCAATTAAGCTGGTGTTAAAAACTTTTCAAATTTTAATTTAACAAAATCCATTTCCAGTTTAAGAATAACACAACACATTTTATTCTAAAACACTGATAACCAAGTAGATAACACAAAAGAATTTAAATGCAATTGGAATAAACATTCCCAAATAATATTAATCCATTACAGTAATCCCAACAATATCAAATGTATTAAAATGACACGAATACCATAGTATTTGACCCCGATAGAAGAAGATAATTGAATCCTTTGGGCGACATGCCCTAACTAAGAATACTGTGAATCAAATGAAGATAAGTGTCTAAGCAAAACTCCGTAAATCCATAGCCTATCAAAATCCGCTAAGGTTGGCGTCCCTGTTGCTGGACACCTGATATAGAAGATACAATAGAAAAGAAAATATGCAAGGAAACGGGTCAGAGCCCGAATGTGTAAATGATTTTTAAAACAACAAGTATTTAACAAGTGCAATAAAGCATTTATTATGTACATGTTAGATCCAACTCTCACTTGCTATTCTCACCTCTCAACTAGAGTGCACGTTTAACGTTTCCTATTAATTTCCTAGTTAATGGTTCCTCTTTTCCAGTTTCCATATTATAATTCCATTCACATATCATAATCCCCGTATGTCCCATACCATACGTCACATTATTGTTCATTTACATTTCTCATCATTTCTCATTAACATGAATCATTTCTCAATTAATATGAATTAAGTTTTTCAATAAACATTCATTAACTTAATTCAATTATCTTTCTCTATTCACCGTTATCTACAATTATCACCGTAGATAGATTTAACCATAATAAATATCCATTCATTCATTTAATCCATTATATATATATATATATATATATATATATATATATATATATATATATATATATATATTCATATATAATACGGCACCCCGAGCCACAGCTGCGGTGCAATGCATTACTCTGCTATCATGTCCCATCATCGCTGGTCGCCGAATAGTGGACAAAAGGTTCGGTAAGGATTCCTCGAACCATAAACAACAACACAATCATTGGAGTCGAACATAGTTCTCGTATCCATGGGTCACGCACATACCTACGTACCTTCAGTCAGCGGACTTATCAACTCCCCGATAAGTCTTTCATAGACCTATGTTCTCGAGCGATAAATCAAAGATCCCATGCATTCATCAGGATATGACTGCCCTCACGCGCAAACCTCCCACTGATAGCAAGTAAGCTAGGTATGTCATACACATAAATCATCAATCAATCAAATAGGTATTATCATACCTATAATATAATATCAATAAGGTAATATCACTACCCTAAGATAATTCCCATACGTAGCATTATATCTCTTTTAAATTCCACGTATTAAAATATCATATCTTTACTTCATAATTTAATTATCCTCGCATCCTATAACATCTCTCCACTCCCGACATCGTTAAGGTTCATGCACGGAGCGTCTCGCAAAGTGAAATCCAAACAAGGAACCCCTCCAATACACTACTACTTAACTTTGTCGATCGAGGAGGTCCGACAACTTCAACTATGCGATCGGGATAACCTCATACCTTCTTTCAACCAAATGTGTTCTAAACTCCCATCTCTATCCAGGAGCCATACCACTACGCTCTTGTACTACACTCAGCCCTTGTGAAATCAATAATGAGCTTAAACTCAGTTCTTGATATTTAAATTGTAACCCTAGGGCTACCGAGGTGTTATATTAAATATCCCCTACTTGAACTATCCTTAATCCTCATACAAACAGATTAGAATCCAACACATGAATCTAGCAACCGAAATCTATTTAACTTTAATTATCATAATTCTAATCAATTAAATCCCAATCAAATTAATTAAAATCTTAACTAGGGCTTACTGATCTTCTCTAAGTCCCATAATATCCAATTAATAATCACCGAAGATCTACAAAAGTTTTGGGATAAGAACCAACATTAAAAAGAAACAACATCATGAATTCTCATATTTTAAATACTCAGAAAAATCAGATCCAAAAATTATTCAAATCATCAATCCGACTTCAGATTTGGATTCTACACGAAGAATTGAGTCAGGTATGTGTTTTGAGTTTTTCTTAAATCTCATCCAAATGCACTCAAAAAGAAGATCTAAACATTCCAAATTGGCTCTTCTCATTCCACTCGTTTTTGCCTCTTTTTCTAGAAAAATTTCAACATATTATCTTCAAGAACACTAAATTATTTTCAGAATTTCTTCCACAGATTGATGAATATTTATTGGATTACTAACTACCTACAACATGAGTTTAATTCCTATATATTTTTAGATTCCAAAAATCCATTAACAACTATATCCTTTCATCTTCCAAGCATGAAAATCATCTCTTTTTATAACTATCCTAACATGGACAATATACGAACTTAAATTGCAAATATCAAACACTTGCCTCTAATGAAGATCTGACCCTTTGGAGTTGAATAACACAGGTGGTGACGGTGGTGGTGACCATTGACCTTTGATTCTCCTCCTTCCTAAGCAAACTTCTTTTTGTTTCCAAGCAACCTTCCACTCTCTCTAAGAAGATGACTTTTAAATTTTTGTAGAAGAGATGAAATGAACCTACATACACTAATCTCCAAATACTTATAATAAGACAAAACCCGAAATCACTATTCATCCCCCTTGTAAAAATAACCAAAATGCCCTTTTGGGTTGTCTTTTCATTTCCAAATGACCTGAGACTCAAAATTAACATCCAAATAGACTTTTCTGACTATTTCGAACCTTCCGGACGCAACGGCGCAGTCGAAATGACTATAAGGTCGATAGAAAATAAATTTCCTTTTTAATTTAATAAATTAGTCCTGACACGTCCCATACCGCGTCTGACTAAAAATTCAAATTACCGATTTTATATCACACTGTCATATCAATGACATCACATTCATATATTACCTAAATATTTTTAAGTAATATTCAGAATCATCCATTCACAGTCCGGATAAAACCCAAATGAATTAATTAATAATAAAATCCAATTAATCCATTAATTTAAAATATAACCCATTTTAAAAGTCATAAAAATTACGGGGTATTACATACTTCCCCCCTTATAACAGAATTTCGTCCCGAAATTCAGGAATATAAGTCATACCGGTAAGGTCAACTCCGAGTATAAATCTCACATCGCAAGAAATCTAAAACGTAGCGCCCATACAGTACGTTAACGAAAGTCCCTATCGATGTTATACGCCATGATATGCCCAAGTATAACCTCGGCCCAAAGGTACCTACCTCGGCCAAGATGATGGCCGAGACATTGATCGACCCTGAGGGGAAGGGGCCCATGATATCATCTCTCGGCCAGACATACCTCGGCTCTGGCCGACACTACCATCTACACAGCCAAGGGGGGCACTGCACGCATCACAGGCATCCTCAAGCACCTGGGAATAGCAACATCGGCCGATAGCAGACCGAGGTGACAAGGAGCCCTAATCACCTTCATTAGACAAATAGTCTCACCTCGGCTTTGGCCGAGGTGACCAGAAGCATTAATAATCACTGGCATGGGACTATCCCTACCTTGGCTGGGGTCGACCCAGCATAATGTCTCGGCTGATATCAGGCCGAGACTCCTCATGACATTACTCGGATTGAAAGGACCAAGCCTTTACAGCTCGGCATCTCCCAGGCCGAGGTCATTCACCAACATGCAGTGAAATGTTCGATGTTAGCCGAGCCACCAACCCAACATTAAGGATGTACATGGAGACCCTTAACTCGGCTTTCCCAACAAGACGGTTGGATGATTTACACCCAGACACTGGCATGGATGGCCTAGATGATTTGAGGTGACTGGCCCCCTGGCCCCAGTCGGTCACAGAGAAGATTCTCGCCGACGCAAAGCGACAAATTGTGGATCCCCTTCTGCGACCCTTCAACCCACAGGTAGTCACCCGTGACTTGCTTGGTCCCACCTAGCCCACATGGCCCATCTGCCGACACAAGAGGACAAGAGACTTTGTCGAACCCTTCAAGCTTAGAGGTCCCCATCTGAGGAATTAATTATTCCTCTCCCTTGTATAAATAGAGGGCTCCCCCTCTTCATTTGATACGCTTTAATTTTACTTAGCTCTCTCTCCCTCTCTCTCTATATTTGTAATAAGAATTTCCCGGCTACTTTCCGGTGGACTTCTCTTCTCTTTGTAAGTTTTAATTTCTGTCTTCAATTCCAGTTTGTAATAATTTCGAGTTATATTTCCGCATATTGATCCTCTCCTTGTTGGTATCAGAGCCATGATTGGCTAATTTGTGTGTTAGTGTTTAGAATGTAATCTTGGTCTGATGTATTATCACGGAACAGTAAACGTTATGATCTTCCAGGCATCGGAACAGTAAAAAATATGAAGTTCTCGATGTACGAAAGTAATGACTGTTACTTTTGTCCGGTATAATGCACGTTTGAACAGTAAATCACTGTTCACCGGCGTGAATAGTATTTTACTATTCACATCAGAATACTATTTTAAATAATCACTATTCACATTAAAATCCTAATTTAAATGGTTACTATTCATATTGAAAACCTAATTTAAATGATAATAATCAGGAGAAATAGAAATCTGGTTGTGATATACTGGCAACTTGTCGCGTAACCGGGTTGCCGTTTAGCCGGGGAGGCGTTAGGCTTATTCCCAAAGTAAATCGTTGACCGCCGGGTATCAAAAGTGATTTCTATTTCTGCTTATTATATTCATTTAACTGGCGAATTTCGATTTAAATATTAATTATTCAGATTCAGTATTTTGATTTGTATATTGTTTTGTTTAAATAAATATTTTGATTTGATTTTTACACTCCTATTCCAGACCATGTGATTATTACATTTCTAAACATTAACATCTGTGTAATGGAAGAACAAACCATTGATACACACACAACACAAGAGTTCACGAAGAACTCTTCCTTAATTGAATTTGATGTTCAGAAGGATCTGAACAGGTGGACTATTCCTAAGGTCCATCCTAAAGTTATATACAACACTAACTGGTATAACTTTCGTAGCAAATATGCTATTAAGACTATGGAACAAACCCTTAGTCTGGTCGAGCAAGATAAGAATATCGAGCTCTTTAATAAAAAAGATCTTTTGGGTTACATGAAGGATAAAAATTATCATTTTATTCATGTTGGTTTAATTCAGATTGCTTTTAAACCTTTGACTCTTTCTGGCATGAACGCCTGTCTCCAAGCTACACTTCGTGACGGAAGATGTACTAATTTTAGACAATCTTTGATGGGAGCTATCGAAACTAGTTTATGTAATGGACCAGTTTATTTTGATGTGTTTCCAAATATAACCTTGTCTTTAACTGATATGCACCTTTGTAAGTGTTTGAGTCTGGGATGCTTCTTCTTCATAATGCTCCCCCTCTTAACCCTTTTAGCAAAAAGAAAACTGCTAAAGAGGTTTTAGCCCAGATACCCTTAGTAGGAATCCTATTCCTATCCCTTCTGATGATGATGACGCATCAATGACCTCTGCTCTGGCTATCGAGGTCCTAGGTCCAGTCAATGACCTGAGGCAGAGGCTATCGAGGTCAAGGAGCGCGTCAGGCTCTCAAAGAGGGAATAGGCAGGCTCGGCCAGATCAAGGCCGACCCTTGGAGAGAAGAGCCAGGGAGCAGGAAGAGGTCAATAGTCAGCATGTTGTGGCTGGGGAACCCTCTGTCCATCGTAGGGAGGTGGCAGGGGATAACCTCGGCCTAGGTGAAGAGAGAAGACCCTGGAATGACTCAATCCAACGTCTCGAGGAGAAGATAGGGGACCTCATAAAGAGCAGGGACCCATTACAGAGGGGCTACTCGGAGGGCTCCCCGTTTGTAGCTAGAATAGTGGGGTTCCCAACCCCAGCTAAGTTCAAGCCTCCTACAGTGACACCTAAGTATGATGGCAGCACTAACCCAGTGCACCATATCGAGATGTATCAATCGGCGGCAGATATTTACTCAATACCCGATGAGATGAAGTGCAGGGCCTTCTCAGGAACCTTGACAGGGGCAGTGCACAACTGGTTCACCTCTCTTCCGAAGAACTCGATCAAGAACTTCAAAGGCCTAGAAGAGCAGTTTATCCATAACTTCTGCTTTGGGGTAAGACCACAGAAGAAGACTACCCACCTCCTATATGTCAAACAGGCTAAGGGAGACAACCTAAGAGACTATATAGCAAGATTTAATAAGGAGAAGCTGGAGGTAGAGGATTACGAGGAGAGCATAGCCATGACTGACCTGATAGGAGGCCTCCAGAAGGGGAAGTTATTGTGGAAGCTGGAGGAAGACCCCCCCAAGTCTATGGCAGAGCTGTTGTCCACCGTAGGGAAAGTGATGAATGCGGAAGAGGCAATGGCCGCCAAATATGAGGAGGAGAACCGTGGTAGCACTGGGAGGTCCCAGAGTAAGAAAGGGGGGAAGAAGAGGTTAGCAGATGACAAGTTCGCTCATTACACTCCTCTGACTGTGAGCTGTGAGCACATCCTTAATGAGATCAAGACTGACCGGGCTCTGAGGTGGCCAGAGAAATTGAAGGCCCCACCACATAAGAGGAATAAAAACCTCTGGTGTGAGTTCCATCAGGATCACGACCATGTCACAGATAGATGCTTTGCTCTGAAGGATGAGATTGAGAAGATGCTAAAATCCGGGAAGCTAAGAAAGTATGTGGATGGAAAGGCCCCAAAGGGTGGAATAGAAGACCCTAGGAAGAGAAAAGATGACAGGTGCCGTGGCGATGTACCGGCTAGAAGGCATGATGATTCAGAGGGTGATGATGGAGATGACCCGGATCTCCCACCTAAGGATGACAACACCCCAGTGAAGAGGGTAGGGATGATCTCCTTTGGTGTTAACATTATATGTGGTGGATTCGCAGAAGGTGGCTCTGAGGTAGCCGACAGGAAAGCTCATGTAGCGGAGGCCAAGTCAGTGGTCAAACCTGAGGTTGTGAATCTAACGTCTTCTGACGCAGTGCAGAAGAGGAAGAAGGTGGACATGGACACCCTCGTAGTGGGGTTCTCCAGACTCAACTTCAAGGGCATCTTAGCCCCCCATGATGACCCTTTAGTCATAACAACAAGGGTGCATGGGTGCGATGTAGGGAGAATCCTCATAGATGGGGGAAGTTCAGCAGATGTGATGTTCTGGCCTTGTTTCAAGAGCTTGGGTCTTAGCAGGGCAAGGCTTGTGCCCTACCATCACCCATTGATAGGCTTCAGTGGTGAGAAGGTACACCCATTGGGCATGTATGAAATGGATGTGCGGATGGGAGATGAGTGGCCTAAGAGGCTGACCAAGAAGATAAACTTTTTTGTTATGAACGAAAATGTCTTCTCGGCCTACAACCTCATCATCGGAAGAGTGGCCCTCAGAGAGTTTGAAGCCGTGCCGTCAACGGTCCACCAGATGCTAAAATTCCCGACTCCTAATGGGGTAGGGGAAGTGCAAGGGGACCAGACCACGGCGCGGGAGTGTTATTTCAACTCAGCCGAAGAGCGAGAGGCCCATAAGAGAGCAACCGCCACTTACGACATTGACACTCTTGATCCCAGAGTTGAAACAAAATTGAAGAAGGGCGAGCCCGCGGAAGAGGTAGAATCCATCGTCCTCAATGAGGACGAGCCAGAAAAAACCGTCCAGGTTGGCAAAGCCCTGGAGCAAGGGATCAAGGAAGAGCTGATAGACTTCCTTAGGAGGAGGCATAGCGTCTTCGCGTGGAGTCATGCAGACATGCCTGGTATCGACCCTGAGATCATGACCCACAAGCTCAACGTGGACGGAGACGCTAGGCCTATTAAATAGAGGTGAAGGATCTACTCCAGAGAGAAGTATGAGGTCATCCCGGAAGAGGTGAAGAAGTTGGAAGAGGACGAGTTCATAAGAGAGGTTACTTATCCAGAGTGGCTCTCGAATGCAGTCATCGTGTCTAAGGCTAATGGAAAGTGGAGAATGTGTGTAGATTTCATAGACCTGAATAGGTCTTGCCCGAAAGACAGCTATCCCTTACCCAGGATAGACCGGATGGTGGATGCAACGGCAGGGCACGAGCTTATGAGCTTCATGGATGCTTATTCAGGCTATAACTAAATTTTCATGGATACCGAAGACTCTGAGAAGATAGCCTTCATTACTGACAAGGGGATGTACTGTTACAAGGTGATGCCCTTTGGCCTGAAAAATGTGGGGGAAACGTATCAACGTCTTGTCAATAAGATGTTTGAGGAACAGATAGGTAAGACCATGGAGGTGTATGTGGACGATATGCTAACGAAGATCCTGAAAGCATGTACTCACGTAGCGGACCTTGAGAAGACCTTTGATGTCATGGACTCCTACAGAATGAAGCTCAACCCAGCGAAATGTGTCTTCGGGTTACAAGCTGGGAAGTTCCTAGGGTTCATCATTAATCAGAGGGGGATTGAAGCAAACCCGGAGAAAATCAAGGCGTTACTCGACATGAAGACTCCTAAGAGTATCAAGGATGTTCAGAGACTCACTGGAAGGGTGGCAGCCCTGAACAGGTTTGTTTCCAGAGCCACGGACAAGTGTCTTCCGTTCTTTAAAGTTGTGAGAAAGGCCTTCCAGTGGGACGAAGAGTGTGAAAAAGCCTTTGATCAACTGAAGTCCTACTTGGGGTCCCCCTTGCTGCTGTCCCGGCCCATCGCAGGGGAGAGGTTGTTTGTGTACCTAGCAGTCTCTGAGTTAGCCAGTAGCGCGGCCATCATACGGGAAGAGGATGGGGTTCAGAGACCTGTGTACTTCAATAGTAAGGCCCTTCAGGGGTCTGAACAAAACTATCCCCGCATGGAGAAGTTGGCTTATGCCCTGATACACGCCTCTAGGAAGATGAAGCCTTACTTCCAAGCTCACTCCACGGTAGTCCTAACCGACTCACCACTACGGCAGGTTCTGCACAAGCCTGAGAAGTCCAGAAGATTGATGACCTGGGCCATCGAGCTAGGAGAATATGATCTTACCTACCAGCCCTGGACAACCATCAAGGGGCAGGCCCTGGCAGACTTTGTCGTAGAATTCACTTGGGAAGAGGTCGAGATAGAGGGGCGCTTGGGTAACGGCGAAGAGACGAACCGAAGTGTCTTCCGAGATTCAGAAGAGACTGCCCCGTATGTCTTCTGAGGCCGAGAAGAGGTTGCCCTAGGTAAAACTCGGAGAAGAGTAGAAGAAAATGAAGAGGATCGGTACCTCTTCGAAAAGGGGGTTATGAGAGAAGGGGTCTTCTCATCCGATACAGACGTATGGAGCCTCTTCGTTGATGGCTCTTCTTGTGACAATGGAACCGGCGCGGGGCTAGTACTCTCGGCTCCAGATGGCGCCAACATTGAGTATGCCTTGAGATTCAACTTCAAGGCCTCCAATAACGAGTCTGAGTATGAGGCCATGATAGCAGGTCTCTTATTGGCAACCACTCTTCGGGTGAAGCGACTCCTGCTTCATAGGGACTCAAGATTGGTTGTCAATCAAGTGCTGGGGGCATACGAGGCCAAAGATGAAAGGATGGCCAAATACCTGAAGAAGGTAAGAGGGTTGCTAGAGTATTTTGAAGAAGCAAAGCTGACGAGAGTACCTCGGCTGAGCAACAACCACGCCGATGCGTTGGCAAGACTGGCCTCGGCAATGAAGACAGACTTGGGAAGAACCATCCCAATTGAAGTCTTAGGAAAGGCAAGTATTGAGGAGGATGAGGTATGTAACCCTTGTCACAATGTAAACCTGGGAGACTCGTGGATTGACCCTCTTGTCAGATACCTAAAAGAGGGGGAGCTACCTGAGTCCAGGATGGAAAGAAGAAAGTTGAGATACAGGGCTGCAAAGTTCTCTTTGGTAGGAGACGTCTTGTACAAAAAGGGGTTTCTACTACCTCTCCTCAGATGTGTGCACCCTGCGGAAGTGCCCCAGGTCTTAAGGGAGGTTCATGAGGGTTCTTGCTCTAGCCACATTGGGGTAAGACCCTTAGCCAAGAGGATCATCACTCAGGGATACTGGTGGCCTACCCTATCTAAGGACGCCGCAGATTATGTGAAGAGGTCCGACAAATGTCAAAAGGTTCGCCACCATCCCTCACCAACCTCATCAGCCTATGACGTCGATCTCTTCTCCATGGCCATTTTCGGTATGGGGAATTGACTTGGTAGGAAATTTGCCAAGAGCAGTCAACAACTATAGATTCTTGATAGTTTCCATTGACTACTTTTCAAAATGGGTAGAGGCAGAGCCGATGATAACCATTACAGAACAGAAGACCTTCCAGTTCATCTAGAAGAACATCATATGTAGATATGGCCTCCCGAACATGCCCATCTCGGACAACGGGACCCAGTTCAAGAATTCCTCCTTGGAGAAGTATTGCCAAAGTGTGGGGATCAAACAGTTCTTCTCATCTCCTGGTCGACCTCAAGCAAATGGCCAGACCGAGGTCACGAACAGAACCATCTTGGATGGAATCAAGAAGAGGTTAGAAGACGCAAAGGGGAGATGGATAGAAGAGGTCTACGCCGTGCTATGGGCTTACAGAACTACGGCAAGGACACCCACAGGAGAAACCCCATTCATGCTGGCACATGGCTCAGAGGCAGTCATACCAACGGAGGTATGACTGCCAACTCATCGGATTCAGACCTACGACCCCGACAGCAATGGGGAGAAGAGAAGGCTAGACCTGGATCTCATCGAAGAAAGAAGGGAAGAATTAGAGGTCAAAAAAGCAACCTACAACCAGAGGGCAGCAAAATTCTACAACCAGAGGGTGAAGTCAAGACCCATTGCAGTAGGAGACCTAGTTCTAAAGAAAACACTACAGAAGGCAAACAAGCTACACCCAAACTGGCATGGCCCCTACAAGGTGACGGAAGAGGTTGTGCCTGGCACTTACAAGCTAGAAAACCTAGAAGGAGAACCTTTCACTAACCCGTGGAATGCTGACCATCTCAAGAGATATTACATATGATGTATAGAGTTTTATGAAAATGTACTATCTTACTAAGAGGAGGTTATTAATAAAGATCAGTTTCCATATCAAGTTCTTATTTCGTTCTTTAAGTCCATAAGCTTATTATGAGTCTAACCTCTTAGGTGATGACCTCATACCCTCATAACATCACTCGGTGGTGACGAGGTCTGAGCTCAGACACCTGGGTTAGATGACCTCAGACCCTTAACATCATTAATTTGGTGACACTTATTATGAGGCTAACCTCTTAGGTGATGACCTCAGACCCTCTTAACATCACTCGGTGGCGACGAGGTCTGAGCTCAGACACCTGGGTTAGATGACCTCAGACCCTTAACATCATTAATTTGGTGATACTTATTATGAGGCTAACCTCTTAGGTGATGACCTCAGACCCTCATAACATCACTTGGTGGTGACGAGGTCTGAGCTCAGACACCTGGGTTAGATGACCTCAAACCCTTAACATCATTAATTTGGTGACACTTATTATGAGGCTAACCTCTTAGGTGATGACCTCAGACCCTCATAACATCACTCGGTGGTGACGAGGTCTGAGCTCAGACACCTGGGTTAGATGACCTCAAACCCTTAACATCATTAATTTGGTGACACTTATTATGAGGCTAACCTCTTAGGTGATGACCTCAGACCCTCTTAACATCACTCGGTGGTGACGAGGTCTGAGCTCAGACACCTGGGTTAGATGACCTCAGACCCTTAACATCATTTTGGTGATATGGTTGACAACATCATATTAAGTAATGACTTCAGAGATCATATAACATTCAAATACATTCAGAGGTCAAGATAAAGGAAGAAATTGACATTCAATAAAAGAAGAGATTACATAACACTCAGATGTCTGATAAATTACAAGTTCAGAATTACAAGTCAAAAAATACAAAATACAAGGCCAAGTTAAACATCTGAAGGAGGAACATTCGAAGTCTCGGCTGGGTTGACCTGTTCAGCATTGGTCACCTCAGCCACATCATCAGCAGGGTCAGTTCCTCCGAGATCAGTCCCTTCCAGAGTAGCAGTCTGACCAGGGGCAGCAGCCTCGTCTTCTATCTCTTGCAGGGCCTGGACAAACTGAGGGTCGGCGAAGCCGAGGCCTATAAAGTCGGAGGCCTTTATAGGCAGCACTGAGGCATCTGCAATGGCGGCCTTCACAGCAGCACTGACCTTCCTCTACAGGGCATCGTCCTTATCCTTCAAGGCATCGTCCTTATCCTTCAGGGCCTTGGCGTGGCTTTGGACGAGTGTAGAGATATCTTTTTCCAGTCCCTGGGCCTTATTTTCAAAGTTCTGGGCCTTGGTCTTGGCATTCTGCAACTCTGACCTCAGACAGTCAATCTCGGCCTTCAGCGTGCTCTCAACCTTCTCAGCCTCCTGCCCCTTCTGAATGAGAGGCAGCTTCCTCATGGCCCAGTTAGATAGCTGGTACATGGCAGTGGCACCCTGCGCAGATAATGAAGAGGTTAGATGGGGGTAACATCAGACGTTGCAGTTGAAAAATTATGGACAAAAGGAACAAGTCATACCTGGGCGACCCTGTGGAGGACGAACTCAACAAGCATGGAAGTGTCCATGGCCCTGTAAAAATGCTTGTCAGCCTCAGTCATCATGTTGGCAAGGGCGTCCATGGCCTGTCGGCTGTTGCCGACCACGCTATCGGAAAGTTTCAGCTGGTCCAGACGAGCCGACAAGGTGTCGGCTGTGATAGGGATCGCAGCGTCTGAAGTCTTCCTTTGCCTGGAGGTCGGCCTCTGATCCTCAGAGGCCGGGACCTCAGGGGCCCTCTTCTTGGACTTAGATGTTGAAGGAGCTGGAGGAGGAGCGTTCAAACCAGTCCTCTTTGCAAGTCTAGATAAACTCGGAGCTGCCATCTCCCACAACTCGTCCGGGACACCTGGAGGTCTCTCTGCAAAAGTGAAAAGATAAGAGTCAGAAATCAAACATGAATGATCAGAGGTTAGACTTGAAACAAAAAGAAAAATCCTTACCAAAGTCAACAAGGGGGCTTCCACCTAGGCTCGTCCCCGAGAGATAGTGAGGGGTCAGCAGATGTTCGAACTTTACGAATAGATTATGTGCCCCTTGGTCTTGCAGGGCCTTCACCTTTTTGCCGTTATAAAGACTTAGGCCGGGATCGGCCCTGGCAGACAGGTGACCTTACCCCATCTGAGGGGTACCCTCGACTTAAAGATGGAAGAGGGAACAGATGAGCCAAATTCCCATGGCCCTGAAGCAAAAAAATACCGGGGTTTCCAATTATGGTTTGAGGTCTGAGTGACCAGGAGCATCTTCTTCTCAGGCCTCCAAGCTACGAAGTGATAGTAGCTCGGATGATTTTTGGCCGAGGTAGGGACGTAACAACCAGCAAAGGCCTGAACCGGGAGGTCAGAGTGGTGGACTGCCCTCCACAAGATGATGGCCCCTATAATAACTCTCCAAGAATTGGGAGAGAGCTGTGAGGGGGCCAAGTTGATGAAGGAAAGAATGGACCTAATGATAGGGTGAATGGGTAGACGAAACCCTAACTTAAACATCTGCTCATACAAGAAGATCTCTCCATCTCGACCGTTGTAGGCCCTCTCTTCCCTCAGAGGTCTCCTCAATTTGATTGAGGGACTGATGGAGTATAAGTATCTGAAGTGCAATAGATCCACCTCAGTGACTGTGCTCTCGTACTCGTCCGCCTCAGAGGTGTCAACTTATCTTTCAACATCATCATCATCATCATCATCATCATCAACCTCAACGTCGGCTGGAGTAGACGTGAATGTATGACTAGGGAACCTCTGAGCAAACTCAGCCCCGGTAACGACCGACAGAGGAATAGCATCTAGAATGGGAGGCACATCCACACTTGGCTCAACAAGTTCAACCTATGAAGAAGAACTTGAGCTACTTGTGCCATTTTTGGACGAGGCACGGCTAGAGACCTCGGCCTGGTCATGGCCCTGACCAGTCTGAGGTGTGAAGTCCATGGCTTCTTGGAAGGAGTCCACAGACATGGGGTCTGAGGTGGAAGACTCAGACTCAGACATCAGCAATCGGTTGGCAGAGACGTCTGTCTGATAAAAATTCTCAGGAGGATCAGGATATACCACCTTAAGAGGTGGGGGAAAGAGGGGTCTGACAGGAAAATCCTGTGACCTACGAGCTTCTTCCTGAGCTCTCTCTATTTGCCTAATTTTCTCTAAGGTCTTCTCTCTAAGAGAAGGGAAGTCCTCAAGAAGTTGGTACAAGGGTCTGAGCATCAGAGGACGACCCAAAACTTGGAACGACCCTAAACTTGAGGAAAACTCCTAAACTCACAAACACGATTGGCTTATGAAATAAAAGGGTTTAAAGATCAAACTAAGGAATTTCAAATAAACTTGAGGTCACCTGAATTGATGAAGCTCGCCGGAAAACTCAAATGAACCACCGAAAAACCCAAAAACCTCGCCGAAAAATTCAAACCAAATGCTAAAAACAAAGGAAATGGAAGGGGAGAGGTACATGAAGATGAGTGGATGGACAAAATGAAGAGATTCCACAAGAAACCTATGAGAAACCTTTGGCAGAAAGGGCACTGGGTTGAAAATGCTTTAGAGAGAGAAATTGCAAGAAGTAGCGTGCGCGGGAAAGAAAAGAGAAAGAAGAAAGAAGAAGAAATGGTTAACCCCTTAAATACTTGGGCACACTTCCCAAGGCCCATCATTGCCTTGGGAAACCCAAGGGACAGTTGACAACGCACGCAAGACAGGTGGGCAAGCCTTAGCCTTGGGCAGGTGTCACGCAGGTGTTAACCTTGGGACGAACAGGCCTCGGAGGTGAAGCAATCCCCTAGCCACTTGCTCTGGCATATGACTAAGGGCTGGGGGGTGATTGATATGCCCAAGTATAACCTCGGGCCAAAGGTACCTACCTCGGCCAAGATGATGGCCGAGACATTGATCGACCCTGAGGGGCAGGGGCCCACGATATCATCCCTCGGCCAGACATACCTTGGCTCTGGCCGATACTACCATCTACACAGCGAAGGGGGGCACTGCGTGCATCACAGGCAGCCTCAAGCACCTGGGAATAGCAACCTCAGTCGATAGCAGACCGAGGTGACAAGGAGCCCTAATCAACTTCAATAGACAAATAGTCTCACATTGGCTTGGGCCGAGGTGACCAGAAGCATTAATAATCACCGGCATGGGACTACCCCTACCTCGGCTGGGGCCGACCCAGCATAATGTCTCGACTGAGATCAAGCCGAGACTCCTCATGACATTACTCGGATTGAACGGACCAAGCCTTTACAGCTCGGCCTCTCCCAGGCCCAGGTCATTCACCAACATGACTGTCGAGTATCTGTTGACATTTGGATAAGGACACCTGGGCACAAATTAGTTGTAACAATATTATTCTCCACATGGGGGAGAATATTTCATCATCATTGCTTACATGTGACAGTGACAGATGGCATTCCCACATTGGTGAGGATACCACACACATGCTCATTGCATGCATGGGGGGTACAGTGCGCCCCCTAGGCACTATATATAGGGATCATCCCCTACCTTGCAAAAGGATCCTGCTATTGAAACCCTAGCTAAAACCCTGTCTAAAGATACAGTAGAGAGAGAGAGAGCTTGAGTGAATTGTACCCATGGCCATTAGTGCCTTTGTTCAGTGATACTACCCACACACTCACAGTGGACGTAGGCCAGATTGGCTGAACCACTCATATTCCGGTGTTGATTCCTCATATCCTCACCTCCTTCTCTTATCTCTATATATAGCTGTGCCACCATTGTTATACTTATATTGAGATTGGAAACACCTCACCTGGTGGTGCTAAGCCACCATTGTTATACTTATATTGAGCTTGGAAACACCTCACCTGGTGGTTCTAATTCTTAGCATCATAACGCCAAGCCTCACCATATAGTTCCAACTGAATCGAATATAAACTTTACCCAACCTTCCCTATACCATCCTCGTGACTAATTTTGGGGAAAATGAGCCTCACATATTGAACAAATAAATTCTGAAGTTCCAACTACTTACTGTTTTTTCCCAATTATGAAAACTACTACAATCCAATCATCCAGGGCACCCATACACCCTATCGTACAACTTTCATTATAATAGCAAAGGTTATAAACTCATATCCTAAGACCTATCTTATTTTGACTCCCAACGGTTATTAGTTTCATGTGTGGGGCGTCTCGCAAGCGAAATCCAAACAAGGAACCACCCCGATACACTACTTCCTAAAGTAGTCGGTCATCGAAAATCCTAAGGTCCATAGTCAATAGTATATAAAAATTTGGTTTATCGAAAAAAAAATATCAGGTTTATCGATTTAAACAAAATATTTTAGGTTTTATTGATTTCAAATAGAGTCTACTCATCTACTGTTCTCTAGAAGACAAGATGCTGGTTAATAGTAGGTGATATTCGTGATAAGTTTCGAGATTAGAGGTGAGGAATTATTTTTGGAGACGATATTATTTTTGGAGATTGTGAGCCTGATTTTTTAGAGTTACGCCTTCGGCGAATTTCGAGGGCGAAATTCCATTGTTAGTGGGGAAGTGTAACAACCCGCGTAATTTTAGGCTATTTTAATTAATTTAGGAAAATGGAGGAAAATAAAGTTTTTGATAAAATTATTTTTATTGCTCAAATATGTTGGTTATTATTTTTTAAAGGCGAGAATTTCAAACGGTTTCGAAATCGGAGTTAAAACGGATTTTAGAATAATTTTTAAATGTTTTTAACTCTTGGAATTCTAAGTCGGCGAACATTAAGTAATTTTCAAGAGTTGTTTTAACTTCCAACTCTTCATTTCTTTGCCTTATTTAAAGGAGTCTTTTGGATTACAACTCTTCATTTCTTTGCATTATAAAAGGAAGTCGCGGGCAAGCCTTTTAACCTACTTTTGGCACAAATTTTGGCAGCAAATATATTTTATATTCATCTTCTTTTTATATACACATTGGCCCTTGAGATTTGTGAGTTCCAACCTTAGATTAGAGGTGTTATTGGGGCTATTTTGTCGGAGGTTCTTGGAGGAGAGTTTGAAGATATTTTTTGTTGATCTTGAGGATGTGATCGTTGGTTTCTCATCATGGTTTGAGGTATGGGGTTTTACACAATATGCTCCTTTAAATCTCTCGAGAGTTTATTCCGTTGAATTCTTGTTAATTGAACTCATATTTGAATCGTTAAATTCATTGAAATCTGGAAAATAATTGTTGAAATTATTTTGATTCATGTGGTATCACTATATTGTTGTTGAGCACGTTGTCATGAGATTTTATTATGGCACGGATGTTGGGCACCCGCCAAAATTCCTGTTTCCCGGGCTATGGCTTGATAAAGCATATAGGGATGTGGTGAGGCTTGGTGACCTGGTTAAAGTGTTGTTGAGAAATTATATTGATAAATGATTTGAGATTTGCATTTCGATTTGAATATTCGTACTCGTGTTGTTACGTTTTATTCATCGCTAACATGTATTTGTTGAGCATCTTTCCTGTCGTATTGTGTACTTCCCCATATTTTCTTTTAGTGGCAGGTTAGCGCGGATTTTGGGGTGCTATGGAGATTGATTTTAGTGAGGATTGTTTGGGAAAGATTTGTATTATTTTGATGTATAGAGCTTTGGATATTTGTATTTTATTTTTAAGTTAGTATGTAATTCCAGAGACTTGTTATAATTGAAAAGATAGATTAGTGAATTTATATTATTTTGGGTTTATTTAGATGCTCTATACCTTGTCACTTGTGGATTTGGATTTATTTTATCGCATTAGCACTCCATTCGCTCTCCCCGGGCGGGCGGGGTGTTACACATACTGAGATCAACCAACACAAATAATGAATATTGAATTAATGGCAATCACAATTTATGTTATCAGAACTAAAGGTAGATAATTTTTATGTTATCAGAATTTAATTTTAATTCATTATTTCTAACTATACCAGCTTAATTGTTTAAGGTGATCCTCCTCTTTACTTAATGTGATAAATTTTATTTCACCTTTATATTCCAGCAGGCTCAGATGTCTACTAATGCAATGGGTGGAGAGGCTTCCACTTTGTCATTAATTGAAGGGAGGTGCAATGGGTTGAAAGGGGTATTTTGAGGTTTTGTTTCATTTCATACAGAGCTATTGCATCTTTTATGCCCATTACATACAAAGATGGGACAACTGCAATGACAAGGCCCATAAACGCAACACATCTTGAAAAATCAACATGGTAGTTTCTTCTAATTGATTAGCTGTATTTATATTTGAATTACTCTATGGTTCAATTTTAAAATTAGTTGGTTTTCTTTCCTTTAGAGTTTTATGAGTTTACTAGATCGAGTATGGACTTTAAAATCCTTCTTTGCTTTATTGATATATGAACTCTTATAGGTTTGGACTATTGGTGTTAATCTTTCTTTTCACTTGAAACCCCAATTGGTTTGGGTCAAATATATATCACCCATTGGCAAGTATTTTTACATTATTGTAGTTATATTTTAATAAAAATTTTCTCTAAAATCACATAATTGCCATAATTTACAATTTTTGACGAACCAACTTTTTTACTCTAAATAGGTGAAAAACATACATTTCATAATTTTTACTTTCACTTAGATGAAAAACATTCCACTCTCAATTAAACAGGTTGGCAATGTTATATATTATCTTTTAATGATCAAAATGATATTGTGATGCATTAATTTTCTTCTTTCACACATATATTCAGCTCCAGGCCAGCTTAGATCCTCACTCGGCCGATCCCCATGGCTATTTGCATCCATGTACAATGAACCATGCACTTTGTTTGGGATTAATCTAATGATTGATAGCTGGATTGTCCTTATGTTGGGTTATCTAGTTACTGAATCGTTATTGATTCAGTTTTCTTTTAGTATTTTTCCAGACTTGTAGCAATCATTTTTTAATTTCCTATAGACTAAAAATATGATTATGATCCATTGCTTTGTATCTTATTTAAGAAGTATTCAATTGCAAGTGGATTCAATTGAAGTAGAAACATCTCTGTTTAAATGGATAAATCATATTCATTCAACCATCATCAAGTGGGTGAGGGAAAGAATCATGATAAGAATTAAGGGTTATATCAATTTTATCAATATCTTTTTCTATTTAAACCGTTTTAAAGTATCTCAACTATAGTAATTTTATCTATATTAATTTTATCCATATCCTTTTCTATTTAGACATGTTTGAGGTTAATGCATCCATGTTGAGTTTGTATTTATTAATTTACTTACTTGCGAGTCTTGATGACATTTGCTTCAACTTACTCCTGATGTCAGATCATAGAAATGTCCACCACACTTCACTTGCGTCCCCAAACACAAGGGACCTATTATTTCTCTTTTTCCCAACACTATTTAAAACTTTTAAGTATGTTTGTTTGTGGGTATACAACACCATCTATTGTTAAGTTGTAACACGAGTTAAAGACGAAGTTGTCCAAACCCAAAGGCACCTGTTATTTCTCTTGATGACATTTACTGGTGTTTCCCATAAAAGATTAACTTTAAGTAAGTTAAAACATGTTATTTCTCTTTTGCCCCTAATTATTCACAAAGGCACCTGTTAATGACAAAGTTGTCAAAATTGACCAATTGGGATGATTTAGAATTCTTTCGTCTTCATTTAATATTGTTTCAAACACGCTGGCTTTAAAAATGTTGGGGTTCGTCTTCATACTGAAGCATTCTTACTACATATTTCTATTCAGTGTTTTGACAAACCACACCCATGCCCGAGGAATACTGTTAAGATGTTGCGATGCTATGTAACGATTGCAATAATCAGTCAGAACAATACCTATTCGGTCTGGAGTTCTCCTATGTCTTGGATTGATCATCATACACAAGTGGATTGATCCTCATACGCAGGTAACAAAGGCATCCAACAAACCTATGTTAAAATACGTCATTTATTGCAAGATTCAATCTCCTTTCTCAGCAGCAAATATAATGATGAGGAGTTTTTCGATAGAGAGCACATGAACAGACATTTTTTTGGCATAAAATAGATTTTGTTTTGTTATATTCAAGATTCATTATCATATGTTTTCCTATTTTCTTATATTATTTAAATCGTGTTCGGTCTATAAAGTTAATATTCATCTCATATAATAGTGTTGAAGACATGGGTTCTTCTAATTCCACTAATTTTGAACAAAATGAGTTTTCGATTCGGTTTTGCACCGTACAAAAAAAACGGAGTCGAAGACATGGGTTCGCACAAAACTGTCGAGGTGAGAGTAAACTCATTTCGTGGTCAACTGCAAGCAAAATATGGAGTGGCTCTTGAGCCATCAGAAGTATTGAATTGCAACTTCTTTATTTTTTGGTAGATTTTATTCCAGTGGGCATATGGAGTGCCTCCTTTGAACTAATCTCCATTATCTCAAAGAATAGAATTCCAAACAACAACAACAACATCGAGCAGAATCCAAAGAAGAAAATCACCGACTACGCAAACCTCTCATTTTCTCCATTTCAATTAAACCCCTGGTTTGTTTCCATTGCCATGGACGGTGCGAAACTTGAACAGTTGAAGCAATTCGTTGATCACTGCAAGTCTGATCCCTCCATTCCTAGCAGTCCCTCTCTCTATTTCTTCTATTGTGATTACATCGAAAGGTAATAATTAATCTCACAAACACACATATGTTTTTGTATATTTTTTATATTATTTAAATTGATGTTTTATTTCTGAGAATCTCCCACTGCTAAGGTGGGCCAATATTGGCATCAAAACTACGAAATATGAAACAACTGGTAGCAAACAAAATTAGTGATGCAGTTAGTTTCTTTATTTTCTAGCATACCTGAACTACTAATGTGATGACTACTAAAGGCAATTTGAGAAGCTCTATACTCCACATTCTCTTACGGTAAAACAGGAAAACAAAACAATCAAAGCACTTTCTTTATTCTGGATAGCCCAAATGAAAATTTGAATCCATATTGACATATTTAACTATGAGTTAAAATAACGGTTCATTTTTTAGGTTTATATTTTATCATGTAGCATTTTTGAATTTAATAATATGGAGCACATAAGTCTTATGTGGTGGATGAGAGTGATGAGGACATAGAGGAAAAGGAAGAGCCTCAAGCACAGGCTTTTGAAGAAGAGGAAGAGAGTGAGATAATTGAATCTGACATTGATATTGAAGGGTAAGCTATGAAGCCTGATAATGATCCTCCCCAAAAGGTCTTATTCATAAACATTGACCTAACATTTACAATTGTTTTTCCTTGATATCATGTTCTGTCGTATGGTTTCTTTGTATAATTTATTTTTTGGGTTTCTAAATAGGGTGTGGGAAAGAGGAATTATGGCTTGGGAAATGATCAGGTGACTGACCTTGAGCAAGAAGATGCAGTACCAATAATTACAGTTTCTTTTAGACCCTTTAATTTTGATATCATGCATTACAGATTAGTATACATCTGTAAGGTGCTAAATTCGTTTCTGGAAATTTTAGGTTGTTAATGTGGGGGTTTGTACATTGGGGATTGTCGATTTTAAAATGATGAATATAGAAATATATATTGTTAATATATGTGAGTTTGTAAACATCTAATCACTTCATAGGCAAAGCCTGAAGCTGGTTATTTGATTATTGCAACATGTTCATAGTTGGTTACATGTCATATAAAAGGTATAACTTATTTGTAGTGAATTAGTTCTTTCTTAAAGTTTAATTTGTTTAGAAGATTAGTTGTTCAATTTTTTGGAATGAATTCTTTTTCCCCTTTTATCTCGATTTAAGGTTGTTCACGTTTATAAGATTATCGTTGAATATGTAATGCTTTATGCTGATCCGATTTAAAATTAGGAAATATAGATAAATTGTCAGTGTTTCAGACTCCAATTTCATGGAGATTTTTGACTTTAGCATCAGATGATGTATGAATCCTCCTAATAAATCCTTATATACGATTTGTTTATGATATGCTATCATGTCTTCTTCATCTTTATAAATCATTATAGGAAGTGCACAATTTTGCAAAAGTTGAAGGCGACCATATCAACTCCAATTCAAGGAGGTGATAATGGTTTTATAAGATCAATCCCAAAATGCTCCACAGGTACTTATTGTGCTTCATTTACTTTTCAGTGGGTATTAAGAAATCAATTGTGTTGTAGTTGTTTTATTATCCGAAAACACAATTTACAGGCTGGTATTGTATTATAGTGACTTTTGAAGTTAAAATGTGCAGGTTTTTTATCCCTCGAAGAGATGGATGAATCGAACTACGGTTCGGGAATTCACCATCACATTCACCAAAATGAATTTGTGGAGCTCAAATCATAGAAACTAATGCTCGAAGAAGATGTATTTTCTGGGAATTCGCCATCATATTCTTTGACCTTACTTTATTGATATTTAAATTTGGTCAACCTTACATTCAAGAAATACGTTCGTTGCTTACAGGTGAGTTTATTCCCTCCTTATGGTGTATCTTACTTTATCTTTGGAGTGGTTCTTATATGTGTTTGTTGAACTATGTGACAGATATATGAGGTTGTAAATAGCATGAAAGACTTGATGGATTTCAAATCAATGAGATAGAAATGATCCAACTGCAACTTTGGCTTTCAAAGGTATTTGCACTACCAATCATAAATGAAACTTCATTCACAATCGAGAGAGAAAACCACACTCTAGGTTTGAATATATGACTTTACATTATCTTCACTGATGAGTTGTTTGAAATGGATATCGACACAAGATTGGTGAGTTGAAATTTTAGGTTGCAATAACTTTTAATGGTCAACAGATTTGAACCACTCTCATTATTTATCATTTTTTATGAAGTTTTGAACATATTAGAGTTGCACGGTTGCCTTGAAATGAAAAAGGAACACATATGAAATAAGACGACAAGTAGAACCTATATTTAACACCACCATTCACGTTATGATGTTGTAACCATAAAAAAGCCATTGCCAGTGGTCCTATATCAAATTCTCCTATGAAATCATCAATCACAAGTCGTGCCATATTGAAAACTGAGCCAAACGTGTACAATTGGACATTCTACCACTATAAACATCAACTAGCGCTGAAACAAAATTTTCCTAGAATGTACAACTGTATGTACCCCTATATAGTCACATGAACAATGGCTATATTACATCGGTTATATGGAGCGGTATTGATTGGTTCACTCATCAAGCAATACAACCAGTGCTCGAGAAGTTATTTAATCGACAAAGATGATCTCTATTCACTTTTATTCATTTGTTGTTTCAATTTCAGAAATCGGTTTGTTAGATGATTGTAAAACAAAATACTTTGTACCATTTTATAACTGAGTAGAAGTTAATGCATTGCTTTATGTAAGTTTGTTTTGTTGTTAGTAAATTGAAATGGTGCAAATGTTCACTTTTGAACTGAATGTTATATGCCAATATATATTTGTTGCTCATATATTGTGAGCTTTTATTTAAATTGTTAGGGTTTGCATCACATGGATATGGAATATTGTTAAATAGGTGATGTAGTTTATACAAGGTTCATGAGTGATTATTTATTTGATTGTTGAAGTTTTTTTATACCTTAAACAGGTGGATAGTCCTATAAATAAAGGGAACTTTGTCCAATTTTTTAAAAAATTGGATTTATTCGTATTAAAATTAAATCGAGTCGACCATTATTTTGTTGTGGTTTTGTTAGCTTTCTCGAATATCGTCGTGCCTTCAGGCACGGTCATACCCTAGTGTGTATATATATATATATATATAATATGGAGTAGAAGTTTATTACTATTTAATAAGTTGATAACTTAATTAGGGGCTAGGATTTGTCCACTAAGGCAACAATCTAATGGTTGAGATTAAAATACCCCTATTACCATTTTTGTCCTTTAAATATTTGGTTTCCCCCACTTTTAATACCCTTCATTTACTTTTATCCTTTTACCCAAAATTCAAATACATGGATAAAATAGGAAATTAACACAGTGGAAGCTTTTACACACTAGCCGAGTACACTACTCTCTCTCTATCAATCATACAAGTCTCCCCTCCCCCCCCCCCCCCTCTCTCTCTCTCCATTTGTTCTTTAACAATCAGAAGGAAAATCTCTTTGGTCTCTCTCGAATGGATCTTGGGGTAAATATAGGGTTCAAAGGTTTCAAATGGATATCTCACACTCTTACACGTACACACTCACCCATCGCCCTCCATCTCTCACCTCTTTCTCTCATCCAAGAATCCAATTTTCACATACACGCGATTTCCCTTTTTTAGGATCATGCCATTTCTCTTTGTTTATATACATACCCACATACACTGTATTTAGGGTTTATTTTAGGACTTTGTTCATTTTGATTTTGGTTAAGATCTTTTTTGATTTTATTCATTTTGTTTTATATTTATTTTCATGTATGTTTATGTTTACATGTATGCTTATGTGGTGGGATCTAATCATTTTTTTGTGTTTTGTTGTTTATTTTTTCTTTTACAAGTTACTGATTATACTTGGCACAACCTAAATAGGTATACTCATTTTATTCTCTTTATTATGTGTCTATTTATAGATTTTATTTTTTTCCCTTTTTTGTGCATTTTAGGTAATATTTATAAGTGCTAAAATGCTTGTTTTAGGTTTTGACAGTTCTAAAATTGGGGAAAAAGTTTATTTGGCAATGGTTCAGCGAGAAATTAGTAGCAAGATGCTGAATGGTATATTATCTTTTTGAGGTTCGAAATCATTACCATTTACCAGTTTTAGTTCACCATATATCTCAATCACACACATTGATGTTTACTTGGAATGAATTTCATTAAAGTTTTCAAATTTGTTTCGTATTCATGTTGTAACTGTAAGCTTTTCGTGAATTTTATTGGAGTTTTTATCTCTATTTTCTAAGCTCTATTATCTTAATGAATGTTTTATATGTTATATGTGTTTGATACTGATATGAAATTCATCTTAATGACTGTTTTATATGTTGTATGTATTTTCTAAGCTCTATTATCTTAACGAGTTATATGCATTTTTTACTCGATGAACGTTTTTTATGCATTTTCGACTCAATAGATGCTATACTTTTACCTTTTTTTTTTACTTCTCTTATTAGTATTTCTTTTGACAATGTGATTTTAGAAGTATATGTCAGTTGATTAATTTATTCTTTATGGTCAACCTCCATGATTTTAGGGATTAAATTTATTAATGATGTTGGAAGGAATCTCAGATGTTTTCATGTATACTATTTGTAAACGATCAGTGATGTTGATGCCTTTAGAAGAATTATTTAAAGACCTTGAGCTTTTGACATTTTTCTTTATGGAATGCCAAGTGCTTGAAAAAAGGCCAAGGTGACCTCAGTCGCTTCTCTTATTTATGTTGTATTGTTTTAATTTCCCATGTATAATGTGCTTATCCCTTTCATATTTTTCTAATGATAATTCAGTCCGGATAATGTAATTAGTATGAAATGACAACGATTGGTATTGAAAGTAAGGAAGTGGTTGCTTTTGATAATGCGCTCATCCCTTTCCCTATTTTTCAATGATAACTCAAAATGTAATGTGCTCATTCCGTTCTTATGGGAATATTGATTTTGAGGGAATAAAGTGCAAGTTGCTCTTAAAACCTGTCTTTTTCTTATACCTGATTACTGAATGTCTAAGAAAGATTATCTTACACATTTAGTGGATACTTTATCTTTGTCGGAAGCACTATTGTGTCGATTGAGAGAATTTTCATTTCATTTTCTCTCAGTCTATCCACTATTAGTTCTATTCTTGTTTCCAGGGCCTCTTTAATTTAAGGTTTGTAAGTTTTGGAAGGCAAATATTCAAAAATTCATATTCTAATTTTTTGTATGATGTCGAGCTCCAAGTATTCAGTTGGAAGGAAAATATTCTAATTATATTAATGACAAATATTCAAATTATATTCATGTAATTTTTGGAAGGCAAATATTCTAATTATACTCATGACATCTTGCAAGAGTGGGTTAAATTTTTCTTCTGCTTCTTACACATGTTTAATGTCCAAGTATTCTGTTGCCCTGAACTTCTATTGTTGTAATCTTTGTTTTCACTTACTTTTGATCATTAATTTTACTGTGACTACTTAAGATAACTTTTCAAATTAGTTTGAATCTTTGTGTTGAATGTATTAGAACTTTTAATCACTTTTGATATTAGTCAATGAACACAAATAAAATAAAATTAACAATATTATTATATTAACTCGTCGTAGGCATCAATTAACTCGTCGTACGCATATATATAATATTGTTGGGAAGTTTGTTAATGGTAACTGAGCAGATTATAATGCCGAAGACTACATAGTAGTACTCACATTTCAGCAAACATTGCCTATAATTATATGATGGTTGATTTCCAGCAGACGCTATAGGCTCGAAGGTACACGAATAAAGAAAGATGCTATAGTCTTGAAGGTATACGAATAAAGAAGCTATGGATGGATTTTACTGCAATATGACTTATTTTACCCTTCACATTTCGACCATTGTAAGAGTTTTTTAATTGTTAGTTTTATGTTTTTCTTGGCACCAATTCAAACACTCGACTTCCTCTACTTCTCTTTTCACACTCTCTTTCTACAAAACTTGATGATAACAATTATCTATTGTGGCGCTAATAGGTAAGTGCTTCCATTCATGGATATAAATCGCAGCAATTAATTTCTAATGATGCGAATCTTGCAACATCTTTCTGTATCTAATGAGACTAAGGGTAATATCAATCAATACTTTATTAAGTAGTATCAATAAGATCAACTCATGTTGTCATCATTATTATCATCAATGACGCGGTGAATGCTCACAAGAATGGTTGGTTGTGAAACTTCTGCTCACGTATGGAATACTCAAGACCAAGTCTTTTGTTGATCAATTGGCTTCTTTAGGCCATGTTCTCATGAAAAAAGTTCACACTCATGCAATCTTTAAGGGACTTCCTTCTATGTATGATACATTTCTTATCTATCTCTATCACTTCTAGATCTAATGAATAATCGGTTACTGAAATTGACTCTCTTTACTTCCACAAAAAAGTCACCTTGAAAAGCATCTCAAGGAGTTATATTCAAGCAATTTTGGTGTTGTAAATCTTGCAACACAATATCAACCACTGCGATAGAAGTTTTACAATAATTTCCAAGGCGGTCAACGAAACTTTCATACTCCATTCTTTGGCATCAAAACTTTTGAAGTTTTAATTGAAACCTGAATTCTAATAGAGTTTTTAATGGATGTAGTGGTTTTAATGTGTGGTCATGGAGGTCATGATGGAATGTCTTAATGGAATTGCAACAAACCCCAATGCCAATTGTGTAGAAAATTTGTTCATGTCACTTTTAGATGCTTTCATCTGTTTATTTTGTCTTTCAATGGACCATGACCACCTGTTGGGTACAATGGTAACTCAGTTTCTACCCTAAACATGTGTGCACAAATGGATGATATGTTTGCTTCACCAAAAATTGCCACTAACACTAAAAATTATCACCGACACTAATTGATATCTGGATTCAGGTGCCACAAGTCACTGTACTCCATATGTGAACAACTTGATGAATAAAGAAAAATTTCATGATAATGATTGCATTCATTTGGGAGAAAAAAATGTTTTTGTTGGAACCTTAGTTTAAATTTGTGTATGTAATTGAAGTGTGAGATTAGGAATTTAATTATATTCTTTTAGGGTTTCTATTAATAGGTTCAAAACTAATTTTCTACATTTCGTGGGTTTCTAACATGTGATGCTAACTTGATTTTATTCTTTGGAAAATATGGACACTTATAAGCTATAGTTCTAGATATTCTCTTATTGCGGTAATCTTGAATTTTTCCTTCTTTTTTAATTTATTAGCTTTTAATTATAATGAATTTCCACTACTAACCCTATTTGAAACAGATTATTGTGGTAGTGTTTGATGACAAGGTTTTTGGCTCGAAACAACTTATTTATCGAGAGACTCCTTCTCAGGTTTGGCACATAAAAGGAGATCCCAGGGGGATATAATAGAACATTGATGGATTATGCTATAAGACTACATATCAGTCCTCCGAAATACAACAGGTTTTGGATTGCTGTAGTTGTTCACATGCTCTGAAGTATATAAGACCAAAGGAACAAGAAGCAATTTGATGACAAGTAGTTTTGTTTTATCTTTTTAAATAGAAGTGTGTTGAGGTATATCAAAGCAACTGATGTCATTTATGGGGGGTCATGTTAATAATTCAGCGTAAGATATGTTGATAAGTAGATATTTGCGGTTACTTGCAAGCTAGTGAAAGTTCCAAAGATTACTCCATTTAATTTATAGCCTCCCCACTCTCATGAACTATGGTCAATTACTGATTGGTCTATACAAATAAAATTCAGTACAGGTAGCATGTGGGGATTTTTTATAACTTATATTGTGAAGGTTATTTTTTTTGCCAGAAATTAGGATATAGAAAAACTTTTTATGCAGAGTTTTATGCTATTTTAATTGCTATTTCCAACTATCTTATGGTTATGAAAATTAAACACGTGGACAAACAAGCAGCTCTGAAAAAGTTGTAATAGGAAGCAACTATTCATGCTTTTATTAAAAGTTGTTTTTCCATTTTTCATTTTTGAGATTCCATGCAATTATCAGTATATATATATATATATATATATATATATAGATTGAGGTGGTTTCTATTGTGATAATAAACTGATTTTGGCACTTATAGGTCATGGGCAATGCAAAAGGGGTTGTGGTTATGGGGGTATCAATATTAATATTTAGAAGCCTAATATCAGTTACTTGGATGATCGGCTACTCACTAATGGTTTTGGGGGTTATCCTCTACCGTGAAGCTAAAAAGTGTACCGAAACCACTGTTATGTAAAAGCATTTAACGCCATTATTTGCCAAAAAGTCTACACTCAATTAGCCTCTCTAAATAACTAAATAAGCATGGACGTTCATTAAATTGTTGAATCTATTATATGAATTGCTTAGTTTTCCATGGTATTTTGAAGACTCTTTTTTATTGATAATCTCCCCCAAAACTATAGAATCTGATTCAATGTATACTTACATGTAATTTCCCTATTTACATAGCCTAATACCATCTCTTATAGCCAAAATTGTATAAGGTCTGCTACTTCTAACATAATCAAATTCCTATTTGAAATTGAATTTCGAATCTTCACTAACTGACTAGATTGTTTCCCATCCAACCACTATGGTAGGTTAACTTTTGAACTTTTTTACAATTCACGACTCAATTTCCCATCTTCATTAATTGACCACTACTTTTCTATTGTTTCCCCTCCAACCACCGTGTTAATGATAAGTTGGAAAACTATCAAACACTTCTATTGTTAGAACTTTCAGTTTCATATTATTGGTGTTTATAGTTCATTCCTTTGTGGTTTGGATTGGTTGTAGTTTTTGGAATGCTTGATACTCGGTACGGTTAGTTCTTATGTTTTTTTAGAGTTGTATTCAAGTGTGTTTAGTGCTATGTGATTTGAGCTTGATATCTTTACACAGGTTTCAGATCTGAAGCGACTAACATGCAAGAACTCAACCCTTGATCCTTGCATAGGTACTTTGAAGGTGATCGATAATGCGGTCAAGTAAGTAGAGGTGTCGTTGGGTTGTTAGTTTTAGGTTAGTAAATACTTTAAACTGGATCAACCGTTTAAGTTATTAATTTATTTAATTTTGATTGAATGAGCATTACATTGTTCTATGCATATATGCACTAGATGATCCTTTGAAATAAGGGATTGAGAATAACTTTGAGGCACTGCATTGTTCTATGCCTATATGCATATGTTACTAAACAATGCATGCTCATAATCCCATTATTTCAAGATCAGGTATCTATATAGTTAAAGAGTTCCTTTTACTCTAAATTTATGGGGCTTTTATCGCTACTTAAGTTCCTATTAATGATAAAATGTTTATTTAGGTACTCATTTCAGATGAATCACAGTTTCTGAAGAATTCCCAAGAAAATCACTTTTGATGGAATTTGGTGAGTTGATATGCTGCGATAATTGTCCATATACATTCCATCATACAAGATGAACAAGTTTGTCTATATACATTCCATCGGCAATGCTTGCATGCACATCCATGGGGGAAGCTTTGTTATTTCAAAAAAATGTTGTTTGTTATTTTTAAAGTGATTCCTTTTTTAAGATCTAATCCATTTTTCTGTTCTTGTTTGCACATTGACCCTTAATTTGATTTTCTTTTGCAGAATGAGGTAACTTGGCACATAAAGTTAATGTTTTATTATTTATAAGTTAGTATAAGTTATTCTAATTTGATCGTTGGGGTGAGGGGTCACGGGGTAGAGTAAGAGCAGGAATGAGTGAGATGATTGAGTGAACATAAAGAGCATAAGTTTGTATATGTTTTTTATATTATATATTAAATTACCTTTGTTTATTGCGATGATTGAGATTAAATAAGCCATGGTTTACTCTATATTATGTTAATTTTCTCACTGTCCATTTAATTAACTAAATTCGCTCTATTTTTCTCTATTATATGCCAATTAGGTTTGTGGTTTAGGAATTTGTAATTAGGGCTACTATTTTAGAACTCGACCCGCACGATGTCCACGTTGGGGTTTGATTTTTTTTTTGTGTTCATTTTTGTTTTTCCAGGTGTATAGTAGATTACACTATAATTTGTTCTTATGTGTGGCTTCAGGTTCTATGGGATACTATGTGTTGGTACAATCTCTCTCGCCCGTCTCTTTCGAGCTTCCCATATCTCGGGTAATTTAAGAAGTAACTCAAATAGTGTTTGCCCGTTTCTTTTGTTTTCCCATTGTAATGCATGTTCTTTGCGTAATATAAAACACAACTCAAATAGTGATTCATTTTCTTATCACATCTCCTGTTTTATTCTATATACTTAGCTTTGAATATGATTTTTGTTGGAGTCGTATATGTTATTATATTTCACATGCCAAAATTTTATACTTCTACCGCAGGATGAAACTAATAGTTTTTAATAATTTTGTTACAGGTTCCTAATGTGAAATCAACATTACTTTGATGGGATTGTCATGCAAGAAAATTAGTTATTTATATCTCCAGTTGAGTTTTTCATGTAGGGGTATTGTATATTGGAAGTTTAGTACAACTTATATCCCCGTGAAAATGATTGTTAATTTAGTACAACTATTTTAGGAAGTTTGTTTTGTAAAAAATATTTGTTAGATGAATTTTGAGTTTATGAAAATTGTTGGATTGGTTGTTATTCGTTACGTAGGGTGTATAGTCCGATAAATAAGGAGATCATGCCCATTTTGTTTAATTGACACTGTATTTTTTTTAAGCACAATGCGAATTCGGTTGATGAATTTTTTATATTTTATGTTATATGTGAATATATTTGCCGAATTTAGAATATTTGAATGTTGTTAGACTATTTTTTATTTCTTAAACCGAGTGGATAGGCTTATAAATAAATGATATTATTGCCATTTATTAAAAAACTACACTTTGTTTTCTTGGGGAATGTAATTTTTATCATTTTCCAATTATGTACTTTGGATTTTTTTTTTGTTTTACGATTACGTTTTTTTGAAGTTTTCTCCGTGCCTTCAGGCACGACCATTCCGCTAGTGTGTGTGTGTATATATATATATATATATATATATATATATATATATATATATATATATAGAGAGAGAGAGAGAGAGAGAAGTTTTAATGTATACGAAATTTGATGTTTTTCATTCGAAGCGGAAGCAAATATTTCTCATAATATCAGTAAAGAAAATCAAGGAGTTTGAACTGATATCCCATACTTACTAACTCATTAAGAGTCACATAAATAAAATCAAGGATCTTTGAACTTTTAATCCCATACTTTCCAGCTCACTAAGGTAGTATAGAAATAAATACCTCATCAGTATAACCAAATAATAATCAACCCAAAACCGTTGGGGAGAAGTAACCAACTAGGCACACAATTAAGGTGACACTCATACGTATGTAGCTAAAATCTGAGCTCTCAATCATCTGAGACCATTGGTCACGTAGAAAATTTAGTGGGATGACACGACAACCTACTTCCTAGTTATTATTGATGCTTTTAAAATAAATAATAATGCACAACGTTGCAAGTTGAACTCGATCATTGCAATGAATTGTTATGATATCAGTTATTAGATGAGAAGGGTTCAAATTTATCCAATGATTATCATTAAAACAATCAATGATATAGTAACATATGAGTATGGTAATTTCTACCTATACTTTGAATCAAATAGGGCTATCATGGAATGATATTAATAGCAGTTTAAACAAGTACGCAAAAGTTTTTTTTATTAAAGAGGTAAAAGACCTACCTTGTATTGAGTGGAGCGAGCTTATCTTGATTGATTCATTTCTTGATTTGCATTATTCAACTATAATTTGTAATACAAGAGTTACTACAAATAATTTAAAATAAATAGCTCACTCTACATGTGGCTTTTCATAATTACACTGCCGTGGGTATTCGGGTAGCGAACTCATATTTATATATATCTCGTATACGATTCGAGTAAAAATCTCAACCTAATACTTATGACATGTTCATAAATTTTCTTAGGGAAAATATCCTAAAATTATATTTTAACATTTATTTGGGTCTTTCATTGACATAATGGCCCAAATATGATATTATAAAAACTAGTGTCGAATTTGAAATATTTTTATATCAAAAAATTCTACTCGACACCACGATTGTATGGGTACGTACTGTGTATTTTTTGAACTAGGTTTTAAAAGATATGAATTTTTAATGTTTAAAAAGGTGTCATTCCGACGTGTCGACTTATAGTCACCGTTGGTTTTAAAAGAACATCAGTTTTGCTTTACTGAAAAATTATATGTATAAGTCATGTTATTTCGAGTAATAACACATTATTTTTGTCTTGATTTATTTTATTACATCGTGCCACATGCGTGTATACCCATAATTATATACATACCCATATAAAAAAACACAGCACACATTGTATTACACATGCACACACCTACACTGTTTTAAAACTAAACCACACACACACACACACACACACACACTTACTTTCTTTAACTTACACACATATATGTGTGTATATATATTAACACATACGGACACACGGATATATATATATATATATATATATATATATATATATATATATATATATATATATATATATATATATATATATATATATAATATAAATAATGAACAAGTAGTAAAATTCGTATTTAAAGAAGGAGAAGAAGACACAGGCTTTTGTTTTGTTTTATGTTTTTTTGTTCGCATCTCACCTGTTCATGGTGGCTTTATTTATTTATGTAGAGAAATGTGTTTTTTTACATGTGGTTCCTTTCTCCTGTTTGTGTAACAGCGAGTTTTCCAAACTTCTTTGGCCTATTTATTAGATTGAGGGTTGGTTTACTGTAGTTTTTTTTTCTTTCTTCTTGTTTTTTCCTTTTATCCCAACAGTGGCGGTTTACCTTTCGTTTTTTCCTAATAGGATAAAAATAAGGGGGACGGGCAGTAAGTTTTATCTTTTCTAAGCCTTTTTTAATTTTTTATTTTTTCAACTTTCACCCTTTAAACTTTGTTTTAGGATTTTATAATTTATTCCTTATAATTTTTATTTTTTTATTTAAACCACAAAACTAAATTTGAATTTTTACATATTTAATTTGAATTTGACATAAAATTTACTTTAAATATAATATTTGACACGTGTAGAAAAAATGACTACTTGGCAATGTTTTTTTTCTATCGAGTAAAAAATATCATTTTGACATATAATTAATTCAACCGAATTCAAAATAAAATTCAGGTTGTCTCACATACACACACACAAATATATATATATATACACTTTATACCTAAATGAAACTTTTGAGTAACCTGAGATACATATATTACATATTTATAATTGAGTAATTGGGTAATATTTTTGATCAAATAATATGTTAACATGTTTTTTCCTCGTTCCATGTATACATGAGATTCGAGAATAATTATTGAAGCTCAACTGATTCTGTGTGCTTCTTTTATTCATATAATTCTACTTATCTTTTTTTATGTAATATAGTCTTATATATAATTATAACTTCTTGATTAATAGTTGTGACTATGTCCACCCCTTCCTTCAATGATTGCTGTTTGGGTGAACATAATTGGTGGAAGAGCTTGCACATTTGGTTGATATATAGTAATTTTAGGAGTAATTTAATTATAATGAACTTAAATTGGACCTTTTAATACCATGCAGATGAATATTATATATGTTTCATTAACTGTTGTGACCGTGTTCATCCATTCTTTGGGTAAAAATGAATTTGTGGAAGGGATTGCACATTTGGGGGACAAATAGTAATTTTAGGACTGGATTAATTAAAATGAACATAAATTGGACTTGTTGATACTTTGCAAATGAGTATTAATGCACATATCTATTAGTTTAACTGTTCTATCCATGTTCACTCCTTCCTTACGTGGTTGTTATTTCAGTGAACATAAAATAGTAGAAAGGCTTGCACATTTGGTCAACATATAGTAATTTTAGGATTGATTTAATAATAATGAACTTATATTAGACTTGTTGTTACTGTCCAACTCAATATTAATGCATATATCTATTTGGTTAACTGTTGTGGCTATCTTTACCTTTTCAAGTGGTTAATGTTTGGGTGAACACAAATTAGTGGAAAGGCTTGCACATTTGGTGGCTAAATAAAAATTTTAGGTTTAATTTAATTAAAATGAACTTAAATTGGACTTGTTGATACTGTGTGGATGAATAATAATGGATATATCTATTTTGTTAACTCTTGTGGCTGTATTCACCCCTTACTTAAATTGTTATTATTAGGGTGAATAAAAATTTATGGAAGAGCTTGCATAATTGATGGATATATAGTAATTTTTGGATTAATTTAATTAAAATGAACTTAAATTTTACTTTTTGATACTTGGTGGATGAATATTAATGGATATATTTGTTTCATTAATTATTGTGGCCATACTTACCCCTTTTTTAAGTGGTTGCTATTTGGGTGAACAAAAATTAGTGTAAGCCACATTCGGTGGACACATAGTAATATTAGGATTAATTTAACGAAAAAACTTAAATTTGACTTGTTGTGTATGATTAATTGGTTCGAAAAAATAATTTGTTTAGGATTAATTAGAGACATTGTCTGTAGGAGTCATATTCATACCCTCCTTCTCTATATTTTCTTAGGAAAAATGAGTCATGGTAATAATTACTTGCAATAAGAGTACAAGAGGCTGAAAGTGGACCGCATTACTGTGCTCCATATATAAGGAACTCCTATTTAAAAGTATGGGAATAGAGAAATTGAACGATTTAATTACCTTATAAATCGTGGAGTTGATACCTTGCAAGTGTACCTAGTCGATCGTATTCCGTTTTCCTTGCCTGAATGTAGAGATGAGGCAGTAGATAATATATTTCACCTTCATAATACCGACAGAGCACTAATAATGGTGACACTATTAAGAAACGCTGAAAAATATTCATCCACTGTGGATAAAATTCTATAAAGAGAGCATTCACCCAAATTGTTACATCTCGCGATATATGTACATTAAAAATGATCTTGAAAATAAGTTGAAGAAGAAAAGATTCCGATTTCATACCACAGACCTTTATACATCATTCATAGATAGGATTCCTCCCAGTTGCCCATGTGCAAAATTTCATAAATTTTTAAAACTAATACTGATTGGATGGAAGTCAGGCACATCGACCATGTTTTAAAAGTAGTTGAAAAAGTATATACATATATACAGTTGTAATCATGAATGTTGTACATTCATCACTATTTTTTTTTTAAATTGTAGGCAGTGTCGAACATGAACGGAAAATATCAAACAAATAATGAAAGACTTCCAACTGGGTGCTCTCTAACACCCTAACCTCAATTTTCATCACCTGCAGGATTAACAATAATGTACTATGTAGTAAATCCCATCTTCCACTCCATCTCCAAGTTGAAAAGCTCAGCAAACGCCTATTAATTCAACACCCCACTTCCTTATATCAAGGAATCCCAAGCCAATGGTAATATTCCCATTGGGTTCTTCATGAACGGGAATAATCCTACAAGTAAAAACCCTAACATTTGTATTTTTTAAGCCCATTGTATGTCTCTCGAAAAGATGACTGGGGGCATGAGGGCCTTAGACAACTGAAGGAAAGTTGATCCTTCCATAAAGTATGATATGTGAGAACAAATTGTAAGAGTGATGCATTCCCATCTAGTTCAAAGGAAAATTTTCTTTCACGAGTAATAGATGAATTGAAAATATATCAAAAGAACCTACAAAAGAATTTTTTCCCTAAGATATCAAATGATATTTTGGGTATGAAAGATAAAGTTCACCCAAATATTCAAATGCCCTCCATCGAATGTAACGACTTCTCAGACAATGAGTCCAGGTAGGGAAAACTGATTGAGATAGAGAAAAATCATCTGAACATGTCAAATAAATTTGATGCCCACTAACTGGGCAAAATCATATGATGATCTGAAAGGTGAATGGGTGGACATGACCAAGGGGACTCCATAAGAAGGTAAATAATATAATCGGGTCAACTTAAACTTGCATGCCTGACGGGAAAAAGTTACCAATAAATTCCCAGACACATTGTTCAACTTGAAGACTCTAACTGGTTATTCTAGAAATTTGCTCAGGGTTATCATCTACAAACAAATGACCTGAAACAGTGCAAGTACCATGACAGGCACACCATCATCTAATTAATTCGTCTGTTTCTTATGAATTTATTTTATGAGAATAAAGATATTCATAGGGAAATTATGAAAATTAGTTCTTTCTTTAGTTTACTATGTGTAAAGAACATTAAAGATATGAAAATACCTCTTTAGTCGAGGCGACTTGTGTCTTGGAGGAGTATTTTCCTTCATTATCAAAAGAGGTATATCCATATCTTCTATTAGAGTTATTTATGTCTGTGTTGTAAAACATTGCCTAATACAAATAAATTAATATATAAAGATTTTAAAAATAGCTGATGTCTCGTCAAGGCTTGCATGCCTAGCTAAAGGTCCCATTTTTGGTGCAAAGGAGTTTAAAAAATTCCACATCAATGGTTATTATTTTGTCTCATACTCGTAGGAGGAAAAAAATTTGACGTAAAATAGTGGAATTTCAATTTCTGTCTTAACTTCTTCTATATCTACCAGAAATGATAAAAATCCGAGGGACACAGTGCTGACCTATTACGAGATTATCCAATAAATCCTTGAACTATATTACTTAGACTTCAAAGAAATCATCTTCTATTGTGTCTGGGTGAAGGTGGAGGACACTACCAATGGTTATAAAGTTGATCATGCCTCAGAACTTGTCATGATAATTTTTTCTAAGATAAAGAGTAAAGATTTCATGGTCAATGAGCCTTTTATTTGTGGCTTTCAAAACCTGAAGAAGAGATTCTACTCTAAGTGCATAAACGACGATAATTAGTCTGTTGTTTTTCATACACATAAGCTCTATAGAATTTAAGTTTGCTCTCAATAACAACACTAATTTGAAGGATCTTTCAGTTGATTTAGGCAAAGATTGTGTTTTGAAACATTATGTTATTGTCAGTTAGTGTACCCTTGCATTAACAACCCTAGATTCGAAAACATTATTTTATTTAGTTTGGAAACAATATATTATTGTTATTTTATGCATATTCGACTCATATATTTTGTTATTTTTTACTTGCTTCCTCTTCACTTACATTTTGTAATATTTCTCTAGAACATCTCAAGTTTTGAATGTGACACTGACAACAGATCACCAATCTGAGCTAACCACATGAATGGTGTCATGTGAGTACACTTGGATAGTTTCTTAATGGTATAAACGGTTATGTCACAGTCTTGTTATGAATCTAGGAAATCCAAATGAATTGGACATGTTACATCTCTAAAAAACTATTCAAGGATTCTAAGACAAAACTACAGATGCGTTGTAATATCCTTTATGTCTTTTCTAGACTATAAATGTTATTTTGCATATTTTAGTGTTCTGATTCCATTTATAGTTTGTTTATAATACAATTCTATCACTAATCCCACTCTTTTTATTATCATATATACATTCACATTTATTTTCATAAATAAAAAACCCCAAAATGGGAGCCTATACCACAATTCCCAATTTAGAGTGTTCTTAAAATTTTCTACACTTTCAACACATTATTTGTCATATTGTCGCAGGCATGAGTATTACTATCATATTGCTATAATAATAAGTTATATTATCATTTGTGCTAAACAATTTGATGGTTTAATAGTTAGTTAATTTGAGTTATATTATTATTTTTTGATTTATGGAAAGCAGAGTGGTTATGGATGGTGTAGTGGCTTAATAATTATTTATGAAAATGTATATAGAATATGAAAAATGTACAATTTTTTTGGGATGAAGAAATTATATATATATTTTTAAAATGGCCTTGGTTTTGGAACTTGATCAAGGGTGTGACCAAATTAAAATTAATATCTGGTCACGGTTCTGAACGATGACCATATATATTTTTTTTAATTTGGTCATAATCTTGGTCACGGTCAAAAATCGTGATTTGGGGAAAAAATTACCCTTTTGTGGTCACGATTGGGGACCGTGACCAATAAAACACCACGATAATTAGGTCCCAGGTTGGGTCACAAATTTGAGCTATGACTAGTGTGTCACGATCCCAAATCATGATTAGTCGCTCAATGTTGATGTCAGTCACTGGACCCTAACCCCATATTGAGGTCAAAGTTATTGTCACCCTTAAAATGGTCACGGTCTAGATTCGTGACCATGTCCCAGGGTCAGGGTCCAAAACCTTGACAATTTTTTATTTATGGTGAAGTGAATGAAATCACTCGATTATGTGAATGTGGGGATAAAGTTGGGTAACTTGACCTTTCAAATAAAATTTCACATCATCAATGCCAATACAAGTTAACAAATGATGATTATAAGGGTATGGATGCATACACATGGCATAGGGATTTCCACACTTCACTAGTGCGCGAAGGCCAATATTCGTGTAATAGAAATGGTGATCAAGGCAACTAAAAGGCCTTTCACAGTGGAGGAAACTCATCTAGTTGATGCATAATTTTATAATGAGATTGATGAAGAAAGAAAAGTTTGTTTTATTAAAAAAGTTAAAGAACACTGAGAAAGCCATGAAGGTGTTCAAATGAAGAAATTTGTTCATGATAGGCTGGGTGCAAGATTGGAACCCCTCAGAGGGAGAGGACAAAGGAAATAAGAAGCTGGAAGAAAGTGCAAGGTCTCCTCGAACATGCAAGAAAGTGTTTTTCCTAATGGAAAAGTAATTTACCTCTTGTGATGGTGTGCACGGATGGTGTTTTGGGATGAATGATTCATAATCAACAATTCCCATATAACTGAAGGTGTTGAGGATCCAGAATAAGAACTGGAGTGCATGCAATATGAATCTAAAGAGCAGCTTCAAGATATAGAGGAGTTCTACATGGGGTAGGAGGGAGGCGACGAAAGGCCTATATTCATCTATAAAGGTTTGAATCCAAATCAATGAGAAGATATTGTCAACCTGACCAAGGAATTCATGAACATGTTTTCATGGAAATATTAAAAAATGGCAGGCGTTGAAGTTGAGGTAAGCTTTCATACGATGACAACTTTTCCTAATTATTTGCTTGTGAGACATGACACTCGCACACACAAGGTTTATTTAGATATGAAAATAAAAATTGGGGCAGAGAACCTTCTCACTACTGGTTTTATTAAGCCCATCCAACATCCTATTTGGATTTCGATCATTATGCCTGTTTCCAACATGGACAAGAAACATATCAAAATCCTTGCAGATTTTAGAGACTTGAATCGTGCATGTCTAGAGGATGAATTTTTATTATCGAGTATTGATAGCTAGGTGGATACACTATCAAACACAAAATGTACAATTTTGTGGATGTCAATGTTAGATATAACTATATCAATATAGATCCTACAGATGCGAAAAAGACCGCCTCTCGGACTCCTCTAGGAAATTTCCACTATACAATTTTGCCATTCGTCTTAAAGAATGCCGTTGACAAATCAACGAACTAAGATGGAAATATTTTAAGATTTATTTCATGATATATTGGAATTATATGTGGAGGAATTGGTGGTAAAATTTAAATATAAGAGAAGATACATTCAAGATTTGAAAAGAGTTTTTGAACATTTGTAGAAGTACAAGATGAGGATGAACCGATCAAAGTGTGACTTTGGGGTTAACATAGACAAATTTCTTGGGTTGGTTATCAACATGAAAAGCATGCAAATGTATGTCCAGAACTAATAGTAGATTTATGATGCCACAACCCATGAGTTAGAGGAAGCTCAACAGTTTTTTGGGACAAGTTTCATACGTGAGAAGATTTATACCAGCTATATAAGGTGAAATGGTTATAAGGGACAAGTAGCAAAAGGCATTCAAGAGGATCAAACATATTTTCACCTCTTCCACAACTATGATTCCTCCAAAAGAAGGTAAGCCTTTGATATTGTATTTGACTCCCACGAAACAGTATATTGTGAATTTTCTCACCCAAGAGAAAGAGGTACCAAAAAATTTGGTGTATTATTTGACCCGAGTAAAATCTGGGATTGAGTTTAGGTAAAAAAGTGGGGAAAGACATTATGTGGACATGATGTTCATGGCCTAGAAGTTGAGACACTACCTGCTTGCATTTATACTACATATCATCACCGAGTGTGATTCCATCAAGTATTAGCTCATAATAATAATATTAGTGATTCGAGCATCCAGGTGGTTTCTTATACTCTAAAATATGATTTGAAATTCTTTGCACGAAAAGCTATCAAAAGTCAATTTGGCTGATGTTTTAGCCAATTTACCAAGCCAGTATTTTAGACCTCCGAGTGAGGAGTTACCAGGGGATAACAATCAAGCTTGTTTGGTTGAAGACATGGAAGAATGGAAAATGGAGTTTAATTCTTCATTCGCATAAGGTACCGGAAGACCAGGAATCATGCTCTTCAATACTAAGAAAAAACCACTCTTTATTATAAGCTGGACTTCAAGTGCTCAAATAATGAACTATAGTATGAAACGCTTATCCTCGGTTTATTAGAAGATTTTAGAACACGAGTTAGAGAAATGTGCATAGGAGGTTATTCTAACCTCATGGGAAAAAAGTCAATAGAGAATTTTATCTTAAGAATGACAATCTTTCTCCTTACCAAATAATTATCCAACATTTATTGAAGCAATTTATAGCCATCAAGATAAAAAGACACCCTAGGATGATGAATAGTCACCATCATTCTCTAGGAATGATTGGTCAAAAGTTAAGTATGGATGGGTTAGAATCAACAATCATTATTCGAAGAAGAGTTGTGCCTACTAGCGAGAGGTCTCCATTTCCAAGTGAAAAACCCAAAGATGGAGAGCATTGATTCAAGGATTGAAATGTAATTATATATTGTTCGAACTTAAGGGGATAATAAAATGTTTTAACTCGTAATTCAAATTGATATTTTACAATTTTTATTCGATTGATTCCTTGTATCATCTTGATTTAGCCCCTCCCCCATCGGATGGTTTCAATTACAAAATCACAATATTTTAAAATACAAGTAATTATTTTAAATTAAGTGTTACATGTGCTCGATCCACCCACCGGGGAAGTTCTATACGTACATATTCGATTTTAAAGAATTGTTCGATGATAATATATAGACACCTATGATTGGTTGATGACACTTAAGTAAGAATCATGTTCCCAGAATGATTTAATCATTGGATGAACAAAGGATTCTTCGGATTAGACATGGTGGGGAAACCCAACACCATTTCATAATTCAGGAGTGAGGATTATCGGTAACTAAAGGTTAATGTAGTTGTTTAATAAGAGTTTTACTTATTTCTTGAAAGCGGGGTAGGAGGATAAGACTACGTCTAATGTACAACAATTTGGGTTAAGGAAGGTTCACATTCCTTAGTAGTAGTGAAATATTCAAAAGTCAATTATTTCGCTACAAGTAGTTATAACTCTTGTAAAAATATTTATCAAAATTGGATATCTTTTATATGTTCTGGTACATTAGGAAATAATTTATACATTATAAGCTATGTATCACCAATACTTCTAGATATTGAATTGAATAATTAATGGACATTGACTAAACAGAAAGCTTTTACTTCTACAAACAAATACAATTTTGTCATTTACTCTTAGGTTATTTTAATCTAAAAGGAATTTGAAGAGTAGTGTAAAATTTACAATCGAGTTCATTGGTTGTGGAGGCACATCTAGTCTTAAATTCAATTTTCGAAGGTAAAATGACTAAGGGCCCCTTATGACCAATCACTAAAGCTCATAACATTTGTTGAAAATGTTTCACTTCAATAAAAATGGTTCGATGACTTTCCCATCAAGAGGTGACATTGAGTGCTTTATCAATTTTATTGATGATTACTCAAAGGTATTGTAGACACCACATTGTAGGACCCCCTAGGTCTCTCCTTAGGTCCCTAACACCTCCTCATTTCACTACAAACCCTAGGTCACACTTTAAGTCTTGATCTAGAGGCCGTCGGGCGTTCTCGAGCTCCATTTGTCTCCGATCAACTCTATTGTCAGAGAAAAAGGTTAGTGAATATTTGAAGGTATTTGAATACCATTTCCAATGGTCCAACCCGTGCATGAATTGGCATAACGGTTCGAATGAGCACACCATTTTACCACTAAAAATCGATCTGGAGGCTGCCGGGTGCTCCCGAGCCCCAATTTGACCACAATCAACTTCATCGTCAGAGTGAAAGATCTTTGAATATTCCAAGGACATTGAAACCAATTTCCAATGGTCCTATCAATGTGCGAAATGGCATAATCATTCGGACGAACGATCCATGTTCCCCCAAAAATTAATCTAGAGACCCCCGGGTGCTCCTGGGCTCTGTTTGACCAAGTTCAACTCTTCATCTCAAATGATACTGAATGAATCTCTAAAAGGAAATGAATACCCTTTCCAACGATTTTCCCTATGCGTAAAATCAACCTTATGGTACGAACAAACCACCCATTTAACTCTAAGAGGTCATCGGGAACTTCAAGGCCCCGTTTGACAAAGGTCAACTTTCGAAAATGAGAAAAGCTCTTAGGAATGTTGAACTACATCTCCTAAACTTTCCAGTGGTCTGTTACGTGCACAATTATGACTTACCATTCAGATGAACGACCCATTTTCGTCTGACGCTCTCTTTTCCTAAGGACCAATGAGCGTTTTCGAGCCATACTTTATCGAAAGTCAACTCTCAGGCCCGGGAGCGGTCTAAAGGAATCTTGAAGGTCTCTCAATTACCTTTCTTTCGGTATACCCATTCGCGATTTGAATCAACGCATTGCGTTCTACGATCGTTTTTTCGAAAAAATCTGCACAAGACTACTAATTGGCAGGTCCATTTCCCAGTCAATCGATAGTGTATCTAGGTTTACTTACTAATTGACAGGTCTGGTACCATTACAAGTGGAACCCCTTATACTATAAATAAAGGGCATGACCTCACCCCCAAAATCACACCTCAAATCAATCAGTATCAATGATCTCAACAACATTCTCTTGCAATCAGTGAAGTTTCCTTATGTGAAATTCCATTCCATCTTAAATTCCTATCCTTTTCACACCCAGTTTGGAAAAATCTCATTCTCTCTCATCCAACCTCCATCTCAACATTTAAGGGAGTTCATCAAAGATCAAGATCAATCTTCAATTCTTCAAAAGAGGTCCAAATACTTCCCTCTCTCTTTAAATTTCTTATTTTTGCATGAATTACATAAGTTCATAATTTAATTCTTCTACTTTAGGGAATACACATTAATATCTCACCTTTTTATTACTTATATTGCACATACTCTATTTTCTATAAAAAAAATAAAAAAAAAACAAAAGAGGGTTACACCTATAAATTCCAACAGGATTATTCATCACACTTTTTCAACTAAAACACAATTTCAACACACACACACACACATATAATAAAATCCCATTCGAATCTATAGGGAAAACCCCACTCTTATGCTGCCCGCAAACTATATGGACTTTGATGCCTTTATAGGCTACATAGGCATTTCTGATTAAAACTCAAGACTCAAATCTAATTTTCAAATTTTCCTACTTTCCAATTTTCCCAAATTCCCCATTTCTACATTATTTTAGGAAATATTATATTTATGATCCTTAGAAGCGTTTTATCCCACACATATAACCGTTTCATTATAATGATCGATATCTCGATAAATGCATAAATCGTATTTTCTAAATATTATTTTTGGAAACATTTCTATGGATGACCTCACACTATTCCTTTCATGGTATGAGTTGGGTGATTATGATCTCCATTATATATACACACACACACACTTCATGAAGAAATAAAGGAAAATAATAACACAAGCTCGTGAGAGACTGAAAGGGTGGGATGGGTGCCTAACACCTTCCCATTCTACAACTTAGCCCCTGAACCTTTGAACTATTGGTTTCATAAGCATCAGTTTGTCTTTTATGACATTCTCTCGAGGCAACGGTATATTTTTTTGCCCGTTTTGTGAAAAATAGGCTGCAACTCCATCTCTTTACATTCACCCCACATCAACAATGGCCGAAGTGCTCCTACAGAGTACAAGGGGGAGAGAACCTTTTTCTCCTTCCCTTTTCACCCCGTCCCCCACAGGAGGAGGAGATGGATGGACATCATAACCATGGATGGCCACAATGGCGACTCCACTGGGGAGAGTTTTTTATAAGAGGGTAGACTCTTTTGCATGGGTGTTTTGTTTTCTGATTGTGTGCGTATGCACCTACCTATATGTTCCCTTCTTTCTCCTTTATTATTTCTTGTTCATATATACCTCATGATTATATCATTACTCACTCACACACTTCTAGATACTCTCCATGTACAATTCACACTACTTACTTATATGATCATTTATACACACATTATGCACAAACCATTTAGAATATCCACGCTTAGGTGTCACTAACACACACCTCTACTTATCACACTTATATATATCCATGCTCACTCACACTTGTCACACACCACTTGTAGTTGATCCGTTCTTAGGTTCACTACCACACACTCACATATAGATACTCCCACACTACTCATTCTTATCTATCCATGCTTAGTATAATCTTCATGCTCCATGTTAGATTTAATTTTTCCCCTATTAGTATAATGCTCATCATGCCAAATAAATATACTCTCTCCATAATATACTAATCAAGAATCATGCATTTCGCACACTACATCACCAAAGAGCATGGATATTGACCTAAATTGTTCCCGTAACAGGGGGTTCACTTTGTGATGGGTGCTGGTCCAACTAGTCGCAGTTAGACTAAGCAATATGACTCTCACTTTCCATTGTCCAAGTACATTTGACGTATATCAAACGGCTCCTCCCACATCATACCGCTTGATCCAAGTCACGACAGGAGGTATATCACAGGGAACTCGTTCACATACGTCGATTATATCAAATTTGCTCTCACATGTACTGTCCCCACGAGGTATATAGTGAGGCACTTCACGTACACTCGGGTATTTCAAATAGCTTGTACACACATATTGATTGCCCTCAAAAGCAAGATGTATATCGTGGAAGTCATTCTAAATGGGGAACCCTTCCAATTAACCCAACAAACTCCATACCCTAATATAGGTGTGAAACCTAGGTCACTCATATTTAGTTTATAGGTTTCTACCCAAAACACTAAAAAAATGACGGGTAGGCATGCCACCCAAATTTTTGCGTAATTTCGTATTCTTATAATGGTACCCTATCCATGAGCTTGGCAATAAGTCCAACCATGTTTTTTACATATTTTTCAAACCCAATTTTTCCAGGCTCAAGTTCGGTCCGATATTTCTATCTGCATTTAGTTAAAGCTAATACAAGTGAGAACCAAATAAATATAATAATAATCATGCTGAGGCATTTTTCCCCATTTTCCCACTTTCTTTACCAATAGTGTCAAAAACATTTTTCCCACTTTTATAAAAACAAAACAAAGAACAAAAAAGCATATCTCTTTCCTTATACTAAAAATATTTGTCATCCCTTTTACCCCAAAACTTTTTGTCCTCTTTTCCGAAAAAGATGTCAAAAATATTTTCCTTCCATTAAAAAAATAACGGTTTTCCCCTTTATCTTTAAAAAATAAATTCAATTTTTTATCCTTCTCAGGTCGATCGCATACCCGACCTTTGGCCTGGGTCCCTATTGGCTTTGGTCTTCCATCGAATCGTCCCAAGGCTTTGTCAGTTACCTAGCTTCCTTCATGTTCGGAATTCACCTTCATCCACATTCCATGGAGAACGCATACCAAGTAACGAATGTGCAACTGGATTTGATGACGGTGCTAACCCAACTCACTACTAGGATTGGCAACCTTCAAATCGAGGTTCATGAGATTCAACAAAATCGGGTCCCTATTTTCGAAGAGCCCAAGGTCCTCTTCCCTCACGCTAAGGGTCCACCCTCACCCAAGCCTATTTGGGTCCCCGAGGAATATCAGCACGCTCCACATGCTCCTCCCACTTCTTGCCCAACTAGGGGATAAACTACCCATAACTGTTGATTAAAAGGAGGAAGAATTGGAAAAAGTCAAGGAAGACCTCAAAATGTTGACCAAATCCTAATCTTTGGGAAATACATGGAATACACCCATATGTCTCCCTATCCTAAAGAAAGGATGCCAAAAAATTTTAAGATGACCAACATCGAGAAGTTCATAGGCATTGGACCCCCCAATTGTTCATCTCCGAAGTTACCATCGAGCCATGACTCTCCTAGGTGCCTCTGAGGAAATAATGGCTCAAATGTTCCAATAGACATTGAAGGACAACGCTTTTCGATGGTTCTTATCTCTCCAAGAGTCTGGAATCTGTAGTTGGGAAGATGTTTCCCAAGAATTCATGTCATAGTATAAGTATAATAAAGAGTTGGGGGTTACCCGATGTGATTTAAAACTGCTCAAAAAAAATCTCACGGAATCAGTCAGTAACTTCATAGTAAGGTGGAGAGAGAAAGCAACTACCATGACCAACTGACCTTTCTAATAGGAGCAAGTTAGTCTCATGAAGAAGAATTTCTTATCCCCTGTCCGAGAGACGATGGGAGGGAAGTACTACCCTCATTTTTTAGCCCTCTGAGAAGCAGGAGTAGAAATCAAAGAAAATTTTTCCACAACATAAGTTTAACCGAAGAAAGCATCCGGACATTTCACTCCTCGGAAGTATGAGAAGCTTGCCAGTACTGTAGTTTCAACCATCAATAATATCTCTCAGGCTGGTACTTCATGGGCACTAGAAAGCCGCCCCAACCCAATCAAGAAGGAATGCACCGAGCTTCATGCACCCCTATCTAAAGTTTACCAAGCCATTTTAAGCCGAAATCTTATCAAGCTATTGAACCCTCATCCATTACCAAACCTACTTCCCAAAAATTTCAAACCAAATGGTCACTATAATTTTCACCAAACTGTCGTCCATACCACTAATCAATGTTTCCGCCTCTGAAATGCTATCCAAGGTCTAATTGACCGGGGTATCACCCCCCACCGCCAATCCTAAACTAAACACTACCCACAATCCACTCCCAAATCCTACAAATTCCATCTTCCTAGAAGAAGACCTAAAATTTGATCCATCTATGCAAATTGTACATAGTAAATCACCTGTATGTAACAACCTGTATTTTTACTGATTTTAAATATGGGATTAATTAAATTAAAAATGGGAAATTAATTGGAAATTAATCCGGATTAAAATAAATAGTAACTAGTTAGACAAGGGTTAATATTTATTGATGTGAATTATATTGAGTATTACTTAGTGAATAAAGCAAAAAAGGGATTATGAATATATTAAAATTGTCGCAATTGAAAAATATGACAGTTACAGTATTTAAGTCGGGACACGCGTGTTAGTCGTGGCGGGACTCAATTTAAAAAAATAAAAGTAAGTATTTTTAAGTCATCTTAATGATCATTTCTAGTGCGACAATGTGTCCGGAAGGGTCGATATAGTCAGAAAAGTCTACCCGGGGGTTTAGTTTGGGTCCTGAGGCATTTTTAGGCCAAACCAACACCCCAAAGGGGTAATTTAGTCATTTGTATTTTTGAGGAAATATGACCTACGAAATTAAGAGGTTTGTATCATCTGGTAATAGGAGTCTTCGAGGGTTACAATTCATAGAGTTGTAGAGAGGCCATAGGAGGGAGAAAAAAGGAGGTTCCAAAGGCTAGAACCACCAATTACTACTCCAATTACAACACCACCACCACCACTGGGTAGATCGGGGGAAGAGGAACACGACCACACCCATTATCTACAAAGGATCAAACATATTGTTAAAGGAAATTGTTTGAACTTGCAAAGTTATAAGCATATATGATATCCATCTTAGAGTAGGTTAAATTATCTATGGAATTTATGTAATTTGGATATTTTGGGAGACATATATCATAATCTTGGGTTGAAATTGATATAGGATAGGTTCCCTCATGCATGTAGTATGAAAGCCATGAATTTACATTTAATCTTGATGAAGAAGTCCGAAAACTTTAATGAGGTTTTGAATAAATATGAAATTTTAGGGTTTTTCAAGATTTTATTGAATTAATTTGGTTTGGATGAATTTTGAGAAGATTTAATGATTAGTTTGCATTAGAAATTGTTTATATAAGTGGGTATAACATTTAGTATGATTGGTTGGGAGTTTGGGAAATTTTAATGGAGGTTTTGGTGTTAAAAATGGAGGAAACCGTAACAATTTAATGAAAAAGACGAAGACCTATAGGGGCAAATTGACTCAGCTCCTTGGCCGAATCGATTCGGCTGCCCAAATTTTGATTAGAACCCTTGGGAAATGTTCGGGGTTCATTTTCTAAATTAATTTCTAAAAGTAATGGGGATTATATTGAAGTACCAGTAGGCTAAGGTTAGGTATGGGCTTGGTTCTATGAGGGAGATTTAAGGGCTAAGTTTAATTAGGCTTAATTGAGAGAAAATTCTAATTTGAAGAATAATTTGAGTCACGGTAATTTGAGGAAAAATGATGACTTAGACTAGTAGGATATGAGTGAGTTACCTACTGATATTATGTTATATAATGATGGACACTTGGTAACCTTTTGAGTAGTGAGAAACACTCGGGATAGTACGATGAGAAGTATTATGTTAAATAATTGTTACGTGGGATATTCGAGAGATATAAAGGCTACGTATGGATATATTATAGGTTGATTGTACACCTATACTCATGATATATATAAAAACATATAGGTGGTGTGAATACGTATTGTATGATTTCTTAAGTATATGACATACTGATTAGGCATAAATTCTTCACATTTATCCCTTTAATTTCGGTATTTTTATGATCTTGTGCGGTATAAATAACTTGGATTTGTCTCATATTTATGATACTAACCCTTTTTGGCAAGTATTTTGTATTTTTGGTATCTCTTATGTGTTTTACAGGTATTTCATGCAAGAAAGATGGAAAAGAGAACTCAAAATAGTGAAAGAAACCAAGAATCGGGGAGTTGAAGGGCATTTTCGTAATTTTTAAGCCTTATTCCGGAGGTGGGGCCAACTGGAAAGTTGAAGACCTTTCAGTTACAAGAACACTGGAAAAAATAGCACCTCAATCCGAGCTACCGTGAAGAAGTTATGCTAATTTGAAGTTGAGAAAAAATCCAAGAAAAAAAACTGTCAAACCCTGGGACCGGTCTGCCAAAAATAAAAGAACCGGTTCGCCCTGGGACATGCCCTGGGACCGGACCGTTCCGCTTTTCCAAACTCCATAAGATGCCAGATCACAAGCAAACCGAAGAAGGCAAAAATAAAAGAACCTGTACACCCTGGGATCGGTCTGCCAAAAATAAAAGAACCGGTCCGCCCTGCGACCGGTCCGGGGGAGGAGGGGGATCGGTCCGGCTGTCGCAGTTTTAATTTTCTAATTTTCCTCTAATAGAGAGTCCTAGTGCTGCTAAAATTATTGGAGTCTTGTAGCGTATATAAATCCATTTTATTATCATTCTTAGCACGTAGATTAGAGGAGATTTTAGATAGTTTTCTATTTTTTTCCAGAAACCTTAGTTTAGATACAAATTCCAGATTTAATTCCAAGATTGAAGCTTTGTTCAGATTTTATTTGATTATCAGTTTTATTCATTGCTGCAATTACTGCTTTGGTAAAAATTAGTGAGTAATTTCTTCTTTTCAATTCTATTCTACATCTATTCACAAGTTTTCTTTAGATTAATCATGAACACCTGCACATTAAATACTGTTTTCATTACTTTCAACATGCTAGGCTAGATTTTCCAAGGCCGGGATACATGAACCCAGCCTGATGTGTTAATTGCACGTGTATAACATTAATCCTCTGAATTTAGTGATTGATTACGACCGTATTGCGTAGCAACACAACAATTATAGATCTTTATATCTCGGTTGCCTCTGGGTAACCGTGATGATTTAGAATGCAATTCGAGTGTCACTATCGCGATACCGATTTACTCGTCCTCAGATTAAGTATGATGCAGGCTTGAACCTCGTATACGTAATGCTTGGAAGTACTAAATTCCGGGTCAAATTAATCAGTTAAATTTATGACTAGTATTATAACTGCAATACACTAAGGTTGGGGAATTGTATTCCCGTCCTATTCTTCCCATCACTTAGGTTAAAAGTTTCCAATCATTTTTCAATCATATTTTAGGTAGTTTAGTGTAATTGCATCTTTTTATAATTTCATATTTGCATTTAGTTATAATCATTCCCAAAATCAAATCATTTTTCCTTTATTTTTAGAGTCAAAGTTAGGATTCCTCCGTCTTTTCCCGTCGTCACTACTTCGTTGTCCTTTTTCCCTGAGGATCGATACCCGACTTGTCGGATTATTACTTGAGCGACAGGCTTGCACTTGAGCCTAGAGTGAACGCATTTCTGAGATACATTTTCAGCCGTGTCAAGTTTTTGGCGCCGTTGCCGGGGAATTAGGTGGACTTAGGATTAGATCGAGTGAATCCAAAGCTTTGACCAAAAAATTTCAAAAAAAAACAAAAACATAAAAAAATTCAAAAAGCACAAAAAGATTCACCACCATCTCTCACAAGCTATTAATGCAAAATTCTGAACTCACTCCCACACCTCATAATACTCCAACCAACATTCATGAAAATCCAATCGTTGGGTATAACCTTGATAGCCCCCACACTCCAAACGCCCCACAGTTCTGGATCCCACCTCCCATACCGTCACACTCAATCTCTAATAACACTCCGTTTTCCTTCTTAGGACACACTTCAGAGCACACTCCGAGTACATCAAGTGAGAGCACCGAGTCGTTAAGTGAGAGAGAGATGTCCCAACACAGTAATGCACCTGCCGGTGAGGAAGAGGCCCCGTACCGCCCGCTGAGAGAAATATTATATCCCGAGAACACTGTCACTCCGGGATGCATTATACTCCCGTATAATGCCAGGCAATTTCCCTTTAAAAACGGGATGATCCAGATGTTACCCCATTATCATGGTATGGATTCTGAAAATCCATATCTCCACATTAGGGAATTTGAGGATGTGTGCGATACTCTCAATGATCAAACTTCCACACAAGAGGTGATCTGCCTTAAACTCTTCCCCTTATCGCTCAAAGATAAATCTAAGACCTAGCTATGGTCTTTACCTCCCATCTCGATTCCATCTTGGAACGAGTTCAATCGAAATTTCTCAAGAAATTCTTCCCACCACATCGAACAATCTCCATAAAGGATCAAATTCAAGCATTCAGACAACCTGAAAATGTGCCATTTCAACGATGTTATGAGCATTTCAATGAGTTAGTTACTTCATGCCCCCATCATGGATTTGAGGCAGCGCAAATCATCTCTTTACTCTATAATGGGCTGAATCTCAACTCCAAGCAACTTGTTAAAACCATGGGAAGTGGTCCCTTTGTCGACTTAGACGCCCACGATGCCAAGCTTCACTTAAGGTATGTCGTCGAGACTACCCAATCCTGGGATACATCTGACCTTAATGCTGAAAATCAAAATTGTCAAGTGACCACCACTCCGTCAGCATCCGACATATTTCATGTAGAAAAGAGTTCTATAGTGGACAGTCATATTGATATACTTGAGAAAGAAGTACGAGACCTACGTGGGATATGTGGAAAAGGACCAATTGGATCCATACCAAACCTCGTCGAGAAGGTGTGTTCAATTTGTGAGGCCGGTCATTCAACTGAGGAATGCCCGACTATACCCGCCTACAAAGTAATGCTTCAAGAGCAAGTTACTGGTATAGGAGGTTTTAAGGGTAATTTCGGTGCACCGCACGGGAATTCATACAACCCTTCGTGGAAAAACCATCTCGGTTTTAGTTATGTGCAACAACATGCCGCAATGAACCCTCCTTCACATGTTGCCCCTCCCCCACCACAAAACTTTCAACAAGCCCCACACATGCAAGGACATGTGCAAGCACCACCACCTCAAGGATCTTATATCCCTCCACCGCGGAGAAGTCTCGAGGATAATATCAACCACTTTATCAATACCCAGACTGCAACTAATGCTAGGCATGAGGGCATGATGAATGACATGAATGCAAACATTTCACAGTTGCAATCATCGTGGAGTATCCAAGAGCAGGACAAGTTTCCCGCCCAGGGCGAAAGACCTATCCAAGGTCAAACTAGTGTTAGCTCGACACCCCATGACCATCCTGAGCAATGTAGCGCAATTACCACTCTACGTAGTGGGAGAGTAGTTGACTTGTCACCTCCCCTACGAGACGTACCTAAAGACAAGGAGATTTCGCCCGGCATGAAAGAGGCCGAAGATGTCCCCTTGAATGAGAGTGATAAAGACGACACTAGTGAGCCTGAGGTAATAGTGAAACCACCCACCGCGGCACCGTTTCCTCAAAATCTAATTCCTTCCCATAAAGGAAACCCACGTGATGACGTGCTAGATGTGCTAAAACAAGTTAAGCTGAATTTACCTTTCCTCAATGTCATTAAGCAAATTCCAGCTTATGGAAAAGTCATTAAAGACTTGTTGACGGTAAAGAGAAAGATGAAGTTAAAGAAAAATGTCTTTCTAGCACAGAATGTGAGTTCCATTCTACTAAATGATCTCCCGCCTAAATTCAAAGATCTCGGTGCACCCACCATGTCCTGCATCATTGGAGAAAACAAAATCGAAAAACCCTTACTTGATTTGGGAGCAAGTGTCAATATCCTCCCTTACTCTATCTATAGGCAACTTCATTTGGGCGACCTCAAGCCCACAAAGGGGACTCTCCAATTAGAGGATCGAACCGTGAAAATCCCAAGAGGCATAGTCGAGGATGGGATTGTCCAAGTTGACACTTTCTACTTCTTGGCAGACTTTGTCATTTAGGACACGGAGCCCTCCTTTAACTCGAGCAACCATGTTCCCATCATCGTTGGGCGCCCATTCTTAGCTACGGCTAACGCAATCATCAATACTCGGAATGGGAGAATGCAACTCACTTTTGGGAACATGACTTTAGAGACCAACATCTTCCATATCACCCAACAGACATGGGAAGAAGATGATCTTCACGCGGTGAGTTTCATAAATGGGATCATAGAGGAATACTTTGAGGAGAATTATAGTGGAGACACCTTAGGATCCTCTTTAGTGTCAAATCACGAGAATAAAGGGTCCCACAAGAGAGAGACATTAGGGGTGTGCCCTATTTCATGAAGTAATAGTGGTAGTTGTGATGATGAGAGAAAAGTGGGGGAGAGGTGTGTAGTGACCGCAATTGAAAGAGAGAGAGAGGGGTTAGAATAGATAAAACTGGTGGAGTTGGATATCGAGCAAGTAAGAGAGGACGTAGGCACTACTCGAGAGAGAGAACAAGGGGACATGAGCATTGAAGAATTTGAAAGAGAATTCGGGCAGGTGGATGAAAGTATTACTATTGAAGGCCAATCCCTATTGGATTCATGTAGTCACTTAGACAAAAGTGAATTGAAAGCAAAAATTGATGAATTCCTTCGTTATGACAATCCACCCACAACACTAGAGGCCCCGAAGGCAAGTGAGGAGAAAAGTTGTGGTTCATCTGACTTAGAGCCCGACCCATGAATCTTAAAAATTGAACGAAACCTAGGTGTTCCCTCCGAGTCAGCGCACGCAGACCACACTTTGAGCCAGCATCACGAGGATCCCTTTCCAATTAGTCACGATGAGTCTCCCGGTCTATCCTTTATCTATGGGCGAGGTCCCAACTTGTTTCGATTGTTGGATTATAATCCTAGGAAGGGAGAAACGAGGAAAGCATCGAACCCCGCGAGTGGGGTCGGGTGAGTTCGTAGAGAGATGAGAGGTCGTCGCACCCCCGACGCGTATGGGGTGATTTTTAGTGTATTATTGAGTCATGTGCTATGGTCATTTAGTGTCTTTATGCATTTTAAATATTTGTTTGTTTTATTTTTCCGCACTTTTCATTCGGGTTGAGTTAGATTTTAGTCATTTTTGCTTGAGGACAATGCAAAAGTCTAAGTTAGGGGGGTCACAAGTGCGTATTTCTAAAACTTCACAAATTTTCCAAAATACCCAGAAATTTCAAAAAAAATCATAAAAATTTGAAAAACCCAAAAATATTTTTATTCAAAATAAATAAAAATTGGAATTCAAAATTTTCAAAAATATCATTAAAAGTCAAATTGAAGTCTGAAGTTGTAAAATTCAACATACACAAAGACAAAATTGACCAAAGATGGAAATTGAGCGAAAATTGACGACTTAACGAATAAGTGTGGAGATTAACAAACCCGGTGAGATTCGAGCCTATCATTTTTTGCGAGTTTTTAAAACAATCCGAGGTAATTGTTAACTCAAAGTTCTTTTCAGCACCTAAAAAGTCGTCGAGGATCTCAATCCTTTCATTTTGATCGATTATAAAAAATGTGTGTAATATTGCTTTGAAAAAACGTGCCAAATTGATCTCTAAACTTAAATTCATCGTGAAGCGCATATGGTAACACAATTGGCATTTTGGGCAATGAAGTAGGCCCTCGTTTGTCACGCAAAAATATTGGCCAGAAAAAGTAGCGAAAAATTACCACTTTTGTAACCCAATTTGAGCCAAAAAAATTGTCCCTTTCGTTTGATAACCCGAAAAACCCAAATAGCCGAAATTGTGAAAGATGAGAAAATTCAGAATTTAAGTCCGGAAAGTGCATAAAAAGGGGCAAGAAAAAAAAATATGCTCAACAAAAATAGCAAGAAAAGAAAAGAAATGAAAAGAAAAAAAATTAGAGAAAAAGAAGAAAAAAAAAGAGCAATAGCCCGGAAAATCACTAATGGACATCATTAATGACTTTTCCAATTCCAAGCTTCCCAACAATTGTCATTTTACCCCATATACCTTAAAACCCGAAAAAGTCCTAACCGAGTCTAAATTGCGAAATTGGTTACCGCGTGGAGAGCTAATACACCAAAAGATAATATAAGAGATTGAATGCGCGAAAAAGAAGCAATGTTTCCTTTTTTAAAACCATAACCCATTGATGAGATCCTATCATTCTGAAATTTCTGTCATTCTACTTGTATGCGTGACTTTGCATCCATTATATTTGCTATTTATATCACGCATACCGAGAGAATAGACATAATTCGAGAGATTCGTTTGTGAGAGCATTCCATGAGAAATTGAAATCAAAATGAATTTTCGGATAAGTAACGTAATGATCAATCGGTGGAAATTGGTGGTTATATTTCCGGCTTCGCACACACGCACTATGATTTGAGACTTGTACATATGACTTGATGATGACTATTTTCTGAAAAAATTTGAATTGCACAATTTTGGCATATTTTGAATTTTCTTTGTGTCAATAACGAATTTTTTGGGTATATTCACTCCAAACCCTCACGAGACATAGCTCGTCCTACTAGGGTGACCTAGGGGTTTAAAGGCTTGTTTCATACGCTAAATGCAATCGCCTGCCCGCGAAAAAGATATTTTATCCCAATAAAATGTGGTTTTCAAGAATTAAGCCTTGCTAGGATTCTTTTACATTGCTCGGGACGCGCAAAGTTCTAAGTTAGGGGGTTTGATTAGGCATAAATTCTTCACATTTATTCCCTTAATTTCGGTATTTTTATGATCCCGTGCGGTATAAATAATTTGGATTTGTCTCATATTTATTCTACTAACCCTTTTTGGCAAGTATTTCGTATTTTTTGTATCTCTTATGTGTTTTACAGGTATTTCAAGAAAGAAAGATGGAAAAGAGAACTCAAAATAGTGAAAGAAACCAAGAATCGGGGAGTTGAAGGGCATTTTTGTAATTTTTCAGCCTTAGTCCAGAGAAGGGGCCAACTGGAAAGTTGAAGAGATTTTAATTACAAGAACACTAGAAAAAACAGTACCTCAATCCGAGCTACGGTGAAGAAGTTATGCCAATTTGAAGTTGAGAAAAAATCTAAGAAAAAAAGCTATCAAACCCTGAGACCGGTCCGCCAAAAATAAAAGAACCGGTCCGCCCCTACCCTGGACCGGTACGCTTTGCCAAACTCCAGAAGTCCCTAAATCACAAGCAAACCAAAGAAGGCAAAAATAAAAGAACCGGTCCGCCTTGGGACCGGTCCGGGGGAGGAGGGAGACCGGTCCGGCTGTCGCAGTTTTAATTTTCTAATTTTCCTCTAATAGAGAGTCCTAGTGCTTCTAAAACTCTTGGAGTCTTGTAAGGTATATAAACCCATTTTATTATCATTCTTAGCACATAGATTAGAGGAGATTTTAGATAGTTTTCTATTTTTTTCCAGAAACCCTTGTTTAGATACAAATTCCAGATTTAATTCCAAGATTGAAGCTTTGTTCAGATTTTATTTGATTATCAGTTTTATTCATTGCTGCAATTACTGCTTTGGTAAAAATTAGTGAGTAATTTCTTCTTTTCAATTCTATTCTACATCTATTCACAAGTTTTCTTTAGATTAATCATGAACTCCTGCACATTAAGTACTGTTTTCATTACTTTCAACATGCTAGGCTAGATTTTCCAAGGCCGGGATGCATGAACCCAACCTGATGTGTTAATTGCACGTGTATAACATTAATCCTCTGAATTTAGTGATTGATTACGACCGTATTGCGTAGCAACACAATAATTATAGATCTTGATATCTCAGTTTCCTCTGGGTAACCGTGATGATTTAGAATGCAATTCGAGTGTCACTATCGCGATACCGATTTACTCGTCCTCAGATTAAGTATGATGCGGGCTTCAACCTCGTATACCTAATGCTTGGGAGTACTAAATTCTGGGTCAAATTAATCAGTTAAATTTACGACTAGTATTATAACTGCAATACACTAGGGTTGGGGGATTGTATTCCCGTCCTATTTTTCCTATCACTTAGGTTAAAAGTTTCCAATCATTTTTCAATCATATTTTAGGTAGTTTAGTGTAATTGCATCTTTTTATAATTTCATATTTGCATTTAGTTATAATCATTTCCCAAATCAAATCATTTTTCCTTTATTTTTAGAGTCAAAGTTAGGATTCCTCCGTCTTTTCCCGTCGTCACAACTTCGTTGTCCATTTTCCCTGAGGATCGATACCCGACTTGTCGGATTATTACTTGAGCGACAAGCTTGCACTTGAGCCTAGAGTGAACTCTTTTCTGAGACACATTTTCAGCCGCGTCACATACCTACGCTGCTTGCTATAGTGGGAGGTTTTGAAAAGGGGACAATCTTATCCTGAGGAGCACACTGGGGAGATTTTAGATTGGTACCTCAGAACATAGAACTTTGGACTGATACTGTTTTTGTGTACAATGCTGTTCACGGTCATTTGGGTGCGTAGGATAAAGGCCTAAGACTATGTTCGCCTCCAATATGTGTGATTTTTCTTTATGGTTTGAGAGAGATAATCAACCAATTGTCCTTATTTTGTTCGAGACGTACCGAGACTTGATAGCATAGTATGCATGCAACGCAGTTGAGCCTATGGGTGCCGTACTAGTATATATATATAATTCAGTGATGAATATATATATACACTTGTGATTTATTCTACTGTGTGCAGTTAGTAGATAAGAAAGACACTGAAAACAAAATAACCTAAGTGAAGGGAAATTTATCATCTATTTGGTAAATTCTTAATTGATTGAAAGATAATGAAAAATGTGATAAAATATTGTATGGACAATACAGGTGATCATCACATGCTATAATGCATGGTCATATAAATGAGTGGACTAGTAAGGCGGGGTATCATAACTAGGACGGGTTAATAGTATACGTTAGGAGTGCACACTAGTTGAGAGGTGGTACTTCTCAAGTGAGAGCTAGTTAACTAACATGTATATAATATCCGCTTTTAAGCCTTTTAAATACTTGCTACAATGTTTTAAACTGTTTTCTAGTCGGGATCTGACCTGTTTCTTCCAAATCTATTTTTTCTTTGTGCAAACCATTTTAGGTGCCCAGCCACAGGAAGGCCCAGCATAGGAGTTAATTTCTATTTGCCATTGCTACAGTTGCTATGGACGATTGCAGGTCCTAGTTTGAAAGACGCCTCCATTTTCTTACATATCTGATGCACTCATTACTTTATCTCAGTTGGGTATGTTCCCCATTTTCCCTTCGTAATTGTTTCGGGAACATTGTACTTCTTTTATTATTCAGTTGGTACTTTAGTTTTTATGGATTATTGTATTAGAGTTAGACTAGGGTGTTTACTCCTGTCATATTTCATTTGATTCAGTATTTCATTATTTGTGGGGTTGATTTATTTAGTATGGTGAGTGTGATATTTATTTGTTAGTTATTTTAAGTCATTGCATGTTAATAACAAATATAAAATTTGGCGCAAACTTTTCAAATACTAGGTGGTTAGTAGATATTAAAAAGTTTTTCGATAGTGATGCTAAGAATGAACCAATCTGGACATTCTTTTTTTAGTATAATAGAGACATGATCACCCGATATTTAATTAAGCGGGATGTCACACTATTATACCCATATATCTTCCTACACCTCTCCAAGTTTGCCCATATTTTCTCCCGCATCCTACAAGTTTTGCCGATCAGGATCTTTCACTTCTCAATAGAAAATGCATTGATATTCCCACTCGTTCGAACTTCAGAGTTTAGGCTAAAATTGCCCTTAGAAATGACCATTGATTGCCAAAGACTTGGTATAATATTATTGGAAGGTCGAAAATGAGATCGAGAGTAAGATAATTAGGTGGTACCTACTGATGAAGTCAATCTAGATGATATTGTTCAGATTATGGCAAACTTATTTCGATAAAATGGTGAAATTTTTAGCATGTCCAAACTACTAAATTCTTTGAAACTACAAGGGTGCGTGGTCCCTTCACTTTTACATATCCCCGTCGAATAGGAGGATCTATATGAAGAGGTTATTGAGGTTGTAGAGTGTATTTTTTTCGTGGGAGAACACTGTCATTGACATCGGATGGGGGAACGAATTCGATAGTTCATATGAGGAGCAATAACCAGAAAAGATAGGCCAATAGTCAGCATATGATAAAGCATAACATTTGAGGAGTTGCTAGAAGAAATCGACAAGGTGGATGGACAACTCGAGATAGATGAGGAAACAGGGTTTGTGTTTTCCCCTCTTCTATGAACCATATGACTAGATGAGGGAGGCATTACCAAATTCTAAGCCCACAGTCATCAACGATCGACATGGGAAAAGGTGTTGATAATCTTCCTATGCCAGAAATGACTCCTGAGGAGAGGAAGATCCTTGATCAATTAAAGAAGACCGAAGACAACATCACCTTGTGGGGACTCTTTATGTCTTCCTAGATGCACCAGAATGCCTTGATTAAATGACTTACCGGACCCATAGTCCCTTCTTCCACCATGCCAGAAGAAGTAATGAATCTGGTCGAATCTCTAACCTCTACCAGAATTCTCTCTTTCTCTAAAGAAGAAATCCTTAAAATTTGACCAAATAATAAATATGGTCTCAATATCTCTATCGAAGTCATGGGAAAGACCATCCCATTCTCTCTTGTCAAATATGGGTCAGCTCTTAATGTTTACCCGTTGAGGACCCTCAATTACGTGGGACTTAAAGTGAGTGACCTCGCTCCAATATCTTCCGCGGTGCGCGCTTATGATAACACTCATCAAGAAGTGATGGGATACATAAATATTATAATAAGGGTTGGCCCTATAAATACCATGATTTGATTCCAAGTAATCGATATCCCATCTTGTTTTAATCTATTGCTTGGACGTTCATGGCTCCATAATATCAAGGGTGTATCTTCTTCCCTTCATCTGAAACTCAAGTTATTCACCAATGGGAAGGTCATCACCATCTTGGGCAACGATGATAACATCGAAAATGAAAGAAATAGTAATCCAGTACTTGAGATACAAGATGAGGAGAATGATATGCTATTATCAGGTTTACGAGTTGAACCATTTCTACTCCTAGCATGGGATGGTTTTGAAGATATGATTTGTCTATAGTATAACCTTCATGGAAACATCAATGTGATCCAGATATTAAAAAACATTCACTTCAAGCCCTGTTTGGGGCTGAGATGATGATAATAATGGATGCTTGAACCCATTGTTTTAAAGAAAGCTTTTCCTCCTTGTTGTTTGGGTTATCATCCATCAGCAGAAGAACTTAGAATGCTCCACCAAGCTTGGATGAAGAGATGGCTAAAAAGTGCCAGAACTTTCTCAGGATATTTCTTGAATGGAAGATTCATGGTGAAGATTTTCCCCTTTACGTCTTTCCCGAACAGTTGTATGATCATGTGGACAAAAAGATGAAACCAGGAATGGAGATCTTTTTCCTAGATAGTTACTAATGAGTCAAAATTTCTCATCATCATGTGTAACCATTCACTAAGGAGACCATAACTGATACCAAAGATTCCAAGGGAAGTGACTCCGAGGATTCATTCAATTTGTAAACACTAGGGCTGATACTCTGCATGGTCCAATCAAGTGCTACATCATCAGATCCATCTCGCTTGATCAAAGATGTTGATACACTTATCCTCAACTCGCATGTTGTACCAGTTCTACCTGTTAAAATACAACCCAACCCTGATGTGTATCCCATTTCCCCTTCTATTTTTCCTCCTTATTCTGATGTGATCAAGACGTCCTTTAATGAGGTTCTCAATGCTATTTTTCCTAATAATAAAATAAACGAAGGTTTTGAGTATCTTGTTATGACACATTAATTGTCTTGATTATAATCCAACCCTTAATGATGATGACTTTGCAAATGAACAATTCATAACTGATCTTAAAAAGGTTAATAACAAACAACATAGCCATGTTCAAGTTAATGAAGATGAAACTAGTGTTATTAATCTCGATTCTAGTAGCCAACTGTGCGAGATTAGGATATGATCTACCCTTAATAAGCATGAGCACATGCAACTTGAAGAATTACTGAAGGAATTTATGGATGTCCTTACATGGTCCTACGATAACATGCCCGACATTGATCCCGAGATAGCTTAGTGTGAGATTCCAACTCTCCCAGAATGTAAACCAATCAATTATAAACTGTAAAAGTTTCGCACCAAATGGTCACTCAGGGTTAAAGAGGAAGTGTTCAAACAATTGAATGCTGGTTTCATTCGTGTGATCGAAAATCCCACATGTCTATCTAATATAGTACCCATGATGAAATCAGGAGGGAAGGTTCAAATGTACATTGACTTTCGAGACTTGGACAAGGACTCTCTGAAGGATGACTACCCCTATCCAATATCGACATGATTATAGAAAACACAACCAGTCATGATCTTAAGTCATTCGTTGATGGTTTTTTTTGATATAAACAGATCACAATGCAACCGGACCATCAAGAGAAAACCACATTAATCACCCTTTGAGGAACAATCTGCTACATCATTATGCCATTTGGCCTAAAAAAATGTCGAGGCTACCTAGTAAAGGGTTGCCACAACCATCTTACATGATCTGATACACAAAGAAGTCTAGGTCTACGTGGATGATATTATTATCAAGTCTAAGACTAGGGAAGGTCGTGTTTCATCTCTCTAGAAGTTCTTCAAGTAACTACTACAGTATCAGATGCGACTTAACCCACAAAATTGTGTCTTTGGCGTTACCAAGGGAAAGAACTTAGGATTCATGGTTAGTGAGAAAGGGATATAAGAAAATCTTGCCAAGCTAAAAGCCCTACTCAAAATTCCACCAATCCGAAGGGAGAAGGAAGTATGGTGATTCCTTGGAAAATTATAATATATCAATCGGTCCATCAGCCAATTGGCTTACATCTGTGAACCCATCTTAAAACTCCCTTGAATGGATTCCACTAAGGTTTGGATTGTATATTTCCAAGAAGACTTTGACCGAATCAAGTAATACCTAACCCGATCTATGATACTCATGCCACTTCAGCGTGGTCTTCCCCTACTCCTATACCCGATCATAATAGATATTGCAAGTTGGGCTTTTCTAGCCTAATACCTTGAAGAATCAAACAAAGAGAAAGCCATCTACTAGGCCAGTTTCAATTTGGAAGGGTACGAAGATAACTACACTGCTTTGGAGAAAGCATGTGGCGCCTTTATCTCAGTGACCCAAAAGTTATGGCACCACATGCTCGCATTTCCCATCAAACTAGTGTCCCAAATGGGTCCCATCAAATATCTTCTCAAGAAACCTACCCTTTCTAGCCAAATGGATCGGTGGTTGATGGTTGTAAACAAATTTGATATGGTGTATGTCACGAAAAAATCCATGAAATGAAGAGCCACCTATGACTACCTCGCTGACTACCCTATGAAAGAGACCAATGTTTGGATTTTTGAGTTTTTGGATGAAAATATCCTTTGTACCTCCCAGGAAGACCTCTGATGGAAAATGTTTTTCGATGTCACCGCCAACAAGAAAGGGTACAACATTGGGATACTCCTAATTTTTCCGAACGACTCTCACACTCCCATTGCCATCAGACTATATTTTTCATGCACTAATAACATGACTGAATATGAGGCTTTTATTCACACAGTTGTAGAAAATTCTCCATCTACACTTTACACCACGTGCACCTAGGATCATATATATCCACATGTTGCACCCATCATCCATCCATACTTGGTGTACCATTGGTACTTGTACTTTGCTCCCTGTTTGGCATAATCCAAAAATACATTCTCATAAGATACTAATAAGAGGATCATGCATGATTCACATGACATCACCAAAGAGCATTGTTATTGAACAAATTTTACCCAGTAACTGGAGGATCACTTCGTGATGGGTGCTGGTCTGGCAGGGCGCAGTTAACCTAAGTGATATGACTCCCACCTTCCATTGTCCAAGTACCTTTTACGTATATCGAACGATTCCCACCGCATCGTACCGGTTGAACGAAGTCATGACGGGAGGTATATCGCAGGGAAGTAATTCACATATGCCAAGTCTATCAAATTCGCGCTCACACGTACCATCCCCACGAGTTATATAGTGAGGCAATTCAGGTACATTCATGTATATCAAATGGCTTGTCCACACGTACCGATTGTCCGCAAGAGCAAGACATATATCATGGAAGTCACGCCAAAGGGGGGAACCCTTTTCGATTCACCCATCCAACTGCATACCCACATATAGGTGTGAAGCCTAGAACACACATGTTAGATTGTCGGTTTCAACCCGAAATTCTGCCAAAATTTTGGGTCGGCCACCCGCCCGAATTCTCGCATATTTTTAAAATGGGACCCTATCCGTGAGCCTGGTCAGAAGTCCAGCCATAGCTTTGCATATATTACAAACCCAATTTTTCCAAGCTTGGGTCCCGTCCGGTATTTCATTTTTCATTTAGGAGAATTAATACAAGTGAAAACATAATAATTATAATAATCATGTTGGGACCGTCTCGAAAGGGAAAATTCCCTTTTTTTTATCCAAAATGCAAAAACATTTATCCTCTCTTTATCAAAAAACCAAAAAAATTTTGTCTTTCCACCTCGAAAAAAATAAATGCCATCCCTTTTTTTCTTAAAAATAAACCCCATTTTACGCCTTCTCAGGTCAATCGCAAACCCTTGGCCTAGATCCCTATTGGCTCTGGTCTTCAGTCAAATCACCCCGGAGTTCCTTCCGTTCCCTTATTACTTCTTTTGATTCCGGAATCCATCCGCTTTCCATGGAGAAAATAGATCAAGTACCCGTTGTGCAGTCGAATCTGACGACAGTTCTAGCTCAGCTTGTGTTCAAGATTGACAACCTCCAAACTGAGGTCCGAGAGATGCAACGAAACCAGGTTCCCGTTCCTCAAGAGCCCAAGGCCCTATTCCTTCATGCTATGGGTCCACCCCACCCCATCTAGATTCTCGAAGAATATCAGCACGCTCCACGTTACCCTCATGTTAATGGGCCACCGCCTGCCCAGCTTTCGATGTCGAATCTTGCCCAACATGGAGCTAACTTGCCTATGATCATTGATCCGAAGGAAGAAGAGCTGAACAAAGTCAAAGAGGACCTCAAGATGCTCACTAAGAAGTTCGACCAAGTCATAATCTTAGGGAATTACATGGACGACACACACATGTCTCCTTATCCTAAAGCGAGGTTACCAGAGAAGTTCAAGATGCCAAATATCGAGAAATTTGGAGGAAGTGGACCCCCGATTGTTCATCTCCAAAGTTATCACTGTTCTATGACTCTACTAAGGGCTTCTAAAGAAGTAATGGCCCAATTCTTTCAGCAAACCTTGAAGGATAGCGCCCTCGGATGGCTTTTGTCTCTCGAAGAGTCCAGAATTCGTAGCTGGGAGGATGTAGCTCGAGAATTCATGTCGTAGTACAAATACAACGAAGAGCTTGAGGTCACCTACCGTGATTTAGAGATGCTCAAATAGAACCCTGGAGAATCAGTCAGTAACTTCATCACCCAATGGAGGGAAAAAGAAACAACCTTGACCAATCGGCCTTCCTAAGAAGAATGAGTCAGCATAGTGAAGAAGAACTTCTTACCACATGTCCGAACAATGATTGGAGGACAATACTATCCCCACTTCCGAGCTCTCAGAGAAGCAGGTGTAGAAATCTAGGAGGGTCTTGCCAAGACAGATGTCGAACCAAAGAAGGTGTCCGAATAGTTCACCACTAGAAAATATGAGAAGTCTGGCAGTGCTACAGTCTAAACCACCAACAACATATCTTAACCAACCACCTCATGGGCACCAGAAAGCTGCCCTGTCCCAGTCCGAAAGTAATACACCAAGCTTCATGCTCCTCTCTCCAAAGTTAATCAAGCCTTGCTAAGACGAAACCTTATCAAACCTTTGGATCCCCATCCATTGCCAAATCCACTCCCAAGAAACTTCAAGGCAGATGCCCTTTGCGCCTTTCACAAAATTACTGGCCATACCACCTACCAATGCCTTCACCTCCGAAACATAATCCAAGGTCTAATTGATCGGGGTACTATCACCCCACCATCCAATCCTAAGACAAACACTACTCACAACCCACTTCCAAATCATACCAATGCCATCTTTTTAGAAGAGAACCCAAAATTCGATCCCTCAACTCAAATCACACCCATATACTCTCCTAAACCTCTCCAAATTTGACCATATTTCCTCCTACACCCTACTAGCTTCACTGATCAGGCACTGTCACTCCTTACCAGAGCATGCATCGCTGTCCATACCCATTCTAAAAATGGAGGCATGGACTTATCAGAAGTGTTAAACCAACTCCTAGAGTTCAGGCTGAAATTTCCTTCACAGATGATCATTGATTGCCGAAGGTTAAGTACGCTGTTCTTGGAAGCACGAAAATGGGCCCGAGAGTCAGATAGTTAGGTGCTACCGACCAATGAAGTCAGCCTGGATGATGTCGCCCAGATTATGGAAGAATTATTACAAAAAACCAACAACATTTGCAGTATGACCGAGTTACATGATGCTCTGAAGCTTCAGGGGTGCCTATTCCCTTCACCCTTACACATCCCCATAGAATGGGATGACCTATATGAAGAAGCCGTTGAAGTTGTGGAATGCATCGACTTTACATGGAAAGACAAAATTATTGCCACTAGATGGGGGGAAGAATTAAGAGATTCGAATGAAGAATAAGCTTCAGAGAAAACTGGCCCAATAGCAGACATGTGTGGAATAATACCATTTGAAGAACTCCTCGGATAAATAAATAAGGTGGCAGAACAACTCGAGATCGATGAGGAAACGAGATTCATGTTTTCCCTTCTTCAGTAAATCACATGACCAAATCCGGGAGGCATTACCAGATTCCAAGCTCACTACCAGCCAATGACAAGGGGAAGGGCATTGAAAACCTTCCTATGCCAGAGATGACCCTCGAGGAGAGAAAGATCCTCGATCAACTAAACAAAACTCAAGCTAACATCACTCTATGGGGGCTTTTCATATCTTCTCAGCTACACATAAATGCTTTGATCAAGTTACTCATTGGACCCATAGTTTATACCTCTACCACACCAGAAGAAGCGATAAATTTGGTCGGATCCTTGACCTCTACCTGAATGCTATCCTTTTTCGAAGAAGAAATACCCAAGATTTGGCCGAACCACAATCATGCACTCAATATCTACGGCGAGGATATGGGGAGGGTTGTGCCACTCTCTCTTGTCGACAATGGATTCGCCTTCAATGTCTGCCCACTAAGAACCTTCAAATGTTTAGGCCTGAAAGAAAGTGACCTCTCTCCAACCACTGCTGTTGTGCGTGGCGACGATAATACCCATCAGGAGGTGATGAAATCCATAAAGCTTCTAATAGGGGTTGGACTTATAAACCCTATCATTGAATTCCAAGTTACTGAAATCCCAACCTATTTCAACCGATTGCTAGGATGACCTTGGCTCCACAGTATCAAGGGCGTGTCTTCCTCACTCCATCAGAAATTAAAGTTCTTTGCCGACGGGCGAGTCATCACCATCTTGGGCAACGACGACAATGCCAATGGTGCAAGTACCAGCAGTCCAATCCTTGAGATATAGCATGGGTCAAATGATATGCTCCTATCAGGAATCCGAGTTGAACCACTTTTACTCCCTAAAGGAGACGAATTCAAAAAAAGGGGTTTGTACAGAATACGACCCTCATGGCAACGTCAATGTGATTCAGATGTTAAAAAACATGCACTTTATGCCCGAACTGGGGCTAGGGCAAAGACATCAATGGATACCTGAGCCGATTGAACTGAAGAAGTCTTTCCATCCTTGTGGTTTGGGGTATCAACCATCAAAACAAGAGTTCAGAACGATCTTTCGGTATCGACCAAAGAGAGGACTAGACCGCGTCTAGACTATCGCGGGTGACTCCTTGAATGGATGATTCATCAAATAGGGCGAGGACTTCCCCTTTCGTGAATTTTCAGAACCATGGTATGACCATATAGACAAGAAGATGAAGCATGGAATGGAGACAACTACCCATCGGCCGAAGGTTCCCAACACCAAGTACAACCATACATCAAAGATACCAAAGAGACTGAGGAAAGTGACTCCGAAGATTCCTTCAACTTACAGACACTGGGGCTAACACTCTGCGTGGTTCACTCAGGCACTAAATCACCAGATCCGTCCCAACTGATTAAAGATGTTGATAAACCTCTCCTCAACTGGCATGCTGCGCCACTTCTACCTATTGAAATCTCCCATAATCCTATTATTTACCCCTTTTCTTCTTCTACTATCTATCCTTGTTCAAATGTAATCAAGTCATCTATTGACGAGGTTCTCAATGTTGTTTTTCCTATCAATGAAATAAACGAAGATTTTGAGTATCTTGTTGTGCCTTACATTAGTTGTTTGGAATCTAATCAAACTTTTGAAGATGATGATTTTATAAATGAACAATTCTTAACTGATCTAAATAAGGTTAATAATAAACAACATAACCGCGTTCAAGTTAATGAAGAAGAGACTGTTGTTATTAACCTCGGTTCTAGTAGCCAACTGCGCGATATTAAGATAGGGGATACCCTTAACGAGCATGAGTGTGCACAACTTGAAGAATTGCTAAAGAAATTCGTGGATGTCTTCACATGGTCCTATGACGATATGCCCGACATTGATCCTGAAATAGCTCAACATGAGATCCGCACTCTCCCAAATTACAAGTCGGTCAAACAAAAGTTGAGAAATCCCGACACCGAATGGTCGCTAAAGGTCAAAGAAGAGGTGGTCAAACAGTTGAACGTAGGCTTCATTCATGTGATCTAATATCCCACATTGCTAGCCAATATAGTGCCCGTGCCAAAATCAGGAGGAAAAGTTCGGATGTGTGTAGACTACCGAGACTTGAACCAAGCCTCTCTAAGGGATGATTATCTATGACCCAATATCAACATGATCATAGATAACGCAGCCAATCATGCTCTCAAGCCATTCATCGATGCGTTTGTCGTATACAATCAAATCAAAATGCACCCAGACCACCAAGAAAAAAAATGCATTCATCACCCCATGGGGAACCTTTTGCCATTTGGTCTCAAAAACACTGAGGCTACCTACCAGAGGGCTACCACAACCGTCCTGCATGATCGGATTCACAAAAACGTTCTTGTCTTTGTTGATGATATGATTATTAAGTCCAAAACTAGAGAAAGTCATGCTCATGCTCTCCGAAAGTTCTTTGAACGACTGTGGCAGTATCAGATGAGACTCAATTCGCAAAAATGCATCTTCGGCATTACAAAGGGAAAAATCTTGGGATTCATGGTCAATGAGAAGGGGATAGAAGCAGATCCCACCAAGCTAAAAGCCATACTTGATATACCACCTCCCCGAACAGAGAAAGAAGTTCGAGGTTTCCTTGGGAAATTGCAATACATCAGCCGGTTCATCAGCCAGCTAACCTCCATTTGCGAACCTATCTTCAAACTCATCCAAAGGGATTCAACTAAAGTTTGGAACGAGGCATGCCAAGAACCTTTTGACCGAATCAAATAATATCTGACCCAACCCCCGGTACTCATGCCACCACATCCTGGTCTCCCCTTGCTCCTATACCTAACCATAACTGACACTATAACTGGGGCTTTGTTATCCCAATACCTTGAAGATTCCCGCAAATAAAGAGCCATCTATTATGCCAGCCATAAATTGGCTAGGTATGAGGTTAACTACACCGCTTTGGAAAAGGCGTGTATCACACTTGTCTGGGTCACCCAAAAGCTGCGGCATTACATGCTCGCCTTCCCCATCAAACTTATATCCCGAATGGACCCCATTAAATACCTACTTTAGAAACCAGACTTATCCAACCAAATGGACTGATGGTTGATTCTCCTAGCCGAGTTTGATATCATGTACGTCACATAAAAAGTCGTGAAAAGAAGAGCCATCTCTGACTACCTCGTTGATTACCCCGTAGAAGAAGCCGATGTCTGGATCTCAGATTTCCCAGATGTAAACATCCTTTGCACTGCTCAAGACAACTTTCGACGATAATTTTTCTTTGACGGCATTGCCAACAAGAAGGGATATGGCATTCGGATACTTCTGATCGCCAGATGACTCCCACACTCCCAACGCCAAAAAGTTGGATTTCCTTTGTTCCAACAACATGAATGAATATGAGGAATGCACAGTAGGCCTCAAAGTTATTATCGAGAAAGGTATTCAATGCCTAGATGTCTACGAGGATTCTTCCCTCATCATCGGTCAAGTGCTCAGAAAATAGAGAGTCAAGGATGTGAAACTCCAACCCTTCCATGCCCACTTAGAAGAACTAGCCTTCCAATTCCAAGATATCACCTTCCATTGCCTACCTCGAGTAAAGAATAATGTAGACGATGCCCTTGCTACCCTAACCTCCATAGTCGACATTCCTGAAGGAATAACTATGACCCCCTTCCTAGTTTAAAAGAAAGACAAACCAACTCACTGTTACCACATTGAGCTCGTCACCACAGAAGATCCCGAGCTAGCCAATTACTGGTACTATGATATCTGGAACCTCCTCAAGCATGGCAGGTATCCTGAGGGTTCCAATAAGAAATATCTAGTAACCCTTTTAAGACTAGCTCCCTAGTACATCATCTGTCACAAAGCATTACTCAAAAGCAAACTTCGATGGAAATCATCTGCACTGCATCACAGGGGCTGACATTGAAAAGATAATGTAGAAGATCCACAGTGGGGATGCGAACCCCACATAAACGGTCACATTATTGCTAAAAAGATCATCCTAGAAGGATACTACTGTACCACCATGACCCAAGATTGCACCGCCTATGTCCAGAGATGCCTCAAATGCCAATAACTCTCCAACCTTCAGCATCAGCCTCCACGTGAATTATACAACATGACCTCTCCCTGGCCATTCTCCACCTGGGGCATCGACATTATAGGGAAGCTTAGACCGAAGGCTTCTAATGGGCATGAGTTCATCCTAGTTTCCATTGATTACTTCACCAAATGGGTTGAAGTTGAGTCATACGCAGCACTGAACGCTAAGAAAGTTGCCAAATTCATCAAGAAAAACATCATCTGCCGGTATGGGGTCCCTAACGAGCTAGTATCAGATATCGGGTTACATTTTGAGGAAGAAGTTACAGAAATGGTCAAGGAGTATGGGATTCAAAGACACAAATCTTCTCCCTACCGACCATAGACCAATGGTGCAGTTGAAGCCGCCAACAAGAACCTCAAATACATCATCCGCAAGATGATTGAAAGTTGTTGGGATTGGGACGATCGGATCCTGTACGCCCTCTCAGGCTATCGATCCTCAATTCGAACCTCTACTGGGGTTACCCCTTACTCTCTAGTTTACGGCATGGAAGCAATCCTACCCGTGGAGCTGGAAATACCCTCATTACGCGTCATGCTTGAAAGCAAGGTCAGTAAAGAAGACTGGTGCCAAAGCCATCTTGACGAGCTGACCTTCCTAGACGAAAGGAGATAAAAGAACTATACCACATATAAGGGTACTATCGCCGAATAGTGCATTTATTCAATAAGAAGGTCAAGGACCGTGGTGTCCGAGAAAGGGACCTAGACCTCAAAGAAATCATATAACCCATCTGGGACCCGAGAGGGATATTCAAGCCCAATTGGAACGACCCCTACATTGTCAAGAAGATCTTGTCCGGCGGTGCCGCCATGCTCACCTACTTAGATGGAGAAGAGATGGCTCATCAGTTTAACCTTGACCGTCTCAAGAAGTTCTACCCCTAGTCCAAAATCTCGGCGCGCTACGACTCTTTTCATCTCCCTTCTATTAAAAAAAAACTCTTCATTCCCCCCACCCAGAACTATGTTGGTCTGATCCTATGAAAATAACTATTTTCAAAAAAGGTATAAAATTTTCAAAACCCCAGAGGTACGTAGGCAGATCATACACCTTACATGACAACGACCCTTTCTTTTTCACAAAATATTATTCTTTTATTATCTCCGAGAACAAATGCCAATTGCAACAAATACTTGAACAAAATGATTATGTATGCCTTAGCCATTGGTATAGATAATTCGAACAACGCAAAATTCCTCAAAAGGCACAAATGGATGATCATAAACTTATTTATTTCACTAATAAGAAATTTTGGTATAGATTACATAAGAAAAGGAACGAATAACTCCCTTTCCCCTACCTTCCTAAAAAAAGCCAAAATAAAATCCCCACATTTATCCCCCATTACATAACAAACTCTCCAGGAGTCCTACCCACAGCTACCAGAGGATCCCACTCTGTCATCATCATCTGCATCCTGGGGTCCCCATGTTTCCCCTGCCTGAACAGAGTGTCGGAGACACTCCATGGACCGATAAGCTCGAATAATCTTCAAAAAAACCACAACCTCCTTCCATGGTGTCAAAAGAGACAAGCCACTTTTGTCCAGTCTCCACTGCCAACATCTTACTAACTACTCTCCTCCACAACCACTTCATATAATCCCTAGGGATATGCAAAACTCTCCCAACAGACTGAGAGGGATGGGTCGATGGACGCCGATTCTTCCACATAGAGCCAAGCCGCAAGCACAGACGCTCGGTCAAATCCTCTACCGGTAAGAAATTTAGTGTCCAAGGTGGCACGACCTGTGCCGAGCCAAATTGGCACAGAAGCCGCCAAGGGAAATAAAAAGATGTCTGTTTGAGACCAACCAACTGCACATACGAGTATTCTCCTAGCTTCAGAACAGGCAGCAAATGTCCCCACCAAGGCACTGACCAGTATAAACTCTGAGCCCCATGATCCATAAACAAATTCTCCCAGTCTCAATATCCAGGCCAACGCTAAAGAAGTGACGCAAAAAGAAGTTGGGTACAACCGACAATGGATATTCTGAAAAAGTCACCAGGCGGAGTCTTTCAGACAACCACATGAACAACATCATGGGGCTACCCAACAGAAAGTCCGAACGACCTTCTCACTAGGCATCCAGACCGTTCAGGGTCTCCGCCATTATCACCGTCGTAGGATTACGATGGTATTATATCCATGAAGTAATGGCTATAAGTTATCGATCCATCAGCAATTCCCTAGTCACCAGCAATAATTTTAAAACCCGGCCCAAAGCAACGGCTCCAACATAGCCAGCCTCCCGCAAATGCACGGACTGCAACACTACCGGGAGGAAGATCATTCCTCCAGTAACCAGTGATCTAGTCATCGAAGGCGAAATATGAAGAAGCCCGACCAGCAAATCTCTGGGAGAGCGGAAAAATTCGGGTAAAGCTGCAGTAACACTGGGATTTATCCCCAGCATGGAAGAAAAGTCCTCGTAGGTAGGACAAAATTGATCCAATCCAAAGAGAAATACATGGTCTTAGGGGTACCAAAATTGTACCGCCGCCATCAGCATGTTCCACTCAATGGACTGACTACGCCACAAAGAGACCCTACGCATGTTGAAAGAATCATAGTCGACATTATAAGAGCACATTTCTTCCAAGAATTAGAGGTAGTTAGCAAACTCAATGCTACCAGGGACATCCATCTTGCAAGACTAAGAAATAGTAGGCGAGTAAGTTAGAATGTGAAGGTGTGATGGAAACACTCCACCCCTACCCCTTTTTATACTTGAAAACCCTCACAAAAGACATAATCCCTGCATAAATCGGAGGGAATCCTACCCCACAAAGTAGAAAAAAGGCTGAAGAGGGCACTAATCAAAGCTTTGAATCGATGGGACTGGACTTGATTGCTGATAGGCAGGGCAAGGGGTTTGCCGATCGGCAACACTCCATTTTTGGAAATTTTCCTTTTTCCTTTTTTATCAAAATTAGAAAAACCCAATAAAAATAAAATTGATATTCTCAACAGAATTTCAAAAATCCTCTTCCACCCCTATATAATTTTTAAAAACCTTCCTTCAAAATTCCAAAAATATCTCTTTTTACGGTCTCAGCAGCAAAGTAAAAAGCGCACGTGCATGCATTCACTCATTCACCATTAACAAAGATAATAAAAAAAATCCCATTTCATTGCATATATATATTCTTCTGTGTTACATGAAATGTTGTAAGAAACAAATGAAAAGCAAAAAAACAATAGGACTCAGCTCGAACCCACATTCTCTCTCTCTCACCTACCCTTCCCCCTCTCCCTAAGAGCTTCCACCCCTGTGACGCACTCTCTTTCCCCTACAACGAGATGACTCACCGCCACTACCCGAGGCAGAGTCCTCCACGGATGAAGAAGAAGGCACCAAACAAGAAGGAACTGAGACCGCATCCCGAATATGGGCAGTTGCCGAAGATATCCAGTCTCTGATATCCCTCAGCCAAGTGGTCGACACACGGACTTGCTGTAAGTAAAAGGCCAAATCAACATCAAAGAGGGATCAAAACAGAAAAGAAACCAAAAAGAGGAAGAAGGTATACTTCAGGACGAAGGACCTCCTTTGTCCAACCCAACTCCTCCGGATCCATCGCATGAGGATGGTGCAACATAGGAACTATCGCTCCATCAACATGTTGAATGTTGTATGAAGGGGTATGCAACCTCACAAAGGGAACCTCTGAAGTCCCCTCCATCGCAGATGCCGATGGACCACCGCCATTATGGGGATACCCCACCGCCCGACTCGAGCCCGCCTGAGGGAAAGGCAAGGCATCATATATGTTGGGTGCCACCAACCAACTCGTTATAAAGTCCATATAGTCATATGACGTGGTCATATCAATATACAACAAGTAGGACTCGTTGATCATTACCATAATCCTTGCATCCTCCAATAGAAGCCGCTCTCGCCTCACAGACATAGGAGGCTGCGCAGGTGGCATTGCCACCACCTCCTCCATAATTTATTGAACCAATCGCTCTCCGAAATACCAACAATGGGTGAACTCATGTGCCAGCAAAATCCTCGTCTACGCATTCAAGTCCGTCGCCCCTGTATCTTGAATGGTTGTTCCCTAAGGGTAGAAGGTCACCTGAAAATCCCCGACAGGCATAAATCAATACAAAATCAGAACATGCCAAAAACCAAGGCTAAAAAGGAAAGAGTCTTACCCTACCACTGGTCAAGCCATTCAAGACCTGACGGACCGCCTCTAAAGAGAGAGATCCCTTCGATTGCCGATTGGCCTTCACCGTCGATATAATCGACAAAAGTCCCCAATGGTATCATCCTTCAAAGCAATCAGCGAGGTATTGCACCCAATCAGCTCATAGAACCACATCTGCCAAAGACAGGAATTCACGACCAAAAAGAGACGCATCAAAAAAATGCGAATGCATGAAAAGAAAATGGGCAAATTAAAGAATACCACGAGGAGATATGTGGCTCCAGTAAAAGTTTGCCGGCAGAACCAGCAGAATGCATCCAAAGAAAAATAGAGGGTTGCCAAAGTCAGGCTCCCCCAATCATAGAGAGGGATGTTCAAAAACAACCTCAAGTACGACAAGAACCACAAATGGACGACGTCGCCGCTCGACGCCACCATAAAACCTCCCAGCACCAGCAATATGAACAACCGGGCCATCTGCCTCACCTGCAACCCATCCTCCACATTAACTACCCTACTCAGCAAGATATCCTTCAGCAAGGACAATCGAATGGAATCCCCATAAACTATCCTCCCTACATCACCGAGCGCCGCCTGCACCACCTCTGGCCTCACCCTTAGAGAGAGATCCACCTCTATCTGCTCCCTATTGCAATCCAGCCCCAGTTGCTGCTGCACATCTATGTGATTCACGGTCGTCTCCCTAAAGCCGAAATGAAAGGTGTGGGTAGTATCCCACCACCTTTGCCCCAAAGTGCACAGGACTACTATCGAATGAGGCATCTCATCCAGTGCAGACGCCAACCTCCCAAAACCCACTGATGACACCACCCAATGCACCACAGGTGGAAGATGCTCCTAGACATCCTTAAGCGTTGTCGTCCCACGGGCACGCATGTTCATCAAAGAGATATCAGACTGTCAAAAGAAGAAACCTTGTCGAAATTCAGGAAGGAAGGAAAAATAACCAAAAAGAGTAGAATACCAAAAGTCAGGTTACTTGCATAATTGCCAGGGCTCACCACCCTCGAAGAGCGATGACGCGACGGCTCCCGTAGTAAGGTCCGCTCATCCACAACCGGCTCTAATGCATGAAAGAAGTTCTCAAAGTAATAGGCACCCTGCCCCTCCACTCCATGTTGGTCTAGTAATCAACAGTCAACCATTCCCTATACGCTGCAGTGCTCACAAAGGTGGCCATTTCTTGGGGATCGGAATGCTAGAATGATTTGTAGAGGGAAATCGCAGAAAGGAAGAAAGCAAGAAGCTGTGAAAAATGAAAGGAATTCGCCCCATTTATATAGGATGCCAAGGGTCATGCCGATCGGCATTGACCCCCCCACCCACCTATTGGCACTGACCCTTACCTTCCTGAGGTAGTCCAAAAGACCGTGCCACTACCGAATGGCACCCTATGCACCATGCCGACCGGCACCCCCCTTAAAATTTCATACAAAATTCCTAGAAAATACCAAAAAGCCCTGAAAAATTCTCAGACAATTCCTAAAAATCCCAGTAAGGACTTAGAACATTTTCACCAAGAAAATTTCACACTCCCTCAAGCGAAACCCCATTTCCCCAGCGGAACTCTCAAAAACCAAGTAAAATTCCTCCCGACAACGTCCCTGGAGGATATCTAAAGATCACCCCTATCCCCCAAAGGTCTCAAGCAACACACTTCCCCAATGGAGTTTAAGACATCAAACTTTCTTTTCCTCGGCAAAATCCCCAAAATCACAAGGATTTCCCCAGCGAAACTCCGGGGGACACTACATTTTTCCCAGCTCATTCATTATTCCCCACTAGAATTCAATGTCTAATCTTTGCCCCTGGCAGGATCCCTGATTGTCCCAAAGGAAATGTAGATTAGAATTGAGCTCGGGCTTGGATCTTCACCTTAGTTAGGTCATAATTGACCTCGGTCTTGGATCGTCACCTTAGTTAGGTCAAAATTGGCCTTACTCCTCGATCGTCACCTCTCTTAGGTCATAATTGACCTCGGTCCTGGATCGTCACCTTAGTTAGGTCAAAATTGACCTCGATCCTCAGTCGTCACCTTTCTTAAGTCAAAATTGACCTCGGTCTTTGATCGTCACCTAACTTAGGTCAGAATTGACCTCGGTCCTCGGTCGTCACCTCTCTTAGGTTAGAATTGACCTCATTCTTGGATCATCACCTTAGTTAGGTCATAAATGACCTCGGTCCTCGATCGTCACCTCTCTTAGGTCAGAATTGACCTCGGTCTGGGATCATCACCTTAATTAGATTAGAATTGACCTCAGTCATCGGTCGTCACCTCTCTTTGGTTAGAATTGACCTTGCTCTTGGATTGTCACCTAAGTTAGGTCAGAATTGACCTCGGTCCTCGATTATCACCTCTCTTAGGTTGGAATTGACATCGGTATTGGATCCTCACCTTAGTTAGGTCAGAATTAACCTCGGTCCTCGGTCGTCACCTCTCTCAGGTCGGAATGGACCTCGGTCTTGGATCATCACCTTAGTTAGGTAAGAATTGACCTCAGTCCTCGGTCGTCACCTCTCTTAGGTCATAATTGACCTCGATCTTAGATCATCACTTTAGTTAGGTCAGAATTGACCTCGGTCCTTGGTCATCACCTCTCTTAGATCAGAATTGACCTCAGTCTTGGATCGTCGCCTTAGTTAGGTCAGATTGACCTCGATCCTCGGTCGTTACCTCTTTTAGGTCCGAATTGACCTCGGTCTTGGATCATCACCTTAGTTAGGTCATAACAGACCTAGGTCGTCAGTCGTCACCTCTCATAGGTTAGAATTGACCTCGGTCTTGGATCGTCACCTTAGTTAGGTTAAAACTGACCTCGGTGCTCAATTTTCACCTCTCTTAGGTCGAAATCGACCTCGATCTGGGATCATCACCTTAAACTGGCAGAATTAGCTTTAACCCGTAGAAATTTTCATCTCTGCATAAGCTCGCAGAATTGGCTTCGACCCGCGGAATTAGTCATCTTAACTTAAGCCCGCATAATTAGCTTTGATCCGCAGAATCGGTCACCCTCTACTTAAGCCCTCAGAATTGGCTTCGACACGTAGAATTGGTCACCCTCATCTTCAAACCCTCAGAATTGGCTTCGACTCGCAGAATCGATCAACTCATCCTCAAGCCCTAAGAATTAGCTTCGACCTGTAAAAATGGCCATATCTACTTAAGCCCTTAGAATTGTCTTCGACCCGCAAAATCGGTCACATCATCCTCAAGCCCTCAGAATTGGCTTCGACCCGCAGAATCGGTCATCCCCAGCACCTCCTCAATAATTAGCCTCAACATTTCCTCCAAACCATCCCTTAGGTCCTCAGAATCATCCTCGACCCTCTGAATTGGTCTTCCTTGCTCCCTTAGGTCCTCATAATCGGCCTCAACCCTCTGAATCGATCATCCTCCCTCAAACACATCATGCGATGTCTATTCAATGTCTATCGTTTGTTTTAAACTCACCCATTAAGGGGCTCTATAGATACCCCATTTTGGTCCCCCCAAACTCTCATGAGGTCCCTAACACCTCCCTTCATCACTACAAACCTAGGTCATACCCCGAGTACTGACCTAGAAGCCATCGGGCACTCCCAGACTACGTTTGAACAAAATTTAAATTATTCAACTCGAATGAGACTGAATGAATCCTCAAAGAGCACTGAAACCCCTTTCCAATGGTCTATCCCGTGCGCGATTTTGACTTACCATGCGGACAAACGACATGTGTTCCCATGAAACTCAATTAGGAGGACACTCAACACTCTCGGGCTCTATTTGACGTCAGTCAACTCTTCAACTCGACCAAGACTAAATTAATCTTCGAAGGGCACTAAAACCCCTTTCCAACGGTCTACCCCATCCGCGATTCTGACTTACGGTACGGACAAACATTTCATTTTACTCTGAGAAATTTTCGAATACTTCCAGGGCCTGATTGACCAAATTTAACTCTCCAAACTAGATCAAACTCTTTGGAATGTATAAGTACATCTCCTAACCTTTCCAACGGTCAACCTTGTGCGCGATTCAGACATACCATGCGGACGAACGATCCGTTTGCGTCCGATGATTCCCCGTCCAATGGACAGATGAATGCTTCCGAGATAATTTGACCCAAAGTCAGCTCCCAAACCTGGTAGCGGTCCAAAGGACTTTTGAAGGTCTCTGAATTACCTTTCAAACGGCCTTCCCTGTGTACAATTCTGATCAACGGTTTGCATTCTGTGACCAATTTTCTAAAAAGGCCTGAAAGACATTACCAAACGACAGGTCCCAAACGTTGCCTATAGGCAGTGTGCCTAAATGCACCTATCGATTTGAAGGAACTGGGCTATACCAATCGGTAATTCCCTGGGCCTATAAAAAGGAGGTCTGACCTCACTTGCAAAAGGAGACCAGATCTGATAGATACGACTCTCAACAAAATCCAGAAAACCTCTCTCGAAGTCAGCGTGATTTCCACACCCAAATCCCTTTCCAACATTCACTTTTCATCTTCCATTTCATGAAACATGGCGAATTCACTACCCTCCATCATCATCTAAGTCTAAGGGCTACTCTCCAACATTCAAGATCAAGCTCAAGATCCTCAAGAAAGTCCAATTTTTCTCAACTCTCTCTTTAAATTCTCATAAATTCGCAATAAATTTTTTTACTACTTAGCACTTTTATTATATCATCTCACACATCCTAATATACTTTTTATTTACTATTATTGCACATCTCTTATTTTCATATAAATAAAAACCCGAAAAACAAGAAAAATAGGGTTTGCTCATATATTCCAAAAGGGAATTCTTATACTTTTCCTACACTTTTCTCACAACTAAAAAACTTTTTCTACACACCCACCCACTCACAAATAAGAAATTCCCGTAGTTGGATTTATGGGATAAACCCCACCCCTTCTTTTGCATGCGAACTACGTGGACTTTGATGCCTCTGAAGGCTACGTAGGCGTCTCAGGATAAAACCCGAGACTCGAGTCCTGTTTTTTCTCTCATTTGCTATTATCCAAACTCCACTCTCTTATATTATATCTACACATATATTTGTTCTTAGTAGCATATTATTCCACATGCGTTATCGTTCCATCATAACGGTCAACGTAAGGATAATCGCGTAAATCCTATTTTTTAATATTATTTTTATACCTTCCTACGGATGACTCGCTTTACCTCTTCCATGGTGCAAGTCGATGATTCCTATCTCCACTATATATACACATGAACACATATCATGGGGAAAATAAAGGAAATTAACAAAAACCCATGAGAGACCGAAAGGGTGGAATGGGTGCCTAACACCTTCCCATGTCGTAACTTAGCCTTCGGACCCTTTTCGAATCATTTTGGTTTCGTATTCATCGGTATGTCTTTGGATGCTCTCCTTCGGGATGGCTTCCCCTTTTCTTTTGTCTGTTTTGAGTAAAATAGATTGGTGACTCTAATCTCTCTACATCTTTCACCTCACTCAAATGACGCCGACCAAAGTTTTCTCGAGAGGGATGCATGGGACCTAGGATCCATCCATCGCGCGCTCGTCCGCTGCGAGGAACCGAGATTAGGGATGTCCACACATAGTATGTACCCCTTTTATTCCATCTCATGACAGAAAAGTTACATCTCCTCCCGTAATTACACTTAACAAAGAACATTTTGCCAATTGTACAATCGTTTAGTATTAGTGGTAATCCCATTCCATAAACCTCGAATACATACAATCGTGGTTCTCGAAATCCTATCCCCAAATATATGGGTATAAATCTTAACTCTCACATCTCTAAGGGATAGGTATATCGATGCACTCTTCCTATCAACAAGTCCTGAGCGCTAAACATAATAATGAGTTAAATCTTTTCGCTTAACAGTAAACCCAATCCATACTGAATAATAACAACAAGGTCCCTATATACATCGGGAGTGAATATCTCAAGCCCACTATACCCTTTGAAGTCTCTAAAATAGATAATATAAGTGCAAGTTTGACCCTCTCGCAGTTGAGGACTCACGAGAACAACACATGCTACACTAATGTAACCATTTCGATAGCCTTGCAATAACTGCCTACTATCGTACTAACCATTTCTCTAAAGTTGTAACCAAGACAATATCATAATCATATATCACATCACTAAAACTAGTAATCTAATTAAATTATATAACACTATTAGTACACCCATTCATCCTCTGTGGATTAGTACTAAAGATAATCCCGCTACACTGGGGAAAATATTCACATAATAGTAATGTTTATAGTTATACGCATTAAAATCATCTCACCTACTACTCTAGTAATGAACAAAGTATAGTGACTCGCTCGTGTCACATACAAACCACCTCCTCCTCCGAGGATAAAACTCATACTCCTACCTTGCCAATCGTCTTGACTGCACAAATGGTCAATTGACATAACGCGCCTGTCCAAAGCAATATAAAAACTACTTTAATCGTTGTCCTTTACTAGGAATCCAACTCTCGTCCCTTTACTCAATTTAGAAAAAAATTAATGCATGTGAATCACTCTTCACAAAATACCTATAGACATAATTCACTTATAACCTCTCATACTAACCATATTAGGATTATCCTTCTCTCGGACTTTGGTAGGCTCGATGCCTGATGGATATCCCCGTTGTTCCTTTATCCTTGTTGTCCCTAAAGAACATGCTACTGACTACAGTAGTCCTTACTGAATTCACGATCGCTCGGTAAGAATTTAGCTATATGATTCATTTAAATGGCTCCCCTAATGTGTATCCACACCCCCTTGTGGTGGTACACTACCACCATTACATCACATCTTATTCTTGACTAAATTCTTTGATTCTTTTATCTTCCCACACAAAGAAGCATTATCATTTCCATTGACAAAGAACGACATTGTCAACCTCTGAATAGACCGTCCAGCAGAATTCCTTTCTTAAGTGTTATTAACTATATTTACGAGTCGATATCCCACTTGCATTCCTCTCCTCCATTTGTATCTACATCCTCCGATACAAGATTCGCTAACGGTTTAGATTCATACTCACAAATGGACCTCTGTCAGGTCCGCCTATGATGAGTTCAGAACAACGTGCACATCTTATTCTGAACACCTGATGAAGGAACGTGGGGTTAAACTGTACCAAAGGTCCTTCCATTGATGCAACATTTCACTATTAAATGTGGTGGTTGAATTCCACCATTATAACTTTGATCCGATGAGTTAAGAAAATTTTCCCCCAATTTTTCACTTCTAGTTAACCACACTCCACCATATTCCCATGCCTTTGAATGTATTACCTTCGTTGGGTGACACACACAATTCCCGTATTTCTATAATTTCCGCTGATGACTCTCCTCAATTTTCCATTTGACCCTCTCCCAAGATTCTACGCTGGGTGAGTTTAATCTTGCACCTCTTTCAACTATAGAAACATTTGGAAATCTTAGGTTGCGCCCCAGCCGTCTTCATAGTCCTGGCTTCTTATGCCATAATAGGGGTGACCTTGACTATGGTCCTCCTCCTCGAATATACTCTACAACCTCAACTAAGACTTTCTTCCTGATGTCCGCCTAACCACCCTCGTCTGACATCCTTCATCACTTGGCACATGCACACATCCGAAAGCAAATAGAATTCACTAATATACATACATTATAGTAGGAGAACATAATCTCACCATAGAAATCAATAATCCTAAACTTAGGGCTCTATATAAAACAAAACAACGCTGGAAGCATAATAATCCGCACAGATCCTAAAGGACACTAGAGCTTGATGCTCTGATACCACCTGTGACACCCCGCCTAATTAAATACCGTGTGATCAGTCCTTTATTAAATATACTCGAAGTGTCAGGTTAGTTCATTCTTAACATCATTGCCAAAAAACAATTTTCTTATTTAATCACCTTATAAATAATTAAGCTAAAAGTCGAAACATTTAATCTTATAAATTAAGTCTGAATGTTTTTATTAATTACGAAGCCAGTTTCACGAATACAATTGATAGTATTAAAACCAAACCATCCAAATGAAAGACCGTGCTAGATAAATCAATCCAAATAAAATATCCCAAACCGCAGGACAAAGTAATAATTACAAGTAATCCCAAGTACAAAAAAATACTAAAATAAATCAAAAGTACAAATCTCTCTAAACTAGATAAAACTAGAAATGGGCGACACATGACCTGTCTAAGGAGAACTAGATGAAAGATTGAGAAAACAAGGATGAAGTCGTATACTGTAAAGACCTGAAACTCCCACACTAGCTGCAGCACGTCAACATTCCAAAGATCCAATCCTGAAGCCCCTGTGGCTGGGCACCTATAATATATATATATATATATATACACACACACACACACACACAAGAGAGAGAGAGAGAAAAGAGGACAGAAAGCGGGTCCGAGCCCAAGTGTAAAACAATTTTAAAAATAGCTTAGAAAATATTTAAATTGCTTATCGGCTAATGCAACAACCATGTTAGTATGCAACACTCTGTTGAGAATTCTCACCTCTCATCTACTGTGCATGCCTACAGTACTAAAAAATCTCATAAGTTTCTCTAATTTATTCCCCATAAGGTTTTATCTTGTGAAAAGCAAGGTTATGATATTTACTTTAGGAAATCATTCCCTTCAAGATTTCTTACGTTATTTAGAACAACTCATCACTGTCATAAATTTCTCGAACACTTGTATTAATGTTGAAGAATTTATTCATTACTTAACTACTTATACAAACAGTAGAAAGTTCCCACATAGATATACGTACATATATTAGTCACACGTATAATATATATACTAACGGCACCCCACATACAATCTATGGTGCTGGCATACTCAACTATCAAGTCCCCCTATCACTCAAACTAAGGAAAATACTAGTTGGGAATCACTCTCGAACTGTATTAACACAATACACACAAAAAGGAGGCGAAACATAGTTCCAATTCACTAAGAGGTCCGCACATATCCCTCACGTCTCTTAGGACCGTCTGACTATCTTTCTCAGATAGCCTGTACCAAAGAATCCTATGTTCTAGGGTACAATTCAATATCCCCCATAGTGGTCACATCAGAATGAGACTGTCCTGGCGCGGAACTCTCTGTGATAGCAAGTAGCACGGGTATGATTAAACACAGGTATTCAAATAATATATATACATGCGCTCATATATATATTTACCTAAAACATCTAGGTACGCCCACAACCCATAACATTATTCTAGCCATGCATAACATTTAACTCTCGAGTTTTATGTATAAGTAAATCACTCTTTTTATTCTATTAAGTATAACAAATCCTTAAGTACTTCTCGACTCTCAAAGTGTATCCGCTCAAAGTAATAAAAATCATTAGGTGCACCCTCACTACTCTACTGGTCTAAGTTTTCCTTAATTCTCACATGGTGAACTATAACGTACCCATGATTACCCACTAAATTTATATTCCCAAAACCCCACGGTTAAATCGCATATGAATTGTATCAACCGAACCTTGCCTACAACCCTACTAGTCTTTACCACGTCCCATTATGGTATATAAAACATGTATAAGGGTTCCCACAAAGGGTCACATGGTTAATCATTAAGAATAAATAACAAGCTTCAAAATTCAGCAGAGGTCGATCGATCGAAGGGAGGGGGTTGATCGATTGATCTAGTCGATCGATCCATCGCCCAGATATTTCCCAGAATCTACATAAATTATCTTATGGGTTTCATCACCAAAAATCCTCCAAACCTCTTTAAATTTTGCCCAAACTCCCAAACACCATTACTACTGGTACTATATACCTAACTACATGATTTCCTACGTGAAACATGTTCGAATTCATCAATGATATCGAATTAATAGGGTAAAATTAACAAAATCTTCAAGAACCATAATTTTGGAGGAAACACACATTCTTCTAATTATTTCCCAGATTTCTTGTTACTAAATTCATACTAATTTGTGGGTAATCCTCTACATGTGATGGGTATGTCCAGAATATATTACATTTCTTTAAACATGCGATTTAAAGCCTCTTAATTATCAATTGCTTTCATAAAACATGTTCTTGATAATCCTAAACTAACATGAGTGAGATAGTAACTAAAAATGATGAAAGATAGATACTTGAATGGAATTTGAGTTTGTGATTTGTGGAAGAAATAGGTATGGTTGCGTTCCTCATCGCGCGATCTACGCTTTGGTGGTGGCAGCGGTGCAAATGGGTGAGTCTTTGGCCTTGAGTTGCTTGGAAAGCTCTCCAACTCCCTCTCTAATGGCCATTCTTAGGTTTTATGTTTTTAACCCTAGAATACAACTCCTAAAGACTGATATATCCTTAGGAAATTCATGGGTTTAATTGCCCAAAAATGTAAAATGTCTATAATACCCTCCCGGGATGCTAATTAGGCTTAAATATGCCGCAAGACCCAAACTAAACCCCCGGGTACACTTTTCTGACTGTCTCGACCCCTTCCGAACATATTGGTACACTCGAAATGACCATACGTGTGACATATAATTTAATTCACTTTATAAAATAATAATTTAGTCCTGACGCGACACAGGCGCGTCTCGACTTAATTTCAACAATTGTCAGATTATACACTGGTGATAATTTTTAATAAATTCAATTCTACATATTACTTTACTCAATAAGTAATATTTAACAAATCAAAAATTTTCCAATAATTACTAACTCTCGTCACGCTAGTAAATATTTAAAACGAATTTCCAGATTAATATTAAATTAATCTATCTCAATTAAATTTAATAAATCCCTAAATTTAAAAGCCATAAAAATACGTGGTATTACATATACACGGGTATCATCGTCAAATAACATGATCATTCAATAAGAGAGCCGAGGACCGTGGTGTCTGGGAAGGGTACTTAGCCCTTAAACAAATAGTAGAACCCATATTGGGCCCCAAATGGGACCCCATAGGGAAATTGAAGCCCAATTGGAGCGGCACCTACATTGTAAAGAGGATCATGTCCGATGGTGTTGTTATATTGACCAACCTCAAAGGAGAAGAGATGGCGCGTCCAGTCAACCTAGACGGTCTCAAGAAATTCCACCCTTAATCTCGGCGCGCTACGACTCTTCTCATATCCCTTCTATGCTAAAAAAAATTCTTAATATCCTTCTACAAAGGACTACGTAGGGCTTGATCCTCTAAAAATATTTTTGCTTAAAAAAATAAAACTCATAAAATTTTCAAAACCCCCAGAGGTACGTAGGAAGATCATACTCATTACATGAGCACGACCCCTTATTTTTCACAAAATGCTATTCATTTTTTATCTCCAAGAACGACAGTTCATTTGATCTTTTACATGAACAAAAGGATTATGTATGCCTTAGCAATTGGTATAGATAATTCAAATGTAAAGCTTATCAAGAGGCACAACAATGTAATTAAAATGTACTATATTTCAATCGCGAAAAATTCCATTACAATTACATCGGCATATGGAGTCAAACAACTTCCCTTACCAACCTACCCCTACTTTTCGAAAACAATTTAAAAAAAAGAACAAATTACTCCTAAAACAACCCTTTCCAAATTTATTCCCCTATATAACCAGAAACACCATTACAAAAGTTTCACAAATAAACACCCCATGGACCCTACCTGTAGTTTCCAGAGGAATCGACCCCATCATCATCAACGTCTTGGGGTCTCCAAACCTCCCCTGCCTGAATAGAGTGCCACAGATGCTCCATAGAATGGTAAGCCTAGACCAGCTTAGGGAAAACAACAACACCTCCCTGCATGTTATCAGATATGGCGAACCACCTTTGCATAGTCTCTATAGCCAGCATCTTGGAAACTACTCTCCTCCAAAACCACTTCATGTAGTCCCTAGAAATATGACAGACTCGGCCAATAGATTGGGAAGGATGGGTCGATGATCGATAATTCTCCCATAGAGAACTTAGTCGCATGCGCATGCGCTCTATCAAATCCCCCACCGAAAAGAAGTTTAGAGTCCGAGCTGGAACAATCTTCTCCCAGATGAATTGGCGCAAGAGTCACTAAGGAATGTATAAAGAAGTTTGTTGAAGGCTAACAAATGGAACATACTGGTATTCCCTAAGTTCTAGGATGCGAAACAATTGTCCCCACCAAGGCATTGGCCAACGCAAGCCTCGAGCCACGTGATCCACAAACCGGTTCTCCCAGCTCTCAATGTCCAATCCTACACTGATAAAGTAGTAAGAAAAGAAGTTTGGCATAGCTTCCCAAGGATATTCATGAGGGACCGCCATACGAAATCTATCCGACAACCACTTATGAGGAATTCTGAATTTCCTTCTCCCTATATTTTTACTTATCCCGTTTTAAAATAAATTTTCTCTCAAAATCATTTTAAATTCTTTTTACGATCTCAGCAGCAAAGAAAAAAGAGCATATGCATTGAGTCACTAAAAAAAATTAACAAAAAATCCTTTTATTGCATAAATATTGTTTATTACATTTTTTACAGGAAAAGGAAAATACAACGGGACTCAGCCCTAACTCCCAAAACCTCTCTTTCTCTCTCTCTCTCTCTCTCTCTAAGAACCTCTGTCCCTGCGACGCGATCGCTTTCCCCGGCGATGAGATGACGTACCTCCATTTTCCCCTTACCAACCTGAGTTGAGGCAAACGACACCAGGCGAGAAGGAATTGGGATTGACTCCTGAATGTGGGTCGTCGTAGAAGCTGCCCACTACCATTTGTCACCTCTCACACCATGCCGGTCGGCACTATCTCTAAAATGTTATAGAAAAATTCCTAAAAAATGCCAGAAAATCCCGAAGAATTCCCAAAAAATTCCTAAATGAATTCTAAAAACTTTTTTTACCAAGAAAAACATTTTCACCACGCTTACTTCCTAGCAGAACACTTACTTCCCTAGTGGAATTCCCATAATCAATTGGATATCTACCCAACAACGTCTCCAAAGGACACTGCAAAAATAGAAAAAAATTCCCCACCAAGGAGACATCCAATCCTCGAGTTAATTCCTCTTCCCCAGTGAAACCAAAAACATAAAATCAAATGCTCCCCTAAAATCCCAGCAGAACCACAAAGATAATTTCCCCAGTGGAGCCTACAAATTTCCCAGAGAAAATTACAACTTAAACCCTCAGAATCGGCTTTGACCCTCAGAATTGGTCACCTATATCTTGAGGTCCTTAGAATGGACCTCGACCCGCATAATTGGTTGATACAACTTAAAGCCCTCAAAATCGTCTTTGACCCTCCTCTATCTTAAGGTCCTTAGAATTGACCTTGACCCTCAGAATTGGTTACTTCTACTTAAGCCCTCAGAATTGGTTTCGACCCTCAGAATTGGTCGCTTCTACTTAAGCCCTCAGAACTGTCTTCGACTCGTGATACGACTAAGAATGTGTCTGTAAAGTGAGTTATATCCAGGCTCAAGTGAAAGCCTATCACATTAGTAAAAAACCCGATAATTAGGGATCGTCTCCATAGGGAAATAGGAGGACAAAATCGAGAAGACAAAAGGACAGATGGTTAACCTAAATTCAACTCAAAGAAGAAGGGAAATGTGATTTGAATGGTGAAACAACTACAACTAGATGCAATTTTTATAAATTTCCTAGATGATTGATGATGATTGAAATTAAACTTGAACTATATGATGAGAAAAACAGGTCAAGAATACAATCTCTCAACCCTGGTGTATTGCTAGTATAAAACTAATCGTAAATTTAAGTGAATAATCAGACCCAGACTTCAGTACTCCCAAGCATTACATATATGAGGTTCAAGCCCGCACCATACGTAATAAGAGGATGAGTAAAGAGGTATCATGATAGCGACACTCGCATTGCATTCTAAAGTAACCCGATTACCCTTAAGAAAACAAGATCCAAAGATTTACAATGGTTGTGTTCCCTACGCAATATGGTTTTAATAAATCCTTAAATTTAGAGGATTAATTTTATACACATGCAATTATCACATCGGGTTGAGTTCATGCATCCCAACCGTAAAGAATTTATCTTGACATATTGAACGTAACTATGCATGAATTACCTACGTTGCATGTGAAAAAAATCATGATAGAAGTATAATGAAACAAGAAAGGAATTATTATAAACCAAGAATTTGTCTGAATCGTGCAAGAAGAATAACACGCAAGAATAATAATATAGATAATGAAACTTGAATTAAAACTTGACATCAAACTCGAAAAAAATCAATCTTGAATCACCAAATCAAATCTACGTTCCTAGGGTATTCTCATACTTGTCTCTCCCTCAAAATGATCAAAACTATGTTTTCTAAGTCAATACAATGATACATGTACATTTTAGAAAGAGTTGACATAATAGGATTCTTTGGACCAATCAACATTAAGATGCAAATTCGCGCATCAAACACCTCGAACCTGTTCAAAGTTACCCCGAACCGGTTCGCCTCTGAATCGGTTCGCACTATGGTTCGGGGCAATTCACTTGTTTTGGGACTTTTTTCAACACTTAGGATATTTTCTAGATTCTCTTCCTTTCTTATATGGATTTTCTTCAACTTCAAGTGGTCATAACTCCTTCATCGTTGCCCGGATTAGGGTGTCGTTTTTTCCAGTTTTCTCGTTGTTCTGAGATCTTCAACTTTCCAGTTTGCCCCATCTTTGGGATCAGGATGCAGAATTATGAAAATGCCCTTTAACTTGCCTTCCTATCCTTTTTTTCATTCTTTCGATTTATCTTTTGCACCGCTTGCATATTTTACCTGTAAAACACATAAAAAAACACAAAACACGAAATACTTGCCAACGAAGGTTAGTATCAAAATTATGAGTTAAATCCATATCAACCGCACCGCTCGGGTTCATAAAGGTACTTAAATTAAGGGGATAAAGCTATAATATTTATGCCCTATCAAACCCCCTAACTTAGAACTTTGTGCGTCCCGAACAATGTAAAAGAAAAAGAATAACGTCATAACTCTTCTAAACACTTTATTGGGATAGAATACCTTTTTTTACAAGCAAGCGATTGAATTTTTCGTATGCAACAGGCCTTTAAACCCCTAGGTTACACTAGTACGACGAGCGGTGTCTCTTGAGGGTTTGCAGTGAATATACCCACAAAATTCGACTCAGACTAAATGAAAAATCAAAATACTTAAAAATTGTACATTTCAAACCTTCCCAAAAATAGTCACCATAAATTCATATTCAAAAGAGTCTCAAGTTGTCGTATGTGTGTGCAAAGCCAAATATTGAACCGCTAATTTTCACCGATTGATCATTACGTTACTTTCCGAAAATTCGCCTTGATTTTAAAAACTCACCGAATACACTCACAAATGAATCACTTGGAAGTGTGGCTATTCTCTCGGTATGCGTGATTCATAAGAGTAAGTGTAATGGAACACAATTTCACGCACACAATTATGAAAAACATAATTATTTAGTGAAATGATCTCTTCATCAAATTACGGTAATTGGAAAACGGGAAACAACGCCTCAAAATACACACCATTTAATCTCTCATATTATCTTTTTTTTTAATCTTGGCTCTCCACGCGGTAATTAATTTCGCAATTCGAACTCGGTAGGACTTTTCAGGGTAAAGGTATATTGGGTAACATGGGAATGATTGGGAACTTCAGAATTGAAATTTTTTTCTTATGATGTCCATTAGTGCTTTTCCGGGATACTTGCTCATTTTTTTTCTACTTACCATTCTTGTTGAGCATTTTTCTACTATTTTTTTTCTTGCTCATTTTTATGCAGTTTTCGGACTTTATTTGATGAATATTACCAATTTCACAATTCCGGTCTAATTGGGTTTTTCGGGTTATCAAACGAGAGGGAAAACTTATTTGGCTCAAATTGGGTTTCAAAAAGGGTAATTTTTCACATCTTTTTATGGCTAATGTTTTTGGGTAACAAACGATGGCCTACTTCATTGTCCAAATTATTCATTAATTTACCATGTGCGTCCCGAGATTAATTTAATTTAGATATTTGTAGCGTGCATTTTGAGACAACATTCTATTTCTCATAACCGATCAAAACAAAGAATTGAGATAATCAACGACTTATTTCAAACGCTGAATTAGAACTACGAGTTAACCATTAACTCGGATTGATTTAAAAAATCAAAAAGATCGATAGGCTCGGAATCTCACCAGGTTTTGTTAATCTCCACACTTATTCGTTAAGTCGTTAATTTTCGCACAATTTCCATCTTTGGTCAATTTCGGCTTAGTGCAGTAGAGATTTAACAATTTGAGACTTCAGATAGAATAAAGGTGATATTTTTGAAAAATTTAAATTCAAATTTTATTTATTTTGAAGAAAAATATTTTTGGATTTTTCAAAATTTTATGATTTTTATTTGGAATTTTTTGGGCATTTTTGAGATTTTGTGAAGTTTTAGAAAGATGCACTTGTGCCCCCCCCCCCCCCCCCCCCCCCCCCCAACTTAGACTTTTGCATTCTCCTCAAGAAAAAAGGACTAAAATCTATGTCAAAGTGAATTAAGAGTGTGAGAGAATAAAACGAACAAATAAAACAGAAATGAAAGATTTTTTTATAAATACTAAGAGCCTGTGTTACACGGGTGATGGGAGAATTACACAATTAACATTTTTAACAACTACCAACAACACCAAAAACAGTAGAAACAAACAAGGTCTTTATTGAGGAGGTGTATTGGAGGGTCTGCATGCGTTGGGATCATACGGATCATAGAAGAAAGTTGGAGGGGGTCCACCGAAGTTGAGCTCGTATAAATGGGCTTGGAGACGATGCATCATGCTCGTATCTTTGTTCGCAATTGTATTGGGTGAGGAAACCGTCCAAACGGATTTCCAGCGCCGAAAGGCGCCTATCGAAATTTGCACTCGAGGGCTTAAAATCAAAGTCGTCGTCCTCATCTTCATCATACTCCTCTTCTTCCCCCACGTCCATCATTAGGGCGTCATGTTCTTCCTCACCCGCACCCTCATCAAGAATAGGACGGTCGGGGTGGGCCACATTCATTTTTCATTCACCACGGGTGGTGGAATTGGCTCTAATCGGGCAGGGGAGTCGGACTTGCTACCCCGGATCGTCCACCCCGGCATCAATAAGAAGTTCGGTGATAAGGAGGGCGTAGGGGAGCACTGCCTTTCCCCACACATCATAGGCTGCATGAAGGATGTCTGCGTAGAAAATCTGGGCCAAATTAATCATTTTCTCGGGGTTGAGGAAATGGTATAGGAAGTTGGCATGATGCTTCCTGACCACCGAATCATTGGTGGTTTGGTGGATTTTTCCACATGCAATGAGGTGCGTGAATTGCACTATGTCCGAAAGGCTACCTATTGGAAATGAATCGCACAACCATTCCTCCCCGGGTTGCATTCGGGAGATACATTTGGCTTTGGTGCGTGGGGAACCATTGGTAGGGTACATGAAGGGCACGGGGAGGACAATCCTTTTTTCTCGCATTTTACGGGCAATGAGAATGGAATTTGAATGCAGTCAAGATATGACTCATGAAGAGGGGAGGATTTGAGAATGAGTGTCACGTAGAATTGGCGAATATCATCTTTGAAAACATTGTTTCTCGTACGAGAGAGAAATGAGCACCACCCTCAACAGTTGAAAAGGACGGTGACTTCACCGGGTAGCTACTACCAATTGATAAACCACTCGATATGGATGGGGTGAGTGGCTGAGAAATAGAGATCGGCCCAATGACGTTCTTGGAAGGACCAAAATACTCCCTCCCCCTAGTCATCAAGGATGGTGGTGTCATCATATTTTTGAGAACGGAAGTTCGCTTGGCGGGGGCGCAGCATGGTGAGATATATATATATATATATATATATATATATATATATATATATATATAGAGAGAGAGAGAGAGAGAGAGAGAGGTGATATGGTGTAGAAGAGAGGGAGAGTGAAATGAAGGGTGAGAAATGGAGGGGGGTGAGGGTGAATTTATAAGTGAGTGTAGGTGACTTTTGGTGGGAAATGAGAATAGGTATGGAAGGAGTGAATTTGGAGTGTGAATTGGTAGGAGGGAGTTTTAGAGGGTGAATTTTCGTAAGGGAAATGAATGGAGGGAAGGGGGAAAAGAGGATGACTTTGGAAAAAGGGGGAAAAATCTGCCAGGACCCCCGAACTGGTTCGCCTGTACCTCGAACCAGTTCAACCTGCGGTTCGGGGTACCATGCTGGCCTAGAAGCTTGGTTTCTCTCATCTATCAAATTATAAGTTTTCTCTCATACTTCAACACATGGTTATGGCCCCTTAAGATGACCTAGACCCTCGGGTTCCCTTAAAATTCCTCAACCACGACCTCAAAATGCATGAAATCTCTCTCAAAAAGTGTGCTATCTCGCTCCCTATCATAACCCGTGCTCTCGGACTCCTAAATATCCTTACTCAAACACTACTACTATAAACAATAATCACCCCATACTCGCCGGATGTGGGACGACCTCCTATTTTCAGCACAATCTTCCCCATAGACGGGGTCTGACAACCAAATGGTGTCGACTTCTTCCACACACGCCTCTAGATATGGATTTAGGCGTTGTCCATTCACCTTGAACATATTCCCCCCTTTAAATCGTCTAATTCCACAGCTCCATGTGGGAAAACATTCTTCACAACGAACGGACCAATCCATCGAGACCGTAAATTTCTCGAAAATAGATGAAGCTGAGAGTTATAGAGAATCACTTTTTACCCGGGAAGAAACTCTTTGCGTTGAATAATCTTATCAAGGGCGAGTTTCATCCTTTCTTTGGAAATTTTTGCGTTCTCATACGCGTCATTGCGTATCTCTTCTAACTCATTTAATTGAAGCTTGCGAGATTCACTGGCTTTATCCATGTCATAATTCACCTTCTTAATTGCGCAATACGCTTTGTTCTCAAATTCAACAAGAAGATGGACAGGTTTTCCATACACAAAGTGAAATGGGGACATGCCGAGTGGGTTTTTATATGCGGTACGATAGGCCCATAGTGAATCATTCAATCCAAGTGACCAATCTTTTTGATCGGGATAGACGGTCTTCTCGAGGATGTGCTTGATTTATCGATTTTCTAATTCGGCCCGCCCATTCGTCTGTGGGTGATAGGTCGTTCCAACCTTATGAATGATGCCATACTTTCCCATGAGCTTCGTGAATGACCTGTTGCAAAAGTCCTTGCCATTATCACTAATTATCGCTTTCGAAGCACCAAAGCGGGAATGTATGTGTTCCTGTAGGAACCTAATCACCACTTTGTTGTCTTTTGTCTTGGTAGCTATGGCTTCTACGCATTTAGAAATGTAGTCTACCGTGAAAAGGATGTATAGGAAACCAAAAGATGGGGAAAAAGTCCCATGAAGTCAATACCCCAGCAGTCAAACATCTCAATAATGAGTATCGGAGTTAATGGCATCATGTCTTGTCGGGTTATCGCTCCTATCCTTTGACACATATCATAAGATTTACAATAATTACTTACATCCCGGAATATTGTGGGCCAATAGAAACTGCTTTGAAGAATATTTGTAGTCGTCTTTTTCATCAAAAAGTGACCTCCACAACTTTCTGAATGACCGAATTGGATGACTTTCGGTATCTTATCATCCAGTACGCACTGTCGGATGATTTGGTCGGTGCAATATTTAAAAAGGAAGGGATCGTTGATAGGTAGGGTTTTTTTCGCGGTGCGAGAGTCACCTACGCGCTGATCGTGTTATATTCAGCTCACCTGAACTACACAAAAACCTAAGTTAAGACTACACTTCCGATACAAGTATAGCAGTAAGTCGGGTATCGAATCCACGGGGAGTGTTAGTATATCTCATAATCAGATTATTAATTCTGGAATAAAATTGTAAAAGGGTGATTTATGCTAGTAAATAAAAGAAAAGAGAGAAGTTAAATCTAAAGAAAGGTAAAGCGACGATCGGGATAACATCCAACCATACGGATCGAAACAACTACTAATCAGAATTCCGGATCGAGATCAATCTAATCGAGCATTATCAATTAATCATAAACTTCACACAATAAGAAATTTAAGCTAAAGTTGTGAGAATAAACATTTAACTGAAAATTGGTCGCACGCGGATTAGATTCATATTATCGCTATAAACACTAACATTTCATGACAAAGAAAGTTAAATGCGTAATAATCCGACTTTAATTCGCGTAGGTTCAATTAAATGAAATTTTGCACAAAACCTAATTTTTGGAGCTCGGGGCCCGTTAATGGTGGAACGAAATCCCGACCCTATTTATCTAAGGGCAATACATGAATTAAACTAAATTACAACTAATTAAACTAGGAAAGCAAGAAATAATGAAATTAAACTAATTAACAAAGCATGAAACTAATTTACAAAGCAAGGAAAATAAAGAATAAAACTATATTAAAGGAGATGATAATGAATAGTTCAATCTTACAAAACCAAATGGATGTCACCCCAAGAAGAGAAAAAATGAGCTCTCAAAACCAAATCCTAACCTAAAATGTCTTCTAAAACTAAGTATATCTGATATTTCAACAAAATTGGGTTATATAGTACGTTGGGAGAAAATAAAAGAAGAAAGAAAAGAAAAGCAAAATATCTCAAAAAAATAGGGGATCGATCGATCGACCCATTTGGTCGATCGATCGATGGAAATAAACCAAGCCCATTGTCTCCCCACGAATTACAAAAATTGAAGGATCGATTGATTGATCCCTTTGATCGATCGATCGATCAAGCAGGTGTGAGCCTACTGCATTCCTTTTCCTTCTCTTCTCCCCTCTTTTGGTTTCATTATTTTTCTCTTTCGCCAAAAATGGCATAACTTCTTCATTAGGGATTTGAATCGCACACCGTTCAGGACCATGCAAAGCTTGCAAGGAGGGATACAACTTCCATGAAGTTGATGGGCTAGGTGCCTAAAATGTGAATTGACTAAATTTCCCTTGAACGCACGATTACATACGAAACTTGAGTGAAATACATCCGAACTCCATACTTAGTACCTAAATACCTACAAAAGCCCAATTATACCTCATATAGCATGTTAACAATATAAATCGAGGTTGTCTGGTTAACGGGCTTAAATATAGAGATTAAGGCACCCGAGGGGGCTAAAATGTATAGGTTCGAGAGATAAAATATGCAATATTTGCATATTATCAATCGTCATTGAAAAACATGTGCGACCAAGTAATGAACCTTCTTATCTTGCGGTGTCCACTCGGGAGGGACAACTCTTGTGACAAGATAATTCACTATATACACAAACCAAGGAAAAGACGAGGTAGCAAAGAGTTTTAATTAAGAAAATATTCGTCTATGGGTATCGGATCGCTAGGTACGTCGAATGAAAGCCAAGATAGATGATCAATGATGACGTTTTCTACTACTTTTTTTTATCTCTAATGGAAAGATTAAATTATTGTAGGAGTAGGATCCACCTGATGATGTTCGATTTTTCATCTTTCTTTGCAAGGAGGTATTTTAAAGCCGCGTGGTCGGTGAAACAAGTGAGGGGTGACCCAATGAGATAGGATCGAAATTTGTCTAGAGAAAATACTACGGTTATCAATTCTTTCTCCATAGTAGAGTAATTGAGTTGTGGCCCGGTAAGAGTCTGGACAACGTAGTAGATGGCATAAGACTTTTTATCCTTCTGTTGGCCCAAAACAACCCCTATTGTAAAATCGCTTGCATCACACATGAGCTCGAATGGTAAGGACCAATCCGGAACTTGCATGATGGGAGCGAAAACAAGCATGCTTTTCAATTTTTCAAAAGCACTTTTCCATTCTTCATTCCACTCGAATGGGGTATCCTTCATAAGGAGGTTGCTTAAGGGCCTAGTGACGGTGCTAAAGTCCTTAATGAACCTTCGATAAAACCCCGTGTGGCCCAAGAAGGAGCGCACGTCTTTAAGCGATTTTGGTGTGGGTAGATCGGCTATGACATCTATCTTAGCTCTATGAACTTCAATCCCTTTGGATGAAACTATGTGGCCAAGAACTATTCCCTTAGTGACCATAAAATGGTATTTCTCCCAATTTAGCACTATGTTCTTCTCCACACACCGGGTAAGTATTTTTTCTAGATTTGCGAGACAAAGATCGAAAGAGGTTCCAAAAATGCTAAAGTCATCCATGAACACTTGAAGTCATCTCTCAATCATGTCGCTAAATAGACCCAACATGCACCTTTTAAAGGTTGTGGGTGCATTACATAAATCGAATGGCATACATTTGTAGGCAAACGTACCAAAGGGGCAAGTGAAGGTCATCTTTTCCTAGTCAAGTATATCTACCTAAAATTGGTAATATCTGGAGTAACCATCAAGCAATCAATAGTATGGATGGCCCACTACTCTCTTAAGCATGTGATCAATAAATGGCAAGGGGAAGTGGTCTTTCCTAGTTTCAGCATTGAGTTTCCAGAATCAATGCAAACGCGTCACTAGGTGGTGGTACATTGGGGAACTAGCTCTCCCTTAGCATTTTCAATCACTGTCATGCCCGACTTCTTCGGTACAACTTGAATGGGGCTCACCCACTTAGTATCCGAGATTGGGTAGATAATCCCAGAATCCAATAACTTAAGGATTTCGATCCTCACCACTTCTTTCATATTGGGATTGATCCTTCTTTGCATTTCTCTTGAGGTCTTTACGTCCTCCTCAAGATGGATCTTATGGGTTCAAATCAAAGGACTTATCCCCTTCAAATCAGTAATACACTAACAAAAATCACTTTGGTGCTTCCTCAAAATCATTAATAGCTTACCCTCCTGCTCTTCGTCTAGGCTAAAGGAGACAACAACATGAAATGCCCCGTTCTTTGCTAAATATACATATTTAACATGGGAGGGTAGTTTTTTCAATTCGAGGGGTGGAAATTTTTCACTGGAGGGAAGCATGTGTGCCTCCCTTGATAGTAACTCCTCGAATCGAGAAACCCAATTTACATATCTCGCATCCTCGTCCGATGCTTTCTCAACAAGTAACTCTCTCAACTTCCTTCTCTAAATCACTATAAGCCCATCACTCTCGTGGCTCAACACTAAGCAAGTCCCTAAGGCATATCCATAATATTTTTCCCCAAATTACTCCTCCACGATATCGTTGATTAAGCTCACAGCGTGACGACCATCTTATTCCCCTGTATGTTGGGCTATATGGAAGATGTTATTCTCTAAGGTCATATTCCCAAAGGTGAGTTTCATCTACCAATTTTGAGTACTGATTGTTGCATTAGCCATAGCTAAGAATGGGCGCCCAAGAATAATGGGAACATGATTGTTCGAGGAGAAGGAGGGATCCCTGTCCCAAATGACAAAGTCTACCAGAAAGTAGAAAGTGTCAACTTGGATGATCATGTCCTCAACTATACCTCTTGGGTTCTTCACGGCTTGATCCTCTAATTGGAGAGTGATCTTAGTGGGCTTGAGTTCGCCAAGATCAAGTTGCCTATAGATGGCTTAAGGGAGGATATTGACACTTGCTCCCAAGTCAAGTAAGGCTTTTTCAATTTTATTTTCTCTAATGATGTAGGAAATGGTGGGTTCACCAGGATCTTTCAATTTTGGCAGGAGATCATTAAGTATAATGGAGCTCATGTTCTGTGCTATAAATACGTTTTTCTTTACCTTCATCTTCCTCTTCACTATTAACAAGTCCTTGATGACTTTTGCATAAGCTGGAATCTGCTTAATGGCATCGAGGAGAGGTAAATTTAACTTTACTTGCTTCAGCACGTCTAGCACTTCATCACGGGGATTTCCTTTGTGGGAAGGAACTAGACTTTGAGGAAATGGTGCCGCAGAGGTTGGTTTCACTACTACCTCGGGCTCACTAGTGTATTATTTGTCACTCTCTTTCAAGGGGAAATCTTCGACCTATTTCGTGCCGAGCAAAATCTCCTTATCTCTGGTTGCATCATGTGGAGGAGGTGATAAATGAATGACTCTCCCACTATGAAGAGTGGTCACATATTTACATTGCTCCTGATGTTCCGTAGAGGTGGTGGATTTAACACTAGTTTGACCTTGGGGAGGTCTTTGGCATCGGGCAGGAAACTTGACCTTCTCTTGGATACTCAACAATGATTGCATCTTTGAAATAGTCGCATTTATGTCGGTGATCATGCTCTCATGTCTAGCAGTGGTTGTATTTTGGGTAGTGATAAATTGGTTTATCGTATCCTCGAGACTTCTCCTATGTAGAGTGATATATGGCACTGGAGGTGGTGCTTCTTGCACATGTCCTTTCATGTGAGGTGCTTGTTGAAAGTGAGATGGTGGGAGAGGGGCAACATGTGAATGAAGATTCATCACAGCATTTTCCTACCCATAGATAAAACCAGGGTGGTTTATCCATGAAGGGTTGTAGGAATTCCCATGTGGTGCACTAAAATTATCCTTAAATCCTCCAACACCATTCACTTGCTCTTGAAGCATAACTTTGTAGGCGGGTATCATCGGGCATTATTCTGTTGAATGTCCCACCTCACAAATAGTACACACCTTCTCGATGGGATTTGAGATGGAGCCAGTTGGCACTATTGCACATATATCAAGTACTTCTCGCATTCCTTTCTCAAGTAGATCGAGTCAATTGTCCGTCACGGTCTCCTTTTCTACGTGAAATACGTCGACCGCTAATGGAGTGGTGGTCATTTGGCACGTTCCATTATGAGCACTAGGGTCAGAAGTATCCCATGCTTGGGTAGTATCGGGAACATACCTCAGGTTAAGCTCAACATCGTTGGCATCTAGGTCGACAAAGGGACCATCACACATGGTTTCAATGAGTTTTTTAGAATTTATATTCAGCCCATTATGGAGAAATGAAATGATTTGCAGTTTATCAAATCCACGATGAGGGCATGAAGTGTTTAACTCTTTAAAATTCTCATAACATCGATCAAATGACTCATTTTCTGATTATGGGAAGGTTTGAATTTGAGCCTTGATGGAGTATGTTAGATGTGAAGGAAATAATTTCTTAAGGAATTTAGATTACAAGTCATTCCACGATGAAATCGAATTTGGAGGTAAAGACCATATCCAGGTCTCAGTCTTGTCTTTTTGCGAGAATGAGAAGAGTTTGAGGCGGATCACATCTTTTGTTCAAGTTTGGTCACTGAGGGTCTCTCACGCCTCCTCAAATTCTCGGATGTGGAGATATGGATTTTCTAATTCCATTCCATGGTAGTTGGGAAGTATCTGGATCATCCCATTCCTAAAACAAAATTACCCTGCATTATACAGGAGTAAAATGCATCCCGGGGTGATAGTTCGCACGAGATATAATATTTCTCTCAAAGGGAGGTACGGGACCTCTTCCTCACCTGCGGTTCCACTACCGTGTTATGACATGGATCTCTCACTTGATGACTCTATATCCTCACTTGGTATGCTCAGAGCATGCTTTGTGGTGTGTCACAACACCTCAACACTCAACTATCGGGTTTTTGTGAATGCTGGTTGGAGTGTTTTGGGGTGTTAGAGTGAGTTCAGGATTTTGCATTAATAGGATTTTGAGAGATGAAGTGTTTTTTTGGTCGAAGTTTTAGATTAACGGAATCTAACCTACGTCTACCTAAGTCCCCAATAACGGCGTTAAAAACTTGATGCGACTAAGAATGTGTCTCTAAAGTGCGTTCTCTCTAGGCTCAAGTGCAAGCTTGTCGCGTTAGTAATAAACCCGATAAGTCGGGATCGTCTCCACAGGGAAATAGGATGAGAAAATCATGACGACAGAAGGACAGATGGTTAACCTAAATTTAACTCTAAGAAGAAGGGAAAGGTGATTTTAATGGTGAAACAACTACAACTAGATGCAATTTATCTAAATTACCTAAATGATTGATGATGATTAAACTAAAACCTGAACTATACGATGAGAAAAACAGGTTGGGAATACAATCCCTCAATCCTAGTGTATTGTTGGTATAAAAATAATTGTAAATTTAAGTGAAGAATTAGACCCAAAATTTAGTACTCCCAAGCATTACGTATATGAGGTTCAAGACCGCACTATATGTAATTAGAGGACGAGTAAAGAGGTAACACGATAGCGACACCTGCATTGCATTCTAAAGCATCCTAGTTACCCTTAAGCAAAAGAGATCCAAAGATCTACAACAGTTATGTTCACTACGTAATACGGTCATAATAAATCATTAATTTAGAGGATTAGTTTTATACACATGCAACTATCACATCGGGTTGAGTTCATGCAGCCTAACCATAAAGAATTTAGCTCGACATATTGAACCTAACTATGCATGAATTAACTACATTGCATGTGAATGTAATCATGATGGAAATGTATTGAAACATGCAAGGAATTATATAAACCTAGAATTTGTCTGAATCATGCAAGAAGAATAACATGCAAGAACAAATATAGAGATAATGAAACTTGAATTAAAACTTGAAATCAAACCAGGAAAAAATCAATCTTGAATCACCAAATCAAATCTATGTTCATAGGGTATTCTCCTACTCGTCTCTCTCTCAAAATGATCAAAACTATGTTTTCTAAGTCAATACAATGATACATGTACGTCTTAGAAAGAGTTGTAGCATAATAGGATTCTTTGGACCAACCAGCATTAAGAGGCAAATTCACGAATCAGACACATCGAATCGATTCACGGGTACCCTGAACTGGTTCTCCCCTGAACCGGTTCTCACTGTGGTTCGGGGGAATTCGTTGGTTTGGGCCTCTTTTCAAAACTTGGGATATTTTCCAGCTTCTTTGCCTTTCTTCTATGGATTTTCTTCAACTTCAAGGGGTCATAACACCTTCATCGTAGCTCGGATTTGGGTGCTATTTCTTTCGGTGTTCTCGTTGTTCCGAGTTCTTCAACTTTCCAGCTGGCCCCACCTCCGGGATTAGGATACAAAATTACAAAAATGACCTTGAACTTGCCTTTCTAGCATTTCTTTCATTGTTTTGATTTCTATTTCGCTCCACTTGCATACTTTACCTGTAAAACACGTAAAAGAAACACAAAACACAAAATACTTACCAACGAAGGTTAGTATCATAATTACGAGTTAACTCCGTATCAATTGCAACTCTCGGGTTCACAAAGGTACCTAAATTAAGGGGATAAATCTATAATATTTATGCCCTATCAACCAACATAATTTGCCACCTCAACTTAAGCCCTCACAATTAGCTTTGACACACAAAATTTGTCACGTAAACGTAAGCCCTCAGAATTGGTTTCAACTCGTAGAATTTGTCACCTCAACTTAATCCCTTGGAATTGGCTCCGACCCTCAAAATTGGTCACTCCCTATCTTAGGTCCTTAGAATTTACCTCATACCTAAGACTTGGTCGCTTCTTACCCTAGGTCTTAGGAATTGACCTCGACCATTTGAATCGGCTATCCCTAGAATTTCCTTAGGTCCTAAGAATTAACCTCTTTTTAAAACATCAAGTGGTGTATATTCGACAACTTTTATTTCTTCTAAGCTCACCCATCGAGGGGATCTATAGAATCCACATTCTAGTACCACTAGGTCTCTCCTTAGGTCCCTAGAACCTTCCCATTTCACTACAAATCCTAGGTCACACTCCGCGTATCGATCCAAAGGCCATCGGGTGCTCCCGTGCCCCGTTTAACTCTGATAAATTCTATTGTTAGAGAAAAATCTTATTAATCTTTGAAGGGATCTAAATGCCCTTTCCAACGGTCTGCCCCATGCATAAATTAGCATAATGGTTCGGATGAACGTACCATTTTACCATAAAAAATCAATCTGGAGGCCACCGGGGGCTCCCCGACCCCGATTTGACCCCAATCAACTTCATCTTTAGAGTGAGATATCTTTGAATCTTTAAAGGGCACTAAAACCTATTTCCAATAGTCTGCCCCATGAGCAAAATGGCATAACCATTTTGACGATTCCCCCAAAAATGATCGAGAGGCCACTGGTCTCTTTCGGGCTCCATTTGACGAAGTTCAATTCTTTAGCTTGAACGAGACTGAATGAATCTCCTAAGGGCACTGATTACCCTTACTAATAATCCAATCCATGCACAAATCAGCCTTACGGTATAGACGAATGACTTATTTTACTCTGAGAGGTCACTGGGCGCTTGAGGGCACCGGTTGACCAAGGTAACCTTTAGAACCGAGCAAAGCTCTTTATATTGTCGAATTACTTTGCATAAAATTTCCAACGGTCTTCCCCATTCAATATTTTGACTTACCATTTGGACGAATGATCTTTTTTCGTCCAACGATCTCCCATTCGAAGGACCGACAAGCGCTTTGGAGCCACATTTGACCCAAAGTCAAATCCTGAACTCGGGAGCAGTCCAAAAGACTCTTGAAGGTTTATGAATTGCCTTTCTAACAATATGACCCATGCATGATCTAGATCAACATATTGTGTTCTACGACCATTTTTTTGAAAAAATTTACATGAGACTACCGATTGGCAGGTCCATTTCTTTTCCAATCCGCAGTGTGTCTAGGGTTACTTATTGATTGGTAGGGATGGGATCTTGCCGATCGGCACCCCTTACCCTATAAATAGAGGGCATGAGATCACTCTGAAAAGCACACCTCATATCCATCAGCATCAGTGATGTCAGTAACATTCTCTTATAATCAACGAAGTTTCCTTATGTGAAATTCCATTCAATCATAAAGTCCCATCCTTTTCACACCCAATTTGGAAAAATCTCATTCTCTCTCATCCAACATTCATCTCAACATTCAAGGGAGTTCATCTAAGATTAAGATCAAGCTTCAATTCTTCAAAGGAGGTCTAAATACTTCCCCTTCTCTTTAAATTTCTTGTTTTTGCATTAATTACATAAGTTCATAATCTAGTTATTCTACTTTATCTCATATACATAAACATCTTGCCTTTATATTAGTTATATTTCACATACTCTATTTTCTATAAAATAAAACACAAAACAAACAAAAGAGGGTTACACCTATAAATTCCAACGGGATTATTCATCACACTTTTTCAAAACTGAAATACATTTTCTGCACACACACACACATAGAATAAAATCCCATTCGAATCTATGGAATAAATCTCACCCTGATGCCACACGCGAACTTCATGGGCTTTGATGCCTTTATAGTCTATGTAGGCATTTCAGATTAAAACTTCAGACTCGAGTCCAATTTTACAATTTTTCCAAATTCCCCATTTTTACATTATTTTAGTACATATTATGTTTGTGATCCTTGAAGCATTTTATCCCACGCATATTATCGTTTCATTATAACGATTACCATCTCGATAAACACATAATTAGTATATTCTAAATATTATTCTTGGGAACATTCCTATGGATGACCTCACTCTATCCCCTCCGTGGTATCATTTGGACGATTTCGATCTCCATTATATTACACGCACATACACTTCACGCAGAAATAAAGGAAAATAATAACCCAAGACCATGAGAGACCTAAAGGGAGGGATGGGTGCCTAACATCTTCCCATTCCATAATTTAGCCCCCGGACCTTCGAACTATTGGTTTCGTAAGCATTAGTTTGTCTTTGATGACACTCTCTCGAGGAGGCGACATATTCTTTTGCCTATTTTGTGCAAAATAGACTGGCGAATCCATCTCTTTACATTCACCCCAGACCAATGACGTACGGAGTGCTCCTAGAGAGTACTAGGGCGCGAGACCCTTTTTCTCCTTCCCCTTCCCTCACCCCCCATAAGAGGAGGAGATGGATGGACATCATAACTGGGGATGGCCACATGTATGGATATGTTTACCTTATCCACCACAAGTCTGAATCTTTTGATTAGTTAAAAGTGTGAAAGTCTACAACGAAGCATGGGTGAGGAAAACCAATTCAAGTTTTTCTATCTGAACGTGGAGATGTTTACCTCCTCGGATAGTTAAGGGATCATTTATCACGAGTTAGGATTTTATTCGAGTTTTCTACACTAGGTATTCCACTTCGAAATGGTGTGGATGAAAGGCAGGAATAAGGATATTTTGTATAAGATAAGATCCATGGTTAATTATTAAAGATTGCATGTAACACATGCCCCGTGATTTTGATCATACTCGTATGATATGGGGACATGGTATGACCAATGGGACTCTGGGCTTATTGAGGTGGATCATAAGCCAAATTTGGGTAATGTAGTATCCCCTATGCAGTTATATTGTAGTTTTTATGGCCAAAAGTTGATGAAGAGATTTTTTATAGTCGTTTGAATGAAAGGCATTGTCGTTCAAACGACTTCTAACAACTGAGAAAATGGTCAATTTCCCTCATTCTCTAGAATCTCGTTAGAAATCCACGTTTGAACGAAGTGCTCAATTGTTCGAATGAAAGGGTACTTCCCATTAGAAAGAGGTACTTATCACACCCCATTTAAACCTATGATTTTGCCTCCTTTGTACCTCGTTAGAACTGTTGTTGGAATGAGAGGGGATCTCATTCGAACGAGGTTGAAAGTCTTTTGAACTATCAAGAAAAAATCTAAAAAAATTTGCACATTTTAATGTACTGTCATGATGTGGATCGTCAGATTAGATGATGTGTCGAGCTGTGAATGGCTCAGATAAAAAAGTTAGATAAAGGATGATGAACCATTGGATAAAAGTTTGAGTTCAAGGCCATTTGGGGGATTTACCTTTAGTGTTTGGAGCATTTAAATGAGGGTTTGACTCATTTGCATCATTTCCATCAGATTTATCCTCTCTCTCTAGCTATTGGAGACCTTCCTCCACACACCACCACACACCACCCTAGTACCCCCACCCCTCCACCTTAAGCCACCAAAGAATAACCATCTTCTTCAATATTTCATCTCATAAAAACCATTTACACCATTTGTTAGATAACATATGAATCCATGGAGATATTATTTAGGGAGTCTAAAGAAGAAGGTAAAAGAAATCATGAAGTTTTAAAGGCGTTTTAATTGAGCGTTCAAGAAGACAAGCATGTGCAGCTAGGCAATCTCTTTAAGGCCGCTTTAGAAGGTGGGAGGTTGACATCTTCTTCTACACTTCATCCAACATTATTGGAGAATCTTTGAGTTTGAAAAATGTACTTTTGTCTTAAGATCTCTATTTTTCCAAGGCATGGGTTTTTTAATTACACTTTGCAAAAATAGGATTCGTATATGATTTAAAAAAGTTTCTATGGTTTTGTAAAAAATGGTTTCAAATAGATTGTAAGAGTTTTCAGAAAAAAATGACATATTTGAAGAAATCTTGATATCTAAATATTTTATGGAATGGAATGTTTGAAATGATAATTCTCTTATTGAATATATTTTATGAAAAAATGTCTCAATGTTTTCTTATGAAAATTGGGATTTTTATATAAATAGGCATTTACTCATGTTTTGAAGAAACAAAAATTTCTTTGACGTTAAAAAGCATGTTTACTTAAAATTATGAAATTTCTAGAATGGATGGGTGTCAGACCCATTTAATACAATTTTGTGCTTAAAATTCATCTCCTGGTGCATATAAACTTGTAGTATTTTGATAATGAACCCACAAATAATTTTGATGAGGTTTTTATTGGATTTAAACATGAAATAAAGAAAATGGAAATTTTAGACCTTAAAGTGTGTTAAGAGGTGTAGAAAATGTGATAAATTGATATTTCAAGACTACATAAGGAAATAAACGAAAATTGGTATTTTCTCGTAATGTAGTCTCCAAAATGCAAACAAGATTTTCTTAGTAAAGAAAGTAAGGAAATAAAGTGATTTTCAACTTTAAAAGGGTATCAACTTCAAAGTGTGAAGTAACAAAAAACATTTCAGAAGTAGGTATGTATAACTTAGTAATGTTTTTGGAAAAATAACACTTGTGAGAATGGAGGAAAATGCAAATTTGGAAATAAATGAGTAAAATGGCAATTTTACATAAAGAGGAACAATTTGATGAAACAAAAATGATGGAAATGATCTTACACAAATAGTCCAAAAAGAAAGTGATTATAGTGACAAAAAATGGTGATTTTTTATATTGTAACATAAGGTGGGATGAAATTCCCGAGTTTTAACTTTGGCTGGTAAAACGTGGAATAACATGGACATTTTATAAAAGTTAAAATCCATTAATATGGACTCGGATGACTTCGGGAATAATTAAGAATGACGCGGAGCCCTATGGTAAAAGATTCAAAATCACTGGCGAAATCATATGGTAGCATAGCTAATGGTGTGGAGCCCATTAAAGTATGTGGGTATTTGGAATATTCAAAGAAAAAGATAATGAAAGTGGAACATGTCAAGAAATGGTTTGTGTGGCGAATATAAGAAAAGACAAACTAAATTGAATGAAATTAATAAATGTTCTAATTAAAGGATAATGTGGATAAGTAATGTAAGAAAATTTACTAATGTCCATGAAGTAAAAGGAATGTGAAAACGTTGAATTTCCCTTTTTGTAAATTCGAAATGTGAGATGATGCAGAAGGGTAAAAAGGTGACGGTTCATCTTTAAAAACAACAACAAATTTTAATTTCTTAAACAAATTAAAATTACACCAAGTGAAGTAAAATTAATCAATTAATATATTTACTTAAACCAAGTTAATTCAATACAAGTCCTAGAATTTGTCTAAGTCATATTTAACAATATTCCAAAGTTAGACCAAACCAATGTTAGCAAATGACTTGAATTAAACAACTTTACCCAATATTTAATTAAAGTCCAAATTAAATTGAGCGTGATGAATTAAACCAAATTTTATCTTTATTTATCCTAAGCATGCGTTCTAAATTATTTAAGCAAGATAAAATAAATCAATCACACTACGCCGCAATGTATGAGGAAAAACCCAAGACGGGAAACAACCTCGGACGGCCCTAGCCACAAATCCACTAGATATGGAATTACAATTACAAGATAGATAGACTTATAACGCACGACTCGATCCCTCTCAAGCCTCGACACTTCTTCTTGTAGACACCTCCTCCTAGCGGATAACCTTGGAACACCACCGCGGTCTCGGAATCCACCGATAGGACTTTATATGGTCACCGTCACCCAAACATGGAGCCTTTCTCCGTGTGGGTAAATCAACATAAAAAACTCTTCTTCTTTCTTTGTGGGAGGTAGAAGTAAAACCCGAAACTTCTCTTCAATTCGGTGTAGAGAAAACCGGTGCCAAACTCCAAGCAATTTGATATGTATATAAGAACTTGGATAAACAATATGGGTGTAAAACACTAGAGTGATGGATATTTTTCTCTAAAAATTTCACTCAAAACATGAACATTTTCCTTAAAACAATTTTCTCACAAATTCTCTCTAAGAGATGAAAATGGAATGGAAAAGTTAAGTTGGAAAATTTCATTCCCGCACATATTAAAGTCTGTAAAAGTTGGTTAAAAACCAAGTGGGGAAGTGGGTGCAAAACTTCCAAGAAACTGCCAAAAATTGTTCCTGCCTGGCATCTCGTTCGAACGAGACTTCTAACGACGTTCCAGATTGAACTCATTAGAATCTCGTTGGAAATCTCGTTAGAACGAACAATCTCGTTCGAACGACATTTCGAACGACAGACCAGTATACTTTGGTGGGAACTCACTGGCAGGTTCGTTCGAACGACAGTTTCGTTCGAACGACAATCTCGTTCGAACGACTCTATCGAACGACAACCCAGAAAGTTTGGAAAATTCGATTTTAGCCCAGAAAACTTTATAAACTTATTTTAAATTTTTATTTAATTCTTTCTGAAAATTAAAACACAGTTTTTACAAAACCTAACACCCAATAAACTTTGTTCCAAGCTCCTATATATATAGTTGCATTCATACCTTGGGAGAATGGAACAATAGTTGATGACGTAGAAACAAGGCACGCAAACCGGCATATTGATGAATCTTTATACTCTTTGCCGCTACGTCTTCAACAAACACTTCATAGGCTTGAGAATATTATAATTAAATACTATCCTATGAATAAATGTTTTTGTCCGGAATTGAGCCAAAACAATATATGGACTCAATTTGAAATTTGTGTCCTTACAGAATGTTAAAGTGAAGTCGTCAAATGAGTAATTAATCAACCTAAAGAGGTTTAACCCATAATTAACACAAGGGTGTGTTTATGAATGATTTTCAATATAATGTAAGTATTTTCTAACATAGTGATTACGTGCGTTGAAAGGTGATTTCAAGGAAAATACTATGGTATATTTGGAATTAGTAAAAAATGGTAATTTCGATAAAAGAAGTGCCTTTCTGGAAATAAAAAAGTATTTATTCAAGATATTCAACCGGGTGTGTTAAATCAAAAAATAAATGTAAAGTGAAGTTAAAAGGGGTTCCGTTACAAGATTAAGGGAAATTGATCGGAATAAGTAACGTTTTTGGAATAAAAACAGTTACTTGCAACAAAGTATATATATATATATACACACATATATATATATATGAGAAAGTTGAATGTGCACGTAGACTTAACGTGTTATAGCCTCTTTCTCCCGGTCGTTTCTTTATTTCATTGTTGTATTTTCCCACTAGTCATTCGGCTTATTCCCTCATCTTTGTTACGACAGGTTGGCAGTACTATAAGTATCCTTTTTGCTTTACGTTAGTATCTCTGTATACTTGAATTCTTGGGACGCTTCCCATGGGTCCCTCACATAGATTGATCTAAATTAGAATTTCATGTTAATTAAGTGAAATGCTAATGAAATAGAACTGGACTAGAAACATTATTTAGGTTGTCTCATCGCACTTCACACCTAGTGATCGGGTCAGACCGGGTTGACCATGGGTAAGATTTAAATAAGTGCCATAGGATTACAAATGGTATCAGATATCTAGGTTTGAGATTCCTTTCGGGAGCGATATGGTTAGATCGGTAGTGGATCTTTAGACGTCGGTGTTGATTTTGGGGAGATAAAGCTAGATAAATAATGGTTTCGATTCCTATTCTCTATTATCGAGTCAAGGAGATTATCACGATGAACAATGTGTGACCAAGTAGCATGTGGAAAAGTTAGTTGTCATTAATAACCTTCACGCTTTTGATTTAGACATGTTAGTAATTTGTGAGTGTCTGTGTGAGCCAATAGTGAAGACACCATGGTTTTTAGTGCAGGGTGCTTTATGTCAGCCCTTGATGATGTTAGAGGCCTAGTAACGTGTTAATAAGGTGAATAACGTACTTTGAATTATGGACATGAATTATGTAAAGCCAGCTGTGGACGATAGGTGACTAGAGTGTCATGTCTTAACAATATTAACTTTGTGATATGGAGACATTAGTTAGGTACTGACAGGTAGATAACAATGATGATGTGACTAGGTGAGTTTGATCCTTGGGGTAGTGTCATGTCATAAGTATTTAATAATCCAGTGGTCATGTAGACTTGTGTCAGTCATAACTTGAGGATGTGTACTTAGCCGTAGTTGATATGGTACTATCATTATAGGTAAGTGACTTGGTAATTATTGATTGAAAGTTGTATCTCGCAAGATATTATGAGAGTTACTGGCCATGGGTGGTAAGTGTGTTACATGTGTAATAATGATGGGTTGAAGTGACATAGGAGTGAACCCTAGATAGTCTTTCATGACATGGTTTTAGAGAATATGATGGAATTTTTTAGGAATAGGAACTCTGGTGACATCGGTAGTGTGGATTACAGGCTTATAGGTTCTGTAGGACGTCCTATATCCTGCCAGAATCATTAGTAGTGTCATTTTGTGGTTTGATACGTGGTTTATGGCATTAGTCATTTGGAAAAAAGGTTTTTGGACCTTTATTAGATCTTATGGAGAGACATAGGTTAGACCTGGCCAGAGTTTCAAACAAAAAGGCAATAAGATTCTTATATAAATGCCATGGCCCGTTCTAGTAGCCTAAGTGATGACGGAATGCGATACAATTTCAGTGTGGGTATGATTTAAGAAAGTCCTTGGAGTGTCCTGGGGACTAATTGCGTGTGGAATCAATGAGGAATATAAATTGAGTTATTGTGATGCCTTGATGGGTTCAATGGTTAAAGAACTCCACAAGTGGAGACCTATAGGCTATTATCTTTATGAGTAGCTAATGGCCAAGGTGAAAATATTGGGAAATAATACGGCATACCTACGATAAGAGGATCATAGGTAAAGAAATCCCATAAGATTTTTGATGACTTTTACGTTGGGGTGAGCTTTGTATCCTTAGGGAACTAATAATATTCGGTATAATGGAGTGCTAGTGTTCTAATGATGGTTGTATTGAGGGTCGTGTGATGATCTCATGTTAGTGGTCAAAATTTAAAGAGTTGAATATTGTATGTCCTTAGTACCATTGTTCGAATTGGCACAGATGGGTGATGTGACCTTCTAAGGAAAATTGGAAGCTTGTGCCATGATTGGGTGTGATGCTTGATTGTCATAGGATAACTAGTGTGGAAAGTATAGTACTTGATTTTTAGGGGTACTAGGAAATGTATTTCGGACTCAGATTGGTGATGTCATGTTAGAGACTTGAAAATAACACTCGTAAAGGGATATCAAAGCATGATTAGGATAGCAACATGTGTCAATAGTGTAAGTTATAATAGTCTAAGAAAGTCATGGGTTAATTCTTGGAATGTCTTGCTAGACTGGTACAGATTTCAAAACATGGACGTATGTAGTACTTGCTATCTTTATAGTGCTAATTGTGACCAGTGTGGCCATCACGTAAATTTGGTTGGGTGGAATCTGGAGATAGACACAATGATGACCTTATGTCATTAGAGGTTATACTAAGGTGAATGTTTTTCTTAATGGAGTATTTCCTGAGGAGATATTTGGGACATGATCTTGGCATGATAAAGATGATAGTAACCTAGGCATGTTAGGTTAGTCACGATATTACAATGATTTGAGAAATGGACAAAGTCGGTGTTAAAAAAGAGGTTTTCCATTCATCGATTGGAACGACTTGTATTGGTTGAGGATGAAAGCAGGAGGCATTACTCTTAAAGAGGGAATCCTAACATGGAATTCCCAAGGGATAATAAGTTCGTATGTTTCTTTATTCTCGTGGGTATGAATGGTTCATGATTAAATTTGTCATGGTTAGTGACTCGATCCAAGATGTGCGGCTATATTAGGATCCAATGAGGACTTTTGGGAGGAGTCATAGGTTTCAAAGCATGTGGTGTAGGTTTTCCTTTAATAAACCACAGTCCCTTGCTTGCAGGTGGCATTTTGTCAGAATGGTTGTTTGTTCTTTATGTTTTGCTGTATTCCTTTAGTTTTGATAGTGGTGGCCAAGGATTGTATCATGTTGTGGTACGATGTAGTTTGGCTCAGTGGAGTGCGGTTGGACATGGCATGGTCAATGCAACTCAACAACTGAGTGCTCCCTTATCTAAAGTATCCTTCTGTAATACACAAAGCTCTATGTACATGTGGCTGTTCGTTCGGCCGCATGATTCGATTGTAGTATACATTTTCCTCAAGATTAATTTCCTTATTGATTGGTCTACATGGAAATTGAAAACTTTGGTTAGAAAGAGCGGGATGATGATTTAAGGACAATGTACAATATTTGAACTCGATAAAATATAACACACAATGTTATTCTTCTACAATGAGTGGATTGGTGTAATACTAGGGTGAATGTTCCATACTTAGATGCCTAGAATGAAACTCGGTTCATATATGGATCCTGTGGAAGGTATTAGTCAGATGCACGATTTGTAAGTTGATTGGTGGGCCGATACATGGAACGGGTGACTAGTTACATAAGGATAGTATCAAGTTTAAGTGAATTTTCATGGTTAGGAAGACCCGAGGATTTGTGAGGACTGAGGATATGTAGTCTTAAAAATTGAGACAATTTATGATGATGGATTGGGTTATTATTGAGGTGGATCATAAGCCAAATTTGGGTAACGTAATATCCCCTGTGCGGTTAAATTGGAGTTTTTGTTACAAAAGTTGAAGAAGGGATTTTTTATAGTCATTCAAAAGAAAGTCATTGTCGTTCAAACAAATATTTCGAATGATGTTAAAATGACTTCTAACAACTGGAAAAATGGTCGATTTATCTTGCTCTCTAGAATCTCGTTGGAAGTCACATTCTAATGAAGTGATCAATCGTTCAAACGAAAGGGTACTTCCCATCGAATGAGTTACTTATCACGCCCCATTTAATCCTACAATTTTTCCTCATTTGTAACTCATTAGAACTCTCATTCGAATAAGAGGGAATCTCATTAAAACGAGGTAAAAAGTTGCTCGAACGATCGAGAACAAATCTATTAAAGTCTATGCATTTTAATGTGCTATCACAATGTGGATGGTCGAATTAGATGACTCATCGAGTTCTCAAAGGCTCAGATCAAAACGTTGGATAAAGGCTTGATGGACCATTGGACAAAAGGTGGACTGTAAGGGCATTTTGGTGATTGAAACCTTAGGTTTTTTAGAGTATTCAAATGAGGCTTTAGCTCATTTAGGTCTTTTTCATCAGATTTGGCCCCTCTCTCCATTTCTAGGAGCCCTTCCTCCACCAACACCCACATACCACCCTAGCACCACCACCCTTAAACTTTAACCATCAAAGGTTAACCATCTTCTTCTATATTTAGCCTCATAAAACTCATTTACACCTTTTGTTAGATAAGATATGAATCCCTGTGTGACACCCCACCTAATTAAATTACGGGCGATCACTCCTTTATTAAATTAAATCAAGGTAAACAGTTGATTCATTCTCAGCATCACTGTCGATAAAAATAAATTTTCCAATTTAACACCCTAAATAATTAAGCTAAGTGTCAAAACCATTTTCTTTATACATATCTTTCCAAATTTTATTTAAAGAAAAATCATTTATTTTATTAACAACATTCAATAAATAAGAATCACACAACATTAAATTCTGCAACATAATCCAATTAATTTAATACATTCGTCAATCGAATGTCAACACACGAAATCTAAGTCACACAACCAAACTGAATAAATCCCATAGTAACAATACTGGAAATAACTGAAATACAAATGTCCAATAACAACGGAATAATGGAAAGAGCTACACATGCCCAACTAGATGAAAGTACTAAGAGTGGATCCGAATGAACGAAGTCGTCTAATCAAGAGACCTGCAACTCCCACCTAAGCTGCAGCGCGTTCCTTCCAAGAGATCCTATGTAAGACGCCCCTGTGGCTGGGCACCTGTAATACATACATATATATACAAGAGAGAGAGAGAAAAAAATGGGTCAGAGCCCGATAGTGTATATGATTTAAAATTTATTTAGCAAGTATTTAAATTGATACACGCCAATGCAACAACATATTAGTGCGTCACTCTCTTGAGGAATTCTCACCTCTCTTCTAATGTGCACACCTATCGCACTAACATTCCCAACGGTTTGTCTTATCATTTATCGCACTAATCTTCCCAATGATTTAACTTATCTTAGCTTACTCGTAAGATTAAAAATTTAACGATTCAATTGTTCGAAAAGGATATTTCAATTAGCAACCAAAGTTCTCATTTTTAACTTTATAAATCAATAAAGTTTTCCAGTGTCATATTACACTTTCTCAAAACAAGTATTTACAATTTGAGTCCTCAACCATGTCCTACATATAAAAACACAGTAGGCAGTTCCAGATTTCAGAATTTCATATTTATATATTAACTACTCGAAAATATATATATCAAAATAGAACCCCACATAATAACTATGGTGCGGGCATACTCTAATATCCAAACCCCATATCACTCACATTAAGGGGAATACAAATTCGGAATCACTCTCGAATTGTATTAACACATACACAAACTATAGGTTCCAAGTCCCTTAGGACCGTCTGAACTATCACTGCGATAGCCTGTACCAAGGATACCTATATACAAACAAAATGAGGCGAAGCATAGATTCCAAGTCTCTAAGAGGAAAGCACATACCCGCATCTCTTAGGACCGTCTGAACTATCATTCCGATAGCCTGTACCAAGGATATCTATCTTCTAGGGTACAAGTCAATATCCCCCATAAAGGTCCCATCGAGATAAGACTGTCCTAGTGCGGAAACCTCAGGGATAGCAAGTAGCGTGGGCATGATTTTCACACATAGATAGTATATGCATACACAATCATATAACTATACTCATATTACCATATCAATAATGGGTAAATTCTCAATTCCCATAATTACGTCATTTGCATTTATTTCTCATTATATAGTTATCACGTATAACCATTCACATCTTACTTTAATTTGAGGAACTTTTCTACTTACTACATAACGCTCATGGATTCTATCCTCCCAAGTATAAACTTCAGTAGGTCTACACATTTGTCCCAAACGTAACCCTCTTACGTGTCTCTCCCCTTTAACATATACTTACATTGTCCCTCATGTAAGATATCCCAAAAATATAGATTTCGCCTTACATTAAAGAATTTTGAATTTTATTTTCAAAGATGAGAATTTCAAATGGTTTCGAAATCGGAATTAAAATGGAGTTTTAATTGAATTTTTTTTATTATTTAGAAGAGTCCTCAAAATATAAAACTCTCTAAGAGTCCTCAAAACATAAAACTCTCTAGTAAAAATAATATTTTTAGAAATCCGACCGTTCAATCAAGCTGAATTTTTGTCAGCAGTCCTGTCTCGCCGTTCGCTACAACATACTAAAATTTCAAGCGATTCCAATGGCCCGATCATCCGGAATAAAAATTTTAGTGTTTGTATCTAATTAGAACTCTTTTCTTAATCAAACACTAAATCCTTTACATGACAAAGGGTTTCCAGAATATCATTTAAGTCATCACTACATACAATTTCCTATCTCAAATTGGGTTTTTCTTCCATAAAATTTATCCTAATCATTCCTAAACCAATATGAAAGATGCATCAACGAAATAAGCAAGATAAACACTTGCCTGGAATTTTTAGAAATCTAGTTTGGTGCCGAAATTGGTGTGGTTGCATTCCCCGTCTCGCGATCTACGTGTTGGTGGTGACGGCGGTGCAATCGGAGGTGTTCTTGGCCTAGAACTCCTTGGAGAGCTTCTCCTCTTCCTCTCCAATGGCCGTCATTTGTCTTTGGTTGTTCTAACCCTAGAAGACAACCTAGATATCTTATATAACCCTTTTAATTTTCGTAGGTTTAATTACCCATAATTGCGAAATGTCCAAAACGCCCTCCTGGGGTACTAATTGGGCCTAAAACGCCCCGAGACCCAAACTAAAGCCCCGGGTACACTTTTCTGACTATCTCGACCCTTCCGGATCCGTTGGCGCACTCAAAACGACCATACAAACAACTTATAAAATATTCACTTATTAATCAACATTTAGTCCCGACACGACACAGGCGCGTCCCGACTTAAATTTCCATAATTGTCATTTTATTCACATGTGACAATATTATAACAATAAATGTCATATATTACTATACTCATCCAGTAATATTCAATAGATAACAAATTTCCAATAATTACTAACTCTCTTCACGCTAGTAAATATTTAAAGCAACATTCCGGATTAAAATTAAATTAATTTATCTCAATTAAATTTAATAAATCCCATAATTTAAAGGCTATAAAAATACGGGGTATTACATACTTCCCCCCTAATAACTGAATTTCGTCCCGAAATTCGGAAAATAAGGCCTATCAGGTAGCACAATTCTGGATATCCTTTTCCGTACAGAAACTAAATACACATTACGGCGCTCAATCACTATAGCCCTTTCTTCACAGTAACATTGTTTTGCATTCTCTTTGGAGACACTTCACATTGTGCTCCCAACCGACAACATTCGCATAGGTCACGCCTATACATTATACATTTCATTATCTCACTATCATTAGGAGGCCGCACCTCACTACATGACAAATACTCGGATTTATTCATATACAAAACTCCCATTCTGAGAAAATATTATGAACATTTGATCACTCTTGCTCGTCTAAAATAGTCGTTGAATTCTACCATAGTTATCCAATATTTTCTCGACCGATCCAAAAATTCTGATTATCTACTCTCCTCTAAACATACGGAAGGAGAATAGTCTAGGTTCTTCCATAACAAAACCTTAATAAGTACCTCATACGCGACAAATAGGTACGAGTGCTTCTACAGAGCATTCTTGAAATCATCGTACCAAGATTCCAAAATCTCCTTCACGTGGCTCCACTAATCTTTAATCACCATGCGCTTATTCCCTGGCTAAGGGTGATACATCCTACTTGAAACGAAATCTTATCTCCGCTGGTTCCTGAAATCCCATATCAAAGGTGGGATTCACCAATCTCATCCTGATTCAAAAATTTATACTGCGCCGGACCATGCACTGGCGCGATCCTTCCTTTCAAAGGAAGTCTGGGGCATACTAGTTAATATTGTAAGCCAGCCCAAAGGAATATCAATCACTTCCTTCTCGGCGACTTAATTCACATGTTCGGGATAAACCCTTGATCTTGTTTTAAGTATGGAAACCCATCCAAGAACTTTACCAACTTTACCAACCTCTTCCAATTTCAGGAATTTTCGATAAACACAAAATTATTTGGTTGATTCTCCTCTTTCAACCAAACCTTACCTATGGGCAGTGCATGTAGAGACTACTCACTACGTCTCGCTAAACGTCGATTCTTCCCTTGAAATGTCTCACATTAAGTGACACGTAATACTCCCCTTCCTTCCTTGTAGTATGCCAAAAGTTCCACCCGTGCTCTTCTCTCCACGAAGCGCACTTCTGGATCTCTTATACTATACTAACATCATTACTCTTTATATGTGTGAGTCGCTCTCACACTTGACTAATAACAACTCCGCTCCGGGTGTGCTTCATAACAATTAAATTCTACTATATTCAAGGAATACCAATTCTTGAATGGCTTCCCACAGCCTTCCAATCAAGTTAGGGCGTGCTATTCTAATTGCACACTTATGTATGGATTATCGCCACTCATGTGACGTTTAATCCACTCTATCACTTCCACTTCGTTATACTAGTCCCACAAACATATATTTCACACGTCTATTACCACGTCCCTTCGACTCGGACTATTTTAACTGTAGTTAACCAAGATGCCCACATTTTTGCAACACTCCGACCGCCTTGAGAGAGCGAACGGCGTGCTACTCTTCTGTAGGACTAACTAAATTCAACGGAATAGAAGGAATAGGGCATTCAAATTCCATGACAATAAAAGAGGAATAATAATTCTCAACCTTCCTCAGATAAGTACAACAATTTTCCCAAATAGGTACAACAACCAAAATAAATCACTGACGCTCTATTCATCAAAATAATTACAGGTCATCTCTTTTGTATAATATAAAGTTCTTTCCAGATAATCCATGCTAAAAATCATTCCAACTCTTTATTCACCTTGTGTTCTGTACGTGGTTATGACATTTGGGTACTCTCAATCACCCTAGAAATCAAAATTCTTAAATTCTCCTTATCATCGTTCCACCACTCAACTCGTGGGGATGACTTTTAATGCTTTCCTACCACAAAAATCCGGATCCAATGACCTTACAACAAAATTCAACCTCCAACTTACATACATAATTACTTGATCCCATTTCGACCAGGGTACCGAACTCATGGAATAGTGACCAAACGTCTCCCTATTTCCAACCTTACGCTAAGTTTCATGCGTGGGATGTCTCACAAAGCGAAATCCAAACAAGTAACCCCCCCGATACACTACTACCGAGCATTGTCGGTTATCGAAATACGTTAGGTCCTCCGTCCATAGTATATACCCCTTTATTCCGTCCCTTGATAGAAAAGTTACAATTTCTCCCGTAATTATGTTTAACAAAGAACGTTTCACCAATTTCACTATCGTCCCGTATTGGTTGATAGTAATTACATTCTATAAACCTCGGATACATACGATCAAAATTCTCGAAATTCCTTTCCCTAATAATAGGGGTATAAATATTTACTCCCACATCTCTAAAGGATAAATATAACAATGCACTCATCCTATCACTAAGTCCGGAGTGCTAAACATAATACTGAGTCAAATCTTTTCGCCCAACGGTAAATCCCGATACATACGGAATTATACTGACAAAGTCTATACATACTTTGGCATCGAATATCTTGAGCCCACTATCTCCTCCGAAGTCTCTAGGATAGATAATATAAGTGCGAGTCCAACATTCTCACAGGTAAAGCCTCGCCAAAACAAACATAAAACATGTTTCACTAATGCAACCACTCCGATAGTCTTGCAATAAATGCCCACTATCGTATAACCATTTATATAATGTCTTAACAAAGATAATATCATACTCGTGTATCGCATCACTACAACGAGTAATCTCAAAAAAATACGTGACACTGTTAATATACTCATTCATCCTCCGCGGAGAGTACTAAAGAAAAATCTCGCTACACTAGGGAAAAATATTCACATTTTAATAACGTTTAAAATGATATGCATTAAGCTTGTCTCACATGCTAATCTAGCAAGGAACAAAATATATTGACTCACTCGTGTCACATAAACACGCCTCATCCTCTGAGGATACAACTTACACTTCTACCTTGTCAATCGTCTTGACTGCGCAAATGGTTTCCGGACGCAACACGTCTACTCAAACCAAACAAAATTACTTTAATCATTGCCTTTTACTAGGCACCGTATTCTTGTCCTTATACTCACTTTGGAACATATTATCGTGAGCGATCTCACTCCGCACAAAATACCTCAACACATAATCCACTTATCACCTGTCCTACTAACCAAGTTAGGATTGTCCTTCTCTCGGACTTTAGTAAACTCGATTCCTGTTAACCATCCCAGTTGTTCCCTTAACTTTTTAGGTCATAAAGATCATGTTACTATCTATAATAGCACTTACTGAATTTACCATCACTTGGTAAGAATTCCATTATCCGAATCATTTAAATGGGTCCCCTGATGTATATCCACATCTCTTTTTGGTGCTATATCACCACCGTTGTATTCAGTCTTATTCTCGACTAAATTCTTCGATTTCTTTAAGCTTCCCACACAAGGAGCATTTTCATCTTTATTGACAAAATACAACATTGTCAACCTCTGAATCAACCGTCCATCAAAATTTCCTCCTCGAGTATTATCAATTATTATTACGAGTTGGTCTCCCACTTCGAGTCGTTTCCTCCACTCGTATCTACATCTTTCGATACAAAATTTGCTAATGATTAGGGTTCATATCCACAATCGGACTTCTGTCATGCCCTCCCGCTATGAGTTCAGAACCACGTTTGCTTCTCACCCTAAACAGTTGAGGAAGGAACATACGGTCAACACTGTACCTAAGGTTCTCCTATATGCATAGCATTCCACTTTTAAAATTGGTGGTTGACTCCAACCATTCTAATTTCATTCGGATGTGTGCGCGTGCCGAGCGATGACGGATGTCAGAAGAGGACTGTTAAGCGTACATCAGGAGGCAGGGTTCAGTTGAGATGATGAAATATATCCGAGGTAAATACCGGGCGATCACTCCTTTATTAAATTAAATCAAGGTGAACAGTTGGTTCATTCTCAGCATCACTGTCGATAAAAATAAATTTTCCAATTTAACACCCTAAATAATTAAGCTAAGTGTCAAAACCATTTTTTCTATACATATCTTTCCAAATTTTATTTAAAGAAAAATCATTTATTTTATTAACAACATTCAATAAATAAGAATCACACAACATTAAATTTTGCAACATAATCCAATTAATTTAATACATTCGTCAATCGAATGTCAACATACGAAATCTAAGTCACACAACCAAACTGAATAAATCCCATAGTAACAATACTGGAAATAACTGAAACACAAATGTCCAATAACAACGGAATAATGGAAAGAGCTACACATGCCCAACTAGATGAAAGTACTAAGAGTGGATCCGAATGAACGAAGTCGTCTAATCAAGAGACCTGCAACTCCCAACTAAGCTGCAGCGCGTTCCTTCCAAGAGATCCTATGTAAGACGCCCCTGTGGCTGGGCACCTGTAATACATACATATATATACAAGAGAGAGAGAGAGAGAGAGAGAGAGAAATGGGTCAGAGCCCGATAGTGTATATGATTTAAAATTTATTTAGCAAGTATTTAAATTGATACACGCCAATGCAACAACATATTAGTGCGTCACTCTCTTGAGGAATTCTCACCTCTCTTCTAATGTGCACACCTATCGCACTAACATTCCCAACGGTTTGTCTTATCATTTATCGCACTAATCTTCCCAATGATTTAACTTATCTTAGCTTACTCGTAAGATTAAAAATTTCACGATTCAATTGTTCGAAAAGGATATTTCAATTAGCAACCAAAGTTCTCATTTTTAACTTTATAAATCAATAAAGTTTTCCAGTGTCATATTACACTTTCTCAAAACAAGTATTTACAATTTGAGTCATCAACCATGTCCTACATATAAAAACACAGTAGGCAGTTCCAGATTTCAGAATTTCATATTTATATATTAACTACTCGAAAATATATATATCAAAATAGAACCCCACATAATAACTATGGTGCGGGCATACTCTACTATCCAAACCCCATATCACTCACATTAAGGGGAATACAAATTCAGAATCACTCTCGAATTGTATTAACACATACACAAACTATAGGTTCCAAGTCCCTTAGGACCGTCTGAACTATCACTGCGATAGCTTGTACCAAGGATACCTATATACAAACAAAATGAGGCGAAGCATAGATTCCAAGTCTCTAAGAGGAAAGCACATACCCGCATCTCTTAGGACCGTCTGAACTATCATTCCGATAGCCTGTACCAAGGATATATATCTTCTAGGGTACAAGTCAATATCCCCCATAAAGGTCCCATCGAGATAAGACTGTCCCAGTGGGGAAACCTCAGGGATAGCAAGTAGCGTGGGCATGATTTTCACACATAGATAGTATATGCATACACAATCATATAACTATACTCATATTACCATATCAATAATGGGTAAATTCTCAATTCCCATAATTACGTCATTTGCATTTATTTCTCATTATATAGTTATCACGTATAACCATTCACATCTCACTTTAATTTGAGGAACTTTTCTACTTACTACATAACGCTCATGGATTCTGTCCTCCCAAGTATAAACTTCAGTAGGTCTACACATTTGTCCCAAACCTAACCCTCTTACGTGTCTCTCCCCTTTAACATATACTTACATTGTCCCTCATGTAAGATATCCCAAAAATATAGATTTCGCCTTACATTAAAGGATTTTGAATTTTATTTTCAAAGATGAGAATTTCAAATGGTTTCGAAATCGGAATTAAAATGGAGTTTTAATTGATTTTTTTTTATTATTTAGAAGAGTCCTCAAAATATAAAACTCTCTAAGAGTCCTCAAAATATAAAACTCTCTAAGAGTCCTCAAAACATAAAAGACCGTTCGATCAAGCAGGATTTTTGTCAGCAGTCCTGTCTCGCCGTTCGCTACAACATACTAAAATTTCAAGCGATTCCAATGGTCCGATCATCCGGAATAAAATTTTTAGTGTTTGTATCTAATTAGAACTCTTTTCTTAATCAAACTCTTAATCCTTTACATGACAAAGGGTTTCCAGAATATCATTTAAGTCATCACTACATGCAATTTCCTATCTCAAATTGCATTTTTCTTCCATAAAATTCATCCTAATCATTCCTAAACCAATATGAAAGTTGAATCAACGAAATAAGCAAGATAAAGACTTGCCTGGAATTTTCAAAAATCTGGTTTGGTGCCAAAATTGGTGTGGTTGCGTTCCCCGTCTCGCGATCTACGCGTTGGTGGTGACGGCGGTGCAATCGGAGGTGTTCTTGGCCTAGAACTCCTTGGAGAGCTTCTCCTCTTCCTCTCCAATGGCCGTAATTTGTCTTTGGTTGTTCTAACCCTAGAAGACAACCTAGATATCTTTTATAACCCTTTTAATTTTCGTAGGTTTAATTACCCATAATTGCGAAATGTCTAAAACGCCCTCCTGGGGTACTAATTGGGCCTAAAACGCCCCGAGACCCAAACTAAACCCCTGGGTACACTTTTCTGACTATCTCGACCCTTCCGGACACGTTGGCGCACTCAAAATGACCATACGAACAACTTATAAAATATTCACTTATTAATCAACATTTAGTCCCGACACGACACAGGCACGTCCCGACTTAAATTTCCATAATTGTCATTTTATTCACACGTGACAATATTATAACAATAAATGTCATATATTACTATACTCATCCAGTAATATTCAACAGATAACAAATTTCCAATAATTACTAACGCTCGTCACGCTAGTAAATATTTAAAGCAACATTCCGGATTAAAATTAAATTAATTTATCTCAATTAAATTTAATAAATCCCATAATTTAAAGGCTATAAAAATACGGGGTATTACACCCTGGAGATATTCTTGGGGGGTTTTGAAGAAGAAGGTAAAAGAAATGATGTAGTTTGAAGGGGATTTAATGGAGCTTTCAAGAAGACTAGCTTGTGGAGCTAAGCAACCTATTTAAAGCCAACTTAGGAAGTGGGAGGTTGACATCTTCATCTACACATCATCCACCATTCTTGGAGCTTCTTTGAGGCGGGAAACTCTACTCTTAGATTAAGAACTCTATTTTTCCATGGCATTAGTTTTGTAGTTAGAGTTTGTAAGAGTAGGATGCATATATGACTTAAAAAAGTAATTTCTTATGGTTTTTGTAAAAAAATTGTTTATAAGAGATGCCAAGATTTTTGAGAAAAAATGATATTTTTTTAAGAAATCTTAATATCTAAACATTTTATGGAATAATATATTTGAAATTATATGTCTCTTATTGAACATATTTTATGAACAAATGTCTCAAGTTTTTCTGGTAAAAATTTGGATTTTTATATAAATTGGCATTTACTCAAGTTTTGAATAAACAAAAATGTCTTTGAGATTGGAAAGCATGGTTACGAAAATAGTATGAAATTTCTAGAATGAACCATGTGTTAGACCTATGTAATAGGATTTTTGGACTTAAAATTCATCTCCTCATGCATATAAACTTGTAATATCTTATACACAAGTTTAATGAAAGTATTATTGGGTTTAAACATGAAATAAAGGGAATAAAAATTTAATCCCTTAAAGTGTGTTAAAAGGTATAGAAAATGTGATAAATGGATATTTCAAGACTATATGTGGAAATAAATGAAAATGACATTTTCTTGTAAAGTAGTCTCCATAATGCCAAAAGGGTTTTCTGAATAAAGAAAGTAATGAAATAAAGAGATTTCCATCTTTAAAAGATATCAAATCCAAAGTGTGAAGTAAGTAAAAACATTTGAGAAGTTGTTATGAAAAACTTAGTAATGTTTTAGGAAAAATAACACTTGCGAAATGAAGGAAAATGCAATTTTGGAAAAAAAATGGGGACAATGGTAATTTTACATAGAGTGGGACTTTTTTTGAAATAAAAATGTTTGAAATGGTGTTACACAAATATCCCTAAAAGAAAGTGATTTTGGGATAAAATAACGCAAGTTTGTAAAGGATAAGAAATGGTGATTTTTCAAAAGTGTAACACAAGGTGGGGTGATGTCCCCGAGTTTTGGATCCAGTCGGTAAAAAGTGGAATAATGTGGACATTTGATAAATATTAAAACAAATTAATATGGGCTCAGATGAAATTGGGAATGATTAAGAAGGGATCAAAGCCCTAGGGCGAAAGACCCAAAATCACTGGCTAAAGCATATGGTAGCATATCCGGTAGTGTGGAGCCCATTAAAATATGTGGATATTTTAAGGATATTGAGAAAAAGATAATGAAAGTAGAACATGTCAAGAAATGGTTTATGTGGTGAAGATAAGAAAAAAAAAACCTAACTTGAATGAAATTATTAAATGTTCCGGTTAAAGGATTACGTGGACATGTATTATAAGAAAATTGACTAATGTCCGTGAAGTAAAAGGAATGGTAAAGTGAAGAGATCAAATGGTTAATTAAGAAACGTAAAGAGGTTTAACCCACAATTAACACAAGAGTGTGTTTATGAAAGGTTTTTAACAAAACAATAAGTATTTTCTAACATGGTGCTTACATGTGTTGAAAGGTTATTTCAAGAAAACTACGAAGGTAAATTTGATATGAGTAAAAAGGATCGTTTTGATAAAAGAAGTGCCTTTCCCAAAATAAAAAGGTATCTATTCAAAGTATTCAATCGGGTGTGTAAAATCAAGAAATAAATGTCAAATTATATTACCAATATTGCTAGACCACCCGTACATGAAAAAATACAACCTAATAGTGATAATACACTACCTTATCATAGTGGGAAAATTACTGATGATTAGGATACACGTAACACTTATACCGGATAGAATGTGGTGCCATGTCGTCCAGGGAGCATAAGGAGTCATCTTGATGGTTAGTTTTTTGGGTGATCATTTCTATATAATACTACGAAAAAACGAACTGGGTCTTGAGAACTACAACGAGGCATTATAAGACAATGACTTTTCTTTGACTTATGACTATGGACAACAAAAAGGACTCGATGTATTCGAACCAAGTTTTGGGAGTTAAAGACTTATTGATGTGATGAAACCCATCGAGCACAAATGGACCTACAAGATGTCAAAAGATAACATCAATTATGAGGAAACCTTCTCTCCAGTAGCTATGATGAAGTCCATCTGAATTCTCATATCCATGGCGACTCATTTTGATTATGAAGTTTTGCAAATGGATGTCAAGACTACATTTCTTAATAGGAATCTTGATGAATGTATCTATATGGTGTATCCAAACGGTTTTTGTCCCACCCTAACACCATTAGGATATAATTAACTAAATAGTTCACAAACCACACTTATTATTTATTTATTTTGTTTTGTAATACACATTAAAACAACTTCAAGGTTAAAATGCGGAATACTAAAAATCCAATCATTTTTAGGAGACATAATTTATACAAAACTCCGATACCATTTAACTTAATTACAACTAGTACAACGTATAAAACAAAACTGAAGAGACCCTACTATTATTCACTCAACCTCCTAGACCTGGCAGTGGCAGCTTCAAAACCTGAAAACGTAAACATATAAAACCATGAGTTTAAAAACTCAGTGAATGTACTACATCTCTATATAGTAAAAGTACTATATTAACATATCAACATATCAATATATCCATTTCTGTGCCAAAGTAGTCCATATACATATCCGAAGTTAATAAACCCCACATCTCCTTCTCGTAGGCAATATTCATATCCATAGGATTTAATAACCTAACATCTCCTGAATTGCATAACAATTCAACATATCTTTACTTTTATAAAGACATAACATCTCAACATCTCTTGACTTTTAATAATTCATAACATCTCAACATCTCATGATTATTAATAAGCCATATTATCTCAACATATAATACATACACATCATATCCATAATAAACACAGTAAGTACACTCACATTGGGTTATCAACTACATAATCACATTTCCCTCGGGTGGAGCTGACTGGGTTAATTGGACCTTACACCTGTTAATCCATCTAAATCAGTACTGAATCTCAATCATAAGTATTATCTTAATATATCTATGTAACTTTCAATGACTACAGAATAACAATATAAATTTACTCAAGTCACATTCCATGAAACATGTGTAATGACAAAACCATGGTATACATGTTGATAAAGTTATGGACATTCAACCGTAGGAAGTACCTCATAAGAAATTTATAACTAAACCAAAATAAATATGAAAGAATAATTCTCAATGTATATACACATGAAACATGTAATCAAAATACTATTTGGAAAGAGGAGATAACAATATTCTTTTATGGGTTCTCCTGTATGGCCTCAAATTGTTGTGCTCTATATTCAACAATCCTATATTCCTAAATTGTATAAATGCAGGTGTGCAACCTTATCAATATAAAAACATATACGAATATAGTTTCCATTACAAGTTACGGTGTAATTTTTCAAGTTTCATAGGGAAAGTTATGACCATTTCTTCATAACAGAAGAAATTTGTCCAACAAGCTCCTCTATTGTTCCTTCAACTTCCAAGAATTTTCATAATTTTTCTTCAACATAACATTCCATGATTTTCTACCCATTTACATTGAACATACTTAATAATAAAGAATTAATTTTTCATAATTTTTTTACTTCATTTGCTTTCTCAAAAGCTTGACCAAACTCAGGGCATACCGAAATGAAATATACAAACAACAACTATATACCAACTTGCAACCATCACTAAGGCCTAACCACAATGATTTAAATTCTAATTCGTGGATATGATATGAATATATGAGTCTAATTTCATATAAAACTTGAATTTCTCAATTCTAGTAAGCACACAAAGATATATGCAAGTTTGAAGACAAGGGGTTTCAATACAAAGCAATATGACATATAAACACCACTTATCTCACATGTGAACAATTACTTATTATCACAAAGGAGGATGGGATTTGAACCCGTCATTCATGATTTATATACATTGAAATAAGTATAATAAAATATTAAAACAATATTAATCACATAATTATACCTTGGAAACACTTTAAGGATTTTCTTGGAATTTCTTAGCTTTTCTTGTAATCTTTTCTTCCTTAACTTCTACTTTCTCTTTCCTCAAGCAAAAAATCTCCAAAACTGAACTTAGGGTTTTATTTGCTGAATAAATATGTTGGAAGAAGAGTTTTAGGTCGGCCAAGGCTTCCTCCCAATCCATCCAATCTGATTAAACGACTTGGTTTACTAAAAAACAATTTTCCACTTAAAGGGAATGGACAGATTGGCCCCTTGTTCATAAATTCGGCCTAACTTCTTACTCGGACATCCGTTTGATGCACCGTTTGTTGTGTTACAACCATAACTCACATGTATACAACTATATATATTTCATCTAAAGTCATTTGTAATGTTATAAGGTTCAAAACTAGTATAAAACAGGAATATTTGTATCAAAAATAACAAAATTTTGTGTTTGTACATAACTCGACATTTCAGGGTTTATAAAAGTAGGATTTGGCTAAACATAATCAGTTAACATTAGATATGATAATAAAAAATTATTCATATCACATAAGATAAGCATGATTTAAATATAATTTATCATAATTATATCTAGGTTGTCACAACCACCCCCATTTAGAAAATTTCATTGCCGAAATTTAATATGAAGTCACTTTACCAAACAAATGGGGATACTGTTTCTTCATGATATCCTCTGTTTACCAAGTTGCTTCTTTAACACCATGGCTCATCCACATAACTTTAACTAAGGGAATAACTTTATTTCTCAATACTTGCTCCTTCCGATCAATAATTTCCATTGCTTCCTCGATGTACGACAAGTCTTCCTTGAGTTCAATTGGTTGAGTTTTTAACTGATGAGATAGATCCGCCAAATACTTACGAAGCATCGATATGTGAAACACATCATGTAAATGGGACAAATCTGGAGGTAATGCTAATCTATATTCCAGGTTGCTAATTCTTTCCAACACCTCATATGGTCCAATGTATCTTGGACTTTGTTTCCCCTTCTTCCCAAATCTCATAATGCCTTTCCATGGTGAAATACGTAGGAATACAAAATCCCCCTTTTAAATTCCAATGGATACTTCCTCTTATCTGTGTAAAATTTCTACCTTCTTTGCACCATATTTATCCATTCCCGAATCATTTTAATCTTTTCAGTCGTCATATCTATTAATTTAGGACCCAAAATTTTCCTTTCACCCACTTCATCCCAACACAAAGGCGATCTACATCTCCTCCCATATAAAGCTTTATAAGGAGCCATACCAATGGTGGACTGATAACTATTATCATACGAGAATTCCATCAATGGAAGATGATCATCCCAACTACCCTTGAAGTCAAAATACATAAGCTCATAACATGTCTTCTAATATTTGAATCCTCCTTGCAGATTGTCCATCGGTTTGTGGATGAAATGCAGTGCTGAACTTCAAACTTGTGCCGATGGCATTCTATAAATGAGGCCAAAACTTAGAAGTGAACGTTGGATCTCTATCTGATACAATTGACACTGGTGCCCCATGTAAATGGATAATCTCATCAACATACATAGCTGCATACTTATCAAAAGTGTAGGTGGTCTTAACTGGAAGAAAATGGGTTGACTTTGTCAATCGGTTTACAATCACCTAAATAGAGTCATTCCCCTTTGGTGACCGTGGTAATCCTATAACAAAATCCATCATTATCTGCTCCCATTTCCAATCCAGAATAGGCAATGATTGAAATAATCTTATCGACTTCTGATGCTCCACTTTCACTTGCTGACATACTAAACATTTAGCTACAAATTCTGCAATCTCATATTTCATATTGTTCCACCAGTAATACTCTTTCAAATATCTATACATTTTGGTACCTCCCGGATGCATAGAGTAAATAGAACTATGTGCCTCTTCTAATATATCCTTCTTTAAGGGTGGATCATTCGGTACACAAATCCTGTTTTTATAACACAGTGATTCATTATTCTTAATTTCAATGTCACTCTCTTTACCATCCAGGACATCTTGTTTCTTCTTCTCAAGAAATGTACCACTGACCTGCAAATTTCTTATGCATCCTGCCAATAAAGGTCTCACTATGACATGTGCTAATAAGCATCCCCTTTTTGAAAAACTTAATTCAATGCCCATCGATTCCAAGTCAAGGATATTTCCCATACGTGCACATTGTATGCAACCTAGAATCCTCGATGATTTTTTACTCAAAGCATCTGCTACTACATTGGCCTTACCAGGATGATGATAAATGGTATAGTCATAGTCTTTAATCATCTCTATCTAATGCCTATACCTCAAATTCAAGTCTCTTTGTGTAAATAAATACTTCAAACTTTGGTGATCAGTGAAAATTTCACATGTCTCTCCATATAAATGATGTCTCCATAATTTCAAGGCAAAAACAATAAATGCAAGTTCTAAATCGTGTGTATGATAATTACGTTCATGCGTCTTCAACTGTCTAGATGCATAAGAAATTACCTTTCCATATTGCATGAAAACACAACCCAAACCCTAATGTGAAGTGTCAGTATAAATCACAAAACCTTCTCCAATGGATAGAATAGTGAGAACTAGAGCTGATAGTAACCTATTTTTTCAATTTTTCAATGATGTGCTGACTTTCATCACTCCACACAAATTTCACTTCCTTTCGGGTTAATTTAATCAACGGTAAGGCTATATATGAAAACCCCTTTATGAATCTTTTATAATATCCAGCCAATCCTAGGAAACTCCTTATCTACGTTACATTTCTTGGCCATTCCCATTGCATAATTGCCTTTACCTTCTTAGGGTCAACATAAATTCCATCTCCCAAAACAACATGTCCCAGAAATACTACCTGATTCAACAAAAACTCGCATTTTCTAAACTTAGCAAACAATTTACTATCTCGCAAAACTTGCAATACAACTCTTAGATGCTTCTCATGTTGCTCTTGTCTAGGTGAGTATATCAAAATATCAACGATAAAGATAATCACAAATGAATCTATGAAAGGATGAAATACTCGATTCATTAAAACCATAAACACTGCAGGAGCATTTGTTAACCCAAATGGCATTACCAAAAATTCATAATGACCATAGTGGGAATGAAAAGTTATCTTAGAAATGTCACAATCTCTCACCCTTAATTGATGTTAACCCAATCTCAAATCAATTTTTGAAAATACTTTAGCACCCTGTAATTGATAAAATAAATCATCAATACGAGGCAATGGATATTTATTTCGAATAGTTACCTTGTTCCACTACCGATAATCAATGCAAAGTCACATGGTACCATCTTTCTTTTTAACAAATAATACCGGAGCACCCCATGGTGATACAGTGGGTCGAATAAAACATTTGTCTAACAAATCTTGCAGTTCAACCTTTAACTCCTTTAGTTCCATAGGTGCCATTTTATATGGATAAATAGAAACTGGAGCTGTACTAGGCACTAAATCGATAGTAAACTTTACCTCTCTGCTAGGTGGCAATCCTGGTAATTCATCTGGGAACACATCTGCAAAATCATTAACTATTGGGATATCTTCTAATTTTTGTAATTCCCTATTTGTATCCACAATATATGCTAAAAATCCTTGACAACCCTTATTTAATAATTTCCTCGCCCGAAGGGCAGAAATAAGACAGTTTGGAACCACATTTCTTTCCCCAGTAAATTTGAATTCTTCCTCCCCTGGCATATTAAATGTATCCTCCTTACGAATATAGTCAGCCGATGCATGGTAAGAAGATAACCAGTCCATACCCAAGATAATATCAAAATCTCGAATATCTAGTGGAATTAAATCAATTGTCAACTCCATCTTCCCCACATACAACACATTATTTTTATACACAAGCTCCACTAAAATCACATCCCCCATAGGTGTAGAAATATATAAACCACAGTTTAGATAAGAACATGGTCTACCCAAATGCATGGTCAATGATAGTGCTACAAATGAATGAGTAGAACCTGGATCCATAAGCATGTAAGCATGTTTGTTCATGACAAAAAATGTGCATATCACCACCTCTGGAGTAGCCTGAGCATCCTGTAAAGTCATAGAAAATATTCTTCCTGGAGCCCTGGAATGACTAGCCTGTCCTTTACCTCATCCTACCCCTATGACTTCAAGTGATGAACCTCGACTAGTAGTAGTTGATTGAATCCCTCCCACTAGCATTGGACAGTTCATTTTTGTATGACCAATTTAATCACAGTGATTACACTCTACCGCCTTTCACTTGGGACAATCTGGACTGATATGGCCCTTATCTTTGCAAAAATAACATGTAATAGGCTTAGACTGCCCATTGTCATTCTCCTTTTGTCTATTCTGTTGACCCATCGATCGTGCACCCCTAAAACTTCTTCGTGTCCTATTGTGAACATAATTTCCAGACCCTCTACTACGCTGAAATCTTTCACTCCCCTATTTTAAGTATTCTATACTGACTTCCTTTTGCTGAGATGGATCAAATCTACTCATCTTTCCCCTTTGTTCCCTATTCTTTATTGCATCATTAACATCTCCTTTAACCATCATAGCTTTGTTAACTAATGAAGTATAATCTACCATTTCAAATGCAGTGAGTCTAGACTTGATAACCAAATTCAACCCATCCTAAAATATGGTGCATTTGTCCTCCTCATTGTGTAAGAAATGTAATGAAAATCGAGACAAATATATAAATTTATTTTCATACTCCCTGACCGACATATTCCCCTGAGTCAATGATAAAAATTCTCTCTCTTTTTACTTTTGATACATGCGAGGAAAATACTTTTAATATAGATAAAGGAATCCCAAGTAATTACCTTACCTCCCTCCGGAGTAAGCAATAAATGTTTGGAAGACTCCCACCAATATTTAGCTTTGCTCTTTAACGTGAAAGTAGCCAAAATTACCTTTTGCGCGCTAGGTACATTCATCACCCCAAAGATAGTTTTCGTGTCTCTAACCCAAGCCTCAACTTCTAAAGGATCTATAGAACCTGAGAATGCTGGGGGGTTAAATTTGATAAACTTCTCATACAGAGTATTCTTCTCCTCTCATTATATTTCCCTTTTTCTTCTGACCAAAGTCTGCTCCTCCAACTACTTGGTTTGTTGTTCGGCTATTTGCATCATAAACATGTTTCTTTGTTCTGTCATTAAAGTCAAGGCATGAGCCATTTTCTGCATATTTGTAAGTTGTTCAGGAGCCCCCTCTACATTATTTGGATTTTGTTGGTATACCGTATTTGAAGACCCCTCATCCATCCACTCATGAACATTTCCTTCTTCCATATCTTACTATTTTTCATAAACCACAATTACAGAAATAAGAATACAACATTTATTTCTAACATAATGGTTAGTATTTCTCACAAGTTAATATAAATGACCCACACCACACTATTTCTGCCACTACCACATCTAGACTCTCTAACCCGAGAATATAAAAACCTAAATCTCTGATACCAAGTTGTCACACCTTAACCCCATTAGGATATAATTAACTAAATAGTTCACAAACCACACTTATTATTTATTTGTTTTGTTTTGTAATACACATTAAACCAACTTCAAGGTTAAAATGCGTAATACTAAAAATCCAATCGTTTTGAGGAGACATAATTTATACAAAACTCCCATACCATTTTAATTAATTACAACTAGTACAATGTATAAAAAAAAGGAAGAGACCCTACTACTATTTACTCAACCTCCTAGACCTGGAAGTGGCAGTTTCAAAACCTGAAAATGAAAATATATAAAACCATGAGTTTAAAAACTCAGTGAATGTACTACATATCTATATAGTAAAAGTACAACATTAATATCTCAACATATCAATATATCCATCTATGTGCCAAAGTAGCCCATATACATATCCGGAGTTAATAAACAACACATCTCGTGCCCGCAGGTAATAATCATATCCACGGGTATTAATAACCTAACATCTCCTGAATTGCATACCAATTCAACATATCTTGACTTTTAAAAAGCCATAACATCTCAATATCTCTTGACTTTTAGTAAGTCATCACATCTCAAAATCTCATGACTTTTAATAAGCCCTATCATCTCAACATATAATACATACACATCATATCCATAATAAACTCAGTAAGTGCACTCACATTGGGTTATCAACTAGGTATTCACGTTTCCCTTGGGTGGAGCTGAACTGAGTTGATTTTACCTTACACTTGTTAATCCATCTAAATCAGTACTGAATCTCAATCATAAGTATTATCTTAATATATCTATGTAACTTTCAATGACCATACCACAACAGTATAATTCTACTCAAGTCACATTCCATGAAACATGTGTAATGACAAAACCACGGTATACATGTTGATAATGTTATGGACATTCAACCGTGCGAAATACCTCATAAGGAATTTAAAACTAAACCCAAATAAATATGAAATCATACTTCTCAATGTATATACACATGAAACATGTACTCAAAATACTCTTTGGAAAGAGGAGTTAACAATATTCTTTTATGGGTTATCCAGTATGGCCTCAAATTATTGTCCTCTATACTCAACCATCCTATATTCCTAAATTGTATAAATTAAGGTGTCCAAACTTATAAATATAATAATATATATTAATATACTTTCCATTACCAGTGACAGTGTAATTTTTCAAGATTCCTAGGGCAAGTTATGACCATTTCTTCATAACACAAGAAATCTACCCTTCAAGCTCCTCTATTGTTCCTTCAACTTCCAAGAATTTTCATAATTTTTATCCATCATAACTTTCCATGATTTTGAACCCATTTTCATATCACATACTTGATAGTACAGAATTAATTTTTCATAATTTTTTGACTTCATTTGCTATCTCAAAAGCTTGACCAAACCCAGGGCATACCAAAATGAAATATACAAACAACAACTACATACCAACTTGCAACCATCACTAAGGCCTAATCACAAGGGTCTAAGTTCTAATTCTCAGATATGATATGAATAGATGACTCTAATTTCATATACAATAGGAATTTCTCAATTCCAGCAAGCACACAAAGAGATGTGAAAGTTTGAATACAAGGGGTTTCAATACAAAGCAATATGACATATAAACACTACTTATCTCACATGTGAACAATTACTTATTATCAGAAAGGAGTATGTAATTTGAACCCATAATTCAAGATTTGTATACTTTGAAATAAGTATAATCCAAGATTAAAACAATATTAATCACATAATTATACCTTGGAAATACTTTAAGGATTTTGTTGTAATTTTCCTAGCTTTTCTTGTAATATTTTCTTCCTTAACTTCTACTTTCTCTTTCCTCAAGCAAAAACTCACCAAAACTGAACTTAGGGTTTTATTTGCTGAAGAAATATGTTAGAAGAAGAGATTTAGGTCGGCCAAGTATGCCTCCCAAGCCATCCAATCAAATTAAACCACTTGGTTTACTAAAAAACAATTTTCCACTTAAAGGGAATGGACAGATTTACCCCTTGTTCGTAAATTCAGCTGAACTTCTTACTCGGACATCCGTTTGATGCACCGTTTGTTGTGTTACAACCCTAAATCACATGTCAAGAACTGTATATCTTTAACCTAAAGTCATTTGTAATGTTATAAGGGTCAAAACTAGTATGAAATAGGAACATTTCTATCGAAAATAACAAAATTTTGTGTTCGTACATAACTCAACATTTCACGGTTTATGAAAATAGGATTAGACTAAACATAATCACTTAAAATTAGATATAATAATAACAAATTATTCATATCACATACGATATGCATGATTTAAATATAGTTTATCATAATTATATTCGGGTTGTCACAGTTTTATTACCCAAGGCCAAGAGCAGAAATTGTGTAAGCTTAATATGTCCATTTACGGACTTAAGCAATCATTAAGAACATGGAACATTTGTTTTAATCATTCTATCAAATCTTTTGTTTTTGATCAATTTCTAGATGAGTCTTGTGTGTACAAGAAATGCAACAGAAATGTAGTGGTCTTTTTGGTATTATATGTAGATGACATTCTGCTCAATTAAAATGATGTTGGAGTGTTGTCTTCGTTTAAAGTGTCGTTGTCTAGCCAATTCGATATGTAAGACTTAGGAGAATCTAGTCACATCCTTGGGATCTAGCTTATGCAGTATTGTAAGAATAAGATGTTGGGTTTATCATAAGAAACTTATATCGATTCCATTATTACCACATTTAGTATAACAGATTCAAATAAAAAGTTCCTCCCTTTCAGGCATGGAATATATCTTTCCAGTGATCAATATCCTAAGACACCTGATGAGATAGAGAAGATGAAAGTCATACCTTATGCTTCAGAAGCTGGGAGCCTTATGTATGATATGCTAAGCACTAGACCTGATATCTCCTTCGTGATTGGCATGGTTAGTAGATATCAGTCTAATCCTGGGCAAGAACACTAGATTGGGGTAAAACATATATTCAAATACATAAAAAGAACATGAGATTATATGATAGTTTACCAGGCAGAGAGTCTAGTACCCATTGGGTACACTAACTCAAATTTTCAGTCTGATAGAGATTCCAGTAAGTCTCCCTCTGGATATGTGTTTACCCAAGGATGTGGAGCCATTAGTTGAAGGAGTATCAAACAATCTTGCATTGTTGATTCCACCGTGGAAGATGCATATTTGGTGGCCTCTGAAGCGGCCAATGAAGCAGTATGGCTTAGAAATTGGCTAATAGATCTAGGAGTGGTACCTTTAATTAAATCGGTTATTACACTTTATTGTGATAATAGTGGTGCTTTTTTAAGAAAAAGGACCCCAAGAGTCATAAGAGAACTAAACACATTGAGCGTAAGTATCATCTCATTCGAGAATTTGTATAGTGGGGTGAAGTCACAGTTATCAAGATTGCATCAGAGAACAACCTGGCAGATGCTTTCATAAAGAGCTTACTAGCCAAGACTTTTGATAGTCACATAGAGGGGATGGGAGTGAGATGAATTTCATCATGGCTTTGAGTATGAGTGGGAGATTGTTATAGAACTAGACTAAAACCATTCTTTATCTAATAATTTTAGTTATTGATTTATTGTTATAATAAAATCAGTTATTCCTATTTTAATTATAATCATGTATGGACATAATGTTCGAAGTATTTTTTATATATTGTCGGTGTCTTTTATTCTACTCAGTAGGTGTTCTGGTGTGTAGAGTATGACTTACACAAAGAGGCTCAGATCACCAGTTCTTGTGGAATATAAGTTGTATCATTCACAGTCTTAGATAGAACTAGACACACCATCACTAGGACTATATCAGAATATTTTAGTAGGTCTATCTTGATTACATGAAACTATATAGTTTCAACTTATTGTGCTAGTACACTATGTGTGTATCGAAAGGGACCAGTTTGAGGTCATTGTTTTTATACTTATTTTATAAGACAATCTACACCTCGTACTTATTAGGTTTAATTAAGGCTCTTAATTCGGACATGATTGATGGAAACATGCACTATTTACTTATTTCTTCGACTTATCGGGTGAGATTCATTATTAGATCAATAATCTTGATAAATTGGGTAGTGGTGATTAATGTCTGGTGAAAGTATTTTGTGGATGGAATCGATATTGTGGTATAAAGATTGGTGATACCCACTTGAGATACTTATAGGTTTTGTATGTTTCAAACCCTACAGGTGGATTATATTAATCCGACTTTACAAATAAGTTAAGTTGGATCACTCAAGGACTTGAAGAAGTTAGTCAAATAAATTATCAGTAATTTATTTTCTTAACAGGTATCTGTAGCCTTAGCATGGGGAGAATTAATTAATTGATAATGAGGAGTTTGAAATATAATTTTGAGTTAAGGAGTGGAGTTGCAATTATAATCAGTTAGTGGTATTAATTATAATTAAAGGACTATGATTAGAATCTAAGACGGATTTGATGTTCTCACGCCCATTAGGAGCCATATCCTTATCTCTCCTTAGGGTCCCTATTGTAGCCTATATATATGAACCTAAGTCTCATTCTTTCAAAACCTAGCCATCACTCTTGAATACTCATAAGACACGATTTCAGACTTGCCAGAAAGAGAGGCAGTAGAGAAGAAAGAGGAGACAAGAAGGTGGTCACGAAATAGGATCCCACCCTCTACTCGTTGTTATCCATATAAGGCATACAGTAGAAGACTGTGAGGTGATTCGGTACATTACATATTATGTTCATAAAAAGGCAAGATAAAATCAAATAGATCTCTAAAGGTAAATCCTAATTCAACTTTGTAGGATTTCACGTATGTGTAATTTTTCTTGTAGTTCGATATATACGTGTTTTCAATTGACCCTTGGACTTCCACTCAAACAACTGGTATAAGAGCCGTACTGATACCGCGTATAGGCTGGATTTAGCCATTTTGTCAAATTAAAATAATCATAGACACACATGGATGTCAGGTAGAATGGAGATCTGTGCTAACTTCTGTTTTGCAGCGATCCAATCCAACTATTATGGTCACATATTTATGTTTTTGTTTTATGAGTTTGGATCCCATGATGGTTTATTCATGGTAATTATTTTATACTAGATTAATGTAATATTGATGTGGAATATGAACTCCTTCATGGAGGCATATGACATTTTTAATTATTACTATTTTATGATCGCAAGTGTGAAAGAAGGAGTGTGAAACTGGATCGGTGATCGGAGGTAGTTTTTGACACAAAAATCAGTTTTGATAGTGTTAAACAGTGCTTGGAGGTAGGGATGCTTCCCCTAGACCCCGTAAGGGCGGCCCCCTCGGCTCTGCCACCTAACTAGGCAGGTGGAACCCCGTGTTGTCCCAGCGTAGTGGAAACATACAACGTTGAGTTTCAGAATGACTGTTGAGTTCCTGGATGACTGTTCAGTTCCATGATGACTGTTGAGTTCCAGTATGACTGTTGAGTTCCAGGATGTCTGTTGAGTTCAAGGATGATCGTTGAGTTAAAGAGTGACTGTTAAGAACTCCCATATACGACAGAGTTATATCTTGACCATAATAGTCGGGAATCCTTATTTATCTCATTTTAATTTATGTTTATTTATGTCTTTATTATTCATGTTTTAATTATTGGGTTGTTAATACGTGTTAACGATTCCATTAGAATTAAGGACAACATGGAATACCGACTAGGCATAAATCACGTAGATGCTAAATGTGAATAATTTATAATTATTTTGAATTGTGAACATTATTGTGTGGTTAGAGAATAACCAAATTGGGTATTCGTTTTTATAATGATTAAGGGTATTTGGATTTTTTATTTATCACCCATTTGCTTGATATATTAAAATAGGGATATGACGGTATTTTTGGAAATATAACAAATTTTCTAGATTTTTAAATTAATTAAACAATGGTCACATTTTTTTATAACCTTCACAAAGTTTTGTAATCACTAAGTGTGAGAGGGATTTTTCGGAGAGAAAATTCCATGGTCTCCATCAACGATATACAGACTTTCAATTATAAGTAGGTCCTCCAATGAGGAATGCAAATTATTGTGGTAGTAGGTATAAATTTTCATAAGGGTAATTTTGGATTCATTATTCACGTTGGCGTCCACCAAAGGAGGAGTATATGTGATATGAGATAATCTAAAATTAGTTGGTGGTATACACTTAGACATAAAAAATGGTAGGTTCTCCAAAGATGAATTCTATGATTTTGTGGGACCAAAGTCTCGACTACTTAATTTTATTTGACATAGGTTTTGTCTAGATAATAAAATTAAAAGGAATAGGTCTGCCTAATTTTTTTTGGAAAGTAGGTTCTCTAAAGAGGAATACAATTCAAATGGTAATCGGGATGCCGCCGAATTCTTTTAAAATAGATAGAGGGAATATTAATTTTAATTTAGAATTCAAAAAGTTTTATGCCCTATGATAATTAATTTTATTATTTGATTCTTAGTATTTAGATGGGAACCTCTTTCAATCCACTTGATGTCATTCTCAAAGAAAACAAATTAACTGGTCCTAATTACATTGACTAGAAAAGGAATTTGGATATTGTGTTGACTGCTGAAGGGTACAAGTTTGTGCTCTATGAGATCTGTCCTTAGAAACTAGGTGAGGGGCAACTGAAAAGGAAAACCAGGATTACCATAAATGGATCAAGGCTGATGAGATAGCGTGGTGTTACATTTTGGCATCTATGTCAAATATTTTGCAACATCAACATCAGTCGATGGACACTACCTATTGAAATATGCTGAATCTCAAAGATATGTGTGGGGATCAGAATCGTGTTACAAGGTAGTTTCCATGAAAGAAATCATGAACACAAACATGACTAAAGGGACCCTAGTGAGGGAACCTATTTTAAGGATGATGTCTCTTCTCAATGAGATTGAAATCCTTGGAGTGGAAATCAATGGGGAAACCTAGGTTAATATTGTTCTCTAGTCACTGCCTGAGTCCTTTAAGCAATTCCGCCTAAACTGCAACATGAACAAACTTTCTCACTCTTTGGTAGAACTACTTAAAGAACTACAAGTAGCTGAGGGTTTCATCAAAAGTCAGCAAGTGTCTTTATTGTTGAGAAATGTTCTACTTCTAATCCTATGAGCGAGAATAAAAAGAAGAAGAAGGCTCAGAAACAGTCTATGGTCCCTTAAGAAGATCATGGGCCTCAGGGAGGTGTGAAAAATCCTAAGGGCAAGTGTTTCCACTATAAGAAGTCAGGACATTAGAAAAATAATTGTCCGATTTTCCACAATAAATAGAACAATGCAGGTAAATTCCATTTATTTATTGTTGAATAAAGTTTTATGGTTCGTACTACCAGTACCTGGTGTTGAGATACGGGGGCCAGTAATCATGTATGCAATTCTTTGCAGGGGTTCCAGGGAACCAGGGGACTAAGTGATGGAGAGATTTATCTGACTATGGGAGATGCTACGAGAGTAGCAGTAGTTTCTATGGGAGATGTTCATTAAAGATTTAATAATGATCGGAGTTTAGTTTTAAAAGATTGTATTTATGCACCTTCCATTAGGAGGAATTTGATATCAGTTTCTTTCAATAAACTCGTGGTTATTAAGAAAAATAAATCTTTTATTTGTTCTGGTACATTAATTGATAATCTTTATATTTTTAATACTATCTCTCCCGCACAACAAATTATTATTTTACATAATTCAATTGTACCAAATTTAAAGAGAAAAGAACCCTCCTTAGAGAACCAAACATATTTTTGCCACATACTACTAGGTCATATTAAGCTAAAAAGGTAGCAAGTGGGCAATTGAGCTCACTATAAGTGGAGGCACTTCTATTTTATGAATCCTATTTATAAGGTAAAATGACCAAGAGGCCTTTTTCGGCCAAGGGCTATAGAGGAAAAAGAACTGTTGGAATTGGTTCATTCTGATCTATGTGGACCGATGACAACCCGAGCAGGAGGGGGCTTTGAGTATTGTATGACTTTAATAGATGATTACTCAATGTATGGGTATGTTTACCTAATGCACCATAAGTCTGAAGCCATTAAGAAATTCAAAGTGTATAAGGAAAAAGTAAAGAAGCATCAAGGTAAAAGTATCAAGACACTACGATATGATCGTGGTGGCGAGTACCTCTTAGGGGAGTTTAGGAAATATATAGAAGATCAATGGATCACATCCTAATTGTCTGCACCGAGAATGCCTCAGCAAAATGGTGTAGCAGAAAGGAGGAACATGACTCTTTTGGATATGATTAGGTCCATGATTAGTTATAGAGATATCCTAAGGAAACTAAGGGTTTTTTATTCTATGATCCTAAGGATCAGAAGATCATTGTAAGCACCAATGCTTGATTCTTAGAAGAGGATTATATGATGGATCATAAATCTAGAAGTAACTTTTTTCTTGAAGAAATGCGAGGGAACCAACAAGATTCTTCAACACCACTGATACATGATGAAATAGCACAAAGTGTTGACACTAGTACACTAGCATAGGGACTACCTCATCGTACTGGGAGGTTTATATATAAACCTGAATGATTTATGTTATTGGGAGATTCTTATGACAAGGTCCCTGATGAACTTGAAGCCGATCCCTATAAGTACAATGAGGCAATCCAAGATAAAGATGCAGAACTTTGGCTTAAAGCTATGAATTCTGAGATGGAATCTATGTATTCTAAACAAGTCTAGAGTCATTTAGATCCACCCGAAGGGATAAAACCCATAAGCTGTAAGTGGGTCTATAAGAGGAAAAGAGGGGTGGACAGAAAGGTTGAGACCTTTAAGGCACGGCTTGTTCCGAAAGTATTTACTTAGAAAGAGGGCATCGATTATGAGAAAACCATCTCGCCAATAGATATGATGAAGTCCCTCCAAATTCCCTTATCCATTGCGGCTCATTTTGATTATGAAATTTGGTAAATGGACGTCAAGACTGCATTTCTTAATAGGAATCTTGACGAATGTATCTATATGGTGAAACCAGATGGTTTATTACCCAAGGCTAAGAGCATAAATTATGCAAGCTTAAGAAGTCCATTTATGGACTTAATCATGCATCTAGAACTTGGAACATTTGTTTTGATCAGGCAATCAAATCTTTTGGTTTTGATTAATGTCCAGATAAGTCTTATGTGTACAAGAAATGCAATGAAAATGTAGTGTTGTTTTTTGTATTATATGTGGATTGCATTCTGCTCATTGGAAACGATGTTGAAGTGTTGTCTTTAGTTAAAGTGTGGTTATCTAGACAATTCAATATGAAAGACTTAGGAGAAGCTAGTGAGATCCTTAGGATAAAGATTATGCGTGATCGTAAGAATATGATGTTAGGTTTATCACAAGAAACTTATATTGATTTCATTCTTACCAGATTTATAAAGACATATTCCAAGAAAGGGTTCCCCTCTTTCAGATATGGAATATCTCTTTCCAAGGATCAATGTCCTAAGACGCCTGATGAGATAAAGTAGATGAAAGGCATACCTTATGCTTCGACAGTTGGGAGCCTTATATATGATATAATATGCACTAGACCTGATATATTCTTTGCGGTTGGCATGGTTAGTAGACATCAGTCTAATCCTGGGTAAGAACAGTACACTGCAATAAAGCATATACTTAAATACCTAAAATGAACACGAGATTATATGCTAATTTACCAGGCAGAGAGTCTAGTAACCATTGGGTACACTCGCTCAGATTTTCAGTCTGATAGATATTCAAGTAAGTCTACCTCTAGATATGTGTTTACCCTAGGAGCTAGAGCCATTAGTTAGAGGAGTTTAAATAATCTTGCATTGCAGATTACACCATGGAAGCTGAATATGTGGCGACCTCCGAGGTAGACAAGGAAGCATTATGGCTTAGAACCTTCCGAATAGATATAGGAGTGGAATCTTTAGTTCAATTGTCTATTACACTTTATTGTGATAATAGGGGTGCGGTTGCTAACTCAAAGGAACCCAAGAGTCATAAGAAAGGTAAACACATTGAGCGTAAGTATCCTCTCATTCGAGAATTTGTGTAATGGGGTGATGTCACAGTTTTGATGATTGCAGCACAGAACAACCTAGAAGACCCTTTCATAAAGAAATTACCATCCAAGACTTTTGATAGTCACATAGAGGGGATGGGAGTGATAGGCATTGCCGCATGGCTTTGAGTATAAGTGGGATATTGTTAGAGAAGTTAACCCCTTCCTTTATATAATACTTTAGTTATGGATTTATAGTTATAATAAAACCAGATATTCCTATTTTAATGAGGATCATGTATGGACATAATGTTTGCATATTTTATATATTTCCAGTGTCTTTTATTCTACTTAGTAGGTGTTGTGGTGTGTTGAGTATGACATACACATAGAGGATCAGATCACCAGTTCTTGTGGAACATAACTTGTATCGTTCACAGTCTTAAATGGAACTGGACACAACATCAATAGGACTATAGAACAATATTTTTGTAGGTCTATCTTGATTATAGGAAACGATATAGTTTCAACTTATTGTGCTAGTACACTTTGTGTGTATTGAACGGGACCAATTTGAGCTCATTGTTTTTATATTGATTTTATAATATAATGTACAACTCATACTTATTAGGTTTACTTAAGTCTCTTAATTCGGATGTGATTGATGGACACATGCACTATTTATTTATTTCTTTGACATATCAGGTGAGATTCATTATTGGATCAATAATCTTGATAAATTGGGTAGTGATGATTAATGTGCGGTGAAAGTCTTTATGAATGGAATTCATATCATGGTATAGAGATTGGTGATACCCCCTTGAGATAATTATCAGTTTTTTATGTTTCAAACCCTGCAGGTGGATTATATTAATCTGACACTACAAATAAATTAAGTTGTATCGCTCAAGGAGTTGAAGAAGTTAATCAAATAAATTATATGTAATTTATTTTCTTAACTGGTATCCGTAACCTTAGCGTGGGGAGAATTAAGTAATTAATAATAAGGATCTCGAAATATAATTTTGAGTTATGGAGTGGAGTTGCAATTATAATTATTTAGTGGTATTAATTATAATTGAAGGAGTGAGTTTAGAATCTCGGGAGGATTAGGTTTTCTCAGGCCCATTAGGAGCCATATCCTTATCTCTCCTTAGGGACCCTACTCTAGCCTATATATATGAACATAAGTATCATTCTTTCAAAACCAATTTGTCACTCTTGGATACTCATAAGGCATAATTTCAAACTTTTTAGAAAGAGAGGCAGTAAAGAAGAAAGAGGAGACAACAAGGTGGTCACGAAATAGGATCCAACCCTCTACTCGTGGTTGTCCATATCAGGTATACAGTAGAAGACTGTGAGGTGAGTCGGCCCATCAAATATTCTATTCGTGTAATGGATATATCAAATCAAATAGATCTCGAAAGGTAAATACTAATTCCTCTTTGTAGAATTTCACGTATATGTAATTTTTTTTAGTAGTTCGATCTATACGCGTTTTCAATAGACCTTTCGACTTCCGCTGCAATAGTGGAGCCCATTAAAATATGCGTATATTTAGAGGATTTTGAGTAAAAGATAATGAAATTAGAACATGTCAAGAAATGGTTTGTGTGGAGAATATAAGGAAAAAAATCTAACTTGAATGAAATTATTAAATGTTGTGGTAAAAGGATTACATGGACAAGTAATGTAAGAAAACTGACTATTGTCCTCGAAGTAATAGGAATGGTAAAGTGAAGAGATCAAATGGTTAATTAAGAAATTTAAAGAGGTTTAACCCACAATTAACACATGAGTGTGTTTATGAAAGGTTTTTATTAAAACAATAAGTATTTTCTAACATGGTGCTTATGTGTTTTAAAAGGTGATTTCAAGAAAAATACCAAGGTAAATTTGATATGAGTAAAAAGGATAATTTTGATAAAAGAAGTTACTTTACGGAAATAAAAAGGTATTTATTCAAAGTATTCAATCGGGTGTGTTAAATAAACGTCATGTCATATTACCAATATTGCTAGACCACCCGTACATGAAGAAATACGACCTAATAATGATAATGCACTACCTTATCGTAGTGGGAAAAATACTGATGATTAGGATATACGTGTCACCTACATTGGATAGAAAATGGTACCAAATCGTACTGGGAGCATAAGGAGTCATCTTGAATGGTTAGTGTTTTGGGTGATCATTTCTATATAATATTAAGAAAACATGAACCGGGTCGTGAGAACTACAACGAGGCATTACAAGACAATGACTTTTTCTTTGACTTATGACTATGGACACCAAAAAGGATTCGTTGTATTCAAAACTTGTTTTAGGACTTATAAACTTATTGATGTGATGAAACCCATCGAGAACAAGTGGACCTACAAGATGTCAAAAGATATATGGATGAGAAGGTGCAAACCTTCAAGATAAGTCTTGTGAAATAGTTTACTAAGACGGATATGGATTAAATATAATCCAACCTTCTTGCAGTAACCATGCCAGTGTCTGTTAGGATTTTTTTAATGTCTATATTAAGTCCTTAAACGATCGTCTCGACAATTATGTGTAGTAAGAAGTAGGGAAGAGAAAAGTGATGCAAGAATGTGATATTGTTTATGTATTTAAGCTAACATCAAGATCTTCGATCATTTGGTTTGATCAACTAATTGAGTTTTGATTTCAATCAAGGTCCAAAAGACAATTATTACTATAAGAAACATGATGGATGTGTTATTGTATTTCTAAGTACAATTTGTGGATAATATTTACCTAATTAGGAACGAGGTGAGAGTATTGTCTTACATAGGAGTGTGGTTTTATGTATTATTTACATAAAGTACTTAGGATTAGACAGACACGTGTTTATGATAAAGGTTTCACTAGATCGGTTACAAAGGACGTTGGTCTTATCCCAAGTCGATTATATCAATGTTGAATACAAAATACTAGTATGGATATTCCATGAAAAGAGTTTCTTTTTAAATATGTTATCTCTCTTATTGGGACTAATGTCTTAGAACATTTGATTAGATGGAAGGAACGAGGAATATACCAAATGCATTGGTAGTGGGCATCCTCATGCATGCTATATTATGTACTATACCAAAATCCTCTTTGTCTTCGACATGGTCAACATATTTCAGTCTGATTGTATTGTACCTTTTTGGTACAAATAGAAAAAAAAATTGTCAGATAAGGATTCCAACATTTCTATCTCGATATATGTGTTTACCCAAAGGAGATTGAGCAATAAGTTATAGCAGTGCAAAGCAATCCTGGATTGTTGAATCCATTAGGGATGCCAAAGTTATTTCCACTTCAGAGGAAACTATATAGGCTATATTGATCGGTTACTTCCTAAGTGAGTTTCTTTCAAGTTCTATTGGCTTTTTAATTGTTTAGTGAATAAATCGACACGATTGAAAATTCGAGAGAACCAATAACCTATACGAGGTAAACACGTTGTGTGTATGTTTCACCCAGTTCGAGAGATCAAACAAGTGGGTGATAAGTTTATCACAACGTTCTATCAGATAATGCCCGATTCTTCTTACTACCAATAAGTAACAAACTGTTGTGTAGATGGGTTAGGAGTTAGATACATGGCTTGAGGACTAAGTGGGAGATTGTTAGGCTTTTATTCTTAAAACCCTCTATGATGATTACCTTTTAAGTAAAAGGTTTGCCAGTTCATATTGAAATAAGAATCACGGTTTCGAGAATGCCTCATATTTCATTTAAATATATTGTAGTTATGTTTATCCATATAGGTTATTAGGAAGTCCGATAACTCGACTTCAGGTAGTTCACCGAGGGATCAAAATTCTGGTTCTGGAACTATTTAAATGTTATTAATATAGATAGAGACTTAAAATCCTATCAGAGCGATTATAATATAATCATAGTAGTTTATCTCGAAGTACATGAAACGGTTTAGTACTTCAAGAACATGTTCGATAGTTCAACAAATCATTATGATCAATACATATTTGGAATGAATTCAACATGGCCACCTATGAGATTTAAGTCTAACGCCTGTCTTATTAGAATCAAAAAATCTCACACCATTTTCAAAGGGTCCATAGACTCTTAATTTCGAGAATAGTGAGGATTGGAATGTTTTCACAAATTTCACTTTGATTGCTCTGGGTGTGATATGATTTATACTGGGAAATTTGATCTCTGCGTATTGGGTGACTGTTGTGTAAGTAGGATCAATCACATTTTAGAGGAATACATGTCTAGGGGTTACCATGAATTACGATACTCCCTTGATAGACTTATATGTTTTGTTTCTACGAAGTAAAACCTGGACGATGGATTATTTTATAATCCTAGTGGAGTAGTAAAAAAATTACATTTGACGATCAAGGAAATTAATTAAAGGTATGTTAAAGTCAATTAACAGTAAATTTATTTGACCAAGAGGTTATCAAACACTTAATGTGGCGAATCGTGTTAAGTACCATAATCAACTTTGCAAATTAGACCTCACTATATCCAAATGATTATGAGATAATTAAATTAGAGTGAAATCGTGATTATTTAGTGGAGTTAATTCACGATTAAATAAAGAAAAGAAATAATTATGATATTGTAATTGTGATTTTTGAGTATTTACTTGGAGCTAATTTAGTTATTTGTCTTAGGTCCTTGGCGTAATCTATATACCCAAGTATTCATACCCATACTCTTAAGAAATATAGTTTTTCCCAAGCCCACATTTTGTACTTGTATTACATAATTAGGGTTTGAGAGGGGTGATAAAAAATACTATTCATGTTTTTGTGAAGAGACCTAGAAAAAGACCACCATATCTCACTCATAAGGAAGTGTTTTCTTCTCAAAAGGTGTCCACCCACCTACTGACTTTGGGGTGGATCACACACTAGAAGATCCTAGCATACATAAGGTTTTATCAAGTTTTTTACTTACCTTGGAGGGAATCAAGGACTCCGTCATCATCTACCTTTGTCTCCGCATACGAATCACAACAAGATTGGCAGTGGTATGGATTCTTGAAACCATAGGTTGAATCATTAAACCTAGTTATTATTTTGTATTTTCATTGCATGATTAATCAAAGATCCATAGGGCTAAAAAAATTCCTTATTTCAATGTCAATCCCAAGTTTTTTTCCCAGCAAAGAGTAGGCAACTTAGGGAACTATCAAATTTTTCAGAGCCTAAGATCAATTGTGTCCAGTCTATCAATTGAAAGTGGATCAAGAAGTACTATTATTGAGGTAGGTAAATGTTTATCTCTATTTGGTTTTGATGAAATTAAAGTTTTGTGTATGAGAAAGAAACCCTTTTGTATTGGCAATATCTAAAAGTATCAAGTTTGATAAAATGAATACAATAGCTTGTGTTTTGTTATGTCGACTTTTTCTTAAAAGTTTTGTAATGATGATTATATTACTTATACAATATTATATAACCAATAAGTTTTTTTATGTATTTATTCGTAAGATTGTGTGAGGAGATACATTTTAATGTTTCTAATTAGTTGACAAAAAATCTAATGAGCAAAATTTTCTCGTAATTTCCAAATTATGAGGTAGGGTATCCTTGGAAAAAAAGAAATGGATTGCTTGTTATATTTTAAGGTGATATATGTTCACATTAATGACCATTTAAAAACAATTGACAAAATATAGGGAGCAAGGCAACCCAAAATTTCAAAAGTACGAGGAAACACACTTTATTCATTTAACAAGTCTATCTTTGCCCACGATGTTTTGTGGTGATATGATTTCACTGTCATAATGGCACATCTCAAAAGGAAAAATATAACAAGCATAACAACAAGTGCATAAATCATACAAAAAAATATTTATATTTTTAGTCCTGCTCAAATTTTTTTAATTTATAAAATTGAGTTTTGTGAGAAGATAGTCCAACAATACAAGGTAAAGAAAGAAAAAGAGTATCAATACTTACACGCAAAATATTTTACAAAGTATAATTTCCAACGTGTAAGGGAAAAGAAAATAAAACTGCAAAGTAAACACACAAGTTATTTCACACACCTATGTCCTTTTCTTAAAGGTAATAAAAAGAATGCACAAAGTATATGCATGAGATAAACGTAACTGGAAATTCATTTAAAAAAATGGTCTAATTGAAAGACATGCAAAGATGTTACAAGTTTTCAACAGCAACAAAAAATTTATAAGAGAACAATGCAAAAGTCTAATAGCCTCTTATAAGAAAAATGAGGTTCTCTCTTGTAAAAAACCTCCCAGGAAGCACCAACCTCTCACTTCATGTCCTCTTCAAATTTTCCAATACGAGCATCACCTTCCTCCTTACCCAACATAAATTTTCTTAAATCAAGTTTAAGGGACTTGATTTACTCCTTCAAGGCATCTTCTTGCTAACAATGTCGCTCGGCTTTAGCATTGTCAGAAGATTGAGCCTTCATCAGCCTCCTCATAGTAGGATGAATAAGTTTGCGAACAGTGATATCCATACACTCAAATTTAAAGTGGTAATAATTTTATAAGTCCTTTTCTCACTAGCAAGAGAGATATCACTCAGAGAAGTGGAAGTAAACCGATGAATGTGGCTGGTGAGTGTCTTAGATTGGTATTATAAATGCCCTTAATATTACAAATAAAACAACCAGTGAGAGTCTCAGGGTGAGGTTCAAAGATGAATTCTAAAGCCACTCGATGTTCTTCGTGAAACCTGTCCATATGATGCTCACATTACATGCCTTTCATATAGATGTCTGGAGTGTCCATCTCTATAGTTTTCAGGTCGGTGTCTGCGGAACTTTCATTAGAATCATCAGCAAACTCCTCGTCAGTGTGCTCATCCTCAGTTAGGTTGGAGTGAGTAACTTTAAAGTCATTACCTTCCTCCTCATAAGATTTTTCTACCTCATCTTCTTCTGCTTGATAACAGAAGAACAATGAGAGATAAATACACATAGTAAAGACATGGAATGATTAGCAGTTTAAAGAGGAAAAAACTCACATGCCTATTGGAGTAAGAATGCTACCCGAGATCCTGCATTCATCTCTCTCCTGCAAGAAATTGTTTGACATAGTTAAGACAACGATTGAATAATATAAAAGGGTGAAATATGATCAAGAAATTAACAAGCTCACCCCCTGCTCAGAAGAAATATCTATAATCGAAACTGATAAATGATCACCCCCTGCTCCCCCTGAGGCTCCATAAACATGGGAGCAATCACAGTATCAATCTAAAAATAAATAAACGGATTGAAAAATTGAGAAAATATTTGCACAATGCAAGAAAATGAATAAAGTTACGAGAGTAAATACCTGATGCTCCACAGACATGGGAGCACTCGTAGTGTCCACCCGAATAGAAACAAACATGAATCAACACTTGAGGAATCATTTGCACATTGTAAGCAAATAACTAAAAAGGTATGATCGTTTAGTACCTGAGGATCCACATACATAGGAGTTCTCGTAGTGTCCACCGATAAACAAAGAAATGAAATTAAACAACCGAGCCAGTAATTGCACAACATAAGAATATAGGCAAAAAGGTACGAAAATTTAATAGTTGAGGCTTCATAGGCATATGAGCGCTCGAAATGTTCATCTAGAAAAAAGCTAGACATGTTTGATCAGCCAAGAAAGTATTTGAAAAGTATAAAAAAATAAATAAGAAAAGGTACAATACTTTAAGTACCCGAGGCTCCACCAACCTACTAGTACTCGAATCCAGTGTATGTGCAACCTAAAGGAAAAAATAAGTTGACCACATAAGAAAAGGGTACTATTTATGAGAAAGTTATAATAAAATACTAGGGTTATATACCTAAATACCCTCCGACGCAGGGTTACTCAAACCAAGCACAACCTTAACCTGAAAATAATAAAACAAATTAGGCAAATGTACACAATTTGCAAAGAATAAAAATGAATAAAATATATATCCTCATGCCTCTACAACTGAGGGAGTGCATAAGAAAGTCCCCATGGCTGACTGGGACTCAATGGTATAAGAAATCGAAAGCATGGGGTCACGTGTATCAACTTATCCAAAATAAAAGACAGATTATATACTAAATAATTCCTCAAATATATGATAACGGAAATTATTTTGCCTTTTATCATAAAAAAGAAACTATAGTAGTGGACTACCTTCTCCAAGAAAGAAACGGGCAATGAAGGTCCAATCAACGCTCTAGTCAAAATCGGTTAAGTGGAGAGGGCATGAATTTGATGTCTATTATCCATAGGCAAGCATATTCTTAGGAATGGTATCCTTCTCGAGGGAGGCAAGCTTGGAATGGTTAACCAAGTTTGAAAAATAATACCCATGTATGAAAGGGGACTTCTTGCCAAAAGTCCCTATAAAGTTTGAAAGTCATAGAAGGATGGTGATGTAGACACCTTCTAAACCAGACAAATGTGCAATCATCACACGACTAGTAAGATGATCACTCATTGAAAAAATCCCAATAATTATAGGGAATTATTGAGGGCTTCCAAAAGAAATGATGAAGTTAGTTTATGAGCAGTCACATTAAACCTTTTCAACTAACGAGAAAATTACAATCGAAAAGATTTCAAGAAGAAACATACCTTTTGAAAATTATAAAAGAAAATTTATCCGTCGAGTGATCTTCCTTGATAGAGAGTGACCCAAGGTCATTTGAAGATGAACTATGATAATTATAGGAAGGATTACTTCCATAATCGATAAGTTGTTTTTTTTAGGTGAGCATGGTTTTGAGAAAAACAACACATCTTTATTACTTTTATTTTTGTAAAGAAAGCGAGAAATGAAGAAAGTACCTTACATAAGCTAACAAGTAAGTGCAATAGAGGATTGATGAGGAGTAGATTTAATGGAACCATTTATATGCTCGTGGACAGTTTGGTATATTTCTTCAAAGTCAAAATTATCTATATCCGAACATTGATCTGATGGAACACGAGTACTAGTGGCTTTCATAGCTCATGTATTTTTTCTACCTGCTCATGTTTTGATAGGAGATATGGGCGAGGAAGACCTACTAAGCTCAACAGAAACAAAGTTGGAAACATCAGTATCATGATGTTTTGTTTTATAAGTGGCTTTAGTTTTCAACTTTCCCTCTCCCTTGGAGTTCTTGGTCTCTACTCCATGATTCTTTGAATAAATGGAGTCCTCACCAATGGGATTTACTAAAATAGGAGTGACCTTATCCTGATAAGCCCTTATAACTTGGCTATAGTGACATACTTCCTAATGAGTGTGCTTGGTTAGATACTCGTCAGAAGTAGGGATAGTCTCAATGAATTATTCACTAGGCACACCTTAAATACAAGGCTTGATTAGATGTATCTGATGTTGCCAAAGTACAAACCATGAGAAAATAATAGATTAGAGATAGTCACGAGCAGATATAGGGAAAATTTTTAAACTTGGCAATTTTTTGGATCGTCCCCTCAGGGGTAAAATTCGAATAAAACTACTAATAAAGATGATTAGAAGAAATATTAGTGGGGAAGTTACGAGAAAAAATGCATTGATCGTACCCATAAAGCCTTCTCACCTACTTAGAGCGATAAAACTCTAACTGTTATCCTAATTCAGTCATAGATGGAAGTATACAAGTCAAGACAAGGGCCATAATAAACACATATGGGAAATTATTCACAAACTCAACATTTATAGGGGGATTAAAAGATTAAGAGGAATAAGGAAAGAAATTTCATGTAAATATACCCCCCCAATATCCTTTCACAAAGGAGGAACAAAAACTCATCATTGTTATTTAAGAAGCGACTAAGTGAATTTTTTAGAATCTTTCAGTGTCATCTAGAAATTCAAAAACTGCTGATGTGCAATGAGAGAGGTTTCGGGCCTCCGTTTAGGAACTGATCGAATAAGAATCCCATCAGAATAAAATAATTGACAAAGTTATAGATTTCATAGTGCCCATGAGACCTCTCCATGTCAACATGGGTTTGGTCTAACCAAGTGTACATGGAACCAATAGTTAAAGCATCGAGTGGTATAATTTTATCACAATTAATTCTGAATGCCAGACATAATAAAAGCCCACGAGGGGATTCATTGGGTCTCTACTGAAATAAAATCTTGACAATTCTATCTTTCAATTTAGGAAAATCTTGGATTTTTAGAACCTTACTCTTAGCTTACTCTTTAGATACTGAATCAAAGTCTCTGAACCAAAACCTTTTCCATTTGGCAAATAAGTCCTTACTTTTTCCTGTACGAGTAATTTTGTTAAACTCATTGCACAATTATTAGTAAAGATTTGTTAAACTCATTGCACAATTATTTTTATTCTGCATCCTCGTAACCATTGGTAAAGATATGTTATTCCAAAATGGGCATGCCCAAAAGCTCATAGACATTCTCTAGAGTAGTGGAGAACTCTCCCCCAAATCGAAGTGTGGTTATATATACTCTAATGTGGTACTAGGATGTTAACATCCCTCGTACTCTTGTTAATTGTGAAATTCTTTCAGATTTCTAAAGTACTTTCATGGCCTAACCCCCGATTGTCTTGTAATAACTATCCACTTAGATAACATAATCAACCCAGGCCTCCCACTCCTCAGGGGATCCACCACAAATATCAGAGTTGATGTTAGAGAAGGGGAAATCGCCCCTATCCACTTGGTTTCTCAATATACTGTCAGGAAAGACAATTGGGGTGTCCTCAGATTCTAGAAATCGCAAAAGTGGTTGCTCAACCACCATAGCAACAAATTTGTCCTTAAATCCCTCGAGTGAAGTCATAAAGTTACCATCTTTATAAAAGAATGGAGCGCAACTATAAGTGCTGAAGTCCCTTACGACACCCTGCCTAACTAATACCGGCTAATCAGGACTTTATTAAATTAAACAGGAATTATATCTGATTTCATTCTTAGCATCACATCTTAATAATCCAACTAATAACCTATTACGTCCAGTGTAAATTTTAAATCTTGATAACATGAATAATTTAAACCATTCAACAAGATATACATAAACATCCATAGCGGATGAAAAGCAAAGAATATTTATAGCATAAATAAATAAACCAAATAAATCCTGAGTCGCCAGAATACAATAATCCCAATGCTAAAACTGAGAAATGTAAATAACGTCTAATAAAAAAATTATCCAACTCTGAGAAACATGCCCAAGGAAAAAAGACTGAATTAGTATCCTATCTAGATAGAATTGAGTGTAAGTGTCTAATCAAGTCATGCATGCATCCATAGCCGCTGCATTATTGTTTGACTAGAATGGAATGGCTATCACTGGTGAACCAGTGGTTGGGTACCTAAAAGGTTTTAAAAATATTTTTGATACAGGTCAGTGCCGAAAACATTTAAAAACATTTGCAAGTATTTAAATGCAATAATAAAAGTAAAGTAATATGAAGTATTCATGTTAACTTAGTGTCGCAGTAACATGATATTATCCTCACCTATAACATAAAGTGTGCTCCTAACGTATCTATTCTATTCACCTAGTTATCCTACCCCACCAAACTAGTCGAAACATACTTAGCATACATTAATCTTCTAAACATCTAGCGCATTGACATGACCACAAATAAGTCTAGTGCGCGTGCTATTTAGTCTCAAGTGCAAGCCTGTTTCTCAAGTAATAATCCGATAAGTCGGGTATCGATCCTCAAGGAAACAGGTAGAATGGAGTCGTAACGACGTAGCAAAGATGAATGTAACGTAACTTTGACTCTAAAAAGAACGAAAAGGTGATTTGGATTATGAAACAACTACAACTAGATGCAACTTTTGAAAATGATTAATTAATGAAATCAGGAATAAATGAAATGCAATTACTCTAAATTAACTAAAAGACTAATGATGATTTAACTAAAACTTTAACTAGAAAATGAAAAAGATAGGTTGGGTTACAATCCCCCACACCCTAGTAATTCACTTCGTAGGATACTAGATTCAGAATTAAAGCTTTAAATGGATCTGGCTTTTTAATGCTCCTAAGTATTACATATATGAGGGATCGTAGCCCGCACAGTACGTAAGCAAAGCACGAATTAAAACCCGATCCTTACTTCTCTTGAGTGCTACATATATGAGGGATGGTAGCCCGCACAATATGTAAGAAAAATATGAATTAAAGCAGTATCATATTAACTACGATAAAATTCATCTAAGGTTTTAATTCCAACTTCTATTTCCACTATCATGAATTACATCGGGTGGTGTTCATGCACGCCAACCCTTGAAAACTTAGCCGTACATATTAAAACTAGAAGAAAACCTATTTTGAATGAAAGAAAACATAATTACTAATAATTAAAAGTGAAGAAGAATGAAATTACTCACTAAAGAAATAACTATTGCAATAATGAAAGCAAAAATTGAAAAAAATTTACTTGTATTACAAAACTGGAATCAAAACTAGGGTTTCTTATTGTTGTCTTCTCTAAACTAATTACAATGCTTCTCTAACGAAATAGAATCCTGCTCAATGTCTGGAGGGTGCTTAATATTTATACTTTATGAACTTCTAAGAGTTTTAACCATACAAGAGTCTTATTTTTTAAGTGTATAAGTCCGAATTTTTTATAGCCGAACCGATCCTGTTAACTTGATTCGGTTAGGTTCCATCATTAACATAAGTTTTTCCTTGGACCGATTCGGTTCATTTATTTCCTCTTCGGTTCAGTTCGGTTCTATCTCTTCGTGCTTCAAAGGAAGTTTTCCCAGGTTAGGATCAGTTCATTTTTCTAGCCTTTCGGTTCGGTTCCATCTTTTCAAGAACTTTTCCTCCTTGTATTTTTTAAAGACTTGGAACTTTTGATCCGGAGCTCGGATTAAAATGTTGATTCTTCTTAAGAACTTATAGGATCGTGGTCTTCGACTTTCCTTCTCATTATTTCCTTCCTTGTGTGCACTGAATACCTGTAAAATAGATAGGAGATATACAAAACTCGGCGTACTAATTAGAAAATGTCAATAGCAATGATATGAGATAGATCCACTCGAATTACACTTTGTGAAGTGATAAAAGCCTCTAGATTAAAGGGATATATGGGGAGAATTTATGCCTAATCAAACCCCCCTAACATAGAACTTCGATCGTCCCGAGCCATGTAAAAAAATCAAAACATGGTCCAACTCTAAAATGGGATAGAATACCTCTTTCGCGGGCGAGCGATTGCATTTAGCATATGCAACAAGCCTTTAAACCCATAGGTTACCCTAGTAGGATGAGCGGTGTCTCGTGATGATTTGTAGTGAATATACCCACAATATTCGACTCAAAGAAAACTCAAAATACGCAAAAATTGTATAACTCAAACTTTCCCATAAAATAGTCATCATCAATTCATGTTTAAGAGTCTCAAATCATAGTGTGTGTGTGTGTGTGTGTGTACGGAGCCAGAAATTTAACCTCAGATTTCCACTGATTGATCATTACGTTACTTATCCAAAAATTCGTTTTGATTTCAAAATCTCACGGGATGCTCTCGCAAACGAATCTCTCGAAAGGGTGGCTACGTTATCTCGATATGCGTGATTTATAAGAGAAAATTCATTTCAACCAAGTTCATGCACACAAATAGAAAGACAAAGTTTTATGGTAAATGGATCTCATCATTGGATTACGGTTATAAGAAAACGGGAACATTGCCTTTAATTTATATTTATAATATCTTTTATATCTTTTCGTGTTTTAACTCTCCACGCGGCAACCATTTTTTGCATTTTGGACTCGGTTAGGACTTTTTCGGGTTAAAAGTGTATTGGGTAAAATGGGAATGTTAAGGAAATATGGAATTGGAAATTTTTCTTATCATGTCCATTTGTGCTTTTATGGGCTTTTTCTCATTTTTCTATTTTTTCTATTTTTCATTCTTGCGATTTTTGTCGAGCATATCTATTCTTTTCTTGCCCTTTTTTTAATGAATTTTTTGGACTTAATTTCTGGGATTATTAACTTTCAAAATTCCGGGCCAATTGGGGTTTTTCGTGTTGTCAAAAGAAAGGGAAAAATTTATTCTGCTCAATTTGGGTTTATAAAGGGGATAGTTTTTTGCTATTTTTTTTGGCCAATGTTTTTGGGTGACAAATGAGGGACTACTTCATTGTTCAAAATACTAATTGCGTTACCATATGCGTCTCAAGATTACTTTAATTTATAGATTTACTAAGCACATTTTTCAAGGCATTATCACACACCTTTTCCATAACCGGTCAAAGTGAAAGAATCTAGATCCTCAACGATTTATTAGAACGCTGAAAATAACTTTGATTTAACAATTAACTCGGATTAATTTATAAATTCACAATAATGAAAGGCTCGAATCTCACCAGGTTTGTTAATCTCCACATTTTTTTTATTAAGTCGTCTTTCTTCGCTCAATTTCCATCTTTGGTCAATTTCAGTTTTGTGTATTATGTTTTTACTGTTGGAGACTTTAAACCGAATTTTAATGATATTTTTGAAAACTCTGAATTCCAATTTTTATTTATTTTGAAGAATTTTTTTTTTTGTATTTTTCAATAAATTTCAATTTTTTTGAAATTTCAGGGCATTTTTGGAAATTTGTGAAGTTTTAGAAAGAAGCACTTGTGACACCCCTAACTTAGACTTTTGCATTGTCCTCAAACAAAAAGGACAAAATTCGAACTCAACGCGAATTAAACAGAAATGCATATTTTTATAGATACTGAGAACCTGTGTTACAAGGGAGAGGGCAGAAGAACACAACTAGCATATTTAAATAGAAAACACAACACAACCAACAAAAACAAACAGCAACAGAAGAAATGGGCTTCACTGGGGAGGTTGATTGGAATGTCCGAGCGCATTGGGATCATACGGGTCATAGAAGAAGGTTGGAGGGGGTCAACCGAAGTTGAGCTCATACAAGTGGGTTTGGAGATGATGCATCATGATCGTATCGCTTCGGTAGACCTCTTGATCTTGTTGATATTGTGTGATGAAGCTGTCAAATCGGGTTTCCACCGCCGAAAGGCGCCTATCAAAGTCTGCACCCCAGGGGCTCAAAATATGAGTCGTCATCTTTGTCGTACTCTCCTTCATCTTCCCCACTCATCATGATATCGTCAGCCTTGTGCTCTTTAACATTAATCTGCTCATCATCATCGACATCAACCACCTCCTAGGCTGCTCGAAGGGTTTCCCGTTGCTGGGTGCTCCTAGTGCATGACACTTTCCCAATGGGATTCGAGAGGCGTGGAAAGGCTCGAGGTTGATGGATACCATCATCGGTAAGAAGGGAGGTTATAAGATGTGCATATGGGAGGCACACCACACCTTTTTGCTCCAAGGCAGCATAAAAAATATCACTGTAAAGCACATGGGCAAGATTGATTGTAAAGTTGGGATAAAAAAGGTGGTAGATGAGGGCGAGGACGCATCACCGAGTCGTTTGTGGTTTGAATAAAGTTGGCGCAAACAATATGAAATGTAATGTGTGCCTTATCATTGAGGCATCCCACGGGGAAGGTCCCCCTTTCCAAAATCTATTTGGGTGCGAGACGGTGGATGCATTGCTGTTCTGGTAAGGGGGCTTGACAGGGTAGTAAAAGACGTCCGGATGTGGGATTCCCTTGTAATAAAGTTTGCGAGACAAAATAGCTAAGGAGAAAGGGATGGGTAGGTTGTAGACAAAAGCTTGGCCCTCAAACTTGCCCGTGCGGACAAGAGAGCCATAGAAAGATTGGACCTCATCCGCCCACACGACATTGTGTGGTTCGGCGAGATATTGCGTCCACCCCCTCCGACTGAAAATAGTGGTGACCGAGAGGGGAAGATCATCCCAGTTAATGACGTGCTTGATGTGAAGTTGGCGAGATATGGTGAAAAAAATTCACGCCAAATGCGCTCCATGTGAGAGAGGTATTCCCTATTACTGTTAGGAAGGACCTCGGTAGACATGTATTTTGGAGGCAGACCGGGATTTGCATGGGAAATATGTGGCGATGGTTGAAATGGGAGAGATAGGTTTAGACATGGAATATGTGATGGAGGTGTGGAGGAATGGTAAAGTAGAGGTGAAATTTATAGGTGGTGGGGAGGGTTGGGTGGGGAAGAATTTGGAGGGAAAGAAGGGAAGGATGTTTGGAGGGAAAGGTGGGTGTTAAAGGAGGGAAATGAAGGGATTGGGGAAGGGGGGAGGCATTCGGGCGAAGGCAAAACTGCAGAATCCGAACCGATCCGGTTCAGGGGAGAACTGATCCGTTTCTGGGATTTTTATTTTTTCGATTTATAATAACCTAACTGATCCTATTAAGGGGGTTCAGTTCGGTTTGCCTTAGGTGGAACTCTCTCCACTCAGAATGCGAAAAATATAATCTCGTCCCTCGAATTTTTAGACACTCTCTTACTTATTCTCACACTTGGACTTTCTTGACTCCCTCACAAAGTGCGTGTTGGTGTGCTTAATCTTCACCATAACCTTTCGTAACCTACCTACGGACTCTAACTATTCTACCTATGCCCAGCTACTATACACAAGAATTCACCCCATATGCATCGGGGGTGCGATGAACTCTCAGTTCAAGCTCATTCTACCCCATAAACGGGTTTCGACAACCAAATAGTGTCGCTCTCTTCTGTGCATGCCTCAACATATAGCTTTAGACGTTGTCCATTGAATTTGAAGGCGTTCCCCCTTTTGTATCTTCCAATTCTACTACTCCGTGGTGGAAAATGCTTCTCAACACGAATGGACCAGTCCATCAAGACCATAATTTACCCGAAAATCGATGAAACTAGGAGTTGTAGAGGAGTACCTTTTTTCCCGATTGAAACTATTTTCATCGAATAATCTTATCATGTGCTAGTTTCATCCGGGCTTTTGCAATCTCGACATTCTGATATGCATCATTGCGTATCTCCTCTAACTCATTTAGTTAAAGCTTGCGAGCTTCACCGGCTTTGTCCATATCATAATTTAATCTCTTAATAGCCCAATATGATTTTTACTCCAACTCAATGGTAAGATGGCAAGGTTTGACATACACAAAGCAGAATGGGGACATTCTGAGTGGGTTCTTGTAAGCGGTACGGTAGGACCATAGCGAATCGTTCAATCGAAGGGACCAATCTTTATGCTCGGGATTGACGGTCTTCTCTAGTATGTGCTTGATTTTGTGATTTTCCAATTTAGCCTGTCCATTCGTTTGTGGGTGATATGTCGTTCCCACCTTGTGAATGACACCATACTTTTTCATAAGTTTTTTAAATGGCTTGTTGCAAAAGTGTGCGCCGTTATCACTAATTATCGCTTTAGGTGCACCGAAGCGAGAAAGTATGTGTTTTATAAGGACCCAAAAGTGTATATTTTATACCCTGGATAGACGTATTTTAGTTGCTAATTCTTGACAATTTGGGTCTTATGTGCTTTATTGTGTATTTTGTAGGTCGAATGCACGTTGCGGTGTTCAAACGCGTATTTCAAGGCAATTGTGGGGATTATGGAGCTAATAAACAATCGTGTAACCCTAGCCTACCCTAACCTAGCCTAAACTCTGTCCCGAGCCGTGTGTGTTTGATTTTTTCCCTTTCGTATTTTTAATTTTTAGTTTGAATCGTTTTTATTTTTGGGATTTATTTTTTTATTTCTTTCTATTTAATGTTGTTTTATCGTGATTTTTAGTTTTTAGTTTATTTTATTAGGATTAGTTTTTTTAGGAATTCATTTAGTTTTTAGTTTTATTTGGATTTACATTTTTGTAGGTCTTTAGTATTTATTTTTAAGTTTTAGGAATTTATTTTTTTACTTTCATTAGTTTATTTTTTTAGGACTTGAGTTTTTATTTTATTTAAGTTTTTTTTTTTTTTTACTTTTTAGGATTTAATTTTTAGTTTTATTATTTTTAGTTATTTTTAGGTGTCCAAACTAAACACATACACTTATCCTTAACACCCCACTTATCCTACACCTCCCATACACACTAATACACACAAAACACTCCCTCACCCACACCCTAACTCCGTATACCCTCACCCACACATACCCTCACCCCCATCATCTTCTTCACCACCCATTCCTCTCTCTTCCAGCCAACTCCATTAACACAACCACTTCCTCTCTCTCTCTCCTAAACCCCATAACCAAATTCCAAGACCCAATCCCAAACCTTACACCTCCATCCATACCTTTAACCCATACCATAACCAACCCGAAATCGAAATCGCCGCCGTCAGCCTTCCCGACCACCTCCGACGGCGCTGACCCATGACCCACCTTAAATCTAAACCCACAACTACTAAACCATTTTCCACCCCTACCTTCCAACCCTTTGACCCCCAACGGAAATCGGAGACCAACTCTCGGACCCGTGACCCTTGTTGAGCCCAACCCGTCGCAGCCACATCCGACCCAGTCGATCGGGCGTCCAAACCCGAGACCCACCCGTGAGACTTTGTCCCTCAATGTGAACCACAACCTATGACCCAATTTCCATCCCAACCTCCCATTTTCAAGATCCACTTCAACCAAAGACCCATTTCCTCTTACACGACTTCTTCCATCTGCCAAACAAACCAACCAAGCCAAAACTAAAATAACTCCCACATGTGTTTCAAGACATATATCCCCAATTCCTATTTTACCCCCAACTAAATTTTGTCCTCTTTTACAAATAAAAACCCAAGTATCCTCATGTGCACACAATTCATATTTATTACCTCACACATTTGACATGCACATGTGCTCACCCCATGCTCCTCTCACCATTTTCATGCACACTCAAGCCAATTCCCAAAAATGCCCCTTAGCCCCACGTGTGCCATGCATCTCCTATATAAACAGATGAAGACCATTTGAAAGAATAATATCTCCAAATTAGTTTTTAAGCTTTGTGTGATAAATTTCTCTACACTCATCTTTAGAGAGTATTTGCATTTTTAGCAAATATCTCAATATAGAGGTGTGTAGAGAAATTTATTTCTAGGATAAATTCAACGCCACCCCTCTATAATGAATTTTTTCATTTTTAGAAATTATTTCAAAATAGATTGATGTGTAGTTGAATTCATCCTTTATGGGAGGTAAATACTAACCCATTCCTTTATGTTGAGATTTTGCATTTTTAGCAATTATCTCAATATAAAGTAATGATCTAGAATTTATTTCTTTGGATGAGTTCTCATGTACAATTTTATAATGTTAGGATTTGCATTTTTAGCAAATCTCTTTTATTATTTAATTGTCCATTTCGAATTCATCCATTATCCTTTATTTTTATTTTTATTTTGTAGTTTTTAGTTTAGATTCAATAAATACATTTGTGAGTGATTATGATTAAGAGATTTTTGATTTATAATTGAAGATTCCAATTCAATTCGAGGTTTAAATGGGTTAGATCTATTCCTCTCTCATTACTTTTAGTTTAATCCGCACATGCTCTTTTTTGTATAGATTTATTCTTATATTTTTGGATGATGATTATTGAGGGCTAATCTCCCATTAATGGGATGAAATTTTGAAGCCCTCATGAGTCCAATTTTATTAGTTCACTTATTAGGACAATTTTGTTTATCTCACTTTTCTTAAATTAGATTTTACTTGTTAATTAGTTGTTATATAAATTAGTAGTTATAAAACTTAGTATAGTTAGTTAGTTAAAAAAATCCCTTGAAAAATCCTTAAAAAATATAAATAGGAAAAATAGAAAAATAATAATAAAATGCAAATGAATTTACGCATATGGCGCTTCGCTTATTTTGTGTTTCACCTTTAGAAATGGATTGATACTCCCTTACTTAACCTCAACACTAGTTTTGTTAAAGCAATACACCAACCAAAATCACCTTGGCGCTTCGTCAAAATCTTTAATAGTTTACCCTCCTACTCTTCATCTAAGTTAAAGGAGACGATAACAGGAAATGTCTCACTTTTACCGAGGAAAACATATTTAACATTGGAAGGTAGTTTCTTCAACTCGAGAGTCAGGAATGTGTCACTAGAGGGCACCATGCGTGCTTCCCTTGGCGGTAACTCCTCGAATCGAGAAACCCAATTAACATCTCTTGCGTCCTCTTTCGATGCTCTCTCATGGAGTAAGCCTCTCAACTCCTATATCTCACTCTCAAACTCGGTGTTGGCTCCCTCACTCTCATGACTAGAAGCTAGGTAAGCTTTTAAGGCGTCTCCACAGTAATTTTCCTCAGAGTGTTCTTCTATAATCTCCTCAATTAAGCTCACCGCCTGAAGATCATCTTCTTCCCCTACGTGTTGGGCTATGTTGAAGATGTTTATTTCTAAAGTCATATTCCCCAAAGTAATTTGCATCTGCCCATTTCTAGTATTGATAATTGCGTTAGCCGTGGATAAAAATGGGCATCTAAGGATGATGGGACCATAATTTTTCGAGGCAAATGAGGGATCCGTATCCCAAATGACAAAATTTAATGGTAAGTAAAAAGTGTCCACTTGGACTATCACATCCTCAAATATGCCGCTTGGTACCTTCACGGTTCGATCTGTAGAGTGATCCTTGTGGGCTTGAGATCGCCCAGATCAAGTTTCCTATAAATCGAATAGGGGAGGATATTAACACTTGCCCATAAATCGAGTAAGGCTTTTTTGAATTTGTTCTCTCCAATGGTGTAGGAGATGGTGGGGGAACCAGGATCTTTATATTTAATTAGGAGCTCATTAAGAAGGACTGAGCTCACATTTTGTGCTAGAAACACGTTCTTTTTTACCTTTATCCTCCTCTTGACTGTCAATAAGTCTTTTATGACTTTTGCGTAGGATGGAATTTGCCTTATTATATTGAGGAAAGCTATGTTCAACTTTACATTCTTAAGCACTTTTGGCACTTATTCACTTACGGTCCGTTTATGGGTAGGAACCAATCTTTGAGGAAATGGCGCAGCAGAGTGTGGTTTTACAACTACCTCGGGCTCACTAGTGTTTTCCTTTTCACTCTCGTTCAAGGAGATATCTTTGACCTCTTTCGTGCTGGGCGAATTCTCCTTATCTTTTGAAATGTCATGTGGGGGAGGTGATAAATCAATAACTCTCCCACTACGAATAGTGGTGATCGCTTGGAAGTGCTCTTGTTGTTCGGTAGAAGTGGAGCTAACACTAGGTTGACCTTGGGGAGGTCTTTGTCCTTGGGTAGGAAACTTTCCCTTCTCGTGGATGCTCAATGAGGATTTCATCTTGGAGATGTTTGAGTTTATTTCGAAGAACAAGCGTTCATATCAAGCATTGTTTTCACCTTGAGAATTTATGAATTGGTTCATTGTATCATCGAGGCTCCTCCGTGGTGGATCTACATATGGGGCTGGAGGTGGTGGCACTTGTTGGTATTGAGGAGGTGGTGGAGGTGGGACAATCTGTGAATATGGGTTCGTCACATCTTGTGGATGCCCATAGTTGAAATCAGGATTGTTTGTCCATGAAGGGTTGTAAGAGTACCCATGATGGGCATTAAAATTCCCCTTGAATCATCCTATAGCATCCACCTAGTCGGTGTTCATGGCCTTGTAGGCAGAAATCGTCAGACATGCCTTTCTGGAGTGGCCCGCCTCACAGCTAGCACACACTTTTTCTTTCGTACCATGGCTAGATCCAGAGATATTTCTCAACCGACCATCAAACCACTCTATTATATCTCTTCAAAAATTAATCAAATCGATAGTCTATTAAGGTATTGCTATCCAAATGGTATAGACCAGAGGCAGTTTGATTGCTAGGTGGTTATCTAGGTAGAGCTTGGTTAGGATCATATGTGTCCCATGCTTGAGTTGTCTCTATGACATACTTAAGATGGGCCTCGGCATCACATGACATAAAATCCCAAAAGGGTAATTGACACATTGTTTGCACAAGTTGTTTGGAAGCTATTGTCAACCCACTATGGAAGAAATGTATCACTAAGTGTTTGTTAAAACCAGGATGGAGGCACGCGCTTACCAACTCTTGGAATCGTTCCCAATATCTAACAAAAGACTCATTATTGTGTTGTCAGAAAGCTTGGATTTGAGTCTTGGTAGAGTTGGTCTTGTGTTGTGGATAGAATTTTAAGACAATATTAGACTACCACACACCTCTTAGAACTCATGAATATGCAGATATGGTTTCTCCGAATCCATGCCATGAAACGTACGGAGAATCTGTACCATACCATTGTGACAGTGGAAGTGACCGACATTATATGGAAGTAAAATGCAACCAGGGGTGACAACCCGCTTAGGAAAAAGTAATTCTTTCATGGGACGATAGGGGGAGATCTCCCTCTCCAGTACCGAAACTCGCTGTGTCAGACATCGCACTCGCACTCTCTTCAAATGACTCTGTGTACTCACCCAATGTCCTAGATGTGTGACTCGAAGTTTGACTCATGGTGTAGATACTGATAGAGTGTAGGGGAGTAGGAACTCGAAACAAAAATTGTGGAACGTGGGGTGTGTGGGTTCTTTCAGAGTTATACTCAACTATAGGGTTTTCGTGAATTCTCGTTGGAGTATTGTGAGGAGTCTGAGTGTGCTCAGGATTTTACATTAAAGGCTTTTGAGGGATGATGATTTTTTTTTAATATTTTTTATGTTTTTTTTATTTTCTTGGTCAAAGTTTTAGATTGACTTGATCTAACTTAAGTCTACCTAAATCCCCGACAACGACGCCAAAAACATGACGCCACCACAAATGTGTCTAGTGTGTGTGCTATTTAGGATCAAGTGAAAGCCTGTCGCTCAAATAATAATCCGATAAGTCAGGTATCGATCCTCAAGGAAACATGATGAACAGAGTAGTAACGACGTTGGAAAGACGAAAGTTACCTAACTTTGACTCTAAAAAGAACGAAAAGGTGATTTGGATTGTGAAACAACTACAACTAGATGCAACTTTTAAAAATGATTAATTAATGAAATAAGCAATAAATGAAATGCAATTACTCTAAATTAACTAAAACACTAATGATGGTTTAACTAAAACTTTAACTAGAAGATGAAAAAGATAGGTTGGGTTACAATCCCCCACACCCTAGAAATTTACTTCGTAGGATACTAGATTCCGAATTAAAGCTTTAAATGAATCCGACATTTTAATGCTCTAAAGTATTAGATATATAAGGGATCGTAGCCCGCACAATACGTAAGAAAAGGACGAATTAAAACCCGATCCTTACTTCTCTTAAGTATTACATATATGAGGGATACTATCCCTCATAATATGTAAGCAAAGGATGAATTAAAGGAGTATCGTATTAACTACGCTACGGTTCATCTAAGGTTTTAATTCCAACTTCTATATCCATTGTCATGAATTACATCGGGGGGGATTCATGCACCACAACCCTTGAAAACTTTGCCGGACATATTAAAACTAGAAGAAAACATGTTTTGAATAAAAGAAAACATTTTTACTAACAATTGAAAGTGAAGAAGAATGAAATTACTCACTAAAGAAATAACTACTACAATAATGAAAGAAAAAAATGAAACAAATTTATTTCGATTCCAAAACTGGAATCAAAACTAGGGTTTATTATTGTTGTCTTCTCTCAACTAATTACAATGCTTCTCTAACGAATTAGAAGCATCCTTAATGTCTGGGGGGTGTTTAAAATTTATACTCTACGAATTTCTAAGAGTTTCAACCATACAAGACTCTTATTTTTCAAGTAGATAAGTCCAAATTTCCGATACCCGAACCGATTATGTTAAGGTGATTCGATTCGGTTCTATTTTTGACAAAAGTTTGTCCTTGGGCCAGTTCGGTTAGTTTATTTCCTCTTCAGTTCGGTTCTATCTCTTCGTGCTTCACAGGAAATTTTCCCAGGATAGGATCGGTTCATTTTTCAAGCCCTTCGATTCGGTTACATCTTTTCAGGAATTTTTCCTCCTTATAATTTTTTAAGACTTGTAACTTTTGATCCCGAGCTCAGATTAGAATGTCGATTCTTCCTAAGCACTTTTAGGCGCGAGGTCTTCGACTTTCCTTCTGATTCTTTCCTTCCTTGTGTGCACTAAATACCCACAAAATAGATAGGAGAAACATGAAACTCGACGTACTAATTAGAAAATATCAATAGCAGTGATATGAGATAAATCCACTCGAATTACACTTTGTGGAGCGATAAAAGCCTCTAGATTAAGGGGATAAATGGGAAGAATTTATTCTTAATCACCCATACGATACCTGAAATAATGTATTACGTAGCTAACACATAAGCTATAATTAAGGTCCTCAGTTATATTCACATCCCTACATAGTCAACGTGACCTATCACTAGCTATAAATTAATATTCACACAACCATTTAAGCACATATACATATATCACTCTTTATACGTATATACGTAGCATCCCCAATGGGACATCTAAGATGCATCCCTAGTATGCTTTTAGGCATAATGTACATAACATACCACTACTGGGCCTTTGGGTCGGAATATCACCATTGATACCAAAATATAAAGACATAGCAGATGAAGTCCTAAACATACATCACTGGGTCGTAACCATGCCACATCACGCCCAATCGGACTCAAAACTAACAACTATCCTCCGACATGGATAATGGCCATGCAATAATACTATGACATGGAGAACAATCCAACACCTGATGGTCAACGCTAAGGTGGATCGCCCACTACGCTCAACCTTCGATGTTAGCATATTAGAGTTGGTATGTTCATATAAAATTAATCACACACACACACACACACACACACACACACACAGATATATATATATATATATATATATATATATATATATATATACTGGTCAGACTCGATATATAGATATATACTCACTTATTCACATCTTTCCCATACATGGAATCTATCCTCAATTAGCCTACGACTCTTCTTAACCCTTACATTAAGTTTCCAGAAACCTAAACTCATCCTCATACCAAAAATCCAATGAACAATCTTCAAACGGTCTAAAATACCACACAAAATAAAGATGGCAGGCCAGTAGAATCGAACTTGTTTGCTGGTTGAGTCGAACTTATTCCATAAGAGAATCGGTTCTCTCCTCCCATCGAATCGGTTTGATTTGATGGGATGCTAAAGCGATTTTTTAATGGGATTTCACCCCAACCTCCATCCACAGTAGTTCAAACCTCCACCAAAATCTCCTCTATGAACCCTAAATCGTACCCATACATATTCCAACAATTTTCTATGTAAAAGTTTTCCCCAAAACAGTCTCCAATCATTTGAATAACAAGTTTAATCATAAATTAACTCAATGACAAACCCTAGTATCAAGATTCGTGTTCTTCTTCCTAAATTATTTAAGAAATTATCTTTGTTTATAGATTTACATCAGATTCATTGTAAAAACATTATTAGATTCATCTCACTACAAGAAAAAACACTCATTTATGTCATTTTTAATTTTGACTTTATGTCACATAAGATTAAAATGAGATAAATAATATTTACATAAATGAGATAAATAATATTTACATAATATCAATTATCACAATTTTAATATGAATCTTATCTTTTTCAGCATTTATAATAAAAAAGAGATAAATAATATACAATTTATATTAAAATTTATAAAACAGTGATAAAAACAACCCCAAAATATTCACACTTTAACAAAAAACTGACATAAAATGAAAAAAACAAGTGGGTACCAAATTGTATTTCCCTCGCTAGACAATTTTGGACTCCCTCTTTCACAGCTCTTTCTCTACCAAACCCATAACTAAAGTTGTCAAATGTGGAACCCCCCCCCCCCACTCCTCTCTCTCTCTCTCTCTCTCTCTCCGAGTTGTCAAACGAGCTAAATCTCGTTCCGTCATCTCGATATTCAGGTAAAATTCTCTCTCTCAAAACTTTCATTCATTTTCGTTTTGACTAATTTACACCATATTTAAAATTTCTTTTCAGGTTCTATTTAATTCAGATTCATTTGAATGTTGATTTTAGGTTTGATTTGATGTTATATACCCCTTTTCTATTTTCGTTTGTCATTTTTCATTATGGGATTGAAGTGATTTTGAATCATTCAATTTAATGTACCTCATTTATTTTCAGGGAAACTTTAATGAAATTAAAAATTTATAGTTGGTTTCTCTCCTATCTTTCATGAATCAATTTCTTGTTAAATTCAAATCACCTGAAATTTTAGTGTAATCTTCAACTTCAGACTTTAATTTAAGGGTTTCACACAACTTTACAGCTATAGGTGTGATATTTTTCCCCCTGTATACACATTAGGGATTAATTTGATGGTGTATAAAATGTTATGGGTTTTCTTTTGTCCTTTCATTTTTAAGTTTTATCATGTTAAAATTTTATTTCCCATTAGATTATTAGACCCCGAATTACTCAATTTACTTGTGTATGGTTTACAAATTTCAGATATTCTTTCAGACTTTGAGGTAGTTTGGATCATTTGTTTAATCATGAAAATGTTAGTATTTTAGATAGGTTTGTTGTTGAAGATTGAATTAATAGATTTAGACATGGTCCATTTAGGCTTCATATTTCTAGTATAAGTTTGTTAATATTAATATTAGTTCGATAATATATATATATATATATATATGTGTGTGTGTGTGTGTGTGTGTGTGAAGTTGATCAGGAGTCAGTTCATGTTGATGCACACTATATGTTTTATTATGATACTAAATTGTACATTACAACGATATTGTACCCACTTGACGTTCTTACTATTTTTTTTTGTGTTGATGGATATGGTTTTCCGGATTATCCTTTTGTTTGGGAAGCTCATACAAACTAGGAGTTTCAATCTCAAGACTTCCACTTCTATGATAAATCTCAATGCATCTCCTTAGTTCCGTAGCTCATCCATTTTATTTATTTTTATTTTGTTTGTTGAGTGGCGATTTGTTTGATTAGATATCGAGAAAATGGTGTCGTCAAAAGGAATCATTATTCAAGTAGTTTGATTATACATGTGATTAGGTAAGCCGTGTTTCGATGATTTGTGTGTGGATACTACTTTGACCCCATAGTTGTCGATAGAAGTAATTTGTTTTGATTTCACTTTGTTTCATTTTCTATTTTTTAGTATATGTTGTTTTATATAAAAAAATATCTTGGCTGCCTCTTTTCTAATTGTGTGTTTACATGATGAATTATGGAGCCCACAGTTTGTGGCAAGAAAGAATGCCTTGCTAAGAACACAATGACATTGGTTCACAATAGGTACAAGTAATATATCAATCCAGCTACATCTTGTATTGCATTGTAATTGATCATTCATTAAGAATAGTTGTAAATTAATTGATTCATTAATGTATGTCAAAATGCATATATTTTTATCTTAATAGAGAGAATTAAAAATTGAGATGGTGTCGATTTGCGAAGGTGCCAACGTGCCATAGTTCGTCTCTCGAGTAGAACCTTCATTTCGTTCAAAACTAAGTAAAAAGGTATAAATGTAGATGGCAATACAAATTCTTTTCATGGTTTGTGTGGGAGATACCTCCTTTTTGTTAATGGCATATGTTTCTATCTAACTATGTAACAAATCAAGCATGATTTATTCAATACTTCATCATCATTGGAATCTGAATACATTTCTCAATCTTAATACTATCATCACCACATGTGGCTTATAGGTAAAATATTAAGAAGCAGCAAAAAAATGAATACCATGTACTCCAGAGGGGGAGGAGATAATTAAATGTGGGAAGCACAATCTTGTTGACCTTGCTAGTTTTCAAAATATTTCATGTTTTGGTGCAAGATAGGTAAACCATAACAAAAATGAAGATTAGTTTTTTACTCTTGGTACACATGTGCATGTCTGGGGTTCTATATGAAATTGTATGCGTTGTATTAAATGTACGGTGCTTGAATACGAGAATAAGTAATAGGCATGCACTCGATGTGATATTGTTTTACAACACGGATTATAAATCCTCTTTATGGGTATTTCTATGAGATCTTTCTTCATGATTTTCTTAATCTTCGCATCTCAGAAAATGACTTTGGGGGGGGGGGGGTTATGATCTGATAGAAGTCTATTCTTGCAGGACAGATCAAGGAAAGCCGGTGAGATCAGTAAAATCTTGCTCACACTTGGTCATGTCATAAATACTCCAGTTAAGCCCTCAGATCATGTACCATACATGTATTATTCTAATAAGTTTTTATGGTAAAACATGTCGATTGGGCATGCCAAAAAAATCCAAAGTTGGACAAAGTTCTTACGAGGTGTTACTTTGAATGTCAGGGTTAGAAAATTAACAAGGATGTTGAGGGATTCCTTGGGAGGGAAAAAAAGACATGAATAATTGCCACTATTTCTCCCACCATGCATTGTTTGGAAGAGACGCTGAACACTTTAGATTTTGCACACTATGCCAAAAATATTCCACTATTTCGCCCATATCCTTTCTTCTTCCTCTTTTATAACTTTCTCTTCTCTTTTCTCACTCTCTCACAAACCCTAGAGATTTTGGGTGGATAGATTGCAGCCCTACTCTATCCAGTTCATTAAATATCACCCTTAAACTCTCTAAGATCGTATTCGGGTCACCCTCTTAAGTAAAATGACCCATATGCCCTCCTACAGTTCACACTTAGTCTAAAATGCCTCTGGAACCCAACTATAACCCCGAGGTATCTATTCTGCACTATTTTGACCCATTATGGACCATCGGTGGACTTAAAAACTACCATGTGGGTGACCTACCATAAAATCATGCCGACACAACTCTACCCACGTGTCCCAAATGAAATACCGATATACTCGTTGCCTTAATTCACTTATGACGTAACATAATTTAATACGCTATCATTTCGTTATTACACAAATAAAAATAAATATACATAAATATTCATCCTTTTTATTCATTAATTAATGTTTATCTAAGCCAATGTACTTTTTGATTAAATTAAAATTACCTTCACACGTGTAATTTAAAATGCTTTAAAAATATGAGGTGTTATATACTTCTCCCAAACAACGGAATTTCTCCACCAAAATTTGTACATGCCTATCACAAAGAGATCTGGATACTTTTCTAGTATGTCATCCTCATGCTTCCAAATTGACTCATCTGCATTGCGATGCCCCTACTAAACACGAACTAACGGTACTACCTTCAACCGAAGCTCCCTCTCATTATGATCTAAAATTGCAATAGGTCTCTCCATATAGGAATATCTGACTGTAAGTCAGTCTCTTCTAACGTTATATGCCGACATACCATGTTATCCCTGAGATACCTCCTCAGTCACGACACATGAAACACATCATGAAACTACTTGAAATGATCTAGTAAGGCAAGCCTATAAGCAACTGCCCCTACCTTCTAAATACTAGGAAAGGCCCCACATACCTAGATGTCAACTTCTCTCCTTCCCTAATCGCATCACTCCTTTCATGAGATATATGTAACAACCCGCGTAATTTTGGGGATATTTTCAAAATAAAGAGGAAAAATAAAGTTTTTGATAAAATTATTTTTATTCCTCAAATATGTTGGCTATTATTTTTAAAGGCGAGAATTTCAAATGGTTTCGAAAACGGAGTTAAAAATGATTTTTAAAGGTTTTTAACTCTTGGAGTTGTTTTGACTTCCAACTCTTCATTTCTTTGCCTTATTTAAAGGAGTCTTTTGGATTCCAACTCTTCATTTCTTTGCATTATAAAAGGAAGTCATGGGAAACCCTTTTAACCTACTTTTTGGCAGCAAATATATTTTATATTCCTCTTCTTTTTATATATATTTTGGCCATTGAGATTTGTGAGTTCCAACCTTAGATTAGAGGTGTTCTTGGGGCTATTTTGTTGGAGGTTCTTGGAGGAGATTTTGTAGATCTTTTGAGTTGATCTTGAGGATGTTATCGTTGGTTTCTCATCATGGTTTGAGGTATGGGGTTTTACACAATATGCTCCTTAAATCTCGCGAGTGTCATTCTCTTTGAATTCTTGTTTAATTGAACTCATATTTGAATTGATAAATTCATTGAAATCTGGAAAATAATTGTTGAAATTATTTTGATTCATGTGGTATCATTATATTGTTGATGAGCACGTTGTCATGAGATTTTAATATGGCACGGATGTTGGGTACCCGCCAAAATTCCTGTTTCCCGGGCTATGGCTTGATAAAGTATATACGGATGTGGTGAGGCCTGGTGACCCAGATAAAGTGTTGTTGAGAAATTATATTGATAAATGCATTGAGATTTGCATTTTGATTTGAATATTCGTACTCGTGTCGTTACACTTTGTTCATCACTAACATATATTTGTTGAGCATCTTTCTTGTCGTATTGTGTAGTTCCCCATATTTTCTTTTAGTTGACAGGTTAGCATGGATTGGGACGCTATGGACCAATTGGGATGATTTTTAGCGTGGATTATTTTGGGAAGAATATTTTTGGAAGATTTGTATTTTTTATTTTGTTGTATAGAGCATTGGAGATTTGTATTTTTATTCGAGTTAGATAGTTGTAATTTTAATTCGATAGACTTGTTTTAATTGAAGAGATTGAGATTAGTGGATTTATATTATTGTGGGTTTATTTAGATGCTCTATACCTTCTCACTTGTGGATTTGGATTTATTTTATCGCATTAGCGCTCCGTTCGCTCTCCCCGGGCGGGTGGGGTGTTACAAATGGTATCAGAGCTTAGGTATACGACAATCCTCGGGCTTGGGTTTTGGGTTCATTGCGTGGTTAGAAATTTTTGGAGATAGAAAATTTTAGGTGATATTCGTGATAGGTTTCGAGATTAGATGTGAGGAATTATTTTTGGAGACGAAATTATTTTTAGAGATTGTTGGCCTTATTTTTGAGAGTTAGGCATTCGGCGAATTTCGAGGGCGAAATTCCATTGTTAGTGGGGAAGTGTAACAACCCGCGTAATTTTGGGGATATTTTCAAAATAAAGAGGAAAATTAAAGTTTTTGATAAAATTATTTTTATTGCTCAAATATGTTGGCTATTATTTTTAAAGGCGAGAATTTCAAATGGTTTCGAAAACGGAGTTAAAAATGATTTTAAAATGATTATTAAATGTTTTTAACTCTTGGAGTTGTTTTGACTTCCAACTCTTCATTTCTTTGCCTTATTTAAAGGAGTCTTTTGGATTCCAACTCTTCATTTCTTTGCATTATAAAAGGAAGTCGTGGGAAACCCTTTTAACCTACTTTTTGGAAGGAAATATATTTTATATTCCTCTTCTTTTTATATATATTTTGGCCCTTGAGATTTGTGAGTTCCAACCTTAGATTAGAGGTGTTCTTGGGGCTATTTTGTTGGAGGTTCTTGGAGGAGATTTTGTAGATCTTTTGAGTTGATCTTGAGGATGTGATCGTTGGTTTCTCATCATCGTTTGAGGTATGGGGTTTTACACAATATTCTCCTTAAATCTCGCGAGGGTCATTCTCTTTGAATTCTTGTTTAATTGAACTCATATTTGAATTGATAAATTCATTGAAATCTGGAAAATAATTGTTGAAATTATTTTGATTCATGTGGTATCATTATATTGTTGATGAGCACGTTGTCATGAGATTTTAATATGGCACGGATGTTGGGTACCCGCCAAAATTCCTGTTTCCCGGGCTATGGCTTGATAAAGTATATACGGATGTGGTGAGGCCTGGTGACCCAGATAAAGTGTTGTTGAGAAATTATATTGATAAATGCATTGAGATTTGCATTTTGATTTGAATATTCGTACTCGTGTCGTTACACTTTGTTCATCACTAACATATATTTGTTGAGCATCTTTCTTGTCGTATTGTGTAGTTCCCCATATTTTCTTTTAGTTGACAGGTTAGCATGGATTGGGACGCTATGGACCAATTGGGATGATTTTTAGCGTGGATTATTTTGGGAAGAATATTTTTGGAAGATTTGTATTTTTTATTTTGTTGTATAGAGCATTGGAGATTTGTATTTTTATTCGAGTTAGATAGTTGTAATTTTAATTCGATAGACTTGTTTTAATTGAAGAGATTGAGATTAGTGGATTTATATTATTGTGGGTTTATTTAGATGCTCTATACCTTCTCACTTGTGGATTTGGATTTATTTTATCGCATTAACGCTCCGTTCGCTCTCCCCGGGCGGGTGGGGTGTTACAAATGGTATCAGAGCTTAGGTATACGACAATCCTCGGGCTTGGGTTTTGGGTTCATTGCGTGGTTAGAAATTTTTGGAGATAGAAAATTTTAGGTGATATTCGTGATAGGTTTCGAGATTAGATGTGAGGAATTATTTTTGGAGACGAAATTATTTTTAGAGATTGTTGGCCTTATTTTTGAGAGTTAGGCATTCGGCGAATTTCGAGGGCGAAATTCCATTGTTAGTGGGGAAGTGTAACAACCCGCGTAATTTTGGGGATATTTTCAAAATAAAGAGGAAAATTAAAGTTTTTGATAAAATTATTTTTATTGCTCAAATATGTTGGCTATTATTTTTAAAGGCGAGAATTTCAAATGGTTTCGAAAACGGAGTTAAAAATGATTTTAAAATGATTATTAAATGTTTTTAACTCTTGGAGTTGTTTTGACTTCCAACTCTTCATTTCTTTGCCTTATTTAAAGGAGTCTTTTGGATTCCAACTCTTCATTTCTTTGCATTATAAAAGGAAGTCGTGGGAAACCCTTTTAACCTACTTTTTGGAAGGAAATATATTTTATATTCCTCTTCTTTTTATATATATTTTGGCCCTTGAGATTTCTGAGTTCCAACCTTAGATTAGAGGTGTTCTTGGGGCTATTTTGTTGGAGGTTCTTGGAGGAGATTTTGTAGATCTTTTGAGTTGATCTTGAGGATGTGATCGTTGGTTTCTCATCATCGTTTGAGGTATGGGGTTTTACACAATATTCTCCTTAAATCTCGCGAGGGTCATTCTCTTTGAATTCTTGTTTAATTGAACTCATATTTGAATTGATAAATTCATTGAAATCTGGAAAATAATTGTTGAAATTATTTTGATTCATGTGGTATCATTATATTGTTGATGAGCACGTTGTCATGAGATTTTAATATGGCACGGATGTTGGGCACCCGCCAAAATTCCTGTTTCCCGGGCTATGGCTTGATAAAGCATATACGGATGTGGTGAGGCCTGGTGACCCAGATAAAGTGTTGTTGAGAAATTATATTGATAAATGCTTTGAGATTTGCATTTTGATTTGAATATTCGTACTCGTGTCGTTACGCTTTGTTCATCGCTAACATATATTTGTTGAGCATCTTTCTTGTCGTATTGTGTAGTTCCCCATATATTCTTTTAGTTGGCAGGTTAGCATGGATTATTTTGGGAAGAATATTTTTGGAAGATTTGTATTATTTATTTTGTTGTATAGAGCATTGGAGATTTGTATTTTTATTCGAATTAGATAGTTGTAATTTTAATTCGATAGACTTGTTTTAATTGAAGAGATTGAGATTAGTGGATTTATATTATTGTGGGTTTATTTAGATGCTCTATACCTTCTCACTTGTGGATTTGGATTTATTTTATCGCATTAGCGCTCCGTTCGCTCTCCTCGGGCGGGTGGGGTGTTACAAATGGTATCAGAGTTTAGGTATACTGCAATCCTCGGGCTTGGGTTTGGGTTCATTGCCAGGTTAGAAATTTTTGGAGATAGAAAATTTTAGGTAATATTCGTGATAGGTTTCGAGATTAGATGTGAGGAATTATTTTTGGAGACGAAATTATTTTTAGAGATTGTTGGCCTTATTTTTGAGAGTTAGGCATTCGGCGAATTTCGAGGGCGAAATTCCATTGTTAGTGGGGAAGTGTAACAACCCGCGTAATTTTGGGGATATTTTCAAAATAAAGAGGAAATATAAAGTTTTTGATAAAATTATTTTTATTTCTCAAATATGTTGGCTATTATTTTTAAAGGCGAGAATTTCAAATGGTTTCGAAAACGGAGTTAAAAATGATTTTAAAATGATTATTAAATATTTTTAACTCTTGGAGTTGTTTTGACTTCCAACTCATCATTTCTTTGCCTTATTTAAAGGAGTCTTTTGGATTCCAACTCTTCATTTCTTTGCATTATAAAAGGAAGTCGTGGGAAACCCTTTTAACCTACTTTTTGGCAGCAAATATATTTTATATTCCTCTTGTTTTTATATATAATTTAGCCCTTGAGATTTGTGAGTTCCAACCTTAGATTAGAGGTGTTCTTGGGGCTATTTTGTTGGAGGTTCTTGGAGGAGATTTTGTAGATCTTTTGAGTTGATCTTGAGGATGTGATCGTTGGTTTCTCATCATGGTTTGAGGTATGGGGTTTTACACAATATGCTCCTTAAATCTCGCGAGTGTCATTCTCTTTGAATTCTTGTTTAATTGAACTCATATTTGAATTGATAAATTCATTGAAATCTGGAAAATAATTGTTGAAATTATTTTGATTCATGTGGTATCATTATATTGTTGATGAGCACATTGTCATGAGATTTTAATATGGCACGGATGTTGGGCACCCGCCAAAATTCCTGTTTCCCGGGCTATGGATTGATAAAGCATATACGGATGTGGTGAGGCCTGGTGACCCGGATAAACTGTTGTTGAGAAATTATATTGATAAATGTTTTGAGATTTGCATTTTGATTTGAATATTCGTACTCGTGTCGTTACGCTTTTTTCATCGCTAACATATATTTGTTGAGCATCTTTCCAGTCGTATTATGTAGTTCCCCATATTTTCTTTTAGTTGGCAGGTTAGCATGGATTGGGACGCTATTGACCAATTGGGATGATTTTTAGCGTGGATTATTTTGGGAAGAATATTTTTGGAAGATTTGTATTATTTATTTTGTTGTATAGAGCATTGGAGATTTGTATTTTTATTCGAGTTAGATAGTTGTAATTTTAATTCGATAGACTTGTTTTAATCGAAGAGATTGAGATTAGTGGATTTATATTATTGTGGGTTTATTTAGATGCTCTATACCTTCTCACTTGTGGATTTGGATTTATTTTATCGCATTAGCGCTCCGTTCGCTCTCCCCGGGCGGGTGGGGTGTTATAAATGGTATCAGAGCTTAGGTATACGGCAATCCTCGGGCTTGGGTTTGGGGTTCATTGCCTGGTTAGAAATTTTTGGAGATAGAAAATTTTAGGTGATATTGTTGATAGGTTTCGAGATTAGATGTGAGGAATTATTTTTGGAGACGAAATTATTTTTAGAGATTGTTGGCCTGATTTTTGAGAGTTAGGCATTCGGCGAATTTCGAGGGCGAAATTCCATTGTTAGTGGGGAAGTGTAACAATCCGCGTAATTTTGGGGATATTTTCAAAATAAAGAGGAAAAATAAAGTTTTTGATAAAATTATTTTTATTGCTCAAATATGTTGGCTATTATTTTTAAAGGCGAGAATTTCAAATGGTTTCGAAAACGGAGTTAAAAATGATTTTTAAATGATTTTTAAATATTTTTAACTCTTGGAGTTGTTTTGACTTCCAACTCTTCATTTCCTTGCCTTATATAGAGGAGTCTTTTGGATTCCAACTCTTCATTTCTTTGCATTATAAAAGGAAGTCGTGGGAAACCCTTTTAACCTACTTTTTGGCAGCAAATATATTTTATATTCCTCTTGTTTTTATATATAATTTAGCCCTTGAGATTTGTGAGTTCCAACCTTAGATTAGAGGTGTTCTTGGGGCTATTTTGTTGGAGGTTCTTGGAGGAGATTTTGTAGATCTTTTGAGTTGATCTTGAGGATGTGATCGTTGGTTTCTCATCATGGTTTGAGGTATGGGGTTTTACACAATATGCTCCTTAAATCTCGCGAGTGTCATTCTCTTTGAATTCTTGTTTAATTGAACTCATATTTGAATTGATAAATTCATTGAAATCTGGAAAATAATTGTTGAAATTATTTTGATTCATGTGGTATCATTATATTGTTGATGAGCACATTGTCATGAGATTTTAATATGGCACGGATGTTGGGCACCCGCCAAAATTCCTGTTTCCCGGGCTATGGATTGATAAAGCATATACGGATGTGGTGAGGCCTGGTGACCCGGATAAACTGTTGTTGAGAAATTATATTGATAAATGTTTTGAGATTTGCATTTTGATTTGAATATTCGTACTCATGTTGTTACGCTTTGTTCATCGCTAACATATATTTGTTGAGCATCTTTCTTGTCGTATTGTGTACTTCCCCATATTTTCTTTTAGTTGGCAGGTTAACGTGGATTGGGACGCTATGGACCAATTGGGATGATTTTTAGCGTGGATTATTTTGGGAAGAATATTTGTGGATCATTTGTATTATTTATTTTGTTGTATAGAGCATTGGAGATTTGTATTTTTATTCGAGTTAGATAGTTGTAATTTTAATTCGATAGACTTGTTGTAATTGAAGAGATTGAGATTAGTGGATTTATATTATTGTGGGTTTATTTAGATTCTCTATACCTTGTCACTTGTATATTTGGATTTATTTTATCGCATTAGCGCTCCGTTCGCTCTCCCCGGGCGGGCGGGGTGTTACAATATACCCTCAGAAACACCTGATCACCCACACAGAGCTCCAGATATCCATGGTTTGGATCGACATAACACTTCTGACGATCCTGAGCTAACCGAATATGACTCTTGATCTCTTAATCCATACTGATTTATCTTGAATCACGTTTGGCTCAAGAAGATTATTTTCCTCCACCTCTACCCAAAAAAAGAGAGAATGATGAGGTTTACCGTATAAAGCCTCAAACCGTGCAATGCTAATAGTGAACTCTATGAGTTATTTTACAGAAACTATACCAATGGAAAACATGGCTCCTAGCTACCTTTAAAGTCCAAAATACACATCCTTAACATATCCTCTAACATGTGATTCACCCTCTCTGTCGATCCATCAGTCTGTGGGTGATAAGTTGTGCTGAAATGCAACAGAGTCCCCATCGTCTCCTAAAATCTCTACGAAAAGTGGGACACAAAGATATTGTCTTGATAAGAAAGAATGTCGAGAGGCACACTGTGCAATCTCACTATCTTTGCCATAAACTACGCATACTACCACGTCGTGTAATCCATCCAAAATGATAAAACCTACTCCACCTTAGACAACCGATCCCAATAACCCAGATGGAATCGTGATCCCCTCGTGATCTCGGTAACTCCAATATGAAAATAATCGATATTACTTTCATTAGAAAAATGGAATCTCCAATGTGTGCAAAACCCCGATTGGTTACTAATGATCAACCTTTATCATCTGACAAGTGGTGCAGTTAGGGAGAAACTTTGTTATATCTCGCTTCACACCGACCCACCAACATTGGTTCCTCAATATCTCTTACATCTTATCGCCCTTCGGGATAAATAAAAAATCATGACCATATCTCCTCCATAATCGCGCATTATAGGCTTTTAATGTCTGGGACTATCAACCTCCTATTGAAGGGTAAGCCATCCTGAGGATTGCCCGAGTAAGACTCTGCTCCACATACTAATAACTTCTAAATTCTTTCCTAACAAGATGGATCCCCTACTTGTGCCTTTACAACCCTTAATATGACTATGGGTGTAATGTTCATCACTGCCATATAGGCCCGGACTACCTCTTCTTCTTGAAGGGTCCATCCCCCTTTTTGTTTCACACTACTGCCAACTGACCTACAGGCATATGGCTTGATGTATCTGCCACTACATTATCCTTTCCCAAATGATAATAAATATCAAACTAACTACGGGTTCCATCCACCCTATACCATATGAACACATGCACAAAGTTTACCAATACAACTCACATACATCCAAAAATCAACCATATATACTATATACGACATTACAGTAGAGTTATAGGAAACTACACTACTAATCACCACTCAAATCTTCTTGAGATTGCACCACTTATTATACTAGTGGTGGACACATCTACGATTGCTCTCGACATTACACTCTTTGGGCCCGTTGACCTGAAATAATAGTTCACTTCTCGATGAGTTACATCCTTACACATGTAATGCCTGACGTATTAAACCAACACCCTGGAGTTGAATATGTCTCATCTACAGACACTTGCCACACCTCATATATGGTATGTCTCGTAAGAGAAATATAAATAAGGAATCCCCTGATACACTATCACCTAGCTTTGTCGATTATCAAGATTCGATGGCTTGAGACCTAGTAATAAGGTAATTACGGTGTTGTGCTACAACAGACAAAACCTTGACCCAAAAGCTCATAGATCTAAACTCTCGAATCCTATATCCTTAAAGGAGTCATACAATACAACGTTCGCACTATCGCCTAGTCCTAGACACTAAATTGACCACAAACTCAATCTCCAAACTCTATGGTAACCTCGATATCTCCTGAATCACATCAATAATGTCCTTAAACACCAGGATCAAATATAATGAGACAACTATAGCTCTGAAGTCTCATCCTTAATATAAAATATCAGGTCATGCTCGACCCTCCCTCAGGTTGAGGTATTGCCATAAAAATCCAATCCTGCCCTGGAATAAAAACCATGATAGTCCTACTATAACACGACTACTTTAACCATCGCTAACCAGTCTATACCAAGGATAACAGCCTACTCATACATCACTTAAATGATAAAATCCACTGAAAAAATAACCTCCAAATGTCCACACTTGCTCCCTCGTAGATGGATTGAATGAAAGCCCCGCTACCTAATGGTAAATCTATGATCATAACAATATTTAGAAATGTATCTTCTAAACCCCTCTCACGCATGAATTTAGTGCAAAAAAAAGGATGTGACCCACTCGTGTCAAACAATACTCTCCCTAAGTGCTCATGAACCAAAAATATACCTTCAATCGCTAATAGCACTGGGTGTAAAGATGACCCACGAACATTATACGCACACCCAAAATAAAACTGCCCCTGTGGAGGCAGCTATGCAAGAATTACTAGTGGGACTTGAAGCTGTTGTAACTGTTGCCCCATCATTCATACTTAATGTGGCCCTACTCCCACATACGAAATATCGCTCTATAAAATCTTCCTTCCCCTAGTCCTACTGAACCAGAGAGGCTCCCTCTGACCCTGCTAGCCCCGACCCTATTAGACTTCAGTCTAGTTCCTTTGGACCTGCCTGTAACTACAATTACCTAACCTAGACCTCTTAGTCGAGTGCCCCACTGGGAAGCCCGCTCAAGCTACCCACTCTACAAATGTGGTGCCCTACTGGTAACACTATTGTTGGAATACGAGGGCCCCAATTTTAAAATCTTATTGCAAAAAGTAATTTCCTTTTTAGATGCGAAAGAGAGATGGTCCAATAAAACACACACAAACACCAAATTTTAATTTCTTTCAAATTAAAATTAAACCAAGTGAAATTAAATTAGACAACAAATACATTTTTCACTTAAACGAATTTAACCCAAGTCCTAGAAATTTGCCTAAGCCATATTTTCAATATTACGAAATTAGGCCAAGCCAATTTTAAATAATCAAATGACGACTTGAATTAAATTAACATATACCCAAATTTAAATTAGCACCAATTTAAGTAAGTAGTGATTTAAACCAAATTGTATCTTTTTACCTAGGCATGCATCTAGGTGAATTTTTCAAAAGATAAAATAAACAAATTAACCACTATGCCGCGATGTACGAGGAAAAACCCACAACGGGAAAAAAACCTCAGACGACCCTAGCTTTAAGTCCACTATGTATGGTTTTATAATTACAAGACAGATGACTTACTTCCTCGACTCGACCCCTTTCAAGCCTTGATGCGTTTTCTTGTAAACACCTTCGCCTAGTCGACAACATCGGAAATCCACCGAAACCTTGGACTTCACCAATGAGACTTTAGGAACACCGTCAACCACACATGATGCCTTTCACCATGTGAGAATCCCGCAACAAAACAACGAGACTTCTTCTTTGAGGGATGTATAAGTAAATCCAAACTTCTCTTCTTCAAGGTGTAGAGATCAATTGGTGCAGAACACTCCAAGCAAGATATTTCTATGGAAACATGGAATGAACAAACTATGGGTGTAAACAAAAGTGTTTTAAATATTTTTTTCTTGAAAAACAAACACTCAAAACATGAACTCTTTATTTTTAGAATTTTTCTCTGAAACCCTCTCTTTGAGATTGTAGTATATGAAAAAGTTGCTTTGAAACAGTTGGTTCCCGCACATCTTAAGTCTGTCAAAAGTTAGTGGGGAAAGAGTAGTGGAAACATGGGGAAAAAACTGCTCAAGACTGCCGTTTTAACTTCCCACCGGAAATCTCGTTCGAATGAGATTTTCGTTTGAATAAAGTCTCGTTCGAACAATAATTCTAATGAAGTTTTGGTGTCCAATGGGGAAATCTCGTTAGCAAACTCGTTCGAACGACATTCTCGTTCGAACGACAAACTCGTTTCGAACAACAATATCGAAAGAACTTCCTGAATGTTCAAAATTCGATTTTTAGCCCAGAAACTTTATATTAAAGTTTTAAAGAAACTTTTTGAAAATAAACAACAGTTTAAACAAAACTTAACACCCAATACTAATTGTTCCAAGCTCCTATATAAATATGTAATGCATTCATACCTTCGGAGTAAACAGAAAAAATGTTGTTGACGTAGAAATGAGGCACAAAAAACTCGGTAATTGATGAAGCTTTAATCTTGGCTGATACGTCTTCAACTTTAGTATGTCATAGGCTTGAAGGATGGTCAAGAACTCTATCCTATGACTCAAACGTTTTTGTCCAAAATTGAGCCAAAACAACAAATGACTCAATTGGAAATTTGTGTCCTTACAAATCTCCCCCTTTGTCTATTCCGGGACAAAACCCAACAAAATCCCTAAAGGGCCGTCAAGGTCTACTAGACATAAAAAATGTCCCACCCAAAGAAAATATAAAATAGCTTGACTCAAACAACCCAAGGAATAATATCTTTGTCGATGAGGAAAGTTGTCGTTTAGAAGAATTCCTGCACACTTAAGCAAACTATCAAACGCATAGATAATATCAAGAATATTAAATGCAATTAAGATAGATACTCCCCCTAAATTAATTCTCCCCTTTACCAACTGTGATCTACCTAAGAAGGTTGCGACTCCCCCTAAGTTAAATCTCCCAAACTAAAATACGATTACAATAGGATTAGATACCATTTCTCCCTCTATCATTCTCCCTCTTTTTGTTCAGGAATAGACAAAGGATAAAACTAGTTTAAGCATGATGCTTAGAGTGATAAGAACATGAAAGTATATGGGCAAGAATAACATAACTAATCCATACAAATGAATACCAACTATGATGCGAAAACAAATGATACAAAATTGACAAATACGATTCTAAGCATGTGATATCAAATAAACTATTCAACAAACAAGGTATCAATTATGAATTGAATCATAAATGGACTAGATAGCAAGGCAATGACCAACAAAAACCATATCAAATATATGTATACATAATATATACCAAATAGACACGAGTGCACATATATAGATATAATCACCAAAATGACACACACAAAATATAATATGAGTGTTCCACAGTCTTGTAGCATAAATGTGTCATATGGAAATGGAAGTGTTGGGGTGTGAACTAGTAACAATTAAATTTAGACCCAAACACTTAAAACATGTTCACAGAGTTCTCAATTGAATGAAAAATTAATCAAATTTGAATATAACCTCATGTGACAATATAAATTGAACTTGAACTCAATGAACAAACATACACAATGCATACAAGCCTAGACTTCTGATGATTGTGCAAACCAATAGAGTCATGACATTGAAAGTAAAACTAGGATAAATGAACATTGTGAAAACCGTTGATATACCATCCAATCTCCCTCAATTTAAGCATATAGAGTTTAATATTTTGAATGAATAGATCAACTAAACATAGGCCTTGGAAATTATTTTTCTTTTTAATGCCATATTTTATTTTTAGACCTTTGGACCACGTATTTCTTTTAGCTCCAAACAAAAGGTGGCTTACTCGCAAAGGATGATATTTCCTTTCGAAGCCCTTCCTCGTGCACATTTATATATATATATATATATATATTATTTTTATAACTCACACAAATCTCACGTGCAATAGATTTTAACATGCACTAGTTCTCCTAGATCATATAATATGTAAATGACTAGATTGGTAGGAGAACACCTCACAAAGCCCAAATATACATATGAAGTTAAAATTTTAAGTGAGATCGTGCATGTGTGAATTGAGTCATAAAAAAATAGAATCCATTATATCAACACAAAATCCAACTACTCTATGTAAGCATGGTAAAGAACATAATAAGGATTGACAATCTAAACCAAAAGTTCTAGCCACATGGGAGGGAAAATGAAGGGATTCTAACACTAGTGCATGCCACATAGAGTGTGACAAACTAAAATACAAAAAAACAAAATCTTTTTGAGTTTTTCAAACTTTGTAACCAAAATTAAAATATTTACTCAAAAGACAAACAAAAATCATTTGTATTTTTCATTAAGACTAAATTATTAAAAGGTAAAACAAATATGATAAACAAAAATCTCTTTGTATTTTTCACTAAATTCAACCTAAAATGAAAAAAATATAATATAAAAGATAAACAAAAATCATAATTCTAGCATGTGATTAAGCATGGAGCATAGACTAGAAAATGATTAAGAAGTATACAATTAGCATGATAATATAGCATGTAGTACAAAAGCTAAAGTATGCAAATAAAACTAACACATTCAACCTTTAGATTTTGCAAGGGAGGAGGCATGTGAAAGTAAATGAGAATCAAATACCCTATCTTGAAAAGCTACCAAGTTGGATCTCATAACCCAAACTAATGAAGAATGACGATCTCGGGGTGTAGGAATCTTGGCTACCTCGTTTGCCTTACATTGGTATTTTTTAGGACCTCGTTTAAGATCAAAACAAATTTTTTTAAGATGACCTTTTTGACCACAATGTGAGAATCTAAAGACTCGGCAAAAAGACTTACCTAAGGAATGATCTCTAGAGGCTTTCCTAGGCTATTCTCCTAAAACATTATTTTTTGCTTTATGAGTTGATTCATTACAAGTATCGAAGCCTAAACCACACGTGTCTTTTTAATTTGAACCGTTCCTAATATTTTATCTAATTTTCTGAACGACATTCCAAATCAAATTCGACTTTACTAGAGTATTTTAATTTATTTTCTAATTCTAAAATTCTATACTCTAACAAAAGATTTCTCTCTTGAAACTCGAGACACTCCTTTTTCATTGATTCCATTAAGCCTCTAAGCCTATCTCTCTCGCCTTCTATATATTCAAGTTTCTCTCAAATATTCCTCTCACGTGTCCTAAGGTCTTCAACCAACACACTATCATCAACGACCTTGACAAGCTCTCTTAAACTCGCTTCTAACTTCAAATTAACTCTTTTTAATGTAATAGATTCTTCATAAAGTTCTTGAAAAGCATTTTGAAGTTCACGCACATTAACCTCATTTTCACTTTCACTCTCTCTTTCTTCTCCACTTTCACTACCATAAAAAATAAGGGAATCATAAACTTTAACCTTGGAAGTGTCATGTGTTAAAATTTCATCAAGAGAAGAGTGCTCACTATCACTCACATGACTAGCCATAATAGCCACAATGTTGGGCTTAGTGGAGGAATCGGGTCCCTTTTCATTATCACTATCACTAGGGGTTGCATTAAAAGAAATTGGTTGCTTACCCTCTCTCCTTAGTTAAATGGGTCACTCAAAAGCCCTATGGCCATATCCTTCACAACCAGAACACCTATTTGAGTCGTCCCTATGTAAATTTTCTTTAAGACTTTTAGGGATCTTTTTATCTTTGTCATGCATAGAATTTTCAAATTTCTTAAAATCATTTTTAAATTTATCTTTGTTAAATTTAAGAAATTTTCGAAACTTTGTAGCAAAGATAGCCATATTTTTCGAGTCACTATCACTTTCACTCTCTACTACTTGTTTTTCCTCCTTTCGGGATTTCAAAGCAACACCCTTATCTATTTTCTTTTTAGTTTTAGAGGGAAAATGTCTAGTTCATAGGTTTGTAAATCACCTACGAGCTCTTCTAATTTCCTAGCGGGAAAAGTGGGTAAAGAATTTAACACGGTCACCTTAGGAATAAATCTATCGGGTAGGGACCTGAAAATTTTCTTTACTACTCGATTGTCGTGTAGTTTCTTTCCAAAATTAAAAGATGAATTAACTATATTTGAAAGTCTAGCATAAAATTCATCAAATGTTTTTTTTCGTCCATTTTGATGGTTTCAAATTGAGTGGTGAGGTTTTGGAATCTAGAAGCTTTTACGACACTAGTTTCTTCATGAGTGAGTTGTAAAATATCCCAAGCTTCTTTAGCAGTTTCACACATCATCATGCGACGAAATTCATCTGGTGTTACCACGCTAAACAAGGTATTTAAACTTCAGGAATTAAAATTAGATAACTTAAATTCATTCTCACTCCATCTATCGGCGGGTTTGGGAACACGTTTATTGTCTACTAACTATTTAGGTGGGGACCACCCAATAACGACAGACAACCAGACTCTCTCATCGATAGATTTTAGTGCCGATTTCATTATCTCCTTCCAATACGCATAATTAGAAATATCAAAAATAGGAAATTTTAAAAATGGGGAAAATTCCATTTTAGCCAAAAATAATTAAAAGATCTTAACAAAGTAATTTATCGTTTTGGCTCTGATACCACTTATTGGAACACGAGGCCCCCAATTTTAAAATCTTATTACAAAAAGTAATTTCCCTTTTAGATGCGGAAGCAAGATGGTTCAATAAAACGCACACAAACACCAAATTTTAATTTCTTTCAAATTAAAATTAAACCAAGTGAAATCAAATTAGACAACAAATACATTTTTCAGTAATATGTCTTAGATAATTTATTAGGACATGGATTAAATTGGTTTAAGTTAAAAATGTATTGGTTGTCCAATTTAATTTCACTTGGTTTAATTTCAAATTGAAAGAAATTAAAATTTGTGTTTGTGTGTGTTTTATTGAACCATCTCGCTTCTGCATCTGAATGGGAAATTACTTTTTGTAATAAGATTTTAAAATTGGGGGCCTCGTGTTCCAACAATTATCCCTAGTCTTACCCTACTGGCTAGACTCTTTAATCCTCTTCACTCCCCTCAGATGGATGTGATGATCCTGACAGTGGAGAAATTTGGCGTTAACGACCTTAATATAACTCCACAATATCGAGTTCCTTAATGAATGCAGGTGAACCATCCAACTAAGCCCGTTTATATATTTAAGGACACTGTTCTATTTAGTTTTCACCTTGTTCGGTGAAAGTTCGCCAGGTGAGTAAACTCCCCCTCGTACTTCGATACAATTTGACACTCCTATGAAAGATTTAAATTTTTTCTCATCTTTGTTTGAAATGCAAATGGAAAGAACTTATCGTTAAACAACACCCAAAATTCCTATATCATCATAGTGCTCTTTCCTCTATTGGGTTGACTGAATCCGACCATTAAAGTGCTTCTCCTACTAGTTTAAATGTAGCCAGTGTCTGCTTCTCAGTGCAACTTCACTCAACCATATTCAAATGCCTTTGGATATCCTTTTCCAATGACTAGATGCTATAATGTCCGCACTCTCGTGGAACTCCGATGGATGGTTCTTCCAGAAGGCCTCTCTAACTCTCTCCCAAATTGATGACACTGGGTGAGACTGAACTGGTGCCGCTGGCTATTGTGGCTATGCCTGGGAAAAATATTATGCTAAGGTGGTCATCACAACATTAACTGCCTAAGGCTCCTCCTCCGCGGCCCTCCTAGATGGGCATGTTATTTTACCACTCCTTGTATTTGGCATTTGAACCAAACCGATGTTGTATGAGATTCACTTCACAAGTAAACAATAGAAGAAGAATGATAGCGTGCAATATGATCCAATAGTACTAATCATAGGGCTATTTGTTAAAGAAAATGTAACGCTGACAACGCACCAAGTCTACACATATCCTAAGGACACTAAAAGCTGACACTTTGATAACATCTGTGACACACTGCCTAAGTAATACTGGTTGATCAGACCTAAATAAATCAAACGGGAATCATATTTGATTTTATTCTAAGAGTCCGATGTCAATTTTAAATCTTGATAACATGCATAGTTGAAACCATTCAATAAGATATACATAAACATCCACACTGGCTAAAACAGAAAAGATACCGATATCATAAATAAATAAACTGAATAAATCCTCGTTGTTCAGAATTTAATTATCAAAATGCTAAAACTGAGAAAAGTAAATAATGTTTGATAACAAAACTGCCCAAATACTGGAAACATGGCTAAGGAAAAAGTAATAAAATAGAATCCTATCTTGATAGAATGAAGTGAAGCATCTAACCAAGTCCTGCATGCATCCATGACCATTGTAACATCGTATGACTGGAATGGAATGGCTATCACTGGGGAACCTATGGATGAGCACCTAAAAGATTTTGAAAATAATTTTGATGAGGGTCAACACCAAAAACATTTGAAAAACAGTTAAAAATATGTAAGTGCAATAATAATAAAGAAGTATGAAATATTCATTTTAACATAGTGTCACACTCACATGAGATTATCCTCACCTCTCATCTAAAGTTCTCACCTAATATATCTACTATATTATCCTAGTTATCCTACTCTGCCTAACCAGTCTAACCATTATTAGGGTATTTTAATCTGCTAAACATCTAGCCCATCAATAACACCCATAGGATATCTGATAAATGTATTACATAGCTAACACATAAGCTTTAACTTAGTGTCCTCAATTGCATTCATATCACTACATAGAATCCCCTAGAGGGACCTCCCGAATGCATCCCTAGTATGGGATGAGGAACTATGTACATCACGTACCACTCCTGGGCCATCGGGTTAAAATCTCACCATTAATTACAAAACAGAACACATAATGAAGGCGGTCATAAACTTACATTTGTGGTTCATAACCATACCCCATCACACCCAATCAAACTATAAACCAACACATATATGCATGGATAGTGGACATACAATAGTACTATGCCATGGGGAACAATCCAACACTTGATGGTCAATGCTAGGGTGGACTGCCCACTACACGCAACCTCCAACGATAGCATATTAGAGTAGGTATGTTCACATAAAATCAATCTCACATATATACATATATACTAGTCACACTCATTATATATATATATATATAATAAGGAGTAGAATAGTTGACACTATTCCATAAGTTGATAAGCTAAGTAGAGGCTAGGATTAAACCAACAATGCAAAAAATGAAGGGTTGAGATTGTTTTTTTCTATTTTCCTCTTTTGTCCCTTTATTTTTGATTTCCCTCTCATTTGCATCACCCCTAATTAATTTCTCTCTCCTACTTTAATTCAAAACAAAGGCTAAATTAGTAACTTGACAAAGACAGGTACCAAAGTAATCTTAAAAATCCTCCAAAGAGTACCGTCTTTCTCTCTCTCCTCTCACCGAACCCATATCCCGATCAAAAATCAAATCCACTTTCAGCCCTAAAAGCAAAGAAAACCCACATATTCCCTTTCTTTTTCTTCATTCCAGCGCCTAAGATTTTCAAGCAATGGTTTCATCACGACAATTGAGGTAATCGCGTGAGGTAACCTTGCAAATGTTATTTTTTTTGCATCTCTCTCATATTGTTGTTGATTTTGGATTTTGTCGCACACAGGCACACACATTATACGGTCTGAAGATTTCTTAGTTATTCTCACATATTCTAGCGAGGAATGGATGAATTTTTTGAAAGAACCTTTTCTGAAAGAACCTTCTATATGTTAGGTTGTATTTCGAGGATCTATGTTGAATTTTTTCTAAAACCCTTCTTCATTATGATTTTTTTGTGAATGATTTTGCTGAAGAACTCTGTTTGATATGCTGAACGACATACAATAGTTCAATCTCATGTTTAATTGAAATTTTGGTTAGTAGATTTGAACTTGAAATATCATTTTCTGTTAAGGAGTTTATAAAATAAAAAATAGGTTTTTAATATTTGTTTTACAGCTTTGGTAAGGATTTTGATATTGTTGGAGTTTAATGTTTCTGTTAAACTTGCTACACCCTCCCCCCACCCCTCTCTTTATCTCTCATTGGGTCTTATATCAGTTGTCCAAAATTACTGGTGTTTGATTTTGCTAACTAGAAAGATTATGAACTTTTTGAATGCATGGAAGGTGTTAGACAAAATGCTCAAGTGAACAGGGATTCATTTGGACCATCATTATTATTGTATCAAACAAATGGTCAAGAGGGATTCATAGTTATGTGAGGAAGACAATACAAGGTACTAAAATTTTTTGAATTTTTATTTTTACCTATGTCTCCTTTTTTGTTTATTGTGGAGAGTTAGTTGCAATTTTCATTTGTGTATTTGGAACTCTGTGGCCTTTGTTTCCTCTATTTCTCAGTTATTTTGTTGTATGTTATCAAATGAATAAAACAACTGGGTATAGTAACTTTAAAAATGAAAAGAAAGAAGAGTTCTTTTAATGTTCTATTTTTACCTATTTCTTTTCATGTTTTTCTTTTCATTTTATTTTTTATAATAAATATGTCTGGACTTTCTAAGCAGCAAATCATCTTTAATTTTGCTTGGTTTTTTAGTTTTTATACTTTCATTAGCCTTCTTACTTAAGATTGGTTGTAAGCATGGGGTACAAGCCTCATGTCATGATAAATCCAAAAGGAGAAAGAATAAGCAGGCATTTATCTTAAGTTTGTAATATGATTGTTGGATTTTAATTTCCTTAGTTTAAGCTTTGATTCTAGGGTGTCAAAAAAGGATAGCTCTGATAATTATGGAAAGGTTATTGTCCCTTTACATTATCCCAATTTATATTTTTAGTAAACAACACATATAATTTATGTGGGTGTTATGAGGCATGTATGGTTCTTTAAATTTGAGTAGTACACTATAAGAGGAATGGGACTTCATTAACATTTCTGCGTTCTTTATTATAAGAAATGGAAAAGGAACCAATGTATGTCTTTCATTTGCGTACTACAAAGCTATTAAATTTGAAAGATACAAACTCATTGCTACTTTATCATCTGTTCTTACTGCTGAAAAGAATCACTCACCTGAAGCCTCTCCTGCCAAATCAAGTAGAAGTCTGCCCCAGAAAATACTCAAATTTACAAAAAGTGAAAATGTTTAGAGAATGGATGAATTGTAGTAATGTTTAGAATAGTATTTTACATTATATGTTTAGCTAAGGCCAAGCATATTGTTTGTAATTTTATTAGGAATGCTATTGTATATCCCAATATGCTTACCCGAAGAAGACATTTGAATTTCTCATTGCAAGGTACTAATATTCTTTTCATATATATTTAATGAGTGGTTTGAAAGGTTTTTTGGTTAGGATTTGAAAATTAATTTGCCAAGTTAACCTAAGCTGAAACAAAGTATTGATGTCAGTTTTCCCATTTTTTGTATTTTCTTTGTTGATTATAAAACATGTGGGAAACCATAGGTGTATAAGTTTGATTATACTTTTTTGGTTTTTATTTAAGATTTCTACTGATTTGGTATGAGTTTTGGTGACATTTCATTCACTTTGTAATTTGATCGTATCCGCAGGTTATGAAAAGAAGAGTTATGTTTGATGTCTGATAAAATGACAGGGTGAGTCATTTTATTCATTTTTGGCACAAAGCTCATATATGAATGACTAATTATACTTCTCTCAACCAGTAGCTTAATGAAAAAAGACTTGATTTTGTGTCTTAAAAGAAGTTTAAATGTAATTTTTTCTTTGAAACGTTCATGACGATTTATGTTGATTCAAATTTATTTCTTAATGTCATCTTCATTACTGATGGATTATAGTTAGGGAGAGAATCTTAATATCCTACTCTTCATTAGTTTTAACAAACCAGTGATGCAATGACACTGAATCTACATCCTCATGCCATATTTTGCCTCTTCGTTTCCCGCAACCTCATTCGTACCCCGCCACACCCGTGAGCCATAGTAGAAAAGTAAAAATTCTAATAATACATGATACATACCATGTCATTTTGAATTTTTACTGGAGTTTAGTACATTTTATAGTTACTTATCTATCTTTTGTAAATATAATACATACATGCTTAATTTTATTTTACTTCTAGCAAAAAGGGCCAGAAACTTAAATGGTAATGAAAATAGTAATTGTGTTTTAAGATGCATTTGGATTTAAAAAAAAAACCATATGCATCGCGATCGAGACGTTAAAACATTCATGTTAGTTACACCATTTTGTACACTCTGTTTGTGACCATAGTGTCATACTGTTTGGATATTATTGTAATTCTTTACTTTAATTTAATGATTATCTTTATAAATGTTTAGCTATATATTAACAGTTTGGATTTCTCTTTATTTTCATGTCTATCGAATGGATAGTACTATTTGTGTTTTGGTCAGTTTTGTATTATTCTAGATGTAACTATTTAGGCAAGTGATGAGGAACATTATTCAAGACATCTGGATTTGTATGAATGTCATCATCCGTGAGTGATTTCTATGCAAGATTATCACTGTAGAATCCCATTCTTCATCGTGCCTAACCATATTGCATATATAAGTGTATCTTACTTTACTCAGTTGCTTAGCGCAAAGATCAGTTACTTTAAGAATGTAAGATAGGTGCTGAATGATGAATCCATCTCCACGTTGCACACTCACATGTTTCCAAACTAATGATATAGGTAGCATAGGTCTATTATATATTGTAAGTAAGCTAAAAAATGACTATCCTATATTGGGCATTGCCATGTTATTTTCGTACAAACTTCAAACATATATAATTAAGTGTTTACGCATTTCCATCAATATATGTTAAAGTGTGTGAGGTTGGTATTTATACTTTTTATTGATAAAACGAGTGTCATTCATTATGAAATTTAAACATTGTTTTGTCCAATTTGGCAGGTGTTATGATGGTTTAGGAATGTAATATTAGGAGAATATTGGAGAACGGGTTAGGAATTATTTCACAGGGAAGGGAGGAGGTTGTGGGGAGGGTATTAGTGACGGTGGTGGTATATACTTTGAGGAAAAAAGTTCAAAGGTTAGTTTTAAATATGTAATGCTATTCAGATTTTTGTTATTTAACAATTTAGAGCAGAAAATTACGTACATAGTTTCTTGGAATTTAAGTCGATTATGATTTTTACTGTCGCTTTTCTTAGAATGAAAACTAACCCCTGGGTTACTCGATAACTTTTGGAGGCTGCAAAATTCTTAAACAAGTATTTCAATATCATTTGTGACTATGATTTTGTAATTATTATTGCCTATCTAACATAGCATATAGAATCAAGTAATTGCTATGATTTTAATCTCTGCTTATTTAATCTCTCTCAATATTCTTTTATCATCATATCTTTTTTACTTCTTATTTATTTTGATCTTTCCAATGGCATCAGGTCCAGGGGAGTCATGAGTCATACCATAAGAGTTAAGTTTTATCCGTGATGGAGGAGGAGGAAGCCACTGACCAGTATAACAGTGGTAGCTTGGGAAGGTTTACTTAAAACCTTAAGGATTTTAAGGATTTGCAGGTCTGAGATGGAATTGAAAGATCTGATGTGAGTCCATAGCACGTTCACAGAGGTTACACGAGATATGTGCAATTTAAAATTGGATTAGAGCTGATATTGGTCTACAATTTCAATACCTATGTCACAGAGGGTGAAAATTGGATTAGAGCTAATGTGGTGATTGAGGAATTTGAAGATAGGAAGTCGATGGCATGTGCTGTTGTGCTAGCATGACATCAACTGAAGGTTTAATGTGATTATGTAGATGCTTCATTATAGCTGCAGGTTTACTGTGATTCTGACTGGGCGAGTTGTCAACACACCAACGTCAACGTCAGGTATTCTTATTCTTCTTCCCAAAAATCTTTGCTTGCAAATAAATAATCAACTAAATATTAACTCTAAACGAACTAAAAAAGGAAATTGGTGAGGGAACTATAGTTTAAGATAAAAATAAACAGTTGCATCTTGCATACAACGATGGAATTGCCCAAATTAAAAATTGGAAGTGCCGTTACTAGCACCAAGTGTATCATTGTCATGTTATCATCAAATAGGCTGTAAATCAGCATCACCAACTACAACAGAACATGGAAATAAATTAGTCAACTACAACACCACCGGGAGATAAATTAATCTATGCATTTACCAAATAAGATGGTTTTCACCCACATAACAGGGGATTTAACAGTAGCAGGGAGTAATGTACCTCCATATTTGGTTGTTGGTGAGAACTTCCATCATTTTTTGATAGTGGTTGGGGGGGAGTTAATGAATCAAATTAAGAGTATATAAATTATAAAAAATTATAACAATAAATAACTAATAAGTGTTTTGAGATATTATGGTTTCATATACAAGGTTTTATATCTTCAAAAAATTTCAACAATAAATCCTTCCCTTGCCCCGGCTGTTGCTGCCTACCCCGCCCCCAGACAGCCCTGCTGCTATCTCCTCCCCTTATGCAGGCTCCTCCCTGTGCGCTGCCCCGGATAGGACAACTCTTACATCCAGTGGCGGTCCTGTGTGTGAGGAAAACTCCTGCCTCCCTCTTCTGCTCTTATCTTCATTCATTGGTAGTGGAATCTTCAGAAAACAACCCATGTTGTGGAATCTCCTAGCTGGAATACTCCACATAGGTTCAATGTTTTTAAGGCTTAAGTAGGATACTAAATGAATTCAGTTGAATAAGTCAGGAAGGTTGCTAAATGAAATGAAGGATACTAAATGAATTCAGTTGAACAGGTCTAGTACCAACACCTCTCCTCTATCTCTCGATTAAGTGAGGGAGTGACTTTAATATTGAGGGAGTGAGTTTTATTCTATATCAGTTTTATGAACTGTTTACATGTATATATATTAAAACATTTCTGCTCTGATTTACACATTTTTAATTAATTTTTTTACTTGTTAGGTTTTCTTCGAAATCTATACATATTAGGCTTCATTTATTATTCTTCCATCACACTCTTCTTTCAAGAGAGCAGTAGGCGTACAAAAGTCATAATTTGAACTCTCATCAGTTTAATGACATTTTATTCACATTTCCTATGGTGTTTTCCTCCACTTTCTCTCTTCACACTCCCTTTCGTTCTGCTTAGGGTACAACAAGCGTTAAGCTGGCTCACATCATCTCTACTCTTCCCTCATTGTCCTTGACCTTCTTTCATTCTTGCCCTTAACGCTATTATTCAACCCCAACTCATATTTAACCCCTATAATCTGATTCAAAGGACAAATACTATAGTGTCCTAATCATTTATTACAGAACGGATTGGAAACTATAAAAAGAAGAAAGTGTGATGAATAAAAAAAAGGATAGTTAAAATCCAAGGCTGATTTTGATTAGAAGCTCTTCCACAAAACCAACTATCTTCTCTTCAGGTTCTGCTTCTTTTGCTCACTATTTTAAAGAATTTCACTTGCATTTTTTGAGTTAAAAGAAGAAAAAAATCAATTTCCGTTACTTCTTACAATAAATAAATCCAGAGCATACATGGACCTTCTTCTATGACTATTAGCAATTTCATCAATCTCTAAGTTTAATGATATTTATGTATTGATGTTTTGTCGTTATTGGACTATATATAATATATACTCTAACCGTACATTCACTGATATAAATTTTCTGAAAATTTTAGGAATATATGTCTACCAAAAGTAACGGATTATGATTCAGACAACTTGCATCTTTATTACATACATCCCTTGGTTGCATCTTCAGGTTCCTCGGGTCAGTGGTAAGTGGTAATTATCATCACAGTTGCATCTTCTTTTTCTCATCATTAAATACATGTTGCTACTTTGTTTGGTAAGTGGTAATTATAAGCACTTGTGGAATTGAATATCAGAAGAATTTGGTTAAAGATTACATTTTCTATCTTGATCTTAATTGTTTCAAATTCAACAGGTCTGGAGTTTATTAGAGAAAGGTGAAATTTCACCCAATTTGAACACTGCCAAGACTTATTCAGGAGAGTCAAACTTTAAGATATACAATGTTGGTCGATTGGAGTCGGACACTATAAACAAGTACAAGAAAGACGACTCCTTGGGCTCAATTTCTATGGAGTAAGAAATCATGATTTATAGGTACTAAGTAGTGTTCCTTATTAGACAATTGTATTTGTGGTACATAAAAAAGATGCTATAATTGATGCATAATTTAGTAGTTTTTAGAACATATTCTATAACTGTGTTCCTTATTAAACAGTTGTATATATAAAAATGATGCTATTTATGAACATATGCTACACATTGTAAATAACTATGACATAATTCTAAAGTGGACCAATCATGTCTTTTGGTTTGTGACTTTTGGTTTCATACATTGAGTTTTGGTTTCCAGGTATACTAACTCATCCACATCCCTTTGTGTTAATATTTTTGATTATTTGATTGTTTGTTTGTTTTCTTTGTGCAGTGTCCCAGTTGTGATCGGACTTGCAAGCGAAAATTCCCTCAGACCCTTGGAAGAAATTATTGATCACAAATTTAGTTTATATTGAATTAGATGTTCATTTGATATTTTTTTCATAATGCTATAATTTTGATAGTATTGTTTTGGTTGGATTATTCTTTTTATTTCTTTAACAGGGTGGATAGTCCTATAAACAAAGGAAATTATGCCCAAATTTTCTAAAATATTTACATTTTTGTATTGTAATTTTTTTATGACTTTAATTTGTATTTGATGGATATGATGTTTTTGCGAGGTCCAATATAGACTATTAGTATTGTTGTTGTGGATTATTTTTATTTCTTAATAGCGTGGATAGTCCTATAAATAAAGAAAATTCTGCTCAAATTTTATAAATTGTTCACATTTGTGTTGTAAAAATTTTTAATTAAATTGTTTACACATTTAAAACTTTGGAAAATTTTCGTCGTGCCTTCAGGCACGGGCATTCCGCTAGTATATATATATATATATATATATATATATAGATGAAGTTGTCTAATGTACGCAACATCTCTTGTAGCACTAGCATACTGAAACCCAAAGTATTATTCGTCTTCCATATTTATCTACATATTCCCTTAGTTAGAATGTTATTAAGTGATTATACACTTCTGGACGACATGCTAATCACCCAAAGCACTAATCATCCAAAAATCCTAACTTGATATCCCAATTTCCACCTGTACACATTTACTCACTTATTCATGTCTTTCCCATATGCGAAAGCCATCCCCGATTAGTCTATGACTCTTCTTAACCCTCACACTCAGTTACATGAAAATTAAACTAATACTCGGACCTAAAATCCAATTACCAATCTTCAAACGGTGGAAAAAACTAGGACAAAAAAAAGGTGGCAAGCTAGCAGAGTCGACCTGGTTCGCTGGCAGAACTGAACGGATTCGACAAGCGAACTGGTTCGTTCCTCCCAATAAATTGGTTTACTTTGTGGAGATGCCGAAGCAACCTTTTGACAAGATTTTACCCTCAACCTCCATCTATGGTAGTTCAAACCTCCAACAAACTCCCATCCATGAACCCAAAATCATACCCGAACATATTATAGCAGTTTTCTACATAAAAATAATCTTGAAAACAATCTCCAATAATTAGAATAACAAGTTTAATCAAGATTCAACCAAATGACAAACCCTAGTTTTAAGATTCGTCTTCTTCTTATTAATTTATTCATTTATTGATCTTTCTTTATGTATTTACATTAGATTCATTCCAAACCCAAAAAATATATATTTTTTCACATGTTATTCTATACCATGGTTTGCATGAATAAATGTAACTGCAAAAGATTATCAAAGTAAGTAAATACTTTCTTGAAAGATGAAGAAATAAGAGTTTATCCTTATGAAATACTTCCTTTGGTGACGGTTCTACAACTCGAAGATGACAACTTTCCTTCTCATATCCTTTCTTCTCCCTTTTTTCTCACTTTCTCTTCTATTTTCTCACTCTCTCACAAAACCTACCTATTTTTGATGGATAGATAGAAGGCCTCATGTAATACTCGCCCCCATGACATTGGTCGTAGTTGTATGATTTGGTGACTTGGTATGACCAATTGGGCTCTGGGCAAGTTGGGGTGGATCATAAGTCAAATTTAGGCAACGTAGTGGCACTGACGCAATTAAATTGGAGTTTTATGGCCTAAAGTTAATATTGCGATTTTAGATGTCTTTCAAATGAGGAGAATTTATCATTCAAACGAGGATCAAATTGCTTCTAATGACTGAGAAAATGGTCAATTGTTCTTGATCATTGGAATCTCGTGAGAAAGTCGCATTCAAACAAGGTACTTAATTGTTCGAACGAAGGGATACTTCCCATTCCAGTAAGGTACTTCTCAAGCCTCATTTAACTACATGATTTTTCCTTGTTAGTACCTCATTATATATTTCATTTGAATGACAGATGATCTCATTTGTGTTGGGCCCAATGTCGTTCGAATGATGAGATAAAATTTTGAATATTCTGCACCTTTTAATGTGCTGTCACGACATGGATCATCGGATTTGATGATGTTTTGAGATCTCAGTGGCTTAGTTCAAAATGTGGGATAAAGGCTTGATGGACCATTGGATAAAATATTGAGTGTATGGGAGTTTATGAAATTTAATCTTTAGGGTTTAGGGTATTTAAATGAGGCTTTGGCTCATTTGGGCCACTTTCCATCAAATTTGTCCTCCCTCTCTAGCTCTTGGAGCTATTCCTCCCTCAACCACCACACACCGCCCTAACACCATCATTCCTACACCTTAAACCACAAAAGAATAACCATACTCTTCCATATTCAAGCTCTTAAAACCCAAATACACCAAAGGTTTAAGTAAGATGGGTTTTTATGTAGATGTTATTTGAAGAAGAAAGTAGAAGAAATTATGGAGTTTGAAGGGGGTCTTACATAGAGATTTCAAGGAGAAAGCTTAATGGATCTAGTCAACCTCTTTAAGTCCACTTTAGGAGGTGGGAGGTTTCCATCTTCTTCTACACTTCATCCTCCATTGCTGAATCTTCCTTTGAAGTGGGAAAATATACTCTTAGCATAAGAACTATATTTTTTCATGGAATTGGTTTTGTAGTTAGCGTTTGTAAGAGTAGGATGCATATATAATTTAAGAAAGTTGTTTTTTATTGTTTTAAGAAAATGGTTTATTAAAGATTATTGAGAAAAATGATATATTTCGAGAAATCTTGATATGTAAATATTTTATGGAATAAAATGTTTGAAATGATATTTCTGTTGTCAATTTTTTATGAACAAATACTATAAGGTTTTCTTGTGAAAATGGGGATTTTTATATAAATAAACATTTACCCAAGTTTTGAGGAAACAAAAATGTCTTTAAGGGCTCGTTTGGTTCTCTATTCAGAAAATTCGATTTAAACACTCTTTTTAAATACAGTTTTTAAATTCAGTTTTTTGTGTTTATAATTATTGGTGTGCGTTTGGTAAAGTTGTTTTTAAATACAGTTTTTTGAAAATTTGACAAAATTGACAAATATGTATATTTATATCATACATATGCGTGTGTGTGTGTGTGGATATATATATATATGTACATATAAACATACATAAAACTTTCATACATACATACATACATCATAAATTATATACATGTACATTTAATAACATGTATTTTTAGGTATATTTAATGAGGTATGTTGTGGAGTTTAATTATATATATATATATATATATATATATATATATATATATATATATATATATATATATATATATATATATAACTTTCATACATACATGATAGATGAATGTATACATATACATACATACATACATCATAAATTATATACACGTACATTTAATATCATGTATTTTTAGGTATATTTAATGAGGTATGTTAAGGAGTTTAACTCTCTCTCTCTCTCTCTCTCTATATATATATATATATATATATATAATGATGTCGCATATATAATTCACTATAAAATTATATACATACATGAATTGATAATATTTTTTAATACATATGTACTATATGTATATTTTATATTATTTCATACATTAATAATATATGTATAAAACTATATATAAGTATCATGTATCTGTTGATAACATTAGTTAACTTTATATTATTCCATACATAATTTTGTGTATATGTACATATATATTTTTTATTTATAAGAATTACACACATTAATGTATTATGTATGTATATTATATATTAAGGTATAATTGCTTTAAAATATTAAGAATGAATAATTCTGAGTTGAAAAAAAAAAACAGATGTTATAAAACACCCAAAATCTGTTTTCTGAAAAACTTGATTATAACACAGGAATATTATAATTCTGTGTTTCAAAACAGGTTGCCAAACGAAGATTTTTATCAGAATTGTATTTAAACACAGAAAACAGAATTATAGTTGCAAACCAAACATGCCCTAAGCTTGAAAATCATGTTCATGAAAATATTATGAAATTTCTATAATGAACCATGAGTTAGACACCATTTAATAGGATTTTTGGACTTAAAGTCAATCTCCTCATGTATATAAACTTGTAGTAATTTGATGATAAGCATATAAACAAGTTTAATGTTTTATTGCGATTTAACATGAAATAAAGAAAATGGAAATTTTCACCCTAAAAGCATGTTAAAAAGTTTTAACAATATGGCAAGTGTGTATTTCAAGACTACTTGTGAAAATAAAGGGAAAATGGAATTTTATTGTAGAGTAGTCTTCAAAAATGCCAAAGGGTTTTCTTAGTAAGGAAAGTAATGAAATAAAGAGATTTCCAACTTGAAAAGGATGTTAACTCCAAAGCGTGAAATGAGTGTTAGTAAGTAAGAAAATTTGAGAAGCTTGTATGCATAACTTAGTATGTTTTTTTAGGAAAATAGCACTAGTGAAAATAGATAAAAAAGAGTGATTGGAAATAAATGGGGAAAATGGTAATTTTAAATTAACTAGAACATTTTTATGAGTATGGTGATTTTCAAATTGTAACACTAGGTGGAGTGAAATCTCCGTATTTAGGCTTCCGCCAGTAAAAGGTGGAATAATGTGGGAATTTAATAAATCTTAAAACACAATAATATGGACTCGGATGAGATCGAGAAATAATTGACAAGGGCTAGAGACCAAGGGTGAAAGAGGCAAAAACAATTACCGTAGCATATGGTAGCTTAGCTGACAGTGTGGAGCCCATTAAAGTACGTGATTATTTATAGGATTTCAATAAAAAGACAACGAAAAGTGGAACATGTATAGAAATGGGTTGCATTGTGAATATAATAAAAGACAACCTAACTTGAATGAAATTAATAAATTTTCCCATTGAATGATAATGTTGCAAGTAAAGTGCGAAATTGAATAATACCCATGAAATAAAAGAAATGGTAAAGTTAAGTGATCTATTGTGTAATTAAGTAACTAAGGACGTTTACCCTGTAATTACCCAAGAATGTGTTTATGAAAGGTTTAAATGAAAAATAAGTATTTTCCAACACGGTGCGTGCGTGTATTGAAAGGTGATTTTCATGGAAAATACTAAGGTATATTTCGTATGAGTAAAGGGTAATTTTGATAAAAGAAGTGTTTTTTTCGAAATAAAGAAGTATTACTTCACAGTATTTAACCGGGTGTTTTAAATCAAGAAATTAATGTCATGATAAGAAAATGAGTTCTTTTTTAAAATTATGGCGAATTAATCGAAAAAATAACACTTTGGAACTAAACATTTTCATTCATTAATGTATATGTATGTATGCATACACACACACATGAAGTAATTTGCATGTGCATGTAGGCAAACGTGTTGGAGTCTCTTTTCTTCCATTCGATTCTATATTGCATTGTTGTATTTCCCACAGATCATTTAGATGATCCCCTCCTCTTTGTTACGATAGGTGTTATGCGATTTCGTATTTTGAGAGTTGTACTCGGGTAAGTATTCTTTTTATTTTTTGTTAGTAGCTCTGTATACATGGATTCTGGGAACGCTTCCCATGGGTCCCTAGCGTAGTTTGATTTAAATTGGAATGCCATGCCAAATAAGTGAAATGTTAATTAAGTAAAATTGGACTAGGAAATTATCTAGGTTGTCTCATTGCACTTCACACCTAATGTTCGAGCCGGACTAGGTTGACCACGAAAAACCCATAGATCCAGTTCGGGGCATTACAAATGGTATAAGAGTTCTAGGATCAAGGTGTAACACCCCGCCTAATTAAATACCGGGTTGCCAGTCCCATACCAAATTAAAACAGAATATACAGTTGGCTCATTCTTAGCATCACTGTCGAAAACATTTACAACTAACCCAATTCCCAATTAAGCTGGTGTTAAAAACTTTCCAAATTTAAATTTCAACAAAACCATTTTTAGTTTAAGAATAACACTACACATTTTATTCTACAACATTTATAACACAATAAATAACACAAAAGAATTTAAATGCAATTGGAATAAACATTCCCAAATAATATAAATCCTTTACAATAATCCCAACAATGTTAAATGTATTAAAAAGTCCCGAATACAATAGTATTTAACCCCGATAGAAAAAGATAACTGAATCCTTTGGGCGACATGCACTAACTAAGAATAGTGTGAATCAAAAGATGAAAGGCGTCTAAGCAAAAACTCCATAGCTCCATAGTTCAACATAATCTGCTAAGGTTGGCGTCCCTGTTGCTGGACACCTGATATAGAAGATACAATAGAAAAGAGAATATGCAAGGAAACGGGTCAGAGCCCGAATGTGTAGATGATTTTTAAAACAGCAAGTATTTAACAAGTGCAATAAAGCATTTATTATGTACATGTTAGATCCAACTCTCACTTGCTATTCTCACCTCTCAACTAGAGTGCACACTTAACGTTTCCTATTAACCTCCTAGTTAATGGTTCCTCTTTCCCAGTTTCCATATTATAATTCCACTCCCATATCATAATCCCCGTATGTCCCATACCATACGTCACATTATTATTAATTTACATTTCTCATTTATATGAATCGTTTCTCATTAACATGAATCATTTCTCATTAATATGAATTAAGCTTTTCAATTCTGTAAGAATAAACATTCATTAACTTAATTCCATTATCTTTCTCTATTCACCGTTATCTACAATTATCACTGTAGATAGATTTAACCACAATATATATCCATTCAATCATTTAATCCATTATATATATATTCATATATAATATGGCACCCTGAGTCATAGCTGCGGTGCAATGCATTACTCTGCTATCATGTCCCATCATCGCAGGTCGCCGAATAGGGGACTAAAGGTTCGGTAAGATTCCACAAACCACAAACAACAACAAATAAATTGGAGGCGAACATAGTTCTAGTATCCATGGGTCACGCACATACCTACGTACCCACAGTCAGCGGACTTATCAACTCCCCGATAAGTCTTTCATAGACCTATGTTCTCGAGCGACAAATCAAAGATCACATGGATTCATCAGGATATGACTTCCCTCATGAGCAAACCTCCCACCGATAGCAAGTAAGCTAGGTATGTCATACACATAAATCATCAATCAATCAAATAGGTATTATCATACATATAGTATACTAACAACAAGGTACTCACATTAACCTTAGTTTATTCCCTTACGTAGCATTATATCTCTTTAAATCCCACGTAATAAAATGTCATATCTTTACTTTATAATTTAATTATCCTCGCATCCTATAACATCTCTCCACTCCCGACGTCGTTAAGGTTCATGTGCGAAGCGTCTCACAAAGTCAAATCCAAACAAGGAACCCCTGCAATACACTACTACCTAACTTTGTCGATAGAGGAGGTCCGACAACTTTAACTATGCGATCGGGATAACCTCATACCTTCTTTCAACCAAATGTGTTCTAAACTACCATCTCTATCCAGGAGACACACCACTACGCTCTTGTATTACACTCTGTCCTTGCGAAATCAATAATGAGCTTAAACTCAGTCCTTGATGTTCAAATTGTAACCCTAAGGCTACCCTCACTCAATACACATGATTCAAATAGGTTTTTCCTCAACATATATTCAGTAAGAGGTCACTACTATCCTAGTGGTCCATAACATCATTTCTCCCGAATTACTACGAGTTTAGTTCCCCTTTTAATTAAGGTTAAAATTGATAATTTCAAATCTCTTATAAACACATCTTCTTTCACTTAGGATTAAACCCTCTTGTAAACTTAAGGATACCCAGGTGTTATATTAAATCACCCCTACTGGTCCTATCTTAAATCCTCATACATCCCCATTTGGAATTTAACAAATGAATATAGCAACCGAAATTCCATTCAATATAATTTTCATCGTTTTAATCACTTGGATCCAAATCAAATTAATTCAAATCTTATCAAGGGTTTACTGATATTTTCTAAGTCCCATAATATCCAAATAATAATCACCAAAGATCAACAAAAGGTTTGGGATAAGAATCAACATTTAAAAAGAAAAAACTTTACATATTCTGGGGAGGTCGATCGATTGAAGGTAGGGGTCGATCGATCGATCCCTCAGGTCACAACCTGGTTTTCTGCATTTTCCTGCAACTACGGGTTTCACCATTTTTATTCATTTTAGCCTTCGTATTAACATCCAAAATGACTTACAATCTTTACTACATGATATATCAACATAAATGAACGATTTCCATCACTCTAAACATCCTACAATCTTCAAGGGATTGGATTAAAAAGCATGTTTATCTCCTCATTTTCCAGAAAATCATCAACATATTAACTTCAAGAACACTTCAATGGTTTTCAGATTTTCTTCAACAGATTCATGACTATTTTGTGGATTATTATCAACCTAAAAGATGAGTTTATTTCCTATATCATTCCAGTTTCTAGAAATCCATTTAATACTCCATTATTTCTTCCAAACATGATAAATCTTCTCTTTTCATACTATTCTAACATGGACAATATACAAACTTAAATTGCCATTATCAAACACTTGCCTTTACTGAAGGTCTGATCCTTTGGTGTATTATATCTCAGTCGGTTGTCCCTTCTCCGGTCAACCTCCGGTGGTGGTTGGTGGTGGTGAACCTTGGTTCTAGTTCTTCTCCTTCCCAAGTAGGCTTTTCCCTTCCCAAGCACCCTTTCACTCTCTCTAGGAAGATGATTTCTCTAATTTGAGTAGAGGAGATGAATAACCCACATACACTTAATCTACCAATACTTATAATAGGACAAAATCCGAAATCACTATTCATCCCCCCTAGAAAAATGACCAAAATGCCCTTTCGGGTTGTTTATTCATTTCCAAATGACCTGAGACTCAAAATTAACATCCAAATAGACTTTTCTGACTATTTTGAACCTTTCGGACGGAAGGACGCAGTCGAAATGACTATAAGGTCGATAGAAAATAAATTTCCTTTTTAATTTAATAAACTAGTCCCGACACGTCCCATACCGCGTCTGACTAAAAATATAAATTACCGAATTTATATCATACAGTCATATCAATGACATCACATTCATATATTACCTAAATATCTTTAAGTAATATTTAGAATCATCCATTTTAATATCCACCGTCCGGATAAAACCCGAATTAATTAATTAATAATAAAATCCAATTAATCCATTAATTTAAAATATAACCCATTTTAAAAGTCATTTAAAATTACGGGGTATTACATACTTCCCCCCTTATAACAGAATTTCGTCCCGAAATTCAGGAATATAAGACATACTGGTAAGGTCAACTCCGAGTATAATTCTCACATCGCAAGAAATCCAAGATGTACCGCCCATACCGTACATTAACAAAATCCCTATTGATGTTATATGCCAAGCCTTACTATATAGTTTCAACTGAATCAAATTTAGACTTTAACTAATCTTCCCTATTCCGACCTTGTGACAAACTTTGGGAAAACTCAGCCTCACACATTGAACAAATAAATCCTGAAGTTCCAACTACTTACCTTTTTACAATAATGAAAACTACTACAATCCAACCATCCAGGGCGCCCATACACCCTCTCGTACCGCTTTCAATATTAAAATTTTCACAAAGGTTATAAACTCATATTCCAAAGACCTAACTTATTTCAACTCCCAACGGTTATTAGTTTCATGCGTGGGGTGTCTCGCAAGCGAAATCCAAACAATGGAACCACCCCGATACATTACTTCCTAAAGTAGTTGGTCATCGAAACTTCTAAGGTCCTTAGTCAATAGTATATAAAAATTTGGTTTATCGATTTTTAAAAAAAAATGGTTTATAGATCTACGCATCTACTCTCTTATAGAAGACAAGATGCAGGATAGTAGTAGTACATACGCTCTCTTATACCACAAGTCAATGAACGCCGATAGTCTCATCACGCTCGGACATGCCCAAGGTATGTAATCCCATGATAAAAATCAAACCCATGTGATAACATGTAATATATAGGTGTCCCACACCCCTCAGTGAGTCTACGTAAATAACGATGCTATAGGCTAAGTTTAGCAACCCTTTGGCCCACACAATATCAATCACTACAAAAATCAATATACGCTTCATAATCCCTTAGATAGAAAACATACCCTCATTCGCGGGTGGTGGTTGTTGATTCGCTGTCTGAAGGACGTTATATACACGCTCGTACTGACCCTACTGCGCGGGTGCTGCTGGAATGGGAGGTAGTTCTAGCACCAAAGCTGGAGCTGGAAGAGCAGCTGGTGGAAACACTGGTACCTGTGGCTCCTGTCGAGCATGTTGTTGCTGAGGGAATTTGTCTTTCTTAGGACAATCTTGACGTTTATGGCCATACTTTCCACACACGATACATTTTCCCGCAAAATTTCCACCACCTTGCCCCTGTTGACCCCGAACCTGCTGGCCATTACCTCCCTTCCCTTGGCCCTGATGAGCCTGTCTGTGGCCCTTATGGCCCTGTTGTCCTTGCCCAAAACCTCTATCCTCAAATCGAGAATCTCCATATCGCAAACGCTTAGCATAGTCCCCTATCTGGGAACCCTGCTCACTCTGACGCTGATGACTCTGCCCTGGCTGAGTTCCACTAGAACTGCCCCCAGTAGTCTTGCCTTGCAGGCTTGACCCAAACCCCCGCTTGACACCCTGATTATGTAAGCAGTTATCCTGGCAGTGGAGCATTGCAGCATTAAGAACATCTGCATACGTACGTAGTGAAAGATTCCCCAATAAATGTTGGCGAATTTTATAGTTCAACCCATCAGTGAACATTAGGATTCTCCTCTCCTCAGTAGGTACTTCAGCTGGTACCAAATTAGTTAATCTCGTAAACTCTTCCTCATATTCCGCCACAGTTTTCTCTCCCTGTTTCAAATCAAGTAGCTTCCGCCTCATCTCTGTCTGGATGGAGGAAGGAAAATACTTCCCATCAAACCGTATCCAAAAGTCTTGAATAGTCATTGTGTCCCTCGCCTTTATAGTGGTCGTAGCTTCCCACCATTGCAAGGCTGCCCCTACTAGCTTGAATGTGGCTAGTATTTGACGTTGAACCTTAATACATTCAATCATTCTCAAGTGCCGTTGGATATCTTTCTTCCATTGGCTAGCAGTCACAACATCTGATCCTCCCTGAAACTCAGGTGGGTGCGCTTTCTGAAAGGCATCCCTCGCTCGTTCCCATGCAGTAGGAAACACTTGCCCTTGCGCGGGTGGCACAACCGGTGCCGGTGCTGGAACCTGCTGAACAGCAGCTAAAGCTGCATTGACTACCTGAGCGACAATTGCAGCAACTTCGGCTGCAGTCATCGTACCCTGAGCTGGGGCGGGCTGAGGTGCACGTCGAGGAGCCATCTGAAATGAGAGAAAACTATCAGTATTTGATATCTCAAAATAGCTGAAGTTTGTACGCGTAAATAGAAAAGCAATAATCCTACTCATAGGGCTCTACATCAAAGAACGCTAAGCTGAAAACACAGTAAGTCGTACAGATCCTAAAGGACACTAGAACCTGATGCTCTGATACCACCTGTAACACCCCACCTAATTAAATACCGGGTGGCCAGTCCCATACCAAATTAAAACAGAATACACAGTTGGCTCATTCTTAGAATCACTGTCAGAAACATTTACAACTCACCCAATTCCCAAATAAGATGGTGTTAAAAACTTTCCAAATTTAAATTTCAACAAAACCATTTTTAGTTTAAGAATAACACTACACATTTTATTCTACAACACTGATAACACAATAAATAACACAAAAGAATTTAAATGCAATTGGACTAAACATTCCCAAAAAATATAAATCCTTTACAATAATCCCAACAATGTTAAATTTATTAAAAAGTCCCGAATACAATAGTATTTAACCCCGATAGAAAAAGATAACTGAATCCTTTGGGCGACATGCCCTAACTAAGAATACTGTGAATCAAAAGATGAAAGGCATCTAAGCAAAAACTCCATAGCTCCATAGTTCAACATAATCCGCTAAGGTTGGCGTCCCTGTTGCTGGACACCTGATATAGAAGATACAATAGAAAAGAAAATATGCAAGGAAACGGGTCAGAGCCCGAATGTGTAGATGATTTTTAAAACAGCAAGTATTTAACAAGTGCAATAAAGCATTTATTATGTACATGTTAGATCCAACTCTCACTTGCTATTCTCACCTCTCAACTAGAGTGCACACTTAACGTTTCCTATTAACCTCCTAGTTAATGGTTCCTCTTTCCCAGTTTCCATATTATAATTCCATTCCCATATCATAATCCCCGTATGTCCCATACCATGCATCACATTATTATTCATTTACATTTCTCATTTATATGAATCGTTTCTCATTAACATGAATCATTTCTCATTAATATGAATTAAACTTTACAATTCTGTAAGAATAAACATTCATTAACTTAATTCCATTATCTTTCTTTATTCACCGTTATCTACAATTATCACTGTAGATAGATTTAACCACAATATATATCCATTCAATCATTTAATCCATTATATATATATTCATATATAATACGGCACCCCGAGTCACAGCTGCGGTGCAATGCATTACTCTACTATCATGTCCCATCATCGCAGGTCGCCGAATAGGGGACTAAAGGTTTGGTAAGATTCCACGAACCATAAACAAATTGGAGGCGAACATAGTTCTCGTATCCATGGGTCACTCACATACCTACATACCCACAGTCAGCATACTTATCAACTCCCCGATAAGTCTTTCATAGACCAATGTTCTCGAGCGACAAATCAAAAATCCCATGGATTCATCAGGATGTGACTGCCCTCACGCGCAAACCTCCCACCGATAGCAAGCAAGCTAGGTATGTCATACACATAAATCATCAATCAATCAAATAGGTATTATCATACATATAGTATACTAACAACAAGGTACTCACATTAACCTTAGTTTATTCCCTTACGTAGCAATATATCTCTTTAAATCCCACGTATTAAAATGTCATATCTTTAATTCATAATTTAATTATCCTCGCATCCTATAACATCTCTCCACTCCTGACGACGTTAAGGTGCATGCGAGGAGCGTCTGGCAAAGCGAAATCCAAACTAGGAACCCCTCCAATACACTACTACCTAACTTTGTCGATTGAGGAGGTCCGACAACTTCAACTATGCGATCGAGATAACCTCATACCTTCTTTCGACCAAATATGTTCTAAACTCCCATCTCTATCCAGGAGACACACCACTACGCTCTTGTATTACACTCTGTCCTTGCGAAATCAATAATGAGCTTAAACTCAGTCCTTGATGTTCAAATTGTAACCCTAAGGCTACCCTCACTCAATACACATGATTCAAATAGGTTTTTCCTCAACATATATTCAGTAAGAAGTCACTACTATCCCAGTGGTCCATAACATCATTTCTCCCGAATTACTACGAGTTTAGTTCCCCTTTTAATTAAGGATAAAATCGATAATTTCAAATCTCTTATAAACACATCTTCTTTCACTTAGGATTAAACCCTCTTGTAAACTTAAGGATACCCAGGTGTTATATTAAATCACCCCTACTGGTCCTATCTTAAATCCTCATACATCCCCATTTGGAATTTAACAAATGAATCTAGCAACCGAAATTCCATTCACTATAATTTTCATCATTTTAATGACTTGAATCCAAATAAAATTAATTCAAATCTTATCAAGGGTTTACTGATATTTTCTAAGTCCCATAATATCCAAATAATAATCACCAAAGATCCACAAGAGGTTTGGGATAAGAATCAACATTTAAAAAGAAACAACTTTACATATTCTGGGGAGGTCGATCGATCGAAGGTAGGGGTCGATCGATCGATCCCTCAGGTAACAGTCTGGTTTTCTGCATTTCCTGCAACTACGGGTTTCATCATTTTTATTCATTCTAGCCTTCATATTAACATCCAAAATGACTTACAATCTTTACTACATGATATATCAACATATATGAACGATTTCCATCACTCTAAACATCCTAGAATCTTCAAGGGATTGGATTAAAAAGCATGTTTATCTCCTCATTTTCCAGAAAATCATCAACATATTAACTTCAAGAACACTTCAATGGTTTTCAGATTTTCTTCAACAGATTGATGACTATTTCGTGGATTATTATCAACCTAAAACATGAGTTTAATTCCTGTATCATTCCAGTTTCCAGAAATCCATTTAATACTCCATTATTTCTTCCAAACATGAATACTCTTCTCTTTTCATACTATTCTAACATGGACAATATACAAACTTAAATTTCCATTATCAAACACTTGCCTTTACTGAAGGTCTGATCCTTTGGTGTAGTATATCTCTGTTGGTTGTCCCTTCTCCGGTCAACCTCCGGTGGTGGTTGGTGGTGGTGAACCTTGGTTCTTGTTCTTCTCCTTCCCAAGTAGGCTTTTCCCTTCCCAAGCACCCTTTCACTCTCTCTAGGAAGATGATTTCTCTAATTTGTGTAGATGAGATGAATAACCCACATACACTTAATCTACCAATACTTATAATAGGAAAAAATCCTAAATCACTATTCATCCCCCAAGAAAAATGACCAAAATGCCCTTTCGGGTTGTCTATTCATTTCCAAATGACCCGAGACTCAAAATTAACATCCAAATAGACTTTTCTGACTATTTCGAACCTTACGGACGCAACGACGCAGTCGAAATGACTATAAGGTCGATAGAAAATTAATTTCCTATTTAATTTAATAAACTAGTCCCGACACGTCCCATACCGCGTCTGACTAAAAATATAAATTACCGAATTTATATCATACAGTCATATTAATGACATCACATTCATATATTACCTAAATTTCTTTAAGTAATATTTAGAATCATCCATTTTAATATCCACCGTCCGGATAAAACCCGAATGAATTAATTAATAATAAAATCCAATTAATCCATTAATTTAAAATATAACCCATTTTAAAAGTCATTTAAAATTACGAGGTATTATAACACCCCGAGTCACAGCTGCGGTGCAATGCATTACTCTGCTATCATGTCCCATCATCGCAGGTCGCCGAATAGGGGACTAAAGTTTCGGTAAGATTCCACGAACCACAAACAACCACAAACAAATTGGAGGCGAACATAGTTCTCGTATCCATGGGTCACTCACATACCTACGTACCCACAGTCAGCGGACTTATCAACTCCCCGATAAGTCTTTCATAGACCTATGTTCTCGAGCGACAAATCAAAGATCCCATGGATTCATCAGGATATGACTGCCCTCACGCGCAAACCTCCCACCGATAGCAAGTAAGCTAGGTATGTCATACACATAAATCATCAATCAATCAAATAGGTATTATCATACATATAGTATACTAACAACAAGGTACTCACATTAACCTTAGTTTATTCCCTTACGTAGCATTATATCTCTTTAAATCCCACGTATTAAAATGTCATATCTTTACTTCATAATTTAATTATCCTCGCATCCTATAACATCTCTCCACTCTCGACGACGTTAAGGTTCATGCGCAGAGCGTCTGGCAAAGCGAAATCCAAACTAGGAACCCCTCCAATACACTACTACCTAACTTTGTCGATCGAGGAGGTCCGACAACTTCAACTATGCGATCGGGATAACCTCATACCTTCTTTCAACCAAATGTGTTCTAAACTCCCATCTCTATCCAGGAGACACACCACTACGCTCTTGTATTACACTCTGTCCTTGCGAAATCAATAATGAGCTTAAACTCAGTCCTTGATGTTCAAATTGTAACCCTAAGGCTACCCTCACTCAATACACATGATTCAAATAGGTTTTTCCTCAACATATATTCAGTAATAAGTCACTACTACCATAGTGGTCCATAACATCATTTCTCCCGAATTACTACGAGTTTAGTTCCCTTTTTAATTAAGGTTAAAATCGATAATTTCAAATCTCTTATAAACACATCTTCTTTCACTTAGGATTAAACCATCTTGTAAACTTAAGGATACCCAGGTGTTATATTAAATCACCCCTACTGGTCCTATCTTAAATCCTCATACATCCCCATTTGGAATTTAACAAATGAATCTAGCAACCGAAATTCCATTTAATATAAATTTCATCATTTTAATGACTTGAATCCAAATAAAATTAATTCAAATCTTATCAAGGGTTTACTGATATTTTCTAAGTCCCATAATATCCAAATAATAATCACCAAAGATCCACAAAAGGTTTGGGATAAGAATCAACATTTAAAAAGAAACAACTTTACATATTCTGGGGAGGTCGATCGATCGAAGGTAGGGGTCGATCGATCGATCCCTCAGGTAACAGCCTGGTTTTCTGCATTTCCTGCAACTACGGGTTTCACCATTTTTATTCATTCTAGCCTTCATATTAACATCCAAAACGACTTACATTCTTTACTACATGATATATCAACATATATGAACGATTTCCATCACTCTAAACATCCTAGAATCTTCAAGGGATTGGATTAAAAAGCATGTTTATCTCTTCATTTTCCAGAAAATCATCAACATATTAACTTCAAGAACACTTCAATGGTTTTCAGATTTTCTTCAATAGATTCATGACTATTTCGTGGATTATTATCAACCTAAAACATGAGTTTAATTCCTATATCATTCCAGTTTCCAGAAATCCATTTAATAATCCATTATTTCTTCCAAACATGAATAATCTTCTCTTTTCGTACTATTCTAACATGGAAAATATACAAACTTAAATTGACATTATCAAACACTTGCCTTTACTGAAGGTCTGATCCTTTGGTGTAGTATATCTCAGTTGGTTGTCCCTTCTCCAGTCAACCTCCGGTGGTGGTTGGTGGTGGTGAACCTTGGTTCTTGTTCTTCTCCTTCCCAAGTAGGCTTTTCCCTTCCCAAGCACCCTTTCACTCTCTCTAGGAAGATGATTTCTCTAATTTGTGTAGAGGAGATGAATAACCCACATACACTTCATCTACCAATACTTATCATAGGACAAAATCCTAAATCACTATTCATCCCCCAAGAAAAATGACCAAAATGCCCTTTCGGGTTGTCTATTCATTTCCAAATGACCCGATACTCAAAATTAACATCCAAATAGAGTTTTTTGACTATTTCGAACCTTCCGGACGCAACGACGCAGTCGAAATGACTATAAGGTCGATAGAAAATAAATTTCCTATTTAATTTAATAAACTAGTCCCGACACGTCCCATACCGCGTCTGACTAAAAATATAAATTACCGAATTTATATTATACAGTCATATCAATGACATCACATTCATATATTACCTAAATTTCTTTAAGTAATATTTAGAATCATCCATTTTAATATCCACCGTCCGGATAAAACCCGAATGAATTAATGAATAATAAAATCCAATTAATCCATTAATTTAAAATATAACCCATTTTAAAAGTCATTTAAAATTACGAGGTATTATAACACCCCGAGTCACAGCTGCGGTGCAATGCATTACTCTGCTATCATGTCCCATCATCGCAGGTCGCCGAATAGGGGACTAAAGTTTTGGTAAGATTCCACGAACCACAAACAACAACAAACAAATTGGAGGCGAACATAGTTCTCGTATCCATGGGTCACTCACATACCTACGTACCCACAGTCAGCGGACTTATCAACTCCCCAATAAGTCTTTCATAGACCTATGTTCTCGAGCGACAAATCAAAGATCCCATGGATTCATCAGGATATGACTGCCCTAACGCCCAAACCTCCCACCGATAGAAAGTAAGCTAGGTATGTCATACACATAAATCATCAATCAATCAAATAGGTATTATCATTTATATAGTATACTAACAACAAGGTACTCACATTAACCTTAGTTTATTCCCTTACATAGCATTATATCTCTTTAAATCCCACGTATTAAAATGTCATATCTTTACTTCATAATTTAATTATCCTCGAATCCTATAACATATCTTCACTCCCGACGACGTTAAGGTTCATGCGCGGAGCGTCTGGCAAAGCGAAATCCAAACAAGGAACCCCTCCAATACACTACTACCTAACTTTGTCGATCGAGGAGGTCCGACAACTTCAACTATGCGATCGGGATAACCTCATACCTCCTTTCAACCAAATGTGTTCTAAACTCCATCTCTATCCAGGAGACACACCACTACACTCTTGTATTACACTCTGTCCTTGCGAAATCAATAATGAGCTTAAACTCAGTCCTTGATGTTCAAATTGTAACCCTAAGGCTACCCTCACTCAATACACATGATTCAAATAGGTTTTTCCTCAACATATATTCAGTAATAAGTCACTACTATCCTAGTGGTCCATAACATCATTTCTCCCGAATTACTACGAGTTTAGTTCCCTTTTTAATTAAGGTTAAAATCGATAATTTCAAATCTCTTATAAACACATCTTCTTTCACTTAGGATTAAACCCTCTTGTAAACTTAAGGATACCCAGGTGTTATATTAAATCACCCCTACTGGTCCTATCTTAAATCCTCATACATCCCCATTTGGAATTTAACTAATGAATCTAGCAACCGAAATTCCATTCAATATAATTTTCATCATTTTAATGACTTGAATCCAAATCAAATTGATTCAAATCTTATCAAGGGTTTACTGATATTTTCTAAGTCCCATAATATCCAAATAATAATCACCAAATATCCACAAAAGGTTTGGGATAAGAATAAACATTTAAAAAGAAACAACTTTACATATTCTGGGGAGGTCGATCGATCGAAGGTAGGGGTCGATCGATCGATCCCTCAGGTCACAGCCTGGTTTTCTGCATTTCCTGCAACTACGGGTTTCACCACTTTTATTCATTCTAGCCTTCATATTAACATCCAAAATGACTTACAATCTTTACTACATGATATATCAACATATATGAACGATTTCCATCACTCTAAACATCCTAGAATCTTCAAGGGATTGGATTAAAAAGCATGTTTATCTCCTCATTTTCCAGAAAATCATCAACATATTAACATCAAGAACACTTCAATGGTTTTCAGATTTTCTTCAACAGATTCATGATTGTTTCGTGAATTATTATCAACCTAAAACATGAGTTTAATTCCTATATCATTCCAGTTTCCAGAAATCCATTTAATACTCCATTATTTCTTCCAAACATGAATAATCTTCTCTTTTCATACTATTCTAACATGGACAATATACAAACTTAAATTGCCATTATCAAACACCTGCCTTTACTGAAGGTCTTATCCTTTGGTATACTATATCTCAGTGGGTTGTCCCTTCTCCGGTCAACCTCCGGTGGTGGTTGGTGGTGGTGAACCTTGGTTCTTGTTCTTCTCCTTCCCAAGTAGGCTTTTCACTTCCCAAGCACCCTTTCACTCTCTCTAGGAAGATGATTTCTCTAATTTGTGTAGAGGAGATGAATAACCCACATACACTTAATCTACCAATAGTTATAATAGGACAAAATCCGAAATCACTATTCATCCCCTCTAGAAAAATGACCAAAATGCCCTTTCGGGTTGTCTATTCATTTCCAAATGACCCGAGACTCAAAATTATCATCCAAATAGACTTTTTTGACTATTTCAAACCTTCCGGACGCAACGACGCAGTCGAAATGACTATAAGGTCGATAGAAAATAAATTTCATTTTTAATTTATTAAACTAGTCCCGACACGTCCCATACCGCGCCTGACTAAAAATATAAATTACCGAATTTATATCATACAGTCATATCAATGACATCACATTCATATATTACCTAAATATCTTTAAGTAATATTTAGAATCATCCATTTTAATATCCACCATCAGGATAAAACCCGAATGAATTAATTAATATTAAAATTCAATTAATCCATTAATTTAAAATATAACCCATTTTAAAAGTCATTTAAAATTACGGGGTATTATAACACCCCGAGTCACAGCTGCGGTGCAATGCATTACTCTGCTATCATGTCCCATCATCGCAGGTCACCGAATAGGGGGCTAAAGTTTTGGTAAGATTCCACGAACCACAAACAACAACAAACAAATTGGAGGCGAACATAGTTCTCGTATCCATGGGTCACGCACATACCTACGTACCCACAATTAGCGGACTTATCAATTCCCCGATAAGTCTTTCATAGACCTATGTTCTCGAGCGAGAAATCAAAAATCCCATGGATTCATCAGGATATGACTGCCCTCACGAGCAAACCTCCCACCGATAGCAAGTAAGCTAGGTATGTCATACACATAAATCATCAATCAATCAAATAGGTATTATCATACATATAGTATACTAACAATAAGGTACTCACATTAACCTTAGTTTATTCCCTTACGTAGCATTATATCTCTTTAAATCCCACGTATTAAAATGTCATATCTTTACTTCATAATTTAATTATCCTCGCATCCTAAAACATCTCTCCACTCCTGACGACGTTAAGGTTCATGCGCGGAGGATCTGGCAAAGCGAAATCCAAACAAGGAACCCCTCCAATACACTACTACCTAACTTTGTCGATCGAGGAGGTCCGACAACTTCAACTATGCGATCGTGATAACCTCATACCTTATTTCAACCAAATGTGTTCTAAACTCCCATCTCTATCCAGGAGACACACCACTACGCTCTTGTATTACACTCTGTCCTTGCAAAATCAATAATGAGCTTAAACTCAGTCCTTGATGTTCAAATTGTAACCCTAAGGCTACCCTCACTCAATACACATGATTCAAATAGTTTTTTCCTCAACATATATTCAGTAAGAAGTCACTACTATCCTAGTGGTCCATAACATCATTTCTCCCAAATTACTACGAGTTTAGTTCCCCTTTTAATTAAGGTTAAAATCAATAATTTCAAATCTCTTATAAACACATCTTCTTTCACTTAGGATTAAACCCTCTTGTAAACTTAAGGATACCCAGGTGTTATATTAAATCACCCCTACTGGTCCTATCTTAAATCCTCATACATCCCCATTTGGAATTTAACAAATGAATCTAGCAACCGAAATTCCATTCAATATAATTTTCATCATTTTAATGACTTGAATCCAAATAAAATTAATTCAAATCTTATCAAGGGTTTACTGATATTTTCTAAGTCCCATAATATCCAAATAATAATCACCAAAGATACACAAAAGGTTTGGGATAAGAATCAACATTTAAAAAGAAACAACTTTACATATTCTGGGTAGGTCGATCGATCGAAGGTAGGGGTCGATCGATCGATCCCTCAGGTCACAACCTGGTTTTCTGCATTTCCTGCAACTACAGGTTTCACCATTTTTATTCATTCTATCCTTCATATTAACATCCAAAATGACTTACAATCTTTACTACATGATATATCAACATATAGGAACGATTTCCATCACTCTAAACATCCTAGAATCTTCAAGGGATTGGATTAAAAAGCATGTTTATCTCCTCATTTTCCAGAAAATCATCAACATATTAACTTCAAGAACACTTCAATGGTTTTCAGATTTTCTTCAACAGATTCATGACTGTTTCGTGGATTATTATCAACCTAAAACATGAGTTTAATTCCTATATCATTCCAGTTTCCAGAATTCCTTTTAATACTCCATTATTTCTTCCAAACATGAATAATCTTCTCTTTTCATACTATTCTAACATGGACAATATACACACTTAAATTGCAATTATTAAACACTTGACTTTACTAAAGGTCTGATCCTTTGGTGAAGTATATCTCAGTTGGTTGTCCCTTCTCCGGTCAACCTCCGGTGGTGGTTGGTGGGGGTGAACCTTTGTTCTTGTTCTTCTCCTTCCCAAGTAGGCTTTTCCCTTCCTAAGCACCCTTTCACTCTCTCTAGGAAGATGATTTCTCTAACTTGTGTAGAGGAGATGAATAACCCACATACACTTAATCTACCAATACTTATAATAGGACAAAATCTGAAATCACTATTCATCCCCCCTAGAAAAATGACCAAAATGCCCTTTCGGGTTGTCTATTCATTTCCAAATGACCCGAGACTCAAAATTAACATCCAAATAGAGTTTTTTGACTATTTCGAACCTTACGGACGCAACGACGCAGTCGAAATGACTATAAGGTCGATAGAAAATAAATTTCATTTTTAATTTAATAAACTAGTCCCGACACGTCACATACCGCGTCTGACTAAAAATATAAATTATCGAATTTATATCATATAGTCATATCAATGACATCACATTCATATATTACCTAAATATCTTTAAGTAATATTTAGAATCATCCATTTTAATATCCACCGTCCGGATAAAACCCGAATGAATTAATTAATAATAAAATCCAATTAATCCATTAATTTAAAATATAACCCATTTTAAAAGTCATTTAAAATTACGGGGTATTATAACACCCCGAGTCACAGCTGCGGTGCAATGCATTACTCTGCTATCATGTCCCATCATCGCAGGTTGCCGAATAGGGGACTAAAGTTTTGGTAAGATTCCACGAACCACAAACAACAACAAACAAATTGGAGGCGAACATAGTTCTCGTATCCATGGGTCACGCACATACCTACGTACCCACAATTAGTGGACTTATCAACTCCCCGATAAGTCTTTCATAGACCTATGTTCTCAAGCGAGAAATCAAAGATCCCATGGATTCATCAGGATATGACTGCCCTCACACGCAAACCTCCCACCGATAGCAACTAAGCTAGGTATGTCATACACATAAATCATCAATCAATCAAATAGGCATTATCATACATATAGTATACTAACAACAAAGTACTCACATTAACCTTAGTTTATTCCCTTACGTGGCATTATATCTCTTTAAATCCCACGTATTAAAATAACATATCTTTACTTCATAATTTAATTATCCTCGCATCCTATAACTTCTCTCCACTCCCGACGTCACTAAGGTTTATGCGCGGAGCGTCTCGCAAAGCGAAATCCAAACAAGGAACCCCTCCAATACACAACTACCTAACTTTGTCGATCGAGGAGGTCCGACAACTTCAACTATGCGATCGAGATAACCTCATACCTTATTTCAACCAAATGTGATCTAAACTCCCATCTCTATCCAGGAGACACACCACTACGCTCTTGTATTACACTCTGTCCTTGCGAAATCAATAATGAGCTTAAACTCAGTCCTTGATGTTCAAATTGTAACCCTAAGGCTACCTTCACTCAATACACATGATTCAAATAGGTTTTTCCTCAACATATATTCAGTAAGAAGTCACTACTATCCTACTGGTCCATAACATCATTTCTCCCGAATTACTACGAGTTTAGTTCTCATTTTAATTAAGGTTAAAATCGATAATTTCAAATCTCTTATAAACATATCTTCTTTCACTTAGGATTAAACCCTCTTGTAAACTTAAGGATACCCAGGTGTTATATTAAATCACCCCTACTGGTCCTATCTTAAATCCTCAAACATCCCCATTTGGAATTTACCAAATGAATCTAGCAACCGAAATTCCATTCAATATAATTTTCATCATTTTAATCACTTAAGTCCAAATCAAATTAATTCAAATCTTATCAAGGGTTTACTGATATTTTCTAAGTCCCATTATATCCAAATAATAATCACCAAAGATCCACAAAAGGTTTGGGATAAGAATCAACATTTAAAAAGAAACAACTTTACATATTCTGGGGAGGTCGATCGATCGAAGGTAGGGGTCGATCGATCGATCCCTCAGGTCACAGCCTGGTTTTCTGCATTTCCTGCAACTACGGGTTTCACCATTTTTATACATTCTAGCCTTCATATTAACATCCAAAATGACTTACATTCTTTACTACATGATATATCAACATATATGAACGATTTCGATCACTCTAAACATCCTAGAATCTTTAAGGGATTGGATTAAAAAGCATTTTTATCTCCTCATTTTCCAGAAAATCATCAACATATTAGCTCCAAGAACACTTCAATGGTTTTCAGATTTTCTTCAACAGATTCATGACTATTTCGTGGATTATTATCAACCTAAAACATGAGTTTAATTCCTATATCATTCCAGTTTCCAGAAATCCATTTAATACTCCATTATTTCTTCCAAACATGAATAATCTTCTCTTTTCATACTATTCTAACATGGACAATATACAAACTTAAATTTCCATTATCAAACACTTGCCTTTACTGAAGGTCTGATCCTTTAGTGTAGTATATCTCTGTTGGTTGTCCCTTCTCCGGTCAACCTCCGGTGGTGGTTGGTGGTGGTGAACCTTGGTTCTTGTTCTTCTCCTTCCCAAGTAGGCTTTTCCCTTCCCAAGCACCCTTTCACTCTCTCTAGGAAGATGATGTCTCTAATTTGTGTAGAGGAGATGAATAACCCACATACACTTAATCTACCAATACTTATAATAGGACAAAATCCGAAATCACTATTCATCCCCCTAGAAAAATGACCAAAATGCCCTTTCGGGTTGTCTATTCATTTCCAAATGACCCGAGACTCAAAATTAACATCCAAATAGACTTTTCTGACTATTTCGAACCTTCCGGACGCAACGACGCAGTCGAAATGACTATAAGGTTGATAGAAAATAAATTTCCTTTTTAATTTAATAAACTAGTCCCGACACGTCCCATACCGCGTCTGACTAAAAATATAAATTACCGAATTTATATCATACAGTCATATCAATGACATCACATTCATATATTACCTAAATATCTTTAAGTAATATTTAGAATCATCCATTTTAATATCCACCATCCGGATAAAACCCAAATGAATTAATTAATAATAAAATCCAATTAATCCATTAATTTAAAATATAACCCATTTTAAAAGTCATTTAAAATTACGGGGTATTACACAAGGTTCCTTTCGAGAGTGACATGGTGAGGTTAGTAGTGGATCCTTCGATGTTGGTGTTGGTTTTGGTCCGATCACACTAGAAAGGGGACGGTTTCATTAATATTCTCTACGAAAGAGTCAAGAAGATTAGCATAATGGGAAATAAGTGGACAAGTGTCATGTGTCCAAGTTAGTTACCATTAATAGCTTTCGCGCTTCTGATTTAGACATGTTAGTAATTTGTGAGTGTATATACGAACCAATAGTGGTGACACCACAATTTTTAGTGTGAGGTGCTTTTGTGTCAACCCTTAATGATGTGATAGGCCTTGTAAGATGTAAACAATGGAAGATGACATCCATTGAAGTAGAGACATGAGTTATTTAATGTCAACTACGGAGAATAGGTGACTAGAGTGTCAGGTTTAATCAATATTCATTTTATGATAAAGACACATTAAGTTCCTTGGTTTGGTACTTACGGGTAGTTAATAATGTTGATGTGATTAGGAAAACATGATCCTTGGGGTAGTGTCATGTAGTAAGCATTTAAAAATTGGATGGGCATGTAGACCCATATCAGTCGTTAGTAGAGGATGTGTACTCAGTCGTAGTTGATAAGGATACAATCATTATAATTAAGTTCTTTGATAATTGTCGATTGGAAATTGAATCTCGTAAGCTGTAATGAGAGTTAAAGGCGTCCATTGGTGGTAAGTATGTTACGACTGTAACAATGATGAGTTGAATTGACATTGGAGCAAACCATAGATAGTCTTCCACGATGTGGTTTTCAAGAGTATGATGCAACTTTTAAGGAATAGGATCCCTTGTGCCGTCAGTCGAGTGGACATAGAGGATAATGGGTTATGTATGACATCATATATCTTGCCATCATCATTAGTAGTTTAATCATGTTATTTAATGCATAGTATATGGCATCGGCCATTTGGAAGACGATTTTTGGACCTTTATTGGATCTCGAGTAGAGAACCGTAGGTTAGACCTATGCTAGAGTTTTGAACAAAATGGAAAATAAGATTTTTATCTCAATACCATAGCCCATTCTAGTGCCCTAAGTGATGACTAAATGCAAGATGGTTTCGGTTCTAGTATGATTTAAGGAATTCGTTAGAGTATCCTTGGGACTTATTGCGTGTAGCGTTATTAAGTAATAGACATCTACCTATCACGTGATGCCTTGAAGCGTTCAACAACTAAAGTTTGCCACGTGTGGAGACTTGTAGGTTAGTATATTGGTGAGTATCTAATAGCCACGGTAGCGATATTAGGAAATCGGTAGAGCGTACTTACTGTGGAGAAATCATAGGTGAGGAAATTTTGGTAGGAACTTGGTGGCAGTTATGTTAAGGTATTCTTGGTGTCCTTAAGGGACCAGTTAAGTTCAATATTATGGAGTGCACGTGCTCTAGTGATAGTTGTATTGAAGGTCATGCAGTGATATAAGGTCATAGGCTCAGAAGAGTCGAATAGTGGATGTCCTTGGTACTGTGGTTCAAACTCGCATAAATAGATGATGTAATCATCTAAGGGAAATTGGAGACTTGCGTTATGATTGGGCTTGATGATCCCTTATCCTAAAATGACTACTGTAGGAATTGTCATACTCGATTTTTATGCATACTAGGAAATGTATTTAGACATAGATTTATAATGTCATGTAAGATGTTTAAAAATGGCACCCAAAAAGGAATATCGACGCATGATTAGGATGATGAGATGTGTCGATAGTATAAGTTACAATATCCTAGCAAGGAAGGGACAAGTTCTTGGCATGTCTTTTCGAACGGGTGGGAGTTAGGAGGTGTAGTCCATTATAGTACTTGCTCTCCTTGGAGTTATAATGATGATTGGTGTGGCAGTCACATAGATTCAATTTTAGTGGAAATTAGGGATTTACATGGAGACGACCTTATGATAATTTTTGGTTGTAACGAGGTAACTGTTTCACCAAATTGAACATCACATAAGGAAATTTTGGGATACAACCACCATGCGATAAAGTAGATAATGACCTAGGTGTGTTAGATTGGTCACGACATCATGCTGACTAGATATATGGACACTGTGAGAATTCACAGAGGCTTTGGGCATTCATTAATTGGAGTGGTTCACAATTGTCAAGGATGTAAGGAGGAAGCCTTACCCTAAGGAGGTAATTCTAGTGTTTGATTTCCCAAAGGAAAATAGGTTGGTATGTTGCTTTCATCTTACGGGAGTGAATGGTTTGTGATCTTATTCGTCACGGTTCGTGACTCGAGCTAGGTGTAACACCCCGTATTTTTGTGCATTTAATATTTAATTAATTCAGAATTTTAAATTACTTGGGTTGTAATTTTAATTGAATTAATTATGGCAATATATTTATTTAAATATTAATCGGGGAGTGAATGGTTAATGTTTAGGGAAATTTATTTACTAAGTGAATAGTAATAATTTAATTACGTCATTTCGAGTATTAATGACGAGGTATACACTTATCCCAGTTGGGAGTCGGTATAGACTAAATGGGGTGTGAGATAAGGATTTTTATAAATTAATTCGGATGTCAATTCTGACTGCGCGGTTGAGTCCGGATGGGTTGAGATAGTCAGAAAAGAGTACCCGGGGGGAGTAATTGGGTCTCGGGGTAATTTTGGGCATAGTCGGGCCCACACGGGGTGAGTTGGGCCACTTTAATTGAGCCCATTAGGTGAAAAACGTGATTAAGGGTTTTTAACCTAATGTTGAGATTAGGAAATCAGCAGCCATCACAAATCTAAGCCTAGGGCTTGAGAGTGAAATTGGGGGAAAGCTTAGCAAAAGCCAAATTGAGGATTTTGGAGCCAAATCGAGGGACTACGCCAACGAAATCAGACACTACGAACACTTTCAGGCTAGTGGTTAACTGTTGTGGTTTCTAAAAGTTTGATAATCAATTCATATCATGGTGATTTGTGTATGAAAATTCGTTTTGGGTGTGTCACCAAAATCTAAATTGGGTTTTTTGTAAATTTATATACCTTAATGAGATTTAGGGGGAGATTAATCGTGTTTATGATTCTAGGATGTAGAGAACTGAATCAGATGTTAAAATCAGTAAGATTAGAGGGTTAATTACTGATAAAAGGAATAAAATTCATATTGGGGATTGAAAACCCGGATAATACCCAATTCGGGAAAAAGTAGGAAATTTTGAGATTTAATTCCAGATTGATGTTCTATAAGGTGCTTTGATCCTATTCTGATGTAGAAATAGGGTTGATTGGGCTCGGGTTAGTCCAGGGGAAAGAATGAAAGTTGGAGATTTTCGTTAATGGTGGAACAGTTTGTTGGAGAAGACGAAGTCAGGGACGATCGATCGATTGACCCAGGCGTTCGATCGATCGATGATTCGGAATTCTGGCAGTTCGCCCAGTTTGTATATAAGGGGAAAATTAATTAAATTTAACTCCCAAACATTTATTTAGTGATAAATAATTATGAAACAAATATTCCTAGTAATTATGGGAAAGAGTAATTGGGACTAGGATGAATTTATGTGGGACATTTAATGGATAAATTTGAGAGACTTTATTCCAAAATAGTGAGGTTCGGATCAAGTGAGTGAATCCGGTTATATTGGTAAAGCGACCCAAGGTATGAATTAAGTTTGGAGATAGACTAAGTAATTTAGAGTCGGGATAAAGACTCGGGAAATATTAAGATACGGACCAAGTAAGTGAGTCCGGGGATAATGGTTGGGTGACACCAAGTTACTAAATTAATAAGAGTGACAATTAATTTAATTAGAATCGGTTTGTAGACTCGGGTAGTATTAAATTAATAAGTTTATTAATTAATTTAATTAGAGTCGATTTGTAGACTTGTGTAGGATTAAATTAATAAGGGTGTTAATTAATTTAATTAAAGTCGGTTTGTAGACTCGGGTATGATTAAATTAATGGGTGGGATAATTAGTTTAATCAGAATCGGATTGTAGACTCGTGATGGGTACTTATTAATTAATGTGATAATTAATTATATTAGAGTCGGACCACAGACTCGGATTTTTGTTGATTAATTAATGGGTAAATTAATTAAATTAGAGTCGGACGATAGACTCGGGGCGGCATTTAAATTTACAAGTGTGTTAATTAATTTAATTAGAGTCGGATGTTAGACTCGGTGAGGTATTAAATTAATATGTGTGTCAATTAATTTAATTAGATTCGGGTGATAGACTCGGGAAGGTATTAAGTTAATAAGTTTGTCAATTAATTTAATTGGAGTCGGACCTTAGACTCGGGGAAAGTATTATATAAATTAAATATTGAGTTAAAATTATTAGAGTCGGACCATAGGCTCGGGAAGACGATAAATTATTAAGTGAGTAAATTAGCTACATTGAGTCGGGCCACAGACTCAGGAAATTTCAGGCAGTGTACGGGACTTGGAGTACACGGTAGAGCCGGGGTTTATATTATATATATACGGTGTAGTGATAGTATATATATACGTGTATATATTGTGTGATATTAAATTACAGGCAGTGTACGGGATTTTGAGTATACGGTAAAGCCGGAGTTTATATTATATATATACGGTGTGGTGATAGTATATATATACGTGTATTTATTTTGCGTGATACTAAATATCAGTGATTAGATATTTATTAAATTTATATACTCTAATGCTATCAAGGGAGGTTGCGCGATATGAGTGAATCCCCTAGCTTGAGGAGTAGGGCGAGTATATCCCCAGGTCATAGCGTCCGGTATATATGGGTGAGGGATTTATATCACTTTCAGGGAAGGAATATGTACGCCTCCACTTCGTTTATATTTTGGTTCAAGTTGGTGAGCGATTCCAACTTGGGGAAAAACTAGGTTTTGTGAGCACACTCCTAGTGAGGTAGCATTCTAGAGGGAATCATCCGGTGAGGGTAAACTCGGAAGGATGGGTATACGTATGATATATGTGTGGTTGTTAGTAAAGGTACGTATAATATGGTAGTAAATATTATATGTAGGTGATAATACAGTGTGTGATGTATTTACTTTATATAACTCGGGTTACAGTTATATGCAGTTAATTAATGGGAAATTAATTAACTTAATTATTAGTGGGAATAATACAGTGTGTGATGTATGTATTTTATATAACTTGTGACACGGTTATATGCTGCTATTTAAGAGGAATTAATTAAGTTAATTGTAAAATAACTTATAATTCAAAAATCATTATACTCGGGTTAGAGTAGTATGGCAAGGGATGGTTATACCAGGACTAGTTGGACGGGGTGGTAGAACTAGGTGGGTTAAGGTAACCGGTAAGTGTGCACAATAGTGGAGGGATGAGAATGTCCTCAAGGTAGTGCGACACTAACTTAAATATGAAGCGCATTCCTGCATTTTAAATTACTGCAGTTAATTCACTTGCTAAATATTTTCAAAATGTTTTGGGTTCTAACCCTTGCTATAAAACTATTTTCAAAACCTTTTAGGTGTCCAGCCACAGGGACGTCAGGATTGATAATCTATTCTAGGGACACGGAGCTGCGGCATATGTGGATGCTAGCAGGAGTTTGGATTAGACGCATCATTCATTCATTCCTAGAGTAGGAATCTTGTATCAGTTTCAGTTTTATTTAGGGCTTGTCGCCCAGACTTCTCCGTACAGTTTTCAGATGTTGAATATTTGTATTTGGATTATTTCTTTGGTGGCCGGTGATTTATTCGGCATGTTGTGTAATTATGATTCAGTTTATTTTCATTCAGATGTGTGAATGGTTTATATTTAATTCCGCATGTATTGTTTTGTTTATTTAAAAAGTTAAAATTGGCACCAGTTTTTGGAATACTAGGTGGTTAGTAAGTTTTAAAAAGTTTTCGACAGTGATGCTAAGGATGATCCAACTGGGATTCCTGTTTTAATTTGGTATAGGACTGATCACCCGGTATTTTATTAGGCGGGGTGTCACAGATGGTATCAGAGTATCAGGTTCTAGTGTCCTTAGGATCTGTGCGGCTTTTCACCTTTCGGCTTAGCAATCTTTGATATAGAGCCCTATTATAGGATTGTTGTATTCTCATACGTATGCGCATATACGTTCTTCTGCGAAATTTATAATTGAGAGTGAACTCATAACAATTCGATTCTCATTCCAGATGTCTCCCTGGAGAGAGAGAGCAACTAGGGCAGCAAGGGGAGGTGAGACGCGGGAGGCTCGTCAGGAGCAAGAGTTACGGAAGCAACTGCCAAATTTAATTTTAGCAGCATAGGTAACCGAACTAATGGCGCGGGAGATTGACATGACGGTAGTCACAAACGACAAGGTACTTTCCACGGGATCTACCACAAGTGTTAGTGGCGCCGGAGGTTCAGACTCACGCGGGGTCGTCGGGGTGGAAACAAGAAAGAGAGGTTATTTTTAGTGGGAACACACCAGAGTTGAGAGGAGGTTTAGGTGTAGCACTAGCGTGTCAAGGAAGAGAGGTATCCAGCATCACCTACGCATGGGAGATTGCGATGGGGTGTGAAAATAAATGCTAACCACTTTTAAGTTAGTGGGAGCGGTGCTACAGTGGTGGGAGTCGACCACCACAGTTGAGGAAAGGGACACACTAGCAACTGCAGAGTTTTGGGTGCGGTTCGACCATAAGTATTTTTCCTTCAGCGGTCGAGACCGAGATCAGGAGAAAATTTTGTGAGGAGGAAAGATTTTTACCGGATGAGGTAAGCGAGGAAAAGAGAAAGAAAGCCAAGTTTATGGATGGGTTAGTTTGGAGAATCAGACAACATTTAATTGATAATTCCGCATTAGTAAATTATACTGATGTCATTAACGCAACACTCTGGCATTGTTGGGAATATCACTTCCACGCGAAAGGAAGCGGGAAGGGAGTGGGGATTAACCAGTCGGATGAGGCAGAAGGCCAGCAGCAGACTGGGGGAGATCAGGGGCAGGATTTCCGGTAAGGAAATCATGCCAAATGATCTAGAACTAGAGGCTATCGGCGGGATGGCCAGGAATTCCAACAAGGTTGGCATGGAAGGGAGCAGTGGCAGTGTGAACATATTAGAAAGTGTTTCGTTTGTGGGAAAAGCGAGACACATGAAGAGATATTGCCTTAAGCGAGGCAGGGGTCAACTACAGGACGAGGTCCTGGATATACAGCCACTAAAGCAAATCACGGATGCATTCGGGCAGGGAGAAGCTTCTCCGGAAATCGAGAACCAGCCATTGAAGCTGGAGTATAGAAGTAATTATTTTACCCTAAGGGTGTGGGGTATATTGTTGAGTGACAAAGAGGATGTCACAGTATAAGACTTATTTTTCACTAGAGTTCGCAGGTTAGTCGAACTTAGTGGGTGCGTTGGCGGTAGTAGCCATAGCATGTGGGTAAACCTTCCGTGGGGTAGAGGAGTTCCTTAGTGTTCTTCATGGGAGAGTGGAGGCGTACACTGAGTGATTTATTGAATTATGCGAGGAATTACTACTTTTGAGAATTATGGGAGTAGGGTTGATAATACTTTTTAAACGTCGGCTGAATAGCAATGGAATTTAACTATTGTGGATAGTGGAGTTAAAATTTTGGTGTCCGCGACACCAGGGTATGGTTGGTACTAGGTATCACCGGAGAGGGCGTATAGCCTATATATATGTGGATGTATATATGTTGTATTGCGTGGTGCGATGGCACATAGTGAGGTTTTGTGTTCTCACATTTTATCCCGGTAAGTGGGGATGTTTAATGAAGTGAATCAGGGTGGTTGAATTGATTTTCGAGCAAAGAGAGATAACTCGGGGTTTATTTTGCGCAAGGACTAGTGGTAGTAAGGGCGCGGTATTATGTTGTCTTTGGTAGCATAAGGGTAAGCGTATATTCTTTTGTGTTGAGAGATAAGTATTTATGGGGAGATAGTTGGACGTTGCATGGGTTGAGTACCCGGGCAGTAATTATATAATTAAATATATGTATATGTGATATGACTACGGGTTCAAAGTTATATTACGGGTTACGACTAGCACAGTCGGGTAACTTTCGTGCGGTAGAGCGCGGGGATAGGGTGTATGGGCACCCGGGTTAACTTAAGGAAAAATTTTGTGCGGTTAAGCACGGGTATAGGGTGTATGGGCGCCCTGATAAAGTTAAATGCATACTTGTGTAACGTATGGTTAGAATCGGATGGGATAGATATAGCGGGCTTGGAGGCACTTGACTAGTGAGTAATATGTGAATACTGGAACACTAGGTTTATCATAATTTCAAGGACGAAATTCCTTTGTAAGGGGGGAAGTATGTAACACCCCGTATTTTTGTGCATTTAATATTTAATTAATTCGGAATTTTAAATTACTTGGGTTGTAATTTTAATTGAATTAATTATGGCAATATATTTATTTAAATATTAATCGGGGAGTGAATGGTTAATGTTTAGGTAAATTTATTTACTAAGTGAATAGTAATAATTTAATTACGTCATTTTGAGTATTAATGACGAGGTATACACTTATCCCAATCGGGAGTCAGTATAGACTAAATGGGTGTGAGATAAGGATTATTATAAATTAATTCGGATGTCAATTCTGACTGCGCGGTTGAGTCCGGATGGGTCGAGATAGTCAGAAAAGAGTATCCGGGGGTAGTAATTGGGTCTCGGGGTAATTTTGGGCATAGCCGAGCCCACACGGGGTGAGTTGGGCCACTTTAATTAAACCCATTAGGTGAAAAACGGGATTAAGGGTTTTTAACCTAATGGGGAGATTAGGAAATCAGCAGCCATCACAAATCTAAGCCTAGGGCTTGAGAGGGAAATTGGGGGAAAGCTTAGCAAAAGCCAAATTGAGGATTTTGGAGCCAAATCGAGGGACTACGCTAACGGAATCAGACACTACGAACACTTTCAGGCAAGTGGTTAACTGTTGTGATTTCTAAAAGTCTGATAATCAATTCATATCATGGTGATGTTTGTATGAAAATTCATTTTGGGTGTGTCACCAAAATCTAAATTGGGTTTTTGTAAATTTATATACCTTAATGAGATTTAGGGGGAGATTAATCGTGTTTATGATTCTAGGATGTAGAGAACTGAATCGGATGTTAAAATCAGTAAGATTAGAGGGTTAATTACTGATAAAAGGAATGAAATTCGTATTGGGGATTGAAAACCCGGATAATACCCAATTCGGGAAAAAGTAGGAGATATTGAGATTTAATTCCAGATTGATGTTCTATAAGGTGCTTTGATCCTATTCTGATGTAGAAATAGGGTTGATTGGGCTCGGGTTAGTCCAGGGGAAAGAATGAAAGTTGGAGATTTTCATTAATGTTGGAACTGTCTGTTGGAGAAGACGAAGTCAGGGACGATCGATCGATCGACCCAGGGGTTCGATCGATCGATGATTCGGAATTCTGGGCAGTTCGCCCAGTTTGTATATAAGGGGAAAATTAATTAAATTTAACTCCCAAATATTTATTTAGTGATGAATAATTATGAAACAAATATTCCTAGTAATTATGGGAAAGAGTAATTGGGACTAGGATGAATTTATGTGGGACATTTAATGGATAAATTTGAGAGACTTTATTCCAAAATTGTGAGGTACGGATCAAGTGAGTGAATCCGGGTATATTGGCAAAGCGACCCAAGGTATGAATTAAGTTTGGAGATAAACTAAGTAATTTAGAGTCGGGATATAGACTCGGGAAATATTAAGATACGGACCAAGTAAGTGAGTCCGGGGATAATGGTTGGGTGACACCAAGTTACTAAATTAATAAGAGTGATAATTAATTTAATTAGAGTCGGTTTGTAGACTCGGGTAGTATTAAATTAATAAGGGTATTAATTAATTTAATTAGAGTCAATTTGTAGACTTGGGTAGGATTAAATTAATAAGGGTGTTAATTAATTTAATTAAAGTCGGTTTGTAGACTCGGGTATGATTAAATTAATGGGTGGAATAATTAGTTTAATCAGAATCGGATTGTAGACTCGTGATGGGTACTTATTAATTAATGTAATAATTAATTATATTAGAGTCGGACCACAGACTCGGATTTTTGTTGATTAATTAATGGGTAAATTAATTATATTAGAGTCGGACCACAGACTCGGATTTTTGTTGATTAATTAATGGGTAAATTAATTAAATTAGAGTCGGACGATAGACTCGGGGCGGCATTTAAATTTAAAAGTGTGTTAATTAATTTAATTAGAGTCGGATGATAGACTCGGGGAGGTATTAAATTAATATGTGTGTTAATTAATTTAATTAGAGTCGGGTGATAGACTCGGGAAGGTATTAAGTTAATAAGTGTGTCAATTAATTTAATTGGAGTCGGACCTTAGACTCGGGGAAAGTATTATATAAATTAAAGATTGAGTTAAAATTATTAGAGTCGGACCATAGGCTCGGGAAGACGATAAATTATTAAGTGAGTAAATTAGCTACATTGATTCGGGCCATAGACTCAGGAAATTTCAGGCAGTGTACGGGACTTGGAGTACACGGTAGAGTCGGGGTTTATATTATATATATACGGTGTAGTGATAGTAAATATATATACGTGTATATATTGTGTGATATTAAATTACAGGTAGTGTACGGGATTTTGAGTATACGGTAAAGCCGGAGTTTATATTATATATATACGGTGTCGTGATAGTATATATATACGTGTATTTATTTTGCGTGATACTAAATATCAGTGATTAGATATTTATTAAATTTATATACTCTAATGCTATCAAGGGAGGTTGCGCGATGTGGGTGAATCCCCTAGCTTGAGGAGTAGGGCGAGTATATCCCCAGGTCATAGCGTCCGGTATATATGGGTGAGGGATTTATATCACTTTCAGGGAAGGAATATGACCGCCTCCACGTCGTTTATATTTTGGTTCAAGTTGGTGAGCGATTCCAACTTGGGGAAAAACTAGGTTTTGTGAGCACACTCCTAGTGAGGTAGCATTCTAGAGGGAATCATCCGGTGAGGGTAAACTCGGAAGGATGGGTATACATATGATATATGTGTGGTTGTTAGTAAAGGTACGTATAATATGGTAGTAAATATTATAGGTAGGTGATAATACAGTGTGTGATGTATTTACTTTATATAACTCGGGTTACAGTTATATGCAGTTAATTAATGGGAAATTAATTAACTTAATTATTAGTGGGAATAATACAGTGTGTGATGTATGTATTTTATATAACTTGTGACACGGTTATATGTTGCTATTTAAGAGGAATTAATTAAGTTAATTGTGAAATAACTTATAATTCAAGAATCATTATACTCGGGTTAGAGTAGTATGGCAAGGGAAGGTTATACCAGGACTAGTTGGACGGGGTAGTAGAACTAGGTGGGGTTAAGGTAACCGGTAGGTGTGCACAATAGTGGAGGGGTGAGAATGTCCTTAAGGGAGTCCGACACTAACTTAAATATGAAGCGCATTCCTGCATTTTAAATTACTGCAGTTAATTCACTTGCTAAATATTTTCAAAATGTTTTGGGTTCTAACCCTTGCTATAAAACTATTTTCAAAACCTTTTAGGTGTCCAGCCACAGGGACGCCAGGATTGATAATCTATTCCAGGGACACGGAGCTGCGGCATATGTGGATGCTAGCAGGAGTTTGGATTAGACGCATCATTCATTCATTCCTAGAGTAGGAATCTTGTATCAGTTTCAGTTTTATTTAGGGCTTGTCGTCCAGACTTCTCGGTACAGTTTTCAGATGTTGAATATTTGTATTTGGATTATTTCTTTGGTGGCTGGTGATTTATTCGGCATATTGTGTAATTATGATTCAGTTTATTTTCATTCAGATGTGTGAATGGTTTATATTTAATTCCGCATGTATTGTTTTGTTTATTTAAAAAGTTAAAATTGGCACCAGTTTTTGGAATACTAGGTGGTTAGTAAGTTTTAAAAAGTTTTTGACAGTGATGCTAAGGATAATCCAACTGGGATTCCTGTTTTAATTTGGTATAGGACTGATCACCCGGTATTTTATTAGGCAGGGTGTCACACTAGGGTGTGAGGATAGATTAGTATGAAATGAGAACATACAAGAGGAATCGTAGACTTCAAAGAATGTTGTGTAGGTTCGCCTTTCGTAAATCATTTTCCATTGCATGCGAATGGGATTTTCTCAGAATGGTTGTTCGTTCTTTATGATTCTTTGTATCCCTTTTAATTCCTGTAATTGAGGATTGTGTACATATGGTTGTGGTAGCTGGGGATTGCATCGTGTTGAGATTTGGATCAGTAGAGTGAGGTTGGACCTGGTGTGGTGAATACATTCGATAACTGGGTTCTCCCTTGTTTAAAGTATCTTTTTCGTATGGCACAAGTTTTGTGTATGTGTGACTATGGATCATAATATCCATTTCCCTTAAGATTTGTTACCTTATGGATTGGCTGGCATGGCAATTAGTAGCTTTAGTTGTAAAGAGAGGGATTATGATTTCAGGACATTGTATGGTGATAGAACATGAGGAGACATATCACGAAGTGTTATTTTTCCCCGGTGAGTGAATTGGTCTAATATCCAAGCGAGTGTTCCATAGTGGTACGCCTAGTTTGACCCTAGGTTCATAGAAGGGTCTTATGGAAAGGTATTAGTCGGACGTATTATTTGGGACATAGTTGGCTTGTCGCCCATCGATGTGAAAAACTAGCGATGCGAGCTTCATATTGAGTTCGAGAGAATTTTCTTGGTCAGGAAGACCCAATTTATGATCATGGGTTTTAGTTGTATGCCATTTTCATCGTGGTTGAGTTTCGATCACTAGAGAGTTCTGCCCCGGTAGAGGTGCCGATATGCTTTGGGTGTTAGTAAAAAAGATTTAGGACTTGATTGAGCGTGATCATCAAGTAAGTGGATATTGAGGACTTCTATGACTAAGCCGTGAAAGATTCCTATGACTTAGATAAGAGTTGATACCCCAAGAATTTGAGGAGTTGATGGATCAATAATTTCGAGGATGAAATTCCCTATGGTGGGAAGAATGTAATACCCGCCCCCGCGCCTTTGATTGTACTTGCATGATTAGGTGACTTGTTATGGTTAATTAGGCTTCGGTCTTCTTGAGGTGGATCATAAGTCAAATTTGGGTAACATAGTGGACCTAACACAATTGAATTGGATTTTTTATGGCCTTAAGTTAATATTGAGATTTTTGATGTTGTTAAAATGAGTAACATTTTTTGTTTGAATAAGCCATTCCAACCAGGATCGAACAAATTCTAAGGACTACGAAAATGGTCGATTTCCCTCACTCTCTATAATCTAACCAGAAAGCAACATTCAAACGAAATACTCAGTTATTCGAATGAATGGTTACTTTCCATTTGAAGGAAGTACGTCTCACGCCCCATTTAACCATAAAATTTTGCCTAGTTTGACATCTCCTTTAAATGAGAGGGGATCTCGTTCGAATGAGGTCTAATCTTATTCTAACGATCGGATGAAATTTTGAAAATTCTGCATATTTTAGTGTGCCATCACGATGTGGATCGTCGAATTGGATGATGTGTCGAACTCTCGGTGGCTCAGATCAATAACGTGGGATAAGGACTTGATGAATCGCTGGATAAAAAGTTGAGTGTAAGGATATTTAGGGTAATTAAATGAGGCTTTGGCTCATTTAGGGTATTTTCCCATCAGATTTGGCCTCTCTCTCTCTCTCTCTCTCTCTCTATCTATCTATCTATCTATCTATCTATCTATCTATCTATCTATCTATCTATCTATCTATCTATCTATCTATCTATCTATCTATCTATCTATCTATCTATCTATCTATCTATCTATCTATCTATCTATCTATCTATCTATCTATCTATCTATCTACCTCTTAGAGTTATTGCTCCATCAACTACCACACACCACCCTATCACCCCCATGCCTGCAACTTAAACCACTAAAGATTAACCAGCTTCTTCTATATTTAAGCTTATAAAACCCAAAATACAACACGTTCAAGCAAGATGTATTTTGATGGAGATGTTGTTGGGGGCTATTGAAGAAGAAAGTATAAGAAATTAAGGAGTTATAATGGGGTGTGTAATACCCGTGTCGAATATTTTATTATTTTTTTATGTAAGTTGTAGTAATATGGAAATCCTTGGGAATTGTATCATTATAATTGGGTATATTTTTGTAATTGATTATTCTTTGGGACTTGTTGGTATTTTTTGGATGTTATTGGTTGAGGTTGGAGACTTGAGAAATTTAGGTGGATCGAAAGAACTCATTGTCGTTTGAATGAGATTCGTCTCTCATTTGAACTAGGCTATAGTGGTCCGAACGTGGATCGTAGGTCATTCAAAGATGGGTTCCGATGAGACCCTACTATTACTATTTGTTAGAAGGTTGTTCAATGGTCGTTTGAATAAAGAACCTTTCTCGTTCGAATGAGGTCTCACTTTTGATCGAATGAGGTTGCCGAGAGATTTTAAACAGGTTGCCCTGGAGTGCTGTCATGATTTGGGTCATTGGATCGATGACGTGTCAAGTCTTTATGAACCTAGATTGGGGAAAATTGGATTTAAGTGTTTGGGGTGGTTTTATAAGGCTTTGTTTGGAATGATTTGGGTTCATTTGGGGTTTGGATGAAGAGAGTGAGTGGGGGAGGGTGGGTCATCTACCATTTTCGAATTTATCTTATCTCTTTCTTGCTCTTGAAGAGCATCCCCTCTTCTACTACCACTAGCCATCCTACTCCACCATATACCCAACTTGTGCCACCATATTTTACAAGTAGTCCACCATATTTAATCCCTATATACCCATTTCCTCCATTGTTGAATAGAGCTACAAATTTATGGAGTTGTTATTTGGGGTTATTGTAAATGAAGATGGTAGAAATCATGGAGCTTGGAGGGTTTTTCAATAGATCTTTTATGGAAACAAACTTATTGGAGCTAGGAAACCTTTTGAAGGCCACCTTAAGAGGTGGTAGGTTGTTATATTCTTAGATATTTTATGTAACACCCCACTAAATTCCAGCGTGGTCCGCCACCAAAATTAAGTCGGACATTAGTAAATTAAATATCATCCTTAGCATGCGACGGATATGAGACATATTAAATTTTAATCCACAAGATAAATATTTTTAAATCAATCCCAAATATTAAGAACATCATTTATTACAATAAACCAAACCCAACTGAAATCTTAAGATAACTTTGGAACTTAAAAGCCCAATAAAACCAAAATATAGTCTCACAATAAATACGAATGAATAAGTCAAGAAACGAACTACGAAACAATAATATAGCTCCAGCTGCACTTCCGAAAGATATCCAAAAATTCCTATGAAAGCTACTCGAGTTTAATACCTGAAAATATTAGTCAATGCATGTGTCAAAGCCAAGTCCCTAAGCATGAATACCGACTACTCCTTTCAATTAGGGTCCTTGAACCCAGACAATAGTTCTATACATATCGACCATAACAATAAAATCTTTTAATTAAGATAAAGTCTATAATCCTCAAGAATAAATTTTTAAGTACCCACATGGTTGAAATGTGCCACACAAATATTATTTTAAATTTAACCGAAGTCCCACGATGTTAATGCGTTTGAATTAATCAGGATTATTTACTTTCACTTTATTATTAGATATAGCGGTCCTCCCTCCACGGGTGATTTACACCAAAATATATTATTATAGCGGACCTCCCGCCACGGGTGGTTTCTCCACAAAAATTTTAACGGTCCTCATATCAAGGGTGATTTACACCAAAATACATATCCCCTTGTCAAGTTTTCCATCTCATCCATTTTTATCCTGCGATCCTTGCGATATGACAAGGTTCCACACAGGACACGACATAAATCATACTCTGACCCTGTTAAACTGTTGGCCCTGGACACATTATGTCGCCAATAAATTTTACCATCTGTTTTAGTCTTGCGGTATTAATTTCCCAAAATTTCTCATACTCATTATTCACATAAATTTCCCCCACCCTTGAAAGCGACGTAAAAATCCTCAAAATACCCCTTAGTCCCAACTAAAGGTTCCCAACACACAATTTCATCCAATCATTAGTAAAGGACGATTATAACAATTTCACTTCAGCTAGATATCAATCCTAGGTTATCGCAATAACGGTAAATATAAAGAATTTCTCCCCCATCCCAATTTATAAAACCCGCATAGACTCATAATAATTAGTCCCATACCTAATTAGCATCAATCGCAACTAAGTCCCACTTACTAGTCCCATACCTAAGAAGTGTACTATAACAAGGGGTGAAAACCAATTATCTACAATACCCAACATTCCTGAGATATTGAAAATTATAATATCTCATAAGTGACACAATCAACAATTTATGATAATATTCTCAACAACACTAAATTTCCAAATAAATGTTTTTTAATCTAAATAGGGGAAATCAATAAAACATAATTATTGTGATTTTCCGAATCATTATTACTTGCAAGTTCCATTTTAGCTATTATTTTTCTAGCACAAGTAATTTAATTAATTTAGGAATTTATACATGAAACACCCAAATTAAATTGCTAAGGGCTCCTCTACATGTATATGCCCATGATATAACCAATTATGTAAATAGAATCCAAATAACAACAAAGTTATAATTATTTGGTATCATTAATAATTTATTAAAAAAATAACCTCGAAATTAATTTCTTAAAAAATATTATGTTATTGATTTATTTTAGAACACATGAGTTTAATGGAGGCTACAATCAAGACACATAACACTAAGGAAAGAGAATAGGATAAACATGCCTAGAAAAAATCGTCTGTTCAAAATTCCGAATACTCAGTGGCGTTTGTCTCGCGAAAATAAGCAAGTTACCTTTGGACCTTCTTGAAAATATGTAGTTTAGACATCCTAAAATATGATTGAAGTTTTTTTAAATGGAGGTTTGAAGTTGAAATATAAGGGTTTGAGTATTTATTTTTTATGTACAGAAAAGAGGATTTGGAAAAATTGTGCGTTACTCTCTTGAAAAGTGAGTCAGAGTCTATATTTAAAGTAAGGACAAAAAGAGTCTTAAATAATTACCAACACCCAAAACATTGAATCAGATATTATAAGGATAAACTAACCCCCCCATCCTATCCACATCCCAACCAAAAAAATAAGGCAGCCATGCGCCAACCTCAAGAGGATAAGGCATCAAAATTTATGAGACTAAATAAAATAATAATGAAAAAAGTTTGGCAAAACATAAAAATAGCCTAAATAGGGTTTAATGACGATTTTTAGAAATGTCGAAGAAGGGAAAGCTGCTCAAAATTAAATTTTGAGTCGGTATGGTGATTTTTAGAATTTTCTGAACAATTTTATTTTTTTGAATAAATTATAAAATTTTATTTATTTATTCATTTTTTTACTTTTGACCCCCTGGCACTCTTAGGACTATTTTTAGCATCCAATAAATATTGTCAAATTATTTTTAAGCCCAATAAAATGTCCTACAAAAATCACGCAGGTTCGCGTCCTGCGCGACACACGCTGGCAAAAAGTCACGTTATATGAACCATGACCGTGTCATAATCATTCCTTAGAATTTTTGCATCAAACTTAACAAACATATTTATTTAATCAAAATCGTTAAATTCAAATTTTTTATTTTCCTCGAATATTCCAAGCGTTGTTACATTTTATCCTGCCATTATTACAGCTTCATTTAAGGTGAGTTACTCTACTCTTAGTTTAGGACTCTATTTTGCACATTAGTAGCATTATAGTTAGAATTTATAGAGAAGAATTCATACATGAGTAGGAATATGATTTCTTAAGGTTTGTGTAAATGGTTTATAAATGACGTATTTTAAGAAGTTTGGCATCAAATATTTTATGGAATAAAATGTTTGAAAATGATATTTATCTTACTAAGATATTTTGGGTTAACTATATTTGAATGTTTCTTGAAAAAATGAATATTTTATAAAATTAGAAATTTGTTGATGTTTTGAAGAATAAAAATTTCCTTTCGCCTTGAAAGATGTATTTTTATAAGTGTAATGAAATTTTTAGAGTAAACCATATTTTAGACCCATTTGATAGGATTTTTGGACGTAAAATCCATCTTCTTATGCAAATAAGGTTATTGTATTCTGAAGTTAAACATATAAACAAGTTTAATGAGGGTTTTATTTGGTTTAAACTTGAAGAAAAGAAATTAGAAATTTCCGCCCTTAAAGTGTGTGAAAAAGGTGTTGAGAAGGTAATAAGTTTTTGATTGTAAGAATACATGAATTAATAAATAAAATGGTATTTTACTTTAAAGTAGTCTTAGATGTTCAATGATTTCTTAGAAAAGAAAGTAATGAACTACAAATGTTTCCAACTTAAGAACAATGTTACTCCAAAAGTGTTAAACAAGTGTTAGTGTGTTAAAAACACTTAAGAAGTTAGTGTGGGTAACTCAATGGTGTTTTGAAAAATAATACTTGTGAAAATAAAGGAAAAGAAAAGTTTAGAAAAAAATGGAAAAAATGGTTATTTTACACAAAGTGGAAAAATATTGGAAAATGTTTTACAAAAAAATGGTCTTAATGAACATGATTTGGGGATATAATCAATGTTAGAGTAAAAAGGACAGGAAATGATGATTTTTAGAGTGTAATACAAATTAGGGTGGAACCCAGGGTTTTGGCTTCAGTCGGGAAAGGGAAAGGTGAAATACTGTGGATATTTGCAAAATCTTAAAAACATTAATAAAAACTCGGATGATCCTGGGATCATTAAAGACGTCCCAGAGCCCTGGGGTGAAAGACCCAAAATAACTGGCTACAACATATGGTAAGAACTCTATTTTTCCATGTCATTGGTTTTGTAGTTAGAGTTTGTAAGAGTGGAATGCATATATGATTTAAGAAAATAATTTCTTACGATTTTATGAAAATGGTTTATAAAAGATTCCAAGAGTTCTGAGAAAAATGAAATATTTAAAGAAATCTGGATATCTCAATATTTTATGGAATAAAAGGTTTGAAATGATATTTCTCTTTTTGAAAATATTTTATGAACAAATGTCTCAAGGTTTTCTTGTAAAAATTCATATTTTTATATAAACAGACTCTTGCCCTAGTTTTGAGGAAACAAAAATATATTTGAGCTTGAAAAGCATGTTTTTTAAAATATTATGAAATTTGTAGAAGGAACCATGTGTTGGACCCGTTTAATATGATTTTTGGACTTAAAATCCATTTTCTAATGTATATAAACTTGTAGTACTTTGATGATGAGAATATAAACACGTTTAATTAAGGTTTTATTGGGGTTTAACATGAAATAAATAAAATGTGGTAAGTGGGCATCTTAAGATTACATGCGAAAATAAAGGAAATATGGTGTTTCCTCATAATGTAGTCTCCAAAAATGCCGAAGGGTTTTCTTAGTTAGGAAAGTAATGAAATAAATAGATTTCCAACTTGAAAATGTTGTTAACTCCAAAGTGTGAAATTAGTGTTGATAAGTAAGAACATTTGAGAAGCTTGTATGGGTAACTTAGTAAGGTTTTTGGGAAAATAACATTCGTAAAAATAGAGAAAAAGCAAATTTGGAAATAAATGGTTAAAACGATAATTTTACATAAAGTGGAACATTTTTATGGAAATGGTGTTAAAAAATTAACCCAAAATGAAAGTGATTTTGGGGATAAAATCAACAGAGGTATGTAAAGGACAAGAAATGGTGATCTTCCAAGTGTAACACAAGCTAGGGTGAAATTCCCATATTTTGGCTTCGGTCGGGTAAAGGTGGAATAATGTGGACATTTGGTAAATGTTAAAACATATTAATATTGACTCGGATGAGAATAGAAAATAATTAATAAGTTCCCAGAGCCCTAGGGTAAAAGACCAAAAACATATGCCAAATCATACGGTAGTGTAACCGGTAGTGTGGAGCCAGTTAAAGTACGTGATTATTTTAGGGATTCCAAGAAAAAAGATAATGGAAAGTGGAACATGTCAAAAAATGGGTTTCATTGTGAATATAAGAAAAGACAACCTAACTTGAATGAAATTAATAGATGTTCCGGTTGAAAGATAATGTGGACAGGTAAAGTGAGAAATTGACTAATATCAATGTAATAAAAGAAAGGGTAAGGTGAAGTGATCTAATGGGTAATTAAGTATCTTAAGGAGGTTTAACCCATAATTAACCTAATAATGTGTTTATGGAATATATCAACGTAAAATAAGTATTTTCTAACACGGTGCGTGCGTGTATTGAAATGTTATTTTCAAAAAAATACTAAGGTAGTTTCGGTACAAGTAAAGGGTGATTATGATAAAAGAAGTGTTTTCCCGAAATAAAAAGGTACTTTTTCATAGTATTTAATCGAGTGGGTTAAATCAAGAATTAAATGTCAAGACAAGAAAAAAGTGCTCTTTTATAAGACTAAGGAAAATTGAAGGAAGTAAGTAACGTTTTGAAACTTAACGTTTTCATGAATATATATATATATATATATATATATATATATATATATATATATACAGAGTAATTGCAAGTGCACGTAGGTAAACATGTTAGGGTCTCTTTTTAGATATTCGGTTCTATATTTCATTATTGTATTTTTCAACTAGGCATTCAGTTAAATCCATTCTCTTTGTTACGACAGGTTGTATGCAGTTTCGTATTTTGAGAGCATTACCCAGGAAGTAATCTTTTTATATTACATCAGTAGCTCTCCATACATGGATTCTGGGGAACACCTTCCACGGATCCTTCATGTAGTTTGAGTTAAATTGAAATCACAGGCTAAACAATTGAAGTGTTAATTATCTAAAACTGGACTAGGAACATTATCTAGGTTGTCTCATCGCACTTCACACCTACCGTTCGGGTCAGACCGAGTTAACCACAAATAACCCATAAATTCGAGTCGAGATGTTATAGCTCCTCTATCCACCTTGATTAAATATAACCCTAAAACTCTCTAAACTCGGATTAAGGTCAGCCCCCTCAGGTAAAATGACCCATATGCCCTCCTACGGTTCACACTTAGTATAAAGGACCCTCAGAACACAACTGTTACCCCCGAATATCTATTTTTGACTATTTAGACCCATTCCAGACAATCAGTGCACTCAAAACTACCATCCGAGTCACTTAATATAAAGTTTCATCTCATGACTGACACGACTCTACCCGCATGTCTTGAATGAAATATCGATAAACCCGTCACCTTAACTCACTTATGACGTAACATAATTTAATATATGATCATTTACCTATCACACAAGTAAATATAAATATACATAAATATTAATCCTTTTATTCGCTAATTAATATTTATCTAGGCTAATTTTTTTTTTGATTAACTTAAAATTATGTGCACACGTGTAATTTAAAATTCTTTAAAAATACGGGGTGTTACATCCCTCTGGATCATGCATCTAAATATTTCTTATGAGCATTGCTAATGGACGAGTAACCACAACCTTACCTTGGGATGTACCAGCACTGCACAGGTGGAGTGGGCGGTGGAAGTAACAACAAGCGTTTTGGTGGTTACAATAGATTTTACGGTCATAGTTGAAGTCGCTAGAGAGATTTTATAGGAAAAGAACCCATGATCATCTTAATGATGGTGGCGAAAGAAGTGGATGTAACATTAACGGAAGAAGAAGCCATTGAAATCAGTTGAGTGATGAAGAAAAAAACAAAGACAATTGACGGATATGGAGGAAACAATGAACTCTCATGAAAATTTCTCTCTCTAAAACTCTAAAAAAATATGGTAAGGCTTTTGAAAAGAAAGTTTAAAGCTATTTATACCTTGGGAAAATAAAAGGGCACCGTCATTTCAAAATGGGGATTAATGATTGCAAAAGTGCAAACAACCCTTCCTAACACGACATGTGTCCTATCGGAGTACTAAGAGTTCTGTCTAACAAAACAAATAATTTTGGAGAATTAAACACAACACAAAAGTAATGATGACAAAATATATTTTCAAACACCCAAAAAGTAACTTTTCATGCAAAACCATCCCTTTTCAAATGAACGAGAGACTTCTGCATGAGGGGGATAATTTATAGGGGTATATGATCAACCCCCCAGCTATTAGTACCCAAGTTAAGTGTAACTCCCCAACCCAGATTTATGGGTTAAACGTGGTCAACCCGGTCCGAATCAAGTCGTTAGGTGTGAGATTCAATTAAATAACCTAGTGACTTGATTTGGACCGAGTTCACCACGACTAATCAATAAATCTAGGTCGGGGCATTACAAATGGTATATGTGGCCATCCCAATCGAAGGATGCATGCTACTTCCTCTTCTCCCTCTTATACCTCCCGAAGAAAAGGGGGGATGGGAAAGGAAGGGGAATCGAAAGGTCTCGCGCCCTACTTAGGGATGTTTCGGACATCGTCAGTGTGGGGTAAATGAAAGAGATGGAGTTGGCAACCTATTTTGCACAAAATAGGAGAAAGAACATGTCATCGCCTCGAGAGAACGACATCAAAGACAAACTGATGCATACGAAACTAAGAGTTCGAAGATTCGGGGGCTATGTTACGGAATAGGAAGGTGTTAGGCACCCATCCTGCCCTTTCAATCTCTTATGGGCTAATATTATTTCTTTCCTTTATTTCTCCATGAAGTGTGTCTGGATGTATGTATGTATAATGGAGATCGGAATCATTCAACTCGTACCATGGAAAATATAAAGTGAGGTCATCCATAGGAATGTTCCCAAAATATAATGTAGAAAATATGATTTATGCGTTTATTGCAATATTGATCGTTATGATCAAACGACAATATGTGTTGGATGAAACGCTAACAAACACAATATGTATATTAATGCAAGAATATGATAAATGCGGAAATGGGAGATTTAGAAAAATTGGAGACTTTAGAAAAAGTTGAAAATTGGGAAGTTGAAAAATGGAAAAATGGAAAATTGGAAAATTGGGCTTGAGTCTCGGGTTTTAATTTGAAATGCCTATGTAGCCTAAAAATGCAACAAAGTCCATGTAGTTAGAATAAGTCACGGTGGTGGGGTTTATACCTTAGATTCGAACGGGATTTAATTATATATGTGTGTGTAGAAAATTTGTTTTTAGTTTTGAAAAAGTGTGATGGATAACCCCATTCAGAATTTATGGGTGTAACCCTCTTTTTATTTGTTTTGGATTTTTATAGAAAATAAAGTATGTGCAATATACTAATAAAAATATAAGATATTAATGCGTATGAACCTTTTTGTTTTTTTTTGAAAAAACTATCATCCTTTTATTCTCAATTGATAGAAGAACTAGCCTCTTCTAAATAGCTTACATCATTGAGAAAAATCTAGAAAGAAGGAAACAAGAAGCATAGACGAGGTTCTCTATAAAATAGAAGCCTTACAGAATCATATGGGAAAAAGATGATTATAGCCAACTTTAAGCAACTAGTGGAACAAACAAGACACCAATGACCCTTAGACATTTCAGAATGAAGGTAAACCCCATCTATCTACTCTTATAAGACCTTTCAGCTGCTTTGGGAAATTATCTATACTAAGAGAAAAGCAATATGCATGCTGTGAACTGCCTAGTTTTGCAAGGAAATATGCTACATGATTAGCCTCTTTGTGAATGTGATCAATAATGACCTTTAGCCTCATCAATAAACTTATGATTTTGAACACATACCACTGAATTTTCTAAGGGGAAGAACCTTTATATTGAATTAAGTCCACTAAAACTTTAGAGTCACTCTCTAGAGATAGATCATAGTCAATGAAGTCCATATAAAATTCGAGACCTTTAAGTAAAGCCAGAGCCTCTTCTTCCATATTAGACACTACTCCAAAATAAGCATGAAAAGCCCAAATCATGTCCCCGGAGTGATTCCACCTCCCCCTCCATTACCTGGATTTCCAATGGCACTGCCATCAACATTAAGCTTTAAAGCACCTGTTCTAGGAAGATTCCACTTGATCAGCATCTGCAATTTAGGTTTTTGAGCACAATTGAAGACTTTGTTGATAACAAACTCAGACTTAATATGATTTAGGACATAATTTACACTAGGAATACTATCATCAAATCTGCATTTATTTCTATAACACCAAATACACCAAAAAATTATAGCTAGAACAATTCTGCTTATACATTTGTTTAGCTTTACCCCATATAGCCACCACTGGAAAAGCTGATTTCTAACACCTCCTCCTTTGTGTCTTGTAATCCCAAAATCTTTAGTCATTTGATCCCATGTGTTGCTAGCTACATATCCATCCTCAAACAAGTGATCTACAGTCTCTTCTCTTAGCTTTGAACAATAACAACATTTGGATGGACCTCTAAAACAAATGAATTTTATCTTTTCATCTATTGGAAGGAGATTATTCATCATTTTCCACATCAAGACTGACATTTTGGAAGGAAGATTCTTATGCCATATAAATTTTGAGCCTAATCTTGAAGGAAGTTGATTTTTGTTTATGTTCCAAGCTGGGGAGATGGAGAAATTACCTGTGGTAGTTGTCTTCCAAATGAGAAAATTGGATTTATTAAGCATAATCTCCTCTAAATTCAAAACTTTTTGGACCACATTTTGATTATATATATTTTCTAACTTTTTTTATCCCACTTTTTGTCTTGGCTCTAGAAGTCTTTAATAAGACTTGCTTCAGAATTTGGTAATAACTTACATTCAGATATACTCTAATTATCCTTAGCAATATTGATAGAGCGATCTCCAATCATCCACATCATACGGTCTTCTGTCTTATCCCTTACTGAACACATTCGACTCCAAGTTTGAGCACAACCTCTTCTAGGAGCAGAAATAGGGTGGTAGTTCCTATAGTAGGCAACCCTCATGTATTGAGTCGATAAGGAATTTTGAGATCTAAAAGTCCACCATAATTTCATACTGAGAGAGGAATGAATATCATTTATGTGACTTATACCTAGACCACCTTCTTTGATAGGTTTCGATAGAGAATCCGAACTGCACCATTGGTGTCTTAGAGCCCCAAAACTTGAACTGCAGAAGAATTTTGAAAGAAGAGCAGATATTCTATTAAGAATTGCTTTTGGAGGACTAAGAGAAGATAATAGATACATATACATAGAGGATATAACTGAGTTGATTAGAATAATCTTCCCTCCAGAAGTTAAACACTTTTCCTTCCACCCTTGGATTCTTTGTTTGATTTTCTGCACCATATCTTCAAAATAACTGTTTCTCTTCCTTCCGCTATAGATAGGAGAACCTTGGTACATAATTGAATCTGAATTCATCTTCATGCCACTACTCTCCTTCAGACGATTAAGAGATCTTAGGCCTATATTCTTTAAGGCCATGATTCTACTCTTTGATTTGTTGATTCTCTGGCCTGAAATTTCTTCATAATGGCTTAAGTAAGATCTAGATTGTGAATCTAATGTAATTTATGAAAAACAAGAAATTTAAAGAGGGGGGAAGGATTTGGGCCTTCATTGAAGATTGATCTTTGATCTTGGATAAACTCCCTTGAATATGAGAAGAAGGTTCGATGAGAGAGAATGTGAATTTTCCAAATTGGTTATGAAAAGGATGGGAATGTAATATTGAATGGGACTTCACATGGAGGAACTTCGCTGATTTCGAGAGAATGTTATTGAGATCATTGATGCCAATGGATCTGAGGTGTGTTCTGGAAGTGAGGTCATGCCCACTATTTATATGGTGAGGGCTGGTGACGATAGGCATTGACCCATTCCTTCCCATCCGTAATGACCCTAGACAGACTATCAATAGGCAGGAAACTGGACCTACCAATCGGTAGTGTCGTGCTAATTTTCCAGAAAAATGGTCATAGAACGCAATTCGTTGATCCATATTGTGCACGAGGCAGACCGTTAGAAAGGTAATTCAGATACCTTCAAAAGTCATTGGAACCACTCTGGGCCAATAGTTGACTTTATTCAAATATTTCTTGGAAGCGCACATTGGTCATTTGGACGGGAGATCGTCGGACGGAAACGGATCGTTCGTCCATATGGTAAGTCAGAATCACGCACGACTTCAACCGTTGGAAAGTCTTAAAGATATAATTCTACATTTCAAAGCGTTTTGATTTGTTCATAAAGTTAATCTTAGTCAACCGGGGCCCGGAAGCGAATGGTGAACTCTCAGAGTAAAACATATCGTTCGTTCGTACCATAAGTTAGAATTGTGCACAAGGCAGACCATTGTAAAGGTTAGGAGATATAATTAGACATTCTAAGGAGTTCTTCTCAGTTCAAAAAGGTGACCTTTGTTAATCGGGGCCAGGAAGCATCTGGTGCCCTCTTGGAGTAAAATAGATCGTTTGTATGTACCATACATCAGAATCGCGTACTGTGTGGACCATTGGAAAAGGTATTCAATTCCCTGAGGAGATTCATTCAGTCTCATTCAAGATAAAGAGTTGACTTTGGTCAAATAGAGCACGAGAGTGGTCAGTGTCCTTTAGATCAATTTTGGGGAAAAATGAATCGTTTGCTCGAACGGTTATGTTGTTTCACACACGGGGCAGATCGTTGGAAAGGGATTTTGGTACCCTTTGAAGATTAAAAGATATTTGGCTTTAACGATGAAGTTGATTGGGGTTAAATCTGGGCTCGGGAGCGCCCGGTGGACTCCGGATTGATTTTCATAGTAAAATGGTCCGTTAATCCAAACCGTTTCCCCATTCGCGCATGGGGCGAACTGTGGGAAAGGTGATTTAGAGACCTTCGAAGATTTAAAGTGCTTTCGCTCTGATGATAGAGTTGACCGGATCAAATTGGGCCCGAGAGAGCCTCTCTAGGTCGATACTCAGAGTATGCCCTAGGGTTTATAGTGAAATGAAGAGGTGTTAGGTACCTAAGGTGAGACTTAGGTGGTCCTAGAAAGTGGTGTCTACCGATACCCTCGACGGGTGAGCTTGGGACAAGTGAAAGCTGCCGAATAGACACCATGTGATGTTTTGAAAAGAGGTCAATTTTATGTACTTAAGGGATGAGGATGACCATTTTAGCAGGTCGAGGTCGATTCCAAGGACCTAAGAAAATGCTGGGGATGACCGATTATGAGGACCTAAAGAAGGTGAGGACTGAGGGAAAAGATAAGTGAACGACTAATTCTACGGGCTAAAGTGAATTCATAGGAACTAAGTTGTAGCAACCAATTCAGCGCGTCGAGGTCAATCCCAAGGACCTAAATAGAAGGGACGAATTATGCGGGTTAAAGCTAATTATGCGGGCTTAAGATAGAGATGACCAATTATACGGGCTAAAGATAGAGATGACCAATTCTTAGGGTCAAAGCCAATTCTGAGGGATTAATTCGATATGACCAATTCTGAGGGTTCAAAGTAGAGGTGACCAATTCTAAGGGTCAAAACTAATTCATAGTTCTTAAGTAGAGATGACCAATTCTGAGGGTGGAAGCCAATTCTGGGGGATTTAGTAGAGATGACCAATTCTGAGGGTCGAAGCTAATTTTGAGGGCTTAAGTTAGAGGTTACCAATTTTGAGGATCAAAGTCAATTCCGGGGGCTTAAGTTAGAGGTGACCAATTCGGAGGGTAGAAGTCAATTCCGAGGTCTTAAGTAGTGAAGACCAATTTTGAGGGTCGAAGCCAATTCTGAGGGCTTAAGTTAGAGATTACCAATTCCAGGGGTGAAAACCAATTCTGAAAGCTAAAGTAGAGATGACCAATTTTGAGGGTCGAAGCCAATTATGAGGGCTTAAGTATCGGTGACCAATTCTGAGGGTCGAAGGCAATTCCAAGGGCTTAGGTAGAGGTGACCAATTATGAGGGTCAAAGCCAATTCTACTGGCTTAATTAAAGGTGACCAACTCTGAGGGTCAAAACCAATTCAAAGGGCTTAACTAGAGATAACCAATTATGAGGGATTAAATAGAGATGACCAATTCTGAGGGTCGAAGGCAATTCTAAGGGCTTAAGTTAGAGGTGACCAATTCTGAGGGTCAAAGCCAATTCTGCAGACTTAAGTAGAGATGACCAGTTTTAAGGATCAAAGCCAATTCTGAAGGCTTAATATAGAGGTGACAAATTCTGAGTGTCAAAGCCAATTTTGAGGGCTTAAGTTAGAGGTGACTAATTATGAGTGTCAAAGTCAATTCCGAGGGCTTAAGTTTTCTTAGGGAAATTTGGAGACTCCACTATGGATATGTATCTTGCGGTTCTACTAGTGATTTTGGGGACCATTTGTTTTTATGTTCCCTTCGTGAGGAGAGAATGATCCGAAGGATGAATGTTTCTTAGTTGGGAAACTTTCAATTTTTGTGGTGTCCTTTGGAGATGTTGATGAGGAGGATATCCAATTGTTTTTGGGAATTCCACCGGGCATATAAGAGTTTTGATGGGGAGATGAGTGTGGTAATAATTTGTTTCTTTGTGAAAAAGGTTTTGGAAATTTTAGCAATTTTCATTGGATGTTTCTTGATTTTCTAGCATTTTTTAAGAATTTTTGTACAAAATTTCAGAGAGGGTGCCGACCAGCATGTCTTGAAGGGTGCCAAATGGTAGTGGCACGGTCTTTTGGGGTACCTCGAGCAAGTGGAGGGAAAATGCCGATCAGTGGGTGGCAGGGAGATGCCTATCGACATGCCCCTTAACCTCCAATAAAAAGGGGACGGGTTTTCATAATTTTTGACAACTTTCTGACATGCCTTCTTCTATAATTACCTTTTGTGAATCATTCTAATGTTCCAAAACTAAAGGATGGATGATTTCTTAAGTAGCGCAACACACATGGCATGGCTCAATGTTGAAGATTAGGCCAACTTTGAATGAAGGGCTAGGAAACCCCTTGCAATAGGCTACAAGAACTCCTTTAACTCATTCAAGCATGTGGAGGATGAGCGGACTCTTTTGTGCGAGTCGTCGCATCATATTTATTCTAGGGTGGTGAACCCTGGCGTCCATGTAAGTATTCATTACCTTTGGTATTCTTTTCTTTTTTCTTGGTGATATTCTTTATTTCTTGAATTTTGACAAGGGTTTTTCCCTTTTTGTCTTTGACAGTCAGATGTCACTATGTCGACTCTGCGTGCTCGAAGGATGATGATGCTTGGGGATGTTTGGGATCACTTTCCATTGGTGGTGTGCTGGGGAGTGTCATCAGCCAATTTTGGGAGACTAGCATCTGGGTTACATGAAACACCTTATTCTATGACTGTTCTTTGTTCCCTGGGGAGAGGTGGTTGGACACTACCCACACCTTTCAGTTTGGCTTTGGTGAGATGACGGTCACTCCAATAGATGTGCAATAGCTACCAATATTGAACTGTGATGGGTACATATAGAGGTGGATAGGACTTTGAGGGTGACACCAACGGCGGTGGCGGTGGCGTTAGGTGATGTGGAGAGAGTAGTCTATGGGAAATCCATTCATTTATCTCTTTTGAGGGAGCTATTACTGAGTAGGAGGATTGGCAAGAGTGGCGGGCGACAGGTGCAGCAGATGGACCGTTTGTTGGTTCTATGAGGTGATTGGGTTTAACACCCATTGATAGCTTTGAAGGACGAGTTTGTTGGGTACTTCTTCCAGATGTACTGGTGGCGGAGGTCTAACCGATAGTCGAAGAAATCTCTCTGTTTGGCGATGGTGCATCAGGTTTTGAATGGCCTGACGAGTGAGCAAGTGAATCCTTCTTTCTCTTTTGAGATCATTTTTCCTTTATGATCTTCTCCAATAATGATCTTTATCTATTGGGTATTTTGCATGTGACCTTCTATCCGTGGGTCATTCAGCATACAAGGTTGACTAGGGGGAACGCGCAGATACGGCATTTGTTGGCACATGAGTTTAGCTAATCCTGGTACCTCTGGAAGAGAGTAGTCCGACAGGTTATGGAGGATAAGGTTTCCGTACCACCGAAGAGGCCCCTTTGTATATGAGGCGAGTATGGGAGATGATGAATGATGTGCGAGTAGCAATGATGATGGGTAAGACTTACTCATCATATACCGACACCCTGGTGGCATATGATTATTTGAACTTTGCGTCGAGTTGGGTAATGACTCTTACCATATATGACGTGATACCTCTCCCTAGTCGGCTGGTGGGGTCCTCCCATAACACAGGTGGTGCGTCGGCATCAGTGGCGACGACAACCACATAGGTTTCTTTTGTGGGCTGGCCCCTCCTTGTTATAACATCCGATGGGTTGATGGAAGGTCAGTGCGTTTACTGCACCGTCCAAATCCAATGGATTCGAAGGAACTGGGCTTGAATGTGGAGGTCCTTAAGCCATCGGTATACTTTTCATCTCTTTGACCTTTTGATTTCCTAACTTCTTCCTTTGCCTCAAATTGACTGATTAACTTTTTTTTATTTCTCTTTGCAGCACATCCGAGTATCCAACACCTGGATGAAGGATGTTCGGTATTGGATATGTTCGGCGACCGCCCATATTCAAGATGTGGTTCGATTCCTTCTGATTTGGTGTCGACTACCTTGTCTGAGGAAGGGTCTGGCTTGGGGAGTGGTGGTACATCGTCTCCTCGTCGGGGGAAGAGAGTGCGCCGTAGGGAAGGAGGTTCCAAGAGAGAGAAAGAGGTAAATTTAAGAGAGAGAGAGAGAGAGAGAGAGAGAGAGAGAGAGAGAGAGAGAGAGAGAGAGAGAGAGAGAGAGAGATTGATGTAAGTGGGTGAGAGAGAATATAGGTGGGTTTGGGCTGAGTCCCGTTGTATTTTTCTTTATTTTCTGCAAAATCGATGTAACACAAAAGATATTCATGCAAATAAAATGATTTTTTGTCGATTTTTGTTTTTAATTACTTAATGCACATTCTTTTTTTACTTTGCTGTTGAGACCAGAAAAAGGATTAAAATGATTTGGGAGAGAAATTATATGAAAAACAAGACAAGTAAAAATCATAAATAGAGGAAAATTCAGAATTCTTTTGAAAATAGAAAGTATTTTTATTGAGTTTTTTGGTTTTGACAAAAAAGGAAAAAGGGAAATTTCCAAAAATAAAGGGGTTACCGATTGGCATGCCCCTTGTCCTCCTTATCGGCATGTCAGTCCAGCCCAGTCAATCCAAGGCTTTGATTGTACTTTCTTAAATTTCTTGGAACATGGTGGGGTAAGTTTTTCTCCCATTTCTACATGATTCCTTGTCTTTGTTTGAGGGTTTTCAAGTATAAATAGGGGTGTGAGTGGGGAATTTTCTTCACACCTCCTCATTCCTTCTCTTTTGCATTCTTCTTTGCTTACTTTATGAAGTGGCTATCCCTGGTAGTGTTGAATTTGCTAACTAACTCAAAATCTTAAAAAGCAATGTGCTCAAACAATGTGGACTATGATTCTTTTCACATGCGTCGAGTCTCCTTATGGCATAGCCGACCCGTAGAGTGGAACATGTTGATGGAAACGGTAGAGTTCTGGTATCCTGAAGACCATGTCTTTTGCTTCAGGTTGGACGAGGTCTGTCTAACCTATGAAGAGTTTTCTGTCATGTTGGGGATAAATCCCAGTGTTATGGAAGCTACGCCTAAATTTTCTCGGTTCCCCGGGGAGCTGTTAGTGGGACTTCTCCATATCTCGCCTGCAACGGCTAGGTCACTAGTTATAGGAGGAATGATCTGTCTTCATGCTGTGTTGCATTATGTGCTTTCGCAGGATGTTGGTGATGTTGGCTATGGTGTATCCGTCATCCTGAGCATGGTTTCAAAACTATTATTGGTGCCTGGGGAACTACTGTTGTACCCACAACTTGTATCCATTGCTTCTTGGATGTCATACCATCGCAATTCTAGGGCGCTGATATTGGCAGAGACTTTGAACGGTCTATATGCCTGGCAACAAGGTCGTTCTGACTTCCTGAGGGGTAGCCCCATAATGCTATTCATGTGGTTATTGGAGAGGTTCTGTATGGCGGTCCCATCCGAGTATCTTTAACTGGTTGTGCCAAATTTCATTTCATGGTATTTTATCAGTGTAGGCCTAGACATTGAGAGAAGGGAGAATTGGTTTGAGGAGAACGTGCCTTGAGGGTTGTATTAGTCAGTGTCATGGTGGGGGGAGCTATTGCACATTATGAAACAGGGAAATACCAGTATGTTTAGTTAGTTGGACTCAGACAGACCTCTTTCTACTTTACTTGGAGGGTTCTGTACACCAATTTGGCTGGGAATAGACTGTGCCAGCTCAGAAATTAGACATCTTTCATGTGGAGGATATGGCAAAGAGCATGTGCATGCTGCTAGGCTCTTTGTGGGAGAATCATCGATCGTTGACCCGTCCGTCACAGTCTGTTTGTAGGGTCTAGAATATCTCAGGGGACTACATGAAGTGGTTGTGGAAAAAGTAGTTGCCAAGATGTTGGTTGTGGTGGTTTTCCATATATGACACCATGGAGGGAGGTGTTGTGGTTTTCTCCAAGCTAGTCCAGGCTTATTGTTCTATGGAGCGTCTGTGGCACTCTATCCAGGTAGGGTAAGTTTAGGGACACCAGGATGTAGGAAATGATGGGGTTGGTTCCGCTGGGAGCTGCAGGTAGATCCCTGGGGGTTTCGTGAAGATTTTTTAATTGGTGTTTGGTTTTGTTTAGTTATTTTGGTTGTGGGAATAAATTTGGAATGGTTGTTTTAGGTGTAGTGGGACTTGTTTTTATTTGTTTTTCAGGAAAGTAGGAGTAGACTGGCGAGGTAAATCGTTTGACTCCCTATGTTGATGTAATTGTTCCAAAATTTCTTAAAAAGGAATAAAAAAGTTTTTGATCATCTAGTTGTGCGTCGTAATGAGTTTTACATTTGAATTATCATAGGAATCGCTAAAGCACACATAATCCTTTTGCTTATGTACATAATAAAATGAACTGTCATTATCAGGGATAATAAAAGAATAGTATTTTGTGAAAAAGAAGGGGGGTCGTACTCATGTAATGGGTATGAGCTGCAGACGTACCTCTGGAAGTTTCGAAAATGCTCTGAAATTCATTTTTGAATGCAAAAATATTTTTTTTGAGTATTAGGCCCCACGTATTTGTGAGTAGAGGGAAATGAATATGTTTTTTCTTTTTAGAATATAAGGGAGATTAGAAGAGTCGTAGTGCACAGAGATTTCGGACCAGGGGTAGAATTTCTTGAGACATTCCAGGTTGACTGGACATGCCATCTCTTCTCCATCAAGGTCGGTGAGCATAGCAGTTCCGCCTGATACGATCTTCTTCACAATGTATGGGCCACTCGAATTAGGCTTTAATTTCCCTCTCGGGTGCCAGATAGGCTCTACTATTTCTTTAAGGGCTAAGTCCCCTTATCGAACACCGTGGTCCTTTAGTCTCTTATTGAATGATCGTACTATTCGAGATGGTACCCTTGTATATGGTATAAAAATTTCAGTCTCCTTTCGTCCAAGAGTGACAGCTCGTCAAGACGACTCTGATCCCACTCTTCCTCGCTGACTTTGCTTTCAAGCATGATGCACAACGAAGGTATTTCCAGTCCACGGGTAGGACTCCTTCCATGTCATAAACTAGAGAGTAAGGGTTAGCCCTAGTATATGTTCTAACTGAATTACGGTAGCCTCATAGGGCCTAAGGGATTCGATTGACTTAATCTCGACAACTCTTAGTCATCGTACTAATGATAGACATGAGGTTCTTATTAGCAGCTTTGATTACTCCGTTGGTTTGAGGTCGGTTGGGAGAGGATTTGTGTCTTCGAATCCCATACTCATCGACCATTTTCGTGAATTCTTCCTCCAAATATAACCCGCTGTCTGATACCAGTTCATGCGGGACCCCATATCGTTAAATGATGTTTTTATTGATGAACTTGTCCACGTTCTTGGCATTCAGAACTACATATGACTCGACTTCTACCCATTTGGTGAAGTAGTCAATGGCAACTAGGATGAGCTCATGCATATTGGAGGGTTTGGGTGTAACCTTCCCTATGATATCAATGCCCTATATGGAAAACATCCAGGGAGAAGTCATATTGTAGAATTCCCACAGAGGCAACTGCTATAGGTTGGAGAATTGCTGGCATTTGAGACATCGTTAACATAGGCTCTTGGACCATGGTAGTCCAATGGTAACCATACCGAATAATTTTATTGGCGAGCATATGGCCATTCATGAGGGGTTCGCATTCTTTGCTACGGATTTTTTTCATAATCTCTTCAGTGTCAGCCCCTGTGATACAGTGCAAATGGGCAGCCAGTCTGCGGAGGGTTGCTCGGTCTTTCTTTCTAGAACCTTGGGGATACCTACCATGGTTGAGGAGGCACAAAATATCATAATACCAGCAGTCGGACATAGTCGGATCTTCTTCTGTGATGAGATCAATTGGGTAGAAATGGGTTGGTTTATCTTGCTTTTGGATTAGGAAATGGGCCATTATTATTCCTTCGGGCATTCCAATCATGGAGGCTAAGCTAGGAATGACATCGACTAGGTTATTTTTGTTTGGGGCAGGTAGTGGAATGTGATTTCTTAGAATTGGGAGTCCTACTCTTTAAGGTGGGCATGAAAGGGTAAGAGTTTCTCATCCTTGACTTTCTATATTCGAAGCACTTGACTGATGGTGAGGAATGAATCCCCATATACATCTAAGTACCGAATTCCTTTCTTGAGAACGAATTCGGGGCCTACCGTTTACGCCTCCTATTCAGTCATGTTGTTGGTGCAAGGAAAATCCATCTTGATGGCAATTGGAGCGTGATAGTTATTAGGGGCAATTATAAGTATCCCAATGCCACACACTTTCTTGTTGGCATCATCGTCAAAGAACATTTCCAATCGAAGGTCTTGTTCGCAGGTACAAAGGATATTCTTATCGAGGAATTCAAAAATCCAGACATCAGTTTCTTCCATAGGGTACTCAGCGAGGTAGTCAGACATGGTTCTTCCTTTCATGGATTTCTGCATAACATACACGATATCAAACTCGGCTAAAAACATCAACCATTAGGCCATTCAACTAGATAAGGTAGGCTTCTCGAGTAGGTACTTTATCAGATCCATTCAGGATACATGTTTAATGACAAAGTCGATCATGTAGTGCCGCAACTTTTGGATGACCCAGACAAGGGCGACACATGATTTTTCCAGAGGTGTGTAGTTAACTTCGTACCCAGCCAACTTGCGACTAGCATAGTATATGGATCTCTCTATACGGGACTCTTTAAGGTACTTGGCTAGAAAAGCCCCAATTGCGATGTCAGTTACGGTTAGGTGTAGGAGTAGGGGAAGATCAGGCTGTGACAGCATGAGTACCAGAGGTCGGGTTAAGTATTATTTTATTCGATCAAAGGCTTCTTAAGAATCTTCGTTCCAAACTTTCATTGAATCCTTTCAGAGCAGTTTAAAGATGGGTTCACGGATAGAAGCCAGCTGGCTAATGAACTAACTGATATACTATAATTTTCTAAAGAATCCGCATATTTCTTTATCTTTTTGGGGTGGTGGCAACTCGAGTCTTTCTTTCTATTTGGAAAGATCTTATTCTATAACTTTTTCACTAACCATGAATCCTAAGAGATTTCCTTTGGTAACATCGAAGACATATTTTTGTGGGTTAAGTCGCATCTATATTTCTTCAGTCGCTCGAAGAATTTACAGGGAGATGGAACATGATCTTCTCTAGTCTAAGACATGATAATCATATCAAATATGTAGACCTCGACTACCTTGTGTATCAAATAGTGTAAGATGGTTGTGTCCATCCCCGATTCTCAAGGTGGGAGGGACATGGGAGGGGTGTCATATCCATGGTAAGAGGATCTCGATCCCTCGCATCCCTCTCGGGAGAACTTCGGTCGGTGTCAGCAGCATGTGAGGTAAAAAAATGTAGAGATATGGAGTCTCTAGTCTATTTGACTTAAAACAGACAAACTAAAAGGGGGAGCCATCTCGAAGGACATCATGCAAAGATACACTAATACATACGAAAACAAAATGATTCGAAAAGGGTTCGGAGGCTAAGTTACGAAATGGGAAGGTGTTGGGCACCCATTCTGCCCTTACGATCTGTTATGGATTGTTGATATTTTCTTTTATTTCTCCGTGTTATGTGTTCATGTGTATATGTAGTGGAGATAGGAATCATCGACTTGTATCATGGAAGAGATAAAGCGGTTCATCCATAGGAATGTTCCTAAAAATAATATTAGAAAATAGGATTTACACGATTATCCTAGCGTTGATCATTATAATGGAACGATAATGCATGCGGAGTAAAACGCCACTAAAAACAAATAAATGTATATGTAAATATCTAGATTTTAAGAGAATTAAGTTAAAGGATATAGAAAAATAGAAAATGGGAGAAAAGTAGGAATAGCACTCGAGTCTCGAGTTTTATCCCGAGACTCCTACATAGCCTATAGAGGCATCAAAGTCCATGTAGTTCGTATGCAGAACGAGGGGTGGGATTTATCCCATAAATCCAATCGGGGACATCTCTTATATGTGGGTGTGTGTAAAAAAAAGTGTTTTTATTGTGAGAAAAGTGTGAGAATTCTTGTTTGGAATTTATGAGCAAACCCTCTTTTTCTGATTTTTTGAGTTATATTTATATGAAAATAAGCGATGTGCGATAATAATAAATAAAAAGTATATTAAGATATGTGGGATGGGATATGAGAGAATAAAACTGCTAAGTAATAAAATAAGCTAATGCGAATTTAGGAGAATTTGATGAAGTTGGACCTTCTTGAAGATCTTGAGCTTGATCTTGAATGTTTAAGAGTAGCCTTTGCACTTGTTTGATGATGTAGGGTAGTTAATTCACCAAGTTAGATAAAAAAAATATGGTGAAAAGTGAGGGTTGGAAAGGGATTTGGATGTGGAAATCACGCTAACTTTGAGAGGGGTTTTATGAGTTCACTGGGAGTGATGGATTCCAGATCTGGTCTCCCTTTGCAATGACGTTAGGCCCTCCTTTTTATAGGCCCAGGGCATTACCAATCAGCATAGTCCTAGTCCTACCAATCAACAGGTGTTTTTGGGTACACTGTCGATAGGCAGGGATTGGAACTTACCGTTTGGCGGTCTCTTTCAGGTTCCTTCGAAAAATTGGTCGTAAAGTGCAAACCGTTGATCCGAATTGTGCACGGGGTGAATCATTGGAAAGGTACTTTAGAGATATTCGAAAGTCATTGGACTACTCTCAGGTTCGAGATTTGACTAATGTGGCTCGGAAATGTTCATCGGTCCTTTGGACGTGGAATTGTAGGACACAAACGGATCGTTCATCCGCATAGTAAGTCAGAATCGCACACGGGGCAGATCATTGGAAATGTTAGGAGATGTAATTCAACATTCCAAAGATCTTGACTCAGTTTGTGAAATTGACTTTGGTCAACCGGGGCCTGGAAGCGTTCGGTGACCTTTCAGAGTAAAATGAATCGTTCGTCCGTACCGTAAGTCGGAATCGTGCATGGGGTGTACCGTTGGAAAGGGGTTTTAGTACCCTTTGAAGATTCATTCAGTCTCTGTCAAGCTAAAGAGTTGAATTTGGTCAGATGGAGCTCAGGAGAGTTCGGTGACCACCTGATCAAGTTTCAGGGGAAAATGGGTCACTCGTCTATACTGTAAGTCAAAATCGCACATGGGATGGACTATTTGGAAGGGGTTTTGGTTCTCTTTGAATATTCATTCAGCCTCAGTCGAGCTGAGGAGTTTGACTTTTGGTCAAATGGAGCTTAGCAATGCCCGATGTCCTCTAGGCCAGTACCCGGGGTGTGACTTAGGTTTGTAGTGATGAAGGGAGGTGTTTGGAACCCAATGAGAGGTTAGGGGGTACTAGAATAGGGTGTCTACAGAGAGCCTCGACGATTGAGTTTGGAAAAAATGATAGCCATGGAATAGACACCGCATGATGTTTTTGAAAGAGTGTGACCAATTCAGAGGGTCAAGGCCGATTATGATGACCAAAGGATGAGGATGACCGATTCTGCGGGTCGAGGTCGATATTGAGGACCTAGGGGGAATACCGGGGATGATTTAAAGGAAGTGATGATCAAAGATTGAGGTCAATTATCAGGACCAAAAATGATGTCGGGGGCGACTGATTCTGCGGGTCAAAGCTAATTTTGAGGGCTTAGGTTGAGATGACCAATTCTGTGGGTCGAAGCCAATCTGAGGGCTTAGGTTGAGATGACCAATTCTGTGGTTCAAAGCCAATTCTACGGGATTAGGTTGAGATGACCAATTATGCGGGTCGAAGCCAATTCTTAAGTCTTAAGTTGAGATGACAAATTATGTGGGTCAAATCCAATTCTGAGGGCTTAAGTTGAGATGAGTAATTCTATGGGTCGAAGCCAATTCTGAGGGCTTAAATTTAGATGACCAATTCTACGGGTCAAAGTCAATCCTAATGGATTAATTTGAGATGACCAATTATGCTGGTCGAAGCCAATTCTGAGGGCTTAAGTTGAGATGACCAATTCTTCGGGTCGAAGCCAATTCTGAGGGCTTAAATTGAGATGACCAATTCTGGGGGCTAAAGCCAATTCTGAGGCCGTAAGTTGAGATGACGAATTCTGCGGTTCAAAGCCAATTGTGAAGGCTTAAATTGAGATGACAATATCTATGGGTCTAAGCCAATTCGGAGGGCTTGAGTTGAGATGACCAATTCTGCGGGTCTTAAGTTGAGATGACCAATTCTATGGGTCAAACCCAATTCTGAGGGATTAAATTGAGGTGACCAATTATGCGGGTCGAAGCCAATTATGAGGGCTTAAATTGAGGTGAACAATTATGAGGGTCAAAGCCAATTCTGAGGGGTTAAATTGAGGTGACCAATTCTGCAGGTCGAAGCCAATTCTGAGGGCTTAAATTGAGGTGACTAATTCTGTGAATAGAAGCCAATTATGAGGGCTTAAATTGAGATGAGTAATTCTATGGGTCGAAGCCAATTCTGAGGGCTTAAATTGAGGTGACCAATTATGCGAGTCGAAGCCAATTCCAAGGGCTTAAATTGAGGTGACCAATTCTTCGGGTCGAAGCCAATTTTGAGGGATTAAATTGAGATGTTCTCGGGGAACTCTTCCTGGGAAATTACCTCGTGATTTTGATTTGAGCTGGGGAACTGATTGCTGGGGAAATCTTTGAATCTTTTTATGACTTTGCGGGGTAATAACCAATTTTATGCTGTAAATTCCACTAGGGACGTGATTAGGTGGCCCATGGTTTGGACGCTTTACTCGGGGAGACTTTTGGGGTCCTCTAGGGACGTTATCCGGGGGAGATTCTCTTTGCATTTGATAGTAACACTGGGGAAATAGGGGTTTCACTTGAGGGAGTGAGAAATTTTCTTGGTAAAATTGTTCTAAACCCTCATTAGCATTTTTAGGAATTTTTCTAAGGATGTTTTAGGGTTTTTTGGTATTTTTTGGGAGTTTCTGTACGAAAACTTATGGGGGTGCCGATCAGCATGGAATGGAGGGTGCCATTCGGTAGATGCATGGACTTTTGTACTACCTCGAGAAGGTAAAAGGTCAGTACCGATCGATAAGTGGGGGTGCAATGCCGATCAGCATGACCCTTGGCTTCCTATAAAAAGGGGCGGGTTCCCCTTCACAGCTTCTTGCCTTCTCTCATTCTGCGATTTTCTTTTGAGAATCATTCTGGCATTCCGTAATCTAAAAAATGGTCGCTTTTTGTGCGCACTGTGGTACACAGGGAGTGGTTGGTTATTGACGACTGGGAGAATGTGTAGTGGAGGGTCAGGGTGCCTCTTGCTATGGGGAGTGAGAACTTTTTTGATGCATTTGAGCCAGATGTGGACGAGCGAACTTTACAGCAGGAGCCGTCGCGTCATCAATCTTCTAGGGTGGTGAACCCTGGTGGTTATGTATGTAAAAAAAATTAACTTTGCAATCCTTTTTTGGTGATTTCCTTTTTTTAAAGATTTTGACAAGGTTTTTCTTTTGACAGTCTGATGTTTCTTTATCGACTATGCATGCTCGCGGGACGACGGGGCTTCATGATCTTTGGGAGCACCTTCCACATGTGGTGTGTTAGGTAGTATCGTCAGCAGGCTTTGGGAGGCTGGCGTCTGTGATGGATGAGACGCCTCGTTCGATGACGATCTTATGCGCTTTGGGGGAGAGGTGGTGGGACACTACCCACACCTTCCATTTTGGCTTCGGGGAGATGACTGTGACTCCCATAGATGTGGATCCTTCCCTGTGGGTGAGGCTAGAGGTGATGCGGATGGCACTCGGTGATATGGGGAGAATAGTATCTGGGGACTCTATTCATTTGTCCCTGCTAAGGTATGTTTTGTTGAGTAGGGTGATTAATGTGGAGGACGGGCTGCAGGTGAGGCAGATGGCCCGACTGTTCATTTTATTGGTGTTTGGTAGATTTCTGGTGGCGTCGAGCGGCAACGTTGTCCATCTATGGTTTTCTCCATACTTGAGAATGTTTTCGAACATCCCTCTCTATGATTAGGGGATCCTGACTTTGGCGACCCTTTATTTTTCCCTGGATGCATTTAGTCGGTGTTTCCGATAGAATTTTACTGGAGCCGCGTATCTTCTTGAATTATTCTTTAATTTGAGCATTTTCCTTTTATGCATTCGCATTTTCCTTGTGCGTCTCTTTTTGAACACGAATTTTTGTCTTTGGTAGACGTGGTTCTATGAGTTGATTGGGTGAAATACCCAGTTGAATTCTCTGAAGGATGAGACCTTTGGGGACTTTTTTCGGTTGTATCGGTGGAGGAAGGCCAATCAACAGTCGAGGAAGTCTCTTTCTCTAGTGATAGGGTAAAACTTTTTCCTTCCTTAGTCTTGGTTTTTATGTGCCCTGATTCCATATTGATTTATATCTGTTGGGGATTTTTCAGGTGACCTTTTACCCTTAGGGGACAGATGTTCAGGACACAGGGTCGACTGGGATGAATGTCGAATGACACATTTTGCTAGTGCATGAGTTTGGACACTCTTGGTATCTCGGGGAGAGGGTGGTCCGACAGATTTCTAAGGAGGAGTGGTGGTGACACCTACGAGACCCCTATGTTTATGAGGCGGGAGCGACTATTGCTATAGGATGCGAGGATCGCGGTGATAGTTGGTGATTACTATCTATTGTACACCGATATGACTGTGCCGTATAATTATAAGGACTTTATGATGAGTTGGCTGATGGCTCCCAACATATATGATGCACTGCCTTTCCTTCCTGTGGGTTCGAGTCGGCCAGTGGGGTCCTCCCACAGCGGTGGCGATCCGTCGACATTTGCGATGGCAACGACTTTAGAGGTCCCCTTTGTGAGGTTGCATACCCCTTCATACAACATCTGACTGGCGTATGGTGGGATGATTCCTATGTTGCATCATCCTCATGTGATGGACCTGGAGGAGTTGGGCTTAACAGAGGAGGTTCTTTGTCCTTTAGTATATATTTATGTTCTTCTCTTTTGGTTTCTTTTTTATCTTCTTTGCATGATACTGATTCTACCTTTCCTTGCAGCAAGTCCGGGTCTCCACAACTTGGCTAAGGGACATTAGAGATTCGATATCTTCAGCGACCACCCATATTTGAGATGTGGGCACTATTCCTTCTTTCTTGGTGCCGTCTGCCTCATTCGGGGAGGATTCTGGTTCGGTTAGCGGTGATGCATCATCTCATCGTAGGGGAATGAGAGCGCATTGCAGGGACGAAAGTTCTTAGAGATAGAGGGGAAGGGTAAGTTAGAGACAGAGAGAGAAAATGTGGGTTCGAGCTCAGTCCCGTTGTGTTTATGCTTTTCTTTATTTTCCTGCAAAAATGATGTAACACTCAAACATACCTATGAAATTCAATGGAGTTTTTTATTATCTTTTGTTAGTAATGAATGCATATGCGCTTTTTACTTTGCTGCTGGGACCGTAAAAAGAAATATTTTTGGGATTTGAAGGAAAGTTTTATTTAAAATGAGAATTTATATAAAGTTTCAAGGGGATTTTCAAATTCTGTTTGAGAACATCAATTTAATTTTATTGAGTCTTGTGATTTTGCCAAAAGAAGAAAAAAGGGAAGTTTCTAAAATTAGGAGGTTGTCGACTGGCAAGACCCTTGTCCTGCCTATCGGCAGGTTAGTCCATTCTAATCAATCCAAGCTTTGATTGGTACCCTGTTCATCCTTTGGTACCTTGTGGGGCACGATTTCCTCCGATTTCTGCAGGGGTTGTGTTTTTTGTGTGAGGGTTTTTAAGAATAAAAATGGGTAAGGGTGGAGTGCTTTCATCACACCTTCATATTCAATCTTTCTTATTCTGTGAGATGGCTCTCCCTGGTAGTGTTGAGTATTCCAACTACCTCTAGGATTTGTAGGCAATGTGCTCCAATAACATCGAATATGATGCTTTCAACATGCGTCGAGTCTCTTTATAGCATAATCTACCCATAGCATGGAACATGCTGATGGAAGCGGTACAATTTTGGTACCCCGAAGACCATGTATTATGCTTTGACTTTGAAGAAGTCTGTCCAACTTATGAGGAGTTTTCTTCCATATTGGGTGTAAATCTTATTGTGGTGGCTGGTATGCCTAAGTTTTCTCAGTCTCCCCGGGAGTTGTTGGCTGGAATTCTTCATGTCTCACCCTCGACGGGTAGATCTTTGGTTACTGGAGGAATGATCTCCCTTCCGACGGTGTTGCGGTGTATGCATTTGCAGGAGGTTAGTGATGTTGGGTATGCCGGAGTCGTCGTTCTGGGTTTAGTTTCGAAATTATTGCTGGTGATTGGGGTTATTAATTCATGGATGGCCTATGATCGCAATCCTACGGCGGTGATACCGACGGAGACTTTGAATGGCCTAGATTCCTAGAGATAAGGTCGTTCTGACTTTTTGAGGGGTAGCCCCGTGGTGTTGTTCATGTGGTTATCTAAAAGACTCCGCCTAGTGACTCATTCGGAATACCCTTTGTCGATTGTACCCAACTTCTTTTCGCACCATTTCATCAGCATTGGCCTGAATATTGAGTGCTGGGAGAACTGGTTTGTAGAGATTGGGGATCTAAATTTGTGATGGTCAGTGCCTTGGTGGGGACAATTGCTGCCTATTCTGGATCTGGGGGAATACTCGTATGTCTGGTTGGTTGGTCTTAGACAGACCTCTTTCTTTTTCCCTCAGCGTCTTCGATGCCAATTTGGCTGGGAGCAGGTCATGCCACCTCATACACTATATTTCTTTTCAGTAGAAGATTTCACAGAGCATCTGCGCATGCGAGTTGGCTCTTGTGGGAGAGTCGACATCCGTCGACCCATCCTTTTCAGTTTATTAGGCGAGTTTGGTATATCCCTGAGGATTATATGAAGTGTTTGTTGAGAAGAGTGGTCAGCAAGATGTTGTTAGTGGAGACTGGACAAAGGTGGCTTGTTTTATCCGATACCATGGAGGGAGGTGTGGTATTTTTTCTGAGACTGGTTCGAGCATATCGATCTATGGAGCGACTGCGGCACTCTATTCAGGAAGGGGAAACTTGGGGACCCCAGAATGTAGATGATGATGATGGAGTGGGATCCTCTGGTAGTTGTGGGTAGGACTCTTGGGGAGTTTATTTTGTAATGGGGAATAAGTTTGAGAATGTACTTGGCTTTTTAGGAAGGTAGGGGAAGGGAGTTATCCGTTCCTTTTGTTATGTAATTGCACTGTAATTTCTTATTAGTGAAATAAACAAGTTTTTGATCATCCAGCTGTGCCTTTTGATGAATTTTGTATTTTTGAATTATCTATACCGATCGCTAAGGCATACATAATCCTTTTGTTCAAGTATAAGTTTGAAGGAACTATCATTCTCGAAGATAAGAAAATAATAGTTTTTTCTATGGAAAAGAAGGGGTCGTGCTCACGTAAGATGTATGAGCTGCCTACATACCTCTGGGGTTTTGAAAATTTTATACCTTTTTTGAAAATGGTTATTTACATAGGATTAGGCCAACGTAGTTCTGGGTGGGGGGAAATGAAGAGTTTTTTTTTTAATAGAAGGGAGATTAGAAGAGTCGCAGCGCGTCGAGTTTTCGGACTAGGGGTAGAACTTCTTGAGACGGTCCAGGTTGACTGGACGAGCCATCTCTTCTCCATCTAAGTCGATGAGCATGTTGGAACCGCCGGACAAGAACTTCTTGACAATGTAGGGGCCGCTCCAATTGGGCTTGAATTTCCCTCTTGGGTCCCAGATGGGTTCTATGATTTCTTTGAGGTCTAGGTCCCCTTCTCGGACACCGTGGTTTTTGACCTTCTTATTGAATACACGCGCTATTCGGCAATGGTACCATTATATGTGGTATAGTGCTTTTAATCTCCTTTCGTCTAGGAGGGTCAGCTCGTTAAGACAGCTTTGGTACCAGTCATCTTCGCTGACCTTGCTTTCAAGCATGACGAGAATGAGACTATTTCTAGCTCCATGGGTAGGATTACTTCTATGCCGTAGACTAAAGAGTAAGGAGTATCCCCAATAGAGGTTTGGAATGAGGTTCGGTATCCCCACAGGGCATGTGGAATTCGATCGGCCCAATCTTGACAACTTTTGATCATCTTACTGATGATGGATTTGGGGTTCTTATTGGCGGATTCGTTTGCACCATTGGTTTGAGGTCAGTAGGGAGAAGATTTGTGTCTCTGAATCCCATACTCATTGACCACTTCTGTGACTTCTGCCTCGAAATGTAACCCATTATCTGACACTAACTCGTGTGGGACCCCATATCGGTAGATGATGTTTTCTTGATAAATTGGGACACTTTTTTGGCATTCAAGACTGCGTACGACTCGGCTTCTACCCATTTGGTGAAGTAATCAATGGTAACTAGGATGAACTCATGGACATTGGAGGACTTGGATGTAACTTTCCCTTTGATGTCGATACCCTAGGTGGATAATGGCTAGGGAGAAGTCATGTTTTATAACTCTAGCGGAGGTAGGTGTTGAAGGTTGGAAAATTGTTGGCATTCGTGGCATCTCCAAACATAGGCGGTGTAATCCTGGATCAAGGTGGTCTAGTAGTAGCCTTGTCGGATGATCTTCTTGGCAAGCATGTGACCGTTCATGTGAGGTTCGCATTCCCTTCTATGTATTTCCTGCATTATGTGTTCAATGTCAGCCCCTGCGATGCAGTGTAGATGGGACCCATCGAAGTTTCTCTTGAATAGTGCTTTGTGACTGATGATGTATTGGGCGGCTAGTCTTCATAGGGTTTATGGATCTTTCTTATTGGAACCCTTGGGATATGAACCATGCTTGAGTAGGTGCCATATATCATAGTACCAGTAATTGGCTAACTCTGGATCTTCTTTAGTGATGAGCTCAATGTTATAGAAATGGATTGGTTTATCTTTCTTTTGAACTAGGAGGGGGGGCATTGTTATTCCTTTGGGCATGCCGAACATGGAGGCTAGGGTAGGAAGGGCATCGGCTAGGTTATTCTTTGCTCGAGGTAGGTAATGGAAGGTGATATTTTGGAATTGGGAGGTTATTTCTTCTATGTGGGCATGGAGGGGTTGGAGCTTCTGGTCCTTCACTTTCCATTTTTGAGCACCTGGCCAATGATGAGGGAATAATACCCATAGACATATAGGCATTGAATTCCTTTCTTAAGAGAAGCTTTGAGGCCTACAGTGCACGCCTCGTATTCATTCATGTTGTTGGTGGAGGGGAAATCCATCTAGATGGCAATGGGAGTGTTGGAGTCGTATGGGGCGATCAGAAGTATTCCAATGCCATATCCTTTTTTGCTGGTTGTGTCACCAAAGAACATTTCCCATGAGCAACGCAGAGGATGTTTTCATCTGGGAATTCGGAGATGGGGTAGTCAGCGAGGTAGTTAGAGATGGCTCTTCCTTTCACGGCTTTCTGTATGACGTACAAGATGTCAAACTCGGCTAGGAGCATCAACTACTGGGACATTCGGCTAGATAAGGAGGGTTTCTTGAGCAGCTACTTGATGGGGTCCATCCTGGATATAAGTTTGATGGGGAAGGCGAGCATGTAGTGTCACAAGTTTTGGGTGACCCAAATAAGTACGGCACATGCCTTTTCCAAAGCAATATTAATGGCTTCGTGTGCGGCCAATATGTGTATGGTGTAATAAATGGCTCTTTATTTATGGGAATACTCAAGGTATTCGGATAGCAAAGACCGAGCTGCAATGTTAGTTATGGTTAAGTATAGGAGAAAGGGGAGACTAGGTTTTGGTGGCATGAGTACCGGAGGTTGGGTCAAATATTGTTTCATTCGGTCAAAGGCTTCTTGGAAGGCCTCATTCCAAACCTTAGTTTAATCCTTTCGTAGTATTTTTACGATAGGTTCACAGATGGAGGTTAGTTTGCTGATGAACCGGCTGATGTATTGCAATTTCGCAAGGAAACCTCAAACTTCTTTCTCTGTTCGGGGAAGTGGCATGTCAAGTATGGATTTCATATTGGCGGGATCTTCTTCTATCCCTTTCTCACTAACCATGAATCTCAAGAGTTTTCCCTTTGTAATGTCGAAGGCTTATTTCTGTGGATTGAGTCTCATCTGATACCGTCGCAGTCATTCAAAGAACTTTCGGAGCGAGGGAACATGACCTTTTCTAGTTTTGAATTTGATAATCATATCATCCACATAAACCTCGACTTCCTTGTGAATCAAATCGTACAGGATGGTTGAGGGAGCCCTCTGGTAGGTAGCCCCAACATTCTTAAGACCAAATAGCATAATAGTGTAGCAAAAGGTTCCCCATGGTGTGATGAACGCAGTTTTTTCTTGGTGATCCAGGTGCATTTTGATTTGGTTATATCCATCAAACCCATTAATGAATGACTTAAGATCATGATTGGCTATGTTGTCCACGATCATGTCGATATTAGGTAACGGGTAATCATCCTTTGGAGAGGCTTTGTTTAAGTCTCAGTAGTCCACACACATTCAAATTTTTCCTCTTGATTTGAGCATAGGCACTATATTGGCTAGCCATGTGGGATATTCTATCACACGAATGAAACCCACGTTCAGTTGTTTGACCACTTATTTTTTGACTTTGAGCGACCATTCGGCGCAGAGCTTTATCCGCTTTTGTTTAACTGTCTTGTAATTCGGGTATGTGGGGATCTCATGTTGAGGTATTTCGAGATAAATGTAGGGCATATCATGATCGGACCACGCGAAGACATCCACGAATTCTTTCAGTAATTCTTCGAGTTGTGCACGCTCATGCTCGTCAAGGGTATCCCCTATCCTAATTTCGCGCAGTTGGCTACTAGAACCGAGGTTAACAATAACAGTTTCTTCTTTATTAACTTGAATGCGGTAATGTTGTTTGTTATTAATCTTATTTAGATCAGTTAAGAATTGTTCATTTGCAAAATCATCACCATTAAAAGTTTGATTAGAGTTTAAATAATTAATGTAAGGCACAACAAGATACTCAAAATCTTCATTTATTTCATTGATAGGAAAAATAGCATTGAGAACCTCATCAAAGGAGGTCTCGATTACATTTGAGCAGGGATAGACAACAGAAGAAGAAATGGGGTTAATATTGGGGTTAGGTGGGATTTCAACAGGTTGAATCGGCGCAACATGCTAGTTGAGGAGAGCTGTATCAACAACTTTAATCACGTGGGATGGATCCAGTGATGTGGTGCTTGAATGAACCATGCAGAGTGTCAGCCCCAGTGTCTGTAAGTTGAACGAATCCTCGGAGTCACTTCCCTCAAAATATGTGGTATCTTTGATGAGTGGTTGTACATGGTGTCGGAAATTTTTGACCCATGGCTAGCTATCATGGAAAACGATCTCCATTCCAAGCTTCATTTTCTTGTCTGTATGGTCATACCAGGGTTCTGGAAAGATGCAAAAGGGGAAGTCCTCGCCCTTTTTGATGAATCACCCATTCAAGGAGTCACCTAGGATAGTCTGGATGCAGTCTAATCTTCTCTTTGGTGGAGAGTGGCGGATCATTTTGAGATCTTGTTCCAACGGTTTATACCCCAAACCACAAGGGGGAAAGCTTTTTTCAGTTCATTGGGTTCAATTATCCCTTACTATCTCTGTCCTAGCCCCATTCCGGGCATGAAGTGCATGTTTATGAACATCTGAATCATATTGAGATTGCCATGAGTGTCGTATTCTGGACAAACCCTTTCTTTGAAATCGTTACCTATCGAGAGTAGAAGTACTCAACTTGGAATCCTGATAGGAGCATATCATTTGACCTGTGTCGTATCTCAAGGATTGGATTGCTGGTTCTTTCACCCTCGGCATGTTCATTGTCAGCTAAAATAGTGACGACTCTTCTATCGACGAAGAACTTCAATTTCTGATGGAGTGAGGAAGACACACCCTTGATACTATGGATCTAAGGTCATCCGAGTAATAGGTTAAAACAAGTTGGGATGTTAATAACTTTTAATTCAACGACAGGGTTTATAGGAATAACCCCTATTATAAGTTTTATAGATTCCATCACTTCTGGACGAGTATTATCGTAGGCACTTATAACAGCGGAGGTTGCAATGAGGTCACACTCCTTCAGTCCTAAGAATTTGAAGGTTCTTAATGGGCAGACATTCAAGGCGTATCCATTATCCACAAGACAAAGAGGTACGATTTTCCCCATAACTTCGATGGAGTTATTGAGTGCATGATTGTGATTTAACCCAATTCTGGCGATTTCTTCTTCAGAAAGGGATAGCATTCGGGTAGAGGTCAATTATCCGACTAAATTTACCACCTCTTCTAGTGTGGTAGAAGGAGGGACTGTTGGTCCACTGAACAACTTGATCAAAGCATTTTTGTGCAACTGGGAAGACATGAAAACCCCCATAGAGTGATGTTAGCCTGAGTTTTCTTCAGGTGATCGAGGATCTTCCTCTCTTCGAGGGTCATCTCTAGCATAAGAAGGTTTTCAACGCCCTTCCCTTTGTTATTGGCTAGTAGTAAGTTGGGGATCTGGTAATGCCTCCCTGATTTGGTCATGTGATTTACTGAAAAGAAGAGAAGAACATGAATCCTATTTCCTCATTGATTTTGGATTATTTTTTCATCTTGTTTATTTCTCCGAGGATTTCTTTAAATGATATCATCCCACACATATCAGCCATAGGGCCAGCCTTCTTTGAAGCTTGCTCTTCATTTGAATCTTCAAATTCTTCCCCCCATCCAGTGGCAACAATTCTATCCTTCCATGCAAAGTCAATGCATTCTACAACTTAAATGGCTTCATCGTAGATGTTCTCCCATTCTACGGGGAGGTGTAAGGATGAAGGGACCTGACACCCTTATAACTTCAGATTATCAAGTAACTCGGTCATGTTGCAAATATTTTGGGTTTTACCTGAATAATTATGCCATGATCTCGACAACGTCATCTAGGATGACTTCATCGGCTGATACTACCTAACTGTCTGACTTTCAGGCCTATTTCTGCACTTTCAAGAATAGCGTAGTGAATCTCTGTCAATTAATGATCACCTGTGAGGGAAATTTCAGCTCGAACTCTAGGAGCTGGTTTAACAATTATGATACTTCCATACTTTTATTTTCAAAATGGGTACGAACATTAATATATGTTGTGGTAAGGAGTGATAATGCCTGATCAGCGAGGCTAGTAGGGTGTAGGAGGAAGTATGGGAAAGTTTGGAGAGGCTTGAGAGAGTATATTGGCTTGATTTGAGTTGAGGAATCAAATTCTGGGTTCATTTCTAGGAAGATAGCATTGGTATGATTTGGGAGTGAGTTATGAGTAGTGTTTGGATTAGGGTTGGCTGGTGGGGCAATGATACCCTGTTTAATTTGACCTTGGATTATGTTTCTAAGGTGAAAGAATTAGTCGATGGTATGTCCAGCAGTTTTGTGAAAGGCACAACGGGCATCTGCCTTGAAGTTTCTTGGAAGTGGATTTGGCAATGGATGGGGTCTAAGGGTTTGATAAGGTTTCAGCTTACCAAGGCTTGATAAACTTTGGAGAGGGGAGCATAGAGCTAAGTGTATTCCTTTTGGATTGGGACAGGGCGTCTTTATGGTGCCCACGAGGTGGTTGGTTGAGAAATGTTATTGATGGTTGAAACTGCAGCACTGGTGGGCTTATCATATTTTATGGGGGTGAACTGTCCAGACACTTTCTTTAGTTCAGCTTCTGTTTTAGCAAGACCCTCCTTGATTTTTACTCCGACTTATCTGAGAGACCGAAAGTGGGGATAGTATTGTCCTCCCATTATTGCTCGAACATAGGGTAAGAAGTTATTCTTTACTATGTTGACTTGTTCTTCCTCGAATGGCCGATTGGTCATGGTGGTTGCTTTTTCCCTCCACCGGGCTATGAAGTTAGTGAATGATTCCCCAGAGCTCTATTTGAGTAGTTTTAAATCACACCGGGTGACCTCAAGCTCTTCGTTATATTTTTAATGTGACATGAGTTCTCGAGCTATATCCTCGCAGCTACAGATTTTGGACTCATCGAGATACAAAAACCATCGAAGGGTGCTATCCTTCAAAGTTTGCTAAAATAATTAGGCCATCACTTCTTCATAAGTCCCTAGTAGAGTCATAGAACGGTGATAACTACGAAGATGAATAATCGAGGGTCCACTTCCTTCGAATTTCTCAATATTTGGCATCTTGAAATTCTCGGGTAACCTCGCCTTAGGATAAGGAGATATGTGGGTGTAGTCCATGTAATTTCCAGAGATTCTGACTTAGTCGAACTTCTTAGCTAGAATATTGATATCTTCTTTGACCTTGTTCAACTCTTCCTCTTTTGGATCAATGATCATAGGCAAGTTAGCCCCAGGCTGGGCAAACTTTGGCATAGGAAGTTGGGCAAGTGGTGACCCATTAGCAGGAGGGGCACGTGTTTCATACTGATACTCTTCAGGAACCTAGATAGGATGGGGTGGACCCATAGCACTATGGAATAGGTCCTCGGGATTTTGAGGAATAGGAAACTCATTTCGTTGCATCTTTAGAACCTCAGTCTAGAGGTTGTTAATCTTGGACAAGAGCTGAGCTAAAACTACCGTCAGATCTGGCTGCACAACTGGTACTTGGTTTGTGTTCTACATGGAAAGAGGATGGATTTTGGACTCCAAAGAAGTAGAAGGGGAACAGACTGAACTCTGAGGTGATTTGACTGAAGATCGAAGCCAATAAGGAGCCAGGCCAAGGGCGTGCGATCGACCTGAGAAGGCGTAAAATATTTTTGACATTTTTTTTAGATCAAAAGATAAAGTATTTTTGCCTTTTTTATAAAAAATGGAGAAATGTTTTTGGAAGAAGTGAGAAATGTTTTTAGATTTTTGATAAAGAAAGGAGAAATGTTTTTCGATTTTAGATAAAGAAGGGATAAATGTTTTTGGATTTTTGATAAAAAAAAAGGATAAATGTTTTTGGATTTTTTTTATAAAAGAAGGGAGAAATGTTTTGGATTTTTATAAGGAAAGGAGAAATTTTTTTGGATTTTTGATAAAAGAAAGGAGAAATGTTTTGGGATACGGGTCTCAGCACGATTATTATTATTATGTTCTCACTTGTATTAAATTCTCCTAAATGGAAAATGAAATACCGAACGGGACCCGAGCTTGAAAAAGTTGGGTTTGTAACATATGCAAATCTATGGTTTAACTTATAACAGGCTCACGGGCAGGGTCCCATTTTAAAAATGTGCAAAATTTTGGGCGGCAGGCCGACCCAGAATTTCGACAGGGTTTCGGATTGAAATGGGCAATCTAACGTGTGTGTCCTAGGATTGACACCTATATGTGGGTATATATTTGGTTGGGTGAATCTAAAAGGGTTCCCTCATTTGGCATGATTTCCATGACATAAATCTTTGATTTTGAGGGCATCGGTACATGTGGATGAGCCATTTGATATACCTGAGTATACGTGAATTGCCTCACTATATACCTCGTAGGGACAGTACATGTGAGAGCAAATTTGATATACTCAGTGTAGGTGAACTAGTTCCCTGCGATATACCTCCCGTCATAACTTTGATCAAGAAGTACGATGCGAGGGAACCATTCGATATACATCAAAGGTACTTGGCCAATGGAAGGTGAGAGTCATATAGCTTAGGCTAACTGCGGCCTGCCAGACTAGCACCCATCACGAAGTGACCCTCCAGTTAACGGACAAAATTTGGTCAATCACAATTCTCTTTGGTGATGTCGTGTGAATCATGGATGATTATCTTATTAGTATCTTATGATGAGAGTATCTTTATTGACCATGACAAACAGGGAGCAAAAGTACAAGTACCAATGGCATACCATGTATGGATGGTTGATGCATACAACATGTGGACATATGTGATCCTAGGTGCACGTGGTGCATAGTGTACATGGATAATTTTCTATAAGTGTGTGATGAGCATAAGGTACACATGAAAAGGGGAGCATGCAAAATAGGGGAATAAATAAGAAAATAAAACACCCATGTAAATAGATTCTAGGCCTCAGAATATCCCCAACAGAGTTGCCATAGTGTCCATCCCCGATCCTCGCGACGGGAGAGATGTGGGAGGGGGTGTCGTCTCCGTGGTGAGAGGATCTCGGTCCCGCGCATCCCTCTTGGTAGCGCTTCGGTAGGCGTCGGCAATGTGTGAGGTGAAAAAAATATAGAGAGATGGAGTCTCCACTCTATTTTACTCAAAACAAACAAAAGAAAAGGGGGAGCCATACCGAAGGATAGCATCCAAAGATACACTGATACATACAAAACCAAAATGATTCGAAAAGGGTTCGAAGGCTAAGTTACGAAATGGGAAGTTGTTAGGCACCCATTACTCCCTTACGGTCTCTCATGGATTGTTGCTATTTTCCTTTATTTCCCTATGATATGTGTGCATGTGTATATGTAGTGGAGATAGTAATCATCGACCTATATCATGGAAGAGATAAAACGAGTCATTTATAGGAATGTTCCAAAAAATAATATTACAAAATAGGATTTACGCAATTATCCTAGCGTTGATCATTATAATGGAATGATAACGCATATGGAATAATACGCCACTAAGAACAAATATATGTATATGTAAATATATAGATTTTAGGAGAATTAAGTTAAAGAATATAGAAAAATAGAAAATGGGAGAAAAGTAGGAATAGGACTCGAGTCTCGAGTTTTACCCCGAGATGCCTACATAGCATATAGAGGCATCAAAGTTCACGTAGTTCGTATGAAAAATGAGGGGTGGGATTTATCCCATAAATCCAACCAATGACTTCTCTTATATGTGTGTGTGTCTGTAAAAAAAGCGTTTTAGTTGTGAGAAAAGTGTGAGAAAAGAATGAGAATTCCCATTTGGAATTTATCAGCAAACCCTCTTTTTCTTATTTTTTGGATTTTATTTATATGAAAATAAGAGATGTGAGATAATACTAAATAAAAAAGTATATTAGGATATGTGAGATGAGAGAATAATAGTGCTAAGTAATAAAATAAGCTAATGAGAATTTGGGAGAATTTAAGAAAGTTGAACCTTCTTGAAGATCTTGAGGTTGCTCTTGAATGTTGGAGAGTTGCCCTTGCACTTGGGTGATGAGAGAGGGTACTTAATTCACCAATTTTGATGAAAAATATGATGAAAAGTGAGGGTTGGAAAGGGATTTGGATGTGGAAATCACGCTGACTTCGAGAGGGGTTTTCTGAGTTCAGTGGGAGTGATAGATTTTAGATCTTGTCTCCCTTTGCAATGAGGTCAGGTCCTCCTTTTTATAGGCCCTGGGCATTACCAATTAGCATAGTCCTAGTCCTTCCAATCGGCAGGTGTTTTTAGGCACACTGTCGACAGGCAGGGTTTGGAGCATGTCGTTTGGCTGTCTCTTTTAGGTTCATTAAAAAAATTGGCCATAGAGCGCAAACCGTTGATCCAAATCGTGCAGGGGGAAAACCATTGGAAAGGTACTTTAGAGACCTTCGAAAGTATTTTTGACTCCTCTCGGGTCTCGGAGTTGACTTTAGGTCAAATATGGCACAAAAACATTCGTCGGTCCTTTGAACGGGGGAATTATCGGATGCAAACGGATCGTTCGTCCGCATGGTAAGTCAGAATCATGCATGGGGTGGACCATTGGAAAGGTTAGGAGATGTAATTTGACATTCCAAAGAGCTTGACTCAGTTTGTGAAGTTGACTTTTGTCAACCAGGGCCTAGAAGCATTCGGTGACCTTTTAGAGTAAAACAGATTGTTCGTCCGTACCATAAGTCAGAATTGTGCACGGGGGGGGGGGGAGGGGGGACCGTTGGAAAGGGGTTTTAGTTCCCTTTTAAAATTCATTCAGTATCAATCGAGATGAAGAGTTAACTTTGGTCAAACGGATCCTAGGAGTGTTCGGTGACCTCCTAATTAAGTTTCGCGGGAAAATGGGTCATTCGTCCATAGCGTAAGTCAGAATCGTGCATGGGGTGGACTATTGGAAAGGGGTTTTAGTGCCCTTTGAAGATTCATTCAGACTTAGTCGAGATGAAGTGTTTGACTTTTTGTCAAATGGAGCCTGGGAGTGCCCGATGGCCTCTAGGTCAGTACTCAAGTTATGACATAGGGTTGTAGCGATGAATGGAGGTACTAGGAACCTAAGGAGAGGTTAGGGGTACTAAAATGGGTGTCTACAATGGTTGTGGCAGCCCTTTGGTAAGTATCCCCTGCATTTTTTAGACCAAATGGCATTACGGTGTAGCAAAAGTTTCCCCAAGGAGAGATGAATGGGATTCTTTCTTTATTGTTCGGGTGCATCTTGATATGATTATATCCGATAAACTCATCCATAAATTACTTAAGAGCATGACTACCCGTGTTGTCCACAATCATGTCGATATTGGGTAGCGAATAATTATCCTTCAGAGAGGATTTGTTCAATTCTCGGTAGTCAACATACATGCAAACTTTCCCTCCTAATTTTAGCACAGGTACGATGTTCGCTAGCCATGTAGGATATTCGATCACACAAATGAAACACACGTTCAACTATTTGACCACTTCTTCCTTAACCTTGAGTGACCATTCGGTGCAAAGCTTTGATAGTTTCTTCTTGACCAGTTTACATTATGGGAGAGTCGAAATCTCATGCTGAGCTATTTTAGGCTCAATGATAGGCATGTCATCATATGACCATGCAAAGACGTCCATAAATTACTTCAGTAATTCTTCGAGTTGTGTGTGCTCATGCTCGTCAAGGGTAGACCATATCCTAATCTCGTGCCGTTGGCTAATAGAACTGAGATTAATAACAATAGATTCATCTTCATTAAATTGAACGTGGTTATGTTGTTTGTTATTAACCTTATTAAGATCAGTTAATAATTATTCATTTGCAAAATCATCATCATCAAGAGTTTGAGTAGAATCAATACAATTTATCTAAAGCATAGCAAGATACTCAAAATCTTTGTTTATTTCATTGATAGGAAAAACAACATTGAGAAACTCATCAAGGAGGTCTCGATTATATCAGAGTAAGGAGGAACAACAAAAAATTATGAAATGGGATAAACATTAGTGTTATGTTGAATATCTACAGGTGGCACTTCTGCAGCATGCTAGTTGAGGAGAGATATATCAGTATCTTTAATCAAGAGGGATGGATCCGATGATGTATCCCCTTAGTGGATCATGTAGAGTGTTAGCCTCAATGTCTGTAAGTTAAAAGAATCCTCGGAGTCACTTCCCTCAGAATTTCTGATATCGACTATGGTATCTTCAATGAGTGGTTGGACATGATTCTGGGAACTCTCGGCCCATGAGTAGGTGTCTTGGGAAAATATCTCCATTCATGGTTTCATCTTCTTGTCCATATGATCATAACACATTTCAGGAAAATTACTGAAGGGGAAATCTTCACCTTCTCTAATGAATCTTTAGTTCAAGGAATTCCTTGAGGCAGTTTTGACACATTCTAGCCTTCTCTTCTGTCGAGGTTGGTGGATCCTTTGGAATTATTCTCTTGATGGTTGATATCCTAAATCCCAAGGATGAAAATCTTTATTTATGACAATGGGTTCATGTATCCCCTATTGTCATCGTCCCAGCCCCAGTTCGAGCATGAAGTGCGTGTTCATGAACATCTGGATCATATTGACATTTCCATGAGGGTTATACCTCGAGAAAACCTTATCTTTGAAATCGTCCCCTGCTGGGAGTAGAAGTAGTTCAACTTGTAATCCTGATAGAAGCATATCATTTTCCCCGTGTTGTATCTTAACTACTAGATTCCTAGGGCTTGCATTGTTGACATTGTCATCATCGCCCAAGATGGTAATGACCTACCCATTGGCGAAGAACTTTGATGAAGAGAGGAAGACACACCTTTGATACAGTAGAGCCATGATAATTTGAGAAACAGATTGAAACAACCTGGGATATCAATGACATGGAATTAAATAACAGGATTTATTGGGCCAACCCCAATTGCAATATTTATGGATCCCATCATTTCTCGATGGGTAATATCGTAAGCACGTATAGCAGGAGAGGTTGGAGATAGGACTCTCAATTTTAGTCTCAAATAATTAAGAGTCCTCAATGGTCAAACACTAAGAGCTGATCCATTATTGACAAGAGAAAGCTGGACAGTCTTCCCCATAATTTCTACAGAGATATTGAGAGCATAATTATGGTTTGGCCTAATCTTAGGGATTTTTTATTTAGATAAGGAGAGCATTTTAGTAGAGTTCAAGGATTCGGCCAGATTCAATGCTTCTTCTGGCGTGGTGGAAGGAGGAATTATGGGTCCTATGAATAACTTGATCATGGCACTTTCGTACAGCTGGGAAGACATAAAGAGTCCCCACAGAGTGATGTTAGCTTGTGTCTTCTTTAATTGGTCGAGGATCTCAATCTCCTGAGGGTCATTTCTGGCATAGGAAGATTATCAACACCCTTTCATTTATCTCTTGCTATTAGTGGTAGGTTTGGGACATGGTAATGCCTCCCTGATCTAGTCATGTGGTTCAGAAAATAGGGGAAAAATAAAAACCCCGTTTCTTAATCAATCTCAGGTTGTTCAACCACTTTATTAATTTCTCATATTAGCTCCTCAACTGATATCATCCCACACATGATGACTATCACCCTAGCCTTTTCTGGACCTTGCTCTTCACCTGAGTCATCGAATTCGTCCCCCCATCTGATGGCAACGACATTATTTTTCCATGAAAATTCAATATACTCCACAACCTCAATGTCCTCTTCATATAAGTCCTCCCATTTGGTGGGTAGATGCATATGTGAAGGTCCAGTCAACCTTGTAGTTTTAAAGTAGCAGGTCGCTCGGACATACTGCAAATTTGACTAGTCTGTCAGAATAAGCTTTCCATGATCTAGACAACATAATCTAGACTTACTTAATCCGTCAGTACCACCCAAATGCCTGACTCTCGAGCCCATTTTTGATCCTCCAAGAATAGTGCACTGAATATTTGACAGTCAATGGTCATTTAGGAGGGAAATTTTAGCCCAAAGTCTAGGAGTTTTCTTCAATACTTCTGTCAATTCCATACCATTACCTCCACAATAAGTGTGGACAATAATGCATGCCCTGGTAAGGAGTGATAAGGCCTGATCGACAAATCTAGTAGGGTGAAGGAGAAAATATGGGCAAGTTTAGAGAGGTTTAGCAGAGTTTCTATGTATGATTGGTGACTTACTTGGTATGATCTGGGTAGATTGGTCAAACTTTGAGTCCTACTCTAGGAAGATCGCATTTGTATTATTAGGGAGTGGATTGTGGGTAGTGTTTTCTTTAGGATTGTCTTCTGGGGTGATGATACCAAAGTCAATTAGACCTTGGATTACATTTCGAAGGTGGAAGCATTGATCAGTGGTATGGATGGTTGTTTGATGAATGGGCATATGGTTAGAAATTCTTGGGAAGTGGGTTTGGTAACCAATGAGCATCCAATGGCTTAATGAGGCTTCGTCTTAAGAGGGCCTGGTAAACTTTAGAGAGAGGAGTGTGAAGCTTGGTCTAATCCTTTTGGACTGTATTATGGTGGATTTTTGGTTCCCAAGAAGTGGCAGGCTGAGAGATGTTGTTAATAGTTGAAACTGCAGTGCTAGTAGGATTTTCAAACTTTCTGAGAAGGAACTGTCTAGATACTTTCTTCGGTTGAACTTTTCCTTTGGCAAGAACTTCTTCTATATCCACTACTACATCTCAGATGGATAAAAAATGAGAGTAGTACTATCCTCCTATTATCGTTTAGACATGGGGTAAGAAGTTCTTCTTCACAATCCTGACTTGCTTTTCGTCGAAAGGTCGGTTGGTCATCGTGGATTCTTTCTCTCTCCACCTTGCCATGAAGTTACTGATTGATTACCCGGTGTTCTATTTGAGCAGATTTATATCACGGAGGGTAACCTCCAATTCTTTATTATACTTACACTGTGACATGAATTCTCGGGCAACATCCTCCCAATGGTAGATTATGGACTCCTTGAGAGATAAGAACCAATGAAGAGCGCTATCCTTTAAAGTCTGTTAGAACATTTGGGCCATTATTTCCTGGGAGGCTCCTAGGAGATTCATAGCTCAGTGGTAACTTCCGAGATGAATAATTAGGGGTCTTGATACGACGCAAATATTGCGTATTTCATCCCTCGAACCGATGCATTTTAGCCCCCTCGGGTATCTTATTCCCTTTATTTATCCTCGTTAACCAGACAACCTCGGATTTCTACGTTAACATGCTTTACATGGGTTAATTGATCTTTTATAGGTATTTAGGTACTAAGTATGAAGTTCGGAGGCATTCCGCTCAAATTTTGTACGCAATCACGCGTTCAAGGTAATTTTAGTCTTTTCATAGCTTGGGCACCTATCCCAACACAAAAGTTGTAGCCCTTTCGCAAGCTTTGCGTGGCTGCGGGTGCGCGATTTCGATCCAGAACAAAGAAGTTACGGCGTTTCTACTAGAAGGGAAAACCAAACACATCAAAATAGGGGGAAGAGATGCAGACCTATATCCATCGATCAATCGATCGATCGATGCTTTAGTTTTTTCCCTCGACCTGAGACAAAGGGCCGATATTTTTACCATCGATCGATCGATCCCCTGTTTCCAGCTGATATTTTGCCTTTTCTTTTCTTTTTCCTTTTGTTATCTAATTAAATTCCTTTTACTATATAAAGGAATTTTGTTGTAAAAAATAGATATAATTAGTTTTTAGAAGATAGTTTAGGTTAGGGTTTTTGAAGAGTTCTTCTTCATTTCTTCTTGGATTGACACCCTTTTTGGGTTTGTAAGTTGACTATTCATTCACCCCCTCCAATAATATAGTTTGTATTTCATTAATTCTTGCTTTGCACTTTAGTTTACATGCTTTATTTACATGCTTTTATTTAGTTTCTTTCTAGTTTAGATTTATTGTGTTTTTTTACCGCTTTCCTTTACCACGTTTTTACCATGCTTTCTAGCTAAGTTAGTCTAGGTTGTGTCGGATTGAACTCGTATGGGGTTGACATGTTGCTTGGCTTTGGTGATAGTGTTTACGGGTCTATTTCGGGTGCATTTTTCTAGTTATTATGCCTAGGGGATTTTACGGGTCATATCATGTATGTTCCGTGCTTACGACCTTGCGTGCGTAATTTTCAGGGTATTTGTTGATGCCAAAATCGTATTAAACTTTTATGCAAATTTAGGGGCGTGACAACCCTTGATTTAATTAACTGTCAAAACGACACGCATTTTTAATAACTCATCGACCCATGTAACCATTTTATACTAATTAACTCGGGGTGAGGGATATTCGACGCAACCTATAGTTTTTACTCACTTTATTAGTCTAACTTTATTTTCCCTCGCCTAGATTAATCTTTCTCTTTTTGCATCTTTTACTTTTTAGTTTGTAATTCATCTTTTACACTTTTATTTAGGAATATTAAACCAATTAAATTCTAGCAACTTATCTTTGTGGAATTTTGATACCCGACTTACCGCTATACTTGTATCGCAAGTGTAGTTGTAATTTAGGTTTGTTTCTATTATCATGGTGAAACAAAAACAACGATTGTGTCCTTACACGAACACACCTTTCACGCGGTGATCAGGTCTACTACCCCCGAATTTCTTGATGTTCGACCTCTTGAACTTTTCTGAAATCCTTGCTTTAGGATAGCGAGACATGTGGGTGTAGTCCATGTAGTTTCCATAGATTCTGACTTGGTCTAACATTTTGAGATCTTCGTTGACCTTGTTTAGTTATTCCTCCTTCGGATCAATGGTGATGGGTAAGTTATCCCCTAGTTGCGCAAGATTCGACATAGGAAGTTGGGCTGGCGATAACCCATTAGCAAGAGGAGCACATGGAGCACGCTAGTATTCCTCGGGAACCCAAATAGGCTCGGGTGCTGGTGGAACCATAGGGCAAAGGAAGAGGGCCTTGGGATCTTCGAGAATAGGAGAACAGTTTCACTACATCTCATGAACCTCAGTTTGATGTTTGTCAATATTTGTAGTGAGTTGAGCTAGAACCATCATCAAATCCTGCTGCACATTCGGTGCTTGATCAGTGTTCTTCATGGAAGACGGATGAATTCTAGATTTGGAGGAAGTGAGGAGACTAACGGAGCTTCGGGGAGGTTCGACTGAAGATCAAATCCAATAAGGAGCCAAGCCAAGGGTACGTGTTTCACTTGAGGAGGAGAAAAAATACGAATTTATTTTTTGAAAAAGAGGAAGGAAAACTGTTATTTGTGAAAAGGCGGGAAAATGTTTTTGACATTTTTTGAGGAAAAGAGGGGAACAAAATGTTTTTGGGGAAAAAGGGAAGAAAAATGTTTTGGGTATTTTGATAAAAGACGAAAAAAAGATTTTTGGAAACCTTTTTGATAAAAAAAGGAGGAAAAGACGAGAGACAGGTCTTAGCATTATTATTATTATGTTTATTATGTTCTCACTTGTATTAGGTTCACCTAAGCGCAAAAAAAATATCGGACAGGACCTGAGCCTGGGAAAATTGGGTTTGAAAATATATGTAAAAACTATGGTTGGACTTGTTACTAGGCTAATGGGAAGGTTCCTATATTAAAAATTGCGCAAAATTTTGGGCGGCATGCCGACCTGTCATTTTGTTAGAGTTTTGGGTTGAAATCGGCAAACTAGATATGAGTGCCAGAGGTTTAACACCTATATGCGAGTATGTAGTTGTTGGGTTAATTGGAAGGTGTTCCCCCTTTGGCATGACATTCACGATATACATCTTGCTTTTGAGGGAAATCGGTACGAGTGGACAAGTTATTTCATATACCTGACTGTATGTGAATTGCCTCACTATATACCTCCCGGGGATAGTACGTGTGAGAGTGAATTTTATATAGTCGACCTACTTGAACAAGTTCCCTGCGATATACCTCCCGTTATGACTTCGGTTAAGAGATACGATGCGGTGGGAACCGTTCGATATACATCGAAGGTACTTGGCCAATGGAAGGTGAGAGTCATATCACTTAGGCTAATTATGACCTGCCGGACCAGTGCCCATCACGAATTGCCCCTAGTTATGGGATATAATTTGGTTAACAACAATGCTCTTTGGTGATTTAGTTTGCAAGATGCATGATCCTTGATTAGTACATTATGGAGAGAGTATCTTTATTGATAAATCATCATGCCAAGGAGGGAATAATGTACAAGTACAAAAAATAAATCTATAATAAGCATGGATATGTGAGAGTGAGTGATGTGTAGATATTTACAGGTGAGTTTGTGGTTGTGAACCTAAGCATTGATCAAGTACATGTGGTGTGTGATAAGTGTGAGTAAGCTTGGACATATACAAGTGTGATAAGTGGAGGTGTGAGTTAGTGACACCTAAGAATGGATTTCTAAGTGGTGTGTGCAACATGTGGATATGAGTGATCCTAGGTGTACTTGGTGTGAAGTTTACATGGAGAGTATCTACAAGTGAGTAGTGACATAAGCATGAGGTATATATGTACAAGAAATAATAGAGGAGGAAAAATGGAAATACAGATAGGTGCGTACACACACAAGAAAAACAAAACACCCATGCAAACAGAGTCTAGCCCTCTTATGAAAATTTTCCCAGTGGAGTCACCATTGTGGCCATCCCGATCGAAGAATGAGCGTCGCTTCCTCTTTTCCCTCTTATACCTCCCTAAGAGAAGGGGGATGGGAAAGGAAAGGGGATTGAAAGGTCTCGCGCCCTACTTAGAGACACTTCGGCCGTCGTCGGTATGGGGTAAATGAAAAGAGATGGAGTCGCCAGCCTATTTTTCACAAAATAGGAAAAAGAACATGACATTGTCTCGAGAGAATGACATCAAAGACAAACTAATGCCTACGAAACCATATTTCTAAGGTTCGGGGGCTAAGTTACGGAATGGGAAGGTGTTAGGCGCCCATCCCGCTCTTTTGATCTCTCATGGGCTAGTGTTATTGTTTTCTTTTATTTCTCCATGATGTGTGTGTGAGTGTATATATAATACAGATCATAATCGTTCAACTCTTACAATGGAAAATATAGAATGAGGTCATCCGTAGGAATGTTCCCAAAATAATATATAGAAAATATGATTTATGCATTTATCACGATATTGATCGTTATGATGAAACGGCAATATGTGTTGGATGAAACACTCACAAACATAATATGTCAATTAATGCAAGAATATGATAACTGCGAAAATGGGATATTTAGAAAAAATGGAGACTTTAGAAAAAGTTAAAAATTGAGAAGTGGAAAAATGGAAAATTGGAAAATTGGAGTCGAGTCTCGAGTTTTAATCTGAACCGCCTATGTAGCCAATAAAAGCATCAAAGTCCATGTAGTTCGAATGCGGCATGGGGGTGGGGTTTATCCCATATATTCGAACTGGATTTTATTATATATGTGTGCGTAGAAAATGTGTTTTTAGTTTTGAAAAAGTGTAACGGATATTCCCGTTCGGAATTTATTGGTGTAACCCTCTTTTTGTTTGTTTTGGTTTCTATAGAAAATAAACTATGTGCAATATACTAATGAAAATGTAAGATATTAATCCATATGAACTAAAGTAAGAACTAGATTGTGAATCTAATACAATTTATGCAAAATAAGAAATTTAAAGAGAAGGGGAATGATTTGGACCTTCTTTGAAGCTTGATATTTGATATTGGATGAACTCCCTAGAATGTGAGATGAAGGTTGGATGAGAGAGAATGTGATTTTTCCAAATTGGGTATGAAGAGGATGGGAATGTAAGCTTAAATGGGACTTCACATGGAGGAACTTCACTAATTTCGAGATAATGTTGCTGAAATCACTGATGCTGACTGATCTGAGGTGTGTTCTTGAAGTGAGGCAATTCCCTCTATTTAAAGGGTGAGGGGTGGTGTTAATCGACATTTACCCATCCCTTCCCATCGGTATTTGATACTAGAGACACTACTGATACGTAAGAAACTAGACTGCCAAATTGGTAGTCTCGTGCAGATTGTTCTGGAAAAATGGTCGTAGAATGCAATTCGTTGATCAAAACCATACACGGGTCATACCATTAGAAATGTAATTCATAAATCTTTAAGAGTCTTTGGGACCTCTCCTGGGTTCGAGAGTTGACTTTATGTCAAATATGGCTCGGAAGTGCACATCGGTCCTTTGGACGAGAGATTGTCGGACGAAAATGGATCATTCGTACGCATGGTAAGTCGGAATCATTCACGGGGCAGACCATTGGAAAGGTTAGGATATGTAATTTAACATTTCAAATATTTTTGCTTTTGTTCGAAAAGTTAACCTTGGTCAACCGGGGCTCAAAAGCGCTTGGTAACCTCTCGAAGTGAAATAGATCATTCGTCTGTATCGTAAGTAAGAATTGAGCACGGGTTAGACCTTGAAAAGGTTAGGATATGTACTTTACAATTACAAAGATTTTTTATTGGTTTGGAAAGTTGACCTTGGTCAATCGAGGCCCGAAAGTGCTCGGTGACCTCTCAGAGTAAAATGGATCGTTCGTCCGTATCGTAAGTCAGAATCGCGCATGGGGTGGATTGTTGTAAAGGGTATTAAGAGACATTAGGAGATTCATTTTGTCTTATTCGAGATAAAGTGTTTAATTTGGTCAAATGGAGCCTGAGAGAGCTCGGTGGCCTCTAGATCAGTTTTGAAGGAAAAATATATCGTTCGCCCGAATGGTTATGATGTTTCATGCATGGGGCAGACCATTAGAAATTGATTTCAGTGCCCTTTGAAGATTCAATGATCTTTTTCTCTGACGATGAAGCTGATTGGGGTTAAATCGGGTCTTGGGAGATCCTGTGGCCTCCAGATTTGATTTTTAGTAGTAAAATGGTCCATTCGTCCAAACCGTTTTGTCGATTCACACACGGGGTGGATCGTTGTAAAAGGGATTTAGCACCCTTCGAAGATTCAAAGATCTTTTGCTCTGATGATAGAGTTAACTAGAGTCAAATGGGGCTCGAGAGCACTCGATGGCCTCTATATCGTCACTCGGAGTATGACTTAGGGTTTATAGTGAAATGGGGAGGTGTTAGGGACCTAAGGAGAGAGTTAGGTGGTCCTAGAATGTGGTGTCTACAATATCAGAGCTCTAGGTTCAAGGTTCATTTTTGGTATGCCGTGGTGAGGTACATATTGGGTCTTTTGACGTCATTGTGGATGGGTTGGTCATGCTAGTTGGATGGTGGTTTAGTGTGTGTCCTCGATGAAAAAGTCCAACAGGTTAGAAAGACAAGTTAAATTAGTGCCAAGTGGCATACATCTAAGCTAGTTGTATAAATCTCTTTTGCATTTCTGGTTAAGTTTGTTAATAATTTACGGGTGTTCATGTAAACCAATAAGTGGTGACAACGAGGTTCATAGTGTGAGATGTTTCGTGTTTCAGTCCTTTTGGACATTGAGTCTTTAGAGATGTTGATAAGAATGAGATATCTCCCATTTGGAAAATGGCAGCAAAGTGTGAATAATCAATGGTAAGGATTGATTTTAGAGTGTCATAATTATATATACAGGGAAATCGTGAGTTCAATTATATATATCCTTGGGTGTGACACACATGAGAGGTCAATATCGATGTGATGATTAGGCAAATTCGATCCTTGGGGTAATACCGTGGTTGATGGTAAATTTTTTGAGAATGTAAATTTGTGAGGGTCAACACTTAGGGATAGGCTCCTTCAGCCTTAGTTAACTATGATGATATCCTTGTGGGTGAGTGCCTTACTAGTTGTTAGCCTATGAATGTATCTTGTGAGCCGTGATTGGAGTTATGGGTCATTTATGGCAAAGGGCCACATAATTTACAGTGATGATTTGCAGTGATAAGGGAGTGAACCTCAGGTATCCCATCAGGGTAGTGATTGAAATAGTAATGTAACATTTTATAAATAGGATCTTTAGTGACATCTATAGTGTATACCTGGCAGTGTATGGGATATACGTCGTGTCTTGTATCCTACCAAGAAGCCTTAGTGGTAGTAGTAATGTCGTTTAGTGTTAATTGCAACTTAGATGGAATGCTTGTGAATTCCCCGATTGAAATTAAGTCACTGGTAATGTGTTTGTAAGTGTTAGTCCCATGGTGAGGATGTACTAGGTCCCTTAGTTGTGGACTTGGCTTTAGTGCATCTCAAGTTATGTACCTTGACTATATTGTGGATTTAGATAATCATGATGATTGAGGCAACCTAGGGGTGAACCCAGATAATCGTGGTGACTTGGTAGTGAGTATAGGAGTTGTGATGTTAAGAATAGGACCTCTTCGAGCATTATTAGGGTGGGCCTTCTTTGGGGTAATACCCGACATCCTGTGTCCTACAAAACCTGGGTGGTATTAATTTAAAGTTTGGTGATTGTAGTTTTCATGGAGAAATAATATCCCTGGTGGTGTTCATGGGCATGGGCCTTAGTGTTCATAGGTACCAAAGTATATAGTTATGTTAATTGTTAAATTAGCACGTATTACGATGGTTACATAGTAAGGCGACTCAGTTATTAGGGTTTAACATTCGTAAGAGATTAAGAGGTTATGAATTGGTGAAATCGTGTTGAAAGATCCCTTGGAGGAATATACTAAAGATCGTCTAATGAAATATTGATGTGAGGGGTAGTCATTCCCTAGTAATAATGAGTCTAAGGTGATGTGCCATGATTTACGACGATGATAGTATCTCTCTTCAAAATCTTGTGATTTGTTGATGCATTGAGGTATATGCAGTGACATCCATTTCACTGTGAAACTCATGTTGTGTAGCATAGATAATGTCAATTTGTGGCAATACCTTGGAGTTAGTGCTATGACTTTTGATTTAGGCATGTGTCATGATATGGCCTTCGAAGGTAATTTCGAAAATGAGTTGACCAATGCTAGGTGGTGCACTGGGGAGACTTAGAACACGGTGAAATTAAAATGGATTTTTAGAAATAGCACTAGGGATGAAGTGTTAGGCTTAAATATATCACCTAAGTGTGCTACCTGTATGATTAGTAGTGACTCTATTGAGGGAAATCATTAGGCATGAGTGACGTTTGAAGGTCCAGATGCCATTAGAGTAATTATGATTTGGGATCATGTAGGCAGTACTAAGGGGATAACAATGGTTCACATTGAAACTGCGTGACCATTGTGTTTCACTTAATGAGAGTGGCCTTGAAAATTAAGACGTTATGAATTGGTAAAATCCTGAAATCGTGTTGAAAACTCCTATACCACTTGTTGAAATTTGGAGGCCTACCTGTGACAGGTTGGTGACTAATAATAAGTGTTAATAGGAGTAACTGCACCTTGATTTAGGGTAGTTGTGTTTACCAGTGATGAATAGGTTGCATTAGTCCTATGGAGGGAAGCCTAGCATTTCAGCCTCCCGAAGGAATTAGTTTTGTATTCCGTCTGTCTAGCACATGTGGATGATTATTGAGAAGAACTCGTCAATGTTAAGAGGTCAAGCCAGGGTACATGGAAAGGCTAAGGTTCTTAGGAGGTATCAGTGAGGAGTTATAAAATTCAAGTATACATTATGGGTTCGTACTTAATGTGGGTCTATCCATTATCGGAGTTGATTGTTCCCTTTTAGTAATGGTTGTTGTGAGGACATTTTTGTCCATTAACAATTTATTATGTCGCACGCCGTTACACCGTTGAAGAAATTCAAGATTCATACATTCATCAACGGATCCGAATATCAAAAGAAGAAGAGGAATCAAAGTCTGACAGACCGGACCGGTCCGCCTGCTATAAAAGAACCGATCTGGCTAACCGGACCGGTCCGCCTCAGACCCGGACCGATCCGTTTACTGAAGGCCAGTATACCCCGAACCGCAAGCGAACCGATGAAGACTGGAATAAAAGAACCGATCCGATCAACCGGACCGATCCACCCCCAAGACGGACCGGTCCGTATGGGAGAAATTCGGCCAGATCTGTTAGAGATTTTTTAGGCTAAAGTTTTCTTATTTAAACCAACTTCGGGGAGTTGTTTTCTAAGACTTTTCAAGACGATTTTCAAAGTCCTAAATACTCTAAGTCTTCACCTATTGAGCCCAAGACTCTAGGTTTTTTATTCACACAATTGCCAATCCTTTGTGAATCTTTTTGGTAACCCAAGAACACAACCTTGTGTTTGCTCAAACCTTTGTGGAGAGATCTTTGCAACCGAGGGATGCGTGTCATTGCTGAGGGAGTCTCTACAAAGTTTTATGGCTGCGTGTCATTGAGGAGTGCTGCGGTTCTTCCTTTGTTGATTGGACTGAGGTTCATGTGGGTTCGCTGCGTGTGGATTCATTGCTGCCGACACCGACCGACACCTGCGGGTATTCGTGTGTCACTGTATTTCATTGTAATCTGTGTAAGTTGCGATTTACTTATTATAGTGAAATAAAAGGTTTTTCCCGGCGGGGATTTTTCCTTAACTTTGTGTCGCATGCTTTATTTATGGTTTGACACACACACACACACACACACACACGTAGTTGTTTATTTATGGGTTGTTTCTAAATAGACTCGAATTAAATAAGGGTTACCTGGCATCTTGCGAATTTAATTTAATTTAAATCAATTATCACACACCAAACCTATTCGGTTTCTCAAATTGGTATCAGAGAAGGTTGCGCTAATTTATTGCGTATTCCTATTTTCCGCAAAATCGTGGGATGTTGATTTTTTTTGAAAAATCAGTTTTGTGAAAATTTGCATTTTTCTTATGGAGCACTTATATAATCAGATGCCTATTTTTGACGGGTCTAATTATGCCTACTGGAAAGCTCGTATGAAATTGATTTTAAAATCTATTGACGAGCGTGTTTGGTTGCTTTGCGAAAATGGTTGGACTCCTCCCACGGTCACTGTTAATAACATCACCACTTTAAAACCCGTGTCAGCCTGGACTGAAGATGATTATAAATTGACCAATTTTAATTCCCTTGGTCTGAGTGCTATTTCTGGAGCTGTCTCTCCTGATGAGTTTCGCCGAATTATGACGTGCACCACGTCTAAAGAGGATTGGGATGTTTTGAAATTGAGACATGAGGGTACGAACGCGGTTAAAGAATCAAAATTACAAAATTTGGCCACCCAATTTGAGACTATTACCATTTCTGAGTCCGAATGCTTTGATGATTTTTATGCACGTTTGTCGGACATTGTTAACACATGTTTTAATTTGGGCGAGGTGATTGATAACACGCGTGTCGTTAAAAAGATTTTGAGATCTCTCCTAAAACACTTTATTCCTAAAGTCACTGTTTTGAACTCTTTGGGAAATTTGAAATCACTTAAGTTGGAAGAACTTGTAGGAGATCTTCAAACCTATGAGATTGATATGTTTCCCAAAACCATTAAGGCTAAGGATAATGGCATTGCTTTAAAGACTCATTTTAAGAAAAAGAAAGAAAAAGTTTGTGAGTCCGATTCTGAGGGAGATTTTGATTTTAATGATATGGCCTTGTTTGCGAAATTTTTTTAAAAATTTCTCAACATGAATAAAAATAATTCTTCCAATAAAAAGAATTTTTTTGAGAAAAATAAAAAGAAAGGAAAGGCCAAAGAAAGTGGTGAGAGGGAAAAAGAGAATAAATCCGAAGAGGAGTGTGAGGAAGATTTTGAGAACGTCACTTGTTTTGAATGTGGGGGTAAGGGACATAAGTCGTTTGAGTGTCCTACATGGCTTAGAAAGAAAGTAGCTATGCCCGCCACACTTAGTGATAGTAGTGAAGGTGAGGGTGATGAGACTAGTGGTGAGAAGTTTGTAGCTTTTTCTAGTCGTGTGAGCACACCCACCTTGTCCCACAATAGCGCACACGAAAGTGATAGTGATGGTTTGAGCGCTTCAAGTGAGGGAGAAAGTGAGAGTGAAAGTGGAGATGAAAGTGAGATCCAAAAAGCTTTTAGAGATTTGTACACCGAAACCTTGAAAACAAAGAAGTATAATAGGGATTTAGGTCATCGGGTTTTAGGTTAGGAGAAAGAGAAGGAGGTTTTGAGAAAGGAGAAGTGTGATTTGACCAGCACGTTGTCTAGTCTGACGACACGTGTATCCCAACTCGAGAGTGATCTCGAACGTGCCAGGGTGGTCAAAGTCAAGTTTGAGAATGCACCTAAGAAGGTTGAAAAGGTGGTTCTTAAGGGTAAAGGTGAGAAGTTAGGAATAAGTCATGACGGTGCTTCTTCTTCCCAATTAGCACCCGAGCCGGTTCCCACTTTAGTGATAGTTTCACATGTGCCATACCCTAACCCACCTAGGCGTCCCATTCCCATTAGGAGAGTGCGTACTAGAGTTTTTGAGAGAGGTGTTCCTAGGCCTATTTATGTTTGCTCACATTGCAAGAGGAGAGGACACCTTAGGGAATTTTGCTTTAAGTTGGGGTATGTGTCACGTTTTGCTTCTACACGTGTTTCTGGAATACATGCACCCACACATGATACTTTACATGCTCCCGGAGACTACATGAGAGAGTTTGCACATTTAGGTGAGCAAGTTAAGTTCTTAGTCAAAACTTCACAAGAATTGATGGAGGTTTTTCATAAGTTGTCACCACCTTTGGAAAAGCCCTCCGCACCTAATGATTGAGGTTTGACTTGTTTACTAGCATAGGGTGATTTTCATGATGTCATTGTTTGCCTATTGCTAGTATGTATCATTTTGTATGTTTGATTTTTTTAAAAATTTTGAAAAATACAAAAAGACTTTATTTTGATAAAATTTTGAGAAAATCCAAAAAGATTTTTGTATTTTTTTTTCACCGTTTATGGATGGAAACTTAGGATGACCAAGTCACAACATCATTCCATTTTACATGTGACTATTTGATAGTGTTTTGAGATAATAGGTCAATTCATCCATGTGCTTTATAATGTTTGGAGTCATTAAGATGTAATGAAGTGTTCCTTCCTACATGTTTGACTCATGTTTCCTTTATTGCACAAATGCACGGATTTGTTTGATTATTGTGATTGTCTTATCACATGTTGGTTGGGTGTTTTCACTTCAATCCTGTCCTTAAAATGAACCAAGCGCGATAAATTTTGATAAGGAATCTGTGCATATAAAAACCGTTTTGTGAGTTTGTGTGCTTTGTTTGAAAACGGGGAAGGGCTGCGAAAGGTTCATTTTGCCTTTGCGAATACTAAGCCACCGTTAAATTGGACCTAAAAAATGGAGGAATTTTATTATCCGGGGTCCAAAGAGGTTTAAAAGAGCCCGAAAAAATTGAAAGGCAATAAAAAGAAATTCATGCCAATTATGGGCCATTTAGGTTTTTGCACCGATTCTCCAAAGTTTGAGAATTTAGTTTATACACCTCTAAAAGAATATATATATGAGGGAGTTTGGTTGGAGAATTAAAACGGGTTTGCACGTCCTTGAAATGCTTGAAAATGCGCTACATAATTTTGGACGTTATTGGTGTGAAAATCACTTTGACTTTGATTTATTGATTTGCATAAGTCGATGTCATCTAAATTCAACAATCTTTTCACCTAAAGGATACTTTTGATGTTCATTCGTTAAGGGTACACATATGCATCGTGCACATATGATTGATTGAGTTGATTTACCTATCGAATGTGTTCACACCCATTCATTCCATTTCCATGACTTGGTTGTTTGAGTCTAAATCCATGGTGTGATTTTTGTATCATATTTGTTCAATTTGGTATCCTATCTTTGTATGAAATATTAAAAAAATCAAAAATAGTTTGTGTATTTTTTGTATACCGTGACACCCCGATTTTTCTTGTTTGATTCATTCTTCTTATTTGTCTATTTGGAGACATCATAAAAAGGGGGAGAAAGAATTATCTTATTATGGGGGAGATTTGAAAGTTTGAGTTTGCTCATAAATTGGTATATACGTTTATCTCATTTCAAACTCAATATGTCACTTGGTTTTTTGCTTTGTCTCATGTGTGTAGGTACTACATGGATTATCATTGGATTGCACACCCTGATGAGAAAAGTGTTGAGATTCCTGAAGAATTGAAGAGCAAACGCTGTAGTCTTATTCAATTGTATCTTTCCAATTTTGGGTTCATGGAAGGGTAGATTTGTATAGGCATTTTTAGTTGTTTGATAATTCGAATGCTTTGTTTTTATGTATGTACCGGCATAGACATAGGGGGAGATTTGTCAGGACATTTTTGTCCATTAACAATTTATTATGTCGCACGCCGTTACACCATTGAAGAAATTCAAGATTCATACATTCATCAACAGATCCGAATATCAAAAGAAGAAGAGGATTCAAAGTCTGATAGACCGGACCGGTCCACCTGCTATAAAAGAACCGATCCGGCTAACCGGACATGTCCGCCTCAGACCCGGACCGATCCGTTTGCTGAAGGCCAGTATACCCCGGACCGCAAGAGAACTGATGAAGCCTGGAATAAAATAATCGATCCGGTCAACCGGACCGATCCGCCCCCAAGACGGACCGGTCCGCATGGGATAAATTCGGCCAGATCTGTTAGAGATTTTTTAGGCTCAAAGTTTTCTTATTTAAACTAACTTCGGGGAGTTGTTTTCTAAGACATTTCAAGACAATTTTCAGAGTCCTAAATACTCTAAGTCTTCACCTATTAAGGCCAAGACTCTAGGTTTTTTATTCACACAATTGCCAATCCTTTGTGAATCTCTTTGGTAACCCAAGAACACAATCTTGTGTTCTTTCAAACCTTTGTGGAGAGATCTTTGCAACCGAGGGTTGCGTGTCATTACTGAGGGAGTCTCTACAAAGTTTTATGGTTGCGTGTCATTGAGGAGTGCTGCGGTTCTTCCTTTGTTGATTGGACTGAGGTTCATGTGGGTTCGCTGCGTGTGGATTCATTACTGCCGACACCGATCGACACCTGCGGGTATTCGTGTGTCACTGTATTTCATTATAATCTATGTAAGTTGCGATTTACTTATTATAGTGAAATAAAAGGTTTTGTCCTGCGGGGATTTTTCCTTAACTTTGTGTCTCATGCGTTATTTATGGTTTGACACACACACACACACACACACACACGTAGTTGTTTGTTTATGGGTTGTTTCTAAATAGACTCGAATTAAATAAGGGTTACTTGGTATCTTGCGAATTTAATTTAATTTAAATCAATTATCACACACCGAACCTATTTGGTTTCTCAGCAATACCCTTTTTCATTGCATTCCTTATGTCTCCTTTGACCCGGGTAATGGTAAGTTATTAATTGGCTTGATTTGGGTGTGGCACTATGTAAGGTCAGTGGTTATGAGGGTTAGGCCTATTGTGACCAATGCATCACAATATGTGTGTGTGCTTTCTTTGGATACATCTTTATTCTACACCGGTTTGCATGTGCGTGAGGTCTCGTGTTCTTGCATTTAGCTACATGTGTTACTTGATTACTTTGGGTTAACGTGTTATTAGTTAGCTGGTTTAACTAGTTACGACTTGGTCATGTGTTCCGCTAGTGTGACCTGATAGTATTATGAATGCTAGAACCTGATAAACACTAGATGATAGCGTTACACATAGTTCAAAATGTTGGAGATCTAAGAGATGATCGTTTGTATATATGCATGTTTTGATAACCAGGGTTACCCTAGGTCAGCATAGGGAACCCGTAGGAGATATCAGTCGGGTATAACTATGTGATAAGGTAATTGTCTTGGAAATCATTGACATGTATAGAGAGAAGTGTTGAGGCTGTATCAACCTTAGTTAGTCATGATCCAAGATTGTTTGAAGAAGCATATATTCTCAATCCTAACGTAGGAATGATCCATGTTGAGGAATTCATTGGTGATATGTCAGTATTTGATGAGGATCAATCATCTCGAGGTTTGTTTAAATGGACATGTTAGCCGTGCTTGAGATTTTGGGCAATGAAATTTTATGGCTCATTATGATTAAATCAATGACAGTGGCAGATTGAAGTGAAGTTCTTGGGTCTGAGGACATGGTGTTGAGTGTTCCTAGTATTGGAAACTGGTTGTGGGTAGCTCAATTATGGATTGCGAGGAACCAAGAATTTTGAGGAATAAATTCCCTAAGGAGGGAAGTTAGTAATACCCTACCCCAATAAATTAATTAAATCGTATATAGGGGTTATATATGACGAGGTACCAATTAGAATTGAAGAAAATTAATTGTATTATCGATTTTATAAAATCCTTATATATGGATTATAGGATTAAGAAAATTAATTGTATTATCGATTTTATAAAATTTTTATATATGGATTACAGGATTTTAGGAAATAAATTATGTATGCCTTTATTAAAAGTTGGAAACTATTGGGGCGAATGTGATAATTGAAATTATTGGATTAGGGAGTATATATAAGGGTTATAACATTCTTAAGGAAGGGTTCATTAAACTGTGTAGGTTCCTTATAAATTACCGAAAGCTGTCAGGGTCAAAAATGGGAAAATGAGGGTCGGTCATTCGAATGACTAGACATGTCATTCGAATGAAATCCAATAGCTTTAGATTTGCCAATGTGCTATTCATTTGTAAACCGTTGAGCCATATTTTGGTTTTCTCGTGGGACTGACCATCTGAACAAAATCAGATGTTTTATTGGCTTATGTTTCATAAGTCTATACAAATATCCTAGGGAGAGAGAAACGTTGGATGAGAAAATTGGTTACTGTAAACACCCCAACCATTGGATTAATGTGATGTCGATTGTAGAGTTGATCTATACCTGCTATGGAAGGGATTGTAGAAGATATGGTCTCTAATTTCGGAGAGAAACCCCTCAGTTGGACTATAAGAAAGAGAAGAGAGGTGTAGGTTGGGAAGAAATGAACACAACTATCATCCCCTTTATTTCTTTAACAAAATCTCACAGTTCTCTCCTACTGCATCCGCCATTTTATTTTGCCACAGTGTAATGCCTAGACCCACATATATACTCAATTCTCCCATTCTGAAAGGTACAAGAATACGTTTGTTGGAAGTTAGGAGAGGGTTTTTATGGGGTTGCTCTTAAAGGAAGAAGATGAGTTGTTGAGCATTCTTAGAGACTGTTTGGTGGAGCTTTTGTGACTCCCTTTAGGACCACCTTTTGAGGTGGCGGCCACCCATCTTCACCACCACCACCATCATCTTTGAAGACCATTTAGGTGGGAATAATCTACTCCTTTAATTAAGACTCTTTTGATGTACATTGTAGCCTTGTGGTTGTTGAATGATTAGAATAGGATTATTATGAAATTATGATGCATTTTCCTATTAAACTGAAAATATAAGTTTTTATGGAATAAAAATGTTAGAAAATAGTATCTTGCGTGTTCTCTAGTAATTATGAAAATAATTATGGAATAAAAATGTAAGAAGTGTTATTTTTGTGTATTTTTAGTGAAAAATAAATAATAATAATTTTTATGGAATAAAATGTAAGAAATGTTTTTTTGTTTATTTCTAGTGAACAAGAATGAATAATATTTTTTATGGAATTAAAATGTAAGAAATATTATTTTTGTTTATTTATAGTGAAAAAGATATAATAAACATTTTTTGGGAATAAAAATGTAAGAAAATGCTACTTTAGTGTATTATTAGTAGTAAAAAGATATAATGGACATTTTTATGGAAAAAAATGTGTCTTAATTATTTTAGTGTGTTTTCTAGTAAAAACAAATAATGGACGGTTTTACATAATAAAAAAAAATGTGGAATGATGTTAATGTTATTAAACTATTTATGGAATAATTTTTTTTAAGTTTCTTGCAAAAATGGAGACTTTATGAATAATTGGGTCTTGTTTAGTTTAAAGGAATTAATAAGATGACCTTATTACTTAAAGTGTATGTTGTTGTAACTAGAAATTTTGAGGAAAAAAAGTGGTCTTGTCAAGAGAGTGCTAATTTATGTCTTAAAGGTGTTTAAGTGACAGGTGTGAAAATTGGCAAAGATGTTATATTAGTGACGCGAACAAAAATGTGTCTAGTGTGTGTGCTATTTAGGCTCAAGTGCAAGCCTGTCGCTCAAGTAATAATTTGATAAGTTGAGTATCGATCCTCAAAAAATAGGACGAACAGAGTCATAACGACGTTGGACAGACGAAGAAAACCTAACATCGACTCTAAAAAGAAGGAAAATGTGACTTGATTTGCGAAACAACTACATCTATATGAAATTTTGAAAATGATTAACTAATGAAATTATGAATAAATGAAATGCAATTATTCTACTGCAGAATTACGAACGACTTGACTAAAACTTTAACTATGAAGGGAGAAAGATAGGTCGGGTTACAATCCCCCACACCTAGTAATTCACTTCCTAAGATACTAGATTCAGAATTAAAGATTTAAATGAATCTGACTTTTTAATATTCCTAAGTATTAGATATATGACGGATCGTATCCCACACAGTACGTAAGCAAAGGCTGGATTAAAATTCGGTCTTTATTTCTCCTAAGTATTACACATATGAGGGATCGTAGCCCGCACAGTATGTAAGCAAAGGTTATTAAAGTAGTATCGCATGAACTACGATACAATTCATCTAAGGTTTTAATTCTGACTTCTATTTCCACTATCGTGAATCACATCGGGTTGGGTTCATGCACCCCAACCCTTAATAACTTTGCCGCACATATTAAAACTAGAAGAAAACACATTTGGAATGAAAGAAAACATTTTTACTACTGAATGAAGATGAAGAGTGATGAAATTTCTATTAGAGAAATAACTACTACAGTAATGAAAGACAGAATTATAATGGTATTACTTGAATTGCAAAACTGGAATCAAAATTAGGGCTTTTTGTTGTTGTCTTCTCTAAACTAGTTACAAAGCTTCCCTAACGAATCAAAAGCCTCCTCAATGTTTGGGATGTGTTTACAATTTATAATCTATGATTTCTAAGAGTTTTGACCATGAAGAATTCTAATTTTTCAAGTGGATATGTTCGAATTTTCGATAACCGAACCGATCCACTTAAGGTGATCCATTTCGGTTCCACCTCTGACAGAAATTTTTTCCACGACCCGGTTCGATTCATTTTTCCTCTCTTCGGTTCGGTTCCATCTCTCAGTGCTTTACAGGAAGTTCTTCAAGTTAGGATCAGTTCATTTTTCTTCCGCTTCGGTTCGGTTCCATCTGTTAGTTCTTCACAAGAAGTTTCTTCAAGGTAGGATCGGTTTTTTTTCCAACCCGTTTGGTTCGGTTCCATCTTTTCAGGAACTTTACCTCCTTGCATTTTTGAATATTTGTAACTTTTGGTCTGGAACTCGGATTAGGATGTCAATCCTTCCTTGTTCACTAAAATCCTGCAAAATAGATAAGAAATACACTAAACTCGGTGTACTAAATAGAAACTGTCAGTATCGACGATATGAGATAAATCCACTCTAAATACACTCTGTAGAGCGATAAAATCTTCTAAATTAAGGGGATAAATGGGAAGAATTTATGCCTAATCAAATCCCCCTAACTTAGAACTTTTATCGTCCCGAGCAATGTAAAAAGAATCAAAACCTGGTCCAACTATAAAATGGGACAGAATACCTCTTTAGCGGGCAATCGATTGCATTTACCGTATGCAACAAGCCTTTAAACTCCTAGGTTACCCTAGTAGAACGAGTTGTGTCTCGTGAGGGTTTGCAGTGAATATACCCACAAAATTAGACTCAAAGAAAAACTCAAAATACCCAAAAATTGTATAATTTAAACTTTTCCAGAAAATAATCATCATCAATTCATGTTCAAGAGTCTCAAATCATAGTGAATGTGTGCAAAGCTAGAAATTTAACCCGAATTTCCACCTATTGACCATTACGTTACTTATCCAAAAATTCATTTTGATTTAAATTCTCACGGAGTTCTCTCACAAATGAATTACTCGAACTATGACTTATTCTCTCGGTATGCATGATTTATAAGAGTAATTGTATTAGAACCAAGTTCATGCGCACAAGTTGAAAAACAGAAATTTATGGTAACTGGATCATATCAACGGATTATGGTTATAAGAAAAGAGGGAACATTGCCTCTAAATCATATTTTTATCTCTTTTATTATCTTTTTGTGTTTTAGGTCTCCACGTGGTAACCAATTTAGCAGTTTGGACTCGGCTAGGACTTTTTCGGGTTAGAGGTGTATTGGGTAAAATGGGAATGCTACGGGAAATTTGGAATTTTAAAATTTTCGTATAATGTCCGTCAGTGGTTTTTCGGGCTTTCGCTCATTTTTCTTTTGATTTTTCTATTTTTTCTGTTTTTCACGCTTTTCTTTTTCTTGCTATTTTTTGTTGAGCATTCTTCATTTTTTTTCCTTGCCCCCTTTTCTTGCACTTTTCGGACTAAAATTCTAACTTTGTCACTTTTCACAATTTCGGGCCAATTGGGGTTTTCTGGGTTGTCAAACGAAAGGAAAAATTATTTTGCTCAATTTGGGGTTACAAAAGGGATAGTTTTTCACTACTTTTTCTAGCCAGTATTTTTGGGTAACAAACGAGGGCTTACTTCATTGTTCGAAATACTAATTGCGTTACCATATGCGTCTCGAGATGAATTAAGTTTGGAGATCTAATTGGCATGTTTTTTAAGGCAATATCACACATATTTTCCATAACCGATCAAAGTGAAAGAATTGAGATCCTCGACGACTTATGAGAACGCTAAAAAGAACTTTGAGTTAACAATTAACTCGGATTGATTTTTAAACTCACAAAAATGATAGGTTCGAAATCTCACCAGGTTAGTTAATCTCCACACTTATTCGTTAAGTCGTCCACGTTCACTCAATTTCCATCTTTGGTCAATTTCGCCTTTGTGTATTATGTTTTTACAATTTGAGACTTTAAACCAACTTTTAATGATATTTTTGAAAATTTTGAATTCCAATTTTTATTTATTTTGAAGAAAAATATTTTTGGATATTTCAAAATTTTATGATTTTTTTGAAATTTTTGAGCATTTTTTAAAATTTGTGAAGTTTTAGAAAGATGCACTTGTGACCCCCCCTAACGTAGACTTTGCATTGTCCTCAAGCAAAAATGACTAAAATCTAACGCAAGGCTAATTAAAAGTGCGAGAAAATAAAACGAACAAATGAGACAGAAATGCAGATTTTTTTATAGATACTTAGCACCTGTGTTACAAAGGAGAGGGGAGCACACAACTAACATTTGTAAACAACCACCACAACACACAAACAACAAACAACAGACAAGGGCTTCACTAGGGAGGTGGATTTGAGGGTTCGGGTGCACTGGGATCATACGAATCATAGAAGAAAGTTGGAGGGGGTCCACCGAAGTTGATCTTGTATAATTGGTCTTGGAAACGATGCATCATGTTCATGTCCCTTCGGTAGGCCTCTTGATCCTATTGGTAGGATGCTTGGTCTCGATTGTGTTGTGTGAGGAAACAGTCAAAACGGGTTTCCACCGCCGAAAGGCGTCTATCAAAATCTGCACCCGGTGGCTCAAACTCATAGTCGTCGTCCTCTTCGTACTCTTCCTCTTCTACCCCGTCCATCTCGACATCCTCAGCCTAGGGCTCTTCAACATGGATTTCCACCTCTACATCTACATCAACCTTTGACTCCCCACCTAATTAAACATCGGGTGATCAGGCCTTTATTAAATTAAAATAGGTTTTTCACATGGTTTATTCTTTGCATCACTGTTGAAAACTTTTTAATTACTAATCCCCTAAGTGAAAATTAGACCCGTGCCAAATTTTATCTTTCTTAAAATAGATAAATCAACCATGCGGAACAAAGTATAACGATCACCATGTACTATAATCCAATCAATAAAGTATAAGTACAAAATAATAAGAGTATTATCGAATAAACCATCGGCTAAAATCCCAAAACAATAATAGAACAACCACTAGTCTAAAACTAAACATTTGATATTGATACCGGACCACAAGTCCATATATAGAATAGTGTGAGATCCTGTACTAGATCTGAATGAGAGATATCGTCTAATAAAAATCCTATAAGCATCAATTGTGCTACAACTTTGAGTCCCTAGAATGAAATCATTACACATGGAGTCCCTATGGCTGGACACCTAAAAGATTTTGAAAATATTTTATAGCAAGAGTTAGTACACAAAACATTTTTAAAATATTTAGCAAGCGTTTATCACAATATAAAATGCGGTTATTGATTGCACATGTTAGGTTCTCGCACACTCTCTTGTGTTAACTCACTCCTCCTCTATTGTGCACACCTAACGTTATACACTTAGCCTCTCTAGCAATATCTACCAAGCTAACTAGGACTAAAGTAATCATCTGAACTCATATATACCTAAGTTCTTGTACCACCCATTAGGTACATCCATTTCAATAACATTTCACGAAGGTTAATTAATTCTCAAGTAAAATTTCATCTATGTTACGTTTCAAAACTTCTCATTTAGTTTCACTACTAAATTTCTAAGATTCTCACAATTTATATCTTCCCACTTTTGTAATCAAGTTTCACTACTTAAATTACTAATTAGATATTCTCTATCAAACGTTACGTTCGTAATTAAGTTTCACTACTTAACTTACAAGTTTGATATGTATCCTTAAATACATAAAATATCAATCTACTAATACACAAAAGTAGAATATCATTAAGTATATATTTCACACATAATATATACTAAATATCAGTCATTACTATTATTCCGTTTTGACACACATAAAGGACTCTTGGTTCGGAATGATTCATCGACCCCATGTAAGAATTGGTTCAGACTGATACATCGACCCCAATTATTTATATACACATATTCTGGCTTAGACTCTTTGATCACGCCACCAGTTCGAATGTTTGGATCGGCATTATACATCGACCCCAAACATATGATAACCCAACGTTAGTTCGGATTACTTCATCGACCCTAACATATAATAACCCTACGTTAGTTTGGAATACTTTATCAACCCTAACGCATAATAACCCTACATTAGTTTGGAACACTTCACCGACCCTAACGTAGTTAATTTAGGTATACATCTCTCAACCTATTATTTCATAGAATTTAGTAGGTACACACCCGACCTATCAATCCTACATGTATGTAATATAGTATTCTCTTTTATTAACCATATCCGTCAATTTATGATTTCTCACTATTGCATTTATTTGAGTATTCTCTCAACTCTAAGGGCCCTAGTTACCCCTCACATATAATTTCAGTAGTTATTACTTACCCTACTGGTCTATCACTTGAATTGACTTTACCTCGCCTCGTAGCTCAATTCCAAATTCCTTGATGCTCTACTCAATAGGTTTATTCTCGTCGTTCCATGGTCCAAGTCCTACACCCAATGGCTTTACTGGACTTCAACAATATACCTATTGGTCTTATTCTCACTCCCATATAATTATAAGATAAATCCCAGGATTCCCATCATCCCCGAAAATCAACGAACTCTGAACCAAGAATTTTTTTGAGAAAAACACATTTAGTCGATCGATCTACTCCTGGGTTTGATCGATCGACCTACTCAATCGATCGATCGATCTGGGGCAGCATTAGTTAGTCTTCTACGTTAGTTTCTTCTTCAATTAGCAAACCTCCAAACTTCATTAAAGTACCCCAACTTCCCCACAATTATCCTAACGTGTTCCCACATATACTAGGACAATTTCTAGTGTTTCAAATACATAAAAACCTCAATTCATTTAATGAAATAGTGTATTAAACTCAAAATTTCTTAAAACCCTAGTTATGGTGTTCTTCCCATATTTTCATTCAAAACCCAGTTTTTATTCTAAAATAATTATCAAGTCAGCTCTGAATATTATTCCTCTACATACGCTAAATCATTCTACATGCGATTCCTATCCCAACATGTATAAATATCATTCTTTTCTTTCCAAGATATAGATTTAACAAAACTACTCAAAAACCCTACACATGGGTGTAATACCCCGTACTTTTATGGATATTTATTTATGGGATTTATTAAATTAAATGGGAATTAATTGAGAATTAATCCGGATAAAATACTAATGAGATGTGAGTTGGTATTTGATTATAAAGTGTATATATGGCAATATATGAATATTGAAAATATTGAAATTGTCGTGAGACTGAAATTCGGCAATTTGGGAAATTTTTTTGGGACGCGCGTGACAGTCGCGTCAGGAATGTATTTATTTAAATTAAAAAGTGAATTTTATTTTTATCAACCGTATGGTCATTTTGAGTGTGCCAACGAGTCCAGAAGGGTCGAGATAGTCAGAAAACACTAGCCGGGAGTTTAGTTTGGGTCCCGGGGCATTTCTAGGCCAAATCGGCAACCCGAAAGGGTATTTTTGTAATTTTAAAAATTAAGGCATTAAGACCCACGATTTTTAGTGTTGATTTATTTATTTTTGGTTAGGCCATTAGGGCCATGATCAGCCAAAAACATAGAGGGGAGTTACGTGAGTTAGAGGAGAGGTTACAAAGAGTCCCCAAACCAAAACCACCACCCACCACCACCAATTTGGATGAAATTATGACCGAAATGGAGAGAGGACCAGCCCTTAAACAACAACGACGGATCAGAACATCATATTTACAGGCAAGTGGTTTATCTTGCAAAGATTCAAAGCATATATTTTACATGTTTCTATAGAATTGGAGATTTCTCATAAATAATGAAAATTAAATGGATTTGAATGGTTTAAATCATAATTTGGGTAGGACTTTCATGTAGGTTTATATTTGAGATGATAACAACTACGAATTTATGATTAATGAGTAGAGAATTTCGAAATTTGAAGGAATTATGGGATGTTCTTGAAGAAATAGGAAAAACTAGGTTTTATATGATTTTTGGGTAATTTGATCCATGAAAGTGATGTTATATGTTGATTTGATGAATCTAAAATGTGGGGAAAGAAGTAAACGTGTTAGTAGGATGATTAGTGTATTCATTTGAGAGTTTTGGACATTAGAATGGTGATTAAGAAGAGTAAAAAGATGCAAACCCGTAACTGTTAAGGATTTCTGGGCTTGATCGATCGATCGACTCAAGAATGTCGATCGATCGACCCCTTTTTATCGATCGATCGACCCCTGCTGTATTTTGGCAATTGTTTCTCTTTAAGGTTTAACGATTATTCTAAAGCCGATGTTGGTTATTAGGGAGATTAATATGATATTTTGGGACTTAATTAAAGTCAGTAGGGTCTTAGTTATTATCGAAGAAGGTTATAACTTATGGGATTTATTGATATTACTTACGAGGGTCTACCGAGTGAGATATGGTTAGAAAATGTTCAAATTAGAACTATATTGAGATTTGGGGATGATGTAAGGTTAAGGGAAGGAATGGAGTGACTTTAAGTGCTGAGATAACATTTAAAATTAATAAGAAATCTAGTAACCTTTTGGGATAAGTTAAATTATTCATATTGATACGACGAGAGAGTTAACAAAAGGAAAATATATTATGAAATGCTCGTGGTACAATTGCTACGTATGAGACTAACTAGATGAAATGTGTGAGCATCTATATTGATATATGATTACTTAGGTTGTGTGAATGACTAGTGTATGGATTTCTTATGTGTATGACATACCTACCATACTTGCGATCACGGGAGGTTTATGTTCTCTTAGGGCCATCTAATCTTTGTGTGCCCGGATTTAGATTGGTACCTCAAGAACATAGGTCAGAGAAGGACTTATTGGGAAGTTAATAAGACTACTGATCGTGGTAGCGTAGGTATGTGCGTGACCCATGTGATGTGACTGTGTTCGCCTCCATTGTTTGTGATTGTTGTTATCTGAGAACGATTCCTGAGAGATTCAGAATGCGTAATCCTTATGTACGTGATGTACCGGGATGGATAACAGAGTATGTGTGCACCGCAGCTTAGCCTAGGGGTGGAATATATGTATTATGTATTAGAGTGATATACTTATGTACTTGTGACTGGTTCATTTTTACTTAGTAGATGTGAATAACTAAAATATTTGTATGGGTTAAGAATGAGAAATTAATTGACACTTGAGATAAGTAATTAAATGAATGTGAACATGGCTTAATAATATGGCTTATTTGGGGGTTACGTGTAGATACTCTATGTTAGAATGCGAAGGCATGAGTGGTACAAACTAGTTAGATAGTGGCATAACTAGGATGGGTTAAAGGCATACGTTAGGCGTGCACAGTAGTTGAGAGGTAAGAAACTCATGTGAGAGTACGCAATTACCGTGTTTATAATATGTGATGTTAAATTGTAATTTAAATCACTTGCTAAACTTTTAAACTGTTTTCAAATCGGGCTTCTGACCCATTTTCCTCCAAATCTATTTTGTTTTGTAAAAACCTTTTTAGGTGCCCAGCCACAAGGACACCATGCATAGTATTTCCATTCAGGTGACGAGCTGTAGCTGTTGTGGAAGTTACAGGGCCTTGAGAGTAGACGCATTTTTTTCTCGTTCTGACTCCATATTCAATTTCATCATTTGTAGGGCATGTCGCCCATTTCTTTTAGAGACATTTTATATTCAGTTATTCAGGTTGTGGGTTGTAATTAATTCAGGATTCAGACTTGTTTTATTATTTCAGTTGTGGGATTGTTGTGAGGAGTATTTCCTCCAGACTCATTATTACTTGTTGATTACACTATTGGGACTTTATTGTGTATGGTTATGTTATTCTTTTATTCTTCACTTACTTCATGTTAATGAGATTTAATTTAAAATTGGCAACTCGCTTTTTAAATACTAGGTGGTTAGTAATCATTAAAATGTTTTCGACAGTGATGCTATTAACTGAACCAACTTGGCATTTTGTATTAATTTTAATAAAGGAGTAGTTACCCGGTATTTAATTAGACGGGGTGTCATATGTGGTATCAGAGCATCAGGTTCTAGTGTCCTTTAGGATCTGTACGAATTATTATGTTTCCGCTGAGCTTTCTTTGATATAGAGCCCTATGTTTAGGATTGTTGATTCCTTTAGTAAAATTTCATTCTCCTGCTATGATGTATATGATTGCGAATCGTATTGCGATCGGGTGTATTCGTGTGCCGAACAATGTAGTACGTCAGGCGAAGACAGTTGGGTGGACAGCAGGAGGCACATATATATTGAGGTTAATTGATTTATTTAAAGAAGGATGACCGTAGTTGAAGTCACCGATATTATGGCACGGAAGTCCTGGATGATATAGAAGGCTAAGGCGCGACTTGAGACTTCCGGGTACAACTATAGTAGGAATGGGGTCAAATTAGACACATCCAACAAGGTTGGAATGGGAGAGATAGAGTTAAGTGTAACATTGAAGAGAACCAGCAGTAGCAATACTCGAAAGGCGAAGACGGCATGTGCTAGCCAAACGAACGCAATGTATCCAAAGGCTTGGACATATGTCGGAGTATGGCCAATCGAGAGTGAAAATTGAGGAGAAATTTTTTCTTGACTCGTAAGAGAGGAGATTCAATGGTGAGAAACAAGCAACGCTCTTAAAAGTGGAATGTGATGTCAAGAGGGTGTACACGTATGGTTTCACCATAAGTTCCTTCATCAGATGCTCAGGTTGAAAGGCGAATGTTATTCTAAACTCACATAAGAGGGCCAAACAGGGGTCAACTTGTGAGGAGAAATTTAATGTTGTAGCGAATCTTACACCGGGTGGAGAAGGTGGTGTGGAGAAGAGGATGTTAAAGGGAGAATATACATACAAGAAAAATTGTTAGCTCTTATGGGGAATTCTACTTGGATGAAATACAGATAGTAATTATATCGCGTGGTGTAAATTTGTAGGTAAATGTTCCCTTGGGTAGGGAGATACAAAAATCGAAGAATTTTTATAGAATAAGACTGGGAAAATGGTGTTGGAGAAACACCACAAGGAGGAAGACCCAATGGAGAAACTATTAAAATAATTCGATAGCGAAATTACTACCGAGCGATGGTAATTTCAGTAAGAGAGGTGGAAAACTAGTAGCGTGTTCCTTATGTACATCAAGCTAAAGGAACAATGGAGATAGTCTTCAGAGCTGAGACTACCAACGTCCGAGGAAAGGACCACCTTAACATGGTCAGGGTGACCGTAAATAAGCGGAGTATGTGTAGAGGTACTTTGTGGGAGTGAAAACCCGTACATTATAAATTTTTCCTGATACAAGAGTAGGGATCAAGGTATTGTGCCTAGCGAGGGCAACAGTTATTGAAATATCCGGTTTGGGATAGACATGTGTGGTAAGTCCAGGAACCATTTGAGCAGCCGGGATGATTAATAGGATAGAAGTATGAGTTATATCATCAGATGAGGATGCATGTTATTTGTGGCATGAGTGAGTTACTACATTTGTTACAATTGTATTTTCACTTGAGAGTCGAGTTTAGTGAGTATATCAGTAAGTTTATTATATATAAGAACATTTTCCCCGATAGTGTGGGAGTTACTTTTATTGTCATCCGCGGAGGATGAATGGGTATATTAATAGCGGTTTATGCTTTATCGAAATTACTCATTTTAGTGTTGTATTATACGAGTATGATATGATCTTAATTAATGTTATATATATGATTATACCGATAGTGTGCTGGTATTGCAAGTTTATTGGGATTACTACCTTGGGGTAGAATGTTTTGGTTCTGGAGAGGCCCCATGTGTGAAAGGGTCGGGCTCAAAATTGTACTATTGTATATATGTATATATATATAAATATTGCTATGATTTCAAAGGCATAATGGTCTCGGATACTTAATCCTAATATGCGTGGAGATTTAAATGATATGATTAGTATGTAATTTATTTAATAGTTAGCAAAACGGTTTAGCTGATTATTGTAATTAACACCGAGGATGTCGTAATAAGTAGAGTGCATTATTTTACCACCCATTAGAAATTTGGGAGTTTATACTCATAGTTGTGTGTTTGGGAACGGAAATTTGAGGGTCTCAAAATATCTCGCATGTTGTATATGAAATGTGATTTCCATCACTGTAAAGAGAAAAGTGTCTTTCAGAAGGAGTTCTTTGTTTATGTATAATTGCGAACTGAGATGAAACTTTGTTGTTAAAAGACGAGAGTGTAGGGGTACATATTATGGACAGGGCTTAACGGATTCCGATGACCAATAATGTTAGGTAGTAGTGTATCGGGGGGGTTCCTTGTTTGGCTTTCGCTTTGCGAGACACCACACGCAAGAAACTTAGCGTAAGGTTGGTAGTAAGGAAATGTGTGGCCCTTCGTTCATGATTGGGATACCTCTAACGTTATGGGAGTACGTAATTATAACGGGAAGTTACAAGGAGTAAATTATGATGTACGGCCATTAGAGCTAGTTGTTAGTAAATTACGATATAAGTACTAATAATGTTGGTCTTGTCACGGCGTGTTGAAGGACTCATTAAGAATAAAGAGGATTTAGGATTTCTAATTCAGAAGCGATTAAGAACGCCCAAGTGGTATAGCACCGTTGTACTTACAGTGACAATAAAGAGTTTGGGATTTGTATGAAGCGTATATAATGTTTAAAAACCATATGGTTGGGTTATAAGGGGCGTAGACATCTTGATTTGCTAAAGTGTAAATCAAAGGAAGAGGGAACATAGACGGGTGAGATTATTACTTATGAAATTAAACGTCATAAGAAAAGGTGTAAGTGAATATCATATGTAGTCAGTGTAGGACGTTCAAACTTGGAGAAAAGGCACTAGAAAGCCATTTAATAAAGGGATATCTCTTGAGAAGGGGAATAAATTATTATGAGAAATTTGGAGTAGAGTTCCGATCAATCGAATGTTGAGGGTGACTCAAGAGTAAATAGAATGAGGATGTCAATCAGGTATAAAGTCCAGATATGCACAAAGTGGTGAAAAGGGTAAAGGTCCAAACTTTTGGTATTCATCGGGAGAATAAGATCCTTAAGTATCATTTAACGGGGAAAATTTTATGTGAATATCGACATTGAAAGAGGTATAGTAAGTAGTAGAACAGTTGGGTGTTAGATGATTAACCAATTAATTTTGTATCCAACTGATGATTCCAGCGATGGAAGAGTCAAGTTAGTAAATTCCTTGAGGGGTAACAAATTCCTTCAAATACGTGAGTCGTGTGGTTCAGAAGGAGACAAATTGTTATATACTTGAATGATTTACACTATTAGATAGTAAACATGCCGGTACGTGGTTCGACGTAGTATTATTTAGAACTGGGATGAAATCCCCGAAATCCACATTTAGGTGGGGTGACAATAAGTAGTGGGAAATAACGATTCACACTGAGGGTTGTATCACCTATAACCCGAGGTGCAGGCGCAAGGTGACTAATGACTGATGGATTGTATGAAAGAAATTTTGGATTCATTGCGATATTTTTAACTCCAAATCGGGTGTAACTAGTGAGGTATATTTTAGTCATGAGGAGAAGATATTACCTAATGGTAGAGTTGGGGGAAAAGCACCCGTATCTATTTATGGTGGACAAGGTACTTACAAGGGTTTGTGTGACACCAACAGGCTGAAGTGGATTTCCCTTGTGTAAAAGTCACAACGTCGGGATATTTTAAGGAATGGACAAGCGCAGTCAGATGTGTTATTGATTCATCCCAGGATGGGAGTTTGGAGTTTTGATAAACGCGGGAGTTAGTAGTGAGGTGCGGACTCACAATACTAATAAAAATAATGCGGCTAATGATGTATAGGCTATTTTTATTCTAATGTTGTTTAATAAGAGCACAACGTGAGGTGCATTTATCGAAGATTATTCTGATAAGGTATCAAGTATGTTAAACAAACTCATTGTGAAGCGAGGGTTTTAGTGATTTGGGCTTTTCTTTATAATTGTTTTAAATACTGGAGGATACCTAATTTTTCCAGGTGTGCCTTACTTATCCGAATTTCGGGACGAAATTCTATTATTAAGGGGGAAGTATGTAATACCCCGTACTTTTATGGATATTTATTTATGGGATTTATTAAATTAAATGGGAATTAATTGAGAATTAATCCGAATAAAATACTAACGAGATGTGAGTTGGTATTTTATTATAAAGTGTATATATTGCAATATATGAATATTGAAAATATTGAAATTGTTGCGAGACTGAAATTCAGTAATTTGGGAAATTTTGTTGGGACGCGCGTGACAGTCGCGTCAAGAATGTATTTATTTAAATTAAAAAGTGAATTTTATTTTTATCAACTGTATGGTCATTTTGAGTGCGCCAACGAGTCCGGAAGGGTCGAGATAGTCAGAAAACACTAGCCGGGAGTTTAGTTTGGGTCCAGGGGCATTTTTAGGCCAAACTGGCAACCCGAAAGGGTATTTTGGTAATTTTAAAAATTAAGGCATTAAGATCCACGATTTTTAGTGTTGATTTATTTATTTTTGGTTAGTCCATTAGGGCCATGATCAGCCAAAAACATAGAGTGGAGTTACGTGAGTTAGAGGAGAGGTTACAAAGAGTCCCCAAACCAAAACCACCACCCACCACCACCAATTTGGACGAAATTGTGACCGGAATGGAGAGAGGACCAGCCCTTAAACAACAACAACGGATCAGAACATCAGATTTACAGGCAAGTGGTTTATCTTGCAAAGATTCAAAGCATATATTTTACATGTTTCTATAGAATTGGAGATTTCTCATAAATAATGAAAATTAAATGGATTTGAATGGTTTAAATCATAATTTGGGTAGGACTTTCATGTAGGTTTATATTTGAGATGATAACAACTACGAATTTATGATTAATGAGTAGAGAATTTCGAAATTTGAAGGAATTATGGGATGTTCTTGAAGAAATAGGAAAAACTAGGTTTTATATGATTTTTGGGTAATTTGATCCATGAAAGTGATGTTATATGTTGATTTGATGAATCTAAAACGTGGGGAAAGAAGTAAACGTGTTAGTAGGATGATTAGTGTATTCATTTAAGAGTTTTGGACGTTAGAATGATGATTAAGAAGAGTAAAAAGATGCAAACCCGTAACAGTTAAGGATTTCTGGGCTGATGCCTGCTTGATCGATCGATCGACTCAAGAATGTCGATCGATCGAAGGTTCGATCGATCGACCCCTTTTTCTCGATCGATCGACCCCTGCTGTATTTTGGCAATTGTTCCTCTTTAAGGTTTAACGATTATTCTAAAGCCGATGTTGGTTATTAGGGAGACTAATATAATATTTTGGGACTTAATTAAAGTTAGTAGGGTCCTAGTTATTATCGGAGAAGGTTATAACTTATGGGATTTATTGATATTACTTACGAGGGTCTACCGAGTGAGATATGGTTAGAAAATGTTCAAATTAGAACTATATTGAGATTTGGGAATGATGTAAGGTTAAGGGAAGGAATGGAGTTACTTTAAGTGCTGAGATAACATTTAAAATTAATAATAAATCTAGTAACCTTTTGGGATAGGTTAAAATATTCATATTGATACGACGAGAGAGTTAACAAAAGGAAAATATATTATGAAATGCTCGTGGTACAATTGCTACGTATGAGACTAACTAGATGAAATGTGTGAACATCTATATTGATATATGATTACTTAGGTTGTGTGAATGCCTAGTGTATGGATTTCTTATGTGTATGACATACCTACCATACTTGCTATCACGGGAGGTTTACGTTCGCTTAGGGCCATCTAATCTTTGTGTGCCCGGATTTAGATTGGTACCTCAAGAACATAGGTCAGAGAAGGAATTATTGGGAAGTTAATAAGACTTCTGATCGTGGGAGCGTAGGTATGTGCGTGACCCATGTGATGTGACTGTGTTCGCCTCCATTGTTTGTGATTGTTGTTATCTGAGAATGATTCCTGAGAGATTCGGAATGCGTAATCCTTATGTACGTGATGTACCGGGATGGATAGCAGAGTATGTGTGCACTGCAGCTTAGCCTAGGGGTGCCATATATGTATTATGTATTAGAGTGATATACTTATGTACTTGTGACTGGTTCATTGTTACTTTGTAGATGTGTATAACTAAGATATTTGTATGGGTTAAGAATGAGAAATTAATTGACACTTGAGATAAGTAATTTAATGAATGTGAACATGGCTTAATAATATGACTTATTTGGGGGTTTCGTGTAGATACTCTATGTTAGAATGCGAAGGTAGGAGTGGTACAAACTAGTTAGATAGTGGCATAACTAGGATGGGTTAAAGGCATACGTTAGGCGTGCACAGTAGTTGAGAGGTAAGAAACTCATGTGAGAGTATGGAATTAACGTGTTTATAATATGTGATGTTAAATTGTAATTTAAATCACTTTCTAAACTTTTAAACTGTTTTCACATCGAGCTCTAACCCATTTTCCTCCAAATCTATTTTTTTTTGTAAAAACCTTTTTAGGTGCCCAGCCACAAGGACACCATGCATAGTATTTCCATTCAGGTGACGAGCTGTAGCTGTTGTGGAAGTTACAGGGCCTTGAGAGTAGACGCCTTCTTTTCTCGTTCTGACTCCATATTCTGTTTCATCATTTGTAGGGCATGTCGCCCATTTCTTTTAGAGACATTTTATATTCAGTTATTCAGTTTGTGGATTGTAATTAATTCACGATTCAGACTTGTTTTATTATTTCAGTTGTGGGATTGTTGTGAGGAGTATTCCTCCAGACTCTTTATTACTTGTTGATTACACTATTGGGACTTTATTGTGTATGGTTATGTTATTCTTTTATTCGTCACTTACTTCATGTTAATCAGATTTAATTTAAAATTGGCAACTCGATTTTTAAATACTAGGTGGTTAGTAATCATTAAAATGTTTTCGACAGTGATGCTATTAACTGAACCAACTTGGCATTTTGTATTAATTTTAATAAAGGAGTAGCTACCCGATATTTAATTAGACGGGGTGTCACAATGGGTATTATACGTTTTAATTTTTGTAATAAACAACTTTCTTTGACAGAGGGATTCTAATTTTGTGGCGTTGATGATGAATTGATGCTTCTCTTCTTCCGTCCTTCCTCCTTTGGCTCCTAGGATGCAAGATCCAAACTCAACCTCCTCAAAAGCATGTTATAAGCCTTGAGAATGGTTTTCTCCTTCTCTGTAATGGTCTTGGTGTTTGCATAGGTTCTCTAATCCTAACCCCTCTTTAATAAGGTTGATAAAATACTCTCAAATTCATAGGTCTCAATACCCTCACATGTTAAAAGACCAAAACGCCCCCGAACGGTCTCGGTTTATTCCAAAATTACCCCGGGACTCAACTACTACCCCTGGGTGTACTATTTTGACCAATTCGACCCATCTGGACTCATCTGTGACCTCTAAATTATCATTTGAGTCACTTAAAAATATATTACTCGTTCTCACCCTAAAATGATCTACACGTGCTAAGTAACTATTTACTACACGCGTTATGTAAATAGAATGAGGCAATATTAATCAGTATCTATCTCTCGATTAATACTCCAAAAATCACAATTATTAATAAAACTCACTAAAATACTTTTCTTGCATAATTTGAATCAAATTGTATTTTCTCATTTGATTCTCCAATTAAATTAAATAGAAATACTCATAAATGTGGGGTATTACATACTTCCCCCCTTACAAAGTAATTTCGTCCTCGAAATTAGGATGAGACTGGTATAAGACTAAGGACCTTCAACATCACTGCCTCCTCTAATACCCAAAAATCAAATCATATCATCCTAAGGGTCACCCCAAGTACATGCATTGCTTCATTACAAACCCTTATCGCATGTTTTCCATGCCTCATATAATATGATTTAGTCTCACTTCTTAATATTTCCATAGATTTTTCCCAATCTAATGTTAACTCTTGAAATTAGGTTTCTCCCTACTTAATTTACCCTTTTGATGTATATATATCTATATATAGCCTCTATATGTCTTCTAGCGCTCATAAGTAGAATATTTTAAGGTATATATTTCACACGCAATATATACTATCAGGAGAATTGGTCTGGCAAAATCATTGGCCCGAATTGTCCTATCATTTAAGTTGGTCCGAAAATCCCTTGACCCCAAGGTAAATGTAATTCATATGTTGGTTCAGAACTTTCGTCGATACCAATGTTTATTATTCATCATCGATTTTGTTGGGCAATTCATCGACCCCAAATCGATCTTCCATGTATTGGTCCAGAACATCATCGACCCTAATACATAATTAAGCATACTTATTATCGCACATAAGTAGGAAAATCATAAGGTATATATTTCTTACACATAACATACACTATCAACACTTATTTTATAATCACCCCACTTCTATAACACTTTTGGGGTTATTGGCTCAGAATTCCACCTTGATCACCAATAGTGATTTGTTATATTGTCTCAGAATCACAGTTTGAGCAGCAATATATGTATATATATCTAATCGCACATGAGTAGACAATTTATGAGCTATATATTTCATACATCATATATTCTAAATTGTCATACTCCAATAGAATGTCCTCATATCATGCATTAAAGACTAAGAGTTCAGAATGTCTCCTCGAACCACACCTCAAAGTACATATAAGTTCATAATAGGTACACACGAAACTAATCCTTATTTACAGTCCATGTAGGCACACTCACACTACCTATAAATATGCTCATATAGGTATACATTTAACTTATGAATTGATCAGTGGGTTCTACCAAAATTCCACCATCGTGAGAGCGTATTATCTTCCTTTCTCACAACCATGGAGTCATAGGTGACACAACATACCCAAAATAAAACTTCATCTCCAATCCCCCCTGACCATCTCTCACAGGGTGGGATTTTAGGATTTCATCCTGATTCACAACAATATAGAGCGGCACTTTGCACTTGTGCACTCTTCCTTTTCAACGACATACTAGTCCATCCCGGTCAACCCATTCCTCTACCCCAACAGAATGTTGACTTAGTTACGATGTTCACAGCCCATCCATAAATTATAATTCTACCTATTCATTTCATCACTATAAACGTAGGTTCACTACCCAATTTTGGTTGCTCATTTCGAGCCAATATTTCTCTATCAACTAGTGGTGCGTCTGGAGACAATATCACCATGTCTCTTCCTCGACACCGCTTCCTACTTATGTCATATTTCCTCCAGTGGTACTCTATTCCCCTTTCTCTTCGGTATATTATACTTTATAATCCATGAGCTCTTCATAATTGGCGCACTTTTAGGGTTGGTTACCTTATGAGATTTAACATTTTAGTAATGAGTAATCCACTCTTAACACCCTGTCAAGTAGAACCTTGCATTACTTCTTCACAGCAGTTAGGTCTCCCATATCAAGAGATAACTTTTGAATGGCTTCCCACTAACTTTTTTTCCCATCGGGTGTGCTGGCTCTCCCAGCACATATAAGCTTGGATTTTCGTCTATCTCCCATGATGTTGAATCCATTTCATCAATATGAATCGCCTCATAGCATCCCCACCGGCGTACTTATCAAATATAATCTTCCACATCCCTCTATCTCAGATGACTAAGAAGGACAGTTGACTAGGGTGCCCATATACCCCCTTTTCCGTGAACATTTGCAAAAAATTGCAACCAGTCGCACTCGTAACCAACTTTTCCTCAACTCTTGCCTTGTTTTCACAGCATGACTACAAACTCAGGGGTATTCTAAATCTTCTACAGGCTAAAATCAAATTCTTTCCCACAAAGTCCCACTTATCCCTTCGTGGTGAGATAAGCTCTTCAGTGTTTTCCTCCCCAACACTATCGGATCCACTGATGCCCTAGCATCTAACAACGTATCTTCTCCTGACGTGCATAAAAATTCAGTCGTATCCCCTTTTGCAACAGAACTTAAACAAGGGACTTCTCCCAATGCATTTTTACTGAGCATTGTTGGAATAACACATAACCAAAATGCTCAAATTCTATCCCCCGATAGTAGGTACGACCATGCTCCAACATCTCTAAAGGATTCAAGTGACACTGCGCTTATACTATCACTAACTCCTTACCACTAATCACAACAACATGCTCGATCTCTCCGCTAAGCGGTCATACAATATACCTTGATTCACATCATTAAGGTCCCTACATACCTCGATCAATCACTACAAGACATCCATAATCTCTGAAGTCTCCAACATACTGATGAATAATGCGAGGTCAGACCTCTTTTAGGCGAGGCCTTGTCATATACTTCATTCACTTGAGGCTAAAACTCATATACTTTCTTACCCATGACACTAGCGGTTTAAATGTTTCCCGAACATAACACACTTGTCCTTCTCATAAAGAAAAACTTATCGGAGTTATTTTTTTTATTAAATAACTTTGGGAATGATTAAAACGCTTGGTCTCATGTCCCACATAAGGCATGTTTTCACAAATCCACTTATTCTAGGACACAACACCGGTTTAAGGTATCGCTCCTCTCGGACTTGGCAACCTTGATTCTGAACACTATCATCATGGTTCCCTTAGTTTTGCTGACCAAGACGAACACCCTATTGGACTTAACAGTCTTGACTTGGAATTAATTAAGTAAATTCCCTTAGTGGGTTTCCACTTATGGCTTGCACTAGCCCCTTTACATTCAGTCTTACTCTCTGACTAATTCCTTAAACTCTTTTATCTCCGTTCACCTAGAAGCATTTTCATCAACTTTGTAAGAAGCATCGTACTGGCCATCATACACACAAGTCATCCAAACAGAGTTCTCCTAAAATTGCGAGTGACAACAACTCGTGAGTCCATTCTCTGAAGGGCTCTTTTTCCCTTGTACCTGTCTCATCGGGTATAAGTTCACTTCAACAGATAAATTTATTTTTCACAATTGTCCTCTACTAGGCTTTCACGTGATGGATTCAGAATTTCCATTTACATCGCTTCTGAACTATTATTGGAGGAATTTGCGGTTAAACTATACCTACGATTTCTCTATTTGTATACTGACCCTCGGCCCGAATGTGGTGACTGCTATCCCCACCACGTTGCCTTTATAAATATTTACCCAAATTTTCACTTATGAGTACTCCTACTCTAACCTTAATGCCAATACCTCTGGACATTATACATCCATTGGTTAACATGCATAGTTGACATTTTTAGATTTTTCACAGGTCCTTCTCTTCAAAGATCTTTCGGACCTCCTACCATAATCACTGCATTTGGCGGGTCTAAATTAGCATCACCCTTTACCATCGCGGTACTTAGAAAATACATGCTTTGCCCCAATAGTCCTTGCAGCATCTAATTTCATTACACACTAGGAGTGACCTCGATAACGGTCATCTTTTCCACGATTTACCATCCTGTAACACTCCATGCCTCATGCCGAGCCCCTTCCACCTGTAGTTCTTCCAACGCCTACGCTGGTCCTATCGCTATGTTCGACATACCATACTCAATCGAACTCGTATATATATTACTTCATCTACTAAATAGCGGGAGAACATAAACCACGTACGAAGAGGAGTACATCAATCCTAAGATATGGCTCTATTACATCAAATAATACACTGAAACGTAGTAAGCCGTACAGATCCTGTGGACACTAGAACCTAACGCTCTGATACCATATGTGACACCCCGCCTAACTAAACATCGGGTGGTCAGGCCTTTATTAAATTAAACCAGGTTTCTCACATGGTTCATTCTTAGCATCATTGTCGAAAACATTTTAATTACTAATCCCCTAAGTAAAAATTTGACCGGCGCCAAATTTTATCTTTCTTAAAATAGATAAATTAACCATGCGGAACAAAGTATAACACTCACCATGTACTATAATCCATTCGACAAAGTATAAGTACAAAAGAATAAGAGTATTACCGAATAAACCATCGGCTAAAATCCCAAAACAATTATAGAACAACCACTAGTCTGAAACTAAACATCTGAGACTGATACCAGACCATAAGTCCATACATAGAATAGTGTGAGATCCTGCACTAGACCTGAATGAGAGATATCGTCTAATAAAAAATCCTATAAGCATCCACTTCGCTATAGCTTGGAGTCCCTGGAATGAAATCATCACACATGGCATCCCTGGGGATGGACACCTTAAAGGTTTTGAAAATATTTTATAGCAAGAGTTAGTACTCAAAACATTTTGAAAATATTTAGCAAGCGTTTATCACAATATAAAATGCGGTTATTGATTACACATCTTAGGTTCTCGCACACTCTCTTGAGTTTACTCACTCCTCCTTTATTGTGCACACCTAACGTTATACTCTTATCCTCTCTAGCCATATCTACCAAGCTAAATAAGACTAAAGTAATCATTTGAACTTATCTATACCTAAGTTCTCATACCTCCCATACAGTACATCCATTTCAATAACATTTCACGAAGGTTAATTAATTCTGAAGTAACATTTCACCTATGTTATGTTTCAGAACTTCTAATTTAGTTTCACTATTAAATTTATAAGATTCTCACAACTAATATCTTCCCACTTTTGTAATCAAGTTTCACTACTTAAATTACTAATTAAATATTCTCTATCGAACGTTACGTCCGTAATTAAGTTTCACTTCTTAACTTACAAGTTTGATATGTATCTTTAAATACGTAAAATATCAATCTACTAGTACACAGAAGTAGAATATCATTAAGTATATATTTCACAAACGTAAAGGACTCTTGGTTCAGAATGATTCATTGACCCCGAGTAAAAATTGGTTAGGAATGATTCATCGACCCCAATTATTTATATACACATATTCTGGATTGGACTCTTTCATCACGCCACCAGTTCGAAGGTTTGGTTCAGAATTATACATCGACCCCAAACATATGATAACCCAATGTTACTTTGGAATACTTTATCGACCCTAACATATAATAACCCTACGTTAGTTCAGAATACTCCATCGACCCTAACGTATAAAAACCCTACGTTTGTTCGGAACACATCATCGACCCTACCGTAGTTAATTTAGGTATATATCTCTCAACCTAATAGTCCATACAATTTAGTACGTACACACCCAACCTATCAATCATACTTGTATGTAATATAGTATGCTCTTATATTAATCATATCCATCAATTTACGATTTCTCACTATCGTATTTATTTGAGTATTCTCTCAACTCTATGGGCCCTAGTTACCCCTCACATAGAATTTCAGTAGTTATTACTTACCCTACTGGTCTATCACTTGAATTAACTTTACCTCGCCTCGTAGCTCATTTCCAAATTCCCCGATGCTCTCATCACTCATTTTATTCTCGATGGTCCATGATTGTAATACCCCGTATTTTTATGCTTCATTAATTTGGGAATTTATTAAATTTAATGTGAGTTAATTATTTAATAGAAATCCAAAAATTAATTAATTTATAATTATTAACGTGATGTGAGTTAGTAATTATGGGAAACTTGTTGTTGAATATTACTAATGAGTAAATTAATTAATATAGGTTCTATGAAATGTCACGAGTGAATAAAATGACAATTTTGGAAATTTAAGTCGGGACGCGCCTGTGTCGCGTCGAGAATAAATGTTGATTAATAAAAGTGACATATTTTGAAGTTATCCGTATGGTCATTTTGAGTGCGCCAACGTGTCCGGAAGGGTCGAGATAGTCAGAAAAGTGTACTCGGGGGTTTAGTTTGGGTCTCGGGGAGTTTTTAGGCCTATTTAACACCCCAGTAGGGCATTTTGGACATTTTGCATTTTTGGGTAACTAAACCCACGAAAATTATTAGGTTATATTAGACATTTAGAAGAGTCCTTTAGGGTTATCAGACTCAAAACCTTATAACGGCCATAGGAGAGGGAAGGAGAAAGCTTTCCAAGCAATCCAAGGCCAAAAAGTCATCCGATTGCACCACCACCAACGCGTAGATCGCGCGACGGGGAACACAACCACACCAAAATCGTCAGAAAACCAGAATTCCAAAATTTCCAGGCAAGTATTTATCTTGCTTATTTTCGTTAATGCATCGTTCATATTAGTCTAGGGTGATTAGGATGAGTTTGGTAGAAGAAAATCCATGTCGGAGTTAGGAAAATCGCATGTAGTAATGATTTGAAGGATAATCTGGAAACCCCTTCACATGTAGAGGCTTAACCACGAATTTATGATGAATTAGGAGTAGAAATTCCTAGGAAAAGACTGATTAGAACCATGTTTAAGAAATTCTAGGGTTCTTGAGTTTTATATGAGTTTTGGCCTATTTATCTATGGTTATTGAAGAAAATTGCATGCTTTACGTGGAAGATGTATAATATGGGCGTATACTAATTGTAGTACGAATTTTTGGGCGATTGGGAATGAAAAATCTGGATTTGGATGAGGTTGTGTGATAGAACCCGTAATTGGTTTTCGGCAGAATTTGCCATACCTGCTTGATCGATCGATCGAGCCAAGAGCTTCGATCGATCGAAGGTTCGATCGAAGGTTCGATCGATCGAGCCCCAGCCCTCGATCGATCGACCCCTTCTGGTAGACTTATATTTCCCTCTTTTTAAATAGTTGAATTAATTCTATATGAGGAATACTCCTTAGACATCCTTATTAAAATATTTTGGGAGATAAAGATGACCAGTAGGATTTATTAATGATGATGAGTCCTTTAATGTAAGGCGAAATTTACATTTTTGGGGTGTTTATATAAGGGACGATGAAATTTTATATTAACGGGAGAGATACGTAAAATGGTTACGATGGTGAATAAATGAATACCTACTGAATTTTACACTTAGGAGGATAGAGTCCATGAGTGTTATGTAGTAAGTTCGAATAATCCCTCAAATTAAAGTTAGAGACGAACTGTTATACGTGATAACTAATAATGAGAAAATAAGGATAAATGTCGTGCTTATGGGTGATGGGATGAACCTAAATTGATATGATAAAAGTAGTATATTTATATGACTGTATGTATGCATATATTATATACATGGGAAAATCATGCCCGCGCTACTTGCTATCCCTGAGGTTACCGTGCTGGGACAGTCTTATCTCGATGGGACCTTTATGGGGGATATTGACTCATACCCTAGAAGATAGATATCCTTGGTACAGGCTATCTGATCGATGGTCAAACGGTCCTAAGAGACGTGAGGGTATGTACTGACCTCTTAGAGACTTGGAATCTATGCTTCGCCTCAATATTGTTTGTGTATGTGTTTATACAGTTCGAGAGTGATTCCGAACTTGTATTTCCCTTAGTACGAGTGATACGGGGATCGGATAGCAGAGTATGCCCACACCATAATTTTTACGTGGGGTGCTGTTAGAATATATATATTATACGAGTATTTAATATATATATTAAATTCTGAAATTTTGAATTTCATACTGTGCTTCTTGAAAGTAAGAAATGAATAATGACTCCAATTTGGAAATACTTGATCTGAAAAGGGTAATGTGAAACTTTATTAGCAAGTAAGGTTTATATGAGAACTTTGTGATCAAATGAAATTATCCTCTTAAACAATTAAATTGTTCATTTTTAAATCTTAAGAATAACCTAAGATAAGTTAATCAGTTGGGAAGGTTAGTACGATAGGCGTGCACATTAGAAGAGAGGCGTCTTGCATAGGATCCTTTGGAAGGAACGCGTTGCAGCTTAGGTGGGAGTTGCAGGCCTCTTGCTTAGACGACTTCATTTATTTGATTCCACTCCTAGCATATTTATTCAGTTGGGAATGTGTTGCCCGTTTCCATTATTCAGATATTTAGCGGACATTGTTATTCATTTATTTCCAGTATTTTATTCTTTGGGATTTGTTATTGTCGGGATGTATTCATTTAAGTATTAAATGTTGGATTCATTTAGTTTAATGTTTAATTATTGGATGGTTTGTTCCAGTATGGTTGTTGCGTTATTCTTTAATGATGAATAATGTAAATATTTAAATGTTGGTTTATATAAAATAAAATTTGGAAAGTAAAGTCTAAAAATGGTTTTGACACTTAGCTTAATTATTTAGGGTGTTTAAATTGGAAAAGTACTTTTTGACAGTGATGCTAAGAATGAACCAACTGTTCACCTTGATTTTAATTTAATAAAGGAGTGATTGCCCGGTATTTAATTAGGCGAGGTGTCACAGGTGGTATCAGAGCATCAGGTTCTAGTGTCCTTAGGATCTGTACGGCTTATTTCTCTTTCAGCTTAACATTTTTGCTATAGAGCCCTATTTTAGGATTGTTGTACTCTTGCTTTTACGTTTACGTCTTCAGCTATTTGAGATTTGATGATAACTGTAGTCTAATAAATTTCTTCACATTACAGATGCCTCCGAGACGTGCACCAAAGGATAGGCGTGCCCCAGCCGAGCAGCCAGCAGCTCCTGCACAAGGTACGATGAATGCTAACGAGGTAGCCGCTATTATTGCTCAGGCGGTGAATTCCGGGCTAGCGGTGGTACAACAGGCTCCACCCCAGATTCAGGCAGTGGTTCCAGTACATGCATAGCTTCCATCTGCATGGGAGCGGGTTAGGGATGCCTTTCAGAAGGCGCGTCCCCCTGAGTTCTCGGGTAGCTCAGATATTGTCATCGTCAGCCAATGGAAGAAAGATATCCAGCGGCATCTTCGTATGTATGAGTGCACATATGTGCCAAGATAGTTGTTGGCTTCCTTTAAGCTAGTGGGGGCCACTTTGCAGTGGTGGGAGTCCACCACCACCTTGGAGGAGAGGGATACTATTTCTATTCAGGTATTCTGGGATTGGTTTGACCGCAAGTATTTTCCACCCGCCGTGCAGACTCAGATGAGGCGGAAGTTACTGAACTTGAAGCAGAAGAATTCTACCATTGCTGTGAATGAGGAGGAGTTCACGAGACTTCTCACCATAGTGCCAGATGAGGCACCTACTGAGGGTAAGAAGATAATGCTGTTTGTGGACGGGTTAGCTTGGAGGATCCGTCAGCACCTTATAGGGAATCTATCTCTGAGTACTTTCACAGATGTACTCAATGCTGCTTTACTACACTACCAGGATCACCGCTTCCATCTACAGGGAAACAAGCGAGCAGGAGAGTCCGGATAGCAGGGCAGGGCAGGGGGTAGTGGGGCTGGTGGAGCACCGACATCCCAGGGACAAACTCGTCAGCATGTGCAGAGTTCCCATCAGGGGGACCCTGCCAAGCGCTTTCGATCAAGTGATTCCAGGCAGGGATTTGGGGGTTATAGGCAGGGTCATCAGGGCCAGCCTAATCAGCTGGGCCAGCAAGGCCAACACCGACAGCAGCAGGGCCAACAGCATTTTCGTGAGGGCCAGTGGCGGTGTGGTAACGGCCAGCAGGGTCAGAGGGGAGGTAACTTCAGAGGCCAATGTTTCGGATGCGGCAAGAATGGCCATACGCGCCAGGATTGTCCAGAGGGAGAGAGGGCCCCACAGCAGCAGGGTGCCCGTAATGAGCCACAGAGGCCACTTTTTCAGCTGCCTTCCCAGCACCAGCTCAGGTACCAGCCCTACCAGCCATTCCAGCAGCTCCAGTGCAGCAGGGGCAGTTACAGTATGGACGTGTCTATAACGTCCACCAGGCAGAAGCTCCGCAGGCACCACCCACGATTGAGGGTATGTTTCCTATCCATGGTACTATGGGTTGAGTTTTATTTGATACTGGGGCGACGCACTGTTTTATAGCTACCCATTTTGCCAAGGCCTTAGGATTATTATCCATAGCAGAGAGCACTGTGACGTGTGTAGACTCACCACTGGGAGATGGTTCGCTTATTTTCTTTATATGAAGGGATGTGGGGGTAGAGATTGGTAGCTTGGTATTACCTGCAGATATGTTAGTCTTAGATATGCATCAACACGACGTTATTATCAGTATGGATTGGCTCGTTGCTTACAGGGCCATGATAGATTGTTTTGGTGGGAGTATTGTGTTTGCCATTTCGAGGTAAGAGATGTTTATAGCGGCGATGCCTCACCCAGAGGGAGGCTCGATCGTTCATTTGTATTATATAGATAAGGACACCTCTAAGGAGGTTGTGATTCCCTTAGACTCGATCCTAGTTGTTCGTTAGTATTCCGATGTGTTTCAGGATATACCAGGCCTACCCCCCAGTCGAGAGATAGACTTTGTCATAGATTTATTACCGGATACTAGATCGATATCACGCGCTCCATACCGTATGGCTCCGACGGAGATGCGAGAGTTACAAGATCAGATAGAGCAGCTGTTAGGTCAGGGCTTCATTCGCATGAGTACCTCACCTTGGGGCGCTCCAGTTTTGTTTGTGAAAAAGAGAGATGGTTCACTGAGGCTGTGTGTGGACTATCGGGAGATGAACAAAGTCACGATACAGAACAAGTGTCTGTTCCCTCGAATCGATTATCTGTTTGACCAGCTGAGGGGAGCGACTTTCTTTTCGAAGATAGATCTGAGATAAGGGTACCATCAGTTACATATTAGGGAGAAGGATGTTTCAAATACTACCTTCTTAATGAGATATGGGTCCTATGAGTTCAGGGTGATGCCATTTGGCCTCACAAATGCTCCATCCGTGTTCATGAACTTAATGAACCGAGTGTTTAGAGAGTTCTTGGATCAGTTTGTCATCGTCTTCATAGATGACATTTTGATATATTCACACTCCGAGGAGGAGCATGCCGAGCATTTGAGATAGTTTCTTCAGACTCTACGAGAGCATCAACTATATGCTAAGTACGAGAAGTGCGGATTCTGGTTGCGAGAAGTACAGTTCTTGGGCCATGTTGTTTCTGAGCAGGGGATAGCAGTCGAACCGGGTAAAGTGTCAGCGGTGAGGGAGTGGGGACAACCCATGGCACCGACAGAAGTGCGCAGTTTCTTGGGGTTAGTCAGATACTACAGGATATTCATTCGAGGATTCTCCAAAATAGCGGGTCCATTGACGAACCTGACTCGTAAAGGGGTACCATATGTTTGGGATGATGCTTGTCAATTGGCTTTCGATGAGCTGAAAGACAAGCTTACTTTAGCACTAGTTATTGCTTTACCTAAGCCCGGTGTGGAGTACCTAGTCTACACCGATGCCTCTTTACGGGGACTTAGGGGAGTGCTTCAGTAGGAGGAGAAGGCTATAACTTTTGCCTCCCGCAAGCTTAATCCGCATGAGAATAATTACCCCACCCACGACCTGGAGTTAGTAGCGGTCGTTTTTGCATTGAGGATATGGAGGCACTATTTATTGGGGGAGAAATTCCACTTGTTCACAGACCACAAGTCACTGTAGTACCTGTTCACTCAGCGAAAGCTGAATATGCGTCAGCGCAGATGGTTAGAGTTTGTGAAGGACTACTAGTTCGACATACAGTACCATTTGGGGAAGGCCAACGTAGTTGCTGATGCGTTGACCCATAGACCGGTAGGCGATGTAGCAGACATCTGGAAATCAAAGTGGAAGGAGTTGGGTCACCAGGATGTAGTAGTCCGTTCTTTCTTATCCGTCATGACAGTGACACCCGAGATTGTTATGAGGGTGATATAGGCACAGACCGCATACCCGTTTTACTAGGAGCAGATTGTATGACTTTTAGCTGAGGGTGATGAGTCATATTCTGTTAGTTCGGATGGGGGTTTGAGGTTTAATGGGAGATTGGTGGTCCCAGAAGGATCAGAATTACGTCATGCAGTGATGACCCAGTCTCAGGGGTTCCGATTTGCGGTACATCCTGGAGGAGATAAGATGTACTAGGATATGAGGCGACAATACTGGTGGAGTGGGATGAAGAAAGACATTGCTGAGTTCATGTCCAAGTGTGCTACCTGCCATCTAGTAAAGGTGGACCATCAGAGACCATCAGGTTTGCTTCAGCCATTGGAAATACACGTGTGGAAGTGGGAGAGTATTTCCATGGACTTTATTACAGGGTTGCCTACATCACAGCAGGGCCATGACTCTATCTGGGTGATTGTAGACCGATTGACCAAGGTGGCTCATTTTCTTCCGGTGCAGACAGACTATACCACGGGTCAGTATGCTCAGTTGTTCATTGCTGAGATTGTCAGATTACATGGGGTGCCACTGAATATTGTGTCAGATAGAGACAAGATTTTCGTGTCGCGTTTTTTGGAGAGCTTTCAGGAGGCTATGGGTACAGAGTTGAGATTGAGTTCATCTTATCACCCACAAACAGATGGACAGATGGAGCGTACTAATCAGATGTTGGAGGATATGCTATGCATGTGTGTTCTTGATTTTGGAGGAGGTTGGTAGCCACATCTTCCATTGGTAGAGTTCGCTTATAATAACTCTTATCAGTTCACGATTGGCATGGCTCCATTCGAGGCTTTGTATGGCAGACCTTGTCGTTCCCCAACTTGTTGGCTAGAGGTGGGGGATAATAAGTTGCTATGACCAGAGGTGATTCAGGAAACCTCCGCGAGGATTGATATGATCAGGGGTCGTATCCGAGTAGCCCAAGACAGGCAGAAAAGCTACGCTGATGCGAAACGGTTCTTCCGAGAGTATAATGTGGGGGACCAAGTGTTACTACGTGTATCTCCTATGAAAGGAGTGATGAGGTTCGAGAAGAAAGGGAAATTGGCCCCGAGGTACGTGGGACCATTTCCCATTATCAAGAGGATTGGGTCGGTGGCATACAGATTGGGTCTCCTAGAGCATTTGCATCGGATCCATGATGTATTCCACATCTCGTCGTTGAGATGATATATTCGGGATGACATGGATCACACCCACATCGCGATAGAGGAGATAGACTTACAGCCTGATAGCTCTTACGAGTAGAGACCGGTGACTATCCTAGACCATAGCGAGAGGAGATTGAGGTCGAAGGTAGTTCCACTTGTACGGGTCCAGTGGGAGCTTCATAATGTGGAGGAATCCACTTGGGAGCACGAGGCAGATATGCGCGAACGATATCCAGATTTATTCTGACCAGGTATACCTTATTTTCTGAATTTCGGGACGAAATTCCATTATTAGGGGGGAACTATGTAATACCCCATATTTTTATGCTTCATTAATTTGGGCATTTATTAAATTTAATGTGAGTTAATTATTTAATATAAATCCGAAAATTAATTATTTTATAATTATTAATGTGATGTGAGTTAGTAATTATGGGAAACTTATTGTTGAATATTACTAATGAGTAAAGTAATATAATATTGGTTCTATGAAATGTCACGAGTGAATAAAATGACAATTTTGGAAATTTAAGTCGGGACGCGCCTGTGTCGCGTCGGGAATAAATGTTGATTAATAAAAGTGAAATATTTTGAAGTTATCCGTATGGTCGTTTTGAGTGCGCCAACGTGTCCGGAAGGGTCGAGATAGTCAGAAAAGTGTACTCGGGGGTTTAGTTTGGGTCTCGGGGAGTTTTTAGGCCTATTTAACACCCCAGGAGGGCATTTTGGACATTTTGCATTTTTGGGTAACTAAACCCACGAAAATTATTAGGTTATATTAGACATTTAGAAGAGTCCTTTAGGGTTATCAGACTCAAAACCTTATAACGGCCATAGGAGAGGGAAAGAGAAAGCTTTCCAAGCAATCCAAGGCCAAAAAGTCATCCGATTGCACCACCACCAACGCGTAGATCGCGCGACGGGGAACACAACCACACCAAAATCGTCAGAAAACCAGAATTCCAAAATTTCCAGGCAAGTATTTATCTTGCTTATTTTCGTTAATGCATCGTTCATATTAGTCTAGGGTGATTAGGATGAGTTTGGTAGAAGAAAATCCATGTCGGAGTTAGGAAAATCGCATGTAGTAATGATTTGAATGATAATTTGGAAACCCCTTCACCTGTAGAGGCTTAACCACGAATTTATGATGAATTAGGAGTAGAAATTCCTGGGAAAAGACTTATTAGAACCATGTTTAAGAAATTCTAGGGTTCTTGAGTTTTATATGATTTTTGGCATATTTATCTATAGTTATTGATGGAAAATTGCATGCTTTACATGGAAGACGTATAATATGAGTGTATACTGATTGTAGTACGAATTTTTGGGCGATTGGGAATGAAAAATCTGAATTTGGATGAGGTTGTGTGATTGAACCCGTAACTGGTTTTCTGCAGAATTCGCCATACCTGCTTGATCGATCGATCGAGCCAAGAACTTCGATCGATCGAAGGTTCGATCGATCGAGCCCCAGCCCTCGATCGATCGACCCCTTCTGCAAAGACTTATATTTCCCTCTTTTTAAATAGTTGAATTAATTCTACATGAAGAATACTCCTTAGACATCCTTATTAAAATACTTTGGGAGATAAAGATGACCAGTAGGATTTATTAATGATGATGAGTCCTTTAATGTAAGGCGAAATTTACATTTTTGGGGTGTTTATATAAGGGACGATGAAATTTTATATTAAAGGGAGAGATACGTAAAATGGTTACGATGGAGAATAGATGAATACGTACTGAATTTTACACTTGGGAGGATAGAGTCCATGAGTGTTACGTAGTAAGTTGGAATAATCCCTCAAATTAAAGTTAGAGACGAACCATTATACGTGATAACTAATAATGGGAAAATAAGGATAAATGTCGTGCTTATGGGTGATGGGATGAACCTAAATTGATATGATAAAAGTAGTATATTTATATGACTGTGTGTATGCATATATTATATACATGTGAAAATCATGCCCGCGCTACTTGTTATCCCTGAGGTTACCGCGCTGGGACAGTCTTATCTCGATGGGACCTTTATGGGGGATATTGACTCGTACCCTAGAAGATAGATATCCTTGGTACAGGCTATCTGATCGATGGTCAGACGGTGCTAAGAGACGTGAGGGTATGTACTGACCTCTTAGAGACTTTGAATCTATGCTTCGCCTCAATATTGTTTGTTTATGTGTTTATACAGTTCGAGAGTGATTCCGAACTTGTAATTCCCTTAGTACGAGTGATACGGGGATTGGATAGCAGAGTATGCCCGCACCATAATTCTTATGTGGGGTGCTGTTAGAATATATATATTATACGAGTATTTAATATATATATTAAATTCTGAAATTTAGAATTTCATACTATGCTTATTGAAAGTAAGAAATGAATAATGACTCCAATTTGGAAATACTTGATCTGAAAAGGGTAATGTGAAACTTTATTAGCAAGTAAGGTTTATTTGATTTCATTTGTGATCAAATGAAATTATCCTCTTAAACAATTAAATTGTTCAGTTTTAAATCTTACAAATAACCTAAGATAAGTTAAACCGTTGGAAAGGTTAGTACGATAGGCGTGCACATTAGAAGAGAGGTGAGAATTTCTCAAGGGAGTGCCGCACTAATATGTTGTTGCATTGGCCTGTAAACATTTTAATTACTTGCTAAACACATTTTAAATCATTTACATTATCGGGCTCTGACCCATTTCCATTTCCTTTTTCTCTCTTGTATATATATGTATATATTACAGGTGCCCAGCCACAGGGGCGTCTTGCATAGGATCCTTTGGAAGGAACACGCTGCAACTTAGGTGGGAGTTGCAGGCCTCTTGCTTAGACGACTTCTTTATTTTATTCCACTCCTAGCATATTTATTCAGTTGGGCATGTGTTGCCCGTTTCCATTATTCAGATATTTAGCAGACATTGTTATTCATTTATTTCCAGTATTTTATTCTTTGGGATTTCTTATTGTCGGGATGTTTTCATTTAAGTATTAAATGTTGGATTCATTTAGTTGAATGTTTAATTATTGGATGGTTTGTTCCAGTATGGTTGTTGCGTGATTCTTTAATGATGAATAATGTAAAGATTTAAATGTTGGCTTATATAAAATAAAATTTGGAAAGTAAAGTCTAAAAATGGTTTTGACACTTAGCTTAATTATTTAGGGTGTTTAAATTGGAAAAGTATTTTTCGACAGTGATGCTAAGAATGAACCAATTGTTCACCTTGATTTTAATTTAATAAAGGATTGATCGCCCGATATTTAATTAGGCGGGGTGTCACAATGATCCAGGTCCTACACCTAATGGCCTTACCGCACTTCAATAATATACCTATTGGTCTTATTCTCACTCCCAGATAAGTATAATATAAATCCTAGGATTCCCATTCATCCCCGGATATCAAAGAACCCTTAACTAAGATTTTTTTTTAGAAAAACACATTAAGTCGATCGATCAACTCCAGGGTTCAATCGATTGACCTCGTCGATCAATCAACATTCAAGATCGATCGATCGATCGATCGATGTGGGGCAACAGCAGTTTGTCTTCTATGTTAGTTTCTTTTTCCATTAACAAACCTCCAAACTTCATTATAGTAAACCAACTTCCACCCAATTATCCTAACGTGTTCCCATATATAATAGGATAATTTATAAAGTTTCAAATATATCAAAACCTCAATTCAATTAAAGAAATAGTGGATTAAACTCGGAATTTCTTAAAACCCTAGTTATGGTGTTCTTCCCGTATTTCCATTCAAAACACAGATTTTATTTCAAAATTATTATCAAGTGAGCTCTGAATATTATCCCTCTACATACGCTAAATCATTCTACATGCGATTCCTATCCCAACATGCATTAATATCATTCTTTTCCTTCCAAAACATTGATTTAACAAAACTACTCAAAAACCATTCGTATGGGTATTATAACTTTATAATTTTTGTATTAAACAACTTTCCTTGATAGAGGGATTCTGATTTCGTGGTGTTGATGATGGATTGATGCTTCTCTTCTTAAATCCTTCCTTAATTGGCTCCTAGGATGCAAGATCCAAACTCAACCTCCTCAAAAGCATCTTATAAGCCTTGAGAATAGTTTTCTCCTTATCTCTAATTGTCTTGGTGTTTACATGGGTGCTCTAACCCTAACCCCTCTTTCATACGGCTGATAAGAGACTCTAAAATTCGTAAGTCTCAATACCCTCACATGTTAAAAGACCAAAACACCCCCGAACGGTCTTGGTTTAGTCCAAAATTATCCTGGGACTCAACTAGTACCCCCGGGTATACAATTTTGACTAATTCGGCCCTTACGGACTCATATGTGACCACTAAATTATGATTTGAGTCAATTAAAAATATATTACTCATTCTCACCCCAAAGTGGTTTACAAGTGCTAAGTAACTATTTACTACACGCACTAAGTAAATATAATGAGGCAATATTAATCAGTATCTATCTCTCGATTAATAGTCCATAAATCACATTTATTAATAAAACTCACTAAATTACTTTTGTTGCATAATTTGAATCAAATCATATTTTCTCATTTGATTCTCCAATTTAATTAAATATTCTCCAATTTAATTAATAGAAATACTAAAAAAATGCGGGGCATTACACAACCACCTCCCGGGCTGCTCGAAGGGCAGCCTTTTGCTGGGAACTCCTAGTGCGTGACACTTTCCTAATGGGCTCCGAGATGCATGGGAAAGAGTGAGGTGGTTGGATACCGGCATCGACAAGGAGGGAGATTATGAGACGTGCATATGGGAGGGGCACCACACCTTTTTGCTCCAAGGTCGCATGAAGAATATCGGTGTAAAGCATGCGGGCCAGATTGAGAGTGAAGTTGGGATCGAAATGGTGGTAGACGAGGGTAGATTGGCGAGGCCACATCGCCGAGCCATTTGTGGTTTGAAGCAAGTTGATGCACACAATATGGAAGGTAATGCGTGCATTATCATTTAGGCATCGCACAGGAAAGGTGCCCCTTTCCCAAATCTCATTGGGTGCGAGACGGTCGATGCATTGTTGTTTCGGGGTGGTGGGGGCATTGGTGGGGTAGTCATTGATGTCCGGGTGTGGGACTCCCTTAGCGGAAATTTTTCTAGCCAGAATAGCCAAGCAGAAACGGATGGGGCGGCCATCGACAAAATCTTGGCTCTCAAACTCGCCCGTGCGAACGAGTGAGCCATAAAAAGAGCGGGCCTCATTGGCCGACATCACTTTGTGTGGTTTGGCGAGGTATTGGGTCCACCCACTCCGGCTGAAATGGATGGTGACCGAGCGGGGAAGCTCATCCCATTGACGACGCGGTCAATGTGTAGCTAGCGGGAGAGGCTGAAATGTTTTTCGCACCATATGCGCTCCATCTGGGAGTGGTATTCCCTATTGCCGTTGGGCAGAATCTCGGTGGACATGTATATTGGGGGAAGAGAGGGATTGGCCATGGAAATATCTGGGAATATTTTAAATGGGAGAGAGAGAGGGTTAGAGTGGTGAGACTCGATGGAGGTGTGGATTGAAAGGTACGGGATAGGTGTAATTTATAGGTGGTGGAGAGGGTTGGGGTGAAAGAATTTAGAGGGAAAAGGGGGGGTGGATGTTTGGAGGGAAAGAAAGGGAGAAATGGAGGAAAATGGAGGGATTGAGGGAAGGGGGAAAGAGTGGGAGGAATGGAGGGATTTGGGGGGGGGGGGGGGGGGGGGTCACCTCTGGAAGGGGCACCTGTAGAATCCGAATCGATCTAGTTAGTGGGATTTGGTTCGGTTCTATTTTTTTTAATTTGCGATTTACCATAACCGAACCGATCCGGCTAAGGGGAGGTTCGATTTGGTTCGCTTTAGGCAGAATTCTCCCTCGAAATACTGAAACTAGAATCTCACACCCTCGAATTTCTTGACTCTCTCTTACTTATTCACACACCTGAACTTCCTCACAATGTGCGTGTTGGTGTGCTTAATCTTAAAACTCACCTCTCGTAACCTACATATGGACTCTAACTAATATTCATATGCAAAGCTACTATACACAAGAATTCACCCTCATACGCGTCGAGGGTGTTACGACCTCTCAGTTCAAGCTCATTCTACCCCGTAAACGGGGCCCGACAATCAAATGGTGTCGATTTCTTCTACGCACAACTCCACATACAACTTTAGGTGTTGTCCATTGACTTTAAACGTGTTCCCCTCTTTTGGGTCTTCCAATTATACAGCTCTATGGGGGAAAACACTTCTCACAACGAATGGACCAGTCCATCGGCACTGCAATTGACCCAAAAATAGATGAAGCTGGGAGTTATAGATGAGTACCTTTTGTCCCGGTTGGAACTCTTTTCGTCAAATAATTTTATCATGTGTTAGATTCAGCCGGGATTTTTCAGTCTTTGCATTTTCATATGCATCATTGTGTATCTCCTATAGCTCATTCAGTTGAAGCTTGCGAGCTTCACCGGCTTTGTCTATATCGGAATTTAATCTCTTAATGGCCCAATACGTTTTGAGCTCTAACTCAACAGGAAGATGGAAAGGTTTTCCATACACAAAGCAGAATGGGGACATTCGGAGTGAGTTCTTGTATGAGGTTCGGTAGTCCCATAGCGAATCGTTCAATCGAAGGTGCCAATATTTCTGGTCGGAATTGGCGGTCTTATCTAGTATGTGCTTGATTTGATGATTTTCCAATTCGGCCTGTCCATTCATTTGTGGGTGATAAGTTGTTCCAATCTTGTGAATGACACCATAATTTTTCAAAAGTCTTTCAAACGGCTTGTTGCAAAAGTTTGTGATGTTACACTAATTACCGCTTTAGGTGCATTGAAGCGAGAAAGTATGTGTTCGTGCAGGAACTTTATCACCACTTTATTGTCATTGTCTTGGTAGCTATAGCTTCCACCCATTTAGAAACATAGTCTATCGCGACTAGGATGTATATGTATCCAAAGGATGGGGGAAAAAGGCCCATGAAGTGAATACCCCAGCATTTGAAGATGTCAATGATGAGAATCAGGGTTAATGGCATCATGTCTCGTTGGGTAATTCCTCCCATCCATTGACACATGTCGCAAGATTTCCAAGAATTGTTAACATCCCAGAACATTGTGGGCCAGTACAAACCGCATTGTAGAATTTTAGCGGTTGTCTTTTTTACAAAAAAGTGGCCTCCACATGCGTTCGAATATCAAAATTGAATGACTTTGGGAATTTCATCATCCGGTACACATGGTCGGATGATTTGATCGGCATAATATTTTAAAATAAATGGATCGTTGACAGCGCGCGAGAAGTGTGCGCGTGTAAGTGCACAGTCGTTGTTTTCTGTCTCATCGCGACTATACAAACAAACCTAAATTACTACTACACATGCGAGGCAAGCGCAGCGGTAAGTCGGGTATCGAAAATCCATAGGGCCGAGATGATATAATTTATAAGATTTAGTACTCCAAAATAAAAGTGTAAAAGGTGAATTACAAACTAAAAAGTAAAACATGCATGAAAGGGAAATTATTCACTAGGTGAGGGGATTGAAACTAGATTAACAAAGCGAGTAAAAACTATAGGTTGCGTCGCATATCCCTTACCCGGGTTAATTTGTATAAAATGGTTACATGGGTTGACGAGTTATTACAAATGCGTCTTGTTTCGACAGTTAATTAAATCAAGGGTTGTCACGCCCTTAAATCCACATAAAAGCCTAATAAGATTTTAGCGTCAACAAATATCCCAAAAATTACGCGCCAAAGGTCTTAAGCACGGGACATACATGATATTCCTCGTCAAATCTCCTAGGCATAAAAACTAGGACAAGGCACCCGAAATAGACTCGTAAACACTATCACCAAGAAAAGCAACGTTTTAACAACACGACCTAATTTAAATTACCTAGAAAACATAATAAAAACGCGGTAAATAAACACAATAAATAAATGCGGTAAAACTATACTAGAAAGCAAGGAAATAAATCATGTAAAACTAAATTAGAAAGCATGTAAATTAACTAGAAATCAAGAAATAAGAAGATACAAACTATATTAATGGAGAGGATGATGAATAGTTCAACATTCAACCCAAATGGGGTATCAATCCAAGAACAATTGAAGAAGAACTCTCCAAATCACCCAAACCCTAAGCTACTCTAACCTAAAACTATCTAAAATGGTATATATCTACTTAATATCTAATATTACAAAAAAAAAGGTCTATTTATACTAAGTTGAAATAAGTAAAGAAAAGAAAAGAGAAAAGAAAAAAAATGCCAAAATATCTGCTGAAAACAGGGGATCGATCAATCGACCCCTTTGGTCGATCGATCGATCATGAAAAAAATATCCACTATCGATAAGGATCGATCGATCGATCAAGCAGGGAAGAATCAAGCAAAACACTGCATTGCCTTTCTTCTCTTCTCATCCTCTTTTGGTTTCATTATTTTTCCCTCCACTGAAATCACCGTAACTTCTTCGTTATGAATCGGATTCACGCACCATTCACGGCCACGCAAAGCTTGCGAGGAGGGATACAACTTCCGTGTAGATGTTGGTCCAGGTGCCCAAGTTGTGAAAAGACTAAAATGCCCTTGAATGTGCGATTGCGTACAAAAATCGAGCAGAACGCGTCTGAACATCACACTTAGCATCCAATTACCTATAAAAGCTCAATTAACCCCTGCAAAACATGTTAACGTAGAAATACGAGGTTGTCTGGTTAAAGAGCATAAATATAGGGAATAAGATAGCCGAGGGGGATAAGATGCGTAGGTTCGGAGGATGAAATATGCAATATTTGTGTATCATCACACCCCTAACTTACACATTGCTAGTCCCTAGCAATGAAATAGGATGCAACAAGAACTACAAGCAAACCAGAAGTAAGAGATAGTACAAAAGTATGGTATAAAAGTAAAAGGCCACTTTCCTGGGCGATTCGATTGCATTTAGCGTATGCAATAAGCCGTTAAACCCCTAGGTAACCCTAGTGGACGAGTGTTGTCTCGTGAGGGTTTTCAGGGTTGGTACCCAGAAACATGACATGGTTTCCTCAAAATATGCCCAACCCAACATGCGACAAGCCCAACAACAATGAAAAGGATTTCATACACATTATTAGAAAAGTGAGTGAATTCAAACAAAAGTAAAAAACATTACCATTATAGAATGCACTTCATAGAATTGAAACCTTAAAATGTGGGAGGGGGAGCGAGCACATGCAAAGTGTGATTTGGCAAAAACATAAATAAATCGAATACTAAATTAACGCAAGCATATATTCAATCCTCATGGTCATTACGCTCATCAAGCGAATTCACTCGAAACAGGGAGGTAACACACGAAACATGCGGGATAAAGTAAATAGAAATGGAAACTAGGCCGCACACATGTCACAAAAGAAGAACGCTATATAAAAACTGAAAAATTGTAGTCTCAATGAAATAATACCGTACACTAAAAGAGGTGAAATGCATTTTCACAGATTATCAAAACTATTATGACTTTTCAATTTCATAAACCTTAAGATCACATAGGACTTTACTAGGGTTGTAATGTAGGCTAGTCTATGGTACGAAATCAATTAATGTATGTACGGATTCAAAGTGTTAGGGATGAAAACTCGGGATAATGGGAAAATACGGGCAATATCAAAATTGGAAAATAGGATCCAAAAAGGCATTAGATATATCATTGGGGAGAGTAATCAAAGCTTTATGAACACTATACACATATACAACTTTCGCTTTCTCTTTCTTTTCTTCTTTTTCTCGTTTTTGTTTGTTGTTTTCTTTTTCTTTTTTCTTTCTCTTTTTCTTCACTTTTTTCACTTTTTCTTTCTTTACTTATCAAAATCTCATTTGCCTAAATTGCAACCGACATCACAACAACATCATTCAATCCCAAATAAAATTCCAAACAAAGGTATGGAAAGTGTATGTATGGTATAAAACTCCAATTTAGAGTTGGTTATGGGATTTGGGTTATGAAACGAAAGGCTATATTTAGGCTTAAAAGGGTTAATGAGGGTAAACATATAAGGGTGAGGTCAAGGCTAATATGAGTGATATAATAAAGAATGCCTATGATCATTTCACAAAGTTTATGCAATTCTTGAGTCAAAACAATATATGAAAGTCATACTCAAGTAACACATTTCAAGTATGAACTCAATTAATAAATGATCAAATGAAAGAATAGTGAGATTACCAACGAATTCAACGTTTTCAATGAGAAAAGAATAGTGTATACACTCACAAATGACGAAAGGTACAAAGCTTACTCAGTGTAAGTATATACAATGCAACCAAAGACAACCGAGTTATAAAAATCTTAAACCAAATCAATAGAATGATAAAAGTGCATGTGCTCATGGGATTAATGTTTAATTCATGAAGTTATTCATAATATCAATAATCGAGACTAAAGTCTAATAACTTCTTAAATCGAGAACATGTATCATTGGGTTATCTATTGGATCGGGCAATTATTAAAGTTTATCATTGGAAACAAAGGCAAAATGCCTAAAAAGGAGAAAAAATAAAGAAAATCTTTTTGAAATTTTTTAATTTTTCTAATAAAAGCATAATAAGTAAGTAACATGTGAGAAAAACATGGAAAAACTTGGCATTCTTTATTTTTTCTAATAAAAGCATAATAAGTAAGTAACAAAAGAAATGGATAGAATATCCCACACCCCCTAACTTAAAACTTGGCATTGTCCTCAATGTTAACTAAGAACCAAGTTAAGAGATGAAAAGAGCGATATTACCCAAAAGTGGAGCGATCCCCATAAGAACAAGTCCAAAGAATCTACAAAACAAGTTACTACCGAGCATAGAAAAAACAACTAACAAAAGGTCAACTAATTACACTAAACTAAAATTAAAAAGAAAGAAATAATAAAAAGCTAACTATATACAACCTACTATTTAGGCTTCACACTAACTATACACTAGAAGTCTAAATAACTGAGGGTCGACCATAAGAACAATTTGACTTTGGAGGATAACCGGTGTACCCTCACATACAAGCATGACTTTCGAAAAATATGAATTCCGTTTGAACAACGGAAGGCATGTGTAAGGCGTAAGAAATGAACCATCGCCAATTAAAATTTTTGGAGGGACGATGTGGGGTTTGGATTGAACGGGTGACAAAAACATGTGGGGATCGAGAAAAGATGAATATCCTCCTATGGATTTCGAAATTGGAATGGGAGGCGGTGCACACTAAGGCACGGATGCGATCATGGAAGGCGACTCAAGCAAGTACTCCTCATCAGCAAAAAGGTTTAAAACATTAAAGTTTGAAAACGAATTATCGGGTACTTAAGACGGTGTGATAATAGAGGATGAAAATGGGGATGAAAGAAATTCAAACTCATGAGATTAATCATCATCGCATGAAGATTGAGTTTCTAATGCAATAATATCATTTTCAATGAACTGTCCTTCTTTGGGGGCCAAAGAAGAAATCATTTCATTGCAAATTAATATTACGTCATTTTCATCCTTGCTTTCAATATCTATTATGCAATGGGCAAAGTATAAAATGGTTTGTTCCAAAGTAGGTACAAGTACCTCATTTGGTTCAAAACATTCCTCGACTTCGAAAGTCCTCGAAGCAAAATCATCGTCAGACTCAAAAAGTAAATCCAAGTCATGTTCCCACGAACGATTTTCTTCCCAATAACGATTTTCAAGTTTCTATTTATCATACATATGCAAACCCTCACCGAATGTCATTGGTCGAGGTGCGGAGGCATGAAAATGGGAAGTTTGAAAATTACCATCAGACTTAAACGAAACCTCATTATTATAGGAATTTTGAAAACTATTGCAATTCGTTTCAAAATTCCTATTGTAAGGAGGAAAAGGCCCAAAATCAATGTCATCATCATCAAAATTCCAATAACCTAAATTTTGACTTTCCTTATACTCACCCAAAGTCATATTTGAATTTGTTATACTTTGGGATTCTAAGTATTCACTGAAAGTCATAGGTTTGCGGGAATTTTGAGAATTATAACAATGATTACCGAAAGAATTGGAATAAGACATGATTACCCCGAAAATGGCTCGAAGTGGTGGATTCCACAAAGTAAGTACACGCGAGAAATTCGAGCGTTTCCAAGGGCTCAAGTGTGGAAGTCCGGAAAAAAGTTAGAAAATAATACAAATAGAAAGAAAATACTATGAAATACTAAATCAAATAAAGTTTAAAACAAACTCATCCTCGGCAACGGTGCCATTTTGATAGCACGCGAGAAGTGTGCGCGTGTAAGTGCACAGTCGTTGTTTTCTATCTCTCCGTGACTATACGAACAAACCTAAATTAGTACTACACTTGCGAGGCAAGCATAGCGGTAAGTCGGGTATTGAAAATCCACAGGGACGAGATGTTAGAATTTATAAGATTTAGTACTCCGAAATAAAAGTATAAAAGGTGAATTACAAACTAAAAAGTAAAAGGTGCATGAAAGCGAAATGATTAACTAGGTTAGGGAATTGAAACTAGATTAACAAAGCGAGTAAAAATAATAGGTTGCGTCGAATATTCCTTACCCGGGTTAATTTGTATAAAATGGTTACATGGGTTGACGAGTTATTACAAATGCGTCTCATTTCGATGGTTAATTAAATCAAGGGTTGTCACGCCCGTAAATCCGCATAAAAGCCTAATAGGATTTTAGCATCAACAAATATCCCAGAAATTATGCGCCAAAGGTCGTAAGCACGGGACATACATGATATGCCCCGTTAAGTCTCCTAGGCGTAATAACTAGGAAAACGTACCCGAAATAGACCCGTAAACACTATCACCAAGCAAAGCAATGCATTAACCCAAGTGAGTTCTATTCAAACACAACCTAATTTAAATTACCTATAAAGCATAATAAAAACGCGATAAATAAACGCGGTAAAACTATACTAGAAAGCTAGGAAATAAATCATGTAAACCTAAATTATAAAGCATGTAAATTAACTAGAAAGTAAGAAATAAGGAAATACAAACTATATTAATGGAGAGGATGATGAATAGTGCAACATTGAACCGAAATGGGGTGTTAATCCAAGAATAATTGAAGAAGAACTCTCCAAATCACCCAAACCCTAAGCTACTCTAACCTAAAACTATCTAAAATCGTATATATCTACTTAATATCTGATATTACAACAAAAAAGTCTATTTATACTAAGCTGGAATAAGTAAAGAAAATAAAAGAAAAAAGAAAAAAAAAAGGAAAAAATATTTGCTGAAAATAAGGGATCGATTGATCGACCCCTTTGGTCGATCGATCGATCAGGAACAAAATATCCACTGTCGATAAGGATCGATCGATGAATCCTTTTGATTAATCGATCGATCAAGAAGGGCAGAATCAAGCAGCACACTGCATTGCCTTTCTTCTCTTCTCATCCTCTTTTGGTTTCATTATTTTTTCCTCGGGTGAAATCATCGTAACTTCTTCATTATGAATCGGATTAGCGCACCGTTCATGGCCACGTGAAGCTTACGAGGAGGGCTACAACTTCCATGTAGATGTTAGTCCAGGTTCCCAAGCTGTGAAAAGACTAAAATTCCCTTGAATGTGTGATTGCGTACAAAAATCGAGCGGAACGCATCTGAACTTCACACTTAGCATCCAATTACCTATAAAAGCTCAATTATCCCCTGAAAAACATGTTAACGTAGAAATCCGAGGTTGTATGGTTAACGAGCATAAATATAGGGAATAAGATACCCGGGGGGCTAAAATGCGTAGGTTCTGAGGATGAAATATGCAATATTTGCGTATCATCAATCATCATTGAGAAACATGCGCGACCAAGTGATGAGCCTCTTCTTATTTTGCGGTGTCCAATAGTGAGGGATGGCTCCCATGACAAGATAGTTCACTATATCCGTAAACCAGGGCAAAGGAGAGGTGGAAAAGAGATGCTCATCGGGAAAATACTCGTCTATGGGTGTAGGATCACTTGGCACGCTAGACGAAAGCCATGATAAGTGATCGGCAATGACGTTTTCTACTACTTTTTTATCTTTAATGGAGAGATTGAACTCTTATAGGAGTAGGATCCACCTTATGAGGCGCGACTTTTCATCCTTCTTCGTAAGTATATATTTTAAAGCCGCGTGGTCAGTGAAATAAGTTATAGGGGAACCGATAAGATAGGACCGAAATTTGTCGAGAGCGAATACTACTTCTAACAACTCCTTCTCTATGGTGGAGTAATTGAGTTATGGTCCGATAAGGGTTCGGCTAGCATAGTAGATGACATGATCTTTATTATCTTTTCTTTGGCCCAAAATAACCCCTATCGCATAATCGCTAGCATCACACATAAGTTCGAATGGCAAGGACCAATCTGGAGCTTGTATAAAGGGATCGGACACAAGCATGTTTTTCAAAAGCGCTTTGGCATTCTTTCGTCCATTCGAATGGGGTGTCCTTCATAAGAAGGTTCCCTAAGGATCTAGCGATGGTGCTAAAGTCCTTAATGAACCTTTGATAATACCTCGCGTGACCCAAGAAGGAGACCACATCTTTCAGTGATTTAGGTGAGGGTAGGTCAACAATGACATCTATTTTTTCTCAATTAACCTCGATCCCTTTGGATGACACAATGATGCCAAGAACTATACCCTAGGTTACCATGAAATGGCATTTTTCCCAATTCATCACTAAGTTCTTTTCCACACATCAGGCTAGTACTTTCTCAAGATTGGCTAAACATAGGTCAAATGAGGTGCCAAAAACACTCAAATCGTCCATAAACACCTCTAGCCCTCTCTCAACCATGTCACTGAATAAGCTCAACATGCACCTTTGAAAGGTCGCCGCTGCATTACATAAGCCAAATGGCATATGTTTGTAGGAAAAAGTTCCAAAAGGGCAAGGGAATGTTGTTTTCTCTTTATCAAATACATCTACCTCAATTTGGTTATATCCGGAATAACGATCAAGGAAGCAATAATAAGGGTGGCCCTCTACTCTTTTAAGCATTTGATCAATAAATTGTAAAGGGAAATGGTCTTTCCTAGTTCTCGCGTTGAGTTTCCAGTAATCAATGCAAACGCGCCATCCAGAGGTGGTATGCTTGGGAACTAGCTCTCCCTTGGCATTTTCAATCATAGTGATGCCCGACTTCTTCGGGACGACTTGAATGGGGCTCACCCACTTTCTATTAGAATTGGGTATATAATCCTGACATCCAACAGCTTTATAATTTCAGCTCTCACTACATCTTTCATCGTGGGGTTTAGCCGTCTTTGCATTTATCTCGAGGGCTTAACATCCTCGTCGAGGTGAATCTTATGAATGAAAATTAAAGGGATTATCCCCCATAAATCAACTATGCACCAACCAAAAGAACTTTGGTGCTTCCTCAAAATCTTTATTAGTTTACCCTCCTGCTCTTCTTCTAAGCTATAGGAGACAATAACAAGAAATGTCTCACTTTTACCTAGGAAAGCATATTTAACATTGGAGGGTAGTTTCTTCAACTCGAGAGTCAAGAATATGTCACAAGAGGGAACCATGTGTGCGTATCTTAGCGGTAACTCTTTGAATCGAGAAACCCAATTAAAATCTCTTGCATCCACATATGACGCTCATGAATAAGGCCAAGGAACCAACCTTGTCCTTATATGCAGGCAGACCATCAAGAGAAGATGGAGCAAGGCTGGGAGAAAGCTGCAACATGAAGCTAAGTGTTAAAAAGGAGGAATAAGTACAGAAAAAGGGAGAAGTACTTCTAGGTGTTACTTACCTCGGTTATAGCACTGAAAAGGGGAATGGCACTCAGAGGTCTCGCCAGCATCGTTGGAAGAGGAATGTTAACTAACAACGAGGACACTTCAACCTAAGGCACCCAAGGTTCAGCATGATAAATAAACAAAGGGGTGAGATTGAAAGGATGTTATACCAAATAAATGATAGAGGAAATCATACCTCGGGCTCATTTTCTTCGGCCAGAACAACGTCCAGAAGAAGCTCGAATGGAGAGGATAAACCAGAAGGGACGAGGAGAGTTGTCTCTGGTCACAAAGAGACGCCCACAGAGTCAGCACCACTATCACCCATGGAAACATCTCTTGCGTGTTGAGAGGCTGAATGGTGGGTATAGGTGATCTCGGTCATGGGTGAACGAGGAGAAGTCACAACGGGTGGCGAAGCACCAAAATGTCCCCCCACGAAAGGGCTCATGGGGGGGCTAGGGGGATTGGAAGTTTCTTCTTCAACCTCCTACACCAAAGTCACCAAAATGCATAAGAAAATGTACCACTTCCTTAGGTAAATCGAAAATAATAATAAAACAAGCATACATACCTCAGATCTGACAGGCGAAGAGGCATGAGATAAAGGCACCTGAGGAGTTTGTCTCCTCTGGGACTTGGTACCCAAAGTTTTCTTCCTCGTTCCTGATGCACCACTTCTAGTACCTCGAAGAACGTTTGAGCTTTTTCTCCTCTTCGTCGTGGGCTCGGTGGGATCAACAAGGATTATGGGGAAGGTTCCCGGTGGAGGAACAGATTGAACACGCCATTCGAACTCAGTGTTTATGCGTGCCACCTTAGCTTGCTCTTTCCTTCTCAACTCCTTGACCCTCTCTGCAGGCATAAGAGGAGGAATGGAGGCAATGGGGAATGCCCCCTTAGAAGATTGACATTTAGGCTGAGCCTTGGTCTTGGACTTGGAAGACATCCCATTCTTCGCCTTCTGACCTGAGGGTTCATCGGTAGTAACTTTGGTCGAGGGGGCAACTTTCTTAGATGCTACATCACTCTTGGGTTTTGACATAGTACTGGGAATCATGGAACAGAGTGGTGGAAGCTCAGTAGGAGATACCTTAGGGCTCGTACTTAGAGGGCAAGAACAGAGTTGCCTTTTAAACCCAAATCTAAGGCAGAAAATGAAAAAATAGGAGGATACACTGGATGTCCCTCAACGAACTCAGTAAGTTCAGCCAGTTGTTTCGGCGAGTATTTTATTGTAAACAGAGGGGTCACGTCCCCTTGCCTAGTGATGCTGGGAATGGTGACTCGCCCGGCCATTGTAGAACTATTCCCCACACAGCGGTTGAAGAAAATAGAGAACACGCCTCGCTAAAGGAAACCTTGGGGTTTGACGATTGAAACACTGGACGAGGAGACCCCTGATTAAACCCAAACTGGCGGCTGCATCGATTGGGATTGTAGTGCTCACTAGTATATCCCCATTCAGTGTAAGAAGGCAGATATATGGGGAGAATAGTAGGACCATATCCAGCGAGAGATCTTCAATATCCACGGTAGGGGTCTGTACCACCCTCGCTTCATGTTAAAAAAATCCACAAGTGTGGAAGAATATATCCTCCTGGTAGGTCCTCATCACAAAGTTCTCAAAGCGATCAATCACAGATATCAACTCCTTTCGGCTTTATCTCTTATGATAAATAATGGACCATGGAGGCAGAATTATTTCCCCTGAAGGAGGGTGTTTAGTTTTGGCCGCTACAGCAAGGAAACGAAAGTAAAGGAAGCCGATTAGAAGGACACTGTTGGAAAAATTGGCCAAGTTATAACTGCCAAGTGATCATTCCATATCGAGCAAAGTGCTATCTAGACAGGTGTCGAGGGATCCCAAGGTAATTACTGCTAGGGGAAGTTTGATGTCCCGGGCCAAACAAAGGGATATATTGATAAGGTCCCTTCGGGGATGGTCATTGGGTTTTCCCGTCAAAAGGAAATGGGAGAGAATCATAAGAATATAGGCAGGAAGTTCCAATGGTGTACCTTGACCAGGATCATCTGTTGAAGAACTGCTTCCACCAGAACCCTTGAAGAAATAATTAATCAGAGGAGAGAAAGTAGCCTTGTTGGACGAATCAATGCAGCGTCGGCATATACGATCCAACTCCAAACGGTCGGTAGCCTCTTGGGCATCTAAAGCCTCATCAGTATAGGGCTAATGACCTGTTACATCGAGGCTCAGGAGCTCGCACACATCTTCCAAAGTTATGGTGAAATCGCCCCACGCAACGATGAATGTATGAGTAGTAACGTTCCATCGAGAGACCAGGATAGGAAGGGCAGCATTATTCTTAGAGAGATCCCCCGGGTGCTTCGAAATCAATATGGGACCATGGGAAGTCCCCTCGCTCCAGGAGAAATCGAAGAGTCCCCTATGGAGGAAGAAAGCCCCGCTCAGAAGAATCTCCATCTTCGTCACCCAACAGCAAGGCGTCAAACTTAGAAGAAAAATGTACCCTCTTACACGCACCAACAAAGTCATCACCTTCTCCAAAAATAGGTGATCGACGATAAAATCTTAGTTGTTCCTGGCGAGAAGCATCCAGGGTGGTGGCAATGGTGGAGGCAGTGGCCAGAGCACTGTCGGCAGACACGGAGGGGTTGCTTGACGATGCCATGGAAAATGATGATAAAATAACAGAAAAGCTTTGAGCAAGAAGGGTTTGAGAACGAGAATGGAGAAACACGAGCACAAGTGGAGATATAGATGGTAATAGAAGAAAGAAGTTAGGAGGTAAGAGCTTAAACAACAATGGACTTCTCACAGTTTCTTTTTCTCTCTCTAAAAATAATGGAAGCTTGAGGACGATGAAAGCAAAGTAAGAGACAAGAAAGGTTAAGTGTTGGGGTATGGCCGTTTAAAATTTTCAAGCCCGACTTTTATATTTCCCCACCCTCGCACGTGCGCGGCCGCCTGTAATCATTTCACATGAACACGTGGCACTTCGGGACGTACTTTGGCAGTTGAAAAGACAGCGCCACATCACTAATGAAGTGACGCATAGAAAATAGAAAGTGTAGCCTTCTTCAATAAGTTTCAGTTTTGGCGCCAAAATTTTTTATCAGGCATATCCAATAAACTCCTAACGAAGAAGATCTCACATGTCCAAACGCTATTTGAACACAACGAAGCACCACGGGGGAGAATTTCATTTACCAGGAGTCCAAACGAGTATTTGAGACGGTTACTAGGTCTTTTGGCAGAATTTCAAATATTAAACCTAGAACGGATGAAGATCAGCAAGAGGAAAAAGCGGATATGTCCCTTCGCCCCAGACCCAATGAGAATGGTGCTTCAACTTAGGTACATCAGGGATAATTTTTCTTTTTCCAAGAGACTATATCATTATGGTTCTAACAGGGGAAAGAAGGCGAGAATTTTTTCACGCAGAGAAGGTTCATCGAGTTGAGAAGTTTCGTACAGGCATTTCTTATTCCCACAACAAATCCCTCCACGAGGGGGAAAATGTAGAGGGGGCTTGAAGGTAATCCCGAGATTAGGGATAATTCCCTAATTGGCAATAGTGTTTGAGATTAAGCAACCGAGGCAGCTCAGGCATGGCAACTGAGGCGAGGCAGCTTGGCGTGGCAACTCATACTTTATCTTGTTGAATTAGTCATATTGTATTTCTGTTTATATTGACTGTAAACTATAATGGTTGTAATGATGTAATGAGAATACTAATGAGTTTGTGTGAGGTCAAACGGTACTTGCAAGAGACTAGGCTTGGCAAGGCCTGGGAGAGCTTTCATGCTCTATCGAATGACCTCGTCATGGGAAATTTAGAGGGACTTGGTTTGGAGGATTGAGAAGTGAGGCACCATTGGGTCTTATCCTAATCATCTTAGATACACCTGGTAAAACACCGAAGGACCCTGATCGTGGAACCTCAGGCGGAGTAGTTTGGAGTTCCATTGGGTGCTGAGTTGTGAACCAAACAACCCTCTACTTAATGCCACATCTACTGTAGGTGATGTCACTAGCCAGCTAAACAATGACATAACTGCACTTGAGTAAACCACCGTGGTATTTGGGGCTGTCAGGGATTTGGTGAGCCACCCCTGCAACAACAGCCCTCCTGACACATAGTGGTTAGGCAAAAAGCATGTCTTGGCATTTAATGTTTATGACGTGGAGGCAACTAGTGCATCAGGCATTTAATGTTGTGACATAAAGTATGAGGGATGTCTTTCATAGTTTTTAATGACTGATTTACCTCGGGGATGGTGCGGGGGCTATTTAAGGAACCCAACCACCCCTGAGGAGAGATATGATCTTTTTAGAGAACTCTGGAGTTATTACTAGAGACCCTCATCAGAAACAGAGTTATTGCAAACCAGAGGGTTTATGCACTCACCATTGTTATTTATTGAGAAGCTTTTAATACTTTACAAAGATTCTTGAGGGTGTATGGTGTGTTTCCACCTGCCTACCAAGGTGTATCTAGGGTTCTTACTTCTCTCTCCCTCTACCTAAGTTACTTCTAAAAGTTCATTACTATCTCCTGAGTTATACACGAGAGACTTGTGATTTTAAACTGAGTTCATCTTCATTGGGTTTTTGTTTGTAGGTTCTATCATTAATCCAAGGTCTTGGGCTAATTTACTTATCATTACCATACTCAAAAAGGGTTACTCCTCCATCTATAATCTAAAGTACCCTCTTAAAGAATGAAACTATTTAAAGAGAGTTTTTCACTGAAAGAATAATTAGATAAAACATAATCATGGGCAGATAAGAGGTGTGTGTCTTGTCTGATTGGGTCGCATCCCTTAAGCATCCTTGAGTAATTACTACAGCATTTCCTGCCTTACAAGCCTTTTGATCTTATCTTTCAAGGCATAGCACTGCTCTGTGTGGCGGCCGTGGTCCTGATGAGATTTGCACCATTTGGTTTGTCCCTTTTTTGTGGTGGAGCTTTCAGTTTCTCTAGCCACTTTAGGAGCTTTTCCTCTTTTATGAATTCAAAGATGTCTTCACACTGAAAGTCCAATGGGGTGTAGGCCTCAAAACTTTTTTCTACATTCTCCCATTTCCTTTTCTGGTTCTTGCTAGCTACCTCTGGGGCTGGAGCCTCTCATGGCATGGCACTGATGGTTGTAGCTATAACCTTGTGTGTTATGGCCTCTAGCATGATAACTCTTTCTATTAAGAAGTTGACCTGATTCTGGAGTGAGGCATAACTATCATACAAATGATTGAGGTGGTTGTATAGATGAGAAATCTTATTCTTCATTTCTGTGCTTTGGCTGAACTCTCCCTCCATTTTCTTCTTTGTTAGTCTTTAAAATATATATACTCTGAGACAAAACTCGCAGAAGTAAGTAATCATTGAATATAGGATGAACTAGATATAAAGTTGGGATGCGGCGTTTGCATCGGTGTTGGTTTTTATTGTTATGGCCACGACCAGTAAGGCACATACGTGCACTGTCGCTGCCCTTGAATGGAATTCACCAAGGTTGAACTAAAGGCCACTTGAGTGTAACAACCCACATAATTTTTGGGGTATTTTTAAAAAAATGGAGGAAAAATAAAGTTTTTGATTTAATTGTTTTTCTTGATAAAAAATGTTGGACTTTATTTTTAAAGATGAGATTTTCCAATGGTTTTGAAATCGGAGTTAAAACAGATTTTTAAATGTTTTGACCCGTGGAATTTTTTTAAGGCGGCTGGCTGAAATAAATGGGCGATCGATCGATCGACGCTAGGTGTTGATCGACCACAGCTGATTTCGTGCGATGCAAGTTTTTGAGGAATTTTATTTTGTTTCAAACTCTTATTTTTTTTCCCGCTAAAAGGGGCCGTGGGTGGCCATTTTGGATCAAAATTTTAGCACAAAAATATGCACTAAACATATTTTTATTTCATCTCTTTTAATCTACATTTAGCCCCTTTAAAATTATGTGTTCAACCCTAGTTTTTGGAGGTGTTCTTGGGGCTATTTTGGTGTTGGATCTTGGAAGAGTTTTGTGGATCTTTGTGGACTGATTTTTATGGTGTGATATGATTTTCTAGGAAGTTCATGTTGTTTCCTTTTGGTTGTTTAAGGTAGGGGGTTTTACACAATATGCTCCTTAATATCGTGAGTGCTATTCCCTTTGATTTCATTTGATTATTGAACTCATATTTGAATTGCTAAATTCGTTTGGAAACTGGATATTATTGTTGGAATCTGATTTTGATTCTTGTGGTATTATATTTGTGTTGAGCATGTTGTCATGAGATTTTAATATGCCACTGAGGTTGGGCACCAACCAAGATTCCTCTTTCAACTACTTGATAAAGTATGGCGCGGTATGGTGATGCCTGGTGACCCGGTTAATGTGTTGTTAAGAAATTATATTGATGAAAATGCTTATGATATTTTCATTTGATTTGAATATTCATACTCGTTTTATTACGCTTTATTCACCACTAATATTTGTTGAGAATCTTTCCTGTCGTATTGTGTACTTTCCCATATTTTTTTAGTGGTAGGTTAGCACGGATTTGGGCACTATGGACTTATTGTAGACTGATTTTTATCTTGGATATTTTGAGAAGAATATTCGAGAATACAAGATGAGAAGATTTGTATTTCTTTTGATGTATAGAGCATTGGGCGATTTTATATTATTTTGAGATTATTAGTTGTACTATTTTCAGACTTTGTTGTATCTAATTTGATGAATGGATATTGGTGGTTTTTATTTTTTATTACGTGGGATTTTTAGATGCTCTATACTTATTATATATGGATTTGGATTAGTTTTATTGTAATATTGCTTCGGTCGTTCTCCCTGGGTGGGCAGGGTGTGACGTTGAGTCCATCCCCTAATGATTTGAAGTTGTTTTAAACCAATCTGCACTAATAGGGGGTGCGGCAAGAGGGCAATTAATTTACCAAGTCGCATCCCTTCTTGGGTAGGAAGGTGCAATCCCCAAATTGGAACCCAAAAAGTGAGTTTTCACATGAAACATGTGGAGAACATACCAAATAGGGTCTATCCCATACAGAATAACCTCTTGGTGCACAATAATGGCACAATCATGGTGGGAAACCCTAGATCATAGGATGAGAAACTAGAAGAAAAGTAAACAGATTTTATCCCTAGGTACCCACTTTTGTGAGGCTACTGCCCTCTGCACTTTTTAGTGTTCTCTTGGTGAGGTAACATCATCGGGGTATGTAAAACTAGATCTAACGTCATAAAAAGGAGACCAATGGAAAAATCTGAATATATGTGATACCCATTCGAGGGTGTGTATACAATATACGAGTTCAATAACCTAAATCCACCCATGAGATAATGATCCAAAGGATCCCCATGAATAAAATAAGGTGTTTAAGAACCCAAAATATAAAGGAATAAGATTGAAATACCTCATTCCCACAGACGGTGCCAGATTGATGATACGAGAAATCATCCACTTGTCATTCTCTTACCAGGAAGTCAAGTATAAAATGCATAACAAATAGATAGAGTAAGTAAAGAGAGATAAAAGATCAGATGTAGAGTGGTTCGGCTATTAAAATGAGCCTATGTCCAATTTGGTCCCACACTCTCATTAAATGTATGTTGTTCTAGAGTTTATAATGCCATAATAGGCGTACAATGTAGAGAGAGGAGAATACATGGCTATGAGGGTTTCGAGAATGCCGGAGAGGTGATCGAAATGTCGGCGAGTAGCCTCCAAGCTGTAATGCTTCCACGAGTACAGTGATCTCTGGACTGAGTATCAATGCAAGAAACTGAGCTCAGATCCGGTTAGGTAAGATTAGGTGAGATGACACGAGATCCCCTAATATCGAGGTATGTACCTCTATTTATAGGAGATGTAGGAGCAGCATTGTTACTGTAAGTGGGGAGGGAATGCGACCAGCTATGCTAAAAGGTAAGGGTCGCACCCTGCAACATATATTGTGATGGGGTCACACCCTGTAGCATATGAGCCCGCGACACTTAAGTTCGCACTTGTAGCATGTAAATGTAAGGCCAAGACAGAAGGTCTTTTGTGTATGCTTCTCGAAGGTGCCACGATAGGGTGCCTATATTTTCCATATCAACCTTCCTCGTGGACAATCTCCAGCTTTCAAAACCTTATCAAGATATTTATCAGTAACTTCTCCTTTGGAGGTAGGCCAATCAAGAGGGTACCTCATTTTTTGAGTGGTCTCGAGCAACCATGAGAAACTACACGCAGATATATTACTCACTTTAATAGTGAAAAACTGGAAGTTATGGATTACGAGGAAAATACAACGATCAATGCACTGATGAGAGTTTTACTCCTTGAGAATCTATATTATAACCTAGCCAAATATCACCCCAACACCATGAATGAATTAATGGCTAAAGTGATAAAGATTATGAATGCCAAGGAGGCCATGGCTGTGAAGCAATCTCATAACTCCAAGGCTGACAACAATAAGGCCTTTGAGAAGAACGGGCAAAAGGACAAGATGGTTGAAAAATCCAACTGGTATGGTGACTATACTCCTCTCACCGTTGATGTGCACCATATCCTAGATGATATCCAAGGATGTAGGGATATAAAATGTATCAAAAAGATGAAATCTCCCCCAAATCAAAGAGATATATCAAAGTATTACGAATCCCATAAAAAATAGGCATAACACAAAAAAATTTATAGCCCTAAAGAATGAAATAGAAAGTCTGATCCAAAGGGGAAAACTCTCCAAATTTGTTAATGGAAAAGGAAGGTCAGAAGAGTGACAAGCCTGGAGATGAAAGAAACTCGGAGAGGATCGAAATTTCTTTATAAAAGAGGAGATGCTAAGAAAATAGACACATATTTTGATGCCAAAGGCAACCCATATTTGTCAAAGAAACTTATAGAGCTGGTGCACAAAGTGAGCTTGCTTCTTTTACTTGTCATTCATTCCAGGCAGTGATGCTGGGGGAGGTAATGAAATAGCCAAGAGAAAAGCGTATTTTAATGAAGACAAATCACGCTCCTATATTCGATAAAACAACTTCTCGGGCGATGTTCATAGACACCCAAGAAAAGTTAACAAAGATATGCTGGTTATAGGATTATCCAAGGACAACGTATTTTGGGTGATATATCCTCACCATGATCCTTTGCTCACCACGATAATGGTTCATGAAGTAAGAGTTTCCAGAATATCGATGGACAATGGTAGCTCAGCCAATGTATATTGTTTTATGATTACTTCAAGGACTGGGACTGCGTGATAGTAAACGGGGGCCATATGACAAGCCCCTTGTAACACCTCGTATTTTTTGGAATACTTAAATTACACGTGTCATAGTAATTTAATTAAAATTGCAAAAAAAATGAATTTAAATAAATATTAATTAGTGGGAAATGGATCAATACTTATGTGTTATTTTTGATATGCAATTGAAATTGCATTATTTTATATAATATCATAAGTGAGTAAAATCAAAGGGTTGATAATATCTTATTTATGACGCACATGTGGGGTCGTGTTGGGAATAAGATGGTAAATTGATGATGGGTGACTAGAATGACAATTTCGATGCAGGGTTGATCCGAAATATAGGTTAAAATAGTCAAAATTAAGTACTCGGGGTAGTGATAGGGTTCTGAGGGCTTTTTAGACTAGTCAAGACACATATAGGAGCATTTTAGTCATTTTAAAGGAATGTTAAAAGATAAATATGAGATTAAACTACAAAAGGTTTAGGGTAGTATTGAGTTTAGGGTAGTATTGTTAGTCATTTTAAAATACAAAAGGTTTTCATTGATTATATCAAAGGTTAGAGAGAGATTGAAGGGAAAAGAGAAGAAAATTCAAGAGTTCTTGAGGGAAACTCAAAGGGTGCTCATGGAAGGCTAGGAATTGTGAAGAACGTTGAGATTTTTGGGCTAGGGATAATCATCAAAGGAGTCTATTTAATTATATTCATACTTTAGAAGTATTTAAAGGGATGTTACTATCTTGCGAAATAATTATGTGTTGTATTCAATTCATATCATGATTGGAAAAAGATTTTTAGGTTGGATTCATCGATAATTGGGTTTTTTGGAGAAATGATTTCATATTAAAATGGTGTGATTTGGTATAACGAAATATAGAAATTGAATCCCATGTAGATAGATAAATTATTGATTTGGTAAATTTAGAAAATAATGAATTATTAATAAATCCCATGTAGTGATCATGTGTAGATGAATTCTAAGTTAAAATGGATCGCTTTCATATTTAGTATTCATGAGAATTTTTAGTCATTGAGAAAACAGTTTTTGGGATGGATTATTTTGGGTTAAACTTTGCTGAAAATCGAAATGGGAAGAACTGGGGTTGTCTACGAGGGCAGATCGGTTCGCCTTCAAGCCGAAGCACTTTGGCTGCCCTGCCACAACCAATTTGGGTTATTGGATGTAACTTGTTCGTAAATTAATTTTGGATTAAATTATGATATTTGGAAGTAAGTTAGGATTTCCTGAAATTATGGAAATACTAATAAAAATACCATAGGATGAATAAGAATATATCTAGGGTGGGAAATAGAGTAATTGGGGGAAATTATACTCGGGAAAATTAGTAATTAGATTCGTGATGAAAATTAAGTACAAAAAGGATACAAGTTGGTTTGATCTTAATACGTGTCCAAAATTTTATTGTAAGTGACAAATTGATTAAACAAATGAATATTTAATAATATCGTGTCAAGTTTAGACCCGAGATTTTTTGCTAGTGCTACTAGGGACATGAACGGTTAGCCGGATTTATTAAATATATATATATATATGAGTATAGATACAGTATATATGTATCATTATTTCTGTGTGTATCATATAATTGTATTAACATACCACTCTAATTCTATCATTGGATATTGTGCGATGTGGGTAATCTTCCCTAGCAAAAAACAATAGGCTAAGTATTGACTCGAGGTCATAAGCACCATGCATGCTCACCCCATGTGAGGTTGGAATTGTAGTGAGGTTATTTATGGTATGGTCATGACTCACTGCCTCAGGACTATTACCTCCTCTAGTAAGTTTGCGATTTGCAGGTTCAGTGGTGAGACTCTAGCTTGGTAGCCCATGATGACATGTCTATGCCCTGAAGCAGGATAGAATTTTAGAGACCTGCATGAAGTGATCTATTAATCTAAGGGATGGATATTATAGTGTCATATGGAAGTTGTGCCGGTACTGATGCCAATGCCTGAATCTAGGGTGGAGCATGATGCACTACCGCTAATGCGGCATTCACCGCCTAAGCAATAATAGCGAATACCTCAGTTGCGTTCATCATCCCCTGAGTCGAAGCTACTGGCTGCTCGGCCTGGGCATTCCTGTATCGGGGTGCACATCTCGGAGGCATATAAAATGAGAAGGAAGTTTATTAGTCAACAGTTATTAACAAATCTCAAATAACTATAGACGTAAGCATAAATACAAGAATACAACAATCCTAAAAATAGGGCTCTATATCAAGGACGCTAAGATGGAAGAGAAATAAGCCACACAAATCCTAAAGGACACTAGAACCTGATGCTCTAATACCACCTGTGACACCCCGCCTAATTATATACCCGGTGATCAGTCCTTTATTAAATTAAAATCAAGGTGAACGGTTGGATCATTCTTAGCATCACTGTCGTAAAATAAAATTTCCAATTTAAACACCCTAAATAATTAAGCTAAGTGTCAAAACAATATATACCTTATTTCTATATTATTTAATTCCATTAAGCAAACCTTTTCAATGATTAACAATTTAAGAAACGAATAACTGTTAAAGATGCAAGGAACACACAAGAATTTAACCATTCAGATAAACCAATACCAAGTCTAAAAACTACAAATGAAATCATCCTGACACAAATTACATCCCAAAGAGTACCAAATACATAAAAATAAATGGATAAAAATCTTGGACAAATCCAACTGAATAAGGAAACGGGCAACACGTGCCCTAACTAATCAGAATTGTAATAAGAGTAGAGTCAACAACGAGGTCATCTAAGTAATGGCTTGCAACTCCCACCTAAGCTGCAGCGCGTTTGTTCCAAGGATTATATAAGCATGACGCCCTTGTGGCTGGGCACCTGTAATATATACATATATATACAAGAGAAAATAAATAATAGGAAATGGGTCAGAGCCCGAGTGTAAAACAATTTAAAATTAGTTTAGCAAGTATTTAAAATGCTTACCGGCTAATGAAACATCCATGTTAGTATGTGACACTCTCTTGAAAAATTCTCACCTCTCAACTAGTGTGCACGCCTACCGTACTATTAATCGCAAAAGTTTATTTTAACTTAACTTTCCCATAAGGCTTTATTCCAATAAATACTATGGCTATGATATTTAACTTCTGAAAATTAAGTTCGCTCATATATTTTATGTTATTTAAAATAACCCAGTGATGTCACAAAATTTCCAAGCACTTATAATAAAGTTGGATAATTTATTCATTACTTAACTACTTTGATGCGTAGTAGAAAGTTCCCATACTTAAGTATATATATATATATATATATATATATATATATATATATATATATATATATATATATTAGTCACTCATATAATATATATACTATCAGCACCCCACATCAAATCTATGGTGCTAGCTGTAATACCCCGCATTTTTTATTGAATTAAAATTGATCTAATTGAAGAAAAAAATAACTATGGCAGTATATATATTCGAAATGTTTGGAAATAAAAATTTAAAATGAATTAATTGAGATGCGAATGTGCGACTTAAATATTAGAAGCGAATTAACGCGTAAAAGGATCTAGAGGGTTAAATTTGGCGCAATGACATTTTTGTAAATAAACTAACCCTAGGTATAAATAGAAAGGAAGAGGAGAAGTCTTCATTCTTTCATTTGAAATGGGGGCTAGGGTTTGGTAGAGAGAGAGAGTAAGAAGAGAAGAAGCTAAGAGGATTTCAAGAGGATTTCAATTTCCCCATACAATCCAAGGCAAGTTAATAACCTATATGTGTATATTATGTATCTATAATGAAATTTCACATGAACATGTATTTTGATCCCTAAATTAATATGAAATTAATGTTAAAAATGATATGCAATGTATTAGTATCATCCTCCATGTAGATTCAAATGCGATAACATCATTATAGGGATTGAATTGTTGAACAAACTCTTGAATTTGAGAAATCTATGAAATTTAGTAAATCGTCATATTAAAAAAAAAATTGAGCTGTTTTAATTCCGAGAATGTATATTTCGTCCGCTTTTCCCGGTAGAAAATCATATTCTGGACAACTTTGTAGTTTTAAGTTTTTTTAAAAACGGATCGAAAAATCCTCGAATATGCGTTTTAAAATGCTGGGCAGAAAGTTATCGTGAACAGGTCCGAACTGTATATGTTAATTTCGGATCTGTTTTAAGCAGGCAACGGTAGCTTGCTCGGGCTCCCTTGTAGAAAATCATGTTCCGAACAACTTTGTAGTTTTAAGTTTTCCCAAAAACGGATCGGAAAAGCCTCAAATCGGCGTTTTAAAATTCTGGGCAGAATGTTGTCGAAAACAGGGGCGAATATTATATGTTAGTTTCGGGTCTGTTTTTGGCCGGCTATGGTAGCGTGCGCTCGTGTCCTTGTAGAAAATCACGTTCCGAACAACTTTGTAGTTTTAAGTTTTTCCAAAAACGGATTGGAAGAGCCTCGAATCTGCATTTTAAATTCTGGGCAGCATGTTGTTGAAATAAGAGTGATAATATTTTTCATGTTGTTAGTAAGACAATTGTGGTGTTGTGCCTAATATCCTAACTTCATCACATACTTAAGGTTATTACGGATATATAACCTTGAAATGATTTGGTGTTGAATTAGTAAATTAATGATGTGAATTATGTTAAATTATAAATAATGACTATTGTATAACTCGAGTAAGAGACTTGACATGATTGTATATATACATAAGTGTGAAATTGTTTTATATGTATATTATCGAGTATACACTAGACTAGTCCTCCGGTCGACGTAGGCACATGTTGAATGAGATTTTTTTTTTGTGATTGATCCGGTTAGGTTCCGCTTGAGTGCCGTGTCGGAGATAAACCACCGGAACCGGACACATGGTTGTAATGCGGGTTGGAGAGAAAGACCTTGAAACGCCATGTAATTTAGGACTTAGTATGATTGCCCTTGCCACGTAATATTGGGAAATATTTGTGTGTAGGCCTAGTGTTACGACTTGTTCCCCCGGGTAACGATAGTGACCCGATATGACTTGTGTGAGATATTATGCTTGTGTGTTAAAATAATATCCCGAATCGATGCATTTGATATTATACTTGAAGGAAATATTTTGATACGTTAAATACTTAAATGAGATTAATAATGATTAATCAAGATACGATATGAGACTACACGTTACTCTAGTTTGGTTTGGGTAGTCCCGACATAGGAACATTGGTTGGGTAATTGAACAATTTAATTACTGGAGACGAGTAATGACTAGTGTGCTTTCATTATAAGTACATCTTATAATCTTATAGCTTGTTTTCTTGCTTTGACGTTCGTCTATCTTGCTTCTTGCTCCTCTCCTATGTATGTATATTACAGGTCCTCGCCCTGTTGGACAGTAGATCGTGGAGCTGGATGACCTCGCATCTATTCTTAGGATCTTGTAGTGGTGGACGCTGGTCCTTATCCTATTTTTTCACTCTTCCTTAGAGTGTGGTATCAGAGATTTCCCATTGTTAGGGATTTGATAGTGTTGAGAGGTTTACATTACACTCTTTACCTAGTTTATCTTTGGGCCCGTATGTTTGGGCATTTTATATTCAGTATTGATATTACTTGCGGATCCTATACTTACTATGTTGTGATTTGGTTACACGTATGGGAGTGTACATATTTACTTTACTGCGTTTATTTAAATTATGTTTCTAATGCCAACATATTGACGCTCCGCTTTAATTTAATTGGGCGTAGCTAACCGAATTAGATATAAAAAGCAGGGTTGTCACAGTTGGTATCAGAGCACGGTTTTAGAGCCATTAGGGATCTGAGGGCGTCCGTTACGTTTTCCATGCATCGTTTCTTTCATACTTTGAGCCTTACAACTAGGCTTTGTATTCTATGACTTCGGAAAAAAAACATCGAGCCACTGATCCGATACGACCGACTATGAGTGCCCGAGTGTATAGGAGAGGTTCCTTGTTTGGATTTCGCTTGCGAGATGCTCCACGCACGAAGGTTTACTTTTATCGGGAGTTAGGACTTTTCGCATGATATATCCAACACTTTAAACTGTTGCACCCAATTATATATGTGATATATGTTTTGAACTTTTCCTTCTAGTTCTCATACTCTGTGTTTACTCTCTTCAGATGAGGAGACGCAGCGGTAAACTAGCCGGAGCGACAGGACGGGTGGGGGCTCAGGAGCAGCTGCCCCCACCCGCACAGGGGACGGTAGGAGGTTTGTCCCAGGCCGATTTGACGGCTATAGCATAGGTTGTAGCTACAGCAGTAGCAACAGCGCCCGCACCAGTGCCAGCACCAGCACCAGTACCATATGTTATCATCGCACCACCTGCAGTGGCTAAGCCAGAGCCATAGGTGCCAGTAGTTGTGCAACCCATTTGGGCATCTGTTGTGAATGGGTTTGAGAAGAGACGTCCGCCTTCGTTCGCCGGTGACGTGGGTCCATTGGAGGCGCTTCAGTGGAAGCGAGATATATGCAGACATTTGAGACTAGTTGACTCCACAGAGGTGCAGAAACAGATTTTAGCTACCTTTCGTCTGACTGGGGAGGCGTTGTGCTGGTGGGAGTCCATTACTTCTACAGCTCAGTGAGACGTTATGCCTATTGCTGATTTTTGGGCTCGTTTCGAGGTGAAGTTTGTACCTCCCGCACAACGTGTGGCTTTGAGGAGAAGGTTTGATACCCTGAAGCAGACCAGTTCAGTTTTTGAGTATGTGCGAGAGTTTACCTCATTTGTAGAGTTTGCTCCCGAGGTGAAGGCAGATGATGCTTTGAAGACTCAGAGGTTTGTTGAGGGGCTATCTTGGCCAATTCGGGGGTTCCTACTGGCGAATTCGTCATTTGATTGTTATGAGGTAGCGATGAATGCAACATTGCATCACTGCAATGATCGTTCTGAGCATGTGGTGGGAAAACGAGGGGTGATAGGCCAGCAGGATAGGCCCCATGAGGTTGTAGTTGCAGGCCAACAGGGCCCACAAGGGGGCCAACATTCAGGAGGCCATCAGGTCAAGCGGTACAGAGGCCCTCACCAAGGGCAGCAGGCCCAGGGCCAGCAGGGTCAGGCCATTCAGGTTAATCCAGTTCAGAACATTCCAGGTCAGGGTCACCCGCAGCAGGGCCAGGGCCAGAGAGGGCAGGGACATCTGGGCCAACGGGGTCAGCGTGCGAGAGATCAACACCGGGCCAATAGGCCCAACATCGGAGCTTTGGTGCAGCAGGCACGAGATGGGGGTCCTATTGTATGCTTCCAGTGCGGAAAGACTGGACATATGAGGAGGGCTTGTCCCCGAGGACAGGCGCAGGGAGATAGAGCACAGTAGCAGGTACTCCCACCACCACCACCACCACCACCACCACCATTTCCGGCATTGCCAATGGCAGCAACATCACCAATTCAACCATAGTTGTACCATGGGCGTGTATATGACGTTCAGCCTTTTCAGCCGCAGGTGCGACGACCGGTGATTCAGGGTACGTTTTATGTTTATAGTTCTCATGCGAGAGTACTTTTTGACACTGGTGCATCACACTCGTTCTCCAGTTATGAGTTTGCTAGGACATCGGGGATGATAGACGTTGCAGAGGCGATAGTTGCCCATGTGAGTACACCTTTGAGTGGTACGGACCTTCGCCACGTTTGTAGAGGGGTCGCGATTGAGATCGGGAGGCTTCACTTCTCTGTCGACCTTATTTTGATTGAGATGTGTACCTAAGACGTGATTATAGGGTTTGATTGGTTGTATTCATATCATGCCCAGATTGACTGTCGTGGGAGTGCGATCACATTTGCCATTCCTGGTCAGGAGATGTACCTAATAGCATTACCTGGTCTAGAGGGTGGAGCCAGCACACATCTGTTTTACATCGAGGAGGATTCTCCTGATGTGGTGTCCGTTTCTTTGGATACGATCCCTACAATGAGGGAGTTCGCGGACATCTTTGCTGAGGTTCCTGGTTTACCTCCAGCTCGTGAGATAGAGTTTTGCATAGAGTTATCGCCGGGCACGAGATCGATTTCCAGGGCCCCATACCATATGGAACCCTTAGATATGAGGGAGCTTAGGGAGCAGATTCAGCAGCTGTTGGACCAAGGTTTTCTCCGTAGGAGCACCTCGCCTTGGGGAACTCCAGTGCTCTTTGTTAAGAAAAGGGATGGCTCACTTCGATTGTGCAGCGATTATCGAGAGTTGAACAAGGTAACGATTCGGAATAAGTATCCGTTACCTCGTATTGATGATATGTTCGATCAGTTGAGGGATGCTTCATTCTTTTCGAAGATTGATTTGCGTTCCGGTTATCACCAGTTGAGGATTCAAGAGGAGGATGTGCCGAAGACAGCGTTCCTGACACGATATGGTTCGTACGAGTTTCGGGTCTTGCCGTTCGGCTTAACCAATGCGCCTGCAGTATTCATGGATTTGATGAATCGTGTATTCAGGCCATACTTGGATCAGTTTATTATCATTTTCATTGATGATATCCTGATCTATTCACGGTCCGAGGAGGACCATGCTGGACATTTATGATTGTCTCTTAAGACCTTGAGAGAGAATCAACTTTATGCTAAGCTCTCCAAGTGCGGGTTTTGGCTGCGAGAGGTGCAGTTTTTGGGCCACATTGTGATGGAGGTTGGGATTGCTATCGATCCTAGCAAGGTTACTGCTGTTGTCGAGTGGAGGCAACCCACTACACCGACTGAGATTCGGAGTTTTCTGGTACTAGCGGGTTACTATCGAAGGTTTATTCAGGGCTTCTCGAAGATTGCGAGTCCTCTTACCCATTTTACAAAGAAGGGTGTTACTTTTGTCTGGAGTTCAGAGTGTCAGGAGGCTTTCAAAACTTTGAAGGAGAAGATTATGTCAGCGCCAGTCCTTGCGTTGCCGAAAGCTGGGGTTGAGTACTACGTGTACACTGATGCGTCATTACAGGGGTTAGGAGCTGTTCTGATGCAGGAGGAGAGACCGATTTACTATATTTCGAGGAAATTGAGGCCTCATGAGGACCGTTATTCGACTCATGACTTAGAGTTGGCGGCGGTTGTTTTTACGTTGTATTCATGGAGACACTACTTACTTGGGGAGAAGTTTACGTTGTTTACCGACCATAAGAGTCTTCAGTACTTGTTCTCTCAGAAGAAATTGAACATGCGATAGAGTAGATGGGTGGAATATGTGAAGGACTACCAGTTTTCGATACAGTACCACCCGGGTAAGGCAAACGTGGTTGCTGATGTTTTGAGCCGAAGACCCATAACGTCGATGTTCGCCTTGGATGTGGAGGAGAGTGTTGAATTGTCAGGTGTTTGGAAAGCTCAGTGGAAGGAGCTAGGTAGCCTTGATGTTGGCAGAGCATTTATGGGGACTGTATCTATATCAGTTTATATGGTTGAACGGGTTGTGAAGGCCCAGTCTTCTGATGACTTTTGTCAGGAGAAAGTGAAGGCATTGATGTCTGGGGGCATTCAGGGTTTCTCGATAGGTTTTGATAGGGGACTTCATTATTAGGGACGGATCATTGTGCCGAATGATACCGAGTTGCGGAAGGCCTTATTATCTGAGTCGCATGGATCTAGATTCACTGTTCACCCTGGAGGTGATAGGATGTATCAGGATATGCACCGTATGTATTAGTGGGTTGGGTTAAAGCGTGATGTAGCCAAGTTTGTCTCAAAGTGTGCCACTTGTCAGCTTGTAAAGGTGGAACATCAGAGACCTGGAGGGGAATTGCAGCCGTTGTCCATTCCTGAGTGGAAATGGGAAAGCATCTCCATGGATTTTATTGTTGGGTTGCCAAGATCGCAACACGGTCATGATTCGATTTGGGTCATCATCGACAGACTAACAAAGGTGGCTCATTTCCTTCCAGTGAGGACGGATTATATGGCAGCACAGTACGCCACGATGTTTATTAATGAGATTGTGAAGTTGCATGGGGTACCGCGTGATATCGTGTCCGACCGTGGCAGTGTCTTCATCTCGCACTTTTGGGGCAGACTTCAGGAGGCAATGGGGGTTCAATTGAGTTTGAGTATCGCATTCCACCCTCAGTCTGATGGTCATACGGAGCGGGTGAACCAGATTTTGGAGGACGTGTTGTGAGTTTGTGTGTTGGACTTCAAAGGTGGTTGGGATATGCATTTGCCACTGGTGGAGTTCGTATACAATAATAGTTATCAACAGACTATTGGCATGGCACCATATGAGGCTTTATACGGCAGGCCTTGTCGATCCCTTACATGTTGGTTGGAGTTCGGAGAGCACCGGATGCTGGGTCCGGATATTGTTAGGGAGACCTCAGAGAAGGTTGACTTGATTCGTGCACGGATGAAGACCGCGCAAGATCTTCAGAAGACTTATGCTGACATAAGGCGGAGGAAGTTAGAGTTCTCCGTTGGGGACCAAGTGCTGTTAAGGGTCTCACCCATGAGAGGCGTTGTTCACTATGGTGCCAAAGGGAAGATTTCACCGTGATACATAGGTCCGTTTACAGTGTTGAACAGGGTGGGACTGGTTGCTTACCGTTTAGCCCTACCTGACCATCTCCAGCGGGTACATGATGTTTTTCATGTATCTATGTTGAGGAAGTTCTTACGTCCCGAGGACTCACACCTACTCATAGATTTAGACGGGGTTGAATTGCAGCCCGATGGGAGATACGAGGAGAGGCCGGTCAGGATCCTAGATCGTCGTGAGCAGTAGTTGAGGTCAAAAGTCATTCCTCTTGTTCGTGTTATGTTGAGTAATCATGATGAGTCTGAGGCCACTTTGGAGAGAGAGGATGACTTGCGAATTAGTCACCCATATCTCTTCAAGGAAGGTACGTGTGAAACTACCTTACTTGACTTGAATTGATTTATTTTATTTCGAATTTCGAGGACGAAATCCCGTTCGTAGAGGGGGAGAATGTAATACCCCGCATTTTTTATTGAATTAAAATTGAACTAATTGAAGAAAAAAATAACTATGGAAGTATATATATTCAAAATGTTTGGAAATGAAAATTTAAAATGAATTAATTGTGATACGAATGTGCGACTTAAATATTAGAAGCGAATTAACGCGTAAAAGGATCTAGAGGGTTAAATTTGGCGCAATGACATTTTTGTAAATAAACAAACCCTAGGTATAAATAGAAATGAAGAGAAGAAGTCTTCATTCTTTCATTTGAAATGGGGTCTAGGGTTTGGTAGAGAGAGAGAGTAAGAAGAGAAGAAGCTAAGAGGATTTCAAGAGGATTTCAATTTCTCCATGCAATCCAAGGCAAGTTAATAACCTATATGTGTATATTATGTATCTATAATGAAATTTCACATGAACATGTATTTTGATCCCTAAATTAATATGAAATTAATGTTAAAAATGATATGCAATGTATTAGGATCATCTTCCATGTAGATTCAAATGCGATAACATCATTATAGGGATTGAATTGTTGAACAAACTCTTGAATTTGAGAAATCTATGAAATTGAGTAAATCGTCATATTAAAAAAATGGTTTTGAGCTGTTTTAATTCCGAGAATGTATATTTCGTCCACGTTTCCCGGTAGAAAATCATATTCTGGACAACTTTATAGTTTTAAGTTTTTTTAAAAACGAATCGTAAAATCCTCGAATATGCGTTTTAAAATTCTGGGCATAAAGTTATCGTGAAGAGGTCCGAACTGTATATGTTAATTTCGGATCTGTTTTAAGCAGGCTACGGTAGCGTGCTCACGCGTTATTGTAGAAAATCACGTTCCGAACAACTTTGTAGTTTTAAGTTTTCCCAAAAACGGATCGGAAAAGCCTCAAATCGGCGTTTTAAAATTCTGCGCAGAATGTTGTCGAAAACAGGGGCGAATATTATATGTTAGTTTCGGGTCTGTTTTTGGCCGGCTATGGTAGCGTGCCCTCGCCTCCTTGTAGAAAATCACGTTCCGAACAACTTTTTAGTTTTAAGTTTTTCCAAAAACGGATTGGAAGAGCCTCGAATCTGCATTTTAAATTCTGGGCAGCATGTTGTTAAAATAAGAGTGATAATATTTTTCATGTTGTTAGTAAGATAATTGTGGTGTTGTGCCTAATATCCTAACTTGATCACATACTTAAGGTTATTAGGGATATATAACCTTGAAATGATTTGGTGTTGAATTAGTAAATTAATGATGTGAATTATGTTATATTATAAATAATGACTATTGTATAACTCGAGTAAGAGACTTGACACGATTGTATATATACATAAGTGTGAAATTATTTTATATGTATATTGTCGAGTATACACTAGACTAGTCCTCCGGTCGACATAGGCACATGTTGAATGCGATTTTTTTTTGTGATTGATCCGGTTAGGTTATGCTTGAGTGCCGTGTCGGAGATAAACCACCGGAACCGGACACATGGTTGTAATGCGGGTTGGAGAGAAAGACCTTGAAACGCCATGTGATTTAGGACTTAGTATGATTGCCCTTGCCACGTAATATTGGGGAATATTCGTGTGTAGGCCTAGTGTTACGACTTGTTCCCCTGGGTAATGATAGTGACCCGATATGACTTGTGTGAGATATTATGCTTGTGCCGAATCGATGCATTTGATATTATACTTGAAGAAAATATTTTGATACGTTAAATACTAAAATGAGATTAATAATGATTAATAAAGATATGATATGAGACTACACGTTACTCTAGTTTGGGTTGGGTAGTCCCGACATAGGAACATTGGTTGGGTAATTGAACAATTTAATTACTGGAGACGAGTAATGACTAGTGTGCTTTCATTATAAGTACATCTTATAATCTTATAGCTTGTTTTCTTGCTTTGACGTTCGTCTATCTTGCTTCTTGTTCCTCTCCTATGTATGTATATTACAGGTCCTCGCCCCGTTGGACAGTAGATCGTGGAGCTAGATGACCTCGCATCTATTCTTAGGATCTTGTAGTGGTGGACGCTGGTCCTTATCCTATTTTTCCACTCTTCCTTAGAGTGTGGTATCAGAGATTTCCCATTGTTAGGGATTTGATAGTGTTGAGAGGTTTACATTACACTCTTTACCTAGTTTATCTTTGGGCCCGTATGTTTGGGAATTTTATATTCAGTACTGATATTACTTGTGGATCCTATACTTACTATGATGTGATTTGGTTACACGTATGGGAGTGTACATATTTACTTTACTGCGTTTATTTAAATTATGTTTCTAATGCCAACATATTGACGCTCCGCTTTAATTTAATTGGGCGTAGCTAATCGAATTAGATATAAAAAGCAGGGTTGTCACATTAGCATACTCTACTATCGAGTCCCCGTATCACTCGTACTAAGGGAAATACTAGTTCAGAATCACTCTCGAACTGAATTAACATAAAACACATAAAAATGGAGGCGAAGCATTGTTCCAAGTCACTAAGAGGTCAACACATACCCTCACGTCTCTTAGGTCCGTCTGACTATCAATCAAATAGCATGTACTAAGGAATCCTGTGTTCTAGGGTACAAATCAATATCCCCCATAAAGGCCCAATCGAGATAAGACTGCCCGAACGTGAAAACCCCTGCGATAACAAGTAGCTCGGGTATGATTTTTACACAGATATATAATATATGCCTAATCACACAATCATATATATATAAATATTCACATTTCTAAATTTGGCGCGCTCACGACCCATAATTATAATTATCCGTTATTAGCACGACTCGATTATCTCACATAATGGACCCGACACTTTTATTCTTATATATAAGTTACTTCATACTTACTTCTCTTCTCTCTAAGTATTGTATCTCGCTAAGTATAATTTTAGTAGGCACTCTCACTTATCTTCAAGTCTAACTTACTCACGAGTATCGATCTTTTATTAGACGTACGCATGATTTTGTATGTGTGGATAACTCCCCGTTAACCCATAATTTCATCCAACCTTAAATTTCACTCCACGGGGTCTACATAGGCCCTACTAGTCCTCTTTACAAATCATTATGCTCTAACAATGATGATTAAGGGTTCCTACGCATTTTAACCGGATTAAACTTAAAGAAGAAAAATACGCAGTTTTCTAGGAAGGATATATCGATCGCGGGAAGGGGGTCGATCGATCGATACCATTGATCGATCGATCGATCAAGCAGTTATGACAAAACCTGCCACTGTCCACTTATGGGTTTACCTCTCCAACCTCAACGAAATCTCCATTAACGATCCCCAAACTCATAAACAACAATTCTATAGGTACTATATACCTAACTACATGATATTCTATGTAAAATATGTCCGAATTCATCAAGTATAACGATTTAATGGGGTAAAATTCACATAAACTTAAAGAACCCTAATTTTTCTTTAATTTCCATTCTGCCAATTCTTTTCCAGATTACTTGATTCTAAATCCATACAAATTCATGCCTTATCCTCTACATGTGATTTAGATATCTAGAATATGTCTACTTCATCTACAACATATGATTTTAAGTCTAAAAAATATTGATTTCTTCCATGAAACATGTTCTAAACAACCCTAGACTCACATGATTGAAACATTAACTAAAATAAATCAAGATAGACACTTGCCTGGAATTTGGGTTTCTGATTTTTGGACGAAAGAGGTATAGTTGCGTTCTTCGTCACGCAATATACGCTTTGGTCGTGCTGGCGGTGCAAACAGGTGAGTCTTTGGCCTTGAGTTGCTTGGAAAGCTCTCCAACTCCTTCTCTAATGGTCATTCTTTAATTTTGTGTTTGTTAACCCTAGATCCATAGGAAATTCATGGGTTTAATTGCCCAAAAATGTAAAATGTCTATAATACCCTCCCGGGATGCCAATTAGGCTTAAAAATACCCTGAAACCCGAACTAAACCCCCGGGTACATTATTTTGACTTTTTGGACCCTTACGGACACATTGCCGAACTCGAAAAGACCATACGGGTGACTTATAATTTATTCACTTTAAATAATAATAATTTAATCCCAACACGACACAGGCGCGTCCCAATTTAATTTCCACCATTATTAAATTATACACTCATGATAATTTCATAAAATCGATTATACATATTACTTTATCCATTAAGTAATATTCAACAAATTCTCAATAATTACTAACTCTCATCAAGCTAGTAAATATTTAAAATAATTTCCGGATTAATATTAAATTAATATCTCAATTTAAATTTAATAAATCCCCAAATTTAAAAGTCATAAAAATACGGGGTATTACATACTTCCCCCCTAATAAAGGAATTTCGTTTCGAAATTCAGAAAATAAGGCATACCTAGTAAAAATAATTCTGGATATTTCTCGCGCATATCTGCCTCGCGCTCCGATGTGGATTCCTCCACATTATGATGCTCCCACTAGACCCGTACTAGTGGAACTACCTTCGACCTTAATTTCCTCTCGCTATGGTCCAGAATAGCCACTGGTCTCTCCTTGTACGAGCCGTCGGGCTGTAAGTCAATCTTCGCTATCGCGATATAGGTGTGGGCTATATTATCCCAAAGGTATCGTCTCAATGATGAAATGTGAAATACATCGTGAATGCGGTGCAAGTGCTCTAGCAACCCCAATCTGTATGCCACCGGCCCAATCCTCTCGATAATGGGAAATGGGCCCATGTACCTCGGAGCCAACTTTCCCTTCTTTCCAAACCTCATTACTCCTCTCATAGGAGTCACACGCAGTAATACATGGTCACCCACATTAAACTCTCCGAAAAATGATTTTGCATCGGCGTAGCTTTTCTGCCTGTGTTAAGGTACCTGAATACGACTCTTGATGAGCTCAATCCTAATTGAAGTTTCTTAAATCACCTCAGGTCCGAGAAAATTATTATCCCCCACCTCTAGACAACACGCAAGAGAATGACAAGGCCTGTCATACAATGCCTCAAATGGGGCCATGTAGATCGAGAAATGGTAGGAGTTATTATAAGAAAACTCCACCAGTGGAAGATATGGCTCCCATCCTCCTCCAAAATCAAAGACACACGTATGTAGCATATCCTCCAATATCTTACTAGTTTTCTTTGTCTGTCCATCCGTCTACGGGTGATAAGCTGAACTCAAATCTCAACTCTATACCCATGGCCTCCTGAAAACTCTCCTAGAAGCGCGACACGAAGATCTTCTCTCTATCAGACATGATATCCAGGAGCACCCCATGTAGCCTAACAACCTCGGTAATGAACGACTGTGCATACTGGACCATGGTATAGTCTATCCGTACTGGCATAAAATGAGCCACCTTGGTCAACCGATCCACTATAACCCATATGGAGTCATGACCCCACTGTGATGTAGGCAGCCCAGTAATGAAGTCCATGGAAATACTCTCCGACTTACACGTAGGTATCTCCAACGGCTGAAGTAATCCCGACGATTTCTAGTGGTCTACCTTTACATCTAGAAAGTAGAACACTTGTACATGAACTTGGGAATGTCTTTCTTCATCCCACTCCACCAGTACTGTCGTCGCATATCTTGGTACATCTTATACTCTCCGAGATGTACCGCAAATCTTGACCCGTGAGGCTGTATCATCACTACATGATGTAAGTCTTCTCCTTCTGGGACCACCAATCTCCCATTAAACCTCAAGCCTCCATCACAACTTACTGCATAGGACTTAGCACCCTCAACTAAAAGTCATACTATCTGTTCCTGACAAAACGAATCTGCCAACTGTTCCTGTATCACCATCGTAACGATCTCTAGTGTTACTGTCATGAGAGATACAAAGGAATGGGCTACCGCATACTGGTAACCCAACTCTTTCCACCTCGCTTTCCAGACGTCCGTTACATCGCCCATCAGTCTACAACTTAACGCATCAGCAACCATGTTAGCCTTTCCCGATTGTTACTGTATCTCGAACTGCTTGTCTTTCATAAAGTCCAACCATCTGCGCTAACGCATATTCAACTCTCACTGAGTGAATAAGTACTCTAGTGACTTATGGTCTGTGAACAAGAGAAACTTATCCCCCAAAAAGTAATGTCTCCAAATCCTCAATGCAAAAACGACCGATGTTAGCTTTAGGTCGTGGGTGGGTAATTCCTCTCGTGAGGCTTTATCTTGCGGGAGGAAAAATCTATAGCCTTCTCCTCCTGCAGAAGTACTCCCACAAGTCCCCATAAAGAGGCATCAGTGTACACCAGATACTCTACTCCCGGCTTGGGCAAATCAAGAAGTGGCACCGAAGTCAACTTATCTTTCGGCTAAATAAAAGCCAATTGACAAGCATCATCCCAAATATACAGAATTCCTTTGCTAGTCAGATTCGTCAATGGACCCTCTATTTTCAAAAAGCCTCGGATGAATCTCCTATAGTACCCGGCTAACCCCAAGAAACTACGGACTGTCATCAGTGTCGTGGGCTGTCCCCACTCCCTCACCGCCGACACTTTGCTCGGGTCAACCGATATTTCCAACTCCGATAAAATATACCCCAAAAACTGTACCTCCCTTAACCAGAAGCCGCACTTCTCATACTTAGCATAAAGTTGATGCTCTCGTTGAGTCTAAAGAACCTGCTTCAAGTGCTCAGCATTCTCCTCCTCGATGTGTGAATATATCAGGATGTCATTATTGAAAATGATGACAAACTGATCCAAGAACTCTCTAAACACTCGGTTCATCAAGTCCATGAATACGGCTAGAGCATTTATCAGCCCAAACGGCATGACTCTGAATTCATAGGACCCATATCTCGTTAAGAAAGAAGTAATCGACATATCTTGCTCCCTACTCCGTAGATGATGGTATCCCGATCTCAAATCTATCTTTGAAAAGAAGGATGTTCCCCTCAGCTAATCGAACAGTTCATCGATTTGAGGCAACGAATATTTGTTCCATATCATGACCTTGTTCAGCTCCCAGTAATCCACGCATAACCTCAGTGAACCATCTCTCTTCTTCACAAACAACACTGGAGCACCCGAAGGTGAGGTGCTCCTACGAATGAAGCCCTGACCTAATAGCTGCTCTATTTGATCCTGTAACTCCCTCATCTATGTTGGAGCCATACGGTACAATGTACGTGCTATCGACCCAGTGCTCAACACAAAGTCTATGAAAAAATCTATCTCTCGATTGGGGGTAGGCCCAGTATCTCCTTAAATACATTGAAATACTCACGAATGAATGGAATCGAATCTAAAGGAATCACAATCTCCTTAGAGGTATCCTCCTCTATATAGTACAAATGGGTGGAATATCCTCCCTATGGGCGAGGAATCGCCACCATAAACATCTCCTGCCCCAGAATGGAAAAGATAATACTCCCACCGACACAATCTATCATGGATGTATACGCAGTGAGCCAATCCATGCCAATAATAACATCGTGCTCATGCATCTCTAAGAGTAGCATGTCTGCCGGTAAAATTAAGCTACCAATCTCTACTCCTACACCCCGACATATAAAGAAAATCAAAAACCCATTCCCCAATGGTGAGTCTACGCATGTCATAGTGCTCTCTGCCATGTCTAATAACCCTAAGGACCGTGCAAAATGAGTAGCTATAAAATAGTGCGATGCCCTAGTATCAAATAAAATAGTGCCATGGAAAGGAAACATACCCTCAATCGCGGGTGGTGCTTGAGGTGCTGCTACCTGGTGGACATTATAGACATGTTCGTACTGCAATTGCCCCTACTGAACTGGAGCTGCTGGGATGGAAGGTAAGGCTAGAACCTGAGCTGACACTACGAGGGCGGCTGGAAAGAGTGGCCTATATGGCTCATTACGGGCACCCTGCTACTGTGGGGCCCTATCTCCCTCTAGGAAATCCTAGCGCCTATGGCCATTCTTGCCACATCCTAAACATCTTCCCCTGAAGTTACCTCCCCTCTGCCCTGCTGACCACGACCCTGTTGTCCGTTACCACCCCACCACTGGCCCTCCTAGAAATGCTGTTGACCCTGATGGCCCTGCTATTGTCCCTGCTGCTGTCGGTGTTGGCTCTATTGGCCATGATAATTAGACTGGCCCTACCTAAATCCCCTAAATCCCTGTCTGGAGTCATGTGATCAGAACCGCTTGGCAAGGTCCCCCTGATGAGAACTCTACTCACTGTGACGGGTCTACCCCTGGGCTGCTGGTTCCCCACCAGTACTACTACCCCTGTCCGGCCCTATAGGCTGGACTCTCTTACTCGTTTGCTCCCCTGCAGATGGAAGTGGTGATCTTGATAATGTAATAAAGCATCTTTGAGTAGATCATTGTAGGTACTAAATGATAGATTACCGATGAGGTGATGACGGATCCTTCAGGCTAATCCATCTACAAACAACATATACTTATTCTCCTCAGTGGGTGCCTCATCTGAAACTATAGTGAGAAGTCTAGTAAACTCCTCATCCTACACAACAACAATCATACTCTCCTTCTTCAGATTCAATAACTTCCACCTCATCTCAATCCGGATGGTGGATGGAAAGTACTTGCGATCAAACCACACCCAGAATGACTGAATCGTGATGATGACCCTCTCCTACAAGGTGGTAGTGGACTCCCACCACTACAAAACGGCCCCCACAAGCTTGAAGGAAGCCAAAAGCTATCTCTGTACGTCAGTGCACTCATACATGCGCAGATTTCTCTTGATATCTTTCTTTCATTGGCTGGCGACTACTATGTCTGAACTACCCGAGAACTCCGGGGGATGCACCTTCTGAAAGGCATCCCTAACCCTCTCCCATGCATATGGAAGTTGTGCTGGTACTGGCACCACTTCCTGAATCTAGGGTGGAGCATGTTGCACTACCGCTAATGCGGCATTCACCGCCTGAGCAATAATAGCAGATACCTCAGTTGCGTTCATCATCCCCTGAGTCAGAGCTACTGACTGCTCCACCTTCCTGTCTCGGGGTGCACATCTCGGAGGAATCTGAAATAAGAAGGAAGCTTATTAGTCAACAGTTATTAATAAATTTCAAATGGCTGTAGACATAAGCGTAAATACAAGAATACAACAATCATAAAAATAGGGCTCTATATCAAGGATGATAAGATGGAAGCGAAATAAGCCATACAAATCCTAAAGGACACAAGAACCTGATGCTCTAATACCACCTGTGACACCCCGCCTAATTATATACCCGGTGATCAGTCCTTTATTAAATTAAAACCAAGGTTAACGGTTGGTTGATTCTTAGCATCACTATCGCAAAATAAAATTTCCTTAAACACCCAAAATAATTAAGCTAAGTCTCAAAACAATTTAAACCTTATTTCTATTTTATTTTATTCCATTAAGACAACCTTTTCAATTATTAACAGTTTAAGAATAGCATAAATGTTAAAGATGGCAATGAACACATAAGAATTTAACCATTAAGATAAACCAATACCAAGTCTAAAAACTACGAATGAAATCCTCCTGACACGAATTACATCCCAAAGAGTACCAAATACTAAAAAATAAATGGATAAAAATCTCTGACAAATCCAACTGAATAAGGAAACGGTCAACACATGCCCTAACTAATAAGAATTGTAATAAGAGTAGAGTCAACAACGAGGTCATCTAAGCAATGGCATGCAACTCCCACCTAAGTTGCAGTGCGTTCATTCCAAGTAATCTAAGCATGATGCCCCTGTGGCTGGGCACCTGTAATATATACATATTTATACAAGAGAAAATATATAACAGGAAACGGGTCAGAGCCCAAGTGTAAAACAGTTTAAAATTAGTTTAGCAAGTATTTAAAATGCTTACTGGCTAATGAAACAACCATGTTAGTATGCGACACTATGATGATAAACAAATATTGCATATTTCATTCTCCGAACGGACGCATTTTAGCCCCCTCGGATATCTTATTCCCTATATTTATGAATGTTAACCAGACAACCTCTGTTTATATTGTTAACATGCTATATGAGGTATAATTGGGATTTTGTAGATATTTAGGTACTAAGTATGGAGTTCGGACGCATTCCGCTCAAGTTTCGTATGCAATCGCACGTTCAACGGCATTTTAGTATTCTCACAGCTTGGGAACCTGGCCCAACATCTTCACGGAAGTTATAGACCTCCTCGATAGATTCACGTGGCCATGAACGATGCGCGAATTCGATTCATAACGCAGAAGTTACGATCATTTTAGCGGAGGAGAAAAGCATTGAAACCAAAAGAGGAGGAGAAGAGGAAAAAAAGAATGCAGTGTGTTCTGCCCTGCTTGATCGATCGATCAATCAAAAGGATCAATCGATCGATCCTCATCGACAGTGGATATTTTGTTCATGATCGATCGATCGACCAAAGGGGTCGATCGATCGATGCCCTATTTTTAGCAGATATTTTGGCTTTTCTTTTCTTTTCTAATTTAATTCCAACTTACTACATAAAACATTTTTGATTTAATAGACAGGGAGATACGTGCTAATGCTAGGGAATTCCCCTTATGAACATGAATCCTATGAATATACGTGCTAATGCTAGGGAATTCCCCTTAAGCGATGCGTTATGCCTACCACCGGGTGTCTCAAAAAATAGGCAAGGGGCGTTGCGCCTGCCACCGGGTGTCTCGAAAAATAGGCAAGGGGCATCGCATCGGCGCCCGGAGGCGACGATAAATATTCAAGGGTTCTTGAAACAAGTTGGACGTGTGTGGGTAAAGAAGCTAGTCCAGGATACTAGAATTAGGTTAGCGACTTGGAACATAGGGACTATGACAGGAAAAGGGATGGAGTTAGTAGATACCATGATAGGAAGAAAAGTTAACATATCTTGTTTACAAGAAACTAAATGGGTCGGTGAGAAATCTAGAGAAATAGAAAATACAGGATTTAAATTATATTATACATGAAAACATAGAAATAAGAACGGAGTTGGAATAATAGTAGATAAAAACTTTAAGGACGATATCGTAACCGTTATTAGGAAAGGTGATAGACTTATACTTATAAAATTGGTATTAGGCGAAAACATAATTAATATTGTTAGTGCTTATGCACCTCAAGTAGGATTAGATGAGCACACTAAAGTACAATTTTGGGAACAAATGGATGAACTAATTCAAGAAATACCCCTAGGTGAGAAAATCTATATAGGTGGAGATTTTAATGGCCATGTAGGAGAAGATCGTGTAGGATATGAGATAGTACATGGAGGACATTGTTTTGGAGATAGGAACGACGGGGGAGAGTCTATCTTAGATTTTCGATGGCTTATGATTTTGTACTACTAAATACATGTTTTAAAAAGAGGCTTGAACACTTAATAACTTATAAAAGTGGTACACATAAGAGCCAAATATATTTTTTCATTATTAGGAAAGGAGACCGATTGACGTTTAAAGATTGTAAGGTTATCTCGGGAGAGAGCTTAACCTCACAATATAGGATAATAGTGTTGGATATAAATATTAAAAATCAATCACGAGTGCAAAAAGTGAAGATTAACCCACGAACTAGGTGGAATAAGATGGCCACATGCATTAGGAGAATATCAAAAGAAATTTTTGGAGAATCAAAAGGCAAAGGGCCACAGTCTAAAGAAACTTGGTGGTGGAATGAAGAAGTACAGAATATAGTAAAAATTAAAAGGGAGTGCTTTAAAACATGGCAAACAAATAGAAATGAAGAGAATTTTGAGAAATATAAATGGGCTAAAAAGGAAGTTAAGAAAGTGGTAAGAGATGCTAAGTTAAAAGTGTATGCTGATCTTTATACAAAATTAGGAACACAAGAAGGGGGAAAAGTATTTATAAGCTTGCTAAACTTAGGGATAGGAAAACAAAAGATTTTAATAACGTTAAGTGCATCAAAAGTGATGATTCGAGCGTCCTAGTCAAAGATGATGAAATTATGGAAAGATGGAAAAACTACCTTGAGAGGTTATTAAATGGAGATAATGGGAGTAGATTAGATATAGAGGAACTTAGGGAAACTCAAGAAGATATATTTTTCGTAGAATTAGGACAACATATGTCAGGATTGCTCTAAAAAAGATGAAAACAGGGAAGGCTTTAGGACCAGATGGTATCCCTATTGAGGTTTGGAAGTGCTTAGGGGAGGATGGAGTATCATGGCTTACAAAATTATTTAATAGAATTTTAATGACTAATAGGATGCCCGATGAATGGAGAGAAAGTATTTTAGTACCTATTTATAAAAATAAAGGGGACATACAAAGTTGTTCAAATTATCGTGGTATTAAGTTAATGAGTCATACAATGAAACTTTGGGAGAGAGTGATTGAATATAGATTGAGATTGAAGACAACAGTATCTGAGAATCAATTTGGGTTTATGCCTGGGAGGTCAATAATGGAAGCAATCTATTTATTGAGGAGATTAATGGAGAGGTATAGAGAGAAAAAGAAGGATCTTCATATGATTTTTATAGATTTGGAGAAGGCGTATGATAGGATACCCAGAGATATAATATGGTGGGTTCTACATAAAAGAGGAGTGACTCACAGAAATATTTACGTGATCAAGGATATGTATGATGGTGAGATGACTAGAGTAAGAACATCAGCTGGAGAAAGTAGTGAATTTTCAATTACGGTAAGGCAACCAAGGTTCAGCATTAAGTCCTTATCTCTTTGCTCTTGTTATGGATGAGTTGACTGGACAAATACAAGATAAGGTGCCATGGTGTATGCTATTTGCAGATGATATTGTTTTAGTCAATGAAACTAAGATGGGGATAAATGCTAGGTTGGAATTGTGGAGAGAAACTTTAGAAATAAGAGGATTTAAAATAAGCAGAACTAAAATAGAATATGCGGAGTATAATTTTAGTAGTAATAGGAGGACAAATGCAGATGAGGTGAAATTGGAGGGTCAAGAAATACCTAGAAATGATAATTTTCGTTTTTTAGAATCGATTATACAAAAAGATGGAGATATTAGTGATGATGTTACGCATAGGATTAGAGCAGGCTGGGTTAAGTGGAGAAGTGCGACCGGCATTCTGTGTGATAGGCGTATACCTTTGAAGTTAAAAGGAAAATTTTATAGGACGGCTATTAGACCCGCCATATTATATGGGACAGAGTGTTGGGCAACCAAGAAACAAAATGTGAAAAAAATGAGTGTGGCGGAGATGCGAATGCTAAGATGGATTTGTGGTAAAACTCGAAAGGATAAAATTAAAAATGAACAAATTCATGAAACGATAAAAGTAGCTCCTATAGAAGATAAATTGAGAGAAAATCGACTTAGATGATTTGGACACGTCAAGCGTAGACCAATGGATGCTCCTGTAAGGAAGAGTGATTTAGTTAGTATTGATGGTAACCCAAGGGGTATAGGTAGGACTAAATTAACTTGGCGGGATATTATAAAAAAGGACATGATATCATGTGGTTTAACCGAAGATATTGCACTGGACATAATGGAATGGAAAAATAGGATTCATGTAGCCGACCCCAAATAATTGGGAAAAGGCTTTGTTGAGTTGAGTTGAGACAGGGAGATACGTTTTTAGGTTAGTTTAGCTTAGGGTTTGAAGGTTTTGGAGAGTTCTTCTTCAATTGTTCTTGGTTTGACACCCCATTTGGGTTGAATGTTACACTATTCATCATCCTCTTCCTTAATATAGTTTGTATTTCTTCAGTTCTTGCTTTCTAGTTAATTTCCATGCCTTATAAAATAGGTTTACATGCTTTGATTTATTGCTTTCTAGTGTAGTTTTACCGCGTTTATTTTTTGCATTTATTTACCTCATTTTTAATATGCTTTCTAGGTAATTTAAATTAGGTTGTGTTTGAATGGAACTCACTCGGGTTAACTAATTGCATTGCTTTGGTGATGGTGTTTACGGGTTTATTTCGGGTGCGTTGTCCTAGTTATTACGCCTAGGAGATTTGACGGGGCATATCATGTATGTCCCATGCTTACGACCTTTCGCGCATAATATCTGGGATATTTGTTGATGCCAAAATCTTATTAGGCTTTTATGCGGATTTAGGGGCATGACAACCCTTGATTTAATTAATTATCGAAACGAGACACATTTATAATGACTCTTAGACCCATGTAACCATTTTATACAAATTAACCCGGGTGAGGGATATTCGATGCAACCTATAGGTTTTATCCTCTTTCTTAATCTAGATTCATTTTCCCTTGCATAGTTAATCATTTCCCTTTTATGCATATTTTTCCTTTTTGGTTGGTAATTTATCTATTACACTTTTATTTTGGAATATTAAATCACTTAAATTCTAGCATCGCGTCCCTCTGGATTTTCGATACCCGACTTACTGCTCTACTTGTGTCGCAAGTGTAGTTGTAATTTAGGTTTGTTTGTATTGAGTAGGCGAAATCAAAATAATGATTAGCGTCTTGACACGGGCCACTTTTCGCACTCAGTCAAAATGGCGTCGTTGCCGGGGACTTGTTTGTTTTAGACTTTATTTTATTTAGTATTTCATAGTATTTTCTTTTATTTGTATTATTTTCTAATCTTTTTGATGGACTTCCGCATTTGAGCACTTAGAAACACTTGATCCATCTTTTGGGGTAAGCATGTCTTATTACAATTCTTTCTGTAATCCTTGTTATAATTCTCACAAGTCTCGCAAACCTATGACTTTCAATTAATACATAGAATCCCAAAGTATAACAAATTCAAATATGACTTTGGGCGAGTATAACGAAAGTCAAAATTTAGGTTATTGGAATTTTGATGATGATGACAATGATTTTGGGCCTTTACCTCCTTATAATAAGAATTTTGAAATGAATTGCAATAGTTTTCAAAATTCCTATCATAATGAGTTTTCGTTTAAGTCCGATGGTAATTTTCAAAGTTCCCATTTTCATGCATCCGCACCTCGACCCATGACATTCCGTGAGGGATTGTATATGTATGAAAATGAGAAAATTAAAAATCGTTATCGGGAAGAAAATCGTTCGTGGGAACATTACTTGGATTTACTTTTTGAGTCCGACGACGATTTTGCTTCCGACACTTTCGAGGTCGAAAAATGTTTTGAACCAAATGAGGCACTAGTGCCTACTTTGGAACAAACAATTCTAGACTTTGCGCATTGCATAATAGATATTAAAAGTGAGGATGAGAATGACGTAATATCTATTTTCAATGAAACGATTTCTTCTTTGGCCCCCAAAGAAGAACATTTCATTGAAAATGATATTATTTCATTCAAAACTTAATCTTCATGCAATGATGATTCATATCATGAGTTTGAATTTCTTTCATCCCCATTTTCATCCTCTATTATCACACCGTCACAAGTACCCGATGATTCAGTTTCAAACTTTAATGTTTTAAACCTTTTCGCCGATGAGGAGTACTTGCTCAAGTCGCCCTCCACAATCACATCTTTTCCTTTGTGTGCGTCGCCTCCTATTCCAATTTCAAAATCATTGGGAGGATATTTGTCTTTTCTCGGTCCCCACATGTTTTTGTCAGCCGTTGAATCCAAACCCCCCATCGTCCCTCCAAAATGGATAATTAGCGATGGTTCCTTTCTTCCACCTTACACATGCCTTCCATTGTTCAAACGGAATTCATATTATTCAGAAGGCATGCTTGTATGCGAGGGTACACCAGTTATCCTCCAAAGTCATATCATTTTTACGGTGGACCCTCAGCTATTTAGACTTCTAGTGTATAGTTAGTGTGAGGCCTAAATAGTAGGTTGTATATAGTTAGCTTTTAATTCTTTCTTTCTTTTTATTTTAGTTTAGTATTGTAATTAGTTAACTTTTTGTTATTTGTTTTTGCTATGCTCGGTACTAACTTGTTTTGTAGATTCATTGGACTTGTTCTTATGGTGATTGCTCCAATTTTGGGTAATATCGCTCTTTTCCTCTCTTAACTTGGTTCTTAATTCACATTAAGGGCTATGTCAGGTTTTAAGTTAGGGGGTGTGGGATATTCTATCCATTCATTGGTAGTGTCCATGTTTTTGCTCACATGTTACTTACTTAGTAGGCTTTTCTTAGAAAAATTCAAAATTTTTGAAAAGATTTTCTTTCATTTTTCTCCTTTTTTGGGATTTTTGCCCTTGTTTCCGATGATAAATGTCAATAATTGCCCGATCCAATAGACAACCCAATGATGCATGCTCCCAATTTTAGAAGTTATTAGACTTTAGTCTTGATTATTGATATTATGAATAACTTCATGAATTAAAATTTAATCCCATGAGCACATGCACTTTTATTGTTTTATTTATTTGGTTTAAGATTTTTATAACTCGGTAATCTTTTGTTGCATTGTATATACTTACACCGAGTAAGCTTTGTGCCTTTCATAGTTTGTGAGTGTATACACTATTCTTTTCTCATTGAAAACGTTGAATTCATTGGTAATCTCACTATTCTTTCATTTCATTGTTCATTAATTGAGTTCATACTTGAAATGTGTTACTTGATCATGATTTTCATATATTGTTTTGACTCGAGAATTGCGTAAACTTTGTGAAATGATCACATGCCATCTTTGTTATATGACCCATATTAGCCTTGACCTCACCTTATATGTTTACCCTCATCAACCCCTTTGAGCCTAAATATTAGCCTTTCGTTTGATAACCCAAATCCCATAACAAACTCTAAATTGGACTTCTATACCATATACACACTTTCCATACCTTTGTTTGGAATGTTGCATGGGATTGAATGTTGTTGTTATGATGTTGGTTGCAATTTAGGCACATGAGAGTTTGAAAAGTAAAGAAAAGAGATGTGAAAAAAGTGAAGAAAAAGAGAAACCAAAAAAAAGAAAACAAAAGAAAAACGAGAAAAAGAAGAAAAGAAAAGAAAGAGAAAGTTGTAAATGTTGTGTATATAGTTCAATAAGCTTTAATTACTCTCCCTGATGATACATTTAATTCCGCGTTGGAACTTGTTTTGCAATTTTGATATTGCCCGCATTTTCCCATTATCCCGAGTTTTCATTCCGAACACTTGAATCCGTACATACATATCCTTCATTTCATACCCTACCCTAGCCTACATGACAACCCTATTAAAGTACTATGTGATCTTAGGTTAATGTAATTTAAAAGTTTAAATAGTTTTGATAATATGTGAAAATGCATTTTGCCTCTTTTAGTGTGCGGTATCTTTCATTGAGATTACATTTTTCAGTTTATATATAGGGTTCTTCCTTTGTGACATGTGTGCGGCCTGGTTTCCATTTACATTTACTCTTTAGCCGGCATGTTCCGTGTGTTACCTCCCCGTTTCAAGTGAATTCACTTGATGAGTGTGATGCCCGTAAGGATTGAATATATGCTTTCTTTAATGTTTATCCGGTTTATATAAGTTTTTGCCAAATCACACTTTGCATGCGCTCACTCCCCTCCCACATTTTAAGGTTTCAATTCTATGAGGTGCATTCTATAATGTTAATGATTCAGACTATTGTTTGAATCCATTCAATGTGTATGAAATCCTTTTCACCATTGCTGGGCTTGTCGCATGTTGGGTTGGGCATATTTTGAGGAAATCATGTGATGTTTGTGGGTACCATCCCAGAAAACCCTCACGAGACAACACTCGTCCACTAGGGTGACCAAGGGGTTTAATGGATTATTGCATATGCTAAATGAAATCGTTCGCCCGCGAAAGTGGTCTTATCTTTTTATTGCTTTTATACCATACTTTTGTACTATCTCCTGCTTTTGGTTTGCTTGTAGATCGCGTTGCATCCTATTTCATTGCTAGGGACTAGCAATGTTTAAGTTAGGGGGTGTGATGATATGCAAAAATTACGTATTTCAACCTCCGAACGAACGCATTTTAGCCCCCTCGCGTATCTTATTCCATATATTTGTGCCCATTAACCAGACAACCTCGGTTTATATTGTTAACGTGCTATATGAGGTATAATTGGATTTTGTAGGTATTTAGGTAATAAGTATGGAGTTCAAATGCATTTCGCTCATGTTCGGTATGAAATCGCATGTTCAAGGGCATTTTAGTCTTCTCACAGCTTGGGAACCTGGCCCAACATATTCACAAAAGTTGTATCCCTCCTCGCTAGCTTCGCGTGGCCGCAAATGGTGCGCGAATCCGATTCATAGCGAAGAAGTTACGGAAATTTTAGCGGAGGAGAATAGCATTGAAACCAAAAGAGGAGGAGAAGAGGAAGAAATGAATGCAGTGTGTTCTACCCTGCTTGATCGATCGATCGATCAAAAAGATCGATCGATCGATCCTCATCGACAGTGGATATTTTGTTCATGATCGATCGATCGACCAAAGGGGTCGATCGATCGATCCCCTATTTTCAGCAGATTTTTTGGCTTTTCTTTTCTTTTCTCTTTTCTTTTCCAACTTACTATATAAAGCATTTTTGATGTAATAAATAAGGAGATACATTTTTAGGTTAGTTTAGCTTAGGGTTTAAGAGTTTCAGAGAGTTCTTATTCAATTGTTCTTAGTTTGACACCCCATTTGGTTTGAATGTTGCACTATTCATCATCCTCTTCCTTAATATAGTTTGTATTTCTTCATTTCTTACTTTCTAGTTAATTTCCATGCTTTCTAAAATAGGTTTACATGCTCTGATTTATTTCTTTGTAGTGTAGTTTTACCGCGTTTATTTATTGCATTTATTTACCTCATTTTATTATGCTTTCTAGGTAATTTAAATTAGGTTGTGTTTGAATGGAACTCACTAGGGTTAACGTGTTGCTTTGCTTTGGTGATGGTGTTTATGGGTTAATTTCGGGTGGGTTGTCCTAGTTGTTATGCCTAGGATATTTGACGGGGCATATTATGTATGTCCCATGCTTATGACATTTTGTGCGTAATTTCTGGGATATTTGTTGACGCCAAAATCCTATTAGGCTTTTATGTTGATTTAGGGGCGTGACAATCCTTGATTTAATTAACTGTCGAAGCGGGACGCATTTGTAATAACTCGTCGACCCATGTAACCATTTTATACAAATTAACACGGGTGAGGGATATTCGACGCAACCTATAGATTTTACTTGCTTTCTGAATCTAGATTCATTTTCCCTTGCCTAGTTAATCATTTTCCTTTTATGTATATTTTTCCTTTTTAGATTGTAATTTATCTTTTACACTTTTATTTAGGAATATTAAATCACTTAAATTCTAGCATCTCATTCCTGTGGATTTTCGATACCCGACTTAACGGTCTACATACCTCGCAAGTGTAGTTGTAATTTAGGTTTGTTTATATTGAGTGGGCGAAACCAAAACAATGATTAACGTCTTTACACGCGCCACTTTTCACACTCAGTCACACTCTCTCGATGAATTCTCACCTCTCATCTAGTGTGCACGCCTACTGTACTATTAATCTCCCAAGTTAATTTTAACTTAGCTTTCCCATAAGGTTTTATTCTGATGAATACTATGGCTAAGATAATTAACTTCTGAAAATTAAGCTCACTCATATATTTTATGTTATTTAAAATAACCCAGTGATGCACAAAATTTCCAAGCACTTGTAATGAAGTTGGAATATTTATTTATTACTTAACTACGTTTATGCACAGTATAATGTTCCCATACTTAAGTATATATATATATATAATATATACTATCGGCACCCCACATAAAATCTATGGTGTTGGCATACTCTGCTATCAACTCCCCGTATCACTCGTACTAAGGGAAATACTAGTTTGGAATCATTATCGAACTGTATTAACATAAACCGCATACAAATGGAGGCAAAGCATAATTCCAAGTCACTAAGAGGTCAGCACATACCATCACGTCTCTTAGGACCATCTGACTATAAATCAGATTGCATGTACTAAGGAATACAATGTTCTAGTGTATAAGTCAATATCCCTCATAAAGGCCCAATCGAGAAAAGACTGTCCCGGCGTGAAAACCCCCGTGATAGCAAGTAGCTCGGGTATGATTTTTACACAGATATATAATATATGCATAATCACACAATCGTATACATATAAATATTCACATTTCTAAATTTGGTGCGCCCACGACCCATAATTATAATTATCCGTTATTAGCACATTTTACTCAATTATCTCACATAATGGACCCGTCACTTTTATTCTTATATATAAAACACTTCATACTTACTTCTCATCTCTCGAGGTATTCTATGTCCCTAAGTTTAATTTCAGTAGCCACTCTCACTTATCTTCTAGTGTAACTTACTCACGAGTCTCGATCTTTTATTAGACGTACGCATGATTTCGTATGTGTGGATAACTCCCCGTTAACCCATAATTTCATCCTACCTTAAATTTCACTCAACGGGGTCTACCTGTGACCTATTGGTCCTCTTTACAAATCATTATTCTCTATACATGATTATTAAGGGTTCCTACGCATTTTAACCGGATTAAACTTAAAGAAGAAAAAAACGCAGTTTTCCAAGAGGGATCGATCGATCGAGGGAAGGGGGTCGATCCATCGATACCATCGATCGATCGATGTTCTTGATCGATCGATCGATCAAGAAGTTATGACGAAACCTGCCATTGTCCAGTTATGGGTTTACCTCTCCAACCTCAACCAAATCTCCATTAGCGATCCCCAAACTCCCAAACAACAATTCTACAAGTACTATATACCTAACTACATGATTTTTTATGTAAAATATGTCCGAATTCATCAAGTATAACGACTTAATGGGGTGAAATTCACATAAACTTCAAGAACCCTAATTTTTCTTTAATTTCCATTCTTCTAATTCTTTTGCATATTACTTTATTTAAATCCATACAAATTCGTGGCTTATCCTCTACATGTGATTTAGATGTCCGGAATATGTCTACTTCCTCTACAACATATGATTTCAAGTCTAAAGAATATTGATTTCTTCCATGAAACATGTTCTAAACAACCCTAGACTAACATGATTGAAACATTAACTAAATTAAAGTAAGATAGATACTTGCCTGGAATTTGGGTTTCTGAATTGTGGACGAAAGTGGTATAGTTGCGTTCCTCGTCGTGCGATTTACGCTTTAGTGGTGATGGCGGTGCAAACGGGTGTGTCTTTGGCGTTGTATTGCTTGGAAAGCTCTTCAACTCCTTCTCTAATGGCCATTATTTGATTTTCTATTTGTTAACCCTCGAAGGCAACTCCTAAAGGCTGATATATCCTTAGGAAATTCGTGGGTTTAATTGCCCAAAAATGTAAAATGTCTGTAATACCCTCCCGGGATGCCAATTAGGCTTAAAAATGCCCCGAGACCCGGGTACATTATTTTGACTCTCTTGACCCTTCCGGATATATTGGTGCACTCGAAAAGACCATACGGTCGACTTATAATTTATTCACTTTTAATAATAATAATTTAATCCGGACACGACACAGGCACGTCCCGATTTAATTTCCACCATTATTAAATTATACAATCATGATAATTTCATAAGTTCGGTTATACATATTACTTTATCCATTAAGTAATATTCAACAAATTCCCAATAATTACTAACTCTCATCACGCTAGTAAATATTTAAAATAATTTCCGAATTAATATTTAATTAATATCTCAATTTAAATTTAATAAATCCTCAAATTTAAAGGTCATAAAAATATGGGGTATTACAAGAACATCCAAACATATTTGCATATGGTGGAGTGCAATCGTGCTCAGAAACAAATTTTTGATGATTTTTATGCTCATAGGAGCAGCGTTGTAGCGGTGGGAGATAGTCACCACGTTTGAGGAGAGAGACACCTTGAGTATCGGAGAATTTTTGGTGCGGTTCGACATCATGTTCCTTCCGTCTCGTTTTGAAATGGAGATATGAAGGAAGTGTCTAGACTTACCATAGAATGTCCAGTTAGTGGCCGATTATGAGACAAAATTTTCTTATTTAACAAACTTCATACTAGACGAGGTGAATATAAAGGCGAATAAGGTCTTTAAGTTTAATGACGGACTCACGAGTAGAATTTGCCAGCACTTGTGAGAAAATCGGATTAATCGATAACTATTGATGTCGTCAATGCCATACTATTATCGTGTCAATATCAATTTGTCTACGCGAAGGGAGCAAACATCTTAAAGAGTATAGTCATCAGGGAAACACTGGATATAATCGGTTTTAGCGGGGTACCATAGGGGGATAAATAAGAGAGATAACCTTTTACAATATTTAGATCAAAGGAATTTTGACTAAGTAAAGGTGGATTTTGACAGGGCCATTAGGTCTAGCAACGTATTCCACCAGGCTAGTGGAGCTAAAATAATACCCGAGGTAGCCATCAGGATCGAGGCTATAAGATATAGAGATTAAGGCAACCCCGACATGGCTAGTGGGGCCAAAGATATGGGGATTATAAAGGAAGGTTTTTTATATCTGGAGAGCGGCACCATGTGCATCGATTTTGTTCAAAGAGAGATCAGGGACAATAGCATGGTTCCTAGCAGGGTAATGGTTATAGTATTTTTTAGGACAGTTGAAATGTGAGTATTACATCCAGGAACCATTTAAACATCCAGAAACATTGGCAATTTGAAGTATAAAATTTATACATAGGAAAATTGGTTAAGTTTTTCATGACGCGACGGTGTCACATAATTTTTCTAGCACTAGATTAGTGCATGAGATGGGTTAATTGGATGTATCGTTAGTATTATTACTATGTCCATATATTTATTGTTGAGTACCGAGGCTCTCTTTGGTTCCATTTGTAGGGGAGCGGGTGTGGACACCGAGAGGATCAGTTTTAGTGGGTTTGCTCGTATTCGAGAGATATGTTAGGGGATTATGATGTTATCCTAGGTCTGGAGTCGCTAGAAATGGTTTGAGTGATGGTGGACTATTATAGTAAGGCTATCATGTTCATTGTTTCAGGGTAAGATCTGTTGTTTTTGCGATGTCTCACCTGAAAGAGGGTCGAGCCCGCGTATATAAGATATTATCGTGGAGATTTCGGAGAGTATAGTTGTTTCGTATTATTTGACCCTGGTGCGTAGGTACTTTACTGATGTGATTCAGGGTATATCGGGTTTACTGTCGAGTTGAGAGATTTAGCCTTTTATTGATTTAGCACTAGAGACTTAGTGATAGTGCAATTTCCATATTGTAGGACTCCTTTAGAGTTGTGGGAGTTGAGGATCAAACTTATACATTTGCTGATAGAATTTTGAGAGTCCTAGTTATGTGCTCTGCGTCAAAGGACCTCGATAACTGACAATGCTAGGTGATAGGGCATTGGGGAAATTCCTTAGTTGGATTTCAATTGCATGATGTTCCATAAATAAACCATAATAAATGTAGAGAGTTGGGAGACGTAGTTGGGTGCTAGTGTATCAGTTTTGAACAATGATCATTATAAGCGTGGATGAATCACTTTGAGCTAAAAGCTATTTATGATATAAGACCGGTGGAGCCAGGTAGTGCTATGTAGGAAGGACTAGGGAAATTTTACACCACTAGTGGATAAATGGGAAAATATTGAGGATAATAAAGTCTCAATTAGTGAGTAAACTGAGTAAAACCTTATGGTATAGCCACACTGAGCATGCAAGGCCGAGATTAAGATAAATATGTTAAATTTATGACGTTTGTCCATATTGCACAGGATATAGAGTGTATGGGTTCCATGGATAGTTTGAATTTCAGAATCGTCTGGGTTAAGGGGACATGGTAATAAATGTGTCAAACTGTATGCGTGTGGGGCAGTAGAAAAAGTATTGGAAGACTAAGATGGACTGACCTTCAGTTAAGGAATGAGATAGTCCATATATATATATATATATATATATATATATATACACACACACACACACACTAACGGAATGCCCGTGCCTAAAGGCGTGGAGAAAATTTCGAAAGTATGTAATCGCGAAATGACAAAAAATTTCAAAATACCTAATTGCACAACGACAAAATTTTCATTCCCCAAAGTATTGAATCTTTTATAATCAAGTCAAAAAGCTCATCCTGTGACACAAGATAGTGTAAAAAAATTAATTTTTTTAGGTCGAATGTTCTTTGTTTATAGAACCATCCACCTTGATTTTACTGTAAACAATACTTATTTCATTTCTTCATAATAATGGTAAATTATTTTATAAAAAAATACTTGTAAACAAATTAAAAACTTTGGACAAAGTACCCTTTATTTATAGGACGATCCACCATGTTTAGCGAATAAAAAATAACCAATGACAACAATACTAATAGTGTCATGGATCTCGCACAAACATAATCATACCATCAAATACATTTAATTCGGAAATTATTTTTTAAAACACAAATGTGTAAACATTTTTAAAAAATTGGGCATAATTTCCTTTATTTATAGGACTATCCACCACCTTGTTTAAGAAATAGAAAATAGTACAACAATATAAATAGCCCGCAACAATACTAATACACATCCAAATAATGACCCAATAAAAATTAATTGCTCAAATTCCATTAATGAAAAATTCATCTCAATACATATGAAATTCATCTCAAATACATGATTGGTACTATGAAGTTCATCTCAATTTGAAAAATCTATGAATTTTCACCATTAATATGATTTAAAATCAAGCAAATTCATTATCACTTACTATATGTCACGGGTAAATTGATTCATTCATAAGCATACACTAATACATTTATGAGTAATCAAGAAAAACAGTAAAAATAAATTTAGGCACCTTCATTATTACTTAGAATTACCACAATAGTAAATATTTATACAAAGAATAAAAATAGAGTATTCAATAGCCAAACGCACTAGACATTATATTGCTCAACACCCTAAAGCATATCATTTTAACTATTAGTATGCACAAACACAACAAACATCTTATCTCAAATTAATTTTTACCTCCAAAATATTCAACAACTACTTCAAGATATAAGGGCCAAACAATAACTCAACTACTTTAATGCCTAACCTCTTCGTACCTCTCTTAACTAAACGGTTACCACTTAGCAATAGAGATTCTTTTACACTGATTTCATCTAGGCCCCGAGTAAACTTCCTCAACTGCAACAATTAACTTCATGAAGCAAAATCAATCAAAAAAAACATTATATGTATGGAGTTGTACATACACAATAAGGTAATTATAAGATACTTATACATTACCCAATTTAAAACTCCTTTTCGAACTATTTTCAGAACCTGCCACAACTTTACACTCATTTAAATCTCATCTTCAAAATGCTTTCAGAACCTACCACAACTACCAAACATGTGTATTTAATTATGAGATTGATAAACTGCACAAACTTGTAAGAGTTTTCATATGTCAAAGAACAAATATTTAAAGTTTAAAACGGGGATCACCCCAAGCTTTTCAAAATAAACATGTTTATAGTTACATCACAAAATGATTGATTGCCCAACATATCAACTCTAGTAAGATTATTATGCAATAGTTTTTAACAGCTACACTAATATAATTCTTTTTATTGCCCACTACACAAAGGACACACATACATAAAGAGTTGGGGGAACAATCCCAGCGCGTGAGACACAATCATAACAAAAGATGTGACATGACTGAATTACTTCTAGTTTAGTTGTTATCCTTTCGGCACGTGAGAACCATATATCACCTCATATTGATGATATACTTTCCAAAGGCCCCTGAATTACTCTAACATTCTCTTTCAAATTTTGTTGTACTCACATATCAAAAATAGTATTAATTCTATCCTCGTTAACTTTTAATCTTTAGGATGTTAATTTAGATGTTTTCTATGTTTTCACTTACTAATAAATTAATAGTTCAGACAACTGTCTAAATATATACTACACATGTTCAAAGAGTAATGATCACGTGGGTTTTGCAACCTCCAAGTGTAACAAAATAGAAAGCCTTAAAAACACATGCAACTATAGAAGCAAATTACCGAAAACATCTCGAAACACTTTACATAATGTGTGGTCTTGAAAGTGATGGAAGTTTTGTTGAATTTCTTCATTGCATTTCGAAATGACTTAGACATAATTTAACTTTACATTGTTTGATGTCCCAAGGTTGACGTTAACGCTGATGAAGATAGGTTGACAAGATTTTCTGAAGGTGAAGATGACAACAGTGGATATGCTGAAGGTGATGATGGCAGGGAAGGATATATAGGAATGGTGGGATCTTTTAGGTGTGAAAACAAATCAAATCAGTTGATACCGCATTGACTCGTCTGATAATTGTACAATGTTTTCACCATTCCTATACATATTTCCCTTCCATCTTCACCTTTAGCATATACATTATTTCCATCTTCACCTTCAGCATATACATTGTTGTCATCTTCACCTTCAGCACATCTTGTCAACATGTCCTCCTCAACATTAACGTTAACCGTGAGTCATCAAACAAGGTTCACTCTTTCTTCTCATGGCATTCAATGGACGTGAGATAAACTGAGCTTGTTCACTCTTAGCAACTACACTTATGATTTCCATATCTAACTTAAAAATGTCATGTATAATTACCCCATGATCCAACTCTATATCAACACCCCTCATCATTCAACATAAAAAATTGAACCTCGGTCATTGTTGAATGAAAAATCCTAAATCAATCTCTTCTTGTAGTAAACTCTCGAGTCACGTAGTAAATCTACACAAAAAAATCAACAATAAAGTAAAAGTAAATAAAATTAAACAAGTTTTCACTATCATTGACTTTTCATGGCATATATGCCTTGAATTATTTCATTAAACAAATAGAAATAAAAATAAAAAATTAAATAAAGTAGGGCTTAATAATTTACATATTGCCTTATTCCATCATCCCAAAAAAATGAGTATCCGTACCTTTATGAAGAATTAACTATGATTGCATAAATTCTTGGCAAGGTTTCAGACAATTTTTATATAATAGGTATCCAATGAAAAGTGTAAAATATACATGTAAATCAATGAAACTCCGTAGACCGGTTTAGAGTAGAGAATCCCCCATATTAAGTAAGTATCATGTATCTCATGATGTACAACAAATTTACAATAAGAAGACTCAAATTCTGGAACCTTGATGTCAAGTAAAGGCCGTGGCATGGGTTGCCTGTGCACATCATGCTCTTTGAGTCCCACATTTGTTGAGTTCAGCTAACCCGAGAATCTAAGACAACATGTTGCCCCACTCATAGTGGGAGAAGATTAAATGGTTCAAGTCACCAAAACATGGAGTGCTGAGATTCAAGGTCCGAAAACAAATGTTGTGCAGTGCTTAATTATCAAGGAATATGCATCCATCAATATTATCCACCAACTGATACACCTAGAGAGTGTCATTGTGCGGTTCTACAACAGTGTCGAAAACCTTTGGTGAAGGGAAAATAAAGAAAGTGAGCATTTAAACAACTATAATTCAGAAACTAACAAACAACCCATATGAAATTATTTGAAGCCTCACTAATTTAATTTTAGAGATGGTTATGCAATAATCAATGAAGAAAATGATAAATTGAGATTATTTCATGCACTAAAGTGTGTTCTCAATATTTATAATCTGCGTTCTCAATATTTATAAATTGTGTTCTCAATATTTGTAAACTATGTTCTCAATATTTATTGATAAATAAAATCTGTGTTATCAATATTTAATGCACTAAACTGTGTTCTCAATATTTATAATGCACCAAATAAATTATCATCAATGAAGTTATATTAACAAAGACGAAAATACCATTTCTTTTTCCTACCCATAAAAATCCAAAGCGCATGCAACATATAATAGCACCTATGGGGCCATTCTAACACCCAGCCTAAAATATACGAATAATAGCATAGATTTTATAGAGCCAAATTATATTGGAAATATAGTATCGTAGAAGACTAATTTACCCTTTAGGATTATTTTTCAAACAGAGAACAAAAATAAAATGAGTCACATAAGGTTACGTTCAGATTCATATCAATATGAATGAATATTATTTCAAACTTTATATACGAACAACACATCAAACTAGACAATAGAGAGCACGATAGTCTTTCCATGGGGTCTAAGTACCATGGAGGCTGGGGTAGCTCTTCCCATGATATTTTTGTCGGGTCAAAACACTCAAATATTGGGTGGGGAAGATCATATTTAAAATAGATGGGAATAGAAGCAAGTACATATACAGTTCCGTCGATGATGGCCACATTGGCATTAGGCTTGGGAGCGAGCATTGGAGGATTGTCGACAGAAAAAGGCATGTCTAAATTGTAAGGATCATATACAAAAACACGTGTATTTAGACTGTCGGAGATTTAAAGAATATCACCCGAGTACCTAAGATCAATAGTCTTTAGGACTTTTTCACCATAGTCTTTAGTGAGACATCCAACAGTTTACATCAACAAAGTATTATATCATGTATGAGATGTTGACAAATGGAAACCTTATAGGAATGGAAACTATTGTATCATATATACGGATTCCCAAATCATTTAATATTCTATGTGGAACGCGCACTACTTCAACATAGGTGGTTAAGTAAGGCTACTGATTTTGATAATGGGATCTGGTAAAAGAGAGGAAGGGAGAAGTTGTCACCATCTATGAAAATGCTCTCTGAAGAAAGTATGCTGAACTGATAGTCCGCAGGAGTTGAGGGAAAAAATACCTGCAAGATCATAGTGCCATTATTGAATTTGTCTACAACACGCGTTCTAATGTGTAATGGATAAGTGAAATGCAACACATCTATGGTCCTAAAAAACAGTATCAAAAGTTTCAGATAGCTTAGACAAACAATAGTAGGAAATAATATTAGTCTCTAAAAAAATAGAGCCTTCCAAATGTCTTATTTTGTGATACTCCAAAATCAAGTTTCATAGCTATTGTCCTCAATCCATCAACAACACTATGTCTCTCGGGAATAACGGAGCCTAGCAGACAGATGTTCCTCTAGAAAGTCCAACACTTATAGCATGAACTGAAATCCATAAAGTTATATTGCTTGACCATTCTGGCAACTCTATTCTACCATTATGTAGAATCAACTGTGTAAATTCTTTTGCAACAGTAGAACCATGAGCAGAAGCAGGTTCTGGAGGGTTAGCATGCTTCTCCAATTCAATCAAATGCAACTCATCAATCCCCAAATCAACGTATCTACATCATTACATTGTATTTGTGATAATGGTAGTTTACGGTGATTAGCTTGGTTTCACCAAAAACATCTCTCAACAACATCACCATAAATTAACCATGTAAAACCTTTAGAGAATAAGGGAAATCGAATTACAATAAGATTTATGAACCATAAATTAAAATATATAAAAAAATCAAAAGCTGAGAGTCCTATAATTCTATAACGGAAAAGCGTGTAACCCCTGTAACCCAAGTTTCTATATTTATGTGACATTTCAACAAATGTTTAATGTGCAATATGCCAAACTTATTTGAGAAAATTAATGGGTGTTGTAAATAATATTTATTTAATAAAACAACATAATCAATACATGTGAAAAATTATTATTTTGTTAGTGAGGCTAATGAAATGAAAATCCTCCTTGGCATCTCAATTAGGAAGAATAAAATGAGAGGGAGACAATTTTATTTTAGATATAGAAGCACCCCAACATAAACAAAATCTACACTCAATTTTAATTGAACAACAAATAAAAACTTGAGACTGGACCCAAAACAAAAACCTTAAAACGACCCAAAACCGAACTAAAAATAATCTTTCAAAATTCTTGATTTGAGTATCATTTCGAACCAATAACTACAAAAAGGTTAAAATTTTAATGTAAAGAAAATATTTTGAACCATGATGATGAGAGAAGGAATAAAGATTACCTCGTGATGGTTTCGAAGACCAATTAGTGTTTGAGCTGCAAAATAAAAAGTAAAAATGGCCTAGTGTTTAAACAACACAATTTTATTAAAAAACAAATGGCCTATACAAAAGACATCACCCATACAAAAAATAGAAAATGAGAAAAAAAAAGAAAATGAGAAAGAGAAATATAATTTGTTATGGTGTATTTGTCCCTCTAACACACCCTTACAACATGTTTAAATAATGTCATATCTACCTAGATTGACTTTAGTTTCCTCTCAACTTCATTTTTTGGTGTATAACTCATAAAAAAATCGGTGCAAATCCACATAGCTGCAATATGACCCCCTGTTGAATAAGAACATAACATCAGTTTTAATATATACTCAAACATTCCATATATACACTTTTTTTTTATTTTGTCCAATACACCACTAATTTCTTCTTCACATCTTTCAATTCAGCTATACCACTTAAAGATGCATGAACTTAATTATAATGTAACTAAAAAAATATAAGGTTCTCTAATAGACAAAGAATAAAGAGCTATTTTTAACATTCAAATAAAAGTATGTACCATTAGAAACAAATGGAAACATCATCTCAGAGATATAAGCGCTCATAAAATCAAAATGGAAACATCATCTGACATGAACATCCGAATCGTAAAATAGACTCCATCATCACGACTAATGGTTATGAGCACATCCAGAATTTTTTTTCCAATAAACATTTTCCGAAAAAAATTGAAACAAGAGGTAAATGATACCTAAACAAAAACTTCATGAATAACTCGAGAGTCTGAGCAAAAAATCACAAATATAATTAAATGAATAAATCTACAACAATAATAACAAATGTAATAGAATCAATTTTTGTTTGCACGTATCAATAATACCAAATGTCATTTAACATTAGGACTCAAACAAATCATGATTTAGTCAATTTCCTATAAACAAATGTACAACATGTTCCCTAAAGGTTATTTATAACATAATAACAGATATAGAAAATATAAGGTAAAAGGTATACCTGGGTTTTGACAGTCAAGTCTCAGAAAAAAGGAAAGAACATTAACAACAAAACATATAAGTATAAAATAGAATTAGAGGTCCTCAACCATTTAAGTAACAATAATGCATTAAGTATAAAATCTCACCATTGTACACTGATGCGCATATTATTTTTGCCTAAAATCCAACACCATCATTTTGAAAACCCAAGAACCCTATTTTAAAATTTAACACCCCTAATTTGAAAACCCCATATTTCTATTTTGAAAATCCAAAGGTGAAATAGAAATCCCTATTTTCATACGAAAAACATAAGAAAGCTCTAATTTTGAACTCAATTCAACAAAAAAAAAATAATATTCATATATCTGGAAAAAAAATCATTGATCTATAAAAGGATAGGCTAATCCGAAAATAAAGAAAATAAAATATTTATGTCAAACCCCAAATCTTTTTCTGAAACCAAATCATATAGCTAAAAAATATAATCTGGACACATAAATTCAAAATCCCATTTTTTTCCTCAAACCCACATCATATAGCTACAAAATACAATCTGGGCACATAAATTCAAAACCCCAAATTTTTTCCTCAAACCCAAATCGTAAAAACAATGCCAATCGTAAAAACATATGTTTGAAACCTAACGAAGAAATGGAAAATAAAAGCAGGGGAGAGATTACCTGTCGGATGCAGGTGGTCGATGAGGAAGGAAGCTTGGCGACAGCGGCGCGACTGAAGTTGATGAGTGTTTCACGGTTGTTTTCGTTGTTGTTTTGGAGTCTTTATACCTCATATTTGGGTTTGCTCAAGATGTGGGTTTCATATGGCAAGAAAGTTTGCTTTGGTAAGAGGGGATGTGTGTACTTTCCAATAGAGATAAAGAAAGTTACTAAGTTAACCCTTGTTTTGAATTAATGTAAGATAAAAAATCTATTAGGAGTGAGGTAAAAGTGGGGGAAACCAAAAATAAAGGGGTAAAAGAGTAAAATGAAATAAATCAATCTCAACCCTCCATTTATAGTCTTGTTGGCACAATCTTCACCCCTAATTAGCAAATGTCTTATGGAATAGTAACGAAACTTCTACTCCTTGTTATATATATATTTATACTTACTAGGGTGTGCCCGTGCCTGATGGCACGAAGAAAATTCTCCCAAGTACGAATCGTGCGATTAAGACAAATGTGTAAACAATTTAGAAAATTTGGGCAAAATTTGATTATTTATAGGACTATCTACCCTGTTTAAGAAAAAAAATTTCTACAACAACAATAATACTCCAATAACTTCATAGATATCAAATACTAATTCCAGTAATAACATTGGTTTTATAGTAAAATTCATGACATTATAGTAAAAAAAAAAATTCTTATTGATACACTAGGCAATTACCATCTGCTGCTTGTTTCTCAATCCTCAAATTTACCAAAGCATCCTCTCCAAACACACTCTTTGGATACAGATTAGCCGCCAAGAACCCACGCTCACCTTCTAGTCCCGAAGGGGCAGTAAGAAACTTCATGTTGATTGATTTAATGATTGTTCAAGGAATTCTTTCTCATCTTGAATTACGGTGTTAACAGCAACATCATTTTCCCACTCAAACTCTGCCCACATAGTTCTAAATGCCGCATCATTACACACTGTAGGAGAAATGTAGTCCATGATGTCAATGTGGATGTCATTAAGGACAACAGTTCTTTTTAAACTCTGTATGTTGAAAGAAGATTTCGCATAAGCAAAATATTAAAGCGAGTCAAGGAGAGGGTGTCATTAAGGACTGTTATTGTCCTTACAATCTCCATGATGTCAACAACAGTCCATGATGTCAAATATAACAATAGTTCGTTTACAGTCTTATGTATAACCATATTAAAACCTGAATATTAAAACCAAATATAACAACAACACTTCATGTTTGACATCACGCAATGTGTAATATTGAAACTAAAAGCATATTGAAACAACAGTCCATCATGGTTTTACATTTCTCCTGTAGTGTGTAATTGAAACTAAAACCAAATTAAAGAGAGTCAAGGAAAGGGTGAGAATATAGAATATACCATATTAATAAATAGATAAATTAAGTAATGAAAATAAATCGAGAAAAAGAAAAATAGATGTCATTTGAAACCAAAAACCTCTTTTAGAGTGAAGATGTAGAGGTGGAAGAACGGTGGTGGAACGGTTGTGCTTTTTGTGAGAGACAAAGAAAAGTGGCGATGACTTAAAATTGCATACCCATCTAAAAGAAATACAAAGGTGAATTGTCACAAAATCCCAACCTTTATGATGTTGCACACTTAATTAACTTCTACCATTAGAAATGAAGTTGTGGGTAGCTAGGCATGTTTGACAACTCCTAGACATCATAGTTAAAATAAATTCAAGCCATAAAATGTCTTGATTTCAGACAACCTAGATTCTTTTATTTTTCTAATTTAGTCATCAAGAAATTGACAAATGAAAAGATAAATAATATAAGATTGTGGAAACTGGAAACTGGAAAAATATAACAATCTCCATCAAACACCCCCGACATACCAAACGATAACCACGTGAACTCCATCAATGGGTATCCTTTCCTACACTCGAATAATTAAAATCCATCAAACCCGACACAAATATGCACATAACAATTTAAACAATTATCAGTTCTCAGATTCATTATCAAGAACATTAAACACAAACTTAGTAATTGCATCAAACTTATTAATTGCACACAACAATGTAAAAACCAAAGAATACACTAAATTAATTTGAACTCAGAAAAGGGAGTATACATACCTAATATATGAAGAACAAAATACAACACTACATATGAGGAACAAAGTGCGCCTATACATAAACCCCAGCTTTCTCCCATGTCCTCCTCACCACCTAAACCCAATCTGCTACACACTCCCAAATCCACTAACCCCGAACTGCAATCTCCCCCATCCCCTGAGCATACCTATTCACACCCTACCCATAATCCCGCACCCTAGTAACCCCTGTTGGTGCAATAGGCTCCCAATTTTAAATTCAAAAGTAATTTACTTTTGTAAATGCGGAAGCGATAGGAATGGTTCAATTAAAAAAATACCAAATTTTAACTTCTTTTTCGAAATTAAAATTAAACACAACTTAAAGTGAAATATGATGGAACACACACACAAATTGAATTTCACTTAAACCAACTTAATTTAACCCAAGTCCTAGAAATTTGCCTAAGTCATATTTTCAATATTTTTAAATTAGGCTAAACCAATTTTATCAAATTAAATTAAATGACTTAAATTAAATTAACTAAACATTACCCAATATTTAATTTAGCACCAAACTAAAAATGTAGTGATTAAAACCATATTTTATCTTGAATTACCTAAGCATGCATTCGAGGTGAGTTTGCACAAGATAAAATAAATAATGAAACCACTATGCTGCGATGTACGAGGAAAAACACACATTGGGAAAAAACCTCGGACGACACTAGCCTCAAATCCACTAAGTACAGAATTTACAAATATAAGCAAGATGATTTACAACACTCAACTCGATCCCTCTCAAGCCCCGACGCATCTTCTTTTATATACATCTGCCTCGAGAATAACCACTGAGCTCCACCACGGTCTCGAAATCCACCGATCGGACTTTATATGGTCGTCGCCACCCGAACAAGTAGCCTTTATCCAAGTGGGCAAATCCACACAAACTTCTTCTTCTTTGTGGAATTTAGAAGAAAACCCAAACTTCTCTTCAAACGGTAGAGGTGAAAACCGGTGCCAAACTCCAAGCAATGATATATATATATATATATATATATATATATATATATATATATATATATATATATATGGAACTTGGAATAAACAATATGGGTGTTCAAAGTGTTTAACAAATTTTTCTTTGAAAAATGAACACTTAAACTTAAACTTTTTCTTAGGAAAGATGAACTCTCAAAACACTCTCTAGGAGTTAGAATATTATGAAAAAGTTAATTAGAAAAAGTAGATTTCCGCACTTAAGAAATTTTGTCAAAAGATAGTGGGAAAAACAAGTGGGAAAGTGGGAAAACTGTCAAAAACTGCTCAAATAACTATTCCCGCCAAATCTCGTTCGAATGAGATTTTTGTTCAAATGAAGTCTCGTTCGAACGAGCTTCTAATGAAGTTCCAGTGTGAACTCGTTAGAAATCTCATTTGATATCTCGTTCGAATCATCATTCTCGTTCGAACGATACTTCGAACGACATTCCAGTGGCCAATCTAGGAACTCGTTAGCAAACTCGTTCGAACAACATTGTTGTTCGAACGACACTTCGAACGAACTTCCAGAAAGTTTAATAAATTCTATTTTTATCCCAGAAACTTTTTATACTTTATATTAAAATTTTAATAAAATCTTTCTGAAAATAAGCAACAATTTTAAATAAACGTTCACCCAATATAAAATGTTCCAAGCTCATATATATATATATATATATATATGTAATGCATTCATACCTTGGGGGCAATTGGAACTATGTTGGTGACGTAGAAACGAGGCACATTAAACTCGGCATTTGATGAACCTTTATACTCCTGGTCGCTACGTCTTCAACAAACACATCATAGGTTTGAAGGATGATTAATTAACTCTATCCTATAACTCAAATGTTTTTGTCCAGAATTGAGTCAAAACTTACAACGGACTCAATTGGAAATTTTTGTCCTTACAAATATCCCTCTTTGGCTATTCCGGGACAAAAACCAAACAAAAATCCTAAAGGGCCTTCAAGCTCTACTAGACTAATAAAAAGTCCCACCAAAAATAAAAATACAATGCTTGAGTCAAACAACCCAAAGGATCAAAATCCCGGTGAAAGTTGCCACTATATAGAAGAATTCCTGCACACTTAAGAAAACACATTAAACGCATAAGGAATATCAAAATATTAAATGCAATTAATTATTTACACCCCCTAATTAATTCTCCCCCTTTGTCAAACAAAGGACCTACTTAGAAAGACGTCTCCCCCTAAGATAAATCTCCCCCAAACTAAGATACGATTATAATAGGAATATACACCACTTCTCCCCTATCATTCTCCCCCTTTTTGTTCAGGAATAGACAAAGGCTAAAGAATCAAAGATTAACCTATCTCCCCCAATTAAAGTATATACACTCTCTAAACTAAACAAGGGATAAATAGAATGGGATAACAAGATAAACATGATAGAGTGCGTAAAGTGATGAGAACATTAAAGCACATAGGCAACAAAATCATAACTAATCCATACAAATGAATACCAACTATGATGCGAAAACAAATGATACCAAATTGACAAATAAGATTCTAAGCATGTGATATCTAACAAAATACGCAACAAACAAGGTACCAATTACGAATTAAAGTATAAATGGACTAGCTAAACATGGCAAAGACTTAAACAAACAATATCAAATATATGTATACATAATATATAACAAATAGACATGAGTACACATATATAGATATAAACACCAAAATGACACAAAACAAAGATAAGATTTTCACACTCATATGGCAAAAATGTGTCATATTGAAACGGTAGTGTTGGGGTGTGAACTAGTAACAATTAAATTTAGACTAAATCACTTAAAACATGTTCACGGAGTTCTCAATTGATAGCAAACTTCATCACATTTGAATATAACGTCACGTGATAATATAAATTGAACCCAGTGAACAAACATACACAATGCATACAAGCTTAGCATGTTGATGATTCTAGAAACCAATAGAGTCACGACATTAAAAGTACAACTGGGATAAATGGACATTGTGCAAATCGTTGATATACCATCCAATCTCCCTCAATAAGAATATATTAATTTTGAATGAATATATCAATTAAACATAGGCCTTGACAATTATTTTTCTTTTAATGCCATATTCTCTTTTAGGCCTTTGGACCACGTATTTCTTTTAGGTCCTAGCAAATGGTGGCTTACTATTCACAAAGGATAATAAATCCTTTCGGAGCCCTTCTCCGTGCACATTTATATTTATCATTTTTTATTTTTCACACAAATCTCACGTGCAACGGAATTTGACATGCACTAGTCCTCCTAGGTCACAAACATGTAGATGACAAGATTGATAGGATAACATCTCACAAAGCTCAAATGTACATATGAAGTTAAATTTCAAAAGAGCTCGTGCATGTGTGAATAGAGGCATATAAAAATAGAATCCATTTAATTAATAAAAAATCCAACTACTCTATGTAAGCATGGCAAAGAACATAATAAGGATTGAGAATCTAAACCAAAAGTTCTATCCACATGGGAGTGTAAAAGATGGGATTCAAACACAAGAATATACCACATAAAGTGTGTCAAACTAAAATACACACAAAATAAAAAATCTTTTTGAGTTTTTAAAAATTTTAACCAAAAATAAAATATATACTCAAAAGGTAAGCAAAAATCATTTTAATTTTTCATTAAGCTTAAATTACATAGAGATAACACCCAAATGATAAACAAAAATCTTTTTGTATTTTACATTTAATGCCAACAAAAATGAAGGGAGTATAATACAAAAGATAAACATGTCATGATATCTAGTATAAGATATGAAATAAAGCAATGACTAGAAAATGACTAAACATGCATGCACCTAGCAACGATATATAATATGAAGCACAAAAATCTAGAGTATGAAAAGAAAACTAACACATTCAACCTTTAGATTTAGCAAGTGAGGAAGCATGTGATAGTAAATGAGAATAAAAAACCCTATCTTGTAAATCTACCAAGTCAGATCTCCTAACCCAAACTAATGACGAGTGACTATCTTAGGGAGTAAGAATCTTGACCACGTTGGTTTCCTTACAGTGGGATTTTCTAGGACCTCGTTTAAGATCAAAACAAAATTTCCTAAGATGACCTTTTCGACCACAATGAGCACAAGTAAAAACACATCGAAAATTGGTACCTAAGGATATATCTCTAAAGTTTTTCCTAGGTGATTCTCCTAAAACATTGGTTTTGGCTTTATGAGTAGATTCATTACAAGTATCGAAGCCTAAACCACAAGTTTCATTTTTTATTTGGGTCGTGCCTAAGATTTTATCTAGATTTTCGGACCTACACTCCAAATCAAATTTGACTTTTCTAGAGCATTTTAATTTAATTTTTAATTTCTAAATATTAGCCTTTAATATAACATTTCTCTCTTCAAACTCAAGATGCTTCTTTTCCAAGGATTCCATTAAACCTCTAAGGATATCTCTCTCGCCTTCTATAAATTCAAGCTTATATCGAAGAGTTGTCTCTCATGTCCTAAGGTCTTTCACTAACACACTATCATCAATGACCTTGACATGCTCTTTTAAACTCGCTTCTAACTTCAAATTAGCTCTTTTTAATTTAATAGATTCTTCATAAAGTTCTTGAAAAGAATTTTGAAGTTCACTCACATCAACCTATTCTTCATTTTCACTCTCTCTTTCTTCTTCACTCTCACTACCATAAAAAATAAGGGAATCATAAACTATGACCTTAGAAGTGTCATGTGTTATGGTTTCATCAATAGACAACTTCTCACTATAACTCACATGACGAGACATAAAAGCTACAAAGTGGGTCTTAGTGGGGGAATCGGGTCCCTCTTCATTATCACTATCACTAAGGGTTGCATTAAAAGACATTGGTTGCTTACCCTCTCTCCTTAGTTTAGTGGGGCACTCAGAAGCCCAATGGCCATACCCTTCACAACCAAAACACCTATTTGATTCATCCCTATTTAAATTTTCTTTAGAAGTTTTAGGGATCCTATCGACTTTGTCATGCTTAGAAGTTTCAAGTTTATTAAAGTCATTTTTAAATTAACCTTTGTTAATTTTAAGAAACTTTTGAAATTTCCTAGCAAACAAGGCCATATCTTCCGAGTCACTATCACTCTCGCTCTCTACTACTTGTTTTTCCTCTTTTTGGGCTTTTAAAGCAATGCCCTTTTCAGTTTTCTTTTCAGCTTTAGAGGGAAACATGTCCAGTTCATAGGTTTGTAAATCACCTACAAGCTCTTCTAATTTAGTAGAGGCTAAAGTTGGTAATAAATTTAAAACGGTTACTTTTGGAATAAATCTATCGGGTAGGGACCTTAAAATTTTCTTTACTACTCGGTTGTCGGGTATTTTCTCTCCCAAGTTAAAGGATGAATTAACAATATCAGAAAGTCTAGCATAAAATTCATCAAAAGTTTCTTTTTCGTTCATTTTGGTGGTTTTAAATTGAGCGATGAGGTTTTGGAGTTTCGAAGATTTTATGACACTTGTACCTTCATGAGTGAGTTGTAAAATATCCCACACTTCTTTAGCGGTCTCACACATTATAATGCGTCGGAATTAATCCAGCGTGACAGCGTTAAATAAGGCATTTAAGCCACGGGAATTAAAACTTGAGAGTTTAAACTCATTCTCACTCAATCTATTTTCCGGTTTGGGAACACATTAATTATCTACTAAATGAGTTGGTGGAGACCACCCGTTAACTACAGATAACCAAACCCTCTCGTCGATAGATTTAAGTGCTGATTTCATTCGCGTTTTCTAGTACGCGTAATTAGAACCATCGAAAATAAGAAATTTTGAAAATGGGGAAAATTCCATTTTAGCCAAAAATATTTAAAGGATCTTAACGAAGTAAATTATCGCTTTGTCTCTGATACCACTTGTTGGTGAAATAGGACCCCAATTTTAAATTCAAAAGTAATTTATTTTTGTAAATGCAGAAACGATAGGAATGGTTCAATTAAACAAATACCAAATTTTAATTTCTTTTTCAAAATTAAAATAAACACAAGTTAAAGTGAAATATGATGGAACACACACACAAATTGAATTTAACTTAAACAAACTTAATTCAACCCAAGTCCTAGAAATTTGCCTAAGTCATATTTTCAATATTTCCAAATTAGGCCAAACCAATTTTATCAAATTAAATTAAATGACTTGAATTAAATTAACTAAACATTACCCAATTTTGAATTCACCACCAAATTAAACATCTAGTGATTAAAACAAAATTTTATCTTGAATTACCTAAGCATGCGTTCTAGGTGAGTTTGCACAAGATAAAATAAATAATGAAACCACTACGCCACGATGTACGAGGAAAAACCCAAACCAGGAAAATACCTCGGACGGCCCTAGCCTCAAATCCACTAAGTACGAAATTTATAAATACAAGCCAGATGACTTACAACACTCGACTCGATCCCTCTGAAGCCCCGACGCGTCTTCTTGTATACACCTCTGCCTAGCAAATAACCACGTAGCTCCACCGCGGTCTCTTAATCCTCCGATCGGACTTTATATGGTAACCCCCACCTGAACAAGGAGACTTTCTCCAAGCGGGTAAATCAACGCAAACTTCTTCTTCTCTATGGGATTTAGAAGCAAACCAAAACTTCTCTTCAAACGGTAGAGGTGAAAACCGGTGCCAAACTCTAAGAAATGATATATATATATATATATATATATATATGGAACTTGGAATAAACAATATGGGTGTACTGAATGTGTTTAACATATTTTTCATTTAAAAATTAACACTTAAACTTGAACTTTTTCTTAGGAAAGATGAACTCTCAAAACACTCCCTAGGAGTTATAATATTATGAAAAAGTTAATTAGAAAAAGTTGGTTTCCGCACTTAAGAAGTTCTATCAAAAGATAGTGGGAAAAACAAGTGGGAAAGTGGGAAAAACTGTCAACAACTGGCCAAATAACTGTCCTCGCCAAATCTCGTTCGAACGAGATTTTCATTCGAACAAAGTCTCATTCGAACGAGCTTCTAAATTTCCAGCGTGAACTCGTTAGAAATCTCTTTGGGTATCCCGTTTGAACTATCATTCTCATTCGAACGATTCTTCGAACGACATTCCAGTGGCCGATCTGGGAACTCGTTAACAAACTCGTTTGAACGACATTATTGTTCGAACGACAAACACGTTCGAATGACACTTCAAACGAACTTCCAGAAAGTTTAAAAAATTCTATTTTTAGCCCAGAAACTTTATATACTTTACCCTCTGATGTTGAACTGGATGATCCTCTCGAAGCAGTTCAACTTTATATACTTTACCCTCTGATGTACTTTACCCTCTCAGTGCCAAACTTTATATAATTTACCCTATGATGTTAAACCAGTGCCAAACTTTATATACTTTACCCTCTCGAATTATTTCAACTGTACGATCCCCTGATTGTTGAGGCCTTAGCCCAAGTGGAGTCCCAAGTGCAGGTCGAGGGTACCGGAACGTCTGAGGATCAGCCTCTCTTGGTCATAGAAGAAACCCCCATAATTAATGTTGAAACATTACCCTCTGATGTTGCTCAATAGGGTGGCTGCTTGTAGCCCATACCCTCTTCATGTAACCCATATTTTTGTACTCATTTATTAGACAAACATCAACATTTTGTAATATAACGCCTCTCTGTCTTCTATACTTGTCTCTTATATGATTTGTCTTGTGATGTTTTTAAATTAACTCACTAACCCCTCCCTTGTCTTTCTTGAGGGTGAATGAGGGTTCGTCCCCACCATTTGCCCTCATTATAGCCAAGGGTGGTTTTCACCAGCCTAATGGTTTTAAAGTTAAAGTCCCCCCTCGTCTTTCTTGAGGGAAAACGAGGGGTCTTCCCCACCATTGACCCTCATTATAGCCGAGGGTGGATTCCACCAACAATGATGTTTCCAATCAAGTCCCCCCTCGTCTTTCTTGAGGGAAAAGGAGGGGTCGTCCCCACCATTGACCCTCACTATAGCCAAGGGTGGTTTTTACCAACTTAATGGTTTTAAAGTCCCCCCTCGTCTTGAGGGAAAAGGAGGGGTAGTCCCACCATTGGCCCTCATTATAGCCCAGGGTAGTTTTTACCAACTTAATGGTTTTTTCAATTAAGTCCCCCCTCTTCTTTCTTGAGGGCAAAGGAGGGGTCGTCCCCACCATTGACCCTCATTATAGCCGAGGGTGGATTCCACCAACTTAATTATGTTTTCAATCAAGTCCCCCCTCGTCTTTCTTGAGGTCAAAGGAGGGGTCGTTCTCACCATTGACCCTTATTATAGCCGAGGGTGGATTCCACCAACTTAATGATGTTTTCAACCAAGTCCCCCTCGTCTTTCTTGAGGAAAAATGAGGGGTCATCCCCACCATTGACCCTCATTATAGCCGAGGGTGGTTTTTACCAACTTAATGGTTTTAAATTCCCCCCTCGCCTTTCTTGAGGGCAAAGTAGGGGTCGTCCCCACCATTGACCCTCATTATAGCCGAGGGTGGTTTTTACCAACTTAATGGTTTTTTCAATTAAGTTCACCCTCGTCTTTCTTGAGGGCAAAGGAGGGGTCGTCCCTACCATTGACCCTCATTATAGCCGAGGGTGGATTCAACCAACTTAATGATGTTTTCAATCAAGTCCCCCCTCATCTTTCTTGAGGGAAAAGGAGGGGTCGTCCCCACCATTGACCATCATTATAGCCGAGGGTGGATTCCACCAACTTAATGATGTTTTCAATCAAGTCCCCCCCTCGTCTTTCTTAAGGGAAACGGGGGGGTCGTCCCCACCATTGACCCTCATTATAGACGAGGGTGGTTTTTACCAACTTAATGGTTTTAAAGTTCCCCCTCGTCTTTCTTGAGGGCAAAGGAGGGGTCTTCCCCACCATTGACCCTCATTATAGCCGAGGCTGGTTTTTTCCAACTTAATGGTTTTTTTCAATGAAGTCCCCCCTCGCCTTTCTTGAGGGAAAAGGAGGGGTTGTCCCCACCATTGACCCTCATTATAGCCGAGGGTGGATTCCACCAAATTAATGATGTTTTCAATCAAGTCCCCCCTCATCGTTCTTGAGGGCAAAGGAGGGGTCGTCCCCACCATTGACCCTCATTATAGCCGAGGGTGGACTTAACAAGTATCACCCCAATCACACTAGAATTAATCAATCACAACGTGAGGGACCATTCTCATTAATATTCCAAGTGTTATGTTGGAGCAACACATTCATTACAACTGTGGTCTGATAGGACTTTACAAAATTACTGATAGTATTTCTTCAAATGGTCTGCACTCCAGGGTTGGAAAAGGGTTCCCCTTCTAGATTTTCTAGTCTATAGGTTCTAGGGACAACTTCATCGATGACCCTATATAGGCAATGCCAATTTGGGTGGAGCTTGTTGGGCTTCTGCCTAGTCTTTTTGAGGACTAAGTCACCCACTCCAATTGGACTTTGCTTCACTCTGGGGATGTAAAACCTTACAGTCCTCTGCCGGTAGGCGGCTTGTCTTATCTCGGCGTCTTCCTTCTTTTCCTCGATCAGGTCTAAGTCAAGTCTCCTTTCTTCCATATTTCTTTGGGGCTCATACATTTGGACCCTGTGAGAAGGAAACTCAATCTCAGTGGGGATGACTGCTTCTGAACCATAAGCTAGCATGAACGGGGTTTCTCTGGTAGAGGTCTTTGTTGTCGTCCTGTAGGCCCATCGTATAGCATATAAATCCTCAACCCATCTTCCTTTTTCCTCCTCAAGTCTCTTCTTGATCCTGTCTAGGATCGTCATGTTTGTAACTTCCGTTTGCCCATTGACTTGAGGTCGGCCTAGGGTAGAGAAGAATTGTTTGATACTCACCCTTTCACAGTACCTCTATAGAGACGCATTATTGAATTGAGTCCCGTTATCTGAGATGAGGGTGTTGGGGAGACCATATCTGCATATAATATTTTTCCAGATGAACTAGAAGGTCTTCTGCTCTGTCGTCATTACCATCGGCTCCGCCTCCACCCATTTTAAAAAATAGTTAATGGCTATGATGAGGAACCGATAGTTATTGATGGCCCTAGGCAAGGGTCCTACTAGGTCAATCCCCCACACTATAAATGTCCACGAGGATGTAATGGAAGTAAGAGGCTGATGGGGTTAGTGAGGGATGGTGGCAAATCTTTGACATTTGTCACACTTTTTTACATATACCGTGGCATCTTTCCCCAAGGTTGGCCACTAGTACCCCTGGGTAATCACTCTCTTTGCTAAAGATATACCCCCAATGTGGCTTGAACATGACCCCTCGTGCACGTCTTGTAAAATGTGTGGGACTTCAGACAGGTGCACACACCTAAGTAAGGGAAGCAAAAACCCCTTTTTGTACAAGGTGTCTCCCATGACAGTGAATTTCGCTGCTCTATATCTCATCTTCTTCCTTTCTTGCCTTGCTTCTGGCATCTCCCCCTCTTTAATGTATCTGATCAGAGGGTCCATCCATAAAGCTTCCTTAGAAATATTTAAGCAAGTGCCAAGTGTTCCCTCAGCATCTTCAATAGTTGGTCGAAGCAAAATTTCCACTGGGACTGTCCTCCTAACATCTGTCCTAGTTACGGAGGCCAACTTAGCAAGGGCATCAGCTCGACCATTATCGAGCCTAGGTATCCTATTCAATTTTACTTCTCTGAAGCTCTTCAATAGTGACCTCACCTTTTTAAGGTACTTGGCCATATACTTATCCTTGGCCTCGTAGGCTCCTAGTATCTGATTCACTACTATCCTTGAATCACTATGGACCATAATCTGGACGATACTAAGAGACTTAGCCAAGGAGAGTCCTTCTATCAAGGCCTCATATTTAGACTCGTTGTTGGAGGATTTAAAGTTAAACCTCAGGGCGTACTCAATGTCTATGCCATCGGGTGCTGATACTATCAGTCCAGCTCCACTTCTGCTATCGCAGGAGGACCCGTCAATGAAGAGGCTCCACATAGTCTTTTCCTCTAAGAAATTTCCCTTAGTGAGGGATCCCTGTCTAAAGAGTTATCTTCCCTCTTCATTTTTGGCCACTTTCCTTCTAGCGGTGCTTATCTCAGCCTTATCTGCAGGTGTGTTGGTGAGCCTTTCTTGTTGGGTATCTATCTTCCCAAGGCTCTCATCCTCGTCTTCATCATCTTCCCAAGTAAACTCGGCCATGAAATCTGATAATGCTTGCCCCTTAATGGTTGTCCTAGGTTGATAGACCATGTAAAACTCCCCCATCTCTATAGCCCAGGCCATTAACCTGCATGATTTTTCTAGCTTGTATAGGACCTACCTAAGAGGAGAGTCAGTGAGGATGACCATTATATGGGACTGCAAGTATGGCTTCATCTTTCTTGATGTATGTATCAAGACATAAGATAACTTCTCCATCCTTGGGTATCTTTGCTCTGCTCCCAGGAGTGCCTTACTGTTGAAATACACAGGCTTCTGTACCCCGTCTTCGTCTCTGACGATTGATGCGCTAATGGCTGACTCTGAGACAACTAGATACACATAGAGTCGTTCACCCTGCACTGGTCGTGACAACAGCAAGGGAGACCCTAGGTATGACTTTAGCTCCCTAAAAGCCTCATCACACTCTTTGCTCCATTCAAAAGCCTTTCTGAGAGTCTTGAAGAATGGTAAACACATGTTTGTGGCTCTGGACACGAACCTATTCAAAGCAGTCACTCGCTCCGTGAGCCTCAGAATGTCTTTAACGGTCTTGGGGGTCTTCATCTCTAGGAGGTCCTTTATTTTCTCAGGATTGGCCTCAATGCCCCTTTGATTCACGATGAACCCCAAGAATTTCCCTGCTCCAACCCTGCAGACACACTTGGCTAGGTTGAGCTTCATTCGCTACATGTCCATCGTATTAAAGGTCCTCTCAAGGTCGTCCACATGATCTTCTGCCTTCAAACTCTTGGTCAGTATGTCATCTACATATACCTCCATAGACTTCCGAATTTGGTCTTCAAATATTTTATTTACAAGGTGCTGATACATTGCCTCTGCATTCTTTAGGCCAAAGGGCATAACCCTATAACAATATGTCCCTTTGTCGGTGATTGAAGTAGTTTTCTCCAAGTCTCCAGGGCTCATAAAGATCTGGTTGTAGCCTGAGTAGGCATCCATAAAACTTATTAGTTCATGGCCTGTGGTGGCATCTACCATCTGATCAATGCGGGGGAGAGGGAAGTTGTCTTTGGGACAATTCTTGTTGAGGTCTGTGAAGTCTACACACATCCTCCACTTCCCATTGGCTTTTGGGACAATGACTGCATTGGACAGCCATTCAGGGTAGATAACCTCTCGGATAAACTCAGCATCTTCCAGCTTTTTGACCTCGTCCCTTATGACCTCATATTTTTCTCGAGAGTAAATTCTCCTCTTTTGCTTTACTGACTTTGCACCCTCTACCACGTTGATCTCGTGGCACATGATTTTGGGGTCGATCCCTGACATATCTGCATGACTCCATGCAAAGACGCTATGTGTTCTCCATAACAGCTTGATGAGGTCTTCCTTGATGTTTGGCTTTAGAGTTTTGCCAACTTGGATGATTTTTTCTGGGTCATCCTCATTGAGGATAATGGATTCTACCTCTTCCTCGGCCTCTCCTTTCTTCATCTTTGTCTCATCCCTGGGGTCAAGGGTGTCAATATTATAAGTGGTTGTTGCCTTCTTATGCGCCTCTCTTTCTTCGACGGAGTTGTAGTAACATTCCCTTGCTGTCATCTGGTCTCCCTATACTTACCCTACCCCGTAAGGGGTTGGAAATTTAATCATCTGATGGACCGTAGAGGGCACAGCTTCAAACCCCTTGAGGGCTACCCTCCCCAATATAATGTTGTAGGTCGAGAAGACATGTTCATCCATCGTGAAGAAGTTGACCCTCTTCGTAAGCCATCTCGGTGACTCGTCCCCCATCTTGACATCAGCCTCATACATTCCAAGGGCATGAACCTTTTTCCCACTAAACCCAATCAATGGGTGATTTTATGGGACGATCTAGCATGGCTGAGGTCTAAGGCTTTGAAGCATGGCCAAAACATCACATCTGTAGAACTACCCCCATCTACCAAGATCCTTGGCACCTCGCACTCGTGCACCCTGGTAGTGATGACGAGAGGGTCGTCATGTGGGGCTAAGAGGCCTTTGAAGTCCATTCTTGAGAATCCCACTATCAGAGTATCCATGTCGACCTTCTTCCTCTTATCTGACTTTGCCTCTAAAGAGGTTGAGTGCACAGTTTTCATCACTGTCTTGGCTTCAGCTACATGGGCCTTCCTATCTGAGACCTTTGACCCTCCTCCTTCTAGACCCTCGAAGATCATTCCCACACCAAGTGAGATCATATTAAGTCTCTTGAAAGGGTCATGGTCGTCTCTTGGAGGGAGATCATGGTCGTCCTCACTATCAGAAGGGTTGTCCCCTCTTTTGGGAAGATCTTCTCTACATGAATCACCCCGCTTCTTTCTGGGGTCGTCCCCTCGGCCCCTCTTGAAGGCACCTTTGTCAATGTACTTCCTGAGCTTCCCTTCTTTCAGCACGTTCTCAATCTCATCTTTCAGAGCAAAGCATTTGTCTGTCACGTGGCCATGGTCTTGGGGAAATTCACACCACAGGTTTTTGTTCCTCTTATTGGTGGCTCCCCTCAACTTCTTAGGCCACTTCAGGGACCGATCACTCTTTATCTCATTGAGAATATGTTTACAACTGACCGTCAGAGGGATGTAGTCAGTGAACTTATCGTCCGTAGACCTCTTCTTCCCCTATTTATTCTTCTTGGGGTACTTACACCCACTAGTGCCTCCTTTTTCATTTTCGTATTTTGCGGCCATCGCCTCTTCGGCATTCATCACCTTGCCTGCTAGCGATAGCAATTCAGCCATCATCCTCGGAGGGTCTTTAGCAAGCTTCCATAGCAGCTTTCCCTTCTGGACTCCTCCAATAAGGGCGGTCATGGCTATGCTCTCCTCATAGTCTTCCACCTCTAACTTTTCTTTATTTAATCTGGCTATGTAGTCTCTCAGACTCTCATTCTTCCCCTGCTTAACATAGAGCAGGTGTGTGGTCTTCTTCTCTGGCCTCACACAAAGCAAAAGTTGTGGATAAACCGGTCTTCCAACTGCTTAAAGCTTTCAATGGAATTTTTTGGAAGAGGCATATACCAGACATGTGCAGCCCCAGTCAGGGTGCCAGAAAAGGCACGATACCTCATCTCATCTGAGATAGAGTATATTTCTGCCGCCGATTGATGCATCTCAATATGATGGACATGGTTTGTACTCCCATCATATCTTGGGGTTACCACAGGTGGCTTAAAATTTGATGGCTTAGGGAAGTTGATTATCTTTGCCATAAAGGGAGAGCCTACGGAGTATCCTCTTTGAAGAGGGTCCCGAATCTTTAGAATAATACCAATCTTATCCTTCAATCGCTGGATCGAGTCATTCCAGGGCCTCATAGGGTCGGCTTGGCCGATGTTATCCCCTGTCGCCTCTTTGAGGTGGACAGAGGGTTCTGCAGCGGCAGGCCTGTGTCGGGAATTTACTTCCCCCTGACTGTCGTGGGGTCGGCCATCTGCTGCCTCCTTTCATGACCTCGCAGCACTCCTTGATATGGACAACTTTTCCTATAGGTCATTTACTGGGCCCAACCTCTCAAAGGCCGACCCCCTGCTCAAGCGATCAAAAGCAGAGCCTCTCGGGCGGTCATCAGGATTTTGCCTTCCACACTTCTCTCTACTCTCCTGGAGAGGTCGTACAGTATTATTAGAGACCTCATAGAACTCTATGGGGGTCTCCTCTCCCTCCAGATCTTCATAGCTATCCTCAGGGAAAGGGTTTTCTTGCCTCCCCAGGCATAGACGTTGGGGGTCAGCAACATCCCTACGCCGCTGTGGGGGTGGCAAGTCTTTGCGTGGTGCTTGGGGTGGTCCCCTGGCCTCATGCTGCCCTGGAGCCACTGCCGGAGTAATCATCTCAGGCGAGACCCCTGGTGGTCTTAGTATGTTTTGGCTTAGAGCTGTGAACTGCTCCTGCATGATCCGTTGGCTTGCTGCCAGAGACTTCAAGGCTGCCGCCACATCAGCCATCTCAGACTTAGGTGGTGGCTGACTGGAACTGGGTCCTACTCCACTATTCTGTGGAGGAAGTGGTGGTGGTGGCATTTCCGGTGCCATGTGTTTGAGCTATGTAAAGCTGATCTGAAGAAAATACTGGTGAGCTTGAGAACCTTAATGGGTCTCTTTCAATGGTGAAACGTCTCCAAACAGGGGGATAGATGTCTCACCATCAGAGTCCCAGTGAGGTCAAGATGTACAAAGGAAGATATGTCTTCTCGTTCCCACAGACGGTGCCAAACTGATGATGCTAAAATCTATCACCACCAGATAAGTGATGATGAGCTCAAACTGTAGGTACCATGGTAGCCATGGATGTATACGTGTGTAAGTGTGTAGAAAGAGATGAGTATAAGAGAAATAAGATAATGATGTATAGTGGTTCATCCAATTAGGCCTACATCCACTGTGAGTGTGTGATCCACTAAGTATGGGAACTAATGGCCTTGGATACAATGCACATAAGCTCCCTTTGTCTCTCTACTGTGTGTATAATAAGAGTTTTATCTAGGGTTACAATTATCGATCCATCCCCCTGTAGGGTTGTATGTGACAAGTATATATAGGTCTTGGTTGGTGTAGTGTACCCCCCAAGTATGCATGGTGCATGTGAATGATGATCTAGCCAATCTCCTGCTGCACTTGTAGATGCTAAATGATGACATAATATTCCCTCACGTGAGGGGGTGATATTGTTATAACGATCTTCCATGTGCCATATGAGCCTCACGCGCACTGTTCCACGCGTCTCCCAAACCATGCGCTGTGATGATGTCACCCTCTGCCTGTGATACGAGGCCGAGGGAAAAGTTCCTTATAGTAGTGAGTCTAGCCTAATTTAGGCCTCGTACTGTCGTACCCTTGGAGGTTCATCTGAGCCTGATGAAGGGTCGGCCCCTTAAAGGGTCATCTGAGCCTGATGAAGGGTCGGCCCCTTGAAGGGTCGTTTGGACCAAGATGAGGGGTAAGCCCCTTGAAGGATCGTCTGGACCATGATGAGGGGTCGTCCCCTTTAAGGGTCATCTAGACCATGATGAGGGGCCGGCCCCTTTAAGGGTCGTCTAGGCCTGATGAGGGGTCGGCCCCTTGGAGGCTCGTCTGATATTGGTTAAGAGATCATCCTGGCTCTGTCCAGGTGCAGGGCACCGTCGGCCTGGACGAAGGCGTATATGGGTATATCAATTCTCATTGCCTCTCTATTCACCTGTATTCGTTGTCATTATTTAGTATTGTATGGAGTGTAAATATCGATCTTGATAAAGGGTTACGCCTCACTTGATACTAATTGTATTCCAAGAACCCACATCTTACATTTGGCGACTTCGCTGGGGAGGGATTCTCTTTTGAAAAGATGCAAGAGAATAATACTGTCAGGAACATGAATTTGATTCCATAAAACGTGAGGAGGAGGTAAACCTCTCCATATTAGCTGAAGGAGTGAGAGTATCACGAACATATCCTAGTGCATCCGCTACCGGTGTGACAGAAATGACAAGTGTACAAGCATGAATAGGCCCAACACAAATGAAGGGGATCATGGGTTTGTTCGTAGAGTTCATCAAGACTCGAGTAGCCCAGGTGATGCTAGGAGTCACTATCGGAGTAAGTTCTTTCACAACACCACCAGCGTGAATAACTGCTCTTAGTGTTACAGGAGGTGTTGTTGGGCCCACTTTCAACGGTGTTCTCCCCACTACCCCACCAACCTTGGGCAGCGTTCCCCCATTATATTCTCTCCCTTGATGCTAGGTCTAGTATCATAAGACCAAGGAATGACTTCAGCAACTCATTCCACAATTAGTGGCATGGAGAAAAACACACCACCCGCTTCAGTGACACTAGTGGTGATAACAGTGCATCCAGTCGGTTCTTCACCGACAAGCTTAGAGGAAATGAAGAATGAGGTGCTGAAGTTCATAGCAGTGTCTAAAGGGGGATATAGTTCTTTATTGTATGATAACTTTTGTACTCCATATCCAGCAGTATATAACAATGAACCCTACCTAGTAGGGTATATTTTTCCAATCTTCAAGAAGTATATGAGGAAAAGTGCAAACCCTAAGGGGCACTTGAAGAGATTTATTGTGAGCCTTGGGGCCCATTGCAACGACAAAAAGTTGAGGTTGAGGGAATTTTCAAAGTACTTGACAGAGAAATCGTACGTGTGTTATTCCTACCTGGCCCTAGGCAGAGTTGATTCCTGGGAGGAATTGCATGTTTTATTCGTATAAAAGTTATTCTTAGCTGAAGATGAGTTTACACTCACGCAACTAGCGTGTGAGAAGCAAAAGTCAGGGGAAGATGTTGTGGCCTATATTAGGAGGTTTCATGAGTGCTCTCTAGAGGTAAGAGAGGAAATGCGAGAGGATAAACTTTTGCAAGTTTGTGGAGTTGCTACCTGAATATATTTGCCACTTGATCAATGAAACATATGAGGGTTCATTCATAACATTCTTGAAATAAATGAGTAATATCACCTTGGTGGTCAAGACCATATTTCCCCTGCGTACCTTGTCAAGATTGCTGCTAAGGCCAGCGGTTGCCTTAGGGAAGGGAGTACCCTCGAGGGTCAATTATGCAGACGATGGGGGTAAGGGGGAAAGAAGTGGCGACCGAGGAGGTAGAAGAGGTAGAGGTAACAAAAGAATATTTAAGGGACAAGAAGATACCTTTAAGTTACCTTGCACAATGGAACAAGCCCTGAACCTATATGATCTCATGGTTCGTGACAACGTCTGTAGGCCAGTCAACGTTAGCACGACGCAACTTCCCCTAGAAGATAGAGAGAAACCACATTACTGTGCACTTCATAATATAGTGAATCACCCAACCAAGGTATGTTTCTCGCTAAGGAAGTTGATTTACCATCACGTAAAAGAATGGGGACATACAGCTGCCATAAGCTAATGTGAACGATAATCCTTTACCAGGTCATGGGGCCATATAGCCAGCGCTTTTGATGAAGAGGCTAAATTACTGATGGTGTAGTGGTTCGAAGAGAATGACTTTGAAGAATCTCTGGAGGAATTTACTTTCGAGTTATCTCACCTTCAATTGGAGGATGAAATAGGGAAAGAAGATGAACAAGAAAGAGAAGAGTATGACCCCATCGAGGGACTAAGTAGGTAGATGGAAGACTGCTCTTTGGAGGAGGTAAATGCAGTGATAGCCTACGATAAAACTGCATATAGATATGTAGTGGAAGTCTATGATCTAGAAGAGGAACAAACAGACGCGTGGATTGAATGCGCAGCGGTTGCTCGCTCGCCAAAGTTCGGCTGGTTCTTTCATTAGGTTGGGCTCCCCGCGCATTCACGATTGGAAGTTATGCGAGCCATCTTAGAAATTACAAAGAAGAATATGGCGTCGCACTTGAAATGGAAAAGACCTATGGAAAACCTCATAAAAATGTACCTCTCTGAAGTCACATTCTTAGAAGCTGATAAACTAATAAGGTATGCCCATAACAGATCTTTGTATGTTAGAACGTTTATGAATGATTGTGTTTTCTCTCCTGTATTGTTGGATGGGGGAGCGTCCATCAACATTATGCCTATTAGGTCCTTTTACGCCACTGGCCTGTCAGAGACGAGGATAGTACCTCATTCATTGGAAATATTGGGGTATGACAATCAATTGTCCAAATCTGTGGGGTATGTCAGTATAGGTATCACATTGGGGATTATCACTTCCCACATCAAATTTCATATCATGAACTGCGAGTCGTCGTACCACCTTCTAGTCGGTAGGGTATGGATGCACAACCATGGGCTAGTACCCTCTACTTATCATCAGTTCTCTAAGGTGAACATAAAAGGCAAGGAGGTGGTGATATGAGTGTCCAAGAAACCCTTCGTAATGGAGGAAGCTCATATGGTGGACGCTACCTTTTACATAGATTTAACAGAAGAATCCACCGCGATATCAAGATATACTGGGGGAATACGGGTCCCGACCACCCAAGAGAGGGTACGAGCGTCCGCTCGAGCGGTGGTGGCTTACGAAGAAGAGTGTGATTTCGATGCAGCAAGTCCTCATAGTCTATCGAGGCAGCTCTGGGACTGAATGACTCCGGGCATTGATCGAATTCAGCACCAAGACCAGACTCAGATTGTTTTTAGTATGCATACTGCGGGGGAGTTGGACGATAATTGATGGAAGTGCCCCTTTAAAGAAGAGGTCTCTCGACAGTGCAAGAGGGTAGTTTTTCCTAATGGATGAATTATATACAAGTTATGAAGGTGTGAGAGGGCATCTAAAACTATAGATGATGAGGCTGGCCCAGTTTATTAATGTTTTCTAGTGGACAACCAGGGGCAGTGTTTGGTGATTGATAATTCTAAAGTTCAGGACTTTGTTGAAAAAATTCATGAAGAACCGGAGTACTTGAAGGATAGACCCAGGTCGTAGATACAGTAATTAGAGAAAATAGACCTGTCCAAGGAATGTTATGATATTAATCCTATCTTTATCTCGAAGGACCTAGAAGGGGTGCCTCGAGAGGATATAATGAAGTTGCTGATTGAGTTCAAGGATATCTTCGCACGGAAGAACATCAAACACGGAGGTGAGTTTCCATAAGTTGAATGTTTTCCATCAGCTATCCCAGTAAAGCAGGCCACCCAAACGTACAAGGAAGAATTGGAGCTGAAGATCAAAGAGGAAGTTCAAAGACTGCTTATAGGCGACTTCATAGTCCCAATCTAGCACCCGATTTTTCTTTCTTGTATTGTGCCCATGGGAAAGAAAGATAAGAACCAGATCAGAATTTGCGTGGACATTAGGAACTTGAATCGACCATGCTCGAAAGATGAATTCCCACCACCTTCCATAGATATCTTGATCGACACAACTGCGGGCTATGAGATGTATAGCTTCATGGATGGTTATGCAGGATACAATCAGATAAAGATGGATTCGATCGACGTGGAGAAGACTTCCTTCCGAACACCTTTGGGTAATTTTATATACACATTTATGCCTTTTGGGTTGAAGAATGCTGGAACCACTTATTAGAAGATAATGATGGCTATTTTTCAGGATCTTTTCCACCAGACCGTGGAATTTTATGTTGATGATCTGGTAATCAAGTCCAAGAAGAGGGAGGCACCTCGATGACTTGAGAAGAGTGTTCACTCGATGTAGGATATGAAAACTAAAGATGAAACCCCTCAAATGGGCATTCAGGGTGACGAGCGAGAAGTTCCAGGGCTTTGTGGTAAACCCACACGGGGTCCAGATGGACTTGGACAAGCGTCGGGCCATTATTGATATGCCAAGACCAAAGACAACAAGAGAGATGAAAATTTTCCTAGGAAAAGTCTCCTACTTTAGTAGGTTTGTTCCAGGGGTGGCCGAGGTAACAGACCCACTGATGGAGTTGCTAAGAAAGCGCGCGAAGTCATTATGGGAACTGAGGAACCAAGATGCCATGGACAAGCTGAAAACACTCCTTACTTCCCCTCAGACGATGATCCCCCCGAAGGCAGGTATCCCTTTATATATATGTAGAGGGGGATTGAAGGTAATCCTGAGATTAGCGATAGTTACCCCATTGGCAATAGTGTTTGGGATTAAAAAACTGAGGCAGCTTAGCATGGCAACTCAGTGAGGCAGCTTAGTGTGGCAACTCATACTTTAGCTTGTTTTGTTAGTCATATTATATCTTTGTTTATATTGACTATAATCTATGATGGTTATAATGATGTAATGATAATAATAATGAGTTTTAGTGTGAGGTCAAATGGTACTCGCGATAGATCAGGCTTGGGTGGGCTTGTAAGAGCTTTCATGCTCTATCGAATGACATCACCGTGGGAACTTTAGAGGGACTTGGTATGTAGGATTGAGAAGTGAGTCACCATTGGGGCTTGTTCGACCATCTTAGATACACCTGATAAAACACCGAAGGACCCTTACCGTAGAACCTCGGGTGGAGCAGCTTGGAGTTCCATCGCGCATTGAGTTGTGAGCCAAACAACCCATTACTTAATGTCACATCCACTTTATCTGATGTCACTAACCAGCTAGGTAATGTCAGACCTGCACTTGAGTAAACCACCATGGTATTTGGGGTTGTCAGATAGTTGGTGACCCACCTTTGTGACAACAGCCCCCTGGCACATAGTGGTTAGGCAAAAGGCATGTCTTTGCATTTAATGTTTATGACATGGAAACAACTAGTGCATCAGGTATTTAATATTTGTGACAAAAAGTATGAGGGATGTCTTTCATAGGCATTAATGGCGGAGTTGCCTCGGGGGTGCTGTGGGAGGCTATTTCAGGAACCCAACCACCTCTAAGGAAGGGATGATCTTTTTGAGAGTTCAAAAGTTATTACTAGAGAGTTATTACAAACAAGAGGGTTTACTCATCAACCATTGTCATTTATTGCGAATCTTTTTAATACTTGATAGAGATTATTGAGGGTGGTTGGTGTGTTTGGCTGTCAGCTAAGGTGTATCTAGGGTGCTTACTTCTCTCTCCCTCTAGCCAAGCTACTTGTAAGTTCATTACTACCTTCTGAGTTATACAAGAGAGATCTGTGAGCTTAAACTAAATCTATCTTTATTGAGTAATGTTTGAATGTCCTATGGTTAATCAATAGTGTTGTTATTTAACTTATCATTACTTTACTCAAAGGGGGTAACGCCTCCATCTTATCTAAACTACCCTCTTACAGTCTATATCTTACATCAACTAAATGATCTGTTGGTGCACTATTATCCCAGGAGATGGATGGTATAGAAAAAACTTTTTATTACTTTAGTAGAATCATACATAGGCCTGAGGCTAGATATACTAGTATTGAGAGGCATTGTTTATCCCTTGTCTTTGTAGTATAAAAACTTAGGCACTACTCACTTTCATTCATAGTCCATATTGTCACTAGATGTGATACCATAATGTTTTTGCTTGCTAGAACTATACTAATAGGCAGGGCAACCCGGTGGTACTTAATCCTCTCGGAGTATGATCTCAAGTGGGTAGTCCCTCTACCTATCAAGAGCCAAGCTTATGCTGATTTGTTGTCCATCTTCCCATTGGGAATGTTCGAGCCACCAGTGGAGGAGCTCCCAGGTGATGATCTTTAAGCCAACTTCATAACAGCCAGCCTACACGAGTGGATCATGGATCTTAATGAATCCTCGGTCAAAAAGAAAGGATGAGCTTTGTTCATTCTCAGAAAGAATGGCAAAGTGATTTGATTATCCTATAAGTTATAGTCTCAATGTTTGAACAAAAAAATTGAATATGAAGCACTGGTTTTGGGGCTGCTCGAGGCCCTCTGAAGAGGTATCCAAGTCCTAACAATAAAATGGGACTCCAACTTGGTGGTGAAACAGGTAACCGGTGAATTCTATTTAAAGCACATAAGTCTGGAGCCTTATGAAATGATCATACAATGATTTCTCGGGCAGTTCAAAGTGGTAAAAATCAAAAGACAACCCTGAATGATGAATTGGCATGTCGATGCTTATGCTACCATTAGCTAGAAGATTTCCCTTGAAGGGGAGTCAACAGTCATATGAATCACAAAGAGGATAGCTCCCTCGATCGTGTCGGAGATGTTGCCCATAGATGACAAAGATGATTGGAGAGGAGAAATTAAAATTCAAATGGCAAGAGGCAAATTACCACTAAGCCTAGTTTATCCGGTGCAGTATTTTGTTACCAGTGGCAACTTATTCTATAAAAAAGGTGGTTGGTTATCCATATGTGTAGACCCCAAAGAAGCAAAGAGGAGACTAATCAAAGTACACGAAGACAACTGTGAGACCACTGAGATCCCCTTGTATAGAAGGATCCAACATGAAGGGTAGTTTTCTCCATTGATGAAGCGAGACTGCGCGATGATATAAAGAAAGTATGCAAAATGTTATCTATTTTACCGGGTAGTAGAGTGAAATTTCATCGATCAACCTTATGAATGAAGGTAGTCGTATATGTATCTGCTAGTGGATGGAGTAATGCCAATAGACAAAGAAGATTCCATGAAGGTGAAAAGTCGAGCACCCAGGTATTTTTTCCAAGAAGGGCAGTTGTATCGACGGGCCTATCATAACAGGCATCTAAGGTGCATCAGAGGGGAGGAGGCTGAAGAGGTACTGAAGCAAGCCCACGAGCCGACACACATCGAGGGAGCCAAACTCCATAATAAACTCATGGCCTTGGGATATTACTAGCCTATAATGGAGAAAGACTCAACTAAGTTCATTCATAAATGAAAATCTTGTCAACTGCACGGAAATATGATCCACGTTCCTTCAGTGGATTTACATTCTCTCTCTATGCCTTTCCCATTTCACACATGGGCGTTTGATCTAGTAGGGGAAATTGACCCTTATTTAAGTGGAAATATTTGGATGTTGGTTGCCAATGAATGTTTCACGAAAGGGGCAGAGGCCATACCGCTGAAAAGGGCCATAGTGTGGATAGTGGCTCAATTCATGAAAGAGTGAATCATCTGGAGATTCGGCATCCCGAATGTGTTTTTATTAAATATTGGCACCCCTTTCATGAATAGTGAGGTAAACATGTTAATAGACAAATACTCTATCATCCGCCATAAGTCAAAAGTAGCATACCCAAAGTGCAATGGGCAGGCAAAAGCCACTAATAAGACTTTGTTGAATATTTTGGCAAAAATGTTAGAGGATTTCCCGAGCACATGGGATGACAAAATCCCCAAAGTACTGTGGGCCTATCGAACAACAAAGATTGAAATGACGGTGTATACTCCATTTTTCATAGTTATAGGGGTAGAATCTATTCTACCAGTTGAGCTCGAAGTACCTTCTGCCCTCTATAACTTGCGAAGTACCATGCTCCCTCATAGCCAGTACGTCCAACTTATAGTGCTAGAAGAGCATCAGGACAATGCAGTAAGGCACTTTGAGATGTATAGAAAATAGTTGTCCAAATCTTATGACCATATGGTGAGGCCAAGAAAGTTCAAATAAGGGGACCTGGTTCAAAAATCATGCACGAGGCACATCAGGGGTTCTTCATTCCCTAAGTTTGAAGGCTACTAGGAAGGACCCTACATCGTTCAAGCAACTCATGATTTCGGTTATTGCGTGATATCCAAAGTGGAAGATGATGTTACCTTCAAGCTAAATAACAAGTGGCTGAAAACCTATCATGTGTAAATGTGTAAGAGGGTAGTTTAGATTAGATGGAGGAATAACCCCTTTTGAGTACAGTAATGATAAGTTAACCAGCAGAGTTATTGATTAATTACAAGACACGCAATCACAACTTAGTGAAGATAAACTCGGTTTTCACTCACAAATCTCTCGTGAATAACTCAAAAGAAAAGAAAGAAACTCATAAATAACTCATTTAGAGGGAGAAAGAAGTAAGCGTCCTAGATACACCTTGGCAAGCAACCAAACACCACAACCACCCTCAAAGATCTCTGTCAAATATTAAAAGCTTTCTAATAAATTATAATGGTGGGTGAGTAAACTCTATGGTTCATAATAAATTTCTCTCTGGTGTATATTCTCCCCAGTAATAACTTCTGAACTCTCAAAAGGAACATACTCTTCCCAGAGGTGGTTGGGGTCCTTAAATATCCCCCACACCACTCCCAAGATAACTCAGTCATTAATAACACATCCCTTAAACTTGATGTCACAAACATTAAATGATTGATGCACTAGTTAGTTCCATGTCATAAACATTAAATGCCAAAACATTCCTTTTGCCTAACCATTGTGTGTCAGTTGGCTGTAGTCATAGAGGTGGCTCACCAACTATCTAACAGCCCCAATACCATGATGGTTTACTCAAGTGAAGATTTGACATTTCCTAGTTGACTAGTGACATCACCTAGAGTAAATGTGACATGAAGTAGAGGGTTGTTTGGTTCAACATTCAAAGACTTTTGGTATTTTATGAGGTGTATCTAAGATGGTCAGGACAAGCCCCAATGGTGCCTCACTTCTCAATCCTCTAAACTAAGTCCCTCTAAAGTTCCCATGGTAAGGTCATTCGATAGAGCATAAAAGCTCTCCCAGGACCTGCCAAGCCTAGTCTCTCTTGAGTACTGTTCGACCTCACAATAAAAAATCTTTATAACAGTTACAACTCATGGTTAATATCAATAAAGAGATACAACAAGGCTAAGTAAAATAATAAAACTAAAGGATCAATTCTCTGGGCCATCTTCTTCGTTGGAGATCCCTCTGGGCTGCCACGCTTACCTACCTCACTTTGAGCTACATCACTGCCTTACTGAGATGCATCACTTTGAGCTGCAATGTTGCCTTACTGAGTTGCATCACTTTGAGCTACAACGCTGCCTTACGGAGATACCTCATATTGAGTTGCCTCATATTGAGCTGTCTCACTGAGCTCCATCACTTTGAGCCATAACGTTGCATTAATCTCAAATGCTGTTATTAATGGGGAAATTATCTCTAAACTCAAGATTACCTTCAAGACCTTTCTACATTTTCCCCTTCGTGTACAGATTTATTTTGGGAACAAGAAATGTCTGCACAAAAAACTTATCAATTCGATAAACCTTCTCTGTAGGAAAATTATTTGACATCTTTTCTTTTGTTACAACCACTGCTTTTAACGCCTTTAGGAAAAAGTAAAATTCTCTCTGGTGTACCTGAGTCGAATCGTTGCAACTTATTGGAATTTGGAGAAGGGACATCGCAACTTTTACCTATTACTGAGCCTCAACCATTTTACCTTGACTATTTGAAATTCTCCCGATGGACATGTAGACTTTCTTAAATACCCGTTTTGTCTATGGGGAGATGAAATTATCCCATTTGTGTTGTTGCGACATATAGTTGTAGGCCATGATTTTTTTCCGTTAGGACTACCCCAATTCGTTGAGACATGTGAAATTCTCCCTTGTAAACTAATTGCTAGTAAATTCTTTTTATTTGAAGGTACTACTTTATTTGGTCTCCGTCGCGTCGTCATTTCATTATGTTTGAAAAAGGAAGAACATTCTCCCTAATGTACCAGAGTCTCATTTGAACAACGTTTGGACTTGTGGCGAGGGGACATCGTAGATTTTTTTTGGACCATTGAGACAGCTTCCTCATTGAGAGTTATTGGATATGTCTGAAAAAAATTATGGCACCAAAACTCAGACTTGCCTATGAAGAAAACCCTTTCTATTCCCCATGCATCACTTTATTAATGACGTCGTGCTATCTTTTCAAATGTCAGGACACTTCCCAAAGTTCCACGTGTCCATTTGAAATGATTATAGGCGGCTTTGCACGTGTGTTAGTGGAAAAACTCAAAATATGAGTTTTAAGGGATTGCAAACGTCTATTTTTAAAAAACACTTAGCCATTTTCTTCTTTGTCTTCTTAAAACTCCCAGAGCCTTTTTTAGAAAGACTTAACTCGCCATTATTAACAAGGTTTTCTCTAGTTCTTTGCCTTTCATCACCACTTGCAGTTGTATTCCTCCATTTCCGTGCCCCTCTCCACTTATTTAAGCTTTTCTTCTTCCACCATTTAGTGTTTTGGCCTCTTCTAGCGCTCCCAGTGCACCCACCACCAGTGCTCTGCCTATAACAACCTTGGACACCGCTGTGTTAGTGGCAGCACGCCAAGAACAATTGTGTTTTTATCGTTGTTCTACTATCTTTGGAAAAGATGATGAGTTCTATGAGGGGTCCAGGACTTGTCATTTTTCAGCCATGTATGAAGACCAAGATTCCACTTCTTGGGGATATTTTCCTCTCGAGGGTATAATGTAGTTCCATTTTGACAGAGGTGACTTCCCTTGGTCCCATATTGATTTCGAGGGACCAAGTGGATCCCCTTCGCACTTTGCTGCTTGAAACTCGTTTATGCATGCCACTTATTCTGATCTTCTTTCCATGGTTGGTCTCCATCGAGCTTCTTGGTTTAGGTAATTTACTCTTTCTAAACACAATGTTACTTTTCAAATCTTTTTCTCCTGTTGGAACATTACAACACACAAGTTCATTACTTCGTGGGGAGAGTTCACCGTTACACTTGAGGATGTTTGCGAGCTACATGGGTTTGAGCCCGTAGGAACTTTAGCTTATTATGATGAGGCTTTGGATTCTGAAGTGATAAAGTCCCGAGCAGACTTAGATCAAATATGTAGGAGATGTATCATTAATTCCAACAAGGAAACCTTTACTCCCCTTATAAACTACTTCTATCATACCAACCCCATAGCTGAATTTAGCCCGAGCAAAGTTACGTCTCTTGAGTTGTCAGCCTACAAACTTGTGATTCTTTGTTGTTTTATCTTGCTTGGCAAGCCCCATGATCAACCATGCAAATACTTGATTAATATGTCTATCCGTTTGGCCAGGGGGTATAATCTTCCTCCGGATTCCATGGCCCTAGGGTCAGTTTATACATGGTTATATAATACCCATCTACACATTGAATGGTCCTTGGGCCGATATAACTTGGCCAATTTTGCCAATTCCATCATTCTGGCTGGTTTTCTTTACTTACGCTTTCCCGATATATTTGCTACTTTCACTCCCCTTCGTGATGGGGTAATCATCAAGCCCCATCACCTTTTTTTCTTCCGCAAGAAATAGAGTAGCAATGAGCTTCTGGGCATTTTTGACAAAATAAGATGCTTCGTGATGATGCCTTATAGTGAGGATTCTTTTGACCATACTTGGGATTTTTTTGTGCTGTAAATAGGGTGGTGGGGCCTACCTCGGAGGATGTTATAACGAAGGACCCTTCATTTTCCGTGGTTTTGGCTTTGACTCCTAGCTATCTGCCCTCTTACACTAACTGGGGATATACCTCTAAAAATTTCAACCCCAACCATTGTAGCTGTCAGTTTGGGTACGACCAAGGGGTTCCTCGGCCAGTATTTCAAGATTATCACCCCAAGACATCTTTTCATAAGGCCTGTGCCTTTTACACCATGTCAGCTGCTTCCATGATCTGCTCAGCCATAAGTGGTTGAGTTACCATTCCTGCACTTTCTAGGAAGGGGGATGTAACCAGTGATTTTATGATGAATTATTCGCCCAGGAAGATAGCCAAAATTTGTGACTTCATCCAAAGTACCCCAGTCTACCCCGCCGCTAAGATTTTTGCTTCCTTGGAGCTGGGGCTGAAGGGGAATTCCATTCAGGGAATTGAGTTCCCACTTAGCCAAACACCGAAGGAACCCCCCCCCCCCCTCCCCCCCTAGTGAGCTTCCTCCATATTTCCCAACAATCCCTGTTATTGCACCCAAAGACAAAAAGGCTTCAATGCCAAAACCTCCAACTAGCGGTACTTCTGCCATTTCATATTCTGGTGAAGGTCCCTCACAACCCCTCTCCCAAAAATCAAAGAAGACTAGAAGTGGGGCCTCTTCGAAGCCTAAGCTCCCACACAAATACAAATGCCCTATAGATACTTTTCCCATTGTCTCCATTCCTCCCAATACTTATGTGCCTCGGGAAGTACGTGAAGCAATTAGAATGAAGGTTGAACATCTTTAACAAATATTTTGCCAAATTATGCCCTCAGTTCCTCCTGCTAATTCATTTCCCACTATCGTGCTGAATCCTACCGAAGGGACTTCATGAAAAAAAGGGGGACTTCAGGTGCTAGTGCCTATAGTAAAAGGAAGAAGACTTTAGGAACCAAGGCAATTAAAATACAAGCCTCTGGAGTTCAACCTACAACGGTTGTCTCTACTCCTAGGCATTCTACTTCTCCTTCCCCTGGTGCAGTTATACCAATTTATAATAGTCCTGAGACTACGGTAGATTTCAATGAGAGGGATTCTCCTCACTCATCTTCCCGAGCTTCGCCCATTATCGTACCCTCACATTCTTCTTCTGATCATGAGGTTAGTCTTTCCACACTTAGTTGTTTATAACTTGGTGAATTTTCTTCTCTTTTTTGACACTTGTTCTTTCTTTCTTGTTTTCATCAGGAGGTTGGTGAAGAAAGGTCTTCTCCTTTGTTCAATCCTTTGTGGGAGGATGATTTGGTGGATCTACAACTGAATCATCTCATCCCCGTTCGCCCATGATAGGTCTTACCTACTCTCACAATTTGTCCCCCCAAGGGGTGAAAGATGCTGCTGCGGGGGGTGATAATGTTGAATTTGTGGTAATCTCTTCTCATAGATAACTCCCCCATCTTCTTCTGAATAAAAACCTTAGCTCGAGGTTCTTCTGGCCATTGTTCCAGCTGCAGAAAGTTCCCCCAAGGTCTAATGTTTTTTTCCTCTCTTCCCCCCCTTTTTTCTGTTTACCACGCTGAACTTTAATATATTGGGATGCCTTAGGTCGAAATGGCGTCTTTATTATCTATCATTCTTCTTCCTTTTGCGTTGATGAGACCCATAAATGCAATTCCCCTCTTCAGTACCATAACTAAGGCAAGTAAAACTTAGAGATATTTCTCCTTTCTTCTGTACTTATTCCCCATTTCTAACACTTATCTTAATTTTTCCACTTTTGTCCAGACCTTATCCCATCAACTTATCTTGGTGGTCTGCCTATTCCCAAGGCCAGCGTTGATTTTTTTGCCCGACGTGGTGGTTCTTCTGCATCCACTACACTTAGAGCATCCTTTGGAGGTCAAGAAACTTCTCCAACTTATACTACTCCCATGTTAGCCTTAGTACCTTTTATTGGCGTAGGAGCTTCAACACACATTGAGCTTTCCATCGTTGGGGGTTATATGGAGGTTTTTGAAGACACATCTTTGCCTTCCAGAGTTCCCCCCTTATAGCTTCCATGGCAGCTCCCATTATGACTCCAGCTATTGCTGAGGTATTTCTCTACTTTATCTTCCTTTATCATTTTTTGTCCTTTACTTGGCAATGTATAATCTAGAAAAATCCATTTCTCAAAGATTCAAACACCACCGGTAACAGTGACTTAATAATGAAAACCACTCGTTAAGATTTGTTTTGTAATATCCACCTCTAACGGTGACACCCATAACGATGACTTAACAATGGCAACCACTTGTTAAGATTTTCGTTAAACTCCACCAATAACAGTGACTTAACAATGATAAACACTTGTTAAGATTTTATCAAAACTCCACCAATAACGGTGACTTAACAATGATTAAGATTTTTGCCAAAACTCCACCAATAACGATGACTTAACAACGATAAACACTTGTTAAGATTTTCGTCAAAACTCCACCAATAATGGTGACTTAACAATGATAACCACTTTTTAAGATTTTTTTTCGCAACATCCACCTCTAACGGTGACACTCGTAATGGTGACTTAACAATGACAACCACTTGTTAAGATTTTTGTCAAACTCCACTAATATCGGTGACTTAACAATGATAAATACTTATCAAGATTTTTGTACTCATTACCTATTTTAACTCCCCCATCCCCTTCGCCTACTACCTCGCCCCATCGGGAACCAGCTATTCTAGAAGATTCTAGTCCTAATGACCAGGGTTCCACAATGGATACTGAGGCTGATAGCGAGTCTGGTTGTGAGATTCCTCCACCTACATTATCTCCCTATGAGTTTTACCTCATGGTCCTTAAATATTCTCCTCATTTGTCTGCCAGCCACCATTTAGTTATCGAACAAATTACCATCAATCATCTAGAGACGTTCACTATTGAATGCCTTCGTTCGAACATTCCAGTGATGAGCCTCAGACTTCAAGGAATGTCCATAGTTGTCGTGTATCTAGTTAGCACCCCTACTTCCAATGTCACTAGGCCCCTACTCAATCTATTTATGGGCTATTTAAAGGATTTAGGTAGAGATGGCATTCAATTCAAATGGCTGATTAGACATTTGAAAACTCTAAAGAGACAACAGTTGGAAGGTCAGAGGGAACTGCTACTGCAGCATCGAGAGTCCCAATGAACTGAGGGAGCTAGACTGGTCGAGCTAGCATCCCTACTAGAGGTTGCTGATAAGAAGATAAAGGTCCTCTAAGAAACTCTTCGCGTAGTAAATATTGAATGGGAGGAGATCCTTATCGAGTGGTCACAAGTTTAAACTAGGGTGAATGTTTCTATTAAAGTCGAACGGTCATGCCTGTCAGCTTCTTCGGGGTTGCCTAGGGACTTTTTGCTGCTCTAGACCCGTGGTTCCTCTTGGGCTAGTGAAAATAGTATTTTTATTTTTGTAGGTTTTCCTTTATGTAATTCTTGGGCAATAGCTCCCAATTGTGTAATGTCCCAATGTTTATGATTGAGAAGAAAAAAGTGTTTGTATATTTTTTCTATGCCTTTTCATTGTGCTATGACTGCTTTACATAAGTTACCAAACTCTGTCATTTTTCATCTTTATTCAGATTGAAATAAAAGACATCCTTTTTAGGAACGACGACTTGTACATTCATAACAAAACCAGTAGATACAACGGTGATCCCAATTTAATTACTCATACATGATAGATCTTCAACCATTTATTATTAATCTCAAACGATTTATCTTCTTCCATCTAAGAAATTAAGCAATAAGCTGAATCATGAGCCTCCATTACTCTTAATTTGTTGCAAACTTGGGTAGAGGAAGACCCCTGATGTGCTTTGCTACTTCCTTTAAAATAAGATCTCCCTCCATGAACTTCCTTAGTCTCACTAAGTTGTCATATGCTCTTGAAATCTACTTTGTGTACATTTGGAAGTGTTGCATCATATTGTCTCTGTGTTGGTCCTATGCTTTCAATTGGACATGTCTATTATGAGGGAGCTACTACTTCACAAGGTATATCGGGGTGAGGGAACTTCCAACTCCACTAGAAGGATTGCCTCATCCCCATAAACGAGGGAGAATGGGGTGTACCCCATAGGCTTCCTCTTCGTCATGCGATAGGGCCATAACACTGCTGGGATCTTTTCATCCCACGATCCTAGAAAATCCTCCATTATTTTAGCCAAAATTTTGACCAATGTCTTTTTCGTTACCTCGACTTGTTCGTTCCCCTTCGGGTATGCCACCATTGAGATATGATGAATAACAGAGTATATATCCATCGATATTGTTACTTCTCAATTAATTATTATAGTTTTGTTATCAGAGAGAATAACTTTTGGAATCTCAAAACGACAAATGATATACTCCCTGATAAAGTTGGCTACTACTCATGCACTTGCTCTTCTCAGTGGTATTGCCTCGGCCTACTTCGTAAAGCACTCCGTTACGACTATTGTCCAAATCGTCCCTCTTGAAGAAGGGTTTATTGCCCCTACAAGGTCAAATGCCCAAGTGTTGAAAGGATACAGAGTTTTTAGGGAACGTAGGTCCACCGATGGGGCATGGATCATATTTCTATGTAGCTGGCAAGATTTACACTTTCGAACAAACTCTGTGGAGTCTTTTTCCATCATTGCCCAATAATAGCCCAATGTCATCAACTGATCGTACAACTTTGCCCCTCATATGTGAGCTGGGTTATGAGTTTGTTTTAGGACTTCAGTTGCCTCTTTCTTTGTGATACAACATAATGGCCTATTGAAGTACCCTCTTCGATACAGCTGTCCCCCTTCAACATAGAACCTTGGTGCCCTTCTCTTGAGTCCCATCGTGTTAATCATTTCTATTTGGACAACTGCATCACTTATGAAATCAATATAGTGCTTCCTACAATCTAGTTGATCTTCAACGAAATGGAACTCAGCTGCCTCGAAGAAAAGTTGACACTTGTCAGATTTTCATTGTAGTTCCACTACATCTTACTTCATCCTGGGCTAGAAGTATCCCTCTCTTTTAATTTTTATTTAAAGAGGGACTTCAGTTGTTTCGTAGTTCTCTTCGTGTGTTTTCTTTAGTCGTCGTTCTGCTTCTTCTGAATCGACGTATCTTGACAACCATCCTCCTGCGTTCTTGTAGTAGAGGTTTCCCTGATTTGTAAAATATTGGGCCAACTCCCTCAGCCCCAACTATCCTCCTCCAAACTCCAGTTGCTTCCTAATCACTCCCCTTCAGTCACAATCATCTTTCATCGGTAGGATTGACTATACCATAGAGGGAGTTGTTCTCCGTTGGATGACCACCGTAATTGTATCTTCCTTTATAATCATCTTCTGGGCAATAGTGGCAATGGCATCTGGATGGCGATTCATCATTTTGGAATTCCTCATGATCTTTGTCTAATGGAACTGGTTGAGAAGCCTTTGAATGATCATTCTATAAGGGGACAAACTGAGGTGCTTCAACGCACATTACCCATTCACCTGCTAGATTACTAAGTTTGAATCACCCGTGATGCAGAGTGAACGAATTCCCCTTCGAAGGGCCTCCAACAATCCGAGTGCCAATACTTCATACTCTACTTCATTGTTAGAGCAAGGGAAATCTAGCTTGTAGGAGAGACAAATTTCTTCAGCTCCTTTTGAAAGAATAGCCCTTGCTCCTCCTTTCTTTTCGGCCGAAGATCCATCAAACTTCATCGTCCATTCTTACTAATTCACGTCTAAGTGGTTGGCCTATAAATCATCCCTTAGAATTCTTTCTCTAGGTGGCTCAAATGTCCTAGAGGCGAAGATTTCCAAGAGGTCTGAGTATGCTTGAATCTTGATTATGCGAGGGATCACATACTTTAAATCATACTCTAACAGGATGAGGAACCACCTAGCTTCCCTACCGATCAATATAGTTCTTGCCAACAAAAACTTAATGGGATCACATCTTGTTGCAATATGAATTATAAAAGACAACATATAATGTCTAAGTTTTTATGCTACAAAGACTAGGGCTAAACAATGTATTTCCAAACTACTATACCTTACCTCTGGCCCATGTATGATTCTACTCAGATAGTACACTGGTCATTCCTTCCCATCCACTTTTTGGGCTAGCAAAGCTCCAACGGACCTCATGGTGGATGTGAGGTATAGTTGCAACGGTATTCATTCTTTTGGAGGAATCATGGTTTGTTGTGAAACGGGCAACTTCTTTAGCCTGGTAAGAGACTCCTGATGAGATACCAGCCATTTGAACTTCGTGTTCTTTCACAATAATTACATCAACGGGTGTGTTATCTCAGCTAACCCAGAGATAAATCTCCTAAGGCAGGAAAATTTCCTGAGGAAAATCTTGAGTTCGTTCACTGTTCTTGGGCTTGGCATCTCCAAGATTGATCATTGCTTGTCCTGGTCCATCTTCACCCCTTGTCTATCCATAATAAACCCAAGAATTCCAGACTAGTGACCCCGAAGACGCATTTTAGTGGGTTCATCTTCAACATATACTTATTACACCTGACAAATACTTTCTTTAAATCACCTAGATGGGACTCATACTTCTTTGACTTAATGACCAAATCATCCACATAAAACTCCACGAACTTGTGGAAGAAATCATGAAAAATGGCCATCATCGATCTTTGGTACATTGCCCCTTCATTCTTCAGTCCAAACGACATTACTTTATACATGAAATTGCCCAATGGAGTTTTAAAAGTTGTTTTCTATGCATCCATGGGATCCATCTTGATTTGGTTGTACCCTACTTACCCATCCATGAAGCTGTACAACTCGTTCCCAGTCGTTGCATCTATCAAGCTATCAATGGAAGGTGGAGGGAAATAATGTTTATGGCAATCCCTGTTTAAGCCTGTGGAGTCCACACAAATCCTGATTTGATTCTTGTCTTTCTTTCCTATTAGAATGATGTTAGATACCCAAAGAGGTTGTTGTATTATTTTGATGAACCATGTCGTCAACAGACGTTGGACCTCCTCCTTAATATTCAAGTCTAACTCAGGTTTGTATGTTCCCGTTGCTTTTTTGTCTAGAATGGATGAAGGCATAACGTTTAACTTGTGATAACTTAGTTCTTTATCTAACCCTTCCATTTATGTGTACTTCCATGCAAAGACGTCCATAAACTCCCAAATCTACTCAACCAAGGCCTCTTATTTCTTCTCGCTAAGATCCTTCGAGATGAAAATAGTCCTTGGGTCCTCTCCTTCCTTCTCCGGGTTTAGATGCTCTAATTCCTGTACCAGTGGCTTCTGTTGATCTTCCATGTAATCTGGTTCTTCAGTGACATCTTCCACAAACTCTTGTATGTTGCAATAGTCTATCACTATGCATTACCCCCCGTTGATCCACCATAAAGCACTCATATATCGGTTCAGCCTCTTTATCAGTTTCTTAGATTGCCCTTTCACACCATTATAATCCATACACCACCTTTCCTTTTTTGGTAACAATCTTCTTGCACTGCCTGTTGCAACTTCCTTCCTCTTCTTTTCCCTAGAAGCTTCAGCAACTCTTTCTCCTATAAATCGACTCAGCACACCTTGTCATTGTACCTCATGCTTTATCGGATCCATTATGGGCCTCACCTTATATTTTTGATTCTTTGAGACCTTCTGGGGTCGAGGAACCACATGGTGGGGCTTTTTTTCTATACTTTATTGCCCACCATATCTCCCTATTCACCATTCACAAGTCCCATTCTTTCCTTGATTGAGGCAACCCATGCTCCCTTCATTCGCCTAGTTTAGACTTTGACTTCCTCCTCTAACTCTGTATAGAATGTTGCGTCCACTAAGTGGGCATCCTCAACAATGAAGGGCTTCTTTGTTGCCCTAATAGTGATCTCAGTTCGCTTTATATTGGCCTCGGCGCATTAATGATATGTCAAAGGAACTAGACCCTAGTTATGGATCCACACCCTTCCTATTAACAAATGGTAGGAAATTGCAATTTTTATTACATGGAATTTAATATGATAACTCAAATTTCCAATAACAATCCCCACATTCACATATCTGATGGATTTTCAAGTCTGGTTATCATAACCAGAGATCACTAAAGGCGTTGGCACCAATCTCTCTTTACGAATATTGGTTGTGTGGAAGGATCTAATTGGCATGATGTTTATTGAGGCACCCCCATCCATGAGTACCCTTGCAAAGATGACTTCGTTAATGATGGTTGTTACATATAACGGTCTATTATGAGGAAACCTCACAGCCTTGTCTACATCACTAAATGTGATTTTGGACAAAAAATTATCACCATCCTTGCCATTGGTCCCCTCTATTTCAGCGAGGGGACTGCGTTCTTCCTCATGATATCCAGAATCACTTGAGTTATTTCTAATCTGCTTTCTTTGGGCATCCCCACCTGGTTGAAGAACCAGGTAAACTTGGGGTATCTCGAAACAACACAGTAATCCTAGACTAGATCAACCTCTTCACCATCAACATTGTAGGCTTCCTTGACATCCCTAGTACTTCCTCATCGTAGGCTAATACCACGTGTGCTGGAAGTGGGTTTTTGTTGATATTCTGTGATAGGATTTGCAAAGTCCCAGCTTTCACATGTTTGTCAATGATCTTCCTCAGCGTGAGGAAACTTCGAGTTGGATGTTGGATCTTCCGATGGATCTGTAAATACTTGGGATCTGCCCTTGTTGCCGCATCTAGTTCCTTAATGCGGATGCCTTTAGGTTTATACATAATTAGCCCGACAACATTTCATTATAGTAACTCACAACTTCTTCGACCATGCAAGGCAGTGGTGGTGGGTCTTCTCGATCTTGTCTGAACTTCCTCTTGTTGTCCTTCTACGCTTATTTTCCCTCGACTGTTCCTTCGGCACATCCCACCCATGGGAGCTGGGATCTTCCTCCTATAGGTTCTATCGGTTGTCTGAACATCATGGGCACCACCACAGGGTTCGGTCGTACCACTAGCGAGATGTTCCTTGCTGCCTTGAGGAACGCCATAAAAGTCCCCTGGCGCATCTCATTAACAAGATGGTAGATGTAATCAGGAAGTATTCCTTCCACATAAATCTACAGTAGTTTGGATTCTTTGGCCTCCTCCCTCACATTATGGGACCTTTCCCTGAACCTACGAACGTATGCCACCACATCTTTCCCTAGTCCTTGCTTCTCTCTCCCTAGTTGGGTAAAAGTGAACTTATCTTCCGCCAAAAAGAACTTTTGGATGAACAAAACCTGTATCTCCTCCCATGTGGAAAAACACTTAGGTGATAAGTGATAATACTAAGTATATGCTTTATCAGTTAAGGATTTGGAAAACTTCCTTAACCCGAGTTTTTTATCATTGTAGTGAGCCCACAAATGTTCAACGAAGCCTTTAATGTGATCCTTCAGGTTCCATCGCTTTCCTGTATACTTTTCAATGATAGGAGGAATATAATCTTTTGGATAAGGTTCATCGTTATACTCCTGAGGGTATGGACTCCGAAAGTCATCATAAATCGAAGCCACCTTTCCAGAAGATTGCGAGGAATCTTGCATGATCTTCAGTATCTCATTCTACATTTGTTTTCTCATCTCTTCCATAGCTGATACCGTTGAAGGAACGGTCAGAGGGACCATAGGCGGGGCGCCTGTTGCACCTGGACCAATCATCACAATTGGAACGATTGGTACTCCTGGAGTTCCCACTGTTGGATTCACCATTGTAGCTACTAGGGTTTGTAAAAACTCGTAAAATTTATTCATGAGGAGTGCCACTTGGGCTGGTCCCAACCCAACGCTCGTGGAAGCTTGTGTCACCCTTGGAATGCTTGTCACCGTTTGAACTGGAGGTACCTCTAGTCGAGGGGCTCTGTCCCTTGAGGCCTCCAACTCTCTCACCGCCAGTTCTTCATTGTGTTGAATGTCATAAAAGTTAAGTCTTTGATTAACGTTATATTGTGCCATCCTCCCCAGCAGAGTCGCCAAATTTAAGAGGGTAGTTTAGATTAGACGGAGGAATAACCCTTTTTGAGTAGAGTAATTATAAGTTAACCATCAATGCTATTAATTAATTACAAGACACTCAATCATAACTTAGTGAAGATAAACTCAGTTAGCACTCACAAATCCCTCCTGTATAACTCAAAAGATAATGAAGAGACTCAGAAATAACTCATTTAGAGGGAGAGCGAAGTAAGTATCGTAGATACACCTTGGCAGGCAGCCAAACACCCTAACCACCCTCAAAGATATTTGTCAAGTATTAAAATCTTTGTAATAAATGACAATGGTGGGTGAGTAAACTCTCTGGTTCGTAATAAATCTCTCTCTAGTGTATATTCTCCCCAGTAATAACTTCTGAAATCTCAAAAGGAACATCCCCTACCCAGAGGTAGTTGGGTTCTTTAAATATCCCCCACACCACTCCCAATATAAGTCAGTCATTAATAACTGTGAAAGACATGCCTCAAACTTGACGTCACAAACATTAAATGCCTGATGCACTAGTTAATTCCACATCAAAAACATTAAATGCCAAGACATGCCTTTTGCCTAACCACTGTGTGTCACCAATTTTCTAACAGCCCCAAATACCATGCTGGTTTACTCAAGTACAGATTTGACATTGCCTAGCTGGCTAGTGACATCACCTATAGTAGATGTGACATTAAGTAGAGGGTTATTTGGTTTACAACTCTATGCCCGATGGAACTCAAGGCCTCTTCTCCAAAGGTTCCACATTCAAAGACTTTTCGTAGTTTACCAGGTGTATCTAAGATTGTTAGGACAACCCCAATGGTGGCTCACTTCTTAATCCTCCAAACCATGTCCCTCTGAAGTTCCCACGGTTAGGCCGTTCGATAGAGCATGAAAGCTCTCCCTGGCCATGCCAAGCCTGGTCTCTCGTGAGTACCATTCGACCTCACACTAAAATAATCATTATAATCATTACAACTCATGGTCAATATAAATAAAGAGATAAAATAAGGATAAGTAAAATGATAGAACTAAAGGATCAGTTATCTCGGTCAGCTTCTTCGTTGGAGATCCCTCTAGTCTGCCACTGTGACGTACCTCACTTTGAGCTACATCATTGCCTTACTAATTTGCATCACTTTGAGCTGCAATGCTTCCTTACTGAGATGCATCACTTTGAGTTGCAACACTACCTTACTAAGCTACCTCGTATTGATCTGTCTCACTGAGCTCCATCGCTTTGAGCCGTAATTCTACCTTAATCCCAAATGTTGTTGTTAATGGGCAAATTATCTCTAAACTCAAGATTACCTTCAAGCCCCCTCTACAAAATGTATGTTTTGCCTATACTTTAGTCCATTTCATCGCGTATTGCTAATACTTGTTCGGGAAGATGTCCCTCGTTTAACATAGTGTGAAGTAATGTTTATGGTTAAAAGTCTGACCCATTATTCTTTTGTGTTAGTTATTTTCCTTATTTTGCATGGTGTGACTTACATTAATATAATAGATCAATCTATATTCTAACAAAATAGAAAGGAATAAACATCGAGTGCCATAAACTTTATTTAAATGGAGAAGTGTTGTGATTACATGCGAAAGAAGTCCAAAACAACAAACTATGGGGCATCCAAAAAAAAAGGAAATCAAACAAATATTGCTAAGGGCTATCCATGATAAAATGAAGGTTGGCCGAGCCAAGAAGACTTTGGTGATGCTGAGAAAGAATTTTCTCAAAGCTACTCTGGTTGGAGATAAGGTCGGTGATACGTCATGAATATTGCATTTTCCACCTGCTAATTTATGTATTTTATTGCCCTCTGAGGTACCGTAATTTCTATAATTATCCTTGTTAATAAGACAACCTTCGTTCTATGTGCTAATACTTTATTTGAGGTATTATTGAGCATTTATAGATGTTACGGTACTTAGTGCAAAGTTTCGTCATGTTTCGATAAAGTTTCGTCGCGATTCGCACGTTCGGGGGAATTTTCATAATTTCACACTTCAGTATTTTTGCCTGAAGTATTCACGGAAGTTGTATCCGTCGGCTAAGCTTCGCATGGCCGTTAACGGTTCACAAATCAAAGTCCGAATGAAGGAAACAAGGATCTCTAATCGGAGGAAGAATTAAAAGAAAAATAACAATTTATATAATTCCCCTTGTGTCCCTTTTCTTCTTTATTAACAATTTCACAAATGACATTCATGTCCCTAACACGATTTTGGCAGCATACTCCATGGTCGATTTTGGTTCTTGCCAGGGTTTGGCTCGGGTTTTTGTTTTACCCAAATTCAGAGCTTTCATCCGAAATTGAGCATGGATTTTGAATGTATATTGTTTTGGGACACGAATTTGCATTTCGGGGTATACCCATTTTCAGATTTGTTCATCAATGGTGGGTCATTACCCAAATGGGTCTTCTGTGCAATTTGGGTTCTTGGCAGCTTGGTGGCTGTGAGTTTTTGGCCTTGTGGGTATCCATCTTTGGCCTTTTCCATACACACGCTTTTCACTGTGGCTTTGATGTTGGCCATGGTCGGTCTCGATGTTGTGCATATGGGGATGTTAGTTTGGTGTTGATAGTAACAACGGAGGATGAATTTTAGTGAGTTGTCACTGCCAGACCATTCGATCGGTCCTGGCACCCCGGTCAATCAGCTTTTCCCATTTTACCGTGGCTATGAGACAGTGTACCTCCCCTTTGCCTCGTGGTCGACCAGTTTGATCGCCGTCAACCGAGTCCCCTTATTTTTTCCCTGATTTTGTTGTATCCTATTTCTCCCTTTTTCTATTTCTTTTCCTCTTTTCTTTTATACCATTAATTAGAGACTTATCCACTTATTCCTTCTTTTCTTTTCATTTTTCTTTTTCTTTTCTTTCTTTATTCCAACTTATTATAACAAGAACACTTTCTTTTTCTTTTCTCCTCCATTTGTTTAATTCCTCCACTAATGTAAGTTTAATATTCATCATCACTTTTGCCTACTTTTCTTATCTTTGTTCATTTTTATTCCATGCATTATTTATTCTTTCTTGCCTAGATTAATTAGTGTTAACTTAATTAGCATGCTTTAATTAATTAGTTGTGTTTTATTTAATTTCATTTAATATGTTTAGGGGATAATTTAAATTAGGTTGTGTCGGATTGAACTCACCTAGGTTGGTTTGGTTGCTTTGCTCTGGTAATGGAGTTTTACGGGTTTATTTCGAGTGGGTTGTCCTAGTTATTATGCCTAGGAGATTTAACGGGGTATATCATGTATGCTCCGTACTTACGACCTTGCGTGCGTAATTTTCAAGGTATTTGATGACGCCAAAATCTTATTAGACTTTTATGCGAATTTAGGGGTGTGACAACTCCTAATTTAATTAACTGTCGAAATGAGAATCAATCTTAATAACTCGTTGACCCATGTAATATTTTATACTAATTAACTCGGGTGAGGGATATTCGACGCAACCTATAGTTTTTATTCGCTTTTATACAATTAACGTGTGACACCCCGCCTAATTAAATACCGGGCGATCACTCCTTTATTAAATTAAATCAAGGTAAACAGTTGGTTCATTCTCAGCATCACTGTCGAATAAAAATAATTTTTTTTTCAATTTAACACCCTAAATAATTAAGCTAAGTGTCAAAAACATTTCTCATACGAACTTCCAAGTTTTAATTAAAGAAAAGATTTTATTAATACAAAACAACATTTCTACAATATAGAATCACACCACGATGAACTAAAATAAAACCATACATTCACCAATCGAATGTCAATAATATAAAACTAAAATCATAAACCATCCTGAATAAATCCCATAAAAAATACTGGAATGACTGAAATATAAAAATCCCAACAATAAATGAAATGATGAAAAGGGCGACACGTGCCCAATAAATGAGAGTAATAGGAGTGGAGTCAATAACAGAAGCCGTCTACTCAAATGACCTGCAACTCCCACCTAAGTTGCAACTCGTTCTTCCTAAAGGATCCTAGGCAAGACGCCCCTGTGGCTGGGCACCTGAAATACATACATATATATACAAGGGGGAGAGGGAGAGAAGAAACGGGTCAGAGCCCGAAAGTGTGTGTTATTTAAAATCAGATTAGCAAGTATTTAAATTGATACAGGCCAATGCAACATCATATTAGTTTGCCTCTCTCTTGAGAAATACTCACCTCTCTTCTAATGTGCACTCCTATCGTACTAACCTTCCCAATGGTTCGTTTATCTTAACTTACTCATATGTTTTCAAAACCGAACGACGATAATGTTTTAAAAAGGTTGCTTTTAACTTATAGTACTCCTCTCGTTTTAGCTTCATTAAATTATAAGGTTTCCCAGTGTCTTCTCATACTTTTACAAACCAAGTATTTAATAATTTGAGTCAACAACCAAGTTCTACTTATCAAATCACAGTAGGCAGTTTACAGTTCATAACCTCATATATATATTTACTACTCGTATAATATATATATAACATGGCACCCCAACTAAACTATGGTGCGGGCATACTCTGCTATCCAGTCCCCGTATCGCTCACACAAAGGGAAATACAAGTTCGGAATCACTCTCGAACTGTATTAACATAAACAAAACAACGTTGAGGAGAAGTATAGATTCCAAGTCCAAGAGGTCAGTACATACCCACACGTCTCTTAGGACCGTCCGACTATTAATCTAATAGCCCGTACCTAGGATCTCTATCTTCTAGGGTACAAATCGATATCCCCTAAAAGCAACACAGGATACGATCGTCCCAGCGCGGTAACCTCAGGGATAGCAAGTAGCGCGGGTACGTTTTTTTCACATGGATATAATATATGTACACACAATTATATAAAGGTACCCATTTCATTATATTAATATAGGTTTCTCTCGTAACCCATAGTCATAACATTTATCTTTAAATTCCCATTATTATGATTACATATAAGGTTTCGTCTCTAACCTTAACTCGAAGGGTTTTCTCACTCATTACCTAATACTCGTGGGTCATATCCTTACCAATCTAAAATTCAATAAGTAACTTTATTTAATTCCAACGTAACTCTCTTACGCATCTCGCCCTTAAGTTTCATAAATCTACCAACCTAAAGTCAATATCCAATAATTACCCTTCACGTTGAAGATTAAAGGTTCTAACATTTATCTTTATACTCTACTGGTCCTCAATATCTCCCAAATCATTTTATTTAGAATGCCCAAGGTTTATTGCACGATAAATTAATTCAACTAATTAAACAAGGGGAAAAAGAGTTTGCCAGAAGGGGTCGATCGATCGACGTCTGTGGCTCGATCGATCGAACATTCGATCGATCGACGCTCTAGGTTCGATCGATCGATCGAACAGGTATTTCGATTTCTGCAGAAGTGCAGTTACGGGTTTAACTAATATTCTTCATTCAAATCCATAATTTCCAATAATAATCGTCCCAAAACTTATTCTACAATCATGGTAATATATTCCCAGATGTTTCTAACGTTAAGCATGCATGTAACCATCATTAAACATGATTAAACAACCTAAAATCTCATTTAATCATCAAGAACCCTAAGTTTTCTTAATCTTTGTTCTAATCAGTTTTCTCCAGAATTTCCTTCTAACAAATCATCATAAATTCGTGGGTTAGTCATCTACTTCACATATAAATTTCCAGAATAAGGTTAATATGATTTCTACATGCAAATCCCTATCAAAATTGGGTTTTCTTCCATGGATTATACTCCTAATCATTCCTACACTAACATGATTATTTCACCAACGAAAAATACGCAAGTTAAACACTTGCCTGGGATTTCAGAGGTCTGGTTTCCTGCTGATATTGGTGTGGTTGCGTTCTCCTCCTCGCGATCTACGCGTTGGTGGTGACGGTGGTGCAAAAGGTGGTGTTTTTGGCCTTGAATCACCTTGTAAGGTCTCTCCTCTCTTCTCCAATAGCCGTCTTAGGGTTCTGAATGTTCTAACCCTAAAAGGCTGACTTATATGGCTGCTAAGGATGGCTGAAATTCGTGGGTTTAATTACCCTATTTTGTAAAATTACCAAAATGCCCTCCCGGGTCACTAATTAAGCCTAACAACATCCCGAGACTCAAACTAAACCCCCGGGTACACTTTTCTGACTATCTTGACCCTTCCGGACGCGTTGGCACACTCAAAACGACCATACGGACAACTTATAAAGTATTCACTTTTTAATTAACATCATTAGTCCCGACGTGACACAGGCACGTCCCGACTTAAATTTCCGAAATAGTCATTTAATTCACTTATGACATTCAATATAACCAATATAATATATTACTATGCTCATTAGTAATATTCAACAAGTTTCCCATAATTACTAACTCTAGTCACGTTAATAATTATAACATAATTAATTTCCAGATTTTTTTATTAGATAAATCCCCAAATTAAATATAGCATAAAAATACGGGGTATTACATACTTCCCCCCTAATAACGGAATTTTGTCCCGAAATTCGGAAAATAAGGCATACCTGGTAAAAACAACTCTGGATATCTCTCGCGTATATCTGCCTCACGCTCCCAAGTGGATTCCTCCACATTATGATGTTCCCACTGGACCCGCACAAGTGGAACTATATTCGACCTCAATCTCCTCTCACTGTAATCTAGAATAGCCACCGGTCTCTCCTCGTAAGAGCTGTCCGACTGTAAGTCGATCTCATCTATCGCAATGTGAGTATGGGCCATATCATCCCGAAGATATCGTCTCAACGACGAAATGTGGAATACATCGTGGATGCGATGTAAATGTTCTGGTAATCCCAACCTGTATGCTACCGGCCCAATTCTCTCGATGATGGGAAATGGTCCTACGTACCTCGGAGTCAACTTTCCCTTCTTCCCGAACCTCATCACTCCTTTCATAGGAGATACACGCAACAACACTTGATCTCCCACATCAAACTCCCGGAAGAACCGTTTTGCATCGGCGTAGCTCTTCTGCCTATCTTGGGCTACCTGAATACGACTCCTGATTATCTCAATCCTCGCGGAGGTCTCCTGGATCACTTCTGGTCCTAATAACTTTTTGTCCCCCACCTCGAGCCAACAGGTTGGAGAACGACAAGGCCTGCCGTACAAAGCCTCAAATGGAGCCATGCCAATCGTAAACTGATATGAGTTATTGCAAGCAAACTCTACCAGTGCAAGATGTGGCTCCCAACCTCCTCCGAAATCGAGGATGCACATGCGTAGCATATCCTCCAACATCTGATTAGTACGCTATGTCTGTCCATATGTCTGTGGGTGATAAGCTGAACTCAGTCTCAACTCTGTACCCATAGCCTCCTGAAAGCTTTCCCAGAAACGTGACACAAAAATCTTGTCTCTATCTGACACAATATTCAGTGGCACCCCATGTAATCTGACAATCTCAGCGATGAACAACTGGGCATACTGACCCGTGGTATAATCTATCCTTACAGGTAGAAAATGAGCTACCTTGGTCAGACGGTCTACAATCACCCAGATAGAATCGTGGCCTCGCTGTGATGTAGGCAACCCTGTAATGAAATCCATGGAAATACTTTCCCACTTCCACGCAGGTACTTCCAACGGTTGAAGTAATCCCGACGATTTCTGGTGGTCCACCTTCACCAGCTGGCAAGTAGAGCATTTGGACACAAATTCAGCGATGTCCTTCTTCATCCCACTCCACCAGTACTGACGTCTCATGTCCTGGTACATCTTATCGCCTCCCGGATGTACTACAAATTGGGACCCATGATAATGAGTCATCACCTCATGACGTAGCTCAGCTCCTTCTGGAACCACTAATCTCCCATTAAACCGCAACCCTCCATCCGAACTAACAGAATAGGACTCAGCACCCTCGGCTAGAAGTCGTACAATCTGTTCCTGACAAAACGGGTCTGTGGTTTGTGCCTGTATCACCCTCGTAACAATCTCGGGTGTGACTGTCATCACGGATATAAAAGAACGTGCTACTGCGTCCTGGTGACCCAACTCCTTCCATTTCGCTTTCCAGATGTCCGCTACATCGTCAACCGGTCTACGGCTCAACGCATCAGCAACTACGTTGGCTTTCCCCGGATGATACTGTATTTCGAACTGGTAATCTTTCACAAACTCTAACCATCTGCGCTGACGCATATTCAACTCTCGCTGAGTGAACAGGTACTGCAGTGACTTATGGTCTGTGAACAAACGGAATTTCTCGCCCAATAAATACTGCCTCCAAATTCTCAATGCAAAGACGACCGCAGCTAACTCTAGGTCGTGGGTGGGGTAATTCTTCTCATGCGGCTTAAGCTTGCGGGAAGGAAAAGCTATATCCTTCTCTTCCTGCTGAGGTAGTCCCCCAAGTCCTCGTAAGGACGCATCTGTGTAAACCAAGTACTCTACACCCGGCTTTGGTAAAGCAAGGACTGGTGCTGAAGTAAGCTTGTCCTTCAGCTCGTCAAAAGCCAACTGACAAGTGTCATCCCAAACATATGGTACCCCCTTGCGAGTCAGATTCGTCCATGGACCCGCTATTTTGGAGAATCCCCGAATGAACCTCCTGTAGTAACCGGCTAACCCCAAGAAACTACGTACTTCCGTCGGTGTCGTGGCCTGCCCCCACTCCCTCACCGCTGACACTTTGCTCGGGTCAACTGCTATCCCCTGCTCAGAAACAACATGGCCCAAGAATTGTACCTCCCTCAACCAGAATCCACACTTCTCGTACTTAGCATACAACTGATGCTCTCGTAGAGTCTGAAGAACCTGCTTCAAGTGTTCAGCATGATCCTCCTCGGAGTGTGAATATATCAAGATATCATCTATGAAGACGATAACGAACTGATCCAAGAACTCTCTGAACACTCGGTTCATTAAGTCCATGAAAACGGCTGGGGCATTTGTGAGTCCAAACGGCATCACCCTGAACTCATAAGACCCATACCTCGACAAGAAGGCAGTCTTTGAAACATCCTGCTCTCTAATCCTTAACTGATGGTACCCCGACCTTAGATCTATTTTCGAAAAGAAAGTTGCTCCCCTCAACTGGTCGAATAGATCATCGATTCGAGGCAACGGATATTTATTCCGTATTGTGACCTTGTTCAGCTCCCAGTAGTCCACACACAATCTCAGTGAGCCATCTCTCTTCTTTACAAATAAGACTGGAGCGCCCCACGGTGAGGTACTCCTACGAATGAAACCCTAACCTAATAGCTGCTCAATCTGATCTCGTAGCTCTCGCATCTCTGCCGGAGCCATACGGTATGGTGCACGTGCTATAGGTCTCGTATCCGGCAATAAATCTATAACGAAGTCTATCTCGCGACTGGGCGGTAGGCCTGGTATCTCCTGAAACACATCGGAATACTCCCTAACAACTGGGATCGAATCCAAAGGAATCAGAACCTCCTTAGAGGTATCCTCCTCAATGTAATATAAATGAGCGGTCGAACCTCCCTTTGGGCGAGGCATCGCCACTACAAACATCTCTTGCCCCGGAATGGCAAAAACAATGCTCCCACTGAAGCAATCAATCATGGCTCTATAAGATGCGAGCCAATCCATACCAATAATCACGTCATGCTCGTGCATGTCTAAGACTAGCATGTCTGCAGGCAATACCAAGCCACCGATCTCTACCCCTACTCCCCGGCATATAAAGAATATAAGTGACCCACTCCCCAGTGGTGAGTCGACACACGTCACGGTGCTCTCTGCTGTGGATAACAACCCTAAGGACTTCGCAAAATACGTAGCTAAAAAACAATGCGTTGTCCCCGTATCAAACAAAACTTTACCCATAGTACCATGGATAGGAAACATACCCTCAATCGTGGGTGATGCCTGTGGAGCTGCTGCCTGGTGGACGTTATAGACACGTCCATACTGCAATTGCCACTGCTGCACTGGAGCTACTGGAATGGCTGGCACCTGGGCTGGAGCTGGAAGGGCAGGTGGAAAGAGTGGTCTTTGCGGCTCATTACGGGCTCCCTGCTGCTGTGGGGCCCTATCGCCCTCTAGGCAATCCTGACGCTTATGGTCGTATTTGCCGCACACAAAACACCGGCCTCTGAAATTACCTCCCCTCTGTCCCTACTGACCACGGCCCTGCTGGCCGTTACCTCCACGCCATTGGCCCTGTTGGCCCTGATGCGCACACTGTTGGCCTTGCTGGCCGTGCTGCTGTCCTTACGGTCGGTGTTGGCCCTGCTGGACCTGCTGATTAGGCTGACCCTGATGGCCCTGCCTGAATCCCCCGAATCCCTGCCTAGAATCACCTGAACGGAATCGCTTAGCAGGGTCCCCCTGATGGGAACTCTGCTCGTGTTGACGAGTCTGTCCATGAGTTGGTGCCCCACCAGCACTATTACCCCCGGTCCTGCCCTGCTGGCTGGACTCTCCTGTTCTCTTGCTTACCTGAAGATGGAAGCGGTGATCCTGGCAATGTAGTAACGCTGCATTGAGTACGTCAGTGAAAGTACTCAGGGATAGATTCCCAATAAGGTGCTGACGGATCCTCAAAGCTAACCCGTCGACGAACAGTAAAATTTTCTTGCTCTCAGTGGGTGCCTCATCCGACACAATAGTGAGAAGTCTCGTGAACTCCTCCTCATACTCGGCTATAGTAAGGTTCTCCTGCTTCAGATTTAGTAATTTCTGCCTCATCTCAGTCTGCACTGCGGGTGGAAAGTACTTGCGATCAAATCGCTCCCAGAACATCTGAATAGGGATCGTGTCCCTCTCCTCCAAAGTAGTAGTGGACTCCCACCACTGTAATGCGGCTCCCACCAACTTGAAAGAGGCAAATAGCTATTTCTGCACTTCGGTGCACTCATACATACGGAGGTGCCGCTGGATGTCTTTCTTCCATTGGCTGATAGTAACAATATCGGAGCTACCAGAGAACTCAGGGGGATGTGCTTTCTGAAAAGCATCCCGAACCCTCTCCCATGCAGATGGAAGCTGTGCTGGTACTGGCGCCACTGCCTGGACCTGGGGTGGAGCCTGCTGAATCACTGCTATCGCGGCATTCACCGCCTATGCAACGATGGCGGCTACTTTATTCGCATTCATAGTGCCTGGTGCCGGGGCTGCTGGCTGCTCGGCTTGGGCACGCCTATCTTTCAGAGCACGTCTCGGAGGCATCTAAAACGTGAACAAGTTTTATTAGTCTACAGTTATCAACAAATCTCGAATAGCTGAAGACTTATACGTGAAAGCAAGAATACAACAGTCCAAACAATAGGGCTCTATAGCAATAACGTTAAGCTGAAAGCGAAATAAGCCGTACAGATCCTATGGACACTAGAACCTGATGCTCTGATACCACCTGTGACACCCCGCCTAATTAAATACCGGGCGATCACTCCTTTATTAAATTAAATCAAGGTAAACAGTTGGTTCATTCTCAGCATCACTGTCGAATAAAAATAATTTTTTTTTTCAATTTAACACCCTAAATAATTAAGCTAAGTGTCAAAAACATTTCTCATACGAACTTCCAAGTTTTAATTAAAGAAAAGATTTATTAACACAAAACAACATTTCTACAATATAGAATCACACCACGATGAACTAAAATAAAACCATACATTCACCAATCGAATGTCAATAATATAAAACTAAAATCATAAACCATCCTGAATAAATCCCATAACAAATACTGGAATGACTGAAATATAAAAATCCCAACAATAAATGAAATGATGAAAAGGGCGACACGTGCCCAATAAATGAGAGTAATAGGAGTGAAGTCAATAACAGAAGCCGTCTACTCAAATGACCTGCAACTCCCACCTAAACTGCAGCTCGTTCTTCCCAAAGGATCCTAGGCAAGACGCCCCTGTGGCTGGGCACCTGAAATACATACATATATATACAAGAGGGAGAGGGAGAGAAGAAACGGGTCAGAGCCCGAAAGTGTGTGTTATTTAAAATCATATTAGCAAGTATTTAAATTGATACAGGCCAATGCAACATCATATTAGTTCGCCTCTCTCTTGAGAAATACTCACCTCTCTTCTAATGTGCACTCCTATCGTACTAACCTTCCCAATGGTTCGTTTATCTTAACTTACTCATATGTTTTCAAAACCGAACGACGACAATGTTTTAAAAAGGTTCCTTTTAACTTATAGTACTCCTCTCGTTTTAGCTTCATTAAATTATAAGGTTTCCCAGTGTCTTCTCATACTTTTACAAACCAAGTATTTAATAATTTGAGTCAATAACCAAGTTCTACTTATCAAATCAAAGTAGGCAGTTTACAGTTCATAACCTCATATATATATTTACTACTCGTATAATATATATATAACATGGCACCCCAACTAAACTATGGTGCGGGCATACTCTGCTATCCAGTCCCCGTATCGCTCACACAAAGGGAAATACAAGTTCGGAATCACTCTCGAACTGTATTAACATAAACAAAACAACGTTGAGGCGAAGTATAGATTCCAAGTCCAAGAGGTCAGTACATACCCACACGTCTCTTAGGACCGTCCGACTATTAATCTAATAGCCCGTAGCTAGGATCTCTATCTTCTAGGGTACAAATCGATATCCCCTAAAAGCAACACAGGATACGATCGTCCCAGCGCGGTAACCTCAGGGATAGCAAGTAGCGCGGGTACGTTTTTTTCACATGGATATAATATATGTACACACAATTATATAAAGGTACCCATTTCATTATATTAATATAGGTTTCTCTCGTAACCCATAGTCATAACATTTATCTTTAAATTCCCATTATTATGATTACACATAAGGTTTCGTCTCTAACCTTAACTCGAAGGGTTTTCTCACTCATTACCTAATACTCGTGGGTCATATCCTTACCAATCTAAAATCCAGTAAGTAACTTTATTTAATTCCAACGTAACTCTCTTACGCATCTCGCCCTTAAGTTTCATAAATCTACCAACCTAAAGTCAATATCCCATAATTACCCTTCACGTTGAAGATTAAAGGTTCTAACATTTATCTTTATACTCTACTGGTCCTCAATATCTCCTAAATCATTTTATTTAGAATGCCCAAGGTTTATTCCACGATAAATTAATTCAACTAATTAAACAAGGGGAAAAAGAGTTTGCCAGAAGGGGTCGATCGATCGACGTTTGTGGTTCGATCGATCGAACATTCGATCGATCGACGCTCTAGGTTCGATCGATCGATCGAACAGGTATTTCGATTTCTGCAGAAGTGCAGTTACGGGTTTAACTAATATTCTTCATTCAAATCCATAATTTCCAATACTAATCGTCCCAAAACTTATTCTACAATCATGGTAATATATTCCCAGATGTTTCTAACGTTAAGCATGCATGTAACCATCATTAAACATGATTAAACAACCTAAAATCTCATTTAATCATCAAGAACCCTAAGTTTTCTTAATCTTTGTTCTAATCAGTTTTCTCCAGAATTTCCTTCTAACAAATCATCATAAATTCGTGGGTTAGTCATCTACTTCACATATAAATTTCCAGAATAAGGTTAATATGATTTCTACATGCAAATCCCTATCAAAATTGGGTTTTCTTCCATGGATTATACTCCTAATCATTCCTACACTAACATGATTATTTCACCAATGAAAAATACGCAAGTTAAACACTTGCCTGGGATTTCAGAGGTCTGGTTTCCTGCTGATATTGGTGTGGTTGCGTTCTCCTCCTCGTGATCTACGCGTTGGTGGTGACGGTGGTGCAAAAGGTGGTGTTTTTGGCCTTGAATCACCTTGTAAGGTCTCTCCTCTCTTCTCCAATAGCCGTCTTAGGGTTCTGAATGTTCTAACCCTAAAAGGCTGACTTATATGGCTGCTAAGGATGGCTGAAATTCGTGGGTTTAATTACCCTATTTTGTAAAATGACCAAAATGCCCTCCTGGGTCACTAATTAAGCCTAACAACATCCCGAGACTCAAACTAAACCTCCGGGTACACTTTTCTGACTATCTTGACCCTTACGGACGCGTTGGCGCACTCAAAATGACCATACGGACAACTTATATAATATTCACTTTTTAATTAACATCATTAGTCCCGACGTGACACAGGCACGTCCCGACTTAAATTTCTGAAATAGTCATTTAATTCACTTATGACATTCAATATAACCAATATAATATATTACTATGCTCATTAGTAATATTCAACAAGTTTCCCATAATTACTAACTCTAGTCACGTTAATAATTATAACATAATTAATTTCCGGATTTTTTTATTAGATAAATCCCCAAATTAAATATAGCATAAAAATACTGGGTATTACATAACGTAGTTTAAATACACTCGCATAGTTTTATCTTTCTCTTTATTACCTTTTCTTTTTTGTTAAAATTATCTTTTACACTTTTATTTTAGAAGTATTAAACAAATGAAATTCTAGCAACTTGTCTTTGTGGATTCGATACTCAGACTGGCCGCTATACTCCATTTTTTTTTGGAAAATTAATTGTATATAGGTTTAGAGGGGGCTTGAAGGTAAGCTTGAGATTAGGTATAATCCCCCATTTGCAACAATGTTTAGGATTAAGAAACCGAGGCAGCTCAGCATGGCAACTCAACAAGGTAGCTTAGCGTGGAAACTCATACTTTATCTTGTTGTGTTGTTTAGTCATATTGTATCTTTGTTTATATTGACTATAAGCTATAACGGTTGTAATGATGTAACTAGAACAATGATTATGTGTGAGGTCGAACGGTACTCGCGAGAGACAAGGCTTGGCAGGGCGTGGGAGAGCTTTCATGCTCTATAGAAGGATATCGCCATGGGAACTTTGGAGTGACTTATTTTGGAGTATTGATAAGTAAGGCACCATTGGGGCTTGTCCTGACCATCTTAGATACACCTGGTAAACACTGAAGGACCCTAACCGTCGAACCATGGGGGGGGGGGGAGCAGCCTTGAGTTCCATCGGGAGTTGAGTTATTAGCCAACCAACCTTCTACTTAATGTCACATCCACTTTATCTGATGTCACTAACTAGTAAGGCAATGTCAGACCTGCACTTGATTAAACCACCGTTGTATTTAGGTCTTTCAAACAGTTAGTGAGCCACCTCTGTGACAATAGCCAACTGACACACCGTGGTTAGGCAAAAGGCATGTCTTGGCATTTAATAGTTATGACATGGAGACAACTAGTGCATAAGGTATTTAATGTTTGTGACATAAAGTATGAGGGATGTCTTATACACGTATTAATGGCGGAGTTACCCCAAGGATGGCGTGGGAGGCTATTTAAGGACCCCAACCACCTCTGAGGAGAGGATGATCTTTTTGAGAGTTCATAAGTGATTAGTAGAGAGTTATTACAAACTACAGAGTTTACTCACCGACTATTGTCATTTATTACAAAGATTTTATCACTTGATAGAGATTCTTAAGGGTGGTTGGTGTGTTTGGCTGCCTGTCAAGGTGTATCTAGGGTGCTTACTTCTGTCTCCCTATAGCTAAGTTACTTCTAAGTTCATTACTACCTTCTGAGTTATACACGAGAGATATGTGAGTTCAAACTGAGACTATCTTCATTGAGAAGTATCTGTATGTCCTTTGGTTTAATCCATAGTGTCGCTATTTAACTTATCATTACTATTCTCAAAAAGGGGTTACGCCTCTATCTTATCTAAACTACCTTCTTGCATTTGGCGACTCCGCTGGGGAGGCATTATTCAAAGCAAGGAGTATGGAACAGGATAACATTTATAAAAGGCTCAACTTTGATGACATTCAACACAATGAAGAGCGGGACGTCAGAGAACTGGAGGCTTTAAGTTATGGGGCCCCTCGAATAGCGGTACCTCTAGTTCGGGCGATAACAGGCATTCTAAGGATGACACAAGCTTCCACGAGTGCTGGGTTAGGACTAGCCCAGGTGGAAATCCTCATGAATAAGTTTTATGATCTTTTGCAAACTCCGATAACTTCAACGGTGTTGGGAGGATTTGAAGACAACTCCTTCGTAACACCAGGGGCAGCCCCAACGGCCCCACCAAGTGCAGGCAGAATGGGAACAGTACCAGTAAGTATACCCTCTGTTATGAATCCATCAGTGGGAACCGTAGGATTATCAACGGCTCCAACTGTAATGATTGCTCCAGCTTCAATGGGCACTCAACCGATGGTCCCATTTTTTTTGCCCCGGTAGCATCAGCCATAGAGGAAATGAGGAAGGAGATGCAGAAAGAGATGTTGAAGTTCATGCAAGCCTCCTCACAATCTTCTAGTGTGGTAGCTTTGGTTTATGATGACTTTTGAACACCTTAACCCCAGGAATACAACGATGAGCCTTATCCAAAAGATTATATTCCTCCTATTTTTGAAAAATACACAGAGAAAGGTGGAAACTTGACGGAGCACATTAAGCGTTTCGTTGAACACTTAGGGGCACATTGTAATAATAAGAAGCTCAGGTTGAGGGAGTTTTCTAAATCCTTAACCGATAAAGCATATACCTGGTATTCTCATTAGGCTCCCAAGAGTGTTTCTACATGGGAGGTGATGCATGTTTTGTTCGTCCAGAAGTTCTTTCTAGCAGAAGATGAGTTTACTTTGACCGAAATGGGGAGGGAGAAGCAATGACCCGGGGAAAAAGTGGTGGCATATGCTCGAAGTTTCAGGGAAAGGTCCCTCAATGTGAGGGAGGAGGCCAAAGAATCCACATTATGGCAGATCTATGCAGAGGGGCTGCTTCCTGAGTACATCTGTCATCTCATTAATGAAACTAGCGAGGGGACTTTTTCGACGTTCTTAAAAGGAGCAAGAAATATCTCCTTAATGGTGCGAATCAATCCAGTAGTGGTGCCCATGATTATTAGGAAGCCGATACAACCTATGGGAGGGATGTATCAGCCCCCAGGGTAGGGTACACCGAGGGAGCAGATGGGGGTAAGGCACTGAAGAAGGACAATAAGAGGAAGTTTCGATGGGACAGGGAGGACCCACCACCATTTCCTTGTACTGTGGAGGAGGCTGTTAGTTGTTATAATTCAATGGTCCAAGGAGGAACGGTCTACAAACCAAAGGGCATTCTCGTAAGGGAACCCTATGCGTCGATAAGGGCGAATCCCAAATATTCACAAATTCATCAGAAGATCCAACATCCAGCAAAGAGTTGTTTCACGCTGAGGAGAATCATCGATAAGTATATGAAGGCAAGGGCGTTGCAAATTTCTCTGCAGAATGTTAACAACAACCCACTCCCAGCACATGGGGCCAATTTGATGGTGACCTATAATGAGGAAGCAGAGAGAGAAGAAAGAAAGATAACTACGAATCAGGGAGAATTTGAAAAATCTATGGAAGATTATATGAAGGAAATGGCTAAAGTAGTACTAGCTTACAATGAGGAAAGCACCAAAGAAGTAGAGGACGTATACAATGTTGAAGGTGAGGAAGTAGACCCAATCCTAGAGTACTGTGCAGTTTCAAAATCCCCAAAGTTCACCTTGTTCTTCGACCAAGTGGCGATACCGAAAGAGAGTAGGTTAGAAATAACCCAGGCAATACTTGAAATTGTGAGGAAGAATGAAGTCCCTTTGCTAAGATGGAAAGGACCCATGGCCGGTTTGGTGAGGAGGTTTCTGTCAGAAGTAACCTTCAGCGATGCAGATATGGCTGTAAGATTCCCTTATAACAGTCCATTATATGTGACCGCCAGCGTCAACAAAATTAGTTTTGCAAGGAATCTTATGGATGAGGGAGCTCCCATTTATATTATGCCAATCAAATCTTTTCACGCAATTAATATTCCGGTCGAAAGGTTGGTCTCCATGCCTTTGTTGATTCAAGATATGACAACCAGTATTCAAAATCCATTGGGTACGTGAATGTTGGGATCGTGATGGGAAATTTGAGTTCCCATATCAAGTTCCACATAATAGAGAGTGCAACTTCCTACCATATGCTAATAGGAAGAGTGTAGATGCACAACCAATGGCTAGTTCCCTGGATGTACCACCAATGCGCTAAGGCAAATATCAAGGGAACGGAGGTAACCATTAGTTCTACGAAGAGGCCCTTTGCTATCGAGGAAGCTCACTTGGTAGATGCAACATTCTACATAGAGTTAGAAGAGGATGTCTGGGTCCTAACGAGAAGAATGGAGGGAGCATGGGTTCCCTTGATCAGAGAAAGGATGGAACCCTTGAACGAGCAGAATAAAGAGGTTGTACGTAACGCAAGAGTGATGACCGAAGAATCTCACTAGATAGCCCCTCAACCCTAAAATATCTCGAAGCATCTCAAAGATAGGATGAGGACAAGAGTGGATACGATGGAACATGAGGTTCAACGACAAAGCGTGATGAGCCAGTTCTTAGGAAAAAGAGTGGCTGAGGCTTCTAGAGATAAGAAGAGGAAGGAAACTACAACTACCATCAGACAGTGCAAGAAGGTCATTACCAAAGAAGGAAAGGTGATATATCGATTATAATGGTGTGAACGGGTGGCTGAAGAAGCTAAAAATCAGGCTGACCTGATATATGAGTGCTCTTTAGTGGATCACTTTGGATAATGTACGGTGATATACAACTGCAACGTACATGAATTTATGGAGGAAGTCGCTGAGGAACCAGAATACATAATGGATCAACCAAAACCGTAGGCACAAGAACTGGAGCAATTGAACCTGACGAACGAAGAGGAGGACCCAAGGCCTATTTTTATCGTGAAAGATCTTAGTAAGGAGAAACGAGAGGCTTTGTTTATGTTGATTCGAGAGTTCATAGATGTTTTTATATGGAAATACACGAAGATAGATGGGCTAGATGAGGGAGTCAGCTGTCACAAATTGAACGTAATGCCTTCAGCCATTCTGGTGAAATAACTAACAAGAACGTACAAGCCTGAGATGGAATTAAAGATAAAGGAAGAGGTCCAGTGCTTATTGGTGGCAGGGTTCATCAAACCAATACAGCACCCGCTTCGATTGTATAGAATTATCCCGGTGGGAAAGAAAGATAGAAACCAAATAAGGATCTGTGTAGACTTCAGATATTTGAATCGAGCTTACCCTAAGGATGAGTTCCCTCTTCCCTCCATTTATAGCTCGATAGATACCACTGAGAAGGGAAACAGCGGGGGTAGTGAGCAACTTCATCAGAGAATACATCATTTGCAGTTTTGGGATCCCAAAGGTTATACTTTAAGATAATGGAACCCCTTTTATCAATTTAAAAGTAACGATGCTCACAGACAAATACTCCATTATTCATCATACTTCGACGGTGGCATATCCAAAGGGAAATGGTCAGGTCAAAGCGACTAACAAAACTTTGGTTAATATCCTGGCTAAAATGATGGGGGATTTCCTAGGAGCATGGGATGATAAGATAACAGCTGTATTATGGGCCTATCAAACAAATAAGAGGAAACCTATAGGGTACACTCCGTTCTCCCTCATTTATGGGGCTGAGGAAATCCTTTCGGTGGAGTTAGAAGTTCCTTCTACTCGATATGACTTGCGAAGTAGTATGCTCCCTCAGAGTAGACATGTGTAGCCGGAGGTGTTGGATGAACACAGAGATAATGCAATGCAATACTTTGGAATGTATATGAAATAGATTTCCAGGGCATATGATAACTTGGTAAGATCGAGGAAGTTCGTGGAGGGAGACCTCATGTTGAAAGCAGTAGTAAAGGACATTAGAGGGTTGCCCCTACCCAAGTTTGTAGCAAATTAGGAGGGACCTTTCATTATAAAAGAAGATCATGACTCAGGTTATTGCTTAATTTCTAGGATGGAAGAAGATAAACCATTGAATATTAATAATAAATGGTTGAAAGTCTATCATGTATAAGGAATTAGGTTTGGACCACTGATGTATCTAGTTGTTGTTATGAATCCACAACTTCTATATATGATGAGGATGCAAGTTCTTTTTATTATAACTCAAGTGGAGACGAAAGAATTATAGAACTTCATAATGTACATAAGTCGTTGTAACACAAAGAAATGACATGGAAAACATATATTTTCTCTTCATTCATAAACTTTGGGGCATTACAAAATTGGGAGCTATTGCCAAAGAATTACATAGAAAGAAGAAAAGAAATTTGTAAGCACACAATTCTGCAATTGAGTCTTAATATAGTTTTGTATCAATTCCGGAAAAAAAATGTTTATGTCATAGGATAGTGCTCAAGTGTACCTACTCAAGCCTATGATGTGTTTAGTTGAAGACGTAGCGGCAAAGAGTATAAAGCTTCATCAAATGCCGAGTTTATGTGCCTCGTTTTTACGTCATCAACAGTGGTTCCATGCTCCCAAGGTATGAATGCATTATATATATATATATATATATATATATATATATATATATATATATATATATATATATATATATATATATATATATATATATATATATACGATCTTGGAACAAGTTTATTGGGTGTTAGGTTTTAAAACTGTGTTTTGTTTTCAAAAAGATTTCTATTAAAAACTTTTATATAAAGTATATAAAATTTATAGCATAAAATTGAGATTTTTGGAACTTTCTGTAAGTTCGTTCGAAGTGTTGTTCGAATTGTCGTTCGAACGAGATTGTTGTTCGAACCACAAGTCATTCGAATGAGTTTTCCAACGAGTTCCCATATTGGCCACTGGAACTTCATTCGAAATGTCGTTCGAACGAGATTTCCAAAAATATTTCTAACGAGTTCACACTGTAACTTCGTTAGAAGCCTCGTTTGAACGAGATGTCGTTCGAATGAAAATGTTGTTCGAACGAGATTTCAGGCGAGAAATTTTTTTGGCAATTTTGAGCAGTTTTTTCCCACTTTCCCCACTTGTTTCTCCACTAACTTTTCTCAGATCTTATAATGTACGGGAATAACTTTTTCTAAACTAACTTTTTCATAATATTCTAACTCCTAGAGAGAGTTCTGAAAATTGATTCTTCCAAGAAAAAGTTCATGAGTTTTGAGTGTTCATTTTATAAGAAAATCCTTTAAACACTTAGTTACACCCATATTTGTTTCTTCCAAGTTCATATATACATATACTTTGCTTGGAGAATTTTGGCACCGGTTTATCTCTACCATTTGAAGAGAAGTTTGGGTTTTCTTCAAAATCCCTCAAAGAAGAAGAATTGTTTAGATGCGGCTTTCTCACATGGTGAAAGGCACCATGTGTGGTTGACGGTGTACCTATTGTCCGATCGGTGGTTCCGAGATCGCTGTGGAGCTCCGTGGTTATCCGCTGGGCAGAGGTGGTTACAAGAAGACGCGCCAAGACTTAAGAGGGTTCGAGTTGAGGAAGTAAGTCATCTGTCTTGTAAATGTATATTCCGTACTTAGTGGATTTGAGGCTAGGGCCATCCGAGGTTATTTCCCGTTGTTGGTTTTTCCTCGTACTTCGTGGCGTAGTGTGACTGATTTACTCTTATCTTGCTTAATAACTTAAAACGCATGCTTAGGATAATTCGAGATAAAATTGGTTCTAATTGTCACACTTAATTTAATTTGGTTCAAATTTATATTGGGTACTGTTTAGTTAATTTAATTCAAGTCATTTAATTTAATTAATAAAATTGGTTTGGCCTAATTTGATATAATTAAAAAATCTGACTTAGGGAAATTCTAGGACTTGGATTAATTATGTTTAAGTGAAAATGTTTTAATGGATTATTTTAATTTCACTTGGTTTAATTTTAATTTGTTAAGAAATTAAAAAAAATTAAGTTTAACCATCTCATCGCTTCCGCATCTATTTCATAAAAAGGAAATATATTTTTAAAGATTTTAAAAATAAGGGGGCTCTCAAATTGGTATCAGAGCCAAAGTGATAAATTATTTCGTTAAATATCTTTTAAATAATTTTTGGCTAAAATGGAATTTTCCCCATTTTAAAATTTCCTATTTTCAATGGTTCTAATTATGCGTACTGGAAAGCACGAATGAAATCGGCTCTTAAATCTATCGACGAGAGGTTTTTGTTATCGGTAGTTAACGGGTGGTGTCCACCAACTCATTTGGTAAAAAATGAACGTGTTCCCAAACCGGCCGATAGATGGAGTGAGGGTGAATTTAAACATTGAAACTGTTTAGTGTTGTCACAACGGATGAATTTCAATGCATTATTACATGTGAGATCACTAAAGAAGTGTGGGATATTTTACAACTCACTCATGAAGGTACTAGTGTCGTTAAATCTTCGAAACTCCAAAACCTCCCCACTCAATTTGAAACCATCAAAATGAACAATAATGAAACTTTTGATGAATTTTATGCTAGACTTTCCGATATTGTCAATTCATCTTTTAACTTGGGAGAGAAAATACCTGACAACCGAGTTGCAAAGAAAATTTTAAGGTCCCTACCCGATAGATTTATTCCAAAAGTAACCATTTTAAATCTTTACCAACTTTAGCCTCTACGAAATTAGAAAAGCTTGTAGGTGATTTACAAACCTATGAACTGGACATGTTTCCCTGTAAAAATGAAAAGAAAATAGAAAAGGGCGTAGCTTTAAAAGCTAGAAAAGAGGTCAAGCAAGTAATAGAGAGCGAGAGCGAGAATGATAGTGAATCGGAAGAAATGACCTTGTTTTCTCGGAAATTTAGAAAAAAATTTAAATTTAACAAAGATAAATTTAAAAATGATTTTAAGAATTTGAAACTTCTAAGTATGACAAAGACGAAAGGATCCCTAAATCTTCTAAAGAAAATTTAAATAGGGACGAGTCTAATAGGTGTTTTTGTTGTGAGGGTTATGGCCATAGGGCTTTTGAGTGCCCCACTAAACTAAGGAGATAAGGTAAGCGACCCATTTCATATAATGAGACCCTTAGTGATAGTGATAAGGAAGAGGGATCCGATTCCCCCACTAAGCCCAACTTTGTGGCTTTTAAGACTATTCATGTGAGTGATAGTGAGAACTCGTCGATTGATGAAACTTTAACACATGACACTTCCAAGGTCATTGTTTATGATTCCCTTATTTTTTATGATAGTGAGAGTGGAGAAGAAAGAGAGAGTGAAAATGAAGAAGAGGTTAATGTGAGTGAACTTCAAAATGCTTTTCAAGAATTATATGAAGAATCAATTAAATTAAAAAGAGCTAATTTGAAGTTAGAAGTTTGTTTAAAAGAGCATGCTAAGGTCATTGATGATAGTATATTGTTAGAAGACATTAGGACACATGAGAGGACTCTTCGAGAGAAACTTGAATATGTAGAAGGCGAGAGAGATAACCTTAGAGGTTTAATGGAATCCTTGAAAAAGTATCTTCTCGAGTTCGAAGAGAGAAATGTTTTATTAGAGTCTAACATCCTAGAATTAGAAAATAAATTAAAAGACTCTAGTAATGTCAAATTTGATTTGGAGTGTCGTTCGATAAAATTAGATAAAATCTTAGGAATTTTCCAAATTAAAAATGACATGTGTGGTTTAGGCTTCAATACTTGTAATGAATCTACTCATAAAGCCAAAACCAATGTTTTAGGAGAATCTATTAGGAAAGCCTTTAGAGATCATTCCTTAGGTACCAAATTTCGACGTAATTTTACTTGTACACATTGTGGTCGAAAAGGTCATCTTAGAAAATTTTGTTTTGATCTTAAACGAATTCCTGGAAAATCCAAACTTAAAGTAACCAACGTAGTTAAAATTCCTACACCCCAAGATAGTCATTCATCATTAATTTGGGTTAGGAAATCCGACTTGGTTGCCTTGCAAAATAGGACGTTTGATTCTCATTTACTTTCACATGCTTCCTCCTTGCTAAATCTAAAGGATGAATGTGTTAGTGTTTGCTTACTTTAGCTTTTGTGCTTCATGCTATATTATCATGCTAAATGTATGCTTGTTTAATCATTTACTAGTTATTGCTTCATCACATATCTCATGCTACAATAATGATTTTCTGTTTATCTTTTTGTATTATATTTGTTTATTTTTGTTTGCATTAAATGAAAAATTCAAAAATATTTTTGTTTATCATTTGTGTTTTATTTGTTTCATTTAAACTTACTGAAAAATACAAATGATTTTTGTGCGTTCTTTTCCGTATATTTTTTTTGGTTAAAAATGTCAAAAACTCAAAAAGATTTTATTTTGTGTGTATTTTGTTTGACACACTTTATGTGGCATATACATGTGTTTTTATCCCATCTTTTACGCTCCCATGTGGCTAGAACTTTTGGTTTAGATTGTCAATCCTTAAAATGTTGTTTACCATGTTTATATGGAGTAGTTTGATTTTGTATTGATTAAATGGATTCTATTTTTATATACCCATATTCACACATGCACGAGCTCATTTGAAATTTTAATGTCACATGTTATATTTGAGCTTTGTGAGGTGTTCTCCTACCAATCTATTCATCTACATATTTATGACATAGGAGGACTAGTGCACGTCAAAATTCGTTGCACGTGAGTTTGTGAGATATGAAAAATGATATATAAATGTGCACGGGGAAGGTCTCCGAAAGGAATAATAATCCTTTGCGATTGTAAGCCACCGTTTGAAATGGACCTAAAAGAAATACGTGGTCCAAAGGCCTAGAAAAAGAAAAAAATGCCACTGAAAGAAAGATAATTGATGAGGCCTATGTTTAATTGATATATTCATTCAATATAAAAAGAATATATATGCTTCTTGAGGGATATTGGATGGTATATCAACGGTTTGCACAATGTTCGTTTATCCTAGTGGTCTTTATTGTCATGACTCTGTTTGGTTTGTAGAATCATCAAAACTCTAGGCTTGTATGCATTGTGTATGTTTATTCATTGAGTTCAATATTTAATGTCACATGAGGTTATATTCAAATGTGATAAAGTTTGCAATCAAATGAGAACTCCGTGAATGTTCTTTGAGTGATTGGGTCTAAATTTAATGGTTACTTGTTCACACCTCAACACTTCCTTTTCCATATGACACATTTTTGCCATATGAGTGTGAAAGACTCCTATTAAATTTCGTGTGTGTCATTTGTGTGTTTATATCTATATATATGTGCATGTGCATCTTTGGTATATCTAGAGTACCTATATATATGATATTTTTGTTTAGTCTTTGCCTTGCTTTCTAGTCCATATATGCTTTAATTCATAATTGGTATCTACCTTGTTGCATTCTTTGTTGATATCATATGCTTAATACTTTATGTCTCTTATTGGTATCATTTTCGTGCATCCTACTTAGTATCAGTTATTAATTGTTGGATTAGTTTTGCTTTTGTTGCTCATATGCTTTAATATCTTATCACTCTAAGTTTCAACGTGGTTAATTATTTTTATCCTTTATCTATTCCTGAACAAAAAGGGGGAGAATGATAGGGGGAAATGATATCTAACCCTTTTGTAATCGTATCTAAGTTTGGGAAATTTATCTTAGGGGGAGTCATGACCTTCTTAGGTAGATTTGTTATCTTAGGGGGAGTCATGACCTTCTTAGGTAGATTTGTTTTGATAAAAGGGCAAAATTAATTTTGGGAGTATTTATTTTCATTGCATTAAATATTTTGATATTCCCTATGCGTTTGATAGTTTGCTTAAGTGTGTAGGAAGACTGCTTCTAAAGTGGCAACCTTCCAGTGGCAAAGCGATTAATTCCAAAGTGCTATTCGAGTCAAGCATTGTACTCTTTATTTTGGGTGGGATGTTGTTGAGTCTAGTGAGCTTGACGTCCCTTTAGGATTTTTGTTTGGTTTTTGTCCCTAAATAGCCAAAGGGGGAGATTTGTAAGGACACAATTCTCCAATTGAGTCTTAATATTGTTTTGGCTCAATTCCGGACAAAAACGTTTATGGTATAGGATAGTGCTGAAGTGTAGCTACTCAACCCTATGATGTGTTTAGTTGAAGACGTAGCGGGAAAGAGTATAAAGCCTCATCAAATGTCAAGTTTATGTGCCTCGTTTCTACGTCATCAACAGTGGTTCCATGCTCCCAACGTATGAATACATTTTATATATATAGGAGCTTGGAACAAGTTTATTGGGTGTTAGGTTTTAAAACTGTGTTTTGTTTTCAAAAATTTTTCTATTAGAAACTTGTATATAAAGTATACAAAGTTTCTAGGCTAAAATTGAGATTTTTGGAACTTTCTGTAAGTTTGTTCGAAGCGTCGTTGGAACGAGATTTCCGTTCGAACCACAAGTCGTTCGAACGAGTTTGCCAACAAGGTCCCAAATTGGCCACTAGAACTTCGTTTGAAATGTCGTTCGAACGAGATTACGGTTCGAACGAGATTTCCAGCGAGATTTCTAACGAGTTTACACTGGAACTTTGTTAGAAGCCTCGTTCGAACGAGATGTCGTTCGAACGAAAATGTCTTCGAACGAGATTTCAGGCGAGAAATTTTTTTGGCAGTTTTGAGCGGTTTTTTCCCACTTTTCCACCTGTTTCTCCACTAACTTTTCTCAGATTTTATAATGTGCGGGAACAATTTTTTCTAAACTAACTTTTTCATAATATTCTAACTCCTAGAGAGAGTTTTGAGAATTGATTCTTCCAAGAAAAAGTTCATGATTTTTGAGTGTTCATTTTATAAGAAAATCCTTTAAACACTTAGTTACACCCATATTTGTTTCTTCCAAGTTCATATATACATATACTTTTCTTGGAGAATTTTGGCACCGGTTTATCTCTACCATTTGAAGAGAAGTTTGGGTTTTCTTCTAAATCCCTCAAAGAAGAAGAATTATTTAGCTGCGGCTTTCTCACATGGTGAAAGGCACCATGTGTGGTTGACGGTGTACCTATTGTCCGATCGGTAGTTCCGAGATCGCGGTGGAGCTCCGTGGTTATCCGCTAAGTAGAGGTGGTTACAATAACACGCGTCAAGGCTTGAGAGGGTTCGAGTTGAGTAAGTAAGTCATCTGTCTTGTAAATGTAAATTCTGTACTTAGTGGATTTGAGGCTAGGGCCGTCTGAGGTTGTTTCCCATTGTGGGTTTTTCCTCGTACTTCGCGGCGTAGTGTGACTGATTTACTCTTATCTTGCTTAATAACTTAGAACGCATGCCTAGAATAATTCAAGATAAAATTTGTTTTAATTGTCACACTTAATTTAATATGGTGCAAATTTATATTGGGTAATGTTTAGTTAATTTAATTCAAGTCATTTAATTTAATTGATAAAATTGGTTTGGCCTAATTTGATATAATTGAAAAATATGACTTAGGCGAATTCTAGAACTTGGATTAATTATGTTTAAGTGAAAATGTTTTAATGGATTATTTTAATTTCACCTAGTTTAATTTTAATTTGTTAAGAAATTAAAATTTGTTTTATGTTGAACCATCACATTGCTTCCGCATTTATTCCATAAAATGGAAATATATTTTTAAAGATTTTAAAAATTGGGGGGCTCTCAAAACTATTTACAAAAAATCATTTACTTAAGAGGAACCAAAGATCTAGAGCAGAGAAAAAATCTCCAGGAAGGCCCGAAGAAGATGTCAGGCAAGACTGTTGGGCATTTATAGAAACCTCTAGCCTCATTTACGCTTATGTACGCTCGATGAGGAGATTCTCTTGCTTCGACTTTGCCAAGCATAGAGCTTCTTCGAAGTCCCCCACCTCTTCGTCAACAGCTTCAAGAAGAGGTGCTAACTCAGCCAACTTAGATTCCTCAGCCTATTGATCCTCCTGGGTATCCACTCGCTGGCTCTTCAAAGTTTACAAATGCATGATAAGCCAATCAAAATGAAATCCATTATGACCCAACTCCATCAGGTGGCCCACAAATTGGTGTAGGAGGTCTCTGGTAACATTTGAGGTTAGAGTACTGGCAATCTCAACAACAACGGTAGCCATGCCCTGAAACCTGTAACTCATCACAAAGATGTTGGAACGCAGGCAAACCATAGTGAACATTTCATGATGCTGGTTTGCAATATGCTCAACTACTAAGCGATGGTTGGCAGGCATCTGAGGAGAACGCTGAAGCACCATCACGCAGAAGGCAAGAGGAGCCAAGTCGGTCATAGGAAGCTCACAACTAAATTCTCTCTCAGCAATAGCAGTGGTCGTGGAACCTTGATCGTTACGACTCGAGTCTTCTGAAATAACGGGTTCTTGGCGGGATGAGGAGGTAGGTGAAAGAACTGGTGGAGAATCCTCCAGAGCAACCTGAGAATAGTTAGAGGAAATAACGAGTTTATGAAAAATCTTAACAAGTGTTTTCGTTGTTAAGTCACCAATATAGATGGAGTTTATGAAAAAATCTTAACAAGTGTTTTCATTGTTAAGTCACCGATATAGGTGGAGTTTATGAAAAATCTTAACAAGTGTTTTCATTGTTAAGTCACCAATATGGGTGGAGTTTATGAAAAATATTAACAAGTGTTATCATTGTTAAGTCACCGATATAGGTGGAGTTTATGAAAAATCTTAACAATTGTTTTCGTTGTTAAGTCACTGATATAGGTGGAGTTTATGAAAAATCAGAACAAGTGTTTTCATTCTTAAGTCACCGATATAGGTAGAGTTTATGAAAAATCTTAACAAGTGTTTTCGTTGTTATGTCACCGATATAGGTGGAGTTTATGAAAAATCTTAACAAGTGTTTTCGTTGTTAAGTGACCGATATAGGTGGAGTTTATGAAAAATAATAACAAGTGTTTTCATTGTTAAGTCACCGATATAGGCGGATTTTATGAAAAATCTTAACAAGTGTTTTCGTTGTTAAGTCACCAATATAGGTGGAGTTTATGAAAAATCTTAACAAGTGTTTCGTTGTTAACTCACTGATATTGGTGGAGTTTATGAAAAATATTAACAAGTGTTTTCGTTGTTAAGCCACCAATATAGGTGGAGTATATGAAAAACGTTAACAGGCGTTTTTGTTTTTGAGTCACCAACATAGGTGAAATTTTAGAGACTGAGAAATGCAGAGGAATTAGCGAAATACCTCAGCAGTAGTAGCAGCAAGAATAGGAGCCACCGTGGAGGCCTTAACGACGCCCCTAACAGAAGAAGCCTCAACGGTCGGCAAAGATCACTCGCCAACAAACGATAACAAGGCCACCGAAGGAGTTTCGCTAAAAAAACATGAGGAACCTCCAAACGATTCCCCAACATGGGAAGACACTGAAGAACCACCACGCGGGGCAGCAGCATCAACCTTTACCTTGGAAAGAGAAAATCCACTAAGAGGCAAGGGTGGGGTAAGGCTTAGCGAAATCTGCAAATACGAAACCAAGTGTTAGACACAAGGAGAAAGTACAGGAAAAAGGTAGGAATACATCTAAGTATTTCTTACCCCCGTTATGGAACCAAAAAGGGGAACTGTAGTTATGGGTCTCGTCATCACGGTGGGAAGAATAAGGTCAACTAACAAGACTTGAAAATGGGTACTGTTACCATTGGGAGGATAAACGGCGAGAGCGGGTAAGAGTTATCATGAGGGAACGGGGACGAGTAGTATCGACTTGAGAGACACCGAAATTCCCCCCCCCCCCCACGAAATGGTTCATGAGGGAACTAGGGGGACTGGGACTTTCTTTAACTCCCTGCATAAAAGTTATGAAACAAATAAATAGATGCAACTTGCCTTAAGAAAAGGGGAACAAGAACAAAACATGCACACATGCCTCAGATCTGGAGGAAGAACGAGAAGGTATAGCCACAGGTGAAGGTGGAGAGGAGGCACCAGTAGAAGGAGCTAGGGCGGGATGTATCTCGGGCGTCCGTTTCTTCTAGGACTTGGTACCCAGAGTTTTCTTCCTCTTGCCCATTTCACCAGCACCATGAGGTACCCTCGAACTTTTTGTCCTCTTTGTCGTTGGCTCATTTGGATCAACTATGATCGTGGAAAAGGTAGTCAAAGGAGGAACAATAGGGGCGTGTCACTGAAACTTAGCATCTATTCATTCTACCTCAGCCTGAACTTGCCTTCTCAACTCCTAGGCCATTTCTGCAAACATGGTAGGAAGAACAGAGGCAATGGGGAATGCCTCCAAAGGAGCTTAGGCTTGGGACTTAGATTTTGAGGAAGTCCCACCCTTAGACTTCCTAGTCTTTTTGGCTAGTGGCTGGGAAGGCGCTTCTCCAGTAGCAGCTTCGGCTAAGGGGGTAGGCTATTTGGAAGTTGCAACGGCCTTGGGCTTCGAGGGTGGTAGTAGGGATCATCGGGCAATTAGGGGGTAGCTCTTGGGGAGGTTCCTTAATGGTTTTACTCAAAGGAAACTCAACTCCAAGAACAGAGTTACCCTTGATACCCAGTTAAGAGGCAGAGAAAGAAAGAATCGGGTGATATTAGGGGGGACTCTGAACATACTCGCGAATCCTAGTCAGCTGCACCAAACGGAACTTGGTGGCATAGGATGTGGATACGTCCTCCTTCCTAATGGCATTGGGAGGGGTGACTCGCCCATCGATGGTTGAAGTCACGCCAAGCACTGCTGCGACAAGGTAGAAGGTGCAGCCTTCAGGGAAAGTGTCCCTTGTGTGGTTTTGTTGAAACACAGATTGAGGGGACCCCTGATCAAACCCAAACTGCCTGCTACATCTATCAGGGTTTTAAGGTTCCGAGGTGTATCCCCATTTAGTATGGGAAGGAATAAACCCAGGAGTAAACACAAGCACCATGACCTACAAAGGATCTTCTACAACCGGAATGAATTTGACCGTTGAAGCTGTACAAGGAAAAAATCCCATGTATGGGAAAAAGTAGATTCGCTATACGGACTCATTATAAAGGAGTCAAAACAATAAAAAACTCCCATTATATCCTTTCGACTCTGCTTTTTATGGAAACCAAAGAGGCATGGTGGCTTAATACCATGGCTCGTGGGGAGAGAGATAGACTTGGTGGCAATGGCAGGAAAACGGGTGTAAAGAAAGCCCATCAAGATAATGGTGTTGGCAAAATTGGCCAAGTTATAATGACCTAGTGATCGTTCCATGTCGATATGAGTTCGATCTAGCCAGGTGTAGAGGGACCGTAAGGCAATGGCGACCAGTGGAAGTTAAAACCCCTGGCCAAACAGATGGAAATATTTATGAGGTCCCTCCTGGGCTCGTCATTGGGTTTCCCAATCAGGAAGAAGCATGAAAGCAACACAAGAATATTTGACGGTAATTCCAAAGATGTACCTCTACCTTTGCCCGTTGCAGTAGTGATATCCTTCAGGGTTGGAACTTTGAAAAAAAACAGATGAGGGGGGTAAATGTGGCTTTGTTCGAAGAACCAATGCAACTATGATAGATTCGATCCAGCTGAACCCGATTAGCAGCCTTTTTGGCATCCGGGGCCTCATCGTGTTATGAAAACTCACCCATGGGCTCAAGCCCAAGTATCTCGTATATGTCCTCTAACGTGATGGTGAACTCTCCCCATGAAGCAAAGAACGTGTGAGTTGTAATGTTCCATCTGGAAACTAGTACTTGCAGCGCAGCATTAGGCTTTGAAAGTGTGAAGTCCCCAAACCAGTAGGCTCTATGAAGATAAACCTTCGCAAGAGCAGCAATGTGAGAGCTCTACATATGTTTGTGTCAGGCAGTAAAATGGGTTGGAGACCCCCCAGGTGCCTCAAAATTGATCTGAGAATCGGGGAAGTCACCACGGTCTAATCGAAAATGTTGAGTCCCTTCTGGGTAACGGTATCCCCACATTGGCGAATCCTCATCCTCATCACCCAAGAGTAAAGGGTTATACTTGGCTAAGAAATGGCAAGTCTTACATGCATTAGAGAATTCATCAACTTTGCCAAAGATGGTAGCCCGGCAGTAGAAGCTTAATTGCTCTTGACGAGCAGCATTCCGGGCAGTAACACTAGGAATAGTAGTAGCGCCAGAAGTGACAGAAGGGGAGCTTCGCTGAGCAACGGTGGTGGAAACCTTTGAGGCACTTAAAGAAGCCATATTAGAGTGGAAATGAATGAAATATCTTGGTAAGAAGGGCTAGGAAAAAAGAGGGAGGAGCACAACCACAGGAGGTGGCGTAAAAGATGAGAGAAGGAACAAACTGAGTAATGAGCTGGACAACAATGGAGTTTTTCGCACAATGTTCTCTCTCTAAAAGATGATGGGAGGTTGAAAAAGACAGAGGAAAGAGAAGGGTTTTGAAAAAAGAGACGTTTGAAACCTTTTTAAAGGAAACCATTTGTTGAGTTTCCCACCACCACACGTTTAAAGCCGACCATAATCATTTCATATGGACACGTAGCACTTCGAGAAGTGTCTTGGCAATAAAACAAATTGCACTACGTCATTAATGAAGTGATGCATGGGGAATGGAAAGGGCTTCCTTCTTTAGCAAGTTTGAGTTTTGGCACCAGAATTTTTGTCAAGCATATCCAATAAACTCCTAACGAAGAAGATGTCCCAACGGTTCTAAAAGTTACAATGTCCCCTCGGGACAAGTCCAAATGTTGTTTAAATTATGACTCGGCTACATAGGGGATAATTTCACAAGTCCCAATGATAGGGGCAGCCCCAACAAAAAAATCACCGCTCATAACTGTACTCCACAAATGTCATGAACAGGAGAATTTTACTTCCCAAGATTCAAAAGGAGAATTTGAGAAGGTTAGCAGGCCTTTCGGGAGAATTTCAAAAAATAAAGTTAGAACGGTTGAAGCTCAGTGTAAGGAAAAAGTGGCGATGTCCCTTCGTCAAAGTCCCAATAAGCCGTAGCACTTCAGTTCAAGTACATTGGAGAATTTTACTTTTTTCGAGAGATTCTAAAGCGGTGGTTCTAACGAAGAAAAAAAGATGCAAGATCTTTTTCTCACACAGAGAAGGTTTATCGGATTGAGAAGTTTTCATGCATACATTTCTTGTGCCAACAACAAATCTCTCCACGAAGAGGAAAATATAGAGGGGTCTTGAAGGTAGTCATAATATTAGGGATAATCCCCCATTAACAATAGTGTTTAGGATTAAGAAACCGAGGCATCTTAGCGTGGTATCTCAAGTGTGGAAACTCAGCGAGGCCCCTTAGCGTGGAAACTCATACTTTAGTTTGTTGTGTTGTTTAGTTATATTGTATCTTTATTTATATTGACTATCATCTATAACGGTTGTAATGATGTAACGAGAATAATGATTATGTGTGACGTCGAACGGTACTCGCGAGTGACCAAGCTTGGCAGGGCCTGGGAGAGGTTTCATGCTCTATCGAACGACCTCGCTGTGGAAACTTTGATACACCTGTTAAAACAGAGAAGGACCCTGACCGTGGATCCTCGAGGGGAGCATCCTTGAGTTCCATCGGGCATTGAGTTGTGAGCTAAACAACCCTATACCTAATATCACATCCTCTTTATATGGTGTCACTAACCAGCTAGGCAATATCAGACCTGCACTTTAGTAAACCACCATGGTATTTGGGGTTGTCAGACAGTTAGTGATCCACCTGTGTGACAATAGCCCCCTGACACATAGTGGTTAGGAAAAATCCATGTCTTGGCATTTAATGTTTACGACATGGAGACAACTAGTGCATCAGGTATTTAATGTTTGTGACATAAAGTAGGAGGGATGTCTTTCACAGGCATTAATGGCGAAGTTTCCTCGGGGATGGTGTGGGAGGCTATTTAAGGACCCCAACCACCTCTGAGGAGAGGACGATCTTTTTTAGAGTTCATAAGTGATTACTAGAGAGTTATTACAAACCAGAGAGTTTACTCACCCACCATTGTCATTTATAACGAAGCTTTTATACTTGACAGAGATTCTTGAGGGTGGTTTGTGTGTTTGGCAGCCTCAGAAGGTGTATTTAGGGTGATTAATTATCTCTCCCTCTAGCTACATTACTTCTAAGTTCATTACTACCTTCTAAGTTATACACGAGAGATCTGTGAGTTCAAACTAAGTCTATCTTCATTGAGTAGTGTTTGTATGTCCTGTGGTTCATCAATAGTGTCGCTATTTAACTTAACATTACTATACTAAAAAAGGGGTTACGCTTCCATCTTATTCGAACTACCCTCTTACAAAAAGAAAAAAAATAATACAACAAAGGCAGACCTCAATAGACCAATAACCCTGGGGCATACCCCAAAGGCAAACAAAACACCAAGGCAAAGAGCCTATCTTCAGGAATGTTCCAATATATACAAGCCATCCAGTGAGCATAGTTCCTTCTATCTTTCTTCCATATGAGATCTTTGGCTCTAACCACATTTTTAATAACTTTCACAATAGTGTCTAGATAATTGAAGACATGCTTAAAGCACCTAATAATTCTCTCCATCCAAATGCAATAGATAGTAGCAGTAAAAGAAAAAGATCTCAACTTGTTACATAAGGTCTTGGTTGAGTGGTTAACAGTGGCCATAGACAACTCTATATTCAAACTTTAAACATCCCTGTAACACTGGTTTCTAAGCATCACCTCTTCCCAAATACTTTTACTAAGGATGCATTGAGAGAACATAAGGTTATATGTTTTTGTCTCTAATCCACACATCCCACAAAGGTCATCCTCAAAAATTCCCCAGGCTAGTAACTTTACCTTAGTATTGATGGCCTTCCTAAAAACTAACCAGGCAATGAAATAAACTTAGGAATGTAAACCTTACTCTAGACAAACTTGCTTTAAGTGACAGAAGGCTTGTGGGTACTCAATAGTTCCTAAGCTGAAGCAATGGTGAACTTCCCTTTATTATAAGGGATCCAAACAAAGTCACTTTCCTCAAGAATTGTAGGTAAAGTAGCATTCTTCACTTCATTTAGCTCCCACGTCATAGTTGAGGGACATCTTCACTCCATATTGTGGATAAAATTAGGAACTTTAGCTTTAAGGCTACTAGATGAATCATACACAATGTTGTCTCCATTTAGGGGATGTAGGGGGCCATTATGATGCCAAAAATCAAACTACATAAAAACTTGAGCTCCATTCCCAATGTTGATCTTGATTTGCCTTCTAAACTTCTCTCTAATCTTGAGTATTTTCCTCCAACTCCATGAAGCATCATTTGGGATACTCAAATCCCAAATGCTCCTTCCCTTGATCTTGTATGTATTAAACCACTTGATCCATAAGCTATCCTTCTTCCTACACAAGTTCCACAAATGCTTGGTCATAGTTGTAATGTTCTAGGTCTCTAGACTCTTGATATTTAGCCCTCCTTCCTCTAAAGAAACACCAAGATCCTCCGAGGATACTTTAGCACCTTTACTATTTGTCTCATCCCCTTTCCACAAATAATTCCTTATAATTTGCTCAATCTTCTTTATGATTCTTTTAGGCAGCATAAAAATGCAAGCCCAATAAACTTGAATACTAAAAATCATAGTCTTCATAAGGAGAAGCCTACCCGCAAAAATCAAGAACTTATTAGTATAGCATTTTATTCTCATGGTAATCCTCTCCACCAAGTAAAGGCAGTCCTCATTCTTCAGCCTTGTTGTTATGAGAGGGACCCCAAGATATTTGAAGGGGGGTCCCATGTATGCCAAGAATAATGGATATCTCACGAATCCCTTCCATATTAATCCCAACAGTGAAAAGGATACTCTTTTCTAGATTAACCATTACCCAGTGTAAGAGCTAAATTTAGATATGGCATTTTTAATAATGTTGCAAGACTCCTTATCCCCACCAGCAAAGATAATCAAGTCATCAACAAAACTGAGATGGGTTAGAGATATCTCCTTGCATATAGGATGCTATTTGAAAAGGCCTAACTCAGTTGCTTTGGTGATTATGCCAATGAACACTTCCATCACAAGAAAGAAAAGGTAGGGAGAGAGAGGATCTCCCTGCCTTAGCCCTCTTATCCCATGAAAGAAACCATTTAACTCCCCATTCAGATTAATAGAGAACCTAGTAGTGGTCACACACTTAGTAATCCAACCAATGACTTTAGTGGGAAAACCAACCTGGGCCAAAATGTTAATCAAGAACTCCGAGCTAATTGTATCATAGGCTTTGAGGATATTTATCTTGATTGCACATCTGGGAGGGTATGAGTCCCTATGCTAGTTCCTCATTGACTCTTGGAATAATAAAATGTTGTCAGCTATAGACCTTCCTTCTACAAATGCAGCCTGGTTGTTGCTAATGAGGCTAGACATCATCTTCTTGAGTCTAAGAGTGATCACCTTAGAAATACATTTGTAAATGGTGTTGTAGCAAGAGATAGGCCTGAAATCCCTCATACAAATAGGGGTATCAACCTTAGTGATCAAATTAAGGGTTGTACAGTTCCACTAATTAAAGAAAATACAAGTGTCAAAGAAGAATTTAATGAATTCACACACTTCTTCCCCAACTAGCTGCTAATTTTTTTTGAAGAAAAGGCTGTTGAATCCATCAGGGCCAGGAGCCTTATCAGACTCTATGTCAAACATAGCCACTTTGATCTCTTCATGGGTGATATCTTTCTCCAATAAACCAGCTTGGGTAGAGGAGAGATTTTTCTTCATAACATCCCCAAGAGCTGCAACAACATCCTCACATTGCACCCTATTCCCTAGGAGGTTCTGAAAAAACCCCACAGCTTCACTAGCCACCTGGTCACAGCCTTTAACTATCACTCCCATCTCATTCTCAATGCTCACAATTTTCCTTCTAGCCATGTTTTGATTAACTTTCTTGTGAAAGAAAGTATTATTGTTGTCTCCAAGATGAAGCCACTTATTCCTAGCCTTATGACTGAGGAAAGACTCCTCATCATTCCTTAGATTAGTATACGTAATTCTCATGTCTTTTACTGCAATTTGTAGCTCCACATTGGTACCATCACTGACCAGAGCACTCTTAATGGTGTCCAGTTTACCCTTGATATCAGCTACCTAAGTGGAAATTTTACTAAAGAACTTCATATTAAAGTGCTTCAAATAGACTTTAACTAATTAAGCTTTTTAAACAGCCTATACATCGGATTCCCTTCCACCGCCACATCCCATGCTTCAATGAGGGTAGGTAAGAAGTCATCATGATTCATCCAAAAGTTAAAAAATTTGAAGGGCTTAGGTCTCCTATTTATGGTGTTATCCAATAGGGTAATAATAAGGCTATGGTCAGAAATGCCACAAGGCAGGGTGATAGCCTGAGAGTTAGGAAACAAATCAGTTCATGTATCATTATTAATCACCCTATCAATCCTTGATTGGACATTATTGAAACCAAGTTGGTTCTTATTCCAAGTGAACCATAGGCCACTGTAAACCATGTCATCTTCATTCAGCTCAATCAAACACCTATTAAACTCTTTAGTAGAATAACTATCAATGTCAAAAAGACCTCTTTTCTCCTCTTGGCATCTGACCACATTAATATCTCCCATGAGAATCCAAGGCCTATCATTAATCACTAATTTTTCTCATTCAGGAAAGCCCATAAGCTTCTCCTATGCTCAGGCAGGTTATCCCCATAAATGAAAGTAGCATAAAAGGAATAACTAGTACATATGATATTAAAAAGGCTAAACAAAGCTTGCTTATGAGTATCAATCACTTCAAGCTTCAAAATATTGGGGTTCCATCCCACCATCACTCAGGCCACACCTCCATAAATAGGGCAGTTATGGACATAATCCCATTGGTAAAAACACATGCTCTTAACATTATCCAAGTTATTCCTTCTGATCTTAGTCTCCACAATATTGATAAGGTCTAAATTATTATTCTTAATAATCTTCACCACCTCAATTTATTTATAGGGAGAATCAAGCCCCCTAATATTCCATGTTCCCTGCTTGGTCATCTAAAATTTTTGGATTTGATTCCTAATATCTTCTTCTCTTTCTTGTTGCTTCTGAACATCTCATTTCCATCACCATTATTTCCTCCCACTCTCTTCCCCTTATCAAGTTCATCCCCTTCCTTAATCTTAAGGGCCAAACCAGATGGGGCAGGGGTAGTAACTAGAGGAGAATCCTCATTCTCAATCTCCAGGATATCGAAAGGATTAGAGGTAGTAACTTTGCTAGGGCTATTCTCCCCTGCTTCATTCTCTGTAAAAATACCCTCCCCACTTGGAAATCCTATGTATGAGTCAACAACTATAGGGGTCTTAGAGGCTTTATGCTGCATTTGTGTCCACCTCTCTTTCAAGGCCTTCTGGATCTCAACTTGGCCTCTGGTTGGAAACACCTCTTATTTGTATTTTATTACCACCCATGCCTTCTTAATCTTATGACACTTTACAAGGGCATGACCAAAAATGCCACAATGGACACTTGAAGGAGGTTTTTCTTGGTACTCCACTCTAACCACAACATTGTACCCATCCTCCATTCTAACATCAATAGTCTTTGGGTATTCGTCCATAAATTTTAGCTCCACACATATACTCGCAAAACTAATCCTCTACATTCCCTTAGTAACATTATCAGCATACATAGGTATTCCCACTGAACTTTCCACATAACTAAGCCCCTCCTCTGTCCATAACTAGAAAGGAATATTATGGAATTTAACCCAAACAGGGATCTTTGAGGTTGAGTCTTTGTAGAATGAGAAGTTTGGTGCCCATTTTTGAATGATTATTGGGTTCCCCACAAAGTGCCATGGCCCGTTGTCAATGACCTTATTAATCGTATTTTCATTTCAAACATAAAGAAATAGAAGCCATTGTTGTGTCCCACAATTTGTTTGAGTACAAATTTATCCCATAGCCTATGGGCTATATTACATACCAAAGTGTAAGGTAGGTACCAACCCAAAAAGCATCCCACCATACTGTTTTCCCATTTAGCATATCCATTAGTTGCCACCCCCAATGGGGGGGGAGACAGTGATCCCTTTATCATCAATAGTGGGTACATGGTATGTAAGTCTAAGCTTCGGGTATCTCTTATCATCAACAACCTACTTCCACGATTTATCCACAGCCTTGGTCAGGGAGGAACAAGGTATAGGTCCAATACCATCACATTCCACTACTGATTTCAGATTTTTCACCTCCCAAATCTTGCATCCCTCCCCATCAGAGGTGGAGCCTTTATTTTTGCGCATATCGCATCTTAATTGAAAAACATCCTCATGAGAGAACCCCTTATGTTTAAGAAATTCCTTGTACACATCCTTCTCTTCATTAATTTCTTCAATTTTAGAAATTTGTATAGTAGCTCTGGCAATGCTTGCATCTGATGCACAGATTTTCCTCTATTCAATATCATCATTTTCTTTAGCTTTTGAATATAGGACACCTACCGGACCAGGCCCCATTCCCACTCCCAAACCTTGACTTACACTTGAGTTTAAGGTGTTGGGGATAACCACTAAGTCATATGTGATAAACTTGTCAATACCCATAGGAGAGAAATGTAATGGGGATCTCCCATCCAAATAGGTGGAAGCTTGGGCCAGGGATGGGGCTAGAGTCATACCACCATGTATGGCCGGAGATAGAGTATATATGGAGGAAGGTAGAGGTTAGGGTAGCCGTAGGTGGGGTTAGTTAGGAAAGCGGTGGTTTGTAGGCGAGAATTTTAAAGCTAGGTTTACGTTTGGTTAGTGAGTTTTTAAAGAGAAGGGGGGCATCATTGGTGCAAGGTGCACCACATGATCTGTGAATGATAACCCCCCTATACTCCCTTAAAAGAGTGTAGTCATAGTTTAGGTTTTTGTATAGAGTTGGTGAGCTGAATATAACAAATGATCGGGGCTTAGGTGACTCTCGCACCGCGGCGAAACCCTGTCTATCAAATGGCGTTGTTGTCGGGGATGAGTTTGTTTGAGAATTTATTTGATTTAGTATTTTGTAGTATTTTATTTCAATTTGTATTTTTTGCCTAACATTTTTGTAGGACTTCTACATTTGAGCACCAAGAACCGCTTGAATTTTTCGTGCGCGCATATACTTTATGGAATTCACCACTTCGAGCCATTTTTGGGGTAAGCATATCTTATTCAAGTGATTTCGGTAATCATTATGATAATTCTCAAAATACTCGCAAACCTTTGACTTTTGGTGAATACTTACAGTCCTAAAAAATTGCAAATTCAAAAATGAGTTTGGCCACGTATTACAAAAGTCAAGCTTTGTAGTGCATGTAGTTTGAGGAGGATGATAACAATTTTGGGCCTTTAATTCCCTATAATAGGAATTTTGAAATGAATTGCAATAGCTTTCAAAATTCTTATAATAATGAGTTTGAGTATAGTTCCGATAATAATTTTCCAACTTCTCATTTCCAAGAATCCGCACCTCGGCCTATGACTTTCGGCGAGGGTTTGCTCATGCTTGAGAATGAGAACTATGAAGACCGTTATCGGGAATAAAATCGTTTCTGAGAACATGAATTGGATTTATTATTTGAATCTCACAATGATTTTTCTTCCAAAACTTTTGAAGTCGAGCAATGTTTTGAACCAAATGAGGATTTTTTGCCTAGTTTGGAAAAAAATATTCTTGACTTGACCTGTGGTTTAATAGAGAATGAAAGTGAGGATGAAATGGATGTAGTATCCATTTACAATGAAATTATTTCGTCTTTGGATCCCAAAGAAGAAAGTTTTATTAAAAATAATCCTATCTCCTTTAAAATTCCAACTTTGACCGAAGATAACTCATCTCTTCAGTTTGAATTTCTTTTCTCCCCCTTTTCATTCTACGTTATCACTCCATCACAATTACCCGATGAATCGGTGCCGAACTTTAAAATGTTCAACCCATCCACCGACGAGGAGTACTTGCTCGAGGTAATTTCCATAAAGGCATCTTGGCCTCCTTTTGACCCCCCTCCCATTCAAAATTCAAAATACTTTGGAGATAATTCAATTTTTCTTGGCCCCCATCTGTATTTGTCACCCGTCTTACTCAAATCCCCCATCCTACCGCCCAAAATTTTAATTGGGGATGGTTCATTTCTTATGCCTTACACATGCCTTTCGTTGTTCAAATGGAATTATTATTTTTCGGGAGGCATGCACGAGTGCGAGGGTCCATCGTGGATCCTTCAAAGTCAAATAATTTTCGTGGTATACCCTCAACTATTTTGACTTCTAGTGTATAATTAGTGTGAAACCTAAATAGTAGGTTGTATATAGTTTGTTTTTTATTCTTTCTTTATTTTTATCTTTTCTTTCCTTTTTAATTTAGTCTAGTGTAATTAGTTAACTTTTTGTTATGCTTTGGTACTAACATGTTTTGTAGAATCTTTGGCCTCCTACTTTCCGGAGATCGCTCTATTGTGGGTAATATCGCTTTTTTTTTTCTCTTTAACTTGGTTCTTAATTTACATTGAGGACAATGTTAGGTTTTAAGATAGGGGTGTGGGATATTGTACCAATTCATTGGTAGTTTCTTTGATTTTATTACATGTTAGTTACTAAGTATGCTTTTTTAGAAAAATTTCAAAAAGATTCTCTTTCTTTTTTCTCCTTTACTGGGCATTTTGCCTTTTTTCGATGGTAAATTTCAATAATTTCCCGATCCAATAGACAACTCAATGATTCATGTTCTCACTTTTAGAAGTTATTAAACTTTACTCCTCAAATTATTGAGATTATGATTAACTTCGTGAATTAAACTTTAATACCATGAGCACAAGAACTTTTCTTGTTCTATTGATTTGGTTCAAGATTTTTATAACTCGGTAATCTTTTGTTGCATTGTGTATACTTACACCGAGTGAAATTTTGGCTTTTGTTCGTTTGTGAGTGAAAAAACCATTCTTTCCTCGTTGAAAACATTACAGACATTGGTATTCTCTCTATTCTTTCATTTGATCGTTCATTATTTGAGTTCATTTATGAAATGTGTTACTTGTGAATGATTTTCATAAATTGTTTTGACTCGAGAATTGCATAAACTTTATGAAATGCTCATAGGCAGTCTTTGTTATATCACCCATAATGACCTTGACCTCACCTTTTATATTTTCCTTAGTCAACCTCTTTGAGCCTAAATATTAGCCTTTCGTTTCATACCCCCAAATCTCATTAACTCCATATTGGAGTTATAAACCATACATATTACCTTTCATACCTTTGTTTGGAATGTTACATGGGATTGAATGATGTTATTCTCTCGTGGTTGCAATTTAGCCATGCAAGAGTAAAAAACGTAAAGAAAAAGAAAGAAGTGAAAAGGAAAAAGAGAAAAGAAAAATAAAAGAAAAGAAAAAAAATTAGGGAAAAAAAAGAAGAAAAGAAAACAAAGAGAAATTTGTATATGTTGTATTTAGCTAAATAATCTTTGATTACTCTCCCCATTTGTATATCTAATGCCTTTTATGGAAGTTGTTTCTCAAATTTTTGATATTGCCCGCATTCTTCCCGTTATTCTAAGTTTTCATTCTGAACATTTGAATCCGTGCATACATATCCTTCGTTTAATACCCTAGCCAAACCTTCATTATAACCATATCAAGTCCTATGTGATCTTAGGGTGCATTTAATTTAAAAGTTACAATAGTTTTGATAATCTGTGAACATGCATCTCGCTCCTTTAATGAGCGATAACTTGCATTGAGATTGCAATTTTTAATTTCCTATATAGCGTTCCTCATTTGTTACATGTGCGTGGCTTAGTTTTCATTTACATTTACACTTTATGCCCGCATGCTCCGTGTGATAACTCCATGTTTCGAGTGAATTCACTTGATGAGTGTAATTCCCGTGATGATTGAATATATGTTTGCGTTAATTTTTATCCAGTTTATATAAGTTTTTGCAAAATCATACTTTGCATGTGCTCTCTCCCCTCCCACATTTTAAGGTTTCAATTCTACGAAGTTCATTCTATAATGTTAATAATACCGACTTTTGTGTGAATTCATTCACTATGTTAATAATGTGTATGAAATATTTTTCGTATTGTTGGGCTTGTCGTATGTGATTGGGTATATTTTGAGGAAACTATATGATTTTTTGGGTTTCATCTCTGAAAACCCTCACGAGACGACACGCGTCCACTAGGGTAACCTAGGGGTTTAATGACTTATTGCATATGCTAAATGCAATCGTTCCCTCGTGAAAGTGGCATTTATCGCTTTTGTATATATCTCTTGTTTTGCAGTTTTCTTTTAGTTCTTCTTGCTTCGAATTTCATTGCTAGAGACTAGCAATGTCTAAGTTAGGGGGTGTGATACGTCACGAATATTTCATTTTCCACCCGCTAATTTATGCATTTTTAGGCCCCCTCGGTACTGTAATTGCTATAATTATGCTCGTTAATCAGACAACCTTCGTTTTATGCGTTAATACTTTATTCGATGAATTATTGAGCATTTATAGATGTTACGGTACTTAGTGTGAAGTTTCGTCGCATTCCGATAAAGTTTCGTCGCGATTGACACGTTCAGGGTGCATTTTTGTAATTTTACACATTGGTATTTTCCGCCGAAGTATACACGGAAGTTGTAGCCCTCGGGCTAAGCTTCACATGGACATGAACGGTTCATAAATCGGAGACCAAACGAAGAAAACACGGACCTTTAATCGGAGGAAGAATTAAAAGAAAAATAATAATTTATATAATTCCCCTTCTGTCCTTTTCTTCTATTAAAAATTTCATAAATGACATCCATGTCACTAACACGATTTTGGCAGAACTCCATGGGCGATTTTGGTTCTTGTCCTAGGTTTGGCTCGGGTTTTGTTTTCGCCCAAAATTCGAAGCTTTCATCCGAAATTAAACATGGATTTTGAATGTATATCGTTTTGGGACACGGATTTGTGTTTTGGGGCATACCCATTTTGAGTTGTGTTTATTAATGGTGGGTCTTTACCCAAATGGGTCTTTGTACTATTTGGGTTCTTGGCAGCTTGGTGGCAACGAGTCTTTGGCCTTATGGGTCTCCATCTTTGGCCTTTTCCATACACACACTTTTCCTTGTGGCTTTGATGTTGGCCATGGCTGGTCTCATTGTTCCGCATATGGGGTGTTACTTTAGTGTTGATAGCAATAATGGTGGCTGCATTTTTGTGAGCTGTCACTACCGGACCGGTCCACCGGTCCTGGCACCCCGATTGATCGATTTTTCCCATTTTGTCATGGCTACGAGATAGTATACCTCCCCTTTCTTGCGCGGTCGACCGGGTCCCCTTATTTTTTCCCCGATTTTTCTGTAGCCTCTTTCTCTATTTTTCTATTTCTTTTCCTCTTTTCCTTTATACCATTAATTAGATACTTATCCACTTATTCCTTATTTTCTTTTCATTTTTCTTTGCCTTTTCTTTCTTTATTCCAACTTAGTATAAAAAGAACACTTTGTTTATTTTTGTAGCTCTCTTCATTTTACTTAGTTTTTAGGTTAGGGTTTGAGAAATATTTTGGGGATTTTGTGGAGACACCCCTCTCCTCCATTTTCTTTCTTTAATTCCTCCAGTAATGTAAGTTTACTATTTATTATCACTTTTGCCTACTTTTCTTATTTTTGTTCATTTTTATTCCATGCTTTATTTATTATTTATTGCCTAGATTAATTAGTGTTAATTTAATTAGCATTCTTTAATTAATTAGTTGTGTTTTATTTAATGTCATTTAATATGTTTAGGGGCTAATTTAAATTAGGTTGTGTCAGATTGAACTCACCTAGGGTTGGTTTCGTTGCTTTTCTTTGGTAATGGAGTTTTATGGGTTTATTTCGAATGGGTTGTCCTAGTTATTACGCCTATGAGATTTAACGCGGTATATCATGTATCCTCCATACTTACGACCTTGCGTGTGTAATTTCTGGGGTATTTATTGATGCCAAAATCATTTGTGACAACTCTGGATTTAAATAACTGTCAAAACGAGACTCAATCTTAATAACTCGTTGACCCATGTAATCATTTTATACTAATTAACTCTGGTGAGGGATATTCGACGCAACCCATATTTTTTATTCCCTTTGATAACGTAGTTTAAATACACCCGCCTAGTTTAATCTTTTCTCTTTATTATCTTTTCTTCTTTGTTAAAATTATCTATTACACTTTTATTTTAGAAATATTAAACCAATTAAATTCAAGCAACTCGTCTTTTTGGATTCGATACCCGGACTGGCCACTATACTCCCTTAAAGGAGTGTAGTCAAAGTTTAGGTTTTTGTATAGAGTTGGTGAGCCGAATATAACAAATGACCGGTGCGTAGGTGACCCTCGCGCCGCGACGAAACCCTGTCTATCAAATGGCATCCTTGTCGGGGATGAGTTTGTTTTAGAATTTATTTTATTTAGTATTTCGCAGTATTTTCTTTGTATTTGTATTTTTTGCCTAACATTTTTGTAGGACTTCTACATTTGAGCTCCAAGAACAGCTTGAATTTTTCGTTCGCGCATCTACTTTGTGGAATTCTCCACTTCGATCCATTTTTGGGGTAAGCATGTCTTATTCCAATCATTTCAGTAATCATTATGATAATTCTCAAAATACTCGTAAACCTTTGACTTTTGGTGAATACTTATAGTCCTAAAAAATTGCAAATTCAAAAATGACTTTGGGCGAGTGTTACAAAAGTCAAGCTTTGGAGTGCATGTATTTTGAGGAGGATGATAACGATTTTGCGCCTCTAATTCCTTATAATAGGAATTTTTAAACGAATTCCAATATCTTTCAAAATTCTTATAAAAATGAGTTTGAATATAGTTTCGATAATAATTTTCCAACTTCTCATTTCCAAGAATTCGTACATAGGCCTATGACTTTCGGAGAGGGTTTTCTCATGCTTAAGAATGATAGGTTTGAAGACCGTTATCGGGAAGAAAACCATTTGTGGGAACATGAATTGGATTTATTATTTGAATCTGACGATAATTTTTCTTCCAAAACTTTTGAAGTCGAGGAATGTTTTGAACCAAATGAGGATATTTTGTCTAGTTTGAAACAAACAATTCTTGACTTGACCCATGGTTTAATAGATAACTAAAGTGAGGATGAAATTAATGTAGTATACATTTGCAATGAAATGATTTCGTCTTTGGATCCCAAAGAAAAAAGTTTTATTGAAAATATTCCTATCTCCTTTTAAATTCCAACTGTGAGCGATGATTACTCATCTCTTGAGTTTGAATTTATTTCCTGACCCTTTTCATTCTATGTTATCACACAATCACAAGTACCCGATGAATCGGTGCCGAACTTTAAAACGTTCAGCCCTTTCACCGACGAGGACTACTTGCTCGAGTTGCTTTCCATGAAGGCATCTTTGCCTCCTTGTTCACCCCCTCACATTCCAATTTCAACATACTTAGGAGATAATTCAATTTTTCTTGGTCCCCATGTGTATTTGACACCCATATTATCCAAATCCCCAATTCTCCCGCCTAAAATTTTAATTGGGGATGGTTAATTTCTTACGCCTTACCCATGCCCTCCGTTGTTCAAAGGGAATTATTATTTTCCGGGAGGCATGCATGAGTGCGAGGATCCGTCATTGATCTTTCAAAGTCAAATCATTTTCGTGATGGACCCTCAACTATTTACACTTCTAGTGTATAGTTAGTGTGAAGCCGTAGTAGTAGGCTGTATATAGTTAGCTTTTTATTCTTTCTTTCTTTTGATCCTTTCTTTCCTTTTTAATCTAGTCTAGTGTAACTAGTTAGCTTTTTGTTATTTATTTTTTTATGCTTTGGTACTAACAAGTTTTGTATAATCTTTGGCCTCGTACTTTCCATAGATCGCTTCATTGTGGCTAATATCTCTCTTTTTCTCTCTTTAACTTGGTTCTTAATTTACATTGAGGACAATTTCAGGTTTTAAGTTAGGGGGTGTGGGTTATTCTACGCATTCATTGGTATTTTCTTTGATTTGATTACATGTTAGTTACTAAGTATGATTTTTAGAAAAATTTGAAAATTTTCTAAAATATTTTCTTTCTTTTTTCTCCTTTATTGGGCATTTTTCCTTTGTTTCCGATGATAAATTTCAATAATTCTCCGATGCAATGGACAACTCAATGATGCATGTTCTCGAATTTAGAAGTTATTAGACTGTAGTCCTCAAATTATTGAGATTATGAATAACTTCATGAATTAAACTTTAATCCCATGAGCACATGTACTTTTCTTGTTCTATTGATTTGGTTCAAGATTTTTATAACTCGGTAATCTTTTGTTACATTATGTATACTTACACTGAGTGAGATTTGGTCTTTTCTTAATTTGTGAGTGCATACACCAATATTTCCTCTTTAAAAACGTTAAAGTGGTTGGTAATCTCTCTATTCTTTCATTTGATCATTCATTATTTGAGTTAATTTATGAAATGTGTTACTTGTGCATGTTTTTCATAAATTTTTTTAACTCGAGAATTGCATAAACTTTATGAAATGATCAAAGGCAATCTTTGTTATATCACCCATATTGACCTTGACCTCACCATTTATATTTTCCTTAGTCAACCCATTTGAGCCTAAATATTAGCCTTTCGTTTCATACCCCCAAATCCCATTAAGTCCATATTCAAGTTATAAACCATACATATTACCTTTTGTACCTTTGTTTGGAATGTTACTTGGGATTGAATGATGTTATTGTCTCGTGGTTGCAATTTAGGCATGCAAGAGTGAAAAAAGTAAAGAAAAAGAAAGAAGTGAAAAAAAATGAGTAAAGAAAAAGAAAACAAAACAAAACAAAATGAGAAAAAAAAAAAAGAAAGAGAAATTTGTATATGTTGTATTTAGTTCAATAAGATTTAATTACTCTACACATTCATTATCTAATGCCTTTTATGGAAGTCGTTTGTCCAATTTTTTATATGCCCGCATTCTTCCCATTATTCTAAGTTTTCATTTCGAACAGTTTGAATTCGTACATATACATATCCTTCGTTTCATACCCTAGACAAACCTACATTATAACCATATCAAGTCCTATGTGATCTTAGGGTGCATTTAATTTAAAAGTTAAAATAGTTTTGATAATCTGTGAAAATGGATTTAGCTCCTTTCATGAGCTATATCTTTCATTGAGATTATAATATTTAATTTCATATATAGCGTTCTTCATTTGTGACATGTGCGCGGCCTAGTTTTCATTTACATTTACTCTTTATGCCCGCATGTTCCGTGTATTAACTCCCTGTTTCGAGTGAATTCACTTGGCGAGTGTAATGCTCGTGAGGACTGAATATATGCTTGCATTAATTTTTATCCGGTTTATATAAGTTTTTTCCAAATCATACTTTTCATGTGCTCTCTCCCCTTCCACATTTTAAGGTTTCAATTTTACGAAGTTCATTCTATAATGTTAATAATACGAATTTTTATGTGAATTAATTCACTATGCTAATAATGCGTATGAAATCTTTTATGTATTGTTGGGATTGTCGCATGTGATTGGGCATATTTTGAGGAAACCATATGATGTTCGTGGCTTTCATCCCTAAAAACCCTCACAAGACGACACTTTTCCACTAGGGTAACCTAGGGGTTTAACGGCTTATTGCATACGCTAAATACAATCGTTTGCCCACGAAAGTGGCTTTATCGCATTTCTATATATCTACTATTTTGTGGTTTTCCTTTAGTTATTCTTTCTTTGAATTTCATTTCTAGGGACTAGCAATTTCAAAGTTAGGGGTGTGATACGCAAGGAATATTGCATTTTCGACCCGTTAATTTATGCATTTTTAGGCCCCCTCAGGTACCGTAATTGCTATAATTATGGTTGTTAATCAGACAACCTTCATGTTATGTGCTAACACTTTATTTAAGGTATTATTGAGCATTTATATATGTTACGCTATTTAGTGTGAAGTTTCGTCGCGTTTTGATAAAGTTTTATTGTGATTCGCACGTTCACGGGCATTTTTTTAATTTCACACTTTAGTATTTTTGCCCGAAGTATTCACGAAAGTTTCAGCCCTCAGGACAAGCTTCACGTGGCCATGAACGATTCGCAAATCGGAGTCAAAACGAAGGAGACAAGGACCTTTAATTAGAGGAAGAATTCAAAGAAAAATAACAATTTATATAATTCCCCTTGTGTCCCTTTTCTTCTTTATTAACAATTTCATAAATGACATCCATGTCCCTAACACGATTTTGGTAGCAAGCTCCATGGGCGATTTTGGTTCTTGGCCCGGGTTTGGCTCGAGTTTTGGTTTCACCCAAAATTTGGATCTTTCGTCCGAAACTGAGCATGGATTTTGAATGTATATCGTTTTGGGACGTGAATTTGCATTTTGGGGTATACCCATTTTGAGTTTTGTTCATCAATGGTGGGTCTTTACCTAAATGGGTCTTTTGTACGATTTGGGCTCTTGGAAGCTTGGTGGCAGCGAGTCTTTGGCCTTGTGGGTCTCCATCTTTAGCCTTTGCGATACACATGATTTTCCTTGTGTCTTTGATGTTGGCCATGGAAGGTCTCGATGTTGCGCATATAGGGGTGTTCGTTTTGTGTTGATAGCAACAACGGTGGCTGCATTTTAGTGAGTTGTCACTACTGGACCGGTCGCCCAGTCCTAGCACCCCGATCGACCGGATTTTACATTTTTGTCGTGGCTACGAGACAGTGTACCTCCCCTTTTTCGCGCGGTCGACCAGTTTGATCGCGGTCGACCGGGTCCCCTTATTTTTGCCCCAATTTTGCAGTAGCCTCTTTCTCCCTTTTTCTATTTCTTTTCCTCTTTTCTTTTAAACCATTTATTAGAGACTTATCCACTTATTCCTTCTTTTCTTTTCATTTTTGTTTTTATTTTCTTTCTTTATTCCAACTTAGTATAAAAAGAACACTTTGTTTATTTTTGCAACTCTCTTCATGTTATTAGTTTTTAGGTTAGGGCTTGAGAAGTATTTTTGGGGATTTTTTGGAGACACCCCTCTCCTCCATTTTCTTTGTGTAATTCATCCATTAATGTAAGTTTACTATTTATTATCACTTTTGCCTACTTTTCTTATCTTTGTTCATTTTTATTCCATGCTTTATTTATTATTTCTTGCCCAGATTAATTAGTGTTAATTTAATTAGCATGCTTTAATTAATTAGTTGTATTTTATTTAATGTCATTTAATATGTTTAGGGGCTAATTTAAATTAGGTTGTGTCGGATTGAACTCACTTAGGGTTGGTTTGGCTGCTTTGCTTTGGTAATGGAGTTTTACAGGTTTATTTCACTTTTGTTGTCCTAGTTATTATGCCTAGGAGATTTAACGCGATATATCATGTATGCTCCGCACTTACGACCTTACGTGTGTAATTTTCGAGGTATTTGTTAACGCCAAAATCTTATTAGACTTTTATGAGAATTTAGAAGTGTGATAACTCTTGATTTAATTAACTGTCAAAATGAGACTCAATCATTATAACTTGTCGACCCATGTAATAATTTTAGACTAATTAACTCTGGTGAGGGATATTCGACGCAACCTATAGTTTTTATTCGTTTTGTTAGCGTAGTTTAAATACACTCGCCTAGTTTAATGTTTTCTCTTTATTATTTTTTCCTTTCTGTTAAAATTATCTTTTACGCTTTTATTTTTGAAGTATTACACCAATTAAATTATAGCAACCTGTCTTTGTGGATTCGATACCCGGACTGGCCTCTATACTCCCTTAAAAGAGTGTAGTCATAGTTTAGGTTTTTGTATAGATTTGGTGAGCCGGATATAACAAACGACCGGTGTGTAGGTGACTCTCGCTTCCCGACGAAACCCTGTCTATCAGTCGGCCAAATCCTCTTGATGAATCACCATTCATTGTTGAGCATTCTCTAAGTTTTTCTCCTTCTTGAGAAGCTCAGCCTCTTCTCGAATAACATCTTCACGAGCCTCCCGTATCTCATGCTCAGATATAATCACCTAGGTCTCAATACTTACAAGATCCTCCGACATGGCCATCTATGAATAATGAGAACTCTGCAACCAGTGATAGAGAGTAGGTAGGTTAGCCTTCTTAAAGTCACATAGCAACTTTACTAACCAAGACAACGAGAAACCATAATTGATAAGCATGTTAACATTCCCCAACAACGACTTGATTGTATCAGAAATGAGTGACCCTAGAGGGGTACTGAGGATCTCCTCCAAAACAATAGTGAGCCCGAGCAGGCGGCAAGACATTATCCCAGGGATCGACTGAAGACGGTAAGAAGTAAAATTTGAAGGAAAGTGGGCTAAGAGTTTCTCAATCAATGCATGGGGGCCCTCGGTCAGTATATGGGGGAAATTGACCAGGGTTTTCCTTATAACCACTTCAGGGGTTGCCTTAAGAGGGTGTGCACTGAAAATGATGTCACTCGCAAAAGGGAGTCTAGTATGAGAAGCACTGTCATTTTATTAGACCCTAGAAGAAGCCACATTGTGTACTTCACAACAATAGGCACCATGCCTTAATCTTGTATGGTAGGGGCTCCTCCCAAATTTGCAAATTCAGCCAAGGTGCTCACCTGCGCAACTACATGAGTTGCAGGCTCAACTCATGGGTCACGTGTCGTCGGTTGCTCGACCTCTACCTGAAATACAAAAATTTTCCATGTGAGGAAACAAATATACAAATTGTCTTGCAAATAAAAATTCTAAGACCAATATGACTTGGTCCGCCTAACCCTCCGTTATGGGAGATTTTAATACCAATTTGACTTCGCCCGCCTGACCCTCAGTTATGGTAGATTTCAAGACCAATATGAGTTGGCCCACCTCACCCTCGATTATGGGAGATTTTAAGACCAAGATGACTTGGCCCACCCGACCCTCGGTTATGGGAGATTTTAAGACCAACATGACTTGGCCCGCCTGACCCTTAAATATGGGAGATTTTAAAAGCAATATGACTTTGCTCGTCTGACCCTCAGTTATGTGAGATTCTAAGACCAATATGACTTGGCAACACTAAGAAAGTTTAGATGCAGGAGATACATAGGAGACGAAATACATACCTCTGGATGCTGGTCATCAGCAAACTGACGGGTAGCCATTTGTACTACATCTTCTTCCTCAGCTAAAACTGGTTCCAAAAGACATTGTTCTTGGGGGCAATCACATCCCCTGACCTCAGCAACCTCCTGCCGCCTCCCTGGCCTGCAGCAGCAACTTCAACTCGCTCTTGACTATTGATTGAGGACCCAAAAAGGGTAACAAGAACCTTGTCATAATAGGGGGTGGGGACTAACGTAGCAATGGGTTCGGGTAAAGATACATGCGAAGCACAATAGAGAGCAAGTTAGAATAGCAAGGCAAAAGTACAAAGATCCTAGAACAATAAAAGTAAAAATCTTACCATTGATAACGGAACAATATGGGTGGGGGACTTAGGTACAGGTTTAATAATACTTGCACGAGGAGCACCTCCCCCAAGACTAGCCTGCTCGCACAAAAAAGCAGGGTCATGCGAATAGCCACTACTAGATTCAGTTTATGTATTAGAAATAACTGCCCCTAGGGGGAAATGTGAGGTTACCTGCAAAGATGTAGGGGCATCTATACCTTTTGTTGTAATTTCCTTTGAATCAGGTAAAACTTCAATCTACTTTTCCAATAAATGGCCTTCCTCAATATCATCGCGCGAACCACCTCGCGCACCAACCTGAAAAAGGGGGTGGGGAGTTGGAGCAATCTACAGTCACTATTATGAAGCAAAAGAAAGAGATTTTAAAGGCTTAAAAGGATAATAACAGGCATACCTCTTATTCTTCCAAAACATCCTCCAAAACCTCATAGTCTCGAGAAGGTGAAGTTGGCTTAAAAGGAGAAACCATTCTTCTTAACCTACGTCTATGAACAAGGACAGACCCTTCCTCCTCTTCTTCTTCTTTTCCCTCTTCCTCTTCCTCTTACTCCCTATCTTCTTCTTCCTCCTCTCCCTCATCATCATAATTATCATCACCACCTTCACAAACAGATGCATATCTTTCACATTGCTCTTCTTCACTTACCTCGCCTGATTTCTCCAACACAAGTTTGATCGGACTAACTAACTTCCATTTCTTACTACCTTTGACAGTTGGGGGAAAAAAGGAAAACCCACGAGAGGCCATATGGGCTGACATAAAAGACCTATCCTCCTTAGTAAAATTCTCCCAACTCTGCCTAAGTTGGTCAAACATCAAGTTGACTTGTTGGGAAATCTTGGGATTAGGAGTTTGTATTGGAGATACTTGTTGGGTAATTTTAGGTTTCTTTATTAGGGATTTCCTAGTGGACCTCACAACCGCCCTAGTTGAAGCAACATGAGAAGTTTCACCCCCTCGCTAGGACTTAAAGAACTAGGGGCAATGGCAACTACCGCGACCGCAACTTTCTTCCTTTTCACTATTGCTTGATCTATGGGGGCAAGTGGAAGAAGCTCAGAGGGAATAGAATTGTTGGTAGTACTTAGAGGGAACATTGAGTTGAAGGTAGTACTATTTCTCAAACCCAACTCCATGGGAGGATACCTTTCAACCTCAGGATAACTAGGCGCCTTATAAAAATTACTCTAGAAATGACCAAGCTGGTTCTGCCAAAATACTGCAAGGTACATCGCTAAATAACCTTCTAGAGCAACCTTACTTCAGATGATTGGGTTGGCAGAGTAATTCACGCAAAGGTTAACAATAGTTAAGGTAAGGAAATTACTGCATGCGAAGGAGAAATTTGTGGATTTTTCTCTGTTGAAATGGCTCAACATAGGGTTTCCTTGATCATAAAAAAACTGCATGGATACAAGGTGTGGGCAATAGACGGAGTAAAATGAAGACTATTCCATGTAAGAAGGAAAATAAGAAGGGATCAACAATAGGGGGACATTATTGGAGGGGAAATTTCTAGCCAGCACCTCATCAATGTGGGCGATAGGATGCTCCTCCTCAGCAAATAAATGATTTGAAAAAAATTAGTCCACCCCAACATAGGGGAAAGATGTGAACCTTTTGTCTCTATCAATAAAAGATATAAGAGGTTTCTTGGAACTCTTGTGGTTTCAACAGTAAATTCGGGGGACTCTGATGGGCTGAGAACTGGGGTAGCTATCGATAGGGGCATAGTCTAGAAAATGGGCATATAGGAAAGTTGTCAACAATACATGGTTCACATAGTTTAAGACATGAAACCTGCTAATGCTCCTGGATGAGTCTATTGCTACTCGATCCGACCAAGTGTACAAGGAACCAAGTGTAATAGCTATGAGAGGGAGTTTAATTCCCTTAGCCATGCGAACGACCATATTAATCAAGTCCTTTCTTGGGCAATCATGGGGCTTGACCGGGAGGAATATCTTTGATAGCATCACCAAGATATATCCAGCAAGCTCGATCTGAGAATAATACCCTTTTCCAGCCAAGGGTTGCTTGAATACCTACTTCCCATGAGGGCTTTCTTTCACTGCCTCGCCTGCCGTGATCACAGCCTTATCATCAATGAAATAAAAGTACCTAATTACCCCCGAATAGGTACACTTATTGTACGTCACCATACAATCATTCATAAAGGCCTCTAACTCAACCCTTAATGCCTTTTACTTACTATAAACATCTTCCTCGAAGAACGTTTCAAAACCTTCTGCCTCCAACCCCAGCAACTCACAGACATCTTTAAGGGAAATGGTAAAATCACCCCAAGAGGTCACAAAGGTGTGTGACCTATGACTCTAGCGGGACATGAGTAACTGGAAGGCAGTATTGTTCTTTGCGAGGGTGAGGTCACCCAGTTAGCTGGCGCATGATATACCAATCAGAGCAAGCTATATAGAGTATTTGGAATGTATATGGTCGGTCCAAGGACCTAAACCTTCACAAGCACTAAAGGAGTCCTCAAACTCCACTTCTGGGAAAGCTAAATCACCGCGTTCGACACGGAATCAGGTGACAGTGGGAGTAGGGATGTAAACAAATTCCTCAGCATCATTTCCTTCCTCCATTAGTAACTTTGTGTTTTCCACCAACTATAGTTTACCGAGGAAATTTTTAGCAATTATCAAAAAGGGATCGAGTTCCCCAAAGTATGGGGCACGCCTGTAATGTGCCCATTGGTTTTGGCACGCCTGAGTCTTGGGGGAAGCACCCCTAGCAGATTGGGTCCTCCTTAGAATGGGTGTCGTGAAGGAAGTTTGGAAGGACAAAGAAAGAGAGTAAGTTAAAAGAAAGGAAGTTAAAGGGAAAGACAAAAGTCTGCTCTCACAAAAGTTGACTTTCAAAACGAAACCCCAAGGGTGGAAATGTGAGATGAAGGTATACCCGTTTTATAGGGGCAATGTTGGACCTAAAAGGTAGAAAAAGACGATGCTTGGAGAAATGCAATAATTATCAAATCAAATTACGTGACCAACACGAACACATAACTACGAGATTTAAGAGTTGCAATGATGGCATTTCAATAATTGACGCACGAATGATATCGTGTAGAGAACATACACTTACCCTGACGCCGCCACGTGTTACACATAGAAGCACAAATGACAACCTCATTAAATGAAACATGCTTGGAGTCTTTTCAATCTTAAGGGAGATGAAGAGCTTTGGGGGAAATTTAAACAAACCCCTTTACATTCCCAAGGTCTCTGCCACACACAATCATGAAGCCCCACTGAAAGAAAATGATGTTACCAAAAATATTAGAAGATATTTAAGGCATAGGATGAAGTTCAAAATACAGAACAAGATATAGCTCCTCCATTACAAACAACTTGTCATTTCTTATAAATCAAAAGCCCAGGGATATTAGATACTTGTTGCTGGAAAAGATTGAAGACCAACGAAGGCTTTCATACAGATATTTCTTCACACAATAAATAAATATCTCTACGAAGGGGAAAATGTAGGGGGAGTACCCGCCAAAGAATGATTAACTTAGTTAATCCATTGTTTGACAGACAAAGAAGGAAGGTAAAGATCAACCGAGAGAGTTCTCTCAAAGGACCTACCTCGAAGATTATCTACAGACATGACTCGAATGATCTATCTCGAAGAACCTCTCTTGAAAACTCTCCACGGACATGATAATATCTTGTAATATGAAACAAAATGATAATATCTTGTAATATGAAACAGAATGAAGTGTATCATGTACTTTATCTTATGTTATATGTTGATCGGGGTTGTTTGGTACCCGTGAGGGACCATGCCTGGCAGGGCATGGGAGGGCTAACATGCCCTATTGAACAACCTCCTCCTGGGAACCTCGCATGGACATGGTTTGGAGGATTAGGAGAAAGGAAATGTTAGGAATATAGTTACTTTTGATGTAAAAAATTAGATGATATCTAATTATTTAATCACATATAAATAAAATGAGACAAAGAACTTTTAAAGTGGTTCAGCCTTATAAGAATGGCCTACGTCCACTGTTTTTGTTATTGCTGACTGTTTGGGAATTCTCGATTACAAGTTTTCTCACGAAATTTCGGTCCCTTTATAATGAGGATAATACAATGTATTTATAGCCCTAAGGCTGTAATGTGAAAGGGTAATATATTAAATGCCCCTTAAGCGTATACATCTGTATGATAATAAGCATTTAATGCGTATTCAAACTGTTGGTTATCCAGCTATTAATGCTTTGTCCGAGGTGCAGTTCGGACCGCCTAAGGTCCTCGGTACTCAAAAGTTCCTCGGAGAGTTATTATAGGTCGGAGCGTCTGAGTTGATTGGGGAATCAAAGTTCCTTGTTGCAGTATGGTTCCTCGGAGTCGAGGTGTTGTTAGTAAGTGTTTGTCGTTGCCACGTAGATTGCCACGTGTCTTCACCCAATTGAGCCATGTCAGCAGACTAAATTTGGTATCAACAGAAGCCCCCAATGTTTCATAGTTCAAAATTTGAGGAGTGTGGAACATTCTTTCTCGATATATGGTGGTTTTAAATGGTCATCCTGAAATTTAGGAGTATTTTCTTTTGAATTTATTTCTCCTTCCAAATTCATAGAATTGGCCTTTTTTGAATTTTTCTAATCGCTTCGATTCCCGCTCCTCTTTTGTCTGTTTAGCCGCCGGTAACATAACCGTCTCTTTTTGTAATCATTACTTTTACCCTTTCCCAAGAAAAAGTATTTAAACGTTTCAGAAAATCCCATCGTCTTCTACTTTTTCAAATTTATCTCTTTGAGTTTTCTATCATCTCTCTCTCTCTCCTGTGCGTTCATCTCTTCCATCGTTTATTGTCAACAGACTCATCCCTTTCCTGTAAGATTTTATTCTTTCTCTTTGATTTCCTTCTTTCATCATGGTTTATCCTGTAGAATCAATTGATAAGTTTCGCTTTGATTTCTCCATTCCCTCATGGGTTATTTTGGAAGAGCTTTCTGATCCTTCAGACTATTTTCGTTTGGCTGAGGGACATTGGTTCCCCAGTCTCTTTGTTGCTGAGTGTGGCTTTTCTTTTCCCCCAAACCCTCTATGTCTGGAATTCTGTCAATACTTTGACGTGGTTCCTGCATGAATAGCCCCCAACACATGGAGAATAGTTAATGGTGTTTATAGAGTAAATCAAATTCATGGAACCCGTATAGGAATTCCTGAAATTATGTTTTGTTATAGATGGGCTGTAGGCGATAATACTTTTTATTTAAAAACTAGGTTTTTAAATAGAGCTTTAATGGTCAATCTCCCAGATGCCAATAGGGACTACTTTGAGCACGGGGTTGTTATGAAAAATTGGCAACACCCTCCATTGACTGGAGATGATGTTTACCAGGGTCCCAGATGTCCTCCCTATGGCTTTGGGATAGGTTGTTTTAATTTTATTTTCAAAGTTATGCTTCTTTGTGTTTGATAAAATGTTCCACTGATATTTTAATTTTGATTTATTTGCAGTTGACAACAAAAGAAAGTGTCAAAAAGAGGCAGACGTTAATATAAGGCACTTGAAACTTATCTGGAGTTTGCATCAGACTGTTGCTGACGATCATATTAGGTTAGCTTCATATCTGCTTCAGTACAAGAGTTACACATCCTATTTTACTGCTCATCCGGTGATAAGCGACGCAGAACCCATACCAGCCTCTATAAGTTCTTCACCTGAGTCACACATTCCTTTGAGTGAAAGGATGAAGAAAAGAAGGCCTCCTACCCTTTTTGAGAAGCCTGCCTCTGGTGCTGGAGAGGAAAAAAGAAGTAAGCTTGATGTCCCAGGAGAAGGGACAAAGAAAATTGATGCATCTTCCTCGAATGCTCCTGTGAAGGTGGTCGAGAAGCCCCCAGTGGCCCCGAGCAAGGCTGCTGCTCCAGGCGAGGTGATTATCATTTCTCCGACTAAGACTACATCGTTAGTCGAGAAGGTTGATGCTCCTCTGAGGAGGCTGAAGAAAAGTTCCTCTATCAATTTGGCTGAAACCGTCTCTTAGCCCCCGACTAGTGGAGTTCCCACTTTTGTTCCCCCGAGTTCTGCTATGAGCTCGGTGAAGACTTGGATCATTCCCGAGGTCCAAGGTATTGAAGAAAACCTTTCTCGGGACACTGTTACTACACTAGCAGCTCGTCACATTGCTTCTGTAAGTCCTATAGTCTTAAATTTTCTTTCTTTCATTTTTGTATCTATGCACTGATTTGCTTTGTTTTTCTTTTCACAGTTGGTGAGCTGTTTTAATACAATCCTGAAGAAAGATGAAGCTATTAAAGCTTCAATCTCCTCGTCTAGTGTAGAGGAAGCTTTGATGGGCCTGGCGCAGTCTCTGAAAGATTCTCGTCAGAAATATGCTGATGATAAGGCAGTTTGGGAGAAAAAGCTTACTTCAACTGAGCAGGATAAAGCTCAGGTTATTGAGGTCTCCAAGGGGTTGGAGAAAAAAATGAATGACTTGGAGAATAAGAATAAAGAGCTCGAAGGGAAGCTCAAAAATTCTGAGGAGTTTGAAGATAAACTCAAGGCTGCTAAGGAGGAGTTAGGTCGACTTCGGGAAGTAGGTCATCAGAAGGAGGAAATTGAGAGTAAACTGAAAGCTGCTGATATCCTTCTTTCCGAGAAGCTTTCCTTGGAGAAGGCAAAAATGAAATTGGCTGTGAAGAAATCTTTCTGCGCTGGCTAGGATAAAGGGTGGAACAAAGGTTTGGCATGGTAGCCTGAAATACTTTAGAGATGGATGGGTCGCTGCTCTACAAGAAATGAAAGTTGATGAAACTTCTGAATTATTTCAGCGACACATCCCTGGTCCCCCTCCAACTCCTGAAGATGAAGAAGAGGATGAAGCTGCCTCAAAGGAGTCTTCCATGGTGATGGGAGATTAAGTTTCTCATCCCCCAGCCGTCCAGCCTACTAATGAGGAACTTCAGCAACTCGTTATTTCATCTGAGCAACTGCCAGTGCTCCCCGAGCAACTCTTTGTTCCCTTCGAGCAACCTACCTCCTCATCCCAGCCTCCCGAGAAAGTTTTCGGAGACAGGGAAAAGGTGTAGAGTTGTTCGGGTTTCTCTCTATTTTATTTTTCTTTGTCAAATGTAACCCTGAACATGTAACTCTGAACATTGTGATATAATAAAATTTGAACTTTTGTTTAGGCATACTGTTGTTTCCCTTCTTCATGCTCTGTTTGAACTCTTATTGATTATTTCTTTTTCTTCATCTACTAGTTTCTGGCCAGGATGGAATTATTGTCTGCTCGTGATACAAAGTTGTTAAGGCAATGCAATGAATATTTTAAAGCCGGTCATACAGACATGAGTGCAGCTCAAATCACTGACATCCTCGGTCATGGTGCTTCTGAGCAAGCAATTGAAACATATCAGTATTTGAAGTTCCTACTCGATCGTGCAGTAGCTAACAACGTAGCATACTATGATATGATTGAGGATCTCCAAGGAACTCTTGAAGAACTTCAGCAACAATATAAAGAATCCACTGCCCTTTTGCACGAGGGGTACGAGAAGAAGTATCAGCAAATCTATGCCGATAAGGGATACGACAAACGGTTTGCTGCTTATGATGTGCGGGAGAGACCGTTGAAGGCTGAAGTCGAAGAGCATAGACATATAGCTGAATTATTAGAGCAAGAAAATAATAACCTGCAAAGAGAGGTGTCTCAGTTGCAGTCTGCAGCTTCCACCACAAATGCTTTGATCCCAGTGACTGATGAGGGATTCTCTTTCCTGGAGGTCGAAAATGCCAACACGAGGGACGAATTGGAGACCTCGAAGAGAGCTGGCCCTTCTACATCTTCTCGTGGACGAGCAAGAGCTCCTCGGGGATGAGCAAGAGCTACTTGAATTCCTGTCGAGGAACAGAGGACTCAATCTGCTCTAGAGAATTAGGCCTTCCAACTAATGCCAAAGAACCAGGCATTGGCTGAGATGTCTAAGAAAATCAGGGACTTGGAAGTGCAGCTTTCTGCACAGAAGTCTGTCTTGGAGAATAAAGAACTTTTTATCAAAAATCTCCAGGAGCAGCTGTAAATATTGACATATCAATTCCACAAGCAGCCCAGGGAGTTCTGGATGGCTGGCTACAACGAGGCTCTCTACCACTTGGACGATCGTATCCAAAATGCAAATAATGAGGGCTACAAACAGGGATGGTTGAATGCCTTAGGTGTGCTGCAACTCAAACAGGGTCATTACCTATGGGATTACCATAATCCTGGGCTGCTCGACCTACCAGTGCCACCATTCAAACTTGATATGAGTTGGATCCCTGCTCGGGCCATCCCTCAGCGATTACAATCTCCATTCCAATGTTGAGATATCTCATCCCGAGCATCTACTAGATCGACCATCCGTGATGAATATCAGGATGCTACGAGATCTTAACTTTATAAATTCTCCTCTTACTTTAAATGATCCACCTGCTGGCGAGGAACCTGTTTCAAAAGCAGAGGGGAAGAAACCAATAGAATAGGAATATTGATGTAATAAATTTGTATTTCATTCCTGATGTATTTTGTTCTACATTTAATGAAATAATTTTATTTACAAATCTTGACTGCCATTGTCTTGTAATTATAAAACACTTTACATTTGTGCATGTATATCTGTTAAAAAGATAACAACATTGTGTTATTTGTCGATTAACTGGAGTTTGTTAAAACTTATTGTCGACTATCTTGAATTTGTGGTAATCATTTGATGACTAACCAAAATTGATGATATTTTGTTTCTCGACCAACTTGGTAGTGATTAAAAAGTCATGAGTATCAAAAATTTTGCTCGATCATTTTATCGTACTCATAAAATGATTCCGACCAACCAAGGTCGGTAAATTTTTCTTCTCGACCAATTATAGTTAGTGGGTTTTTATTCCCGACCAGCCATAGTTAGTGGATTTTTTCTTAACGAGCAACTTTGGCACTTATTGGAATAGTTTTACCTCCCGACCAACTTTAGTTGGCGTTTTTGAGAATATATTTACTTCCTGACCAACCTTAGTTGGCATTTTTAGGAATACTTTTACTTCCCGACCAACCTTAGTTGGCGTTTTCGAGAATATATTTACTTCCTAACCACCAAGTTGGCATTTTTAGGAATACTTTTACTTCCTGAGGAATACATTTACTTCCAAACCAACATAAGTTGGCATTTTTAGGAATACATTTACTTCCTAACAAACATAAGTTGGCATTTTTAGGAATACTTTTACTTCCAAGGAATACATTTACTTCCTAACCAACATAAGTTGTCATTTTTAGGAATACTTTTACTTCCTAACCAACATAAGTTGGAATTTTTAGGAATACATTTACTTCCTAACCAACATAAGTTGGCATTTTTAGGAATACTTTTACTTCCGAGGTATACATTTACTTCCTAACCAACATAAGTTGGCTTTTTTAGGAATACTTTTACTTCCTAACCAACATAAGTTGGCAGTTTTAGGAATACATTTACTTCCTAACCAACATAAGTTGGCATTTTGAGGAATAGTTTTACGTCCCGACCAACCTTAGTTGGCGTTTTCGAGAATATATTTACTTCCTAACCAACCAAGTTGGAATTTTTAGGAATAGATTTAAGTAGTCCGAGATCTGTTGAGTATCTGCTGAGTGGTGTGTAGCACTAGTATTCTGCAAAAAAAATCCAATAAAGGGAAAGAACTGGGCAAAACATTGTCACTTTATTCATACTGATGAAACTGTATTACATGAGAGTTTACATTACTGATAATATTTGCACAGGTGCTCTGCATTCCATGCATTCTTAAACTCCTCCCTTTCTAAAGTTTCTATTCTGTATGTCCCTGGTCGAACAACTTCTTTAACTCGGTAGGGTCCATACCAGTTTGTTGTGCTTTTGAATCACCTTCTTTAACACATAGTCTACTTCTTTCAAGTCACACTTCTTCACTCTCTTGTTGTAAAACAAAGTTGTTCGCTACTGGTAAGCAGCATTTCTAGTGGCTGCTTCTTCTCTAACCTCCTCGAGCATGTCCAAGTCTAACCTTCTCATTAAATCGCTGATAGGAGAATTAAAATTCAGTATTCTGTGTGTTGGGAGACCCTATTCGGTGGGTATAACAGCTTCACTTCCAAATGCCAGCATATATGGAGATTCCCCTATTGCTGCTCGGGGAGTAGTTCGGTAAGCCCATAGCACTGATTGTAGCTCGTTGATCCAGTTTTCTTTTGCATTATTCAGTCTCTTTTTCAAACCATTCATCAGCGTTCTATTTGTAACTTCAGTTTGTCCATTACTTTGAGGATGTCCTGGTGCCGAGTGTATCTTCAAGATATTTGACTGATGACAATAGGCAGCAAACTCCTCGTTGTCAAATTGTGTTCCATGGTCTGTGATGAAGGCATGAGGAAGACCATATCGATAAATGATGTTTTTCCAAATAAATTGGTACACCTTGTCGTACTTCATATCGATGAGAGGCTCAGCCTCAACCCATTTAGTAAATAATCCACAGCGATCACGATATACTTAAATCTTCCCCTGGTCATCGGCAGTGGTCCAACCAAATCTATTCCCCATATGGCAAATGGCCAAGGGGAAGTAATGGGTGTCAATAACGCTTGGGGAGTTCTTCGGATGGAGGAGAAGTGCTGACACTTGTTATATTTCTTAGCATAGGCTATGCAATCAGCCCTCATCATCAGCCAGTAGTATCCTTGAGTCATCATTCTTTGCAAAAGAGTCCGACCTGATACATGGGCTCCACATGATCCTTCATGGACCTCTTCAATCAAATCTTTCACCTCGGTGGGATGCACACATCTATGTAAACCTGCTATAATTCCTCATCTGTATAGAATACCATTAGTCAGTACATAACGAGCAGCCTTAAACGTCAGTTTCTTGGCTGCAAGTTTGTCAGTTGGTAACTCCCCTTTCTCAATATATGCCTTGATGGGATCCATCCATGATGACCCTAAATCGAGGGTATGAAAGTTTATCGTCAGATCTTCATCTATACTCCGACCAGCTAAAACTTCAATTGGAATTATTCTTCGCAACTCGGTACGAGTAGCTGATGCTAATCGAGCTAAGGCGTCTGCTCTTGTATTCTCCATTCTTGGTATTCCGACGAGCTGAATAGCAGCAAATTCCGACACCAATTCCTTTTCCTTTGCATGATATCTGATCATTAATTCTCCTTTGGCTGCATATAATCCCATCATTTGATTTATGACCAATTGCGAGTCACTGAAAACAATAACTTGTTCTGACCCCATGGTTTTAACCAAACTAAGACCTGCAATCATGGCTTCATATTCAACCTCATTATTGGAATCTTTGAATTGGAAGCGTAGGGGGTATTCCATGTCGACCTCGTTCGGACTGTTCAAAATTATTCATGCACCACATCCTGTAGTGCAGGATGAACCATCCACATATAGACTCCATATAGGCAACTCATCTTCAAATTGCTGATCTGACAGAGTTCCTCAGTGGAAAATTTGCTGCTTCCTTTCACTATCTCCTCATATTTCTTGTTGTTCGTCGATCATCTTTTCTTGCACTTTTACCAACCTAAGCTGGTCTGGGTTTGAATTTGATGATCCTGTAACATCTACTTGCCCTTTTACCAAGCTAAGTTGGTCTGGGCTTGCATTTGATGATCCCGTAACATCCACAGGTTGATCAGCGAGCAACTTTTGCTCCTCGGGGGTATCAGGATAGGTGAACTCTGCTATAAAATCTGCTACCGCTTGCCCTTTTAGCGACGATCTGGGTTCATAAACTATATCATATTCACCGAGTTCTATTGCCCAGCACATGAATCTTCCTGACTTTTCTGGTTTATGAAGGGCTTGCCTCAATGGCATATCAGTATATACTACTATGGTATGAGCCTGGAAGTATGGCTTCATTCTTCTACTTGCCTCGATCAATGCAGGTGCCAATTTTTCCAGCCTTGGATATCTAATCTCTCCTCCTCGGAAGGCCTTACTTGTGTAGTAGATTGGTTTTTGTAATCCATTCTCCACTCTTATCAATGCCGAACTAACTGCATTCTCGGACACTGCCAGATACAAGTCTAATTTTTCTCCCATCACTGTCCTAGATAATAGTGGAGGTGTTCCCAAATATTTCTTCAAGTCTTGGAAATCCTTCTCACATTCATGATTCCACTCAAAAGTTTTTCGGAGCGTCTTGAAGAATGGGAGACGTCGATCAGTTGGTCGTGATACAAATCTGTTGAGTGTTGCTACTCCTCTTATAAGAATTTGTACTTCTTTCTTTGTCGTTGGGGATCGCAGCCCTAACAGACTTTGATCTTTTCAGGGTTAGCTTTAATGCCTCGCTGATTGACAATGTATCCGAGAAACATGCCTTATCGTACTCCAAATATGCACTTCGTCAGTTTCAACTTCATTTGGTATTTATCTAGTTGATCAAAGGTCTGGCTTAAGTCAACTAGATAATCAGTAGCTTTCTTGCTCTTTGTCAGCATATCGTCAACATAGACTTCCATATTGCAACTGATTTGTTCTGCAAACACTTTGTTCATCAGCCGCTGATAAGTTGCACCTGCATTTTTCAAACCAAAATGCATAACATTATAACAATAAGTTCCCCTAGGGGTAATGAAAGAAGTACTCTCCCTGTCTTCAGGTTTCATTTTAATCTGATTATAACCAGAATAAGCATCCATGAAGCTCAGCAGCTCGTGTCCCGAGGTAGCATCCACTAGTTGATCAATTCGTGGCAGCGGAAAGCGATCCTTTGGGCATGCTTTGTTGAGGTCGGTGAAGTCTACACACATCCTCCATTTGTTGTTCTTCTTTTTCACCATCACCACATTTGCTAACTGACACGACTCAGAATGTGTCTCTAAAGTGTGTACTCTCTAGGCTCAAGTGCAAGCCTGTCGTTCAAGTAATAATCCGACAAGTCGGGTATCGATCCTCTGGAAAAAAGGACAACGAGAGTTGTGACGACGGGATAAGACCGAGGAATCCTAACAATGACTCTAAAAACAAAGAAAAAATATTTGATTTGGTTTTTGGAATTCTATTACACTAAAAGCAATTATGAAAGTATGATGAAAAATGCAGCTAACTAAATGACCTAGATTAAGAATGAAGGATTGAATTGAACTTTTAGATGAGATGATGGAAAAATAGGACGGGAATACAATCCCCCAACCCTAGTGTATTGCAGTATAATATTAATCGTAAATTTATCTAATTAATTTGACCCGGAATTTAGTACTCCCAAGCATTACGTATACGAGGTTCAAGCCCGCGTCATACTTAATCAAAGGATGAGTAAATCAGTATCACGATAACGACACTCGAATTGTATTCTCAATCATCCCGGTTACCTAGGGGCAAATGAGATATTTAGACCTACAATTGTTGTATCCCTACGCAATACGGTCAAAATTAATTACTAAATTCAGAGGATTAACTTTATACGCGCAATGACCACATCAGGTTGGGTTCATGTAACCCGACCTTGGAAATCTAGCCGGACATACCGAAAATGATGAAAACAATGTTTAACATGCAGGAGTTCATGATTAATCTAAAGACAATTGATAGAATACTGTAAAATAGAATCACAAAGAAGAAACAGCTTACTAAAATTACCCAAGGAACAATCGCAGCAATAGATAAAATTGGTGATCACACAAACTTGGAATAGACCTTCAATCCTTGAATAAAACTGGAAATTCTATCTACAACTAGGGTTTGTGGAAGAAAATGAGAAATTAAAATTAACTCCCCACGTTCTAGCCTCCTTTTCAACGAAAATAATTCGGGTTTTTATACCCTACATGAAATTCCAAGAAGTTGAGTATAAGTCGGAGTCTTTAGAGGAGAATCAGAAAACAAATCTCGATGGGCGGACCGGTCCGGCCCTTCGGCGGATCGGTCCGTTTCTAAAGCGGATCGGTTCTTTTATTTTCCAGGGGGACCGGTCCGGTGCGGATCGGTTCTTTTATTTTTTGTGCTCTTCGGTTTGCCTTCGGTTCGCAGTCCTCTGGAGTTTGTACAGCGGACCGGTCCGGGTTGAGGGCGGACCGGTCTGCCTATTTGACTTTTCCTCCAAACTTTGACTGTCCATATCTTTTGCTCCGGGTATCCGATTGAGGTGCCGTTTCTTCCTAGGTGCTTGTGAGGATGATACCTTCAACTTCTCTTTAGGTACCTCATCCGGATTCTGGGTAGAAATGACTCTTTTGCCCTTTTGACTTTTCTTGTTGACTTTTCTATTCTTCCGGTTTCCTTCTTCCATTTCTTGACATTAGATACCTGTAAAATCATAACGAAATACCAGAAACTCGGTGTACTTGTTAGGATAAGTCAATAGCAAGATTATGAGATAAAGTCAATCCAATTACGTTGTTCGAGGTGATTAAAGTACCGAAATTAGGGGATAAATTGGGAAGAATTTATGCCTAATCAAACCCCCCTAACTTAGAACTTTGTGCGTCCCGAGCAATGTAAAAGAATTCTAGCAAGGCTCAACTTTTGAAAAACATTTTATTGGGATAAATTACCTCTTTCGCGGGCACGCGATTGCATTTAGCGTATGCAACAAGCCTTTAAACCCCTAGGTTACCCTAGTGGGACGAGTTGTGTCTCGTGAGGGTTTGCAGAGAATATACCCACAAAATTCGACTCAAAGAACTTCAAAATAATCAAAAATTGTATAATTCAAACTTTTCCAGAAAATAGTCATCATTAAGTCATGTCTACAAGTCTCAAACTGTAGTGCGTGTGTGCGAAGCCAGAAATATAACCTCCAATTTCCACTGATTAATCATTACGTTACTTATCCGAAAATTCGTTTTGATTTCAAATTCTCACGGGAAGCTCTCTCAAACGAACTACTCGGAATATGGCTTTTTCTCTCGGTATGCGTGATAATAAGAGTAAATATAATGGACGCAAAATCACGCATACGATTAGAAAGACGGAAATTTCATGGTGAAAGGATCTCATCAACGGATTACGGTTTTAAAAATGGGACATTGCCTCTATTTCGCGCATTTAGCTTCTTATATTATCTTTTGGTGTATTAACTCTTCACGCAGTAATCAATTTTCGCAATTTGGACTCGGTTAGGACTTTTTCGGGTTGAAGGTTGCATTGTGTAAAATGAAAATGGTCGGGAAATTCGGAATTGGAAAAGTTATTTATGATGTCCATTGGTGCTTTTTCTGGGCAATTGCTCATTTTTTCTTCTTTTTCTCTATTTTTTTCTGTTTTTTTTTTTTTACTTCTTTTCTTTTCTCGCTATTTTTGTTGAGCATATTTATTTTTTTCTCTTGCCCCTTTTTATGCACTCTTCGGACTCAAATTCTGGGATTTTTCAACTTTCACAATTCCGGGCCATTTTGGGTTTTTCGGGTTGTCAAACGAAAGGAAAGATTATTCGGCTCAATTTGGGTTGCAAAGGGTAATTTTTCGCTACTTTTTCTGGCCAATATTTTTGGGTGACAAACGAGGGCCTACTTCATTGTCCAAAATGTCAATTGCGTTACCATATGCGTTTCGAGGTGAATTTAATTTAGAAACTAATTTGGCACGATTTTCAAGGCAACATTGCACACATTTTTCAAAACCGATCAAAATGAAAGGATTGAGATCCTTGACAACTTATTAAGTGCTAAAAAGGACTTTGAGTTAACAATTAACTCGGATTGATTTTAACTCTCGCAAAACGTGATAGGCTCGAATCTCACCGGGTTTGTTAATCTCCACATTTATTCGGTAAGTCGTCAATTTTTGCTCAATTTCCATCTTTAATCAATTTCGGCTTTGTGTATGTTGACTTTTTACACTTTGAGACTCCAATTTGACTTTTAATGATATTTTTGAAAAATTTGAATTCCAATTTTTATTTATTTTGAACAAAAATATTTTTGGCTTTTTCAAAATTTTATGATTTTTTTTGGAAATTTTTGGGCATTTTTGAAAATTTGTGAAGTTTTAGAAATATGCACTTGTGACCCCCCCTAACTTAGACTTTTGCATTGTCCTCAAGCAAAAAGGACTAAAATCTAAATAAGGCAAAATAATAAGTGCAATAATTAAAACAAACAAATATAGAAAAATGCAACTTTGTATATCATACGACTGTGGTACAAACAGGAATACAGCATATGTAGGATGTGAGAATAAATACATCAAAACAGTCCAGAAACAACGAAACATCACGGGGGGGGGGGGGGGGGGGAATTGGGAGGAGCTGGGCGCGTCGGGGCCATAGGGGTCTTGAAAATGCGATGGGAGAGGCTCATAAGGATCCCCTAGGCGTCGGTAGATATCCGCTTGCCTTCGAGCCGTCCGATTCTGATCTCGTTGGTAGTCGATCACAAAGGTGTCGAACTTGTTCTCAAAGTTCTCGAATCGGGTCTCAAAGGTGGACAACCGGGTCGAGATATCGGTACCCGCCCACTCAAAGTCCGGGTCATCCTCATTCGTCCGCCGACTCGTCGTCGGCGGCGACGTCACCCATCTCAACGTCCGCTTCGGCGGCCTCCTCGTCTGCGCTCTCTTCCGAGGAAGCCTCTTCCTCGCTATCATGACCTCGCCGTGCCCGGATTATGGCGAGCTGTTTGGCACTCTTAGTGCGAGTGCCTTGTCCAAAGGGACCGGGAATCCGGGTGCGGTCGACAGGGGCCTCAATGCCGGCGTCTAGGAGGATAGACGTGATCAAACGGGCATAGGGCAAAGGGGCGGTACCCTTCTCATCCAAAGAAGCGGCAATGATGTCGACATACAATGTGCGGGCCAAATGGATGGAGGTTTGGGGATCGAAGAGATGGTAGGTCAAGGTGGCCTGTCGAGGCCTCATGGCAGAATCGTTGGACGTTTGAAGGATGTTGGCGCATACGATTTGGAAAGTGAGGCGCGCCGTTTCATTGAGTCGTCCAACCGCGACGGTTTGGCCCGCCCAAGCCACGTTAGGAGCAATGCGCGCCATGATGACGTCCTTAGCGACTGGAGGAACATTCCTAGGATATGTGAAGTCTTGGGGGTCCGGGACACCAAAGGTGGCCAATTTTTCCGTGAGGAGGGCTAAGGAAAAAGGAACGAGCGTTCCATCAACGTAAGCTTGGGCCTCAAATTGGTCCATCCGCACAACCGTGCCATAGAATAACCGGACCTCGGAAGCCCACACGGCGGCATGGGGTTCGTTGAGGAAACGACACCACCCCCGGGCCATGAATAGGGCCGTGACAGAATTGGGCAGCGCGTTCCATTGGACCGCGCGCTCCATATGTAGTTTGCGGTTTGACCCGAAGAAGTTGGTGCACCATCGCTCCTCATGGCGGGAGCGAAACTCGTTGCTCCCGGAGTGGAGGATGTCGGTGGATGCGTATTTGGTGGGAGCAGCACGGGGGGCCATGGAGACTAGGCAGAGAGAAGGAACTTAAGAAATTTGGAGAGAGAGGGAAGAGAAGTGGTGTTTGAGGTGTGAAGAGAAGGGGAGGGAGTAGGGTTGAATTTATAGTGGAGGGGGAAGGGATTTGGAGGGAAAGGGTGGTTGGAGGGAAAAGGTGTATGGGGAAGTGGAGAACAGAATGGGAGGGAAGGATGGTGATTGGGGGGAAGGGGGGGGGGGTGAATGGGGGGAAGAGATTCAATGAATCTGTAGAAGGCGGACCGGTCCGGTCCAGGGGCGGACCGGTCCGGTCCTTTAATTTCAAGAAAATTCGACAGGCGGACCGGTCCGGCTTAAAATTAAAGGAACCGGTCCGGGGCGGACCGGTCCGGCCTAAAATTAAAGGAACCGGTCCGAGCTTGGGGATTTTTGGCTGGAATTTCCCCGAAACTAGATTTCAACCTCTCTTCCTCGAAATATTGCACTTTTAAAACGCGCTCCTCTCCAAATATAGACTAAGGACCTCTCAACATCATCGGTCACCCGAATTTCCCAAAATCTCGAACCTGCACATGCTAACCCTGAATGTACCAAAATCCTAACGACACTCACTAACGCACACGACACACACGACTCTCACCCCATACGCGTCGGGGGTGCGATGACCTAACGGAAACAGTTCACTCTACCCCGTAAACGGGGTCTGACAACCAAACGGTGTCGACTTCTTCTTCGCACACCTCAAGATATGGCTTTAGGCGTTGTCCATTCACTTTGAATGTATTTCCCCCTTTTAAATCTTCTAATTCGACAGCTCCGTGGGGGAAAACATTCTTGACAACAAACGGGCCAGACCATCGCGACCGCAACTTGCCCGGAAAGAGATGAAGCCGAGAGTTGTAGAGAAGAACTTTTTGCCCGGGAAGAAACTCTTTGCGTCGAATGATGCTATCGTGAGCGAGTTTCATCCTTTCTTTAGCAATTTTGGCATTCTCATACGCATCATTGCGTATCTCCTCTAACTCATTTATTTGAAGCTTACGAGCTTCACCGGCTTTATCCATGGCATAATTGAGCTCCTTAATTTCCCAATACGCTTTGTGTTCTAACTCCACGAGGAGATGGCAAGGCTTTCCATACACGAAGCGGAAAGGGGACATGCCAAGCTGATTTTTGTATGCGGTGCGATAGACCCATAACGAATCGTTCAGTCTAATTGACCAATCTTTCCGGTTAGGATTGACGGTCTTCTCGAGAATGTTCTTGATCTCACGATTCGCTAGTTCGGCCTGCCCATTTGTTGGTGGGTGATACGTCGTTCCAACATTGTGGGCGATGCCATACTTTCTCATGAGCTTCTCAAATGGCCTATTGCGAAAGTGCGTGCCATTATCGCTAATATTGCTTTCGGTGCGCCGAAACGAGAAAGTATGTGTTCCTGTAGGAACTTTATCACCACCTTACTGTCATTAGTCTTAGTAGCTATAGCTTCTACCCATTTAGAGACGTAGTCTACCGCGACTAGGATGTATAGGAAACCAAAGGATGGGGGGAAGGGACCCATGAAGTCAATACCCCAACAATCGAATATCTCAATGATGAGTATGGGGGTAAGGGGCATCATGTCATGGCGAGAGATGGCTCCCATTCGTTGGCACCTATTGCATGACTTGCAAGCGTCATTTGCATCCCGGAAGATTGTGGGCCAATAGAGGCCGCATTGCAGAATTTTAGCGGCCATCTTTTTCGCTGAGAAGTGGCCTCCACATGCTTCTGAATGACAAAAATGGATGACCTTTGGAATCTCGTCATCCGGTACACATCTTCGGATGATTTGGTCGGCGCAGTATTTAAAGAGTAAGGGATCATCATAGAAGAACATGCGCGACCAAGTAAGAAACCTCTTCTTATCTTGCGGTGTCCAATCGGGAGGGACGGCTCCCGTGACAAGATAGTTCACTATGTACGCAAACCAGGGATATGAAGAAGTAGCAAAGAGTTTCTCATCCGGAAAATACTCGTCTATGGGTATGGGATCACTAGGTACGTCGGATGAAAGCCGAGACAAATGGTCGGCAACGACGTTTTCTACTCCTTTCTTATCCTTGATAGAGAGATTGAACTCTTGTAGGATTAGGATCCACCTTATGAGGCGCGGCTTGGCGTCTTTCTTCCCAAGTAGATACTTTAAAGCCGCGTGGTCGGTGAAGACAATTATAGGAGAACCAATGAGATACGATCTGAACTTATCAAGGGCAAAGACTACTGCTAGCAACTCCTTCTCTGTGGTAGAGTAGTTTAGTTGAGGTCCGGTAAGGGTCCGGCTAGCGTAGTAGATGACATGAGCTTTCTTATCTTGACGTTGGCCCAAAACGGCCCCAATCGCGTAATCGCTTGCATCACACATGAGTTTGAATGGTAGAGACCAATCCGGAACTTGCATGATGGGAGCGGACACGAGCATGTTCTTTAATTTGTCAAAGGAGCTTTGGCATGCCTCGGTCCACTCAAACGGGTTGTCCTTCATGAGAAGGTTGCTTAAGGGTCTAGCGATAGCGCTTAAGTCCTTAATGAACCTGCGATAAAACCCGGCGTGACCCAAGAATGAGCGCACGTCTTTAAGCGATCTCGGTGGGGGAAGGTCAGCTATGACATCTATCTTAGCCCTATCAACCTCTATGCCTTTAGATGATACTATGTGGCCAAGAACTATTCCTTTAGTGACCATGAAATGGCATTTCTCCCAATTCAGCACTAAGTTCTTCTCCACACACCTAGCAAGTACTTGTTCCAATTTTTCTAGACAAAGATCGAAAGAGGTGCCAAAAACGCTGAAATCGTCCATGAACACCTCAAGTCCTCTTTCGACCATGTCACTAAATAAGCTCAACATGCACCTTTGAAAAGTCGCGGGTGCATTACACAAGCCGAATGGCATACGTTTGTAGGCAAACGTACCAAAAGGACAAGTGAACGTCGTCTTCTCTTGGTCAAGTACATCTACCTCAATCTGGTTATATCCGGAATAACCATCAAGGAAACAATAATAAGGGTGGCCCGCAACTCTCTCAAGCATTTGATCAATGAGTGGCAAGGGGAAATGATCTTTTCTTGTTCCCGCATTGAGTTTCCGGTAATCAATGCAAACACGCCAACCGGTGGTGGTGCGTTGGGGAACAAGCTCTCCTTTATCATTCTCAATCACAGTCATACCCGACTTCTTTGGGACGACTTGAATAGGGCTCACCCAATTGCTATCCGAGATTGGGTAGATAATCCCGGCATCTAATAGTTTAATAATCTCGGTTCTCACAACTTATTTCATGTTGGGGTTCAGTCTTCTTTGTATTTCTCTAGAGGGCTTGACATCCTCTTCGAGGTGAATCTTGTGGGTGCAAATTAGAGGACTTATCCCCTTCAAATCAGCTATACACCAACCAAAAGCACTTAGGTGCTTCCTCAAAAATTTTAACAACTTACCCTCATGCTCGTCATCTAGGCTAGAGGAGATAACAACAGGAAATGTCTCATCCTCTCCTAAGTATGCATATTTGATATGGGAGGGGAGTTTCTTTAATTCAAGAGTTGGAAACTTTTCGTCGGAGCGAACAACGCGTGTATCCCATGGTGGTAACTCCTCGAATCGAGAAACCCAATTCACATCTCTCGCGTCCTCGTCTGACGCTCTCTCATCGAGTAACTCTCTTAATTCCCCAATCTCCCTCTCATACTCAGTATACGTCCCCTCACTCTCATTGCTCGAAACCAGACAGGATCCTAAGGCATCGCCACAACAATTCTCCTCAATGTACTCCTCTACTATCTCATCTATGAGACTCACCGCGTGAATATCATCTTCCTCTCCCGTATATTGGGCTATATTGAAGATGTTGGTCTCCAATGTCATATTCCCAAAAGTGAACTGCATTCGCCCATTCCTTGTGTTAATAATAGCGTTAGCTGTCGCTAAAAATGGGCGCCCGAGAATGATGGGAACATGATTGGTCGAGATTAATGAAGGTTCTGTGTCCCAAATGACAAAGTCTACCGGGAAGTAGAAAGTGTCAACTTGAACGATCACGTCCTCTACCACACCCCATGGGACCTTCACAGTTCGATCCGCTAGTTGGAGAGTGATTCTTGTGGGGTTGAGGTCGCCCAAATCAAGTTGCCTATAAATGGAGTAAGGGAGGATATTGACACTTGCTCCCAAGTCTAGTAAGGCTTTTTCAATTTTGTTCTCTCCAATGATGCAGGAAATGGTGGGTGCATCGGGATCTTTGAATTTAGGAGGGAGCTCATTGAGTAGGATGGAGCTCACGTTCTGTGCTAGGAAGACATTCTTCTTTACTTTCATCTTCCTTTTTACCGTCAACAAATCTTTGATGACTTTTGCATAAGATGGAATTTGTTTGATGTCATCGAGGAATGGTAAATTCATCTTTACCTGCTTTAGTATTTCGAGCACGTCATCACGTGGGTTTCCTTTCTGGGAAGGAATCAACCTTTGAGGAAACGGTGCCGCGGATGGTGGTTTCACAACTACCTCGGGCTCACTAGTTTCATCTTTATCACTCTCATTTGAGGTGACATCTTCGGCCTCTTTCGTGCCGGGCGAGATCACCTTACCTTTGGTTGTGTCGTGTGGGGGAGGTGATAAATCAACGACTCTCCCAATACGAAGAGTGGTCACAGCTTGACATTGCTCCTGATGATCAGTAGAAGTGGAGCTAACACTAGTTTGACCTTGGGGAGGTCTTTGGCCCTCGACAGGAAATTTGCCCTTCTCTTGAACGCTCAACGAGGATTGAATCTTGGACAGGTTCGCATTTATGTCGCCAATTAGACGATCATATTTGGCATTGGTTGCGGTCTGGCTAGTGATGAATTGATTCATCGTATCCTCGAGAGTTCTCCGCTGTGGCGGGATATAATTTCCATGGGGTGGCGGTGCTTGCACATGACCTTGCATGTGTGGAGCTTTTTTATATTGTTGTGGAGGAGGAGGGGCAACATGCGAAGGAGGGTTCATTGCGGCATGTTGTTGCTCGTAGCTAAATCAGGGATGATTTTTCCACGAAGGGTTGTATGAATTACCGTGCGGGGCACCGAAATTACCCTTAAAGCCTCCTATACCACTAACTTGCTCCTGCAACATTACTTTGCAGGCGGGTATAGTCGGGCATTCCTCAGTTGAATGTCCCACCTCACAAATCGCACACACCTTTTCGACGGGACTCTTGATAGATCCAACTACCTCACATAAATCTCGAAATCCTTTCTCAAGGGAGTCCAATCGACAGTCCGACATAGAGGTCTTATCTACATGGTGTAGGACGGACGCCGATGGAGTGGTGGTCGCTTGACGATTTCGATTCTGAGCATTAGGATCAGAAATATCCCAAGATTGGGTAGTCTCGGCGACATACCTCAGGTGAAGCTCAGCATCGTGGCAATCTAGCTCGATAAACGGACCACTACCCATGGTTTCAATGAGTTGCTTGGAGTTAAGGTTCAACCCATTATAGAGGAAGGAAATGATTTGGGCTGTATCAAATCCATGATGGGGGCATGAAGCAGTTAACTCATTGAAACGCTCAAAACATCGATGGAATGGCTCATTATCCAATTGCCTGAACGATTGAATCTGAGCCTTTATGGAGATTGTTCAATGTGGTGGAAAGAACTTCTTGAGAAATCTGGATTGTAACTCGTTCCAAGATGGAATCGAGCTCGGAGGTAAAGACCATAGCCAGGTCTTAGCTTTATCTTTTAACGAGAACGGGAAGAGTTTGAGGCGAATCACCTCCTGTGTGCAAGTTTGATCGTTGAGGGTATCACACACGTCCTCAAATTCCCGTATATGCAGGTATGCCTTTTCTGAATCCATACCGTGATAGTGTGGTAGAATCTGGATCATCCCATTTTTGAATTGGAACTGCCCGGCATTATACGGGAGTATAATGCATCCCGGAGTGACAGTGCGCTCGGGATATAAGAATTCTCTCAATGGGCGGTACGGAGGCTCTTCCTCACCGGTAGTTTCATTACTATGTTGCGACATCTCTATCTCACTAGACGATTCGGTGCTCTCACTGGGTGTGCACGACGTGTGTCCTACGAAGGAGAAAGGAGTGTTGCTAGAGATTAAGTGTGACGGTGTGGGAGGTGGGATCCAGAACTGTGGGGCTTGTGGAGTGTGGGGACTATCAGGATTATACTCAACAAGTGGATTTTCGTGAATGCTGGTTGGAGTATTATGGGGTGTGGGAGTGGTTTCAGAATTTTGCATTAAGTTTGTGAGAGATGGTGGTGAATCTTTTTGTGCTTTTTATATTTTTTTTTTTATTTTTTTTGGATTTTTGAATTTTTGGTCAAAGCTTTGGATTGACTCGATCTAATCCTAAGTCTACCTAATTCCCCGGCAACGGCGCCAAAAACTTGACACAACTCAGAATGTGTCTCTAAAGTGTGTACTCTCTAGGCTCAAGTGAAAGCCTGTCGTTCAAGTAATAATCCGACAAGTCGGGTATCGATCCTCAGGGAAAAAGGACAACGAGAGTTGTCACGACGGGATAAGACTGAGGAATCCTAACAATGACTCTAAAAAGAAAGAAAAAAGATTTGATTTGGTTTTTGGAATTCAATTACACTAAAAGCAATTATGAAAGTATGATGAAAAATGCAGCTAACTAAATGACCTAGATTAAGAATGAAGGATTGAATTGAACTTTTAGATGAGATGATGGAAAAATACGACGGGAATACAATCCGCCAACCCTAGTGTATTGCAGTATAATATTAATCGTAAATTTATCTAATTAATTTGACCCGGAATTTAGTACTCCCAAGCATTACGTATACGAGGTTCAAGCCCGCGTCATACTTAATCAAAGGATGAGTAAATCAGTATCACGATAACGACACTCGAATTGTATTCTCAATCATCCCGGTTACCCAGGGGCAAACGAGATATTTAGACCTACAATTGTTGTATCCCTACGCAATACGGTCAAAATTAATTACTAAATTCAGAGGATTCACTTTATATGCGCAATGACCACATCAGGTTGGGTTCATGTAACCCGACCTTGGAAATCTAGCCGGACATACCGAAAATGATGAAAATAATGTTTAACATGCAGGAGTTCATGATTAATCTAAAGACAATTGATAGAATACTGTAAAATAGAATCACAAAGAAGAAACAGCTTACTAAAATTACCCAAGGAACAATCGCAGCAATAGATAAAATTGGTGATCACACAAACTTGGAATAGACCTTCAATCCTTGAATAAAACTGGAAATTCTATCTACAACTAGGGTTTGTGGAAGAAAATGAGAAATTAAAATTAACTCCCCACGTTCTATCCTCCTTTTCAACGAAAATAATTCGGGTTTTTATACCCTACATGAAATTCCAAGAAGTTGAGTATAAGTCGGAGTCTTTAGAGGAGAATCAGAAAACAAATCTCGATGGGCGGACCGGTCCGTTTCTAAAGCGGATCGGTTCTTTTATTTTACAGGCGGACCGGTTCGGTGCGGATCGGTTCTTTTATTTTTTTTGCTCTTCGGTTTGCCTTCGGTTCGCAGTCCTCTGGAGTTTGTACAGCGGACCGATCCGGGTTGAGGGCGGACCGGTCTGCCTATTTGACTTTTCCTCCAAACTTTGACTGTCCATATCTTTTGCTCCGGGTATCCGATTGAGGTGCCGTTTCTTCCTAGGTGCTTGTGAGGATGATACCTTCAACTTCTCTTTAGGTACCTCATCCGGATTCTGGGTAGAAATGACTCTTTTGCCCTTTTGACTTTTCTTGTTGACTTTTCTATTCTTCCGGTTTCCTTCTTCCATTTCTTGACATTAGATACCTGTAAATCATAACGAAATACCAGAAACTCGGTGTACTTGTTAGGATAAGTCAATAGATAGATTATGAGATAAAGTCAATCCAATTACGTTGTTCGAGGTGATTAAAGCACCGAAATTAGGGGATAAATTGGGAAGAATTTATGCCTAGTCACTAACCAGTCTGGATATTTAACATCTTCAATAAAACAAGCCTTCTGGAGCTTCTCGACTTCCTCCTGTATATCTTGATTCTTCTCGGGAATAAATACTCTTCTTCTCTGTTTCACAGGCTTGATCTCCTTATTCACATTGAGTTCGTGACATAAGAAATTTGGGTCTATCCCAGGCATATCCTCATGACTCCATGCAAAAGTTTGCTTTCTGCTTCTTAGGAAAGTTATCAATTCCTGTTTTAGTGAGGCTTCCAACGACAAACCTACTTGAGTAGTTCGTTCAGGGTGCTCGTCGTCCAGGATGATGTTTTCAGTAGCTTCCACCACTTGACCCTTCACGAGTTGCGACTCATCTCAAGAATCCAATGTTTCAATTTCTGCACCTTCATCCACTTGATAGGTGATGGTCTTTTTCCTTGACTCCTCCATTTCCTCTTGCCCGGCGGATGAATAATAGCATTCCCGGGCTACTTTCTGATCACCTTTAACAACTCCTACTCCAAAATTTGTTGAAAATTTTAGGAATTGGTGTACCGTAGATGGTACAGCCTCGAACTTCTTCAATCCTACTCTTCCCATGATGATATTGTATGATGATTGAACATTCTTATCCATCACAAAGAAGCGTATTCTTTCTGTTCGACAAGCAGGCCATGTACCAATGAATATATCCAACTTGATCTTTCCAAGTGGAAATACTTTCTCTCTAGCAAAACCGAGGAGGGGTCTATGATAAGGCTCCAGTTGAGATAGCTTTAGATTTAAACTGTCGAAGCACGAGTAGAACATAATGTCTGCCGAGCTACCATTGTCTACCAGTACTCTTGAAATTATTACCTCCTTCATCCTCATTTTGATCACCAATGGGTCATCATGAGGATATAGAACACCTGCGAGGTCGTTCTTTGAGAAACCAATGACCAATTTTTCTTTGTTCACCTTTCTCGGGCGATCCTCCTCAGCTAGATTTATTCGTTGAATGTATGAGCAAGATTGAGCCTCACAGAGGTAAGCTTTTCTCTCGGCAGTAAGGTCTCCTCCTCCTTTATCTCCACCTGTAATAACATTACAGTCAAATGACCCAAAGAATATTGAAAATACCTCACGTTCTGGTTGCCTTAGTCTCTTGAGAAGATCGGGGTCATCTTCTGGATCAACTTCATGGTCTCTCTTCTTCTTCTCCTCTGCTCGATGAGGAGATCTAAACCTCTCTCTTGCTCGGTCGTTGTTTCTTCTATCATTCCTCTGATCAACATACGTTGCCAGTTTTCCTCGTCTGATGAGTGTTTCAATCTCATTCTGAAGAGCTATGTAATTTTTAGTCATATGGCCATGATCTTTGTGAAACTCGCAATATTTTGCCTTATTTCTCCTTTCGGGGTCTGCCTTCATTTTCTCTGGACAATTTAATTCCTCGTTGTTCTTGATTTCTTCTAGAACGTGGTTGATGTCTTTCTTCAAAGGAGTATAATTATCAAATTTCTTCAATACTTCCCATGACGACCTTGTTCTTGAATGTTTGTCACTACCATTGTTCTTATGCTCTTTCTTCTTAGCTTTATCACCTTCCACCTTAGTTTCTTTGGCATCCATATTCTTCTTCGCAGCCATAGCCTCCTCGGCATTCATGATCTTGGCCGCTTTTCCCATCAGATCTGACATGGTTCTAGGTGGATCTTTGGCCAAAGTGTAGTACAACTTGTTGGGCAGTAGTCCACTCATCAAGGCAGTAATCACTGTCTTTTCCTCATAATCAATGACTTCGAGCTTCTCGTTATTAAAACAAGTTATATAATCTCTGGTACTTTCAACATCTTTTTGTCTAACACTTAACAAATGCGCTACTCGTTTAACTGGCTTTGCCCCAAAATAAAAATTCCCAATGAATAACTCGGCCAGTTGAAAGAAAGTTGAGATCTTACCCTGAGGAAGATTATTATACCATATTTGAACAGATCCGGTAAGAGTTCCCGAGAATTCTCTGCATCTCATCTCATCTGGAATAGCATAGATGTCGGCTGCAGCTTGGTATTATTCTATATGAAGGATAGGGTCGGTCTTTCCATCATATTTGGGGGTCACAATAGGTGCATTAAACTTTGCTGGTGTTGGAAAATCTACAATGACCTGGACAAAAGGTGTTCCTTGAACAAAAGTTCATTGTAGAGGGTTCTTGGCCTTAGCCATTTCCCCTAATCTATCCTCCAGCCTCTGAATGGAGCCTTTCCACGCATCATTTCTTTCCTCGGTCCTGCTGGTTCGAGCAACTGATCGTGTTGATGTGGCCTCTTGGGATCTATCTTGACGAGCAGCTGGTCGCGACTGGGCAGATCCTTCCCTTAAATCTGATGGTCGTCGAAAACTCCTCGATGTGGCTCTAGAAGGACTTTTGCTCCTCCTAGGACCTAATCGATCAAAAGGAGATACTCTTCTTAATCTTTCTAGTGCACTGGTCCTTTCTGGAGAGAGAGTGATACTTTGTTCAGTATCTGTGGCCCGTACTGATGAAGTTCGTCCAGGTTGATAAGAAAAATCTTTAGACTCCTCAGTACGATAGGAATCGATACGCCTAGTACGTGAAGAAGGTAAACGGGTATTTCTTTGAATACTTTACGATTCTGAATGGGTTCGTGCACCACCATGGAGGGTTCGTATGAGTTGTCGCATCATTTATTGCATGACTGTCTGGCCCTGGACCAGATTTTTCATTATTCCAGCCAGATCTGGAATATTTGGCGGAGCAGATGGATTTGGAGGGCTTCCAGCATTTCGATTGCTGGGTTCTAGAATATCAACCATTTGTGATGAATTGTTTTTGATGAAAAATGATATTACCAGTCGTTTCCCACAGACGGCGCCAATCTGTTGATGTAAAAAATTAGATGATATCTAATTATTTAATCACAGATAAATAAAATGAGACAAAGAAATTTTAAAGTGGTTCAGCCTTATAAGAATGGCCTACGTCCATTGTTTTTGTTATTGCTGACTGTTTGGGAATTCTCGATTATAAGTTTTCTCAAGAAATTCCGGTCCCTTTACAATGAGGATAATACAATGTATTTATAGCCCTAAGGCTGTAATGTGAAAGGGTAATATATTAAATGCCCCTTAAGCGTATACATCTGTATGATAATAAGCATTTAATGTGTAGTCAAACTGTTGGTCAGCTATTAATGCTTTGTCCGAGGTGCAGTTCGGACCGCCTAAGCTTCTCAGACCGCCTAAGGTCCTCGGTACTCAAAAGTTCCTCGATACTCAAAAGTTCCTCGAACAGTTCTTGTAGGTCGGAGCGTCTGAGTTAATCGGGGAATCAGAGTTCCTTGTTGCAGTATGGTTCCTCGGAGTCGAGGTGTTGTTCGTAAGTGTTTGTCGTTGCCACGTAGATTGCCACGTGTCTTTACCCAATTGAGCCATGTCAACAGACTAAATTTGGTATCAACAGTTACCAACCCTCTTATCACACTTAGGCAAAACTTCATCTACTATATGTGGTTTCTTGAGCCACGTACAGCCGAGCTACCAAAACTTCCAGTCATTCGAGCGAACCTCCTCGGGGTACCTCAATCTTGTAACCTTGGATTAAATATAGTTCTTTAGAAATAGACATAAAGATAAACACTTGAGCTACCTATCAGCCGAGCAACCTCAAACCAAACACCATCTTGTTTGACAGATTCGACCACGTACCTAGTGGAGACACTCTTTACCAACTTTCTGATGTCATCATGACTGGTATATAAGGACTCAAAATTACACCACTCAAGTGGGTTTATCCTAAGAATGGCAGGCCTAGTATACCAAATCTTACCCCTTAGCCGTTCTAAGATAAGCCCCTAAGCTGCCACATCACGTCCCTCATTAATGCCCACCTTGCTTCTAACTGGTAAAGCAATTTCCCGCCAAATTATAATATCCCATGCATTTAATGCAATATCTCCCACATTAATTGTGCTGATTGTGCATTTAATGCGGTTAATCACATCGAATACCAGCAAGGTTACTCGAGTAACCTTGCCTTCATATAAATAGACCAACTAAATAGTTTATAGGAGAAAAAAAATTCTAAACCTAGAATTGTTGCCCAACTTCCTTCATACACGAGAGCTCCCGTGAGGATATCACTCCTACACCTATATCATTGAGCATTAACTAATCTTGAAGTTCCTGCTTGCCTTTATTGTGCCCAGAGTGCTTCCTCTTTATTCCTCCAACCAAGATACCCGTTGGTCCCATCTATTTATTATACATGTTGCATATCTATGGTGCTGACATATCATTTAATATAAGTCAGAATATTGAATCTCATTTCCTCTTATTCACCTATATCCATTGTCATTATTTAATACTATACAAAGTGTTAATCTTGATCTTGATAAGGGGTTACACCTCACTTGATACTAATTGTATTCCAAGAACCCACATCTTACAATATATATATATATATATATATATATATATATATATAGTAAGGAGAGATATTACCCCTGAGATGGGTTGAAAGACACGGGAGACACATGTGAGGGATATCTCTATCCAAGGGAGGGTCCAATAGTTTTTATGAGTAGAGCGGAGTCTTACTCAATTAAATTCTAAGGGTGGATCATTCACTAATATGATGTAAATTTCTACCAATCAAAACGTACATAGAAATTGCCCAACATTGGAGAAGGCACATGGATCACGGGCTTTGGCTTAACAAGGAAGTCGAGTAAGCACTACCACATGACATTGGATAATGAGAGTGTGGGTCGGTGTGGAGTGAGACATAGTGAAGTTGTCTTCGGGGGAACCATTCGTAGATGGGAAAAGGTTTGCCAAAGGAGATCCACCAGAAACTTTCAATAATTGATGATTCGAGTGATAGAATGGATAGGCAAATTGATTAAGTTCATTGTTGGGTTAAAATTATTATTGAACGGTAAGATTCCCCCTGAGTTGGTGAATTATTTAGACTGAGAGGGAACAATTGTTACTAATTCAGAGGGAGTTACAATATTGGGAGTGTGTCCATCGTTTCATTAAAGAAAATGGAATAATTCGGCACAAGGTGTCTCCCAACATTATTATGAATTAGGATGAGATCATTGAATCCAACCTATGGTAGGGGTTATTTGGAACTGATGGGGCAAAATTGTGATGGGAGAATTACGTTTTAGTATAGATCGAGTGGTAGACAGGGGAGGTGGCTAAAATATTAGAGAATGTGAGATATGCGTATTCTGGATTGTAAGGTAATTGGAAAGAGTAATTACTATGTCTAGGAACCTTTTGAGTCTTTGTGTGGGAAATTTTTTCATCCGCCCTCTGGTTGATTCAAAGCCGGGAAAAATATGTTTTGAAAACCAAAGTGATTTAGAGTCCGTCATCATGGATCGAGTTAATCGAAATTATTTTCTAAGTTTAGGAATGTCGTAAGAGTTACTCTGTCATGAACCGAAGAGTTAAAGACTCACGTGAGTGGTAAAAAATTATTGCTTGAAAGGAGCTATGTGATTTAGGCAAGAAGGGGCGTTGGAACCTAGGGAAGTGGGGCCTTTACCCATCATTAACACGATAGGGTCGTGGTGCATAGGCTCGTCTTGGTAGAACATTTGTAGTAGGTTCACGATGGTTTTACATATTTTTGTATAAGTGAGTTATTAAGAATGATAGAATATATCAGAATGGAAGGACTTGAATAGAGTTGTCGCTAGACTTGGGTCGTAGCTAATAGGCTTTTAGCCAGGATGGTACCACTAGCGGTGGTATTGGTGAAGCACCATAAGGTTATCATGATTTGATTTTTGAGTATATTCCGATGTCATGCGGGTAAATATATGAAGTTTTGGTACCAGTTATATCCGAATTATGGGGACGAAATTCCATTTCAATGGGGAAACTATGGAGCACTCCATATGTTTATGAATACTTAAATTACACGTTATAGTGATTTAATTAAAATTTCAAAAATAAAGTGAATTTAAATAAATATTAATTAGAGAGAAATGGATTCTTATTTATGTATTATTTTATTTACTTGTGTGGTGAGTAAATTAAATTGCATTATTTCATATTATGTCATAATTGAGTAAACGCGATGGGTTGATAGTATCTTATTTGAGACGCGCGTGTGGGGTCGTGTAGGGAATAAGATGATAAATTGATGATGGGTGTCTCAGATGATAATTTCGAGCACACGGTTGATCCGAAAAAGGTCAAAATAGTTGAAACTAAGTACTCGATGGTAGTGATATGGTTGTGGGGGAATTTTAGACTGGTCGGGGCTCATATAGGAGTATTTTAAAAATTTTAAAGAAATGTGAAAAGGAAAATTCTTGATTACACTTACATAATGAATGATTACGGTGATACATTTAGTCATTTTCCAATACCAATAGGTTTTCATTGAGTTATATCAAAGGTTAGAGAGAAATTAAACAGAAAATAGAAGAAAAATCAAGAATTCCTGAAGGAAACTCAAAGGGTGCTCAAGTGTTTAAAGGCAAGTAATTATTTTTCTAAATAATTATATGTAGTATTCAATTCATATCATGACTGGCAAAGGATATTTGCGTGGTATTCATAGTTAATTGGTCTTTTTGGAGAAATGATTTCCAAATAAAATGGTGTGATTTGGTATATTGAAATCTAAAAATTGAATTACATGTAGAAAGATAAATTATTGATTTAGTAGATTGAGATGAATTGTTGTGATATTGGTAGAATTTCAGATTAACTGAAAATTGAAAATTAAAAATAAATCCCATGTAGTGATCATGTGTGGATGAATTCTATGTTAAAATGGATGTTTTCATATTTAGGATTAATGAGAATTGTTAATCATTTAGAAAACCATGATTTAGGATTGATTATTTTTTGTTAGACCTTGCTAAAAATTGATATGGGAAGAACTAGGGTTGTCTACAAGGGTGAACGGGTTCGCCCTCAAGTCAAACTGGTTCAGTTTCCCTACCACAACAAGTTGGTTTATTAGATTTAACTTGTTCGTAAATTTATTTTTGATTAAATTATGATGTTCGGGAGTATGTTAGGAATTTTGGAAATTATGGTAATACTGATAAAAATAGCCTAGGATAAATTTGAATATATTCGAGGTAGGAAATTGAGTATTTGGGGGAAAATTATTTTCGAGAAAATTAGTAATTGAATTTGTGATGAAAATTCGGTAGAAAAAGGATAAGGGATGGTTAGGATTTATTATGTGTCCATAATATTATTGTAAGTGATAAATTGATTGAATAAGTGAATATTTAATAATTTCGGGTCGGGTTTGGATCTGGGATATTTTGCTAGTGCTACGAGTGGCATGCACGGTCGGTCGAATTTATTGGATATATATATATATATATATATAATAAAGTATAAAACTTATGAATGTCACAAGTTTAGCTAATGATGTCATCTAGATAATTTTTTTTGCACTACCTATTTTACCCCTCTATCATTTGAGTTCCCCCTCTTTTTTTTCTCTAATATCTTTTTCACTTTAATTCAAAGAGAGGGATATTTTGATAAACACACACCAAATCCATTTCAAACCTTTCTCTGTATCTCTCTCTCTCTCTCACGAACAAGCACAAGTCACCAAACCAAATCCGCCCAAATTCTCGGTCTACCTCGAGCCACTAAATATCTCATCTGCCCAGTGAAAAAAGCAAAGCACGCTTCTCTCTCTCTCTCTCTCTCAGTTCTCCGCGACCTCCCTCACAAAACCAACGCTTCTCTCTCTCTCTCTCAGTTATGTACGCTCGGTTTGGTGGCTGTGTTATCAGCAGATCTGAAATTGTGTTGAAGAAAATATACGTGGGTTTGTTCATTTGTTTAGATCTGAAACTGTGTTGAAGAAAATATGTGGGTTTGTTCCGACAGTGAGCCTTGGCCGCCGATCTGACGATCCCCTATGGTATTTCCTCTTCCCCTACCCGTTTTCCTTTTTTTTTTAATTTGGTATGAAGATAACAAAAGAGAATATGGTTACCTTTGTTTATTTTTTCAGTTAATGTGGGTGTGCTTCACCATTGCAAAACCATGATGCTAAGGCAACATACTTTCTCTGTGTTTGTGTGTGTGTGTTGTTTAGATCTGTTTCATTTTTTTTTTTAATTTTTTGTTTCTACATTTGTATCCATTTTGAAATTCATTGGGTGTGCAAATTTTTTTTTTGTTTCTACATCTGTATCCGTTTAATTTTTTTTGTTTCTACAAATTTTTTGCTGATTTTGGCTCAAATCGACTTGAAATTTGTAGATTTGCAATCTAAAGTGTGCAAATTTGAATCCATTTTGAACTTTATAATGATTTGAAACTATGTTGAGTCTGATACGAGTTTGAACTTGATACTGATACGGGGTTTGAACTTGAACTTGATACAGGTTTGAATCGATCGTCAGCAGTTGCGTTAGGTTGGGGATCGATTTGGGAGAGGGAGGTTTGAACATTTTTTTGTGAATCGATCGTCAGTAGTTGCGTTAGGTTGGGAATCGATCGTCAGCAGTTGTGTTGATATAATTATGGTTTGAACATTTTTAAAAGGTAATTTTTTTGTCTAATCAAATGGACAAATGAAATTAAAGCTTAAATATTTATTCTTTGGCTTAAGTGTAATATTTGAGTATTCTCTTTGAATTTTTTGCAAGTTCTCATTTATGGAATTGCTTTTTAGCGGGTTATTTGGTAAATAAATAAATAGAGTTGCAATTTTAATTTGTTTGTACCAATTGCCAAGCTTGACCATGTACGGCTCAAGACTCGATGTTCCAAGTGATTTTAACATCACTGTTGTAAACAATAAAGGAAGCTGACGGAGTCAGCTATATGCGACCACCGAGGTACAAAAAAGATGGGGAAAAATAAGTTCGTAAATAGTGGTAAAACGTGGGTTAGGAAAATCAAATAGTTATGATGTTTGTGTGGCTCGAGATAGGACTGACCAAATATATATATTAAAACCAATGCCTTATGTTCTTTTGAAGTTTGAATTATGTATGCGTGCACAGTTTGATGAATATTGTTCTTCCCAACGGCAGACTATGGTTTGGCTCAAGAAAGGCAAGCCTGACACATATGACATGATAAGCATATACATATTGGCATGTTAAAATAAAAAGGAACTTTAATTCCTATACAGAGGATGGAGTTGGGTTCAACAACTTAGATAAATTGGAACTCTAAATCTGTTAAAAAAAAATGAGAAATTCCACTATATTTTTGTAGTGTTTTTAATCCAACCAAACTTTTTTTATGCACTAGAGTAAGATGTGAAATCCTATTTTTCATGTTTTTTTGAACATGACTAAATAGAGTGAGATAACACAATGTTTTTTTAAATAAAAATTAATCTGGCTGAAAATAAAAATGTTGAGACTTGAATATAAAAATAATATTTTATGTTGCATTATTTTTATTTTAGTCAGCATCGTATTTTGTTTAAAAAAACATTTTTTGTTAGGTCACTTTTACTTGGTTCGTGTGCGAATTAAATATGACTTATGATTAAATTAACGATGTGTACTTTTAAAAATTAGTATCGTGCCTTCCGACACGGGCATAAAAACTGTTTTATTATATAGTTACAAAAATAAGACAATTTTTTAAAATAAAATTGGACATGTTTTATTATATAAAGTAAAATCGTTTTTTTAAATCTTCATTTTTTTAAAGTGGACATATTTTGAAATAATTTTAAAAACATCTTTAATTGCAAACTTCATTGAAGAAAAGTTTAGTATTTAAGTTCAACTGTTTAATACTGATTGCTTAGTATCAACTCCGTCTAAAAAATCGTTAAACACTGACAAGAAATTAACAAATACTCAAAAGATTGTTTTCTTATTTTGCAAAAAAAAAAAAAAACCATTTTCTTATTTTGAAAAAATAAAACTGTTTTTTTTTATTTTACAAAAAAAAAAGCTATTTTCTTATTTTACAAAACGTTTTTTTTTGTAAAATAAAAAAAAATTATTTTTCTAAATAGGAAAACATTTTTCTTTTTATAAATTAAGAAAATTGTTTTTTTTTAAATAATAAAAGAGGTTTTTAAATGACTAATTTTTAAACACTTATCTATTTTAATGATCATTTAATGGAGAGAAAGAAAGAATGAATGGATGATGAAGTAATGAGGTAAGGGTTAAATGGTCATTTTCAATAATTAGGAACCAGGGTTAGAGTGCATTAGGATTTCATGGAGCACCAATAGCGGCTCCCATAAAACATTTATACATTTATGTTGTAAAAAAATATTTTACTTAAATTTACCCGATTCTACACTTTGAAAATTTACACTTCTAACATATAAAACATTTATTATTTATATTATTCACGACTTTATGCTTTTCAAAATTATCAGCGTGCCTTCAGGCACGGGCATACCCTAGTATATATATATATATATATATATATATATATATATATATATATATATATATATACGATTATATAAATAATATATATGAATCATTATATCTGTGTATATGATATAATTGTATGAATATAACACTCTAGTGCAATCATCGGAGGTTGCGTGATGTGGGTGATCTTCCTTGGCAAAAACAGTAGGCTAAGTATCGACTCTAGGTCAAAGCTCCATGCATGTCAACCCTATGTGAGATTGGAGCCGTAGTGGGGTGATTTATGGTATGTTGATCACTCACTAGCTCAAAATTATGACCACCTCAAGTACGTGTACTATTTCCGAGTTTAGTGGTGAGATTCTGACCCACTAGCCTAGGATGATGTGTGTATGCCCTAGAGCATGATATCATTTTGGAGATCCGCATCCAGTGAGCTATTACTCTGGGGGATTGCTATTATACGTGACCTATATGTATTTGTTGTGTTATTGAAAATACTTGGAAAATATATTCAAATTCTTTTGGGCTCTAACCCATGTCAAATATTTTTTTTAAAAAAAAATTGGTTTCCAGCCACAAGGACGCCAAGCATGATTATCAGTTCTAAGTGATCGGAGCTGCAGCCGTTGTGGAGTGCTATAGTGATTTTTTATCCATTTTCTATCTCCGAGATTCTATGTACGATTTAATCGGTTCTTATCCGGCATGTCACTTAATGTCAGTTTTTATTTCAGATTCATTTAATTCAATTGCATTGGATTGTAGATCGAAGGTTTATTCGGTTAATATATTTTATTATATTATAGTATTCACCTATGACTATGTGACTATGGTTTAATTATTTATATGTCATAGTTGATGGTGAATCTTTTATTTATGTTAATTTAGTTATAGTTTAAAATTGACATGACCTGATTAAATAATAGGTGGTTAGTAATAAATTGGATTTTCGATAATGATGCTAAGAATGAGCCACATGAGATTCATGTTTTATTTTAGTAGACGGTTGTCCACCCGTTATTTTCATAAGTGGGGTGTCACACCCCTCATAGGTTTCTTTGGAGAAAAAATGTATCCTTTGCGAGCCGTCAAACTAGAAGTCATAATTAGCACTTGGCCAATCAGTCAAACTGATAGGATTCATTTCTTCGTCTTAGACAAGAATGTCTGATCATCCTATATCATTATCCTTAGCATAGTCGGCTTAATAAAGTTGAAGATGTATCATCCATTGTAGACCAGTTCCTAAAACTCCCCACATACTATGGGGTTAATGTTTTGACTGGAAACATAATGAATCTAGAGAGAGCTATTACCTTTCAGCCGACCAGGAAGAAGTGAAAAAAACTCACCCCCACTTTCAAGATAGAGACAATAGATCCTCATGAGGAGGCTGACTTGGTCAAAGGATGATTTATAGAGGCAGTGGAGACTATAGTTGTTGATGATGAGGACCCAAAGAGGACAACACGGATTGGCTCATCCATGGATCCATCCCTCAAACATGAGTTAATAAACTTCCTCAAACAGTGGAAAAATGTGTTCTCTACCAGAGATCATATGACATGAAATAACATTGTTAACGATGTGAAGCCAATCAAATGAAAATGACGTGTATTCATTCGTGATAAGAATATGGCCATCCAGGATCAAGTGGAAAATCTCTAGAAATCAAGTTTCATTGAGGATGTCAAGTATCCTGACTGGTTGGATAATGTGGTTATGGTCAGAAAGAAGAACAACAAGTGGCACATGTCTGTTGACTTCACGAATCTCCACAAATCTTGTCGAAAGAACCATTTTCCCTTGCCTTGGATTTATCAGTTGGTCAATCCCATTACTAGGCACGAATTTCTTAGTTTCATGAATGCTTACACAGGGAACGACCAAATCAAGAAGAAACAAAAGGATAAAGAGAAGAACGCATTCTACACTAGTTGAGGTCCTTGATGTTATAACGTTATACCTTTTGGGCTTAGAATAATGGATCAACAAACCAAAGGCTAGTGAGAAAGTTTTCGAAGAGTAGATTGACAAAAATATGGAGGTATATGTGAATGCCATGCTCACCAAGAGAAAGAAATCAGCAGACAACATGAGCAAATTAGGCCAGACCTTTAACCATTTGGATAAGCACCAAATGAAGCTTAACGCGACTAAGTGTGTGTTTTTCATACAAGAGGGAATGTTCTTGGTATTCATAGTAAATCATCGAGGCTAATCCAGAGAGAATTCCAAATAAGAAGGATGTGAAAAAGTTGATAGGAAGAGTAGCAACCCTCAACAGGTTTATCTCCTAAGCTACTGACGGGAGCCTTCCCTTATTCAAGGTGGGGGAGGAAAGCTTTTTAGTGGAGTGAAGAATGTGAGAACGCCTTCCTATAATTGAATAAGTACCTAGGATCTCCACCATTACTATCAAGACCACTCGTGGGAAAGAAACTATACTTATATCTAGCAGTATTTGAGTCGACAGCTAGCACATCATTCATCCAACAGATAATGGGGTGTAAAAACCAATTTATTACATTAACAAGGCTTTCCAGGGAGCATATATTTGTTACCCATGTCTGGAAAATCTTTCCTTAGCTCTCAAAGAACCGTCACGAAGAATGAAGCCATATTTCCTAGAACAAAATATTTGTGCCAAGCCATTCACAAACTAGAGAAGATAATAATATTGATGGCTTGGGATGTGGAGCTTGGAGCGTATGATATACACTATGAACCTAGAACATAAGTGAAAGTTGAAGAAGTAGTACATTTCATAGTGAAGTTTACCTATGAAGAAAAATTGGCCCAAGAGACTCCTCTGGGAGAGATCTTATTATTAAATCCAGCCGAGCAGAATTCTCAGGAAGAAAGCTTCCCGAGCAAACTTCCCCAAAACATAGCTCCGTGAATGATATAACCAACCAAGAGGAAGACAACCCGAAAACATGCACTAGAAGAGAAATTGTTTTACGTTACTGCTAGCAAAGTCAAAAGATATTCCATTGTGGAGCCCTGGTTGAAAGGGATTTCAAAAAAGAGCCATATGTTTGGAAGATGTATGCAAATGGATCATCATGTGTCACTAGAAGAGGTGTTTGGTGATAATGAATAACCCAAATGACATAGATGTGGAATATGCACTCGGGTTATAGTTCAAACCTTCGAATAATGAAGAAGATCATGAGGCATTTATTGTGGGGCTTGAATTAGAACTTTCTCTTGGCACCGAGTACGTACTGGCTCATAGTGACTCCCAATTGATTGATATTCAAATGTTTGGAGTATATAGGATTAAGGGAGAGTTTATGACAAGGTACTTGGCCAAAGTGCAAGATAGAATATCTAAGTTCTAGATGGTCAAAATGGTAAGGATTCCAAGGATTGATAATGCTCTAGTAGACGCACTCGCTCAACTTGCTTTCGGGATAAGAACCTAATTACGATGGACAGTTCTGGTAGAAGTCCTCATGCACACAAGCATTGACGGAGAAAATATAAACTTCATCACACTATATTTGGGTCCCTCGTGGATGGATCCAATAGATTTGTATATCCAGAGAGACATCGTGACGGTTGATCAAAAAGAAGTAAGGAACCTAAGGTACAGAGTATCCAAACTACGTGGTGGAAGGAGGAGTTTTGTACAAAAGAGAGTTCATGATCTCACTGCTCAGATGTACACCTCATCGAGGTAAAAAATTTAATTAAATAAATACATAAAGGATCTAATGGGGACCATTCGGTAGGAAGATCAGTAGTCAGGCGAGTAAACACATAAGGGTATTATTGACCAACTATGAAAGTAGATTGTGCTTCTTATGCAAGATGTTGTGATAAATGCAAGAGGTTTGCTGCATTTCATAGGACACCTGAAGCTACGCTCACGTCGATCACTCCCCCGTGTCCTTTTCTATGTGCATGATTAATTTTTTTGGTCCACTACCAAAGATGAGAGAAAGGTTCAAATACTTACTCATTGCCATAAACTATTTCACCAAGTGGGTGGAAGTTGAGCCTCTTTTAGACATGTTATATGAAAATAACTTCCAATTTATATGGAAGAACATCATATGCCTGTATGGTATGCCACATTACTTTATCACTAACAACGGAATATAGTTTGAGAACTAGGAATTTGAGTATTATGGCATCCAGTACAAGATCCAAAAGCTACATTTTTCTCCCGAACATCCTCACTGGAAAGGCCAAACAGAGGTGACCAATAAAACTCTGCTTGATAGACTGAAGAAATGCTTGGATAATGCCAAAGGAATCTAGATCGATGTGCTACAAAGTGTGCTCTAGACCTATAGGACCATACTAAGGATAACTACCGGACGACCCCTTGCATGTTGGTAAATCGTACAGAGGCAATGGTGTCAACAGAGATTTTTCTCCATAGTCAAAGAATACTTCACTTTAATTCTCGAAAGAGAGACCTTATATGAATATTGGATTGGGACTTGGACTTAGTTAAGTAAGTCAGAGAAAATACTACACTACTCATGCAGCCTACTAGTAATGAATAGCTCGGTTCTACAATAGGAAGGTCAAAACAAGCAATCATAAATAAGGGGACTATGGGATAAAGAAAGTGCTTCATAAAGGAAACTTAATTGGAGTCAAATTGGCATGGTCCATATCGTATTTTTCCAGTTGTCCAACCAGGTACTTATCATTTGGAAACCGTTGAAGGAGAATAATTCAAGAAACTATTGAATGTCGAGCACTTAAGGAAATACTATCAGTGACTAGTTGAAATTTAGTTTCTTACTATTTCTATATTTCATTTATTCTTTCAATAAAGAACACCCAGTTTCATTAATAAATTCTTTTCCTTTTCATGTTTTATTTTCACTTTTTGGGGAGTGGGGAGAGGTATAATCTAAAATAATAAAAAGCTAGTCACTAAGCTTACGCTACTAAGAAAATCTAAATAAAAAAACTTCGCATATGACTTCGTCTTTGACAAGTCATGAATAAGAAGTTCTAAACACAAAACTTTATGTACGACTCCTTAGTGTCAAAAACAAAAAGTTTTTCTAAATCAAATTAAGGAAAATTACTAAAAAATTTAATCGCCAATGGTAGCAAACGTGAGCACTTGGTCAAAATGAAAAGATCCATTTCAGCGAAAACAAATAAAATCACATTAGTAGAACCTAAGGCAGGACAACATGTTTTCCTACAAACTAGTAACAAGTAAAGCAGATTAGTCGTCTTAACACTAACCACCTAATCGCATGACTAAACTATTGGTAATCCTCAATCATACAATAGATAAATTCAAGTTTTTTTTTCAAAGGAAAGTTATATTCAAATAATTCATTGTCTTTGCATCCTTATAGGTTCGTCATGCACTATTACAAGGAAAGAATAAAAACATAAGCTTCTTATTCTACTCGGCATTTTCGAAGGGCCTTCTCCATCACAGCAAGAGGAAAATCAGATTCATAAGGGAGAAATGTGGATCTCAACTCTCTAAGCTTGGATTGATTGCTAGAACTAGTCTTATCCACCAAGTGCGAAGGCTGACTAAGAATGTCGTTTTCGTTTAATACATTATTCTCTAGGTATTTTTTGAAGAGGATAATGGGGATTTCATCGGTAGGTATCCATGCAGTATCCAACTTAAATGGAGGGGTAGGCTTGTTCAAACATCCATGATCATGCCAATACCATAAAATGTTTTCCCTCGGCACCTTCATGGTAGTGAGAGCATTAATCACCGCCCACTTATAACCTTTTCTTCGGGCTTGTTCCATCTCTCCACCCAAGTGTGATAAAGCTTTATCAAAACAGTTCATCCAAATTGGGTGGTTCTACTTATGAAAGTGATAAGTGAGACGGTCAACTTTATCATTCAGTTTTTTTATCGTGGTCGACTAGTTCTTTATCATACTTGCATGGTCAGCCAAAGTCTTTTTTATTATCTATTCCATAACAAATTGACGAGCAATGACAACTTTCATAGTTGATTGGCCCCTATAATTTTTTTTATCTCTCTAGACCCTCCATTAGTTGAGAATTCTCTTGATCCAAAAATGATACACCGTCACTTTGATCGGCATCAACAGCCTTCTTTATGCCCCTAATATCATCCCTTAAAATATTATTTTCTTACTCCAAGAGACTGGACACTTCTGGAGAACTTTTTACCTTCAATTTTAACACGAACTCCTTTTTGGAAAATGTCGAGGATAACTCTTGCAATTTATTGTCAATGTTGTTATCACTCGGGATAAGGGAGAATTTCTTCTCATAGTCAGTCGACAAATTAAAAGCTACTTCATTATGATCACTTTGAAGTTGAAGTATTATTTCATGATATGAGGTATTGGTCTCCACGACCTGATGAAAAAACTATGCATATGGAGGTATATGCTTCCTTATCCTCATTGGAAAAATCTATGCCAAGCACCTCCTCTAGTTCCTCTATGTCAAGCTCGTCAGGACCGATCCTAAGTAGTTAAGTACTTCTCTTAAAGAGTTCACTCTCAAGAGTAGCTGGGCTAGTCTTCCTGAAATTAAATAGAAATGAATATGACATTTCATTAGTGTAGAAAGTAGAAGAATGCTCAGAATGAAACAACATCATTACTACAAATATAGGGAAATTTCATTAAAACTATTTACAAGGGTTACAGGAAGAGAAATTATTCAGACTACATCATTAAAAATACAAGACAAAAATAAAAAAGAACCTTATCATTTACACTTTCTCTTTATCGCAAGTAACCTCCTGCTCAGGGCGAGCCACCACCATCAATTACAGGGAACTGAAGACTTAGGTATTCCCATCTCATCATCAACCTCCTCCTTAATCTATAGAGGTGTGCTCGAGTTGTGTTAAAAAAAGATCTTAGAATCCAATATAGTGTTGATTTGGGTAATGGGGATATTCCATCCTTCTTTAAATATCGAATTTAAGTACTCCACCTGCACAGTAGCGATGGAGAATACCTTATCCCCTATTGTAACTGTCATTTTTGTCCTTCTTGGCCATAGCCTTCAGCTACAAAAATTAGTTTCTGGCATTCTCGGACACCTTCTTAACATCCTGACCACCCTTTATGACATTGGCCTTCCCCTCCTCTTGCTTCTTGATGGATTCTGGCCACTTCTTCTTATCACCTTCATAGGCTTTTTTGGTAACCTCAAAATATTCCCACATTCCTTGGAAGGTAGCCTCTGCATCATCAGAGGACTCCCCTAGGTGGTTGTCCCTCCTCAATAGTTGAGCATAATCAACTAGGAACTACGAAATCCACCACTTATAAAATTTAGTGAGTGAATTACATGGATACATATAGTAACAAAAAAATAGTAAAAAATACTTAGCAAGGACACGTTGTAGTTGGCATGTTCTACTGCCCGGGAAGGGGTGGCAGTTGGTGCCTCGTCGGCTCGAAGGACTCTTTCCCTAGTAAGTCCTCCATAAAGTCTTAGATTAACAACCACATAAGGGGAACCACCGTACATTTATCAGCCTAATTTTTCTCAATGAGCTCCAAGGGGGTAGTTAGGACCCTCTTCAACCTCTTGAACCGAGGCTCTTGGGTCTTCATTATCGTAGGCTTAAATTCGAAAGGGTGTTTTGAACCCCCTCTATTTTTTTTTATCAGTAGGTGGAGAAGATTTGGAACCAATATGAAGGTTGGGAATTTTACTCTTCACCATCTCTAGGAATAAAACGTTGGTCGGGATAACATGGGAGGTCTAAAGATTCAAAGGAGGAAGATGTACCTCCAGAAAAAAAATCCTTTAACTTGTTAAAGATATTCTAACTTATTAGATGAGGAGGAAAAAGTTAGCTCCTCTATGTTAATGGGGGGTTAAGAGATTTCCTCAATTCAAAGGAGGAAGATGTACCTCCAGCAAAAAAATTCCTTCAACTTGTTAAGGATATTCTAACTCATTAGGTAAGGAGAAGAAAATTAGGTCCTCTAGGTTAATGGGGGCTTAAGACATGTCTTCAATGAGGTGAGAAATGAAGGAGGTGATAGATCTCTAATATCCGAGAAAAATGGGTGTTCAGCGAGCGTGATCTTCCCCTATTCTCTGTTGGATTAACAAACAATTTCTAGGTCAGAAATTTTTTATAATAGATGGATGGGGAATATCCTCCTTCCTCTTCTCTACAAAATAAAATGACAAAAATTACTGTTAGTAAAAGAATTAGCTGAAAGATCAAATAGAGAAAAAGTACAAATGAATAAATAAGTGTCGACCTATGCCCTATCCCTCCCGAGGGCAACGGGCCCCATTGTAGGCTCGCCTTTAGGAAGAGCTGAAAACTACCAGTCCTATACTATCAAACCGTGATCCTAATAATCAATATTGGAATCAGGTAAATTTACTGCAAGAGCTCTATTTGAAAATTCGGTCTTCCACTAATAGATATTATCATTTGTGGTCCCCCAATTATAGCAATACATTAATTCTTTTATCCCTATGTGGTTTCCAAAACCCTCAGTAATGAAATTAACCCCATTTAATACGCTCCATGGGTTGGGATCCATTTGGGATAGGGACACATCAAAATATTGGAAAAATTCAATAAACAAATGATTAGGGGGAAGGTTACCCCACATTCAACAAATAAATATTTTGGGGATCTAATGACCCTCCCTTAATTAGCAAAGGTCACAATGACCTATTACGAACTCCGTTCTCACCCACTTAAGGATCCTATATTTTTACCTAAATATCTCCAAAGAACTGTCGTCTGTAATATACACAATTTAGATAAAGAATAAAGGAAAAATAAAGACAGAGGAGTCCTTACAACGATACTAGACACAACAAAAACTCTCTCACAAAAGGCGGAGTAAAGATGGAGAATAAGAGGATGTGTTTGAAATTTAGGGTGCGATAAGCATGAGGGAAAGGACGTTTTATATGATGTTATTACGCCAACTGAGCTACACAAATTGAAATGATTTAGTGTTCCACAACTTAGCATTTCGATGGCGTCTCAGCTCTCCAAATATCAAAATAACTAGTGCACCCCTTGAATTTTTGCTATTTGTGCTATTATTTATAAAGTTTCCACTAGTCGAAAGATAATAGTCTGACATTTATAAGTTCCAGCAGTCGGCAGTGGGCCAAACGTCTCCATATAACCGAGGAACTCTTAACTGATATTACTCCCTCATTTCAGTCATAAAATCACTTCAATCAAGAATAAAGTATTAGGGGATTTTTTGTAACTTAAAATAACATGATCAAATGTACCAATAAAATGGTTACACCTATCATCATACTCAGTGGATCCGAAAATAGCAGGCAAATGTGGCTAGTGCACGTGACTACACCCAAGAATATGAACAATTAGTAATGTGAAGAGGCGCACGTGAGACTCTCAACAGTCACCATGCACGTGCATATGCACATGTAGAAAATCCAATTGCTAACTATAATTAAATATGTAAATACTTAGTGTATAAAGGCATGTCATATCTTCATCTTCCTACTACAATAAATACCTCACTTCCTCTCTCTGCTAGGGGAAACTAAAAATAGTTTATCCAAACCCTATAGAGGTCACGAGAGGTAGTATTAAACCCTACGACATAGTGCCATTGTACCCATGGATGTAGGCACGCCATTAGGATGAACAATGTAAATCTTTGTGTCTCTTTCTTTATCCTTCATACCTCTATAGTTTATTTCTTTTTTACCATATCAATGGTTATAATTCTTAATTTAATTAAGCTAAGTCTAATACAAATCAGCAAACCAAATTTAGACATCAACAACCACTAATTGTGATCCTATCAAGTATCTACTCGAGAGGACCATCTTAGTAGGGCAAATGACCACATGGTTCCTAGTACTCTCAAAATATGATTTGAAGTTCCTTGATCCAAAGGCTATCAAAATTTAAGCATTAGAGAACTGACTAACCAATTTCCCATGGCAAAATTTTCAACCTCCGAGTGAAGAGTTTTGGGGGGATAACTCCCACGGTTGTTTGGTCGAGGAGATGGAATAATTGAAGATGGAGTTGGAAAGCTCTTGTGCACAAGTTACTGGTGGAGAAAGAATTATACTTTATAGTTGAAAAGAGAAATTCACCTTCTCCTAAAAACTAGACTTCAAGTGCTAAAAAATGAAGTATAATATGAATGACTCATACTCGGCATGCTAGAAGCTTTTAGAAGAGGGATGAATGTAATTTTTATACTAGAGATTCTGACCTCATGGTAAAGAAAGTGAACGAAAAATTAATAATTAATCTTGCTAACTTTTATCCCTATAAAGCAAGTATATACAGATTTTTGAGCCAGTTCTTAGATGTCGAGGTAGAAGATACCCCAGGATAATGAACAGACACCATGAAGCTTTGGAAATGATTGCTTAAAAGTTAGATATCGATTAAGGAGAGGCCATAATCACGTTCGATGAAGAATAATGACTACAATAGTGAGATCTCTATTTCCAAGTGAGGATTTTAGAGAGTGGAGATTTCAAATAGTGAAGCAGTTAGAAAGGCATGAAGAAGAGATGAAACTATCAGAATTAACAATTTTCATATTCTTCAAGGTACTCTTTACTTTAAAATTTTGCGTTGTTACTTGGCACGATGCATAGTGGAGGAAGAAGAGCACGATAAGTTGGTCATGGTCAACAAAACCACTGTGGAGATACATATATTCCACTTTATAGACATTTGCAATGAGGGCAATACTACTGGCCCACAATGAGCATGGAGGCTTCTTGCCTTTAATAAAACTATTTTAAATGTCAAACCTCCAACCAACTGAAGTTAATTTTGTGGAATTATTGCTCACTTCTACTTGGTAAAAGGAGGATTTTACATAAACGAATATAATGAGAGAGTCCAGAGATGTGTCGCGAAAGAAAAAATATTGAAAGTGTTGAAAAAATATCATGATCCCTCACACATAGGTAAAGTGGAATTATATGACTAGCTGATGACCTTGGGGTACTATTGTTAGAGCATAAATTTCCAATTGAGTCCATGTATTGTTTTGACTTAATTTCGTGAACAAAACTGGGTTTGTAATATGTCATAGGGAGATTTTATTATGTCACGATCCCACTTGGTCTATGACGTATTGAAGAAAATTAAAGACGTTGCAGCAAAGCTTTAAAAAAATAACCATGCCAAAGTTTAATTGGAGCAAGTTTATTCATCTTCAAACTTAATTGCATTTCGAGATCACTCAGGTATGGATGCGTATAATTATTGTTGCTCGGAATTGTTTTATAAGAGATAAGGATGTATTTTTATAAAGAAAAATGTTTTAAAGTGTTTTAAATGGTTTACACTACGTTTTAATTCTGATGAGCTCGAAATAGTGTTTGACTAATTTAGATCCCTTTTGTAAGAGACGTTTTGGACTAAAAGTCAAAAAGTCAAACTGACACGCCATCTCATTCAAAAGATAACCAGTATCGTTCAAACGAGATATGTATGTCACGCGAACGACGTGTCATTATCGTTCGAACAACACGATTTTTTAGGTGGCTTTTAAATCTTATTTAAAGCGTGTTTTCATCAGAGTTTCGCAATTGTGCATTCTGGAAAAACAAAATACGATCCAGTGCTAGTTTTGCACATGTTTTCTAAGATTTAAAAATAATAAACACATCCTTAGAGTTTAAAAAGATCCGAGTTATCATTCTTATATGCTTACGTGATCTTGCTGCACCAAGTTTGTTTGTTATACACTTGAACATCAGGATTTTGCAGTGAAGAAAAGAGAAAGACTTCTTATTCAACATCGTAGCCAATCAGTGGACACCGAGACATATGTGGACACGTGCGTTGTGGACAGGTATCGTGGAAGACGGAATTTCTGTGTGAGCACTATTGAAGAGCGGTTGAAGATCAGAAGGAGCGTCAAGACCTGTGGGTATTGAGTCATTGAGTAAGGCTAATTGGTCTTTGTAAAACCATTGTTCATAGTGGTTGTCTGGCCTGGGTCGTCCGAGGTTGTTTTCCCGTTTTGGGTTTTTTCCTCGTACATCCAGTGTTGTGAGTATTCTTTACTTTACTTTACTTGCTTTAATCATGAGATGCATGTTTAGGATTAATAAAGATAATATTGGTTTAAAGTAAGAATTGGGTTTTCACAACTTGGTTTGGTGCACATTAAAAGTTGGATAAATTTTCGAAGAAAAGGGTTTTGTTTAAAAACACACATATTAGGCACTTTCAAATTGGTATCAGAGCTAGAAAACATATTTTATTTATTTTGTGATCTCGTGTGTTTGTCTTTCTCTCTCATGTTTGTATTCTCTCGATAGATTCTCTAAGCTTTGACAATTTACATCGCCTGAATTTAAAGTTTGCAAAACGTATTGAAGTTTTGAAGAAAGAAAATTACGGTTTCAAAAACAGAATTTAATATTTGCAAACGTTTCAAATTCAAAGAGATATTTGTCGTGAGAAGTTTAGGTCATTGTTTAATGATTTTAGTATGTTAAAATTTGACAAAAAGGAGAGTGATGATAGAGTCCTCATTTTAGAGATAGAGTTAGAGGATATAAAAAATTCTAGTGTTTGTGGCGTTGAGGAAAATAATTCGATTAATGATTTTGTTGCACGAGAAAAGGCTCTTAGGAATAAGGTTGCTCATATTGGGGGGGGGGGAGCGAGATAACCTTATAGGGGTAATTGAAAATTTAAAGAAGGAGTGTCGAAATTTTGACGATTCTAATCGTTTTCTTGAGTCGAAAGTTTGAAGTTAAAAAATGATTTAAATGACTCTAGTAGTGATGGTAGCGGCTTATCTTGTTCTAATGGTTCGATTGTAAAAGACCCTCAAGTCATTTAAATCCAAAACCATATTTTTGGTAGTGGCTTATTTTTGAGAAAACTTTTGAATAATTGAAAATAGTTTTATTTTCTTGTTTGTTTTTTGCTTTTGAGTTTACATGTTTGATGTGGCATATTGGTGTGCTTGAACCCCCCCCCCCATCGTTTCATTATCCATGTGGCTAGGACATTTGGTCATTATTATCGATGCTTCGAATGATCTGAACCATTGTTTTACATGGGGTTGTTTCGAATCTTGATTCTAGTTTGTATATATGCCAACATGGCACACATGCACGAGTTTGTATGGATGTTTGACTTCTCTTGCATATTTGAATTTGGTGAGGAGTTCTTATCTCAATCTTGTCATCTATGCGTAAGTAGACTTAAGGAGAAGTGTGCATGTAAGAACCGTTTACCGTGAGGATTTAAATTGGTAAAAATAATGAGTGATTCACGGGAAAGGGCTGCGAGAGTTCAAAATTGACTCGTCATGAAATCAACCGTTTAAAAGAGCCCAAAAGAAAATGCAATATGATAAGAAAATGGCCAAATTATTTTAGTTCATTCCAAAGAAAATATGATATTATTGAGGGAGTTTCGATGGATTAAAAATTTAAACGGGTTGGCACATCTAATCCTAATGTTCAAACATTGCAATTTGACGCTATTGTTTGTACAATCATCAAAATTCTGAATGTTTACTTCATTAATCATTAAGCTCACACTTTTTTGGTCGGCTATGATAAAGTTTGATGGTTTATCACTATCAATTAGAGCTTCTTAATCTTTTTGTTGTGTTGGAATTGTGACTCATTTGTTTTAGTTTCACACCCATTCATTACATATCCATGCTTGAGCACATCGATACTATATTTACATGTAACTCAGAATATTAGTTTTTATGAGTTTTTTGCATTTTGTGTTAAATGCCTATTGTTTTAACACTCTTTTGACACTGCCAGGCCCTTCCACTGATTTTTTTCTGGAATTTTTTTCACTGGGCAAAAATATAACATATTTCCGGGAAACTATGCAAATTTGGCAGGTCGCGAGAAGTCGTTCAAACGACATCTCAATATCGCGCGAACGACATCTTACTTCATTTGAACGATGTCCTCAACTCATTTGAGCGATGTCCTTGGCTCGTTTGAACGACAAGCTAATTTCTTGCTTTTGATTAGTTTCAAGTCCACTGGTTTAAATTGGTATATTTATTTGGTTCTGCTGGAAGTGTTTCTGGACTGATTGGTTTATATGCAAGATTTATTGGTTTTAAATTGGATTTTTTCATATAGTGCGTTTATCACACGTGATTAGATTGATATATTCTTTGTGTGATTCATTGGTTTACTAGTTACTGATTTGACATTACTTGATCATATTTAGCTGGTTGTTTCATGATTATCTAGAAATTTCACATTGATTCAAATTGGTTTATATGCTCATGCTAGATATTTTGATTGGTTTTTCTTTTCACCGGATTGTCTATTCGAGACAAAAAGGGGGAGAGATGTATGTGATGTGGGGGGAGATTTTGAGTATGTTTTGGTTTACATATTTTACAATTTGGTATCTCATATTGGTAGTACACATTGGTATCATTTTGTTGCTCAAATTTTTTAACAAATGACTTTTCAGAATTTATTCATATTGGTATCGATTATTGTTTGGTATCATCTGGATATTTATATTGGTTTCATTTGTTCCTCCATACTTCACTGGGTATTTTGTTTGTCTGTTTCATGTGTGTAGGTATGATTCAGCGATTCGAGATTTGAAGTCTACACACATTCAGACAGTTCATGCTCACCGGTCATACGGCTTAACGACCCGGCTTAGGCATTTAACTTGTTTAGTTTTGTCCCGGAATAGTCAAAGGGGGAGATTAGTTAGGACATAAATTTCCAATTCAGTCGATGTATTTTTTTGACTTAATTCCGTGAACAAAACTGTGTTTGTAATATGTCACAGGAAGATTTTAATTTGTCACAATCCCACTTGGTCTACGACGTATTGAAGAAAATTGAAGACATTGCAGCAAAGCTTCAAAGAAATAATCGTGCCAAACTTTAATTGGTGCAAGTTTATTTATCTTCAAAGTTAATTACATTTCGAGATCACTCAGGTATGGATGCGTATAATTAATGGTGCTCGGAATTATTTTATAAAAGATAAGGATGTATTTTTATAAAAAAAATATTTTAAAATGTTTTAAATGGTTTACACTACGTTTTAATTCTGATGATCTCAAAATAGTGTTTGACTAGTTTGGATCTCTTTCGTATGAGACGTTTTGGACTAAAAGTCAAAAAGTCAAACTAACACGCCAGCTCGTTCAAACGACAACCAGTATCGTTCAAACGACAACCAGGTATGTCATGCGAACGACGTGGCATTATCGTTTGAATGACACAATTTTTGAGGTGGCGTTTAAATCTTATTCAAAGCGTGTTTTCATCAGAGTTTCGCAATTGTGAATTCTGGAAAAACAGAATACGATCCAGTGCGAGTTTTGCACAGATTTTCTAAGATTTAAAAATAATAAACACATCCTTAGAGTTTACAAACATCTGAGTTATCATTATTATATGCTAACGTGATCTTACTGCACTAAGTTTGTTTGTTCTACACTTGAACATCAGGGTTTTACGGTGAAGAAAAGAGAAAGACTTCTTATTCAACATCGTAGCCAATTGGTGGACACCGAGACATACGTGGATGCGTGCGTTGTGGACCGGTATCGTGGAAGATGGAATTTTTGCGTGAGCACTAATGAAGAACGATTGAAAATCAAAAGGAGCGTCAAGACCTATGGGTATTGAGTCATTGAGTAAGGGTAATCTGTCTTTGTAAAACCATTGTTCATAGTGATTGTCTGGCTTGGGCCGTCCGAGGTTTTTCTTCCCATTTTGGGTTTTTTCCTCGTACATCCGGCTTTATGAGTATTCTTTACTTTACTTTACTTGCTTTAATCACTAGATGCATGTTTAGGATTAATCAAGATAAAATTTGTTTAAAGTAAGAATTGGGTTTTGACAACTTGGTTTGGTGCATATTAAAAGTTGGATAAATTTTTGAAGAAAATGGTTTTGTTTAAAAACACACATATTGGCCACTTTTAACTATCAACTGACGATGGAACTTGATTCTATAGATGTTGTGAAATAATGCAGGGCATGTCAGGTTCATGGCAACATGGTCCATGCCCCCTCGATCAGTTTGCAAAGTTAAGTTGATCCTTACCCATTCCATGCTTGAGGCACTTGACTTTCTAGGCAAGATCAGTCGAGCCTCTCTTGGGCAGGCTTTCATCGTGGTTACTACTGAATTGTATACTAAATGGGCAGAAGCTATCCCCCTGAGAAGGATTACTTCTCAAATAGTAACTTAGTTTATTATAGAGTATATAATCTGTAGATTTTCCATTCAAAAGGTCGTACTCACAGATGATGGTAAACAGTTTGTATGCAAGGAGATGTGTTTGCTCACTGAGAAGTACACGATTAGTCAGAATAGTTCGAACATTTCTTATCCAAAAGAAAACATTGAGGTAAAAGTTACCAAGAAAAGCTTTTATCAGCATTCTGAAGAAGCTACTAGAAAACCTCTTGGGATCATGAGATGACAAGTTGCCAATGGTTTTGTGGTACTATAGAACCCCCAATAGGAAGCCAATACGGTTTACTCCCTTCTCTCTAATCTAGAGAGCATAAGCTATTTTATTAGTGCAATTGGTTGTACCATCAGTACGAGTGTCTTTGAGTCATGATTTATTACATGATCCAAGACATGTACATCCAAAAGATTTATATGAGCATCATGATAAAGAGAAATAGAATTTTAAAGTATACATTCAATAGTTATCATGGGCTTATGATAATTTAGTCAAGCCAAGAGAATTCCATGAGGTAGATCAAGTCCTACGAGAATCTACTCATCACCGAAGGAACATGTCGGACTCAAAGTTCAAGCCTTACTGGGAAGGACCATTCGTGATACGGGGAGTAGGAAAATTAGGATAATGCAAGATTTTAAAGCATGACAGTGATTGTATTCCATTGATCAACTACAAATGGCTCAAGAAATATTATGCTTGAGATATTATAGTATTTATCTTTGTTGTAGTTAATGAAAATTAAAATTTTCTCATCTAAAAAAAGAGATTTTTTTTGGTAAATTTTATAGGATCACTACCAAAAAAAATCAATTTTGCTCCTGTGAATACAATAGTCCATGAGTGGTTATGTTGAGTTTTCCTTTCCTAGTTTTATAATGGAAATTGTAATACTTATCGATTTACATAACCAACAAGTTTTTTGATGTATCTAGTTCCAAGATTAGGTGACTGGATGCATTTGAAAATACAATTTATTTATGATTCTACTCAATTAAATCTACATAACGAGAAGCATAAACCTAGGATTCCCATAGTATAAGGGAAAAGGTATCTTTGCTAAAAAAGGTGCACTCCTCGCCATATTTTAAGGGATATACTTACAAATGACAAAATATGATGAGCAAGACACCTAAGAATTTCCAAAGTAAGGGGAAATATTTTTTTTTCTTTATTCAATAAAACCATCCCCACTCGTAGTATTTTGAGGGGATAAACTCTCATGATAGTCTTCCACAAATATATAGCAAGGAAGGGAGTATAACTTTTCAAAAAATATGAGGAAATAAAAGAATTAAACATTCCATATTTGCTTATGTGAGGATATACAACGAAGTTTCAATTTTCCTTAACATCACTTAGCAAGCATAATAGTATAAATTGGTAACCTACATCTCTACTCGCAATATTTCGAGGGGATATGATGGCACAATAATTATTGCAAACTTCAAATAGAAAAACTTGGCAATAGAGTATTAAATTCCCAAGGTATAAGTGTATTGGTCTATTTGGTCAACGATCAAACAGTCGTAACTACTTGGAAAAAACACATAAAATTTGTGAGCAGTGATACCCACAAAATACATGAAATACTTGTATTTATTACGTGAAAATTTGCAAGAAGGAATTTCTTATAGATTACACGAAAGACTATTATATTTATTACTCGGAAACATTTTTGATACAAAATATTTTTGAGCAGACAGTCCCATATTATAAGGAAAAATTAATAAAGGTGAAAAGTAAATGCATAAGATAAATATCATTTCATTTCATAAAAATTACCTGTTCAAAAAAGCAAGCCATGATATTGCAAACAAAGCAAGAACCACATATTTATTGGTCCGTTAAAAGGAAAAAGAGATTCTCTCTCCCTTAAATGTTTTCAAATGAGGCACCAACTTCTAGAGTAACGTCCTGTTCAATTTTGGTGATGCGAGTGACACTCTCTTCCTCGCGAGTTAAAACCTTATTCAACTCAACTTTAAGATATTTGATTTCCACTCTCATGGCATCAAATAAAAAATGTCGTCGGTCGTATTTAGAATGTTTGGAACAGTTAGCCTTCATCAGTGTCCTTGTGGAAGGATGACTAAGTTTACAAACGGAAGCATCCAACCAATATAACTTGAAATGGTAGCAGTTCTCTAAGTCTTTCGTAGTGGCCAAGAATATGTGACCACCCACTGTAATAATTTCACTAAGAGAAGTTGAAGTGGATTGACGAACGTGACTTATGAGTGCCTTCAAGTTAGTTAGGGAAATACTACCAATATTATAGATGCACGTGCTTGTGAAAGTCTGAGGATGATGCTAGAAAATTAGTTCCAAGAAAGCTCAGTATCCTTCGCGAAATCTTCTCACGTGTCAGTCATACCACATGTCCTTCATATAGAAATCAGGAGCATCCATGTTGACTGTATCAAAGTAAGTGTCCATACAACTCACATCGGATTAAGCAGTAGATTCCTCGCCAGACTGCTCACCCTTAGCCATGTTCGAATGAGTGGTCTCAGAATCCTTATCATCTTCATGACCAGATTCCTCTTCCTCGCTTTCTTGAAGCTAAAGAACAAATATCCAAAATAATAAATGCACCATGTGAGGAAAAAAAGATAGTAGTAGGACTAAAGAGAATAAGCCCACTCGCAGGCCAATAAGAGTTGCAATGCTATTTGAGATCCTATGTTGATCTCCCTACTCGGCCTGAGGTGTAACACCCTATCAAATTAAATATCGGGTAGATACTCCTTTATTGAATTTATACAGAATATTAAGTTGGTTCAGTCTTAGCATCACTGTCGAAAACATTTAATTTATTACTAGTCACCTAATATTTAAAAAGAGAGATTTTATTAATTAAGTTAACATACAACCAAGAATTAAATCATTACTCAACAATCGCATAAACAATCTCATATGAATAAATCTACGAAATTAAATAAACTGAGTCTGGAGTAAACACTCCAATAATAAATGCCAGAGTAAAATAAAGTCCCGATTCAAGAGTCTGAACAAATGAACCAACATCTGAAATAAAACTACAAATCTGAGAATGCTATCTCTAAATGGAAATGGGCGACATGCCCTAACAGACGAGTAACCCTGAGTAGAATCGAGTATAGAATGTGAAGGTGTCTAATACCGAGATCCTGTAACTTCCATAGCAGCTACAACACGCCAATGTAATGGAACTCCTATGCTTGGCATCCCTGTGGCTGGGAACCTAAAAGGTTTTTACAAAAAGATATATTTGGAAGCAAACGGGTCCGAGCCCGAGGTGAAAACTATTTAAAAATATAGCAAGTGTTTAAATTACAATTAAACAACACATATTATAAACATGTTAATTGCGTACTCTCACATGAGTTTCTCACCTCTCAACTAAATGTGCATGTCTACTGTATACGCTTAACCCATCCTAGTTATGTCGCTAACTAACTAGTCTGTGTTGTTCCTGCTTTCGCACTCTAACATAGAGTCTGTAACCTTAATACCCAAACAAGTTATATTCATAACCAATATTCACATTCATTAATTTACTTATCTCAAATGTTAATTAAATTATACCATTCTTAGCGCATTCAAATATCTTAGTTATTCTTATCTACTAAACAACACAACAGAACTATCACAACTATACACTACACCAAAATGGCCAAAATGTCACCTTTTAGACGGCCACCCTTATCACGGTATTTGACCATGACAACAAACACATGTTTTGTGTCACGGTCATTGACCGTGACACGACCGTGACAAAGAATTGTCACGGTCATTGACTGTGATAAGACCGTGACTAATGTTCTTGTCACGGTCAAAGACCGTTACAATACATAAAATAATTGTCACGGTGAAGGATCTTGACACGACCGTGACAATCTCTTTAGTAAAAAAATCCCTAGGATTTTTTTTCCCCACAGTTTTTTGGGTTTTCCCTCTCTCTAAGCGATTTCAGCTCTCTCTCTCTCTAAGGTATGTTTTTTTCCTCTCTTTCTCTTTCATTTCTATATGTGTGTGTATGTGTGTATATATATGTGTGTACATATGTGTGTGGTGGTGTGTGGTGAGGGAGGGAGGCTGGGGTGGTGGGGTGGGGTGGGTTGTGTGTGTACGTGTGTGTGTGTGTGAATGTGTGGTGGGGGTGGGGTGAGGGGGGCAGGAGGTGTGGGGGGGGAGGGGCAGGGGGTGGGGTGGTGGTGGTGGGGTGTCGTGGGTGTGTGTGTGTGTGTGGTGGGGCAATCTTAACAAATGTATAACTTTAACTAATAAATTGTATAGCTTTAATTAATAAATTTTATAGCTTTAATTGCAATTTTAATTGCATAGTTTTAGATGAAAGTAAATTAATAATTAGTGCCCATTTCATATGAAAGTAGGATTGCCCCTCATTGTAAATTAGTAAATTAATAATTGTATACTTTAATTGTTAGTTTAATTGATGAAATGAATTGATTGAGTAGATGAATTAGAAGGAGTACGGGATTCACATTTGTTGTTGACATTATTGTTGGTTTATTTTGTTTAGTAAATGTTGGGTTGGTTAGTTTTAAAAGTGGTATGACCACTGGATTATTGTCCATATGGGGGTGGGATTTTTCAACTTTTTTTGAAAATTACTTTGTATATCGAACAATATATATATAGTATGATAATTAAATGAAACATACTTGAAATTAAATATAGTGCGCATAGATACTAGCCTTCTAGTTCTTATGCATACTCATTCAATAGCCCTTAGACCCGTTTGGACAGTTGGAGGCTGTATAATTTTTGTATAATATTATTAGTGGCTTAAAGTTGTTACCTTTGGAGGAAGTTCTGCAGTCGTATCTTAATGTTCTCTGGGTACATACTAGATTGACAAGTTTGATTTTTATTTCAATTGATCAATTGAAATAACACTCACAGTTGTCAATCTACGTCATGTACTTGGAGAACTACGAGGATATGCTGTCGAATTTTTTTCAAATCGTAACAATGTGCATGAGTTGTTCAGTATATTACAGAAAAATGGGGTCTTGAATGGGATAGAACCACTCACCCTTTAGAGGAGATGGAGGAAATAGAAATTTCTATTATAAATTGAATTTGAATATAAATAAGACATAATTAAATGAAACATACTATAAATCTAAGTTTTGTTTACCTTTAATAGGTGATTAGTTGTGGTAGCCGTGATGGGATATCCGAAATACAAAGAGTGGATGGGTGAGACAATTAGAATGTGGGATGTGTTTCGCAGAGGCGCTAACGAATTTGTGAAATATGCAAAGAGATCTCATAATGATGAAGAGTTTTCATGTTCGTGTGCTAGGTGTAAGAATGGTAAGGTGTTTGAGTGGAAAACAGTTGAACTGCATTTGTTAAGATCGGGTATGCAAGATAGTTATCGATTTTGGAGTTTTCACGGTGAATTGAAAGTTTCTTTTGTCCCCGACCTACCTTCACAACAACCTTCAACAAGTAGAATATATGTAGAAGGGGACGACGTAAATCATAATATGTTAGAGGATTTAGTTTATGATGCGTATGGAGTTTATGAAGAAGAGGAGAATGAGGTTACTCATGATGTAGAAGATTCAAGTCCTCGTGAAAATAACACGATAAAACTTAACGATGACTACCAAAGTTTAAAATTTAAGGCGACCCAACCGTTATACTCTGGCTGTGAGAAAGATCAAACAACTTTACATGCCATGGTTGGTTTGCACAGTTTGAAGACGTAGTACGATTTGTCTGGCAATAGCGTGATGAGAATTCTAAAACGGGTGAAGGGCTTATTACCCAAGGTGAATACACTTCCAAATAGCTATCCTGTAATGAAGAACAGTTTGAAAGGTTTGAGAATGAAGTATAAATTGATTCATGCTTGTGTGTATGACTGCATACTATACCGAAAGGAGTATGAAAATCTCGATCGTTGTCCGGTATGCGATGAACCTATATATGTCCAATCTACTAGTAAGGAAGGCATAAGCTCAAAAGTGACTCAAAAAGTATTGAAATATTTTCCTGTTGGGCTTAGATTAAAGCGATTTTTCACAGTAGCATGGATTGCAGAGGCAATGACTTGCATGCTAGGGCAGAAGTAGGGGGTAATATCATGCGTCATTCTATTGATTCTACTTCCTGGAGGAGGATGAATTTTGAGTATCCCGATTTTGCTCGAGAACAACGTAACATTCATTTGGCTATATCAACAGATGGTTTCAATCCATATTTAAATCTAAGCACCAATCAGAGTGTATGGCTAGTGATCCTAGGCCCACTCAACATCCCTCCTTCACAGTGTATGAGACCTAAATTTTCGATGATGGCTTTGTTAATACCTGGGACAAAGGCACCAAGTGATGACATCAATGTCTACCTAGCTCCTTTGGTAGAAGAATTAAATGAGTTGTGGGAAGAGGGTGTGAAATCATTTGATTCTTTTAGAAAAGAAGAGTTTACGTTGAAAGCTATGTTGATGTGGGAAATTCATCATTTTCCATCTTATGGGACATTATTCGGTTATGTAGTACATGGTTATTTGGGGTGTCCTATTTGTGGAGAGGAGACTGAATCTCTTCGTTTATCCTCTAGCTTAAAAAAATTTATACCATTGCCACTGGAGGTTTTTACCCCCAGCTCATAGTTTCAGATCTGAAAATGGTTATAATTTTTTATTGGGCGGGGTTGAACATAAGCTACCGCCAAGACAACTTTCGAGTTCTTAAATTGAAAGTAAATCTTCTGAATGTGTCCCTAATATGCCAGGTAAGAATCCCAAATTTAAGAACGTCAAGCATAAGAAGACCCCAACTGGGAATGAAACTGACGCAAGAAAGACATGGTCTCAAAGGTAAATTTTATTTGACTTGCCTTATTAGAAGAATAACCCGGTGCACCATGTATTGGGTGTGATTAATGCATAGAAGAACTTTGTTGAACATACTGTGGGCACTTGCCTTGGGGGGAGTCATTCGAAGGATGGAGAAAATGCACGAAAAGACCTTAAATTGTTAAAACTTAAGCCACAACTATGGTTTAAAGAAGATAGTAGGGGAAGGGCGATAATTCCCCCTGATGTGTTTACTGTGATGAGTGGGGAAACAAAGGTGCTTCTAGGCACAATATATAATTTGAAGGGCCCATCTACTTTTTCGTCCAACTTACAAAAGATTATGAATTATGCTACTCATGATTTACATAAGTGTAAGTCCCACGATTGGCATGTGATCATGCAATTGGTTCATCTATTGTTTAAGAAGTGTTTCTCCAAGCACAAGGATTTGCGTAGGGATATTATGCAAATTAGTATTACCTTCTCCCTCTTGTGTGAGAAGGTAGTCAATCGAGAACACATAGTGGCCGCAAAATTGGCTGTGACCGAAGCGATTTGTGTATTAGAGAAGTACTTTCCCCCATCATTCTTTGACATAAGTGTTCACTTGTTGGTACACCTATGTGACGAGGAACTTCTTTGGGGTCCAGTTAGATATCGGTGGATGTATTCGTTTGAAAGATTGATAAAAGTTTTTAAAGATTACGTTAAGAATATGCTATACATTGCAGGATCAATTGCAGAGGAATACATCACCGTGGAGTCATCAATATATACTCGGGAATATATGCCTGACTCGACCATCCTTGATGACACTGATGAGTTCGTCGATGATGGTGGTCATGTGATGAGAAAATGAGTGAAATTAACGAGTTTGCAACATGAACAAGTAGCTCGTTATCTATTTGACACACGTGAAGATGTCGAAGATGGAAAAAGTAAGTTTCGATTATTATAATATTTAACATTATTTTAGATTATTTTATACATGATTAATTTTGTAATATGCAGAAAATATGAAGCCTGTGAGAACAATGAAAGACGAAAAACAATGGTACAATTAGACAGCGAATTTAGGTTTTGGTTGACACAAGAGGTAATTATAATGAAAATAGTCGTTATATAATGTTACATTACACTCAAATTTTACCACTAATATAATTAATTTATATATATTCTCAGCTCCTAAAGACAGGTGATGCGACATCAAGGCTTGCTCGTCTAGCCACTGGACCCTTGTTCGTGGCACAAGAGTACAAAAAGTATCGATTGAACGATTACATTTTCGGCGCTAAAGTGTATGAGGAAAGTACAAATGTACAGAACTCAGGAATTTCATACAAGGCTCTTACTCTCTTTCGAGCGAGCGCAAAAGACAAAAACCTCGTTGAAGCTGAAATGACTTATTATGGTGTAATCCAAAATATATTTCCATTGGATTATATAAGCTTCAAAGAGGTTGTATTTTACTGTGACTGGGTAGGAGTTGAGGATAAAAATGCTTGTAAAGTTGATCCCGTCACCAATTTGATCATGGTTAACTTGTCCAAGTTGAAGAGCAACGACCACATGAGCGATGAGCCATTTGTTTGTGCATTTCAAAAGGTTCGGCAAGTGTTTTACTCGGAGTATATCGACAATGAGCCATGGTCAATTGTCCAACATACGTCAAAGCATCTAAATAGTAGTGTCTATGACTTGGCTGCTCCTATCGAATACCAATCCATTTTTTATGATAATCCGAATTTGAAACAATTTTTCAATTTTTAATAAATATTCCAATTTGTACCGAAACATCCATTTTTAATGCTTTTAATTGATTTGCACTTTATCATTTTCACTCTTGTGTAGTGTGCGTGTGTGGAGAGGAGATTAATACATAAATATTCCAACAACATCTAAGTTTTGTTTATACTAATCCATGAATATACGCTTCTTACCTTTAATAAGTGATTAGTACATAGTTATTTGGGGTGTCCTATTTGTGGAGAGGAGACTGAATCTCTTCGTATATTCGAACAATAAGAAATGCCATAATCCTATGGAGTGAGGCTCTGTAAATTCCTCCCAACCGTTGTGTAGATAAACATCACCAGTCGAAGTTGTCAATTCCACCACTTGGAACCTCTAGCAAAACATGGGAAAATATGGAAGGTGGAATTGACAACTTCAACTGGTGATTTTTGGCTACACAACGGTTGGAATGAATTTGCAGAGCATAACTCCATAGGATTATGAAATTTCTTAGTGTTTAGATATGAATAGAATTATATTTGACACGATTTCTCAGGGTACATTAGTTGGAAGGAGGTGCCATATGAGCTCAAGTTAGCTGTTTGGGTGGCACTACAGGTAATGTATTTGTATTTATATTTCAATTTCAATTTCAATTTCTATTTCAATTTCAATTTCGATTTCGATTTCAATTTCGATTTCAAGTTAGCGGATACTAATTTTACTTTATTTTATTTAAGGGGATAGGGAGTGGGCTTGGGGGTAGGCCACATAGGCTCTATACTTATGTGGCTCTTTGGACGAGAAGAGAAAGATAAGGAGGTGTCCCCGAGCGTCGCAGTACAAAATCTCTTTTCCAGCTAAATAATTTGTAGATTTGAGATAATTGATGGTGATGTTGTTTCTTCTTAAGTAGTGTCTATTTTGAATGTATATTTGCATTATCTCTAGTTTATTTGGATATATGATGTTTGAACAGGTACAACGTTGCTATAACAGGTACAAATATATTGTTGGACAGTGGCAATGGCCATACTGGCCAGCAATTTTTTTTTCAATTCTGCCTAGAATTGTCACGGTCATTGACCGTGACAAGACCGTGACAAAATTTATCACGGAGTTGTCACGATCAATGACCGTGACAATTTTATTAAAGAGAGTCAAGGCTTTGTCACGGTTATTAACCGTGACTAAACTTATCACGGTCAGGGACCGTGATAATTCTAACGAACTTGTCACGGTCAATGACCGTGACACGTCCATGACAAAAAAAGTTGTCTCACCCCGAATTGTCACAGTCATTGACCTTGACAAGTTGAACTTCTAAAGGTCAATGACCGTGGCAATTAGGCAGATTTGGTGTAGTGATATGTATATAAACTAGTATAATATCTCGTATAAAAATCAGGCACCCCACAAGGATATAACCTACGATGCCTTCATACTCTGCTATCGAATCCTGGTACATCACGTACGTGAGGATCACAAGTTCCGAATCACTCAGTAACCGTTTTAATAAAAATCACACATAATGGAGGCGAACATAGTTCATATACCCATGGGTTACGCACATACCTACGCTCCCAAGGTGAGCAGACTTATCCATTTAGCGATAAGCCCTTCCAAGTCCTATGTTCGGAGGTATCAATATAAAGTCCCCCCGAAGGTCACATAGAGACCAGACTATCCTCTTACGAACGACCTCCCGTCATAGCAAGTATGGTAGGTATGTTATACACGCAATAATCCATACACTAGAAAGTCACACAACTAGTATATATAGAATTTCAATATAGGTATACACCTCCTCAATAAATTAAGTCTCACCCACAATATTTATGTTCCGGATAGTCTACATAATGTTTATTTAACGCGACTCGTCTCGTCATACGGATTTGGGTACTTATACCTATCCCAAGTGAATAATAGGTCCCCCATTTATTCATAATATTATCTCAGCAAATATAAAATCCCTTTGCTACTCTTCATACCCTTATATTATCTTTCACTCCACTTTCAGTCCCAAATCCAAAGGTTTCAAACCATCCTCACTCGGTAACCGCTCGTACTTATAACGTTCAATCCCATAAGTTATAATATTCTTCGGGCAATAACTAAGACCCTACTGACCTTAACTAAGTCCCAAACTGTTATATTAATCACCCTAAGAATCAATACCGGCTTTGGAATATTCATTAAACTTTCAAGGAAAAAAATGGCCAAAAATCAGGAGAGGTCGATCGATTGACAAAAAGGGATCAATCGATTGATCATTGATCGTTTGACATTCTTGGATCGATCGATCGATCAACCAGGTACTTGCCCAGATTCTCCTAAACAATTATAGTTTTCTTCCTTTTTACATCCTAAATCTTCATTACAACGTCTCAAACTCCCAAGAAAGTTTACTAAACATCCTATTAACATATTAACATCATCTTTAGCGTACTAGAATCATTAAATCATCACGAATCATCAGTTTCTTAAATCAAAACACCCATTTTTTCATAAAAACCCAATTTCTCCTATTTCTTTCAAGATCTTCATAACTCAACATAAATTCCCAATTTTCTACGCATGAATCATAGTTTCATAACTATTTTATGCCCAGAAGTTTCATCTATATGAATCCTACCCATATTCAATATTTAAATTCTCCAATTTCACAATTAATTCATTTATTTATGATAAATCATCAAATCTAAATTATCATGTAAAATATAGGCTTTGAATCTTTACAAGATAAATCACTTGCATGGAAATTACAGATTCTAATTCCATTGATGATGGTAGTGGTTGTTCCCTCCTCTCTTTCCGGTCACAAATTCGGCGATGGCGGTTGTGTGTGGTGGTTATGGCCATGAAAACCTTGGAACTTCTCCTCTCTTCCTCTCTAACTTCCATGATTATTTTTGGTTATTAAAACCCTAAGGGACTCAAGGGTTGGCTGATAAATATTTCCTAATTTTCGTGGGTCAATATTCACCAAAAATAAGAATGACTAAAATACTCTCCGGGTTGCGGGTTAGGCCTAAAAATGCCCCGAGACCCAAACTAAACCCCCGGCTAGTGTTTTCTGACTATCTCGACCCTTTTGGTGGCACACTCAAAATGCTCATACGGATGACCCAAAAGTAAAATACTTTTAAATCCATTAAATTGGGTCCTAACACAACTGACACGCGTGTCCCAACTTAATTATCGAAACTGTCGTATTTTCATCTCATGACAATTTTAATAAATTCAATAAGCAGATATTATTATAATCACTCAGTAATATTCAACATTTTCATTATATTTAAATACTAACTCTCATCTCGCTTGTTATTTAAATCCGAATTAATTTCCAATTAATTATCCTAAATTAATTTAATTAATGAACAATTAATTTAATTAATCCACAATTAAAAGAACTTACTTATAATTAATCTCATAATTAAAAGCCATAAAAATACAGGGTATTACATACTTCCCCCCTAATAACGGAATTTTGTCCCGAAATTCGGAAAAGTAAGGCATACCTGGAAAAAGTTAGCTATCCTCCAGTACTCAAAATAACATTCAAAGTAAGGCTCAATCACTATAGCCCCCATTTCATAACAAGTTTGTTGAACACTCTCGACACTTTATTAGTTATTGAGTTTTATCTCAATAAATGCACTTCACGTTGTGCTCTTACTAAATAAATTCGAATAAGAATAGCCTATACATCATCAGCCGATTATCTCAATATTATTGTGTGTTCGTACCTCACTTCGTATTAACTCTCGCGTTTATCTAAACACAAAACTCCCATCTTGGGAGAAACCTTAAAACATCTGACCTCTTGTTCGTTCTTTGAATCTCTAATCCCAGCATTGTGACTTTTATATAAGGGACAAGCCACTTAAGACGGGTTGTGATTATCCTAATGTAGTCATCGGACTCTAACTTCTGCTTGATCCGAAACTCTGATAATCTTCTCACCTATAAGCATCCTGAGGAAGGATAGTATGGTTCCTTTAAACCAAACATTTGCAAGTACCTTGTTCACTATAAATAGGTATGGGTGTTGTCGCACAATTCTACTATTAGGTAACATCCTTACCTCATTACCATATTATACTTCGCTTACTAGCGATATCCACTATGGAAATGAAACGATCGTTATGAGTCCAAAATTACTGTCATAGGGTTCCATGAGTTGTCAATCACCTTGCGCATATTCCTTGGGCTATCGGTGGTACAACTTTCTTAAATGAAAATTTCCCCACTACTTCCTTATACCCCATAATGAGAGTGGGTTTCGGGGATTTCATCCTAGTTCAGAATAATACTGGGTAAGACCACATACCGGGATGGTCACTATATCAAGTGTAAATCACCAAAGGATATAAAAATTTCTTCCCTTATTGACAACCCGTTCCATACACCTGAAGGAACTCGATACTTAACTTTATGATTACAACCCATCAAAGAAATTTACCATCTTGACTTTTCCACTAGTGGAATTGTCGACTCGACACCAAGTTTCTGGTTGTTACCCTTACAGCAACCAATTTCTATCGATAGGTGGTGCACGTGGGGATACTAATTATGTCGCGCTCGACATCACTTCTGCTTATAACTCCTCCCATTAAGTGCTACTTAATAACTCTCTTCTTCCCTTGGCATATATCAAAAGTTTCGACCCGTGCACTTTTCACCACGTTGTGCACATCTGGACTCTTTATACCTTATTAACACCCTCACTCTATATACACCTAAGCCATCCTCAACATTCGATTGGGTGGAACTCCGCTCTAAATTGTCCAGAATAGTTAAATCTTTGTCTTTTCTAGGGATACCCCATTTTTAAATGGCTTCCCACTGCCTCTCAACCAATTTTGGACGTGATACTCTCTCTGCACATGAATCTATAAATTTTCGTTCTTCACACGACACTTGATCCACTCCACTACTTCCATTTCGTCATGTTAGTCCCACAAGTAAAAATTTCACTCTTCTATGTCTCTTCTTCCGGCTAATCTGACATCAGCAAATCAAGATGCCTATACACTCTATACATCGTGCAAACGGATTTAAACATCACATACGCTTTATAAGTACTCCAAACTCTTTATTGTCCCTGCATTTTCAACGTAGCTATACCACTTGGGCGTTCTCAATCACCCCCTAAAATTTAAATTCTAAGCCCTCCTAAATATCCTTTCATCCTTTAACCCGCTAAGATAAAACAAAATTATCAGTATCTCCTTTCCACGCAACTGGCTCTACTGGCCTTCTATCATAATTTACCCCTATAACTTCTGATTATAACTCCATACTTCCATAATGATCGAGGTACTCAAATCATGGATGAATGGACAACTGTCTCCTTACTACCAACATTATGCTAAGTTTCATGCGTGGGATGTCTCGTAAAGCGAAATCCAAACAAGGAACACCCCGATACACTACTACCTAGCATTGTCGGTCATCGAAATTCGTTAGGCTTTCTCTCCATAACATATACCCCTATATTCCTATCTGTTGATAACAAAGTTACCTCTCCTTCCGCAATTACACTTAAACATGGAACTCCTTCCGAAAGACACTGTCTATTAACATTGATGGTAATCACATTCCATATACATCATGCAAATATAAAAGGGGCTCTCAAAATCCCGTCTGCAGACATACAACTATGACTATTAAATCCCACATCTCTAAAGGGTGATATAACAGTGAACTTTTCTTATTACCACATCCTGAGCGTTAATTATAATAACCATCTAAATCTTTCCGCTGAACAGTAAACCAAATACACTCTGAATCATACCAATAAAGTCCCTACCCATATCGAGAATGAGTAACTGAGACCATTATACTTTTTGAAGTCTCAACAAAATATATATATATATATACAAATATATAAACGTGAGCCCGACCCTCTCGAAGATTGGTCCTTGCCAGAACAAAACATTCTACATCAAGGTAGTAACCCCGTTAGACTTGTAATACCCGCACACTATTGATTTAATCAATAACATAAAACCATAATTAAGATAATATCATACTCGTATAACACAGCACTAAAACGAGAAATTTCAATAAGGTATATACTACTATTGATACACCCATTAATCCTCCGCGGATAACACTAAAGGTAACCCCTTTATACTAGGGAAAAATACTCACATAAATAATAACATTGCCGAGATATTCGCTAAACTCGTCTCTCATGCAAATATAGCAAAAATAAAAAGTAGTAACTCGTTTCTGGCACATACAGCACACAACATCATCTGAGGATATAACTCATACTTCTATCTTGCCAATCGGTCTGGCTGCTCTTATGGTTCTTGGACTTAGCACACATGTCCGTACTAATTCAAAAATTTCAATAACTATTTCCCTTTCTAGGCACTATACCCTTATCCCTATACATGCTTCAGGAAATTTTTTAACGCACGGGTTTCACACCCCATAAATACCTATACACAAACTTCACTATCTCCGGTCACACTGACCATGTTATGGCTGTCCTTCTCTCAGACATTGGTAGTCTCGACTTTAATGGCTACCTCTAATGTTCCCTTAGCTTTGATGGCCTTAAGGAACACGCTACTGGCTTCGACAACTCTTATTGAATTCATCATCGCTCGGTAAACAATTTAGTTATAAAAATCATTTAAATGGGTCCCCTGATGGGTCTCCCCCTTATGGTGCTTCTCCAACTCCATTTCCCTTAGTATTTATCTATCTAAATTCTTTGATTCTTATACCTCCCCACACAAGAAAGCTTTTACGTCCATATTAATAAAATGTGACATTGTTACCATCTGCATTGACCGTCCAAGAAGAATTCCCCATAAGTGCAAATAATTCTTATTGTAAGTTACTTTTTCTCCTTTAATGTCGTTTTCTCCATTGCACCTACTCCATCCGGTGTAAGGTTAGCTAATTCATTTAATTTCTTTTCACAATGTGGCCTCTGTCCGACCCTCTCGTGTGAGTTCAGAACAACGTTCGCATCTCACCTTGAACATCTGATGAAGGAAACTTATGGTCAAACCATACGTATGCGCCTTCTCTTGATAAAACATTCCACTTCTAAGTGTAGTGGTTTCTTCTCACCATTGTAAATCTGCTCTTTCGAGCCAAGAAAAATTTTTACCCTAATTTTTTTTTATTCTCGATTAACCATATTCTACCATATGCCCAAGCCTTTGGATATTTTTACCTTCCTTGGCTAACACATGCCATTTCCGCATTTCTAGTATATCCACTACTAGTTCCCTTCAATATTTCGTCTAACTCTCTCCCATTCCAACCTTTCTAGGTGAGTCGAATTTGACCCCAGTTTTCACTATAGTGGTTATTTAAAGTCATAAGTCGCGCATTAGTTGTCTTTACCGTCCTGGCCTTCTGTTCCATAATAGGGGTGACCTCAGCTACTGTCATATTTCTTGAATATACCTTATAACCTCAACTGAGCTTTGCCTCCTGCTGTTCGCCAAACACGCACGACATACTGCATTGTTCGGTACACGAACACACCCGAATGCAAATAAGATTCACTATCATGTACATTATGGCAGGAGGACGAAACCTCACCAAAGAAATCAAAAATCCTAAATAAAGGGATCTATATCAAAGAAAGCTATGCTGGATGCATAATAAGCCGCGCAAATCCTAAAGGACACTAGAACCTGAAGCTCTGATACCACGTGTAACAACCCATCAAATTAAATATCGGGTAGCTACTCCTTTACTAAATTTATACAGAATATTAACTTGGTCCAGTCTTAGCATCACTGTCGAAAACATTTAACTTATTACTAGCCACCTAATATTTATAAAGAGAGATGCCAAATTTTATTAATTAAGTTAACATACAACCAAGAATTAAATCATTGCTTAACAATCGCATAAACAATCTCATATGAATAAATCTAAGAAATGAAAAAAATTGAGTCTGGAGTAAACACTCCAATAATAAATGCCAGAGTAAAATAAAGTCCCGATACAAGAGTCTGAACAAATGAACCAACATCTGAAATAAAACTACAAATCTGAGAATGCTATCTCTAAATGGAAATGGGCGACATGCCCTAACAGACGAGTAACCCTGAGTAGAATCAAGTATAGAATGTTAAGGTGTCTAATACCAAGATCCTGTAACTTCAAAAACAGCTACAACACGTCAATGTAATGGAACTCCAATGCTTGGCGTCCCTGTGGCTGGGCTCCTAAAAGGTTTTTACAAAAAGATATATTTGGAAGCAAATGGGTCAGAGCCCGAGTGGAAAACAGTTTAAAAATATAGCAAGTGTTTAAATTACAATTAAACAACACATATTATAAACATGTTAATTGCATACTCTCACATGAGTTTCTCACCTCTCAACTAAATGTGCAGGCCTACCGTATAACCTTAACCCATCCTAGTTATGCCGCTAACTAACTAGTCTGTACCGTTCCTTCTTCCGCCCTCTAACATAGAGTCTATAACCTTAATACCCAAACAAGTTATATTTATAACCCATATTCACATTCATTAATTTACTTATCTCAAGTGTTAATTAAATTATCCCATTCTTAGCCCATTCAAATATCTTAGTTATTCTAATCTACTAAACAACACAACAGAACTATCATAAGTACATGCATATAAACTAGTATAATATCTCGTATCCAAACCAGGCACCCCACAAGGATAGAATCTACGATGCCCTCATACTCTTGTATGGAATCCCGGTACATCACGAACGTGAGGATCACATGTTCTGAATCACTCAGGAACCGTTTTAATAAAAATCACACATAATGGAGGCGAACATACTTCACATACCCATGGGTCACGCACATACCTAAGCTCCCAAGGTGAGCAGACTTATCCATTCAGCGATAAGCCCTTCCAAGTCCTATGTTCTCAGGTATCAATCTAAAGTCCCCCTAAAGGTTACATCGAGACCAAACTATCCTTTTACGAACGACCTCCTATGATAGCAAGTATGGTAGGTATGTTATACACGTAGTAATCCATATACTAGAAAGTCACACAGCCAGTATATATACAATTTTAATATAGGTATAAACCTCCTCAATATATTAAGTCTAGCCCATAATATTTACGTTCCAGATATTCTACGTAACGTTTATTTAATGTGACTCGTCTTGTCATACGGATTCAGGTACTTATACCTATCCCAAGTGAATACTAGATCCCCCATTTGTTCATAATGTTATCTCAGCAAATATAAAATCCCTTTGCTACTGTTCATACCCTTATATTATCTTTCACTGCACTTTTAGTCCCAAATCCAAAGGTTTCAAACCGTCCTCACTCGATAACCGCTCGTACTTCTAACGTTCAATCCCATAAGTTATAATATTCTTTGGGCAATAACTAAGAGCTTACTGACCTTAACTAAGTCCCAAACTATTATATTAATCACCATAAGAATCATTACCGGCTTTGAAATATTCATTAAACTTTAAAGGAAAAAAATTGCCAAAAATCAGGAGAGGTCGATCGATCGACAAAAACGGATCGATCGATCGATCATTGATCGGTCGACATTTTTGGATCGATCGATCGATCAAGTAGGTACTTGCCCAGATTCTCTTAAACAGTTACGGGTTTCTTCCTTTTACACCTTTAAATCTTCATTACAACATCCCAAAAACCCAAGAAAGTTTACTAAACATCCTATTAACATATTAACATCATCTTTAACGTACTAGGATCATTAAATCATCGTGAATCATCAGTTTCTTAAATCAAAACACCCATTTTTCCATAAAACCCTATTTCTCCTATTTCTTTCAAGATCTTCATAACACAACATAAATTCCCAATTTTCTACGCATGAATCATGGTTTCATAACTAGTTTATGCCCAGAAGTTTCATCTACACGAATCCTACCCATATTCAATATTTAAATTCTCCAATTTCACAATTGATTCACTTATTTACGATAAATCATCAAATCTAAATTATCGTGTAAAATATATGCTTTGAATCTTTGCAAGATAAATCACTTGCCTGGAAATTATAGATTCTGATCCGTTGATGATGGTAGTGGTTGTTCCCCCCTCTCTTTCCGGTCACAAATCTGGCGATGGTGGTGGTGTGTGGTGGTTATGGCTATGAAAACCATGGAACTTGTCCTCTCTTCCTCTCTAACTGCCATGATGATTTTTTTTGTGAAAACCCTAAGGTACTCAAGGGTTGGCTGAAAAATATTTCCTAATTTTCGTGCGTCAATATTCACCAAAAATAGGAATGACTAAAATACCCTCCCGGGTTGCCGGTTAGGCCTAAAAATGCCCCCAGACCCATACTAAACCCTTAGATAGTGTTTTCTGACTATCTTGACCGTTACGGACACGTTGGCGCACTCAAAATGCTCATACGGATGGCACAAAAATAAAATACTTTTAAATCCATTAAATTGGGTCCTGACACGACTGACACGCGTGTCCCAACTTAATTACCAAAACTGTTGTATTTTCAACTCACGATAATTTTAATACATTCAATAAGCACATATTACTGTAATCACTTAGTAATATTCAACATTTTCATAATATTTAAATACTAAATCTCGTCTCGCTAGTTATTTAAATCCGAATTAATTTCCAGTTAATTATCCCAAATTAATTTAATTAATCCACAATTAAAAGCACTTAATTATAATTAATCTCATAATTAAAAGCCATAAAATATGGGGTATTACATGAGGCTCCACAAAGAGGGGATGTCTTGCAATTCTCTCCTAAATATAATGTATTACTAAGAGTAATTAATTGGGGTGTTACATTGTAAAAGCAAGTAAAATATTAAGGTATGCTAGATTAATACATGAGGCTCCACAGCTAGAGGAGCGCTCATAATGCTCGCTTGAAAATAAAGAAATAGGAAGAGTGACTACTTGAGCACTTACAGAGTAAAAGTAAGCAAAAGATTAAGGTATGGCATAATAATACCGAAGGCTTCATACACATGAGTTCTCATAATGCTTGCGTAAAAATAAAAATATAGGAAGAGTGATTACTTGTGCACTTACACGGTAAATGCAAGTAAAATATGAAGGTATGCTAGATTAATACTCAGGCTCCACATGAAGAGGTCACTCATAATACTCGCCTTAAAAAAAGAAATAGGAAGAGTGATTGCTTGAGCACTTACATAGTAAAAGAGAATAAAGTACCAAGTTATGTCAGATTAAAAACTGAGACTCCAAGGGGAGAGGAACACTCTTAATACTCGCTTGAAAATAAAAAAACAGGAAGAGCGATTACTCGAGAAATTTCATAGTAAAATAAAATAAATACAAATGTATGTCTGGTCAATACCTGAGGCTCCATATGGAAAGGAACACTCGCAAAACTCGTAGGAAAATCAGAAAATAGGATGAGTGGTTACTTGAACATTTACAAAGCATGAGTAAAAAAAACTAAGGTAAGCCGGATCAATACCCGAGGCTCCATAGATAAAGGGGAACTCACAACACTGATCTAAAAAAAAAAAGAAATAGGGTGAGTGGTTACTTCAACATTCACATAAAAAACATGAGCAAATGAAAAGTTATGCCCATCTGAATACCGGAACCCTTTATGGGGGAGGAAGCGGTCGAATCAATAATAACACTTATTTTGAACCCGATGGATTGAACGACAGGTGGTGTAAGGTCATTTGTACTAACCTTCCAAAAATATAATGATGTCAATAAATGTTATCAATCGTGATCAAACTATACCAATACTTACCTACGCCCAATAAGTGCCATGACAATAAGTCCCACTTGAAGTGACACTAAAGATTAGTTGAGTAGAAAGGGACCGGGGACTATTACCTATGCGAAGATAGACTTGAGGGATAGAAATTCTTCCAGAAGAAGGCAACATTGGGATAATCACCCCAGTGGGAAAAGGTATACCCCCTATTGAAGGGGGCTCTTGTCAAATATCCCTGCAAAGGCAAAAGAATGTTATTTAGACTAGAAAACTATACACCTAAAAAGAGAAGTGATAAAAGAATATACCTCTTGAGCTAGTTGCAACACTAGCTGGGGGATGGCCAGACGAACGTATCCCCATCGAAGACATAAGGGGACTAGGAGAAGATGTGGTTATAACAAGAGATACCTATCAATAAGATCACACATAAGTCTAATACAACAACTTGACATAGGCTTTTACAGATTAAGGAATACTTGAAAAGAGCTGGTGTTAATTGAAGAGATCCCAACAGTTATAGGAAACACGATTGAGAGCCTTAAGTAAAAAAATGTATTTACTCAACGAGCACTAATGTTCGAGAACTAAAAACTAATGACACGAAACAATATATATATATACACTAGAGAAATGTCCGTGCCGGAAGGCACGACGAAAATTTTCCAAAGATCGAAATGTGTAAACAATTTAAGTCGAGTTTTATTACAAAAATTTAATAAATTTGGACATAATATCCTTTTTATAGCACTATGCACCCTGTAAAAAAAATAATCCACAACAATACAAATAGTTTGTCTTGGACCTCAAATAAATATCACAAGGATCATAATTATACCATTATGAAACATCACAACAATACAAAAATTTTGTATACAACTCAAAAGTATAAATATTTTTAAAAATTTTGGGCAGAGTGATCCGTATACAACCCATGAATACAACCTTACCCATCCAATATAGAAGAAAATAATAATATTTTTATAATAATAACTGTGAACTACAACCAGTTGATAACGGGGCAATGTCTGATCCATATACAACCTAAAATGAAATTGACTGCAAACTACAACCAATTTATATTGAAGCAATTTTATTCGAACAACTACCACTGGGGACTGAATGTCATTTGTAACAACATTCCTGAAAATACGAGAAAAGAAACAACTCAAAATCCACAAAGCCCCCAAAAAGTCAACCGTAACAGAAATCACTATAACAATTATTATATAGAAGTTTAATACCATATTACAAAAAATGTGTTATACAACTCCATTCATTGGGATGAAAAATTAATAGAAGAAAAAAATCCCCAAACTTATGTTTCTAAATCTTTAGAACATATAGCAAAAAAAATGGATTGGAGAATAATAAAGCAAGAGAACTGTTATTCCTCTCTAAATACATAATTCATCAATTTTATACCTCATCTCTATAATCTCAATTCAAACCACCTCACATTTTCTGCCTCACCTTTCTACCTCATCTCATGGTTTCTGCCTCACCCTTCCACCACCTTCCATATTGTACCTCATCTCATAGTTTATACCTTCAATGGATATAATTGTTGTGATCTGCAGCACTATTAAAAATAGGGATAACACATTGTAATAATAGAAAGTCATTTGAAAAATTTAACAAACACAAGGAAAATCTCTATTGTAAACTTGGTATTATGTCATATAGGTAAAGAAAAAAATATGACAGATTAAGTGAAGATGCCAAATATTTCTATTCAAACATGATTAATATAATATATTTTGATAATTACCTGCAAGTGTACTGGAATACACACTGCAACTAACAACATATAATTACCTGAAGATCAATTTTAAGTTGTTTCTTTTGTAACTAATGGAATACCTGAAGACCAATTTTAGGTTATTTGTAGAATCTTTGATACTCTCTAGATGTAACAATGCTAGTTGATGCACCATTTCTAACCTCACTCTCCATCTCCAAGAAGTAACTGTGACTTTCAAACCAAATTGTGCAGCTTCTCAACAACCTATAGGATGAAATTCAAAATAGTGGAAACTACATAGTAATTGCGCCTGTCAAAAACATACAAACACAGTAAACCTACAAAATCAAAACAAATAGAACCATTAAGATATATAGTACCAAAGTCGGTGATGACTTCAACTCCTCAATCCTTGAAATTTTACTCCACTCGATAATGACCAATAGACTCATAAACCATGAGACCATACCTCATTTACCCGCATGTATAATGTAAAGAAAAACACATTACATTCATAAATAAAAAATGCAGACCACATGACACAGATATAAACAGACATATATATTGGGGTTGGGTGGGTTTGAGTGAGGGAAATGGAATTCAAGAGTGAAACAATTCATTTAAAAATTCAACAACCTTTCCACGTGAGTCAACCTAACATGTTAATGTGACACCCCGCCTAATTAAATATCGGGCGATCACTCCTTTATTAAAATAAATTCAAGGTGAACAGTTGGTTCATTCTTAGCATCACTGTCGTAAAAATAACTTTTTCCAAATTAACACCCTAATTAATTAAGCTAAGTGTCAAAACCATTTTTAACCTTTCTAACCAAATTGTTTTTTTAAAGAAAAACTTATTTATTTAATTATTAACCACATTTTCAATAAGTAAGAATCATACAACAATTATCCTGGAACATAATCCAATTACTTTAAACATTCAACATCCAAAATCCCAACATTTAAAACTAAATGTAAAATATACATGCTGAATAAATCCCAAAGTAACAGTACTACAAATAACTGAAATACAAATGTCCCAACAGAACAGATAAATAGTGGAAAGGGCGACACATGCCCCAATAACTGAGAATCATAGTAGTGGAATCAAGTAAATGAAATCGTCTAAGCAAGTGGCATGCAACTCCCACCTAAGCTGCAGCACGTTCCTTCCAAGGGATCCTAAGCAAGACGCCCCTGTGGCTGGGCACCTGTAGTACATACATATATATACAAGAGAGAGAGAGAGAGAGAGAGAGAGAGAGAGAGAGAAAAATGGGTCAGAGCCCGATAGTGTATATGATTTAAAAATTATTTAGCAAGTATTTAAATTGATACATGTCAATGCAACAACATATTAGTTCGACACTCTCTTGAGAAATTCTCACCTCTCTTCTAATGTGCACGCCTATCGCACTAACCTTCCCAGTGGTCTATCTCATCATATATCACGCTATCCTTTCCCAATGGTTTAACTTATCTTAGGTTATTCGCAGGATTCAAAATTTAACGATTCAATTGTTTGAAAACGAATATCTCAATTAGTAACCAAAGTTCTCATTTTAACTTTATAAATCAATAAAGTTTTCCAGTGTCATATTATACTTTCTCAAAACAAGTATTTACAATTTGAGTCATCAACAATGTCCTACATATCAAATCACAGTAGGCAGTTCCATATTTCAGAATTTCATATATATATTAACTACTCGTAGAATATATATATATATCATAAGAGCACCCCAAATAAAAACTATGGTGCGGGCATACTCTACTATCCAAACCCCGTATCACTCATATTAAGGGGAATACAAATTCGGAATCACTCTCGAATTGTATTAACACATTCACAAACAATATTGAGGCGACGCATAGATTCCAAGTCTCTAAGAGGATGGCACATACCCGCGTCTCTTAGGACCGTCTGAACTATCGATTCGATAGCCTGTACCAAGGATATCTAGCTTCTAGGGTACAAGTCAATATCCCCCATAAAGGTCCCATCGAGATAAGACTGTCCCAGCGCGGTAACCTCGGGGATAGCAAGTAGCGTGGGCATGTTTTCACACATAGATAGCATATGCATACACAATCATATAACTATACTAATATTACCAGGTCAATATTGGGTATATTCCCAAATCCCATAGTTACGACTTTTATCCATATTATCATATTTTAGTAAACACTTATAACGGTTCGTTTCTAACCTAGATTCGGTATTATTCCAACGTACCACACAACTCTCATGACTTTATTCTCCAAATTATAAAAATTCAGTAGGTATACACATTTGTCCCAAAGTAACTCTCTTACGTGTCTCTCTCTTTAAATCATAAATTCACCGACCCTTATGTAATTATCCCAAAATACAATCTTTGCCCGACATCAAGGGTTCCAAACTTTATTCACATGTCCTACTGGTTTTCCCTATCCCCCAAAACATTTTATTAAGGATGCCCAAGAATTATTTCACAATAAATTGAACTTAACTAATTTAGAAAGGGAAATAGGAGTCTGCCAGGAGGGGTCGATCGATCGAGGTCTGGGGCTCGATCGATCGAAGCTCTGGGCTCGATCGATCGATCAAGCAGGTATTTCGATTTCTACAGAATTGCAGTTACGGGTTCTAACACATTTCTTCATCCAAATCCATATTTTTCAATCCCAAACGTCTCAAAAATTGTACTACCAACATTATATCATCCTACTAGGTATTTCCAACGTGAAGCATGAGGAATTCTATCATTATACATGGATTAACCAACCAAAAATTATTATAATTATCAAGAACCCTAGAATTCTCTTAAACATGGTTCTAACAAGTATTTCCAGAAATTTCCTTCTTGTAAACATCATAATTTCGTGGGTAATTCCTCTACATGGAAAGGGTTTCCAGAATTATCAATTTATTCATCACTACATGCAATTTCCTAACTCATATCTTAGGTTTCTTCCATAAAAACTCATTCTAATTACTCCTACACTAATATGAAAGATGCACCAACGAAATAAGCAAGATAAACACTTGCCTGGGATTTTTGGTGTTCTGATTTGCAGATGTTTTTGGTGTGGTTGCATATCCCGTTGCGCGATCTACGCGTTGGTGGTGGTGGCGGTGCAAACGGATGGATTTTGGGCCTTGAATTTGCCTTGAGAGCTCTCTCCTTCCTCTCCTCTGGCCGTTCTTGTGTTTGAGTTTTCTAACCCTAGCTGAATAACCTAAATGGCTGATATAGATTACTGATTTTCGTGGGTTTAATTACCCAAAAATGTGAAATGTCCAAAACGCCCTCCCGGGGTACCAATTAGGCCTAAAAACGCCCCGAGACCCAAACTAAACCCCCGGGTACACTTTTCTGACTATCTCGACCCTTCCGGATGCGTTGGCGCACTCAAAACGACCATACGAATGACTTATAAAATATTCACTTTTATTTATCAATGTTTAGTCCCGACACGACACGGGCGCGTCCCGACTCAAATTTCCAAAATTGTCATTTTATTCACTCGTGACATTAAATATAACCAATATTACATATTACTTTGCTCATTAGTAATATTCAACAAATTTTCCATAATTACTAACTCTCGTCACGTTAATAATTATAACATAATTAATTTCCGGATTTTTATTAAATAATCAACTCACATTAAATTTAATAAATCCCCAAATTAATATAGCATAAAAATACGGGGTATTACAGTTAAGAAATAAAACAATTAAAAAATCATATATAACCCTCACGTGTCATTAAACCGCCTCCTGGTCTTATTCCTACCTTGTCACACCAAAATGATGCACAACATTTTTTGAAGTTATAAACCAGAAAATAAGACAATCTTTGGCCTATATACTATTGGATCGATTATGATCCTTCCCAAACCATGGGATCTACGGTCATGTCTTCCAACCCCACACCAATCCCTGAGCATTGCTTATTTACGGTCCAAATTGGCACAGTTTTTGCACAACATAGATAGAATACTTGTGAGTAAAGATGAGAATTTCAAGATAGATAAAACTTTGCATCTAGTTATATTAAATATACAAGGAAAACTGGCATAAAATTGATCCATGTAAATTAGAAGGCAAAACAACAATGTAAATTTGAAAGAAAAGAAGGAAAAAAAAACTATTTCTACTTTGATCGGAATTAAATTGTTTCTATATAGGGTTCAACTTGGGGTTTAATGTCTTTGTGTTTGTGTAGCATACCAAAATTAGCCCAAAAAAGCGTGCTCTCATTTCTATCATATCCTTTGGTCAAAACGAACTGGGTTATAGTGAACTTTAGAGTCTCTTTTCGGTTCAACTCAGGCCCGAAGAAAGCGGATTATTTGGTATAACAGACCTGCACATAGTGAACCATTTTTCAATTGCCCTGTTTCTTTGCGAATGTTTATATGAGAAGATGATGGGATTATCTAGCTAATAATCAACACAATTAAAGAATAAGATCCATGGTTCATAAAGAATAATCATCACAGAACAAACCATCTAACTATGGGAATAAGGATAGATTAGGAAATAAAAAGGAATATGAGTCATATAAAAGTTAATCAACAGCAGTAACTGAGAAATTAATCGATTTTCAAGAAAGAAATTAATCAATTTTCAACTGTAGTTTGATAGTTTTGAACATAATTTAAAACAATGTCACAACTTTATTAGTCACGTATAAACTTTATATGAGAAACCTTAAGATTAAAGGTTTGTAATAGCTGAGAAAGATTGACAAAACCATAGGATAACTGGAACCAATAATTTATTGTTCAAAGACAATACCTAAGAAAAATGATAAAGTTTTTAAAATGACTAAATATAAGTAGGAATCCGCTTCATACCTCATTTTGCCTCGCAGCAACCAACGTTTAAAGGTAGGCCGCCATCTATCATTTCACAAAGCATGATTAGCAATATTGTTTGCTGGAAAATTTCCCACTCCGTAAATGTGATATATTATTGTGCAACGAAGTTTCCATGCTTAAACTCTTGATCCATTTTCCTCTTTTTTTTCCGGGAGAGTAAGATGGGTAGAAAAAATACTGAACAACTTCATGTGAGTCCATCTCAATCCAAAAGGTAATGACATCCTCTATCGTATCCTAACTGAATAGAAATTATAAGAACGTAAAAGATGTTCCATATCCCAATTATTTGCGTGGAATGAATTGTATTTTTATAAACCAATCCGTAATTGACCTTGGTCCATGAGAGTGGGGAGGAAAAAGGCTAACAAATACACAATATTTAACCACTAATCTCACTGTACATACCCAATACTATAATTTTTTTTAAAAAGCTGAACAAATAAAATACAAATCATGAAATGCTAAATATGAACTTAGATATTTTAGCAATCGTAGCTTAGTTTTATCAAGCCATTCAAGTGTTGTAATCAATTATAAATAAGATCTCTGCTAGTTTGAATAAACACATATAAAAATGGAATAATCAGATAAATGGAAATATTGAGTTGTACAATTTTAAAGCTATATGTAATCAACGAATTAAACATAAAAAATTTGATAACATAAAATGGATCTTATATATAAAGCATTACAACACTTCTAAATTCTACAACTATGTCTTTTTGACCTTCCATATCATAAAAATAAAGAAAGCAAAGAAGGTATAAACACCAAGATCGAAAAAGTGACGACTCAGTTGAAGTAAATAATAACATGTCTTAAATTTCATAACAGTTAAAGTAAATGGAATGATTATATTAATATGTCTCAAACTATAACAATTTCAAATTATCACCCACATATTCAACTGAAATATACTTTGATTCAGTATGAAATTTATACATTGATACACGATTTTACATAGTACTTCCATGTACATCAAATATTAAGACAACAAAATAAAGCTTAATTACCTTGGAACAGATGAATGCATGAAAACTACTTCAGTTTCAAAACTTCTAAATGCCAATAATTTGTGATAATAAGTGTCGTAAGAATATTGAGTGTGACATAAATTACATCTAGAGTATGTCTGTTCTAATGGACCTACTGAAATTCTACCCTCAATTATACACTGACCTATGCACATAAAATAAAACCAAATCTTAATAACAATGAAACACTACCCAAAATAATATGAATAACAATATGAGACAATAGTTAATTGTACCAGTAGTTAAATTTTTAAATAGTAACTAAATATTAAGATTACAACACAACATTAAAAATTAAATTTTTTAACAATGTAGAATAGAGTATAATTTCCATCGAAGGCCAATTTTCATACCTAATTTAGCTGCATCCACTAACATTCAAGCATCCCTACCTAGTACAATTAAGATAACCAATTACAATAAGTAAACATTCCAATTTTGAAACTACTGAAATATTTTGAAACTACTAAATTCATCTAATAAAAGGTTTAGTGCCGAGATCAAAAATGGATATCCACTATTTTTCTTATGTTTGGGATGTGTGTTATTTTGAATCAAAGGCCTTAGTAGTTTCAAAATATTTCACCTTTAATAGTAACACTATACTAAAGTACAATTCATTATGTAATAAATCATAAACAACTGAAGGTAGCTACTTCAATTGAGTATAAAACTCACGTACCTCATTGCTAAAACAATAATTATCAACTATGAAAAACATATTTGCCCATCTAGGAAAAACTATCCCAAAATCCAAAAGTATCGTGCTGGATAGAAAAAATAAATCAAAGGAGAAAAGAAACATCAGGTGGTGTATGATGTCGCAACATCCAAATTTCATTCTCCAAACTAAAAAAAAGTGATTTGAAGTCTAGATAATCCTAACAAACACAATGAACGGGATAAATTATTACCAAAAACATAAAATTGGTAGAGTATAACATAAATGAAAGGAAAGTTAGTAAAAATATATTGAGAGAAGACAAATAAAATACCTTTTATTAATAACAACAACAGTTGTCACCGTTTAATAGTTGTCATCGTGTTCCTATGATGAACTCCTCTTCCTCATTCTTCATAGGGATATCCTCACTCATTGGGTGACTTCTTTTTTCATTATATAATAATCCACCTTATGTTGTAATAAAAATCAACATTCTATGTAAGAACATAAAAATCAATGATCATCGTATTTTTAAGTTGAAGTGGAACTGTCATTTACCTCCAAAGAAAAGAAGATTAACAGTAGGAATGACTAAAGAGTTATAAAATAAATATATAAGGTGTTCTCGAAGAGAGACCATATCGTTCAACACCACATCACATGTCTTTGTTTGCAATTTATTTACCAACTTCTAGTTAATCACTACGAACATATACTTGCTTAGTCCAAGATAAAGTTAATGAATTATATCCTAATACAAATGGAATTATAATCACAGTGAAATAACTAATTGAATCCTAAATCATACGAAACCAAGTTAAAAAATTCCTACATAAAAGCAAAATACTAAAATTCCAAGCCGAAACAGCCTATCACCATTGCCTCCACATACTGAAAGAACCGTTTTAAATGAGAACCAACTAAGACATGTCGACGCATTGTTTGTTAAAACATGTCGATGCAATATTTGTTAAAACATGTCAACGCAGTATTTGACACAAATAAAGTTCGAAATCCACTACTTGATATCAAGAAAGGTGATTAAAATGAAGTTAAAAACAAATTGGGAATTCATACAATAGATCATGAAAAGAAGAATGAACACCAATTACGTCATATGTAAACCAAGGTTTCCATTCGAAACATCCTACATATTGGATTCTTGTTTTGAAGAATTTAAATTCAAAGCCTACAAATTAATAAAGAAACATATTGTAGACCATGATTATTAAACAAATGAACTCGAATGAAATAAATACATGTGAATGCTCATTATCTAGAGTACTAATACTGCAATGAAGTAAAAAAATGTAACCTCTATGAGTCTCAATGGACTAAATATGCATATACACCCAAATCAAAAAATCATGCAGCCAAAAGTATTGCACTCCCTCTATGGGGACATGGTTATTTATGATGCTGCTAGCAACCAAAAGGCGGTGGTCATTGATTACATTATTGAGAGTGGATGGAGGTGGCCCTCAACTATTAATTGGGAAATTCTCGAGATTAGGAATGCGGAGCTCCCTAGTATTAGGCTTGATACCATGAATAAGGTGGTGTGGATCCCCAGGCTTCGTGGGTTCACAATTAGTTCGACATAAAAGGCATTGAGTTCGGGTCTCCCACCCACTAGCTGGCATAACTTAGTGTGGAACATTAACAACATTCCCAAGTGTGAAATCATTATTTGGTTGATTTGTAGGAGTACTTTACAAACAAAGAATAAGATCATCAGCTGGGGCATTACGGACAACAACGTCTGTTGTAGTTGCTCCAGTGGGGTGGAGGCTTGTACTCACCTGTCCAACGAGTTCCATGTGGCCAGGGAGGTCTGGGAGGAAGTGAGGTTTAGTAACTAGGAGTATAGAGAGGCCAGAGATTGGGATGAGGAGATTAACCAACTATGGGGGCCTATGTTTTATAACCATATTAGGTGCATGTCTTTTTCATCTACTATCTACTGCCTGTGGATGGAGAGAAACAATAGACTCTATAAGAAGACGATCAAAAATACTGTGGGCATAATAAAAGAGATCGAGGAGATGGTTAGAGCGAGAGCTATGTCTTTTGGTAAGGGGAGAATAAGCTGCGTTAACTGGATGGCATGCATGAACTGGGAATCCCTGAGAGTTCTCTAAAGTAGATGCGTTCTTAGGGCTTGTTAGGACCTTTGCCCATTATTTCTATTTTTTTCCATTTGGGGTATGCCCCTTTGGAGGTGTGAGGTTTTTCCTCTAATTTGTTCCGGTGGTTGTTCTGTTTATAATATACATCATTTCCCTAAAAAAAGTTTTGGAATAGGGAAAAAATGAAATTTTCTCCTTAATAATTAAACGTTTGCTAATAGTATCTTTTTCCTTAATAATTAAACGGCTATGTGTGTGTGTGTGTGTGTGTGTGTGTATGTATTTGTGTGTGTGTGTGTGTGTGTGAATGTATTTGAAATATATATACGAACCTCTTACGCAAAACTTAATGAAAATACTAGCATGGAATTCCTCACGTGCATAAATGGAGCGTGAGGGGGATGAATGGAAGAAGAAGTAGGCAAAGGAGTTGTGCCCACCTTAGAAAAACCATTTTTTACTATAGAGGAAACTTACACAAAAAAAGAGTGGCGGTTAGTGGTATAATAGGTTGAAATCCCAAAATATATATAATAAGTGTGAGAAAAAAATGGTAATAAGTGTGGCGGTTAGTGGCAGTTACAGGCTCCCCACGATGGGTTTTCGCGTAAGGCAAATGCCTAGTGGTTGGGCTGATTGAGGAGGGGGGAATAGATCATAGTCTCATCATGATCACTAGAAGGTTTCTCTAAGTCCAACATAGCATCCCTTGGGACTGATAAAAAAGGTGGAGTATTAGAAGAGTGACCTCGATTGATTCCACCTGACTCCATTTCATTTAAAGAAGAACTAAGATAATCATAAGAAAGAGTACTTCCATAATCAACAAGTTCCTCTTCAGATGAGCATGTAAAAGTGACCACTCACAGTTCCATTAGTTTTATTTTTATTAGACAATAGAGGAATAAATAGATTTCCTTCCGCTGTTTGAGTAAGTAATGGAGAAGATGATTGATGAAGATTTACTTCATGGTACTTACAGCATTGCTCACAAACAGTTTGAAAAGTCTGCTCAATGCCATCTATATCAGTATCAGAGATTTAATCTACTGAAGAAGATGAACCAATGACTTTGGTTAATCGTATATTTTTCCTTGTAAATCGAGTTTTCACAAGGGATGGAGGTGAGGAATCTCCGTAAACCTCAACTAGAAAAAAATTGGAAACATCTTTTGGGTGTTTCCTCTTAGAAGGAATTTTTGATTTCCCTTTTGTTTTTAGTTGCATATCTTTAGTCTGAGGATTTTTTAAGTAAATACTCTCATCGTGAACATGATTTACTAAGATAGGGGTGACTTATTCCAAGGGAGTCCTCGTAACCTAAATATAATACCAAACATCTTGGCCAGTGCATTTATTTATGTATTTATAACAAGAAGGGTTTCCCTCAATAAATGACTCATGAGGAATGTATTGAATTGAATTCTTGATCATCACTATTTCATGATGCCACAAGGTGAACCATGAGGTATTAATAGATTAAAGTAATCACGAGTAGGGATAGAGAAATTGTTAAAATGAGCTATCTTATGGACCATATCTTTAGGAGTGAAGTTGGAATAAACGTCTAAGTGTAACTCAATGGTAGAGCGGTTAGTAGGGAAATCTGTGGGGTAAGTCCCTTTGTCATAACAACATTACCTCCTCTCTCATTCAAGATGATAATACTCAATCCCTTGCCCGAATTCAGTCATGTACGAGAGAATACAAGGGAGAACGAATGTCATGACAGAAATATGAGGATAATCCCTTTCAGATTCCATATTAGAAGGAGGGTTGAAAATACATGATCAAGCAGAAAAATTCCTAAGAAAATATACCACCTACTCTCTTCGAGTAGTTATGGAAGGATAATTCATCAATATTGTCCAAAAAAATTCTAGGTGACTTCGTAAGAGCCTTCCTATACCACCAAAAAATTTGGGCATATTGGTTATGTAATGAACGAGGCTCTAGGGCCCAATTTTGGGAGCCGCTAAAAAATCATAAAAATAAAGGAGTTGAGAAAATTTAACACTCATATTGCCCATACGATCTTTCTATATCCACGTGCGTGCGGTCCATCCAAGTACACATTAGCCCAAGCATCAAAACAGTGAGTGGCACACTTTGGCCATGAGTAAGCTTCATATCTAGGCAAAATAGCAACTCACGAGGTGAATCATTATGCCTCCCCTAAAATACAAATATTGAGAGGAAGGTAAGAAAGAAGGTACCAAGGTCACCTTTAGACCCAAATTTTAGGGTATCTCGATTATTGGGGACTTTTGTATTGGCTTTATCCTTAGCCAGGGGCTGAGAATCAATAAAATAATACATCTTGAATTTTGCAAATGAGTGCTTACTTGCCTTGTAATAGTAGGGCCCACATTATGAACACAAGCCTCGAGGGAGAAACACAACTCCTTATACATCTATCTCTCCTCAGCATCCTTATATCCATCTGTAAATATATGATTCCCCAAGATGGGTTAAATCATGGACTCACAAATGTCCTAGAGGTCAATGGATAATTACCCGAACCCATGACAATGGTATGTGTGTCTATGGTCCCGCGAGACACAAAGATATTAAAGGCACTCAAACTTTTAGGAATGGTATAACTCTTTAAAGTATAAGAGTCCTTGTCAGACCAAGACCCTCGATAACATTATGATAAGTTTGTACAGACATATCATAGTCCACCCAAAGGTCCCACTCATCAGGTGTCCCACCATTAATACTTATGTTTAAGAAAAGAAAATCACATATGTCTACTCTATTATGATAATTCTACCAGTAAGAACAATATAGGAAACATTGCATTCTTGTAATCTAATAAGTGGCTACTCAACCACCTTAGCAATAAACTCATCCTCAAAATTCTCGAGTGAAGGCATAAAACTATCATCATCACCAAAGAAAGGATTACGTCAGAAGAGGGTAATATTCGTTTCCAATCTTGACTCCAAATATGATTTTTAAGCATTGGTAATAGCAATAGCACCTCTTAATCCCCTCTAAGAGGACTTGACACCAACTATAGCGGTGGAGTAAGTGTAAGGAGTGAGAGACAAAGAGATAATGATGGTTGAAACTCCAATTATGGGCAAAGTGGTCAAAGTAATGTGAATGAGCAAGGATCCCAATAGCACCTCAGTGCTGCCATTATGAAGCTCTTTTGGAACCTCCGTAGTAAAAAGGATTGTTTATTGGTCAAGTGGTGCAATGTTTATAAATTAAAAAGGAGGAGTTTCTTGGCAATCGATATTTCAAATGACACTTCCTGGAGTTGGAGTAAAATGATGCAACTTAGACACCTAATCAGGTCTCTCACCAGGTGCATTATTAGCAATGGTAATGGGACCTTCCTTTCGCAGTTCTCGATATTAGGAAGGCATAGCTCCCTAGTATTAGGTTTGATACCATGGATGAGGTGGTGTGGATCCCGAGGCTTCGTGGGTTCACAATTAGTTCGGCATATGAGGCATTTAGTCCGGGTCTCCCACCCACTAGCCGACATAACTTAGTGTGGAACAAGAACAACATTCCTAAGTGTGCATTCATTATTTGGTTGATTTGTACGTATGCTTTACAAATGAAGAATAATATTTTCAACTGGGGCATTATGGATAACAACCTCTGTTGTAGTTGCTCTAGTGGGGTGGAGACTTTCACTCACCTGTTCAACGAGTGCCATGTTGCCAGTTAGGTAAGGGAGGAAGTGAAGTTCAGGAACCAGGAGTATAGATAGCCCAGATATTGGGATGGGGAGATGCAATATGCCATTGCCAACTATGGGGGGCCTAAGTTTTATAACCGTATTAGGTGCATGTCTTTTTCTTCTACTATCTACTTCCTATGGATGGAGATAAATAATAGACTCTACAAGAAGACGATCAAAAATATTGGGGCCATAATAAAAGAGATCTAGGAGATGGTTAGAGCGAGATTTATGTCTTGGGGGAAGGGGAGAAGAAGCTATGTCAACTGGATGGCATGCATGAACTGGGGTATCCTTGAGAGTGATCTAGAGTAGATGCGTTCTTAGGGCTTGTTAGGACCTTTATCCATTGTTTCTATGTTTTTCCATTTAGGGTATGACCCTTTGAAGGTGTGATGTTTTTCCTCTAATTTGTTCTTGTGGTTGTTTTGTTTATAATATACATAATTCCCCCCCAAAAAAGAGATCACTCACATGACACAATATGCAATTACTAAGTAGTCAGTCACTTGCTCGAAAGATAATTTATTTCAGTCAAGTGAGAAGTGGGACTCAATGTCACTCTCTAGTTTTCAAATTGATTCACCAAGCAGCATTTACAAATACATAAATAGTAATTCTTGGAGTTAAGGCCGAAAATAGTACTTTTATCCACCATAACACTAGATGGCATTCAACAAACAAACAGATCATGGTAGATAGTGACAAATGGTAGTATGGAAGAAAGTTGTTTCAGATATCTATCACATGGAAATATTCCTTTAGCACGCATGTTCCACATAAGCACTAAGGTTTCACTATAAGTAGAGAGATTGGGGTACAATAATTACGATCCTCTCACTAACACTATTACTCTGCAAAAATTCCCATATATATTCTCTACCCACTCTCTCCTTGATATTTGACATGCTTATCCCTTCACTCTTTAAGAATCATTATTATCAAGTGGTATGTTACATTTGTTGCTATTGGAATGTTCTATTAAATCATTATCTTCTTGTTATTGTAATATAAAATCTCTTTGTTGTATTAAAAAGTTATTTTTTCCTTTCTCCGTTCTTGAAATATTATTTCCTTGAAGGTAGGTTCCATTGGAGTGGGTCAGAACTCACCCGTTTATAGTTATTCATAGTCCCCAGTATAAATACCCTCCTAAAATAGTTTTATGGATAGGTATGTTTGATATAATCATATCAAAATTGATTCTTCCGATGAGGAGAAGATATCTTTATGGAGTCCTCGGGAAATTTCCTTTGTACTGTTATGCCATTTGGCTAAAAGAATACCAGAGCGATGTATCATGGGACTATGCTGACAATATATCAAGACTTATTTAATGATATATTGAAATTTTTATGGATAACCTGGTGGTGAAATAAAAAAAATGAATAGCCACATTCAATATTTGAGAATAGTTTTTGAATGTTGCCAAAAGTACAAGTCATGGATGAACCCCTCGAAGTGTGCCTTTGGGTTTACTACAGGAAAATTTCTTGGGGTTGTTCTCAATAGGCAAGGTGTGAAATGGATGTTGAGTAGCAAACGGTTATTTTGATGATGCCGACGTGAAAGACTCAGTGGCAGCTCAAAAGTTTCTTGTGCAAAGTTTATTATTTGAGAAGATTTATACCAACTTTGGCAGATATTACCCATCATTTCTCACTGCTCATAAAGGATAAGGTGAAGTGGGTCTCAGGGTATGAGAAACAAAAGTCATTTGAAAGGATCAAAGATATTTTGACCTATCCCTCAATTATGATTCCACCATGAGTATATAAGCCTATTCTATTGTATTTAACATCGACAAATGATATATTAGGACTTTCCTCGTCGAAGAGAAATAAGGGAAGGAAAAGATTGTATATTACTTATCTGGAGTGGTTTATTGGATTGAGTCTAGGTGCACAAGAATAGACAGACATTGTTTGTCCTTGGTATTTGTGGCACAAAAGTTAAGACATTATTTTCTCACATTAATAGTGATTGTTGTCAGTTTGTGCGATACTCTCAAGTAACTTATCGTAAGATACATTTGAGCAGGGTGTGTAGATAAGTGCTTCCTCATACTATCATAATAAGATTTGAAATGTCTACCATCTAAGGGTCTTAAAAGTCAAGCTTTGGTTGATCTTTTATCTAACCTTATAAGTTAACATTTTGAACCTCAGAGCATGGAGTTACTACGGGATAACTTTCAGGCTTGCTTGGTTGAAGAAATGGAAGGAACATGGATTTGGTGGTTCATTTGCAAAAGGAACTAGTGGATGTGGAATCATAATCTCCAATACCAAAGAAAATATCACTCTCTCTTCCAAGATAAACTTGAAGTGCTCAAACAATAAAGTAGATTATAAATCACTTGTACTTGAGCTATTTGATCATTTAAGAAGAGGGGTTCGAGTGGCATTTATATGAAGTGATTTAAACCTGATGGTTAAAGAATTCAATGGATAATTTTCTCTTAAACATGCAAAACTTGCTCCTTAGCGCTAAATCATCTAGTATTTGTTGGATAAATTTTCATTTGTCAAAGAATAAAGGCATCCACGTATGATGAATAGACATCCTGATGCTTTAACAACAATTTCTTAGAAGTAAATAATGGATGATATAGAAGATATAATTATTTTTCTAATAAGAACAATGCCTATAACGGTGAGATCTCAATTTCCTATAGATGAGCCTAAAGACTGGAGTGCCTCTATAATCCACTAATTCGAAACACACAAAGGTAAGATGAGATTATCAGAGTTAGAAAAGTTTTACATGATCCAAGGCACAATATACTTCAAAGGTCTAGGGGATACTTGAAAAGGTATACTGGAGAAGAAAAAGCCCATGAGAAGTTGTGAATGATACATGCAACACATTACGGTGACCTAGGTATTCCACTTTATAGGATTTTACATCGAGGAGATTACTAGTGGCCCAGAATGGGAACATATGTTGCTCGATTGCAGGAAGGTTATTTGAAATGTCAGACCATGTTTAACCGAACAACTTAAGAATTTTTTTAAGAAGCCTTAGATGATATGATGAAACCATCCATAGCCTATTTGAAGGATGAAGAGCTTCCCATTGAGCGAGCACATAAGATCGATCTAAATAAAAGGGTCACTTAATTTTACTTCGTCAAAGGAGAATTATATATGAAAGGGTACAATGTTAAGGCTTTGAGTGTGTTTTCAAGAAAGAAGTGTCAAAAGTGTTGAAGTAAGCTTAAGAGCCCTTACATATGGGTGAAGCAAAGTTATATGATCAGTTGACAAATCTAGAGTACTATTGGTCCAAAATAGAAGAAAATTCCATTAACATAGTGAATAGATGCATAGCATACCAAGTGCATAGGAACATGGGACATGCCTCATCAGTAAGCCTATAGAGTTTGGCTTCTCCTTTCCCATTCCAAACTTAGGAGATTGACCTAGTAATAAACATCACCCTAGCCTGTTGTGGAAAATCTTTTATCCTAGTTGCCACAAAGTTGTACACTAAATGGAAATAAAAAATCCTTCTAAGGAGGAAAGAACATCAAGTTGTCACTCAATTCATCCATGAGTACAACATGTGCATGTTTGGTGTCCCAAAGGTCATCCTCACAAATAATAGAAAACAGTTTGTATGGAAGGATATGAGACTTCTCACAAATAATTACTATAAGATAGTCCACACTGGATAAAGCATTTCATATTCGAAATAGATTAGACAGGTAGAGCAACAAACTAATCCCTTATCAAGATTTTGAAGAAATGCTAGAAGATTTCCCTAGAACATGGGATGAAAATTTGGCAATGGTTTTGTGGGCATACAAAACTTCGAAGAGGAAGCCAACATAATTTAGTCATTTCTCTGTTGTTTATGAAACATATGTTATCATGTTGGTGGAATAGGCAGTACCCTACGCGAGAATGGATTTAAATCGTGATTTTCTACAAGACCCAAGGCATGTGCAATTGGCACCCTTGGATGAGCATATGGATAAAGACATTGATAACTTCAAAGTCAACACCCAACTATTTTCAAGAGCCTATGAGAACTTAGTCAAGCCATGGAGATTAAAACTAGGGGACTTAGTTCTTTGACTATCCACTCATTACTGTAACAACCCGTGTAATTTTAGGGTATTTTAAATTAATTTTCAAAAAAATAGAGAAAAATAAATTTTTTGATTTAATTATTTTTCTTTCTCAAAAATGTTGAGAATTATTTTTGAAGACGATATTTTCAATCGGTTTCAAAATCAGAGTTAAAAAAATTCTTAAAGACTTTTAAAAAGATTATCCCTTGGTTTTATTTTAAGTCGGCAGAATCAAAATCCCTGAGGGATCGATTGATCGACCTCAGCAAATTTCGTGCGTAGCAAGTAATTTTGAAGAGTTAGTTTTTGTTGAAATTATGTTCTTTTGCTTTATAAAATGGGGTTGAGGGAGACCTTTTCTAAACCATCTTTTGCCACACAAATATGAAGTAGCCTTTTCATATATTCCTATCTTTTTATATACACGTCCCCTCTATATTATCATATTTAACCTTAGTTTTTGAGGTGTTCTTGGCGTTGTTTTGATGTTGGAGCGTGGAGATAATTTGTGGATCCCTGTGAGATGATTTTTGATGGTTTAATATGAGTTTCTGGGCAGATTCATATTAGTTTCTTATGATGGTTTGAGGTATGAGGTTTTACAAAATATGTTATTTAAATCTCTCGAGAGTTATTCCCTTTGATTTGATGTGATTATTGAACTCATATTTGAATTTAAAAATTCATTGGAATCTGAAAATTATTAATGGAATCTGATTTTGATTCATGTGGTATTATATTTGTGTTGATCATGTTGTCATGATATTTTAATATGGTATGGAGGTTGGGCACCTCCCAAGATTCAAATTTTCGGCTAGTTGATAAATTATGGGCGCAGTATGGTGAGGCCTGGTGACCCGGTTAAAGTATTATTGAGAAATTATATTCATAAAATGCTTGTGAGATTTGCATTTGATTTTAATATCCGTACTTGTATTGTTACACATTATTCGCCGTTAATATTTGTTTATCCATTTTCCAGTCGTATTGTGCACTTCCCAATATTTACTTTTAGTGGCAGGTTAGCGTGGATTTAGGAGCAATGGACAAATTGGAGATTGATTTTTATCTTGGATATATATTGGGAACAATATTCGAGAGTACAAAACGAGAAGATTTGTATTTATTTTTTTGTATAGAGCATTTGGCTATTTATTTTAGTTCGAGATACACTACCCCAAAATGGCCAAATTGTCACCTTTCAGCCGGCCACCCTTGTCAAGGTCATTGACCGTGACAAAAAACACGCATTTTGTGTTACGGTCGTTGACCTTGACACGAACGTGACAAGAACTTGTCACGGTCACTGACCGTGATAAGTCCGTGACAAATTTACTTGTCACGGACTTGCCACGGTCAATGACCGTGACAATTCTTTAAATAATTGTCACGGTCAATGACCTTGACACGACCGTGACAATGTTTGCAGCAAAAACCCTTCCCCCCTTCTTTTTTCCCTCCCGTCGTTCCCTCCCTCTCTCTCTCTCTCGACGCTGCTCTCTCTCTCTCTACTTTCAGGTTTAATTCTCTCTCTATCTCTCTCTCTCTCTTCCATTTATATATATGTTTGTGTGTATATATATGTGTGTATGTGTGTATATATGTGCGTGTGTGGGGGGTGGGGCAGGGTGGGTGTAGGGGTGGGGCAGGGTGGGGGTAGGGGGTTAAAAATGTAAATATATAAGTAATTTTCTATAAATTTCCAAAAATAATATCCGAAACTGTAAATGTAAATAATATCCAAAAATAATATCCAAAAATGTAAATGTAAATAATATCCAAAAATATTGGATAACAATTTATTTTCAATCAAAATAAATAAGTAATTGTCTACAAATTTCATAAAAAAATGAAGGCCGGCTTAATATGTGATTTAAGTGTGAAATAATCGCTATATACTTATACTAATGGAGAAAAAAACCATATATGGCATTTTTTGTTGACTTTATATGGTGAAATAATCACATGACTTTATATCCATCAAATAAAAGCATGAAAACTAAAAAACTACAATAAGGGTTAAAATGGCATCCGAAGTTGCTAAAAGCATGAAAAATAAAATATTTTTTAAGATTTGTGGTGAATAACTAAAGTTAAAAAAAGTATTACTTTAGTCATTAAATTACTTTTTGAATTCGGGCGATGTGCATAAATTTGTAGTAATTGTCTTATAATAAAGATCATTTAGTCTATGTTGTTGAAAAATTTGATCAAATTGGTGAGCCCTTCATATTTTAAAAATATTGTTTTTATTCCTATTTAACTTTTCTTTCTATACACCCTTAATTATATTTAAAGTTTAATAAAATAGGAGTTATAGAAAGAAAAGTGGGGTTTAAATAAAGACACTTTTTTTAAATTTTAGGTTCTGGTGCATAATCTTACTTTGTCACAATTAATTTATATGCCTCAAAGTTATTTTATCACTCTTAGTTTATATTTGTGATATTACTTTATGAACCACAACTTTAGGTTGATTATTTTAGAACTTAAACTTCAAGATACAAAAAATAATTCTATAGAACAGCTTAGATATCTTAACAAAACACATATCTAACATTGAATATGATTTATAAAAAGCACAAAACAATAGTAGAAATTCAATACATGAAATTAACATTGAGATTATTTTAAATAGGCAGTCACTACTGTGTGTGTGTGTGTGTGTGTGGTGGGTGGGGGGCTATTGTGTGTGCGTGTGTGTGTGTGTATGTGGTGAGTGGGGGTGGTGGTGTGTGTGTATGTGGTGAGTGGGGGGTGTGGAGGGAGGTGGGGGTGTGTGTGTATGTGGTGAGTGGGGTGTGTATGTGTGTGTGTGTGTGTGTATATTTGAATTAACCCATGAATTTGTATTTTTGTATTTGAATTAACCCATGAATTTATTTTTGTATTTGAATTAACCCATGAATTTATTTTTGTATTTGAATTAACCCATTATATGAAACATACTTGAAATTAAATATAGTGCGCATAGATACTATCCTTCTAGTTCTTATGCGTACGCATTCAATAGCCCTTATACCCGTTCGAGAGTCATTACCCCTGTAATGAAATCTCTCGAATTGTCCCGTTTGGACAGTTTGAGACTGTATAATTTCTGTATAATATTCTTATTGGCTTAAAGTTGTTACTTTTGGAGGAAGTTCTGCAGTCATATCTTAATGTTCTCTGGGTACATACTAGATTGACAAGTGTGACTGTTATTTCAATTGACCAATTGAAATAACAATCACACCTGCCAATCTACGTCATGTACTTGGAGAACTAAGGGGATATGCTGTCGAATTTTTTTCAAATCGTAACAATGTGCATGAGCTGTTAAGTATATTACAGAAAAATGCAGTCTTGAATGGGATAGGACCACTGACCCTTTAATAGGATAATTAAATGATGGGATAATTAAATATAACATACTATAAATCTAAGTTTTGTTTACCTTTAATAGGTGTTTAGGTGTTTAGTTTTGACTACACAACGGTTGGAAGTAATTTGCAATGCATAATCCCATAGGATTATGGTATTTCTTAGTGTTTAGATATGAAGAGAATTATATTTGACACGATTGCCCGGGGTACATTAGTTGGAAGGAGGTTCCATATGAGCTCAAGTTAGTTGTTTGAGTGACACTACAGGTAATGTATTTATATTTATATGTCAATTTCGATTTCGATTTCAATTACGATTTATATTTATCTATATTTTAGGGGCGGATACTAATTTAACATTATTTCAATTCAGGGGATAGGGAGTGGCTCTAAGGGTAGGCCACATATGCTCTATACTTATGTGGCTATTCAGACGAGAAGGGAAGGAAAAGGAGGTGTCCCCGAGCGTCGCGGTAAAAAATCTCTTTTCCATGCAAATAGTTTGTAGATTTTAGATAATTGATGGTGATGTTGTTTCTTCTTAAATAGTTTCTATTTTGAATATATATATTTGAATTACCTTTAGTTTGTTTGGATATATGATGTTTGGAACAGGTACAACGTTGCTATAACAGGTACAAATATACTGCTGGGCAGTGGCAGTGGCCATACGGCCCAGCAGATTTTTTTTAAATTTTGCCTAGAATTGTCACGGTCAATGGCCGTGACAATTTTTTTAAAAAGGGTCACGGCTTTGTCACGGTTTATAATCGTGACAAACGTGTCACAGTCATTGACCGTGACACGATCGTGACACAAAACACGAGTTTTGTGTCAAGGTCAATGACGGTGACACGACCGTGACAAAAAAAGTTGTCTCGCCTCGAAATGTCACGGTCATTGACCTTGACAAGTTGGATTTGTCAAGGTCAATGACCTTGACAATTCGGCAGATTTGGTGTAGTGATAGCTGGTTGTATTATTTCGAGAGACATTTGTTGTATGTAATTGGAGAATTGAGATTAGTGGATTCTTTTATATTGTTGGATTTATTTAGATGCTCTATACCTTGTTGATGGTGGATTTGGTTAGTTTTATCGAGTACCGCCCCATTCTCCCAGGCAGGGTGTTACAAATAGTATCAGAGCTTAGGTATACGACAACCCTCGGGGCTTCGGTTTTGGGTTCATTGAATGATTAAAATTTTTTGGAGATAGAGCATTTTCTATGATATTCGTGTTAGGTTCCGAGATTAGAAGTGAGGAATTTATTTTTGGGAGACGAGATATTTTTTGGAGATTGTGTTGTGGCCTAATTTTGAGAGTTAGGCTTGTGGAGAATTTCAAGGGCGAAATTCTATCATTAGTGGGGAAGTGTAACAACCCGCGTAATTTTTGTGTATTTTAAATTAATTTTCAAAAATATAGATGAAAATAAAGTTTTTGATTAAATTATTTTTCTTGGTAAAAAATGTTGAGAATTATTTTTGAAGACGAGATTTTCAATCGGTTTCAAAATCGGAGTTAAACGCATTTTTAAAGATTTTTAAAAAGATTATCCCTTGGTTTTATTTTAAGTCGGCGGAATCAAAATTCCTGAGGGATCGATCGATCGACTCCAAGGGATCGATCGATCGACCTCAGCAAATTTCGTGCGCAACAAGTATTTTTGAAGAGTTTGTTTTGGTTGAAATTCTATTGATTTTCCTTATAAAAGGGGTCGTGGGAGACCTTTTCTAAACCATCTTTTTCCAAACAAATATGCAGTAGACTTTTCATATATTCCTCTCTTTTTATATACACATAGCCCCTTTATATTATCATATTCAACCTTAGTATTGGAGGTGTTCTTGGGCCAGTTTTGTGGATTCTTTTATATTGTTGGATTTATTTAGATGCTCTAGACCTTGTTGATGGTGGATTTGATTAGTTTTATCGAGTACCTCCCCGTTCTCCCAGGCAGGGTGTTACAAATGGTATCAGAGCTTAGGTATATGGAAACCCTTGGGGCTTGGGTTTTGGGTTCATTGCATGATTAACAATTTTCTGAGATAGAGTATTTTCGATGATATTCGTGTTAGGTTCTGAGATTAGATGTGAGGAATTTATTTTTGGGAGACGAGATCTTTTTTGGAGATTGTATTGTGGCCTAATTTTGAGAGTTAGGCTTGTGGAGAATTTCGAGGGCGAAATTCCATTGTTAGTGGGGAAGTGTAACAACCCGCGTAATTTTTGGGTATTTAAAATTAATTTTCAAAAATATAGATGAAAATAAAGTTTTTGATTAAATTATTTTTCTTGGTAAAAAATGTTGAGAATTATTTTTTAAGACGAGATTTTCAATCGGTTTCAAAATTGGAGTTAAAACGCATTTTTAAACATTTTTAAAAAGATTATCCCCTGGTTTTATTTTTAAGTCGGCAGAATCAAAATCCCTAATGGATCGATCGATCAACTCCAGGGGATTGATCGATCGACCTGAGCAAATTTCGTGCGCAGCAAGTAGTTTTGAAGAGTTTGTTTTGGTTGAAATTTTATTCTTTTTCCTTATAAAAAGGGGTCGTGGGAGACCCTTTCTAAACCATCTTTTGCCACACAAATATGTGGTAGCCTTTTCATATATTCCTCTATTTTTATATACACATAACCTCTTTTTATTATCATATTCAACCTTAGTTTTGGAGGTGTTCTTAGGATTGTTATGATGTTGGAGGTTGGAGATAATTTGTGGATCCTTGTGAGATGATTTTTTATAGTTTAATTTGAGTTCTGCGCCGATTCATATTAGTTTCTTATGATGGTGTATGGTATGGGGTTTTACACAATATGCTCTTCAAATCCCTCGAGAGTTATTCCCCTTGATTTCATGTGATTATTGAACTCATATTTGAACTGCTAACTTCATTGGAATCTGAAAATTATTATTGTAATTTGATTTTAATTCACATGGTATTATATTTGTGTTGATCATGTTATCATGAGATTTGAATATGGCATGGAGGTTGGGCTGCCGCCAAAATTCAAATTTCTGGCTACTTGATAAATTATGGGCACGATATGGTGAGGCCTAGGGACCTGTTTAATGTACTATTGAGAAATTATATTGATAAAATACTTGTGAGAATGGCATTTGATTTGAATATTCGTACTCGTGTTATTACGCTTTATTCACCGCTGATATTCGTTGAGCATCTTTCCTGTCGTATTGTGTACTTCCCCATATTTTCTTTTCGTGGCAGGTTAGCGTGGATTTGGGCACTATGGACAAATTGGATATTTATTTTTAGCTTGCATATATATTGGCAAGAATCTTAGAGCGTACAAAATGAGAAGATTTGTATTTATTTTGTTGTATAGAGCATTGGGAATTAATTTTAGTTCGAGATAGATAGTTGTATTATTTCGAGAGACATTTGTTGTATTTAATCGGAGAATTGAGATTAGTGGATTCTTTTATATTGTGGGATTTATTTAGATTCTCTATACCTTGTTGATGGTGGTTTTGGTTAGTTTTATCGAGTACCGGCCCGCTCTCCCAGGTGGGGTCTTATAAATGGTATCAGAACTTGGGTATACGGCAACCCTCGGGGCTTGGGTTTTAAGTTCAATGCATGATTAACAATTTTTGGAGATAGGGCATTTTCGGTGATAGTCATTTTTGGTTCCGAGATTAGATGAAAGGAATTTATTTTTAGGAGACGAGATTATTTCTGGAGAATATGTAGTGGCCTAATTTTGAGAGTTAGGCTTTCGATGAATTTCGAGGGCGAAATTCCATTGTTAGTTGGGAACTGTAACAAACCGCGTAATTTGAGGATATTTTAAATTAATTTTCAAAAATAGAGAGGAAAATAAAGTTTTTGATTTAATAGTTTTTCTTGGTTAAAAATGTTGAGAATTATTTTTCAAGACAAGATTTTCAATCGGTTTCAAAATCGGAGTTAAAATGCATTTTTAAATATTTTTAATAATATTATCCCTTGGTTTTATTTTAAGTCCGCATAATCCAAATCCCTGAGGGATCGATTGATCGACTCGAGGGGATGGATCGATCATCCTCATCAAATTTCGTGCGCAACAAGTATTTTTGAAGAGTTGGTTTTGGTTGAAATTCTATTCTTTTTCCTTATAAAAAGGGGTCTTCGGAGACCTTTTCCAAACCACCTTTCACCACACAAATATGCAGTAGCCTTTACATATATTCCTCTATTTTTATTTACACATAGGACCTTTATATTATCATATTTAACCTTAGTTTTTGATGTGTTCTTGGTGATGTTTTGATGTTGGAGCTTGGAGATGATTTGTGGATCCTTGTGAGATGATTTTTGATGGTTTAATATGAGTTTCTGGGAAAATTCATATTAGCTTCTTATGATGGTTTAAGAGGTGGGGTTTTATAAAATATGCACTTTAAATCTCTCGAGAGTTATTCCTTTTGATTTCATGTGATTTTTGAACTGATATTTGAATCGTTAAATTCATTGCAATCTGAAAATTATTATTGTAATCTGATTTTGATTCATGTGGTATTATATTTGTGTTGAGCATGTTGTAAAGAGATTTTAATATGACATGGAGGTTGGGCACCCTCCAAGATTCAAATTTCCGGCTACTTGATAAAGTATGGGAGCAGTATGGTGAGGCCCGGTGACCCGATTAATGTATTGTTGAGATATTATATTGATAAAATGGTTATGAGATTGGCATTTTATTTGAATATTCTTACTCGTCTTGTTACGCTTTATTCACCCCTAATATTTGTTGAGCGTCTTTCCTGCCTTATTGTGTACTTCCCCATATTTTCTTTTAGTGGCAGGTTAGCACGGATTTGGGCGCTATGGACAAATTAGAGATTGATTTTTATCTTTGATATATATTGGGAAGAATATTTGAGAGTTAAAAATGAGATGATTTTTATTTATTATGTTGTATAAAGCATTGGCAATTTATCTTAATTTGAGATAGATAGTTGTATTATTTCAAGAGGCATTTGTTGTATTTAATTGTAGAATTGGCATTGGTGGATTCTTTTATATTGTGGGATTTATTTAGATGCTCTATACCTTGTTGATGGTGGATTTGGTAAGTTTTGTCGAGTATCGACCCGCTCTCCGGGGCAGGGTGTTACAAATGGAATAAGATCTTAGGTATACGGCAACCCTCGGGGCTTGGGTTTAAAGTTCATTGCATGATTAACAAGTTTTGGAGATAGAGCATTTTCGGTGATATTCCTGTTAGGTTCTGAGATTAGATGTGAGGAATTTATTTTTGGGAGACGAGATTATTTTTGGAGATTGTGTAGTGGCCTAATTTTGAGAGTTAGGCTTTCGGCGAATTTCGAGGGAGAAATTCCTTTGTTAGTGGGGAAGTGTAACAACCCGCGTAATTTTGGGGTATTTTAAATTAATTTTGAAAAATATAGAGGAAAAAAAGGTTTTTGATTTAATTATTTTTCTTCGTCAAAAATGTTGAGAATTATTTTTCAAAACGAGATCTTCAATCGATTTCAAAATTGGAGTTAAAATGCATTTTTAAAGATTTTTTAAAATATTATCCCTTCGTTTTATTTTAAGTCGGCAGAATCAAAATCCCTAAGGGATCGATCGATCGACCTCAACAAACTTCGTGTGCAACAAGTATTTTTGAAGAGCTTGTTTTGGTTGAAATTCTATTCTTTTTCCTTATAAAAAGGGGTCGTGGTAGACCTTTCCTAAACCATCTTTTGGCAAACAAATATGCAAGAGACTTTTCATATATTCCTCTCTTTTTGTATACACTTAGCCCCTTTATATTATCATATTCAAGCTTAGTTTTGGAGTTGTTCTTGGGGCTATTTTGATGTTGGAGGTTAGAGATGATGTGTGGATGCTTGTGAGATGATTTTTGATGGTTTAATATGAGTTCTAGGCACATTCATATTAGTTTCTTATGATGGTTTAAGGGGTGAGGTTTTACACAATATGCTCTTTAATTCTCTCGAGAGTTATTCCCTTTGATTTTATGTGATTATTGAACTCATATTTGAATTTCTAAACCCATTCTTGGAATCTGATTTTGATTCATGTGGTATTATATTTGTGTTGAGCATGTTGTCATGAGATTTTAATATGGCACGGAGATCGGTCACTCGCCAAGATTACAATTTTAGGCTACTTGATAAAGTATGGGCACGGTATGGAGAAGCCTGGTGACCCGGTTAATGTATTATTGAGAAATGATATTGATAAAATGCTTGTGAGATTGACATTTGATTTGAATATTCGGACTCATATTGTTACATTTTATTCACCTATAATATTTGTTGAGCATATTTCCTATCGTATTGTGTACTTCCCCATATTTTGTTTTAGTGGCAGGTTAGCGCGGATTTGGGTGCTAAGGACAAATTGGAGATCGATTTTTAGCTTTGATATACATTTGCAAGAATATTCGAGTGTACGAAATAAGAAGATTTGTATTTATTTTTTTGTATAGAGCATTGGCAATTTATTTTAGTTCGAGATAGATAGTTGTATTATTTCGAGAGACATTTGTTGTATTTAATTAGAGAATTAAGATTAGTGGATTCTTTTATACGGTGGGATTTATTTAGAAGCACAATACCTTGTTGCTGGTGGATTTGGTTAGTTTTATCGAGTACCGCCTCACTCTCCCTGGCGGGATGTTACGAACGGCATCAAAGCTTAGGTATACGACAACCCACGGGGCCTGGGTTTTGGGTTCATTGCATGATTAACAAATTTTCGAAATATATTATTTTCTGTGATTTTCCTATTAGGTTCCAAGATTAGATGTGAGGAATTTATTTTTGGGAGACGAGATTATTTTTGTATATTGTGTAGTGGCCTAATATTGAGACTTAGTCCTTCGGAGAATTTCGTGGGGGAAATTCCATTATTAGTGGGGATATGTAACAACCCACGTAATTTTGGAGTATTTTAAATTAATTTTCAAAAATATAGAGGAAAATAAAGTTTTTGATTTAATTATTTTTCTTGGTAAAAAATGTTGAGAATTATTTTTGAAGACGAGATTTTAAGTGGGTTTCAAAATCGGAGTTAAAATGCATTTTTAAATATTTTTAAAAAGATTATCCCTTGGTTTTATTTTAAGTCGGTAGAATCGAAATCCCTGAGGGATTAATCGATCGACTCCAGGGGATCGATCGATCGACCTCAGCAAATTTCGTGTGCAATAAGTATTTTTGAAGAGTTTGTTTTGGTTGAAATTCTTTTCTTTCTCCTTTTAAAAAGGTTTCGTGGGAGACCTTTTCTAAACCATCTTTTTCCACACAAATATGCAGTAGCCTTTTCATATATTCCTCTCTTTTTATGTACACATAGCCCCCTTTATATCATCATATTAAACCTTAGTTTTGGAGGTGTTCTTGGGGCTGTTTTGATGTTGGAGCTTGGAGATGATTTGTGGATCCTTGTGACATGATTTTTTATGGTTTAATATATGTTCTGGGAAGATTCATATTAGTTTCTTATGATGGTGTAAGGTATGGGATTTTACACAACATGCTCCTTAAATCTCTCGAGAGTTATTCCCTTTGATTTCATGTGATTATTGAACTCATATTTGAATTGATAAATTCATTACAATCTAAAATTTATTGTTGGAATCTGATTTTGATTAATGTGGTATTACATTTGTGATGAGCATGTTGTAATGAGAGTTTAATACGGCACGGAGGTTGGGCACCCGCCAAGGTCCAATTTTTGACTACTTCAAAAAGTATGGGTGCGGTATGGTGAGGCTTGGTGACCCGGTTAATGTGTTGTTGAGAAATTATATTAATAAAATGCTTGTGATATTGGCATTTGATTTGAATATTTGTACTCGTATTTGTAATACCCCGTATTTTCATGGCTTTTAAATTTAGGGATTAATTAAATTTAATTGAGATAATTAAATTAATTTTAATCCGGAATGTTGTTTTAAATATTTACTTGCGTGACGAGAGTTAATAATTATGGAAATTTGTTATTGGTTGAATGTTACTGGATGAGTATAGAAATATATGATATTTATTTTTATAGTATTGTCACATATGAATAAAATGACAATTATGGAAATTTAAGTCGGGACGCGCCTGTGTCGCGTCGGGAATAAATGTTGATTAATAAAAGTGAAATATTTTTAGTTATCCGTATGGTCATTTTGAGCACGCCAACGTGTCCGGAAGGGTCGAGATAGTCAGAAAAGTGTACCCGGGGGTTTGGTTTGAGTCTCGGGGCAATTTTAGGCTTAATTAGTACCCCGGGAGGGCATTTTGCTCATTTTACATTTTTGGGTAATTAAACCAACGAAATTTCAAGGGTTATATCAGATGTCTAAGGTTGTCTTCTAGGGTTAGAACAACCAAAGACAAGTGACGGCCATAGGAGAGGGAAGGAGAGAGCTTCGAAAGCAATCCAAGGCCCGGAATCCATCCGTTTGCACCGCCGCCACCACCAACGCGTAGATCACGAGACGGGGAACGCAACCAACCCAAATTCGGCACCAAACCAGAACGTCAAAAATCCCAGGCAAGTGTTTATCTTGCTTATTTCGTTGATGCATCTTTCATATTGGTTTGGGAAAGATTAGGATGAATTGTATGGAAGAAAAACCCAATTTGAGATAGGAAATTGCATGTAGTGATGACTTAAATGATATTCTGGAAACCTTTTGTGATGTAGAGGATTAAACCACGAAATTTTGATGTTGTATAAGAAGGAAACCTTAGAGCCAATCAGAATAAAGGAGAAAAATCGCGCTTCAGGACCCCCGAACCGGTTCGCATGTTCCTCAAACCGGTTCTCCCCCCAAACCGGTTCGCCCCTGGGTTCGCGAATGTTTGCTGGTCTGGGGTGCTTTTTCTTCCATTCAACACTTAGAATTTTTTTCTTGTTTTCTTTCCTTTCTTCCTTGGATTTTTCTTCAACTTCAACAGGTCATAACTCATCAATCGTAGCTCGGATTTGGGTACCGTTTCTTCCAGTGTTCTCGTTGTTCCGAGCTCTTCAACTTTCCAGTCGACTCCTCCTTTGAGATCGGGATGTAGAATTACCAAAATTCCCTTGAACTTGACTTCTTAGATTTTCTTTCATTGTCTCGCTTTCTCTTTTGCGCTGCTCGCATAATTAACCTGTAAAACCAATAAGAGGAGCACGAAACACGAAATACTTGCCAACGAAGATTAGTAGAATAAATGTGCATCAAATCCATATAGGTTACATCACTCGGGTTCATAAATGCACTGAAATTAGGGGAATAAATATACAATATTTATGTCCAATCACGTAGTAAGTTGGAAAAACCCTTCGAATTAAAGTTAGAAACGAACCATTATACTTGATATATAATAATGGGAAAATAAGGATAAATGTTGTGAATGTGGGTTATGGGATAAACCTAAATTGATATAATAAAAGTGGTATATTTATATGATTGTGTATGCATATATTATATACTTGTGAAAATCATGCCCGCGCTACTTGCTATCCCTGAGGTTACCGCGCTGGGACGATCATATCTCGAATGGGCCTTCATGGGGGATATTGACTCGTACCCTAGAAGATAGAAATCCTAGGTACAGGCTATCGAATCGGTAGTCATGGTCCTAAGAGACGTGAGGGTATGTACTGACCTCTTGGACTTGGAAACTATGCTTCGCCTCAATATTGTTTGTGTATGTATTTATAAAGTTCGAGAGTGATTCGGAACTTGTATTCCCTTTAGTACGATTGATACGGGGATTGGATAGCAGAGTATGCCCGCACCATAATTTTTATGTGGGGTGCTGTTAGAATATATATATATTATACGAGTATTTAATATATATATATGAACTTCTGAAATTTGGGAAACTGCCTACTGTGTTATGGTAAGTAGGACATGTGAGACGACTCAAATTGGAAATACTTGTTTTGAAAAGTATAATATGATATTGAAAAACTTTATGAATCAATAAAGTTAAAATGAGCGTTTTGTATTAAATGAAATTATCCTTTTAAACCATGATGTTGTTAAATCATAAATCTTGAGAGTCACCTAAGATAAGTTAAATCCTTGGGGAAAGATAGTGTGATATATGATGAGATAAACCATTAGGAAGGTTAGTGCGATAGGAGTGCACACTAGAAGAGAGGTGATAATTCCTCAAGAGAGTGTCGCACTAATATGTTGTTGCATTGGCCTGTATCAATTTAAATACTTGCTAAACGAATTTTTAAATCATATACACTATCGAGCTCTGACCCGTTTCTATTCCTCTTTCTCTCTTGTATATATATGTATATATTACAGGTGCCCAGCCACAGGGGCGTCTTGCTTAGGATCCCTTGGAAGGAACGTGCTGCATCTTAGGTGGGAGTTGCGGGCCACTTGATTAGACGATTTCATTTACTTGATTCCACTTCTATCATTCTCAGTTATTGGGGCATGTGTCGCCCTTTCCACTATTTAGCTGTTTTATTGGGACAATTGTATTTCAGTTATTTCTAGTACTGTTACTTTGGGATTTATTCAGCATGCATGTTTTACTTTAAGTCTTAAATGCTGGGATTTAGTTGTTGAATGTTTAAATTAATTGGATTTTTTTTGTTCCAGGATTTTTGTGGTGTGATTCTTTAAATATTAAATAGTTGTAGATAATTAAATATTTATTTTCAAAATAAAATTTGGAAAGAAATGTTTAAAATTGGTTTTGACACTTAGCTTAATTAAATAGGGTGTTAAATTTGGAAAAGTTATTTTACGACAGTGATGCTAAGAATGAACCAATTGTTCACCTTGATTTTAATTTAATAAAGGAGTGAACGCCCGGTATTTAATTAGGCGGGGTGTCACATGTGGTATCAGAGCATCAGGTTCTAGTGTCCATAGGATCTGTACGGCTTATTTTTGCTTTCAGCTTAACATTTTTGATATAGAGCCCTAATACTAGGAATGTTGTGTTCATCTCTATACATTGGGAATTCGTGCTTCTGCGATTTGTTTATGCGAATGATGAACTCATCCAAATTTATTTAAATTTTCAGATGGACAGTCAAGAAGAACTAACTAAGGTGGTTAGGGGAGTTAACGAGCAAGATCGACTTACACCTCAGGTATCTCCAGAGAGAATATTAACCGCCGAGTTAGCAGGTATTGTGGCACAGGCAGTTACCACTGCAGTCTTACAGTATCAAGAACGCAACACGCAACTTATGGGGGCAAAAGATCTAGAGAGTATAGTCAGTCTGTTATGACTGGAAATAACAAGTGTGTGAAGATACAAAAATCGCAACAACAATCTCTTCAAGGCCGTAAAAGACACAAAGGTAACAAATTGTGTGGAGAAACCCAAAAGAGTCAGGGTCAACAAAGCCGGGGGCCGAGTGAAGTCACGAAGAGGTGTTTTAAATGTGGAATGGACGGTCATGAACGTCGAACTTGCCCGGATCAGTCTGGAAAGGAACTTCAACCCAACCAGAGAGAACTTTCAGGACTCTGCTATAAATTTGTATAGTCGGGTCACATGTGGAGGGATTGTACTCACCCTGAAAAAGTTTTTCCACAAATTTCCCATCAAGGCCAGCAAGACCAGGGAAAAAGTGAGACTAGTCAACAACGTAATGAAGTGAAGCAGTTTCGAGGGAGGTGCTTCCAATGTGGCATAAATGGCCATAGACGTCAGGATTGCCCAAAGAAGAATAGGGCCCCATGACAGGAATGTGCTAGTAATAATCCACGGAAGCCAGCTCGACCACCCTTTCCAACAGCCTCAGTTCAGCAGAGACAGCTACAGTGCAGACGTGTCTATAACGTCCCCCAGACAGCAGCTCCGCAGGCACCACCCGCGATTGAGGGTATGTTTTCTATCCATGATACTATGAGTCGAGTTTTGTTTAATACTGGGGCAGTGCACTATTTTATAGCTACCCATTTTGCAAAGGCCTTAGGGCTATTAGCCAGAGTAGAGAGCACTATGACATATGTAGACTCATCACTGGGAAATGGTTCACTTATATTTTTATATGCCGGAGTGTGGGGGTGGAGATTGGTAGCTAGTATTACCAGCAGACATGTTAGTCTTAGATATGCATGAGCACGACATTATTATCGGTATGGATTGGCTCACAGCTTATAGAGCCATGATAGATTGCTTTGGTGAGAGTATTGTCCTTACCATTCCGGGGCAAGAAATGTTTAAGTGGCGATGCCTCGCCCAGAAGGGGGATCTTTCGCCTATATTTTTATATAAAGTAGGATACCTATAAGGAGATTGTGATCCTCCTGGATTCGATTCCAGTCGTTCGTGAGTTTCTGAATGCAATTCAGGTGTTAATTAAATTAAGTATAAGTTGGAAGTATAAGTTGTATTCTCAGAGGATGAGGCGTGTTTATGTGACACGAACGAGTCACTATATTTTGCTCACTGTTAGATTTTCATGTGCGACGAGTTTAATGCATAAAATTATAAACTTTATTATTATATGAATAATTTTTCCCCATTGTGGCGGGATTTTCATTTCTCTTTAGTGCTATCTGCGGAGGACGAATGAGTATATATTAATAGTGTTACGTATCTTATTGAGGTTACTCGTCGTAGTGATGCGATATACGAGTATGGTATTATCTTTGATAAAACGTTATAGAAATGGTTAGTACGATAATGAGCATTTATTGCAAGGCTGTCGGAGTGATTTCACTAGCGCATCATGTTTTATGTTTGTTTTGGCGAGGCTTTACCTGTAAGAAGGTTGGACTCGCACTTATATTATCTATCCCAGAGACTTCGGAGGAGATAGTGGGCTTGAGATATTCGATGCCAGATTATGTATAGATTTTGTCAGTATAATTCCATATGTATCGGGATTTATCGTTGAGCGAAAAGATTTGACTTAGTATCATGTTTAGCACTCCGGACTTAGGGATAGGAAAAGTGCATTGTTATATTTATTCTTTAGAGATGTGGGAGTTAATATTTATACCCCTATTATTAGGGAAAGGAATTTCGAGAATTCCGAGTGTATGTATTCGAGGTTTATGGAATGCTATTACCACCAACCTATACTGAACAATACTGCAATTAGTAAAACGTTCTTTGCTAAGCATAATTACAGGAGAAATTGTAACTTTTCTGTCAAGGGACGAAATAAAGGGGTATATGCTATGGACGGAGGACCTAACGGATTTAGATAACCGACAATGCTAGGTAGTAGTGTATCGGGGGGGTTCCTTGTTTAGATTTCGCTTTGCGAGACATCCCACGCATGAAACTTAGCGTAAGGTTGGAAATAGGGAGACGTTTGGTCACTATTCCATGAGTTCGGTACCCTGGTCGAAATGAGATCAAGTAATTATGTATGTAAGTTGAAAGTTGAATTTTGTTTTAAAGCTATTGGAATCCGGATCTTGTGGTAAGAAAGCATTGAAAGTTACCCCACGAGTTGAGGGGTGGAATGATAATAAGGAGAATTTAAGAATTATGATTTCTAGGGTGATTGAGAGTACCCAAATCGTAACCGCGTTCAAAACAAGAGGCGAATAAAGATTTGGAATGATTTTTAGCATGGATTATCTGGAAAGAACTTTATTAAACAAAAGAGATGACTTGAAATTATTTTGAATGAATAGAGCGTTACTGATTTATTTTGGTTGTTGTACCTATTTAGGAAAATTGTTATACTTATCTGAAGAAGGTTGAGAATTATTATTCCTCTTTTATCGTCATGGAATTTGAATGCCCTATTCCTTCTATTTCGTTGAATTTAGTTCGTTCTACGGATGAGTAGCACGCCGTTCACTCTTCTAGGGCGGTCGGGGTGTTGCAAGAATGTGGGCATCTCGGTTAATTACAGTTAAAATCGTCCGAGTCGAAGGGACGTGGTCATGGACGTGTGTCATATATGTTTGTGGGACTAGTTAAACGAAGTGGAAGTGATAGAGTGGATTAAACATCACATGAGGGGCGATAATCCATACATAGGTGTGTAATTAGAATAACACACCCAAATTTGAATTGGAAGACTGTGGGAAGTCATTTAAGAAGAGTATTCCTTGAATGGAGCAGAATTAAATGATTATGAAGAACACTAGGAGCGGAGTTGTTAGTAGTCAAGTATGAGAGTGACTTGCACATACAAAGGGTGATGATGTTGGTATGGTATAAGAGATCCAGAAGTGCGCTTCGGGGAGAGAAGAGCACGGGTGGAACTTTCGGCATACTACAAGGAAGGAAGGGGAGTATTACATGTCACTTAATGTGAGACATTGCAAGGAAGAATCGATGTTTATCGGGACGTAGTGATAGTCTCTACATGCACCGCCCATTGGTAAGGTTGGGTTAAAAGAGCAGAGTCAACCAAAGAATTTTGTGTTTAGCTACAATTCATCGGTAAAGTCGGTACAGTTCTTGGATGGGTTGCCATCCTCAAAACAAGATCAAAGGTTCATCCCGAACATGTGAATAAAGTCGTCGAGAAGGGGGTGATTGATACTCTTTTGGGATGACTTACAATATTAACTAGTATGCACCAGACTTCCTTTGAAAGGAAGGATCGCGCCAGTGCATGATCCGGCGCAGTATAAATTTCGAAATCAGGATGAGATTGGTGAATCCCACCTTTGATATGGGATTTCAGAAACCAGCGGAGATAAGGTTTTGTTTCGAGTAGGATTTATCACCCGTAGCCAGGGAATGGGCGCACGGTGATTAAAGATTTATGGAGCCACGTGAAGGAGATTTTGGAATATTGGTACGATGATTTCAGGAATGCTTGGTAGAAGCACTCGTACCTGTTTGTCGCGAATAAGGTGCTTATTAAGGTTTTGTTATGGAAGAACCTCGACTATTCTCCTTCCATATGAGGAGAGTAGATAATCAGAATTTTTGTATCGGTCGAGAAAATATACGATAACTATGGTAAAAAAAATAAAAAATAAAAATCCACGACTGTTTTAGGCAAACAAGAGTGGTTAAATGTTAGTATGGTCTTCTCCGAGTGGGAATCCTCCTAATGATAGGAGATAATGGATATTTATAACGTATAGGCGTGACCTATGCGAATGTTGTCAATTAGGGGCACTATGTGAAGTGTCTCCGATGAGAATGTAAAATAGGGTTGCTATGAGAAAAGGACTATAGTGATTGAGCGCCTTACGATGTAAATAGTTTGTGTATGGAAAAGGATATCCAGAACTGTGCTACCTGTTAGACCGTATTTTTCGAATTTCGGGACGAAATTTCATTATTAGGGGGGAAGTATGTAATACCCCGTATTTTCATGGCTTTTAAATTTAGGGATTAATTAAATTTTATTAAGATAATTAAATTAATTTTAATCCGGAATGTTGTTTTAAATATTTACTAGCGTGACGAGAGTTAGTAATTATGGAAATTTGTTATTGGTTGAATGTTACTGGATGAGTATAGAAATATATGAGATTTATTTTTATAGTATTGTCACGTGTGAATAAAATGACAATTATGGAAATTTAAGTCGAGACGCGCCTGTGTCGCGTCGGGAATAAATGTTGATTAATACAAGTGAAATATTTTTAGTTATCCGTATGGTCGTTTTGAGTGCCCCAATGTGTCCGGAAGGGTCGAGATAGTCAGAAAAGTGTACCCGGGGGTTTGGTTTGAGTCTCGGGGAAATTTTAGGCTTAATTAGTACCCCGGGAGGGCATTTTGGTCATTTTATATTTTTGGGTAATTAAACCCACGAAATTTCAAGGGTTATATCATATGTATAAGGTTGTCTTCTAGGGTTAGAACAACCAAAGACAAGTGACGGCCATAGGAGAGGGAAGGAGAGAGCTTCCAAAGCAATCCAAGGCCCGGAATCCATCCGTTTGCACCGCCGCCACCACCAACGCGTAGATCGCGAGACGGGGAACGCAGCCACCCCAAATTCGGCACCAAACCAGAATGTCAAAAATCCCAGGCAAGTGTTTATCTTGCTTATTTCGTTGATGCATCTTTCATATTGGTTTAGGAATGATTAGGATGAATTGTATGGAAGAAAAACCCAATTTGAGATAGGAAATTGCATGTAGTGATGACTTAAATGATATTCTGGAAACCTTTTGTGATGTAGAGGATTAAACCACGAAATTTTGATGTTGTATAAGAAGGAAACCTTAGAGCCAATCAGAATAAAGGAGAAAAATCGCGCTTCAGGACCCCCGAACCGGTTCGCATGTTCCTCGAACCGGTTCTCCCCCCAAACCGGTTCGCCCCTGGGTTCGCGAATGTTTGCTGGTCTGGGGTGATTTTTCTTCCATTCAACACTTAGAATTTTTTTCTTGTTTTCTTTACTTTCTTCCTTGGATTTTTCTTCAACTTCAACGGGTCATAACTCATCAACCGTAGCTCGGATTTAGGTACCGTTTCTTCCAGTGTTCTCGTTGTTCCGAGCTCTTCAACTTTCCAGTTGACTCCTCCTTCGAGATCTGGCTATAGAAATACCAAAATGCCCTTGAACTTGCCTTCTTAGCTTTTCTTTCATTGTCTTGCTTTCTCTTTTGCGCTGCTTGCATAATTAACCTGTAAAACCAATAAGAGAAGCACGAAACACGAAATACTTGCCAACGAAGATTAGTAGCATAAATGTGCATCAAATCCATATAGGTTACATCACTCGGGTTCACAAATGCACTGAAATTAGGGGAATAAATATACAATATTTATGTCCAATCACGTAGTAAGTTGGAAAAACCCTTCGAATTAAAGTTAGAAACGAACCATTATACTTGATATATAATAATGTGAAAATAAGGATAAATGTTGTGAATGTGGGTTATGAGATAAACCTAAATTGATATAATAAAAGTGGTATATTTATATGATTGTGTATGCATAAATTATATACTTGTGAAAATCATGCCCGCGCTACTTGCTATCCCTGAGGTTACCGCGCTGGGACGGTCATATCTCGAATGGGCCTTCATGGGGGATATTGACTCGTACCCTAGAAGATAGAAATCCTAGGTACAGGCTATCGAATCGGTAGTCACGGTCCTAAGAGACGTGAGGGTATGTACTGACCTCTTGGACTTGGAAACTATGCTTCGCCTCAATATTGTTTGTGTATGTATTTATACAGCTCGAGAGTGATTCCGAACTTGTATTATCTTTAGTACGATTGATACGGGGATTGGATAGAAGAGTATGCCCGCACCATAATTTTTATGTGGGGTGCTGTTAGAATATATATATTATACGAGTATTTAATATATATATATATATATATATATATATATATATATATATATATATATATATATATATATATATATATGAACTTCTGAAATTTGGGAAACTGCCTACTGTTTTATGGTATGTAAGACATGTGAAATGACTCAAATTGGAAATACTTGTTTTGAAAAGTATAATATGATATTGAAAAACTTTATGAATCAATAAAGTTAAAATGAGCGTTTTGTATTAAATGAAATTATCCTTTTAAACCATGATGTTGTTAAATCATAAATCTTGAGAGTCACCTAAGATAAGTTAAATCCTTGGGGAAAGATAGTGTGATATATGATGAGATAAACCATTGGGAAGGTTAGTGCGATAGGAGTGCACACTCGAAGAGAGGTGAGAATTCCTCAAGAGAGTGTCGCACTAATATGTTGTTGCATTGGCCTGTATCAATTTAAATACTTGCTAAACGAATTTTTAAATCATATACACTATCGGGCTCTGACCCGTTTCTATTCCTCTTTCTCTCTTGTATATATATGTATATATTACAGGTGCCCAGCCACAGGGGCGTCTTGCTTAGGATCCCTTGGAAGGAACGTGCTGGAGCTTAGGTGGGAGTTGCAGGACACTTGATTAGACGATTTCATTTACTTGATTCCACTTCTATCATTCTCAGTTATTGGGGCATGTGTCGCCCTTTCCACTATTTAGCTATTTTATTGGGACAATTGTATTTCAATTATTTCTAGTACTGTTACTTTGGGATTTATTCAGCATGCATGTTTTACTTTAAGTCTTAAATGCTGGGATTTAGTTGTTGAATGTTTAAATTAATTGGATTTTTTTTTTGTTCCAGGATTTTTGTGGTGTGATTCTTTAAATATTAAATAGTCTTAGATAATTAAATCTTTATTTTCAAAATAAAATTTGGAAAGAAATATTTAAAATTGGTTTTGACACTTAGCTTAATTAAATAGGGTGTTAAATTTGGAAAAGTTATTTTTACCACAGTGATGCTAAGAATGAACCAACTGTTCACCTTGATTTTAATTTAATAAAGGAGTGATCGCCCGGTATTTAATTAGGCGGGGTGTCACAGTATTGTTACGCTTTATTCACCTCTAGTATTTATTGAGCATCTTTCCTATCGTATTGTGTACTTCCCCATATTTTCTTTTAGTGGCAGGTTAGCGCGGATTTGGGCGCTATGGAAAAATCAGAGATTGATTTTTAGCTTCGATATATATTGGCAAGAATATTCAAGAGTACAAAATGAGAAGATTTGTATTTATTTTGTCGTATACAACATTGGCCATTTATTTTAGTTCGAGATAGATAGTTCTATTATTTCGAGAGACATTTGTTGCATTTATTTGGAGAATTGAGATTAGTGGATTATTTTATATTTTGGGATTTATTTAGATGTTATATACCTTGTTGATGGTGGATTTGGTTAGTTTTATCGAGTACCGCCCCGCTGTCCCGGGCAGGGTGTTACAAATGGTATCAGAGCTTAGGAATACGGCAACCCTCAAGGCTTGGGCTTTGGGTTCATTGCATGATTAACAATTTTTGGAGATAGAGTATTTTCGGTGATATTCGTTTTAAGTTCCGAGATTAGATGTGAGGAATTTATTTTTGGGAGACTAGTTTATTTTTGGAGATTGGGTAGTGGCCTAATTTTGAAAGTTAGGTTTTCGGGGAATTTCGAGGGCGTAAATCTATTTTTAGAGGGAACGCATAACAACCCACGTAATTTTGGGGTATTTTAAATTAATTTTCAAAAATATAGAGGAAAATATAGTTTTTGATTTAATTATTTTTCTTGGTAAAAAATGTTGAGAATTATTTTTAAAGACGATATTTTCAATGGGTTTCAAAATCGGAGTTAAAACGCATTTTTATAGAATTTTAAAAAGACTATACCTTGGTTTTATTTTAAGTCGGCGGAATCAAAATCCCTATGGGATCGATCGATCGACTCTAGGGAATCGATCGATACCTCAGCAAATTTCGTGCGCAACAAGTATTTTTGAAGAGTTTGTTTTGGTTGAAATTCTATTCTTTTTCCTTATAAAAAAGGGTCGTGGGAGACCTTTTCTAAACCATCTTTTTCCACACAAATGTGCAGTATCCTTTCCATATATTACTCTATTTTTATATACATATAGCCCCTTTATGTTATCATATTCAACCTTAGTTTTGGAGGTGTTCTTGGGGTTGTTCTGATGTTGGAGCTTGGAGATGATGTGTGGATCCTTGTGTGATGATTTTTGATTTTTTTATCTGAGTTCTGGGCAGATTCATATTAGTTTCTTATGATGCTTTAAGGTATGGGGTTTTACACAATATGCTCTTTAAATCTCTCGAGAGTTATTCCCTTCAATTTCATGTGATTATTGAACTTAACATTTGAATTGCTTAATTTATTTTTTGAATCTGATTTTGATTCATGTGGTATTATATTTGTGTTGAGCATGTTGTCATGAGATTTTAATATGGCACGAAAATTGGGCACCCGCCAAGATTCCAATTTTTGGATACTTGATAAAGTATGGGCACGGTATGGTGAAGCCTAGTGACCTGGTTAATGTATTGTTGAGAAATTATATTGTTAAAATGCTTGTGAGATTTGCATTTGTTTTGAATATTCAGACTCGTATTGTTACGCTTTATTCACCACTAATATTTGTTGAGCATCTTTCCTATCATATTGTGTACTTCCCCATATTTTCTTTTAGTGCAAGGTTAGCGCGGATTTGGGCATTAAGGAAAAATTGGAGATTGATTTTTATCTTGGATATATATTGTCAAGAATATTCATGAGTACAAAATGAGAAGATTTGTATTTATTTTGTTGTATAGAGCATTGGCAATTTATTTTAGTTCAAGCTAGATAGTTGTATTATTTCAAGAGACATTTGTTGTATTTAATTGGATATTTTAGATTAGTGTATTCTTTTATATTTTGGGATTTATTTAGATTCTCTATACCTTGTTGATTGTTGATTTGGTTAGTTTTATCGAGTACCGCCCCGCTCTCCCGGGCAAGTTGTTACAAATGGAATCAGAGCTTAGTTATACGGCAAACCTTGGGGCTTGGGTTTTAGGTTCATTGCATGATTAACAATTTTTGGAGATAGATTATTTTCGGTGATATTCGTGTTAGGTTCAGAGATTAGATGTGAGGAATTTATTTTTGGGAGGAGAGATTATTTTTCGAGAGTTTAATATATTGAACTCATATTTGAATTACTAAATTCATTGGAATCTGAAAATTATTGTTGTAATCTGATTTTGATTCATGTGGTTTTATATTTGTGTTAAGCAAGTTTCCAGGAGATTTTAATATGGCATGGAGGTTGGGTAGCCGCAAAGATTCAAATTTTCACTACTTGATAAATTATGGATTCGGTATGGCGAGGCCTGGGGACCCGGTTAATGTTTAATTGAGAAATTATATTGACAAAATGCTTGTGAGATTGAAATTTGATTTAAATATTCGTACTCGTATTGTTTCTCTTTATTCACCTCTAATATTTGTTGAGCATCTTTCCTATCATATTGTGTACTACCCCATATTTTCTTTTAGTGGCAGGTTAGCGCGGATTTGGCGCTAAGGACAAATTGGAGATTGATTTTTAGCTAGGCTATATATTGGCAAGAATATTCGAGAGTATAAAATGAGAATATTTGTATTTATTTTGTTGTATAGGGCATTAGAGAATTATTTTAGTTTGAGATACATAGTTATATTATTTCGAGAGACATTTGTTGCATTTAATTGGAGATTTGAGATTAGTGGATTCTGTTATATTTTGGGATTTATTTAGATGCTCTATACCTTATTAATGGTGGATTTGGTTAGTTTTATCGAGTATCGCCCCGCTCTCCCGGGTAGGTTGTTACAAATGGTATCAGATCTTAGGTATATGGCAACCCGCGGGGCTTGGGTTTTCGGTTCATTGCATGATTAACAATTTTTAGAGATAGAGTATTTTCGGTGATATTCGTGTTAGGTTCCGAGATTAGATGTGAGGAATCTTTTTTTGGGAGGCGACATTATTTTTGGAGATTCTGTAGTGGCCTAATTTTTTAGAGTTAGGCTTTCGGTGAATATCGAGGGAGAAATTCCATTGTTAGTGGGGAAGTGTAACAACCCGCGTAATTTTGGGGTATTTTAAATTAATTTTCAAAAATATAGAGGAAAATAATGTTTTTGATTTAACTATTTTTCTTGGTAAAAAATGTTGAGAGTTATTTTTGAAGAATAAATTTTCAATCGGTTCCAAAATCGGAGTTAAAACGCATTTTTAAAGAATTTTAAAAAGATTATCCATTGGTTTTATTTTAAGTCAGCAGAATCAAAATTCTGGAGGGATCGATCGATCAACTCCACGATCGATCGACCCCAGAAAATTTCCTACGCAACAAGTATTTTTTAAGAGTTTGTTTTGGTTGAAATTCTATTCTTTTTCCTTATAAAAAGTGGTCGTGGGAGACCTTTTCCAAACCATCTTTTGCCACCCAAATATGCAGTAGCCTTTTCATATATTCCTTTCTTTTTATGTACACATAGCCCCTTTATATTATCATATTCAACCTTAGTTTTGGAGGTGTACTTGGTGTTGTTTTGATGTTGGAGCTTGGAGATGATTTGTGCATCCTTGTGAGATGATTTTTTATGGTTTAATCTGAGTTCTAGGAAGATTCATATTAGTTTCTTATGATGGTGTAACGTATGGGGTTTTACACAATATTCTCTTTAAATCTCTCGAGAGTTATTCCCTTTGATTTCATGTTATTATTGAACTCATATTTGAATTGCTAAATGCATTGTTGGATTCTGATTTTGATTCATATGGTATTATATTTTTTTTGAGCATGTTGTCATGAGAGTTTAATATGGCACGGAGGTTGGGCAACCGCCAAGATTACAATATTCAGCTACTTGCTAAAGTATAAGCGCAGTATGGTGAGGCCTGGTGACCCGATTAATGTGTTCTTGAGAAATTATATTGATAAAATGCTGGTGAGATTGGAATTTGATTTGAATATTCTTACTCGTATTGTGTCGCTTTATTCACCGCTAATATTTGTTGGGCATCTTTCCTATCGTATTGTGTACTTTCCCATATTTTATTTTAGTGGAAGGTTAGCGCGGATTCGGGTGCTATGGACAAATTGGAGATTGTTTTTTATCTTGGATATATATTGGGAAGAATATTCGAGAGTACAAAATGATAAGATTTGTATTTATTTTGTTGTATAGAGCATTGGCGATTTATTTTAGTTCGAGATAGATTGTTGTATTATTTCGAGAGACATTTGTTGTATTTAATTCGAGAATTGGGATTGGTGGATTCTTTTTTATTATGGGATTTAGTCAGATGCTCTATACCTCGTTAATGGTGGATTTGGATTGTTTTATTGAGTACCGCCCTGCTCTCCCAGGCGGGGTGTTACAATTACTTGTGGAGCAAGTGTAGCTCAAAGTTGAAGCCCAGCTAGGAAGGACCATTCTTGGATAGAGGAGTGTTCCAGTCAGGTCATTGCTTGATTTCAGAATCGGAGAGTGATTGTATCCATTCGTTCAATAATAAGTGGCTCAATAAGTACTACGCATGAGGTGTCTTGGTGTTTATCTCTTTTATCATTTATGAAAATTAAAGTTCCTTGTTGGAAAAGAAACCATTTTTGTATAAGCAATATCTAAGAATGTCAAGTTTGATATAATGACTACAATGGCTTGTGACAACCCGCCATCCAAAATAGGGGGTGTCCAGCCCGATACTCCAAAATAACGGAATCATGGATGGAATCATTCTCAGCATCACAATAAAATAAGAAGTATAAGGGATAACCACTCCTTATTTCAGAAAAACGGGTTGTCAAAAATTTTAATTTTTAAAGTTTATCAAAGAAAACAAATTAACAATCCAATAAAAAGAAAGTGGAAATCCAGATGAAATTATATTACATACCCACAAATGTACAATAGAGGATCGAATATGCTGTGGGTCACAGACTCATACAATAAAATTAAACAAGTTCATTAAATTACATAATACATTACATTAATCAATTACAAAAGCTTGGGCCTCTCACCCGAGTAAAAACAACCTGATCCTGACTAGAGTGCAAGAATGACGACATCTATTTCAAAATGTCCCGTAATACCCGCAAAGCATCACGGCTCACCAAAGACACTAGGATATGAAGTCAGATCAGGCATCCTTGCGGTGGAGTACCTGAGCGGATATAAGATGCAAGCACAACAAGAAATATGAATGGGTCACGGCCCGGTTCTATATGATTTCCAGATGAATAAAAACTATGACAGTTATGAATGGTAAAACATAGTGAAAGAGAAAAATAAGAATCTACCTACACAATTTAAAACATAAGCTAAGCAGGAAAATAAAATGAGTAACATTAATCTAAAACTTTCGTCATATGCACCAATTATCTCATATATCTTTTCCTTAACAGGAAATATATATTATCACAATCTTATGCTATATATGGCATTTTTATCTCAATGTTACCATTTGTAAAATTCCTTTTCTTATCAGGAAAATAGTCATTTTCAAATGCTCTTTGTGGCATTTCAGTGTGCTCTTTGTGGCACTTCACTATGCTCTTTATGGCATATATAATCCATCAAGTCCCACTTGATTACGAATAGTTATATTTATATATATATAACGATTCTAAGACTGTACGCGCCCCTAAATGACCATCATCTTCTAGGGCCTATCATCAAGACAACCTGGGCACCTATAACGTAAAACATCGGGAAGCGGCCATGTGCCTGCGGGGTAGTCATAACCACACCCGGAATTACCTACCCATCGCAAAAAATATATAACACAAACGCTCACATGGCCTAGGACAGTATCCACCCTGCATTCATTAGCTAGGGGGCTTCACCTCACGCGCGAACTTCCCTTATGATGTCATTTAGAGAGGGGGTGTTTAAACCATTTTATTCACCATTTTCAAAAATCAAGTAAATTATCATTTACCATATCCATGATTAAGTAAATTATCATTTACCATCATCATTACCATTTCCATTTCATTTTCATTCACCATTATTCATATGTAGGATTCATTTTTATCCGAAACCATTATCATTTACATTTTGTAAATAATATAACTTATTATCCGGAGCCATACGATAAATTATATCGTTGCTACAACCTCAAAGGAGTAAGTAAACTCTTAATTACCTCCAAACATTTTAGGGTGTTATTTTAAAACCCCAATACTATCATACCTCAAAGGAATGAATAAACTTTCAATTCATTCTCCCAACACACTCTCATGGTGTTATTATAAACCATCAAGATTAACATAGCTCAATGGAGCCTCTAAATTCTCCCGAACATACCACTACGACTCCTAGTTTAATAATAATCAACTAGTAGAAATAATACCCTAACATCAATTGGCATATGCCCGAAAAAGTCCCCACATAACCCATTCCTAATGTAAGGTAATTAACTAACTCAATTAAAACTCTAGGAAACTTAGTTTACTTCATTCAAGAAGGTTCCTAGGCCCTAGACTAAAAGAAAATGAATAGGAACTAAACTAAGAAAATCACTCAAAAGTGTAGGGTTTCCGAATCGATTCGGCCTGGGCAATCGATTTGGTCAGAAAGCAAATCGATTCGGACCATTCGAATCGATTCGGTCAGGAAAACCTGACTTCAGCATAACTGCCGAATCGATTCAGCTAGGCCAAATCGATTCGGTCCACTCAGACCTGTACACCGCCCCTCTAGAGAATCGATTCGGCCAGGCCGAATCGATTCGCCCCTATGAATTTTCCAAGTTTTGTTTTAAGGGTTATGAACCCTAATTTTCCCAAACCTCAAATCTCTTCCATTTTAAACACAACCAACAACATTTATCTACCCAAAGATTATCCTACATGGTTTATAACCATTAAAATCCACAATATCATCATCAAAACCAAAATCTAGGTTTAAATACCATAATTTCCATTTTTGATACCCAAATGCAAATACATAAATATCACACAAATTATTCATCTAAAATCACATATTAGCAAGTAGAAAACTTTCCTTAGGGTTGTAATCTCAGATTTCTTTGTGGTAGAAGCAATCCCAATCTTCAATCTCCAAATCTCTCTCATTTCTCCATTTTTCTCTTCCTCTCTCTTTCTCTCCTTTTCTTTCTATGTTATAAGACATGAAATGAGGAAATGAAATAAGGGGCAAGACTTAAAATCGTGGCTTAAGTCTAAAGTCTCCAACTTAAGTGGTTAATACCACATTAAAATGACTCCCAAATACGCATTTAAGTTAAAACCAGGTAAAAGTGCCCGAAACCCAAAAATACAATATGGCACTTATTTTGACTGTCTCGCACCTTCCGGGACTAACTATACCCTCTAAACTGGCATCCAAAAATTTTATAATTTATTTTGAGTTCCGGTTTCACTTAAACCATAATGTCATTTAAAATACAAGACACTATAAAACATGTAACCTGATGATATTTACTTTCATATACAGTAAATATGCATCAATCAAGTAAATATTAACTTCTAACTCATTAAATTAATATTTACTCCAGTCCCAACATTTTATATAATTACCTTATGCGGTAAATAAATATAAAATTAGCCTCCTAAAAGTGAGGTTTGTTACATACTCCCCCCTTATGAGGGAATTTTTCCCTCAAAATTTGGGCATACCCTATACGCATAAAGGGTATCCTCTCTTAAACTATCATTCTATCTCTCTTCACAACCCCTCAATATTGTGGCGTCCCAAATGGACTCGGACTAAGGTCGTCACTATCGATCTCAGTCTATAATCTTTGTGCCTTGGCATAGCACAAAGCGTCCCTCACCAACTATCAATTCTAACTTCCTACGGTGGAAGATGATAACCACGCAACTCTGCATAAATAGTCTTACATCTTGAATTGCGTTACATCACACCTCAGGGGTACTCACACCAATGCTAAATGGCTTAACCCCAACACTACTCAACTTCTCCTCGCATAGGCGTAGCCTTTCAAGGCATATGGATCAAAAGCTCAATCCTTAAGGAATTGTTCCAGGACCGTCACAAGTCCAAGGAACTAATTTTTTCGTTAGCCTCATCCAACGAGTACGCAAATTTCTCCTCCGGCCACATGAGGCCACTCACGGTGCCATAGCTTAGGAAATGATTCATGAGGCCACTCAAAAAGACTAATTATTGTACGAAAAATTTTCATTCCATACAAGCTACTGGCCCCGTCCATCTATTTAACCTAAGGCGCACCTTTAAGGTATGCCTTTCGTCCTTACGTTAACCTCCTCCATTCATCCATCCACTTTAGGGTGGAAAAATATACTCCATTTCCATACGGTTCCCATTCCTTCGTGGAAACTTACCTAACCTTCGACACAATATCTAGTTTCGGCCCACCACCCTTGTTAGGCACTTCACACGGCTTTACCACCACTCCATAAAAGAAGTGGGGCATACTCCTCTACATATTGTCCGCCCTCAATGTTCGAAAAAGAAACGGTTTGGTCAAACAATCAACAATTTTCTCAAATAGGATTATGACCAGAACAGTGTTGACAATTTATTGAAAATGGCCCCAGATACTCCCTTCCTCGTTCCACCACTAGTCTCTTCACACTAGTATGTGGAATGGTCAATACCAGACATAACTGCTCTTGCTACAAAGTTTTCCTAGTGATGCTCATTTCATTTGGCTTTCCATGCCATCACAAATATCTCCTACGAGTTTCTTACTCGACTCATCTACTACCCCAATCGCATTTCCTTAGCGAATGAGAATATTCAATTGATGTTTTTTTTAAGAACTCCCAACACCAACTCTATTCCTCCCACAACATACTGCAACAACTTGTTGCTCGCGAGAAAGACCAACTTTCCTGCCCAGGAAATAGTGCCTCCACTTCTTTAAGGCGATTGCTACCTCCATGAATTCTAAATCACGCATGGGATAATACTCCCCATAAGTTTTAGTTTGTGAGAAGTATAACCAACGGGTCCATTCTCCAGTATTATTGCTTCTCGTTCCTGGCAGAGACTTATTCCTTAAATCCACCCCCGAACTTAACCACATGCACTCAGGAGTAGGAGTCAATTCATCCATTTAACTCCCCAAAAGTTAGGTCACCAATGTAACACTTTAACTAGGATAGGTCTCATCTCCATTGGACTAATCTTCGAAATCTCTCGAGATTCCATACTCCTCGTTCTTAGGGACCTGCTCCCCCTAAGGGTCAACCCACAACATATTTGTGAACTCCCTATAGCCTTCCTAAATCAACATCACATGACCTAATGGCCTTACGTCCTAATAAATCTAAGGTCGATATATATATCCTACCTAAGTCGTATACATATAATACTAAGTATATCCCTAGTGTCCAAGACCAATCTCAACTTCCGACATTCGCTCGGTTTCATGCGTGGCACGTCTCGCCGAAGCGAAATACAAATAAGGAACCCTCCTGTTACACTACTACCTCGCATCGTCGGTCATCAAGATATGATGGTCTAAGACACATGATCGGGACCACTAAAATTCTAACTCACAGTCCTATTAATAAAAAATTTCTTCTACGTATTACCATCTCATCATTAAAGATTCAATTAATCAGACATTCACTTTCTGTGAAGTCTTACAAATTTTATCCCATAACATATATACATCTTTTCAAATAGCCTTCTTATCAAGTCATAACCACAAGTCTTAATTCGACTTCATATCTCAGTCTCCCTCACATCGATCAAAGGAGAGAACTATATACAGTTCTTCTATCTCGCATTTTAATTGCCCTTAATCAGTCTTCTACGTGATTCTCGGCTAAACCTTTAGACCCAAATTTCAACCAACAAAATAAAATAAAATAAAATAAAATGGAATGAACTAAAAGAAGAAAGAATAGCATATCTCCACTTCCAACGTCGTTGAGGTTCACGCGTGGAGCGTCCTGCAAAATCGAAATCCAAACAAGGAACCCCTCCTATGCATTACTACTCAACCTTGTTGGTCGTGGAGATAAGGCATACCAATCACATACAATGCAATCAAGAAATCAAACACACCCTCAAGATAACTCACCAAATAATAAAAACCTCCTACTTACCTTTACCACCCCTATAAAGTCTCAACCTGTATCCAGGAGAGATGTTATAGGACAACTAGTTCCATCCTGAAACTAGAAATATGATAGCCTCGCAATTTAATTGCTTGCTATCACCCCAATCAAACCAAAATATCTTTACTTGTATAGTACACATCATACAAGTAGTACATAACGTACATAGTACTTAAAAGAAAATATATCATCACTCACTTTCTAACGAGTGAAGGAAAATATAAAACTTCCCTACCACGGAAGTCATATAATTACTCTATCTATAATAGCGTCAATATTACCACAAGCTCGAGATACACACCCGAATCTATAGTAGATATAACACTACTAAATCTTATCCTAAGGAATACACCACCCACTAATAAGGTGGAATTCCCGCCAATATTTTATGCCAATCACTCCGGGTCCATACCAATGGTTCTTAGAATCCATATTCGAGTCTTATACGAACCAACATTACTTCCATCAACTCCCCAGCTAGGCACTTTATTCTTTCCCTTATTCTCCAAATCAACATAATGAAGATGCGTGGTTCTTCCACGTCATACCCATTGTTCCGCCCCTAGCTGCCAAACAATTGCCCACGTAGTCCCTCTTACTTTCTCAGTAAAATAGAACACGCTCTCGGCCTCCTCTTCCACAGTTCAATGAAACCTCCCCAGGCGGATGTCCACCAATGGGGTTTCATGATCACTGCTCCATCAGAAGTGTTAATGACACTTATTCTGGAGACTATCATTCCATTGGAGGGATTTTCCTTATGACTACCTTTCTTTAGTGTACGATCTCCCTAATCGCACCACTCTTTATTCACATGTCGGCCTCTGACCGAGCCTCGCGTGAACATTTGAGGATCTACCTTCTCCTCCCTCCAGTTATCCTAGAGAAACTCGCTATAGAAAGTATCTATCGGGTTTCTCCATGGGCAAAACTTTCGGCACTCACGAATATGGTGACCACGTTCTCACCATCTCAACACTACTCCTACGGGTGAAGGATTTTCCTCAATCCTACTTCTGGGCACTTCTCCACTTCAATTTAACATCGCTTGCAGTCCTAAGATTAGTGCCACCCTCTAATTCTAGTGGTACTTGGAAAACTATATCCACTGTAAGTAGTAGTCGTAGTAGCAAGACAAGAAAGTGCCACAAAAAGGGAGCAACCTCCAAAGCGGTCCTCATCCCCGACCACAATTTACAGTTCTTAGAAATCCTTCTCATGACGCCCTTCTTCAATTGACCTACCACTCTCACACGAACACGCAACAGATTATATAAGTTCTACCTCATGACAGAAGAACGAGATCTCATAAGAGAAATCAATGATCTTAATCCTAAGGCTCAATGTCTAATCAAAAGCAACGCTGAAAACGTAACGCAATCACACAGATTCCTTAGGACTCTAGAACCTGATGCTCTGATACCATCTGTGACAACCTGCCATCCGAAATAGGGGGTGTCCATCCCGATACTCCAAAATAACAGAATCATGGATGGAATCATTCTCAGCATCACAACAAAATAAGAAGTATACCGGATAACCACTCCTTATTTCAGAAAAATGGGTTGTCAAAAATTTTAATTTTTAAAGTTCATAAAAGAAAACAACTGAACAACCCAATAAAAAGAAAGTGGAAATCCAAATGAAATTATATTACATACCCACAAATGTACAATAGAGTACCGAATATGCTATCGGTCACAGACTCATACAATAAAATTAAACAAGTTCATTAAATTACATAATACATTACATTAATCAATTACAAAAGCTTGGGCCTCTCGCCCGAGTAAAAAGAACCCGATCCTGACTAGAGTGCAAGAATGACGGCGTCTATTTCAAAATTTCCCGTAATACCCGCAAAGCATCACGGCTCGCCAAAGACACCGGGATAGGAAGTCAGATCAGGCATCCTTGCGGCGGAGTACCTGAGCGGATATAAGATGCAAGCACAACAAGAAATATGAACGGGTCACGGTCCGGTTCTATATGATTACCAGATAAATAAAAAGTATGACAGTTATGAATGGTAAAACATAATGAAAGAGAAAAATAAGAATCTACCTACACAATTTAAAATATAAGCAAAGCAGGAAAATAAAATGACTAACATTAATCTAAAACTTTTCATATGCACCAATTATCTCATATATCTTTCCCTTAATAGGAAATATATATTATCACAATCTTATGCTCTATATGGCATTTTTATCTCAATTTTACCTTTTGTAAAAATCTTTTCCTTATCAGGAAAATAGTCATTTTCAAATGCTCTTTGTGGCTTTTCAATGTGCTCTTTGTGGCACTTCACTATGCTCTTTATGGCATATATAATCCATCAAGTCCCACTTGATTACAAATAGTTATATTTATATACATATAACGATTCTAAGACTGTGCGCGCCCCTAAATTACCATCATCTTCCAGGGCCTATCATCAAGACAACCTGGGCACCTATAACGCAAAACGTCGGGAAGCGTCCATGTGCCTACTGTGTAGTCATAACCACGCCCAGAATTACGTACCCATCGCAGAAAATATATAACACAAACACTCACATGGCCTAGGACTATATCCACCCTGCATTCATTATCCAGGGGGATTCACCTCACGCGCGAACTTCCCTTATGATGTCATTTAGAGAGGGTGTGTTTAAACCATTTTATTCACCATTTTCAAAAATCAAGTAAATTATCATTTACCATATCCATGATTAAGTAAATTATCATTTACCATCATCATTACCATTTCCATTTCATTTTCATTCAGCATTATTCATATGTAGGATTCATTTTTATCTAAAACCATTATCATTTACATTTTGTAAATAATATAACTTATTATCCGGAGCCATACGATAAATTATATCGTTGCTACAACCTCTAAGGAGTAAGTAAACTCTTAATTACCTCCAAACATTTTAGGGTGTTATTTTAAAACCCCAATACTATCATACCTCAAAGGACTGAATAAACTTTCAATTCATTCTCCCAACACACTCTCATGGTTTTATTATAAACCATCAAGATTAACATAGCTCAATGGAGCCTCTAAATTCTCCCGAACATACCACTACGACTCCTAGTTTAATAATAATCAACTAGAAGAAATAATGCCCTAACATCAATTGGCATATCCCCGGAAAAGTCCCCACATAACCCATTCCTAATGTAGGGAAATTAACTAACTCAATTAAAACTCTAGGACACATTGTTTACTTCATTCAAGAAGGTTCCTAGGCCCTAGACTTAAAGAAAATAAATAGGAACTAAACTAAGAAAATCACTCAAAAGTGTAGGGTTTTCGAATCGATTCGGCCTGGCCGAATCGATTTGATCAGAAAGCGAATCGATTCGGACTATCCGAATCGATTCGGTCAGGAAAACCTGACTTCTGCATAACTGCCGAATCGATTTGGGCAGGCCAAATCGATTTGGTCCACTCAGACCTGGACACCGCCCCTCTAGCGAATCGATTCGCCCCTACGAATTTTCCAAGTTTTGTTTTAAGGGTTATGAACCCTAATTTTCCCAAACCTCAAATCTCTTCCATTTTAAACACAACCAACAACATTTATCTACCCAAAGATTATCCTACATGGTTTATAACCATTAAAATCCACAATATCATCATCAAAACCAAAATCTAGGTTTAAATACCATAATTTCCATTTTTATACCCAAATGCAAATACATAAATATCACACAAATTATTCATCTGAAATCACATATTAGCAAGTAGAAAACTTGCCTTAGGGTTGTAATCTCAGATTTCTTTGTGGTAGAAGCAATCCCAATCTTCAATCTCCAAATCTCTCTCATTTCTCCATTTTTCTCTTCCTCTCTCTTTCTCTCCTTTTCTCTCTATGTTATAAGACATGAAATGAGGATATGAAATAAGGGGCAAGACTTAAAATCGTGGCTTAAGTCTAAAGTCTCCAACTTAAGTGGTTAATACCACATTAAAATGACTCCCAAATACGCATTTAAGTTAAAACCAGGTAAAAGTGTACGAATCCCAAAAATACAATATGGCACTTGTTTTGACTGTCTCGCACCTTCCGGGACTAACTACACCCTCTAAACTAGCATCCGTAAATTTTTATAATTTATTTCGAGTTCCGGTTTCACTTAAACCATAATGTCATTTAAAATACATGACACTATAGAACATGCAACCTGATGATATTTACTTTCATATGCAATAAATATGCATAAATCTAGTAAATATTAACTTCTAACTCATTAAATTAATATGTACTCCAGTCCCAACATTTTATATAATTACCTTATGCGGTAAATAAATATAAAATTATCCTCCTAAAAGCGTGGGTTGTTACATGGCTCATGTTCGGTTATAACACATTTTCTTCAAAGTTTAATAATATTTATTATATTAATTACGTTTCCTACACTATATAACCATCTAGGTTTTTTTATCTTCTCGCAAATTTGAGTGAGGGGATATATTTCAAATTTATGATTATACCACCTTAGTCAAAAAAATATAATGAGCAGACTAGTCCTGGGATTCCAATAGTATTAGGAAAAGATATTCTTTAAAAAGAAAGATGCATTAATATCGGTATTTGATGAGATCTTCTTTCAATCTATTCTCTACTTCAAAAAAAATGACAAAATACGACGTGGAAGGCAGCCCTAAATTTCCAAAGAATAAGGAAACAAATTTCCTTATTCATCAAGTTTATCCTTACTAGAAATATTTGAAGGGGATATACTTTCACATGTATAATTGAATGGATCAAAAGAAAAATATACCGTGCATAGAAATGAGTTTCGAAAGCATAAGGGAACATATTCCATATTATCATAACTTACTCGCAAAATATTTTGAAGAATATAGAGTTTTTCAAGAAGATAATCCCAAAGTATAAGGGAAAGACAATATCTCGCATCCAGATTTATTTGCTCCAAGGCAATGAAAAATGTGCAAAGTAAATGCAAAAGATAAACTATAGTAGTTGACGTTTAGTTTCACAAATTAGCATGCTCGAGGAGTAAGCAATAATATTACAAATGTTGAATAACAACTACATAAGAGAAACAAAATTAGATAAGTATAATCTCTTGTAATAAGGAAATGGAGGTCCTCTTTCCTAAAAAAAAACTACCATGAAGAAATGATCTATCATTTCACATCATCCTCAATTTGGAGATGTAAGCAGCATCTTCCTCTTCACTGCTCAACTCAATTTCAAGAGACTTGATCTTCTCCTTCAAGGAATCTGTTCATTGATGAAGTTGCTAGGCTTTAGCATTTTCAGAAGATTAACCCTTTATTAACTTCTTCATACTTTGATGAATAAGGTTGCGAACAACAACATCCAACAAATCTAATTTGAAGTGCTAACAGTCCTCCAAGTCTTTAATGACAGCAAAAAGGTATGAGCATCTGCAGTTGTTAGCCCGCTCGAAGGAGGTGGTGTGGACTGGGAGAATATGATGGAAAGTGACTTTAAGCTAGTAACAAAGACCCCATCAATATTATGAAAAAATCGACTAGTGAAAGTACACTCTTAAGTAGTCACCACTATATCCAAACTCCTTTTTCAGTTAATGCAATCAAGACTAGTTAATATGTATTCCTTATAATAATAACAAGTCGATTGAAATAGCTGCCCGTCTTAACACTGAGGATTAAATAATAAAATAAATTATTATAGGTCATGTAAATTTTTGAATAATAAATTAAAATTAGGGTTCCACCTACCAATTTTAGAATAATTCGTCAGCAACTGAATTAAAATTTGAATAGTATTCCTCTTTATAAAACCTACCTTTAGAAAAATTAGGCATACTAATTCCTTTTAATTTTATAATTTTGACAAAACTATGTCAAATAAAATTCTATAGATGACACTTTGGGCCCAAAGAATAATAGCATTCCTTTTTGGAGTACCTAACATTATTTTATATGTTAGTGTATTCCACTAACTAATTTTAGATTATTCCATATCATATAAACTCCTCCTTTGGGGGGTTGCCTTTGTGAATAATGAATTCAAAATTACCCACAAGGAAACTTGTACTGACCACTGGAATAATTAGCATTCCACTTTGGAGGACGTATTATTTAAAGTCTACAAATCGTCGATGGAGACTGTGTGATTTTCTCTTGGAAAATTCCCTATCCCAGTTAGTAATTTTAAAAAATTTGTGAGGGTTGTAAAAATATATCTATCCAATTTTAATTAATTTGAAAAGGGTAGGACGTTTGATATATTTCCAAAAAATTGGGATACCCCTATTTTAATATATCAAGTAAATCTGTAATAAATTGAAATATTAGAAAACCCTTGACCTTTATTTAAAAAAAGGACACTCAATTTTTATTTTCTAACTACACATTAATGTCCAAGATTCAAAATAATCATAAATTATAAATACTATCATCCACATGATCTATGTCCGATCAAATATCCATGTTGTCCACAATTTGAAGGGAACCATTAACACATATTAACAATCCAAGGATTTAAACATGAATAATAAAGACGTAAATCAACATAAATAAAGAAGTCAAGATAAATCAGGATTTTTAAATATTATTGTCAAGATAGGAGTCCTCTTCATGACAACGCCCTACAATCCTCATTGAATCCAACCAATTAAAGTTGCAACCATACCCCATTTTACACTGGCAAAAAAAAAATTTGTGCCAAAATTAACCTCTAACCTCAGATCTCATTTTTCAATCCTCCATAGAATATCATTAAAAAAATTAGATAGGTATTATGCGTCTATGAAGTATGTCACATTCTAAATGAATACTACATCAATATTATAATAAAACAATATAGTTCATATGCCTCCTAGTTGGAGTCCCAATGCTACATAAATATTACATTCATCCAGTATAACAAAAAAAACATGAATAAACCATTATAGGATCCAATAACATAAAACATAAATCAAAATACTTGACCATAATAGCAAGATTAGATCCTTGCGGAAAAGTTAGCACATATCTATATTGTACCTAACATCCATGCACATATATGATTGTTTTATATGGACAACGCAAATTAATTTAACCTATACATGGTATCAACAGGGATCTAATATGAATTGTAGGAGTGTCTGTAATGAGGTTTGTTAATTACGTGTACAAGTCGAACTATAAAATGTAATTCATACATAAAACCCTACAAGACATAATTAAGGTTTACCTTAGAGATCTCTTCTGTTTTATCTCATCTCAGCACAAAAGTATTTGATGACTATTGATTGAAAACTCTGGATCGATAAGGCTCAGAATTTTTATTGTATTCCCGATATGAACTTTCATGAACATAGTTTGGGATCCTCTTGCGTGATCATCTTCTGCCCTATTTTTCTCTATCCTCTTCTTCTCTTTGTCCTCGAATCCAAATTAGAGTTTTTAGAGTCTCAATAGTGACAAATTTTATGAGGAAAAACTTCCCTTAGTTGCATATATATAGGCTATGGTAGGGGAACTAAGGAGAGAAAAGTATGTAGCTCCTAATGGGCATAGAAAACCTAATCCAACTCGAATTTGAAGCCCAACACTTTAATTATAATTAATACCACCTCGTATTATAATTGCAACTCCACTCCTTAACTCAAAATTATATTTTGAGATTCTTATTATTAATTACTTAATTCTCCCCACCTTATAGTTATAGATACCCATTATTAAAATAAATTACTGACAATTTACTTGATTAACTTCTTTAAGTCATTCAATGGTCAAACTTAACTTATTTGTAATGTCGGATTAACATAATCTAGTTGCAGTGTTTGACACATACAAAACTTATAATCACATGTAGGGTGTATCACCGATATCTACACTAGGACATAGATTATATCAATAAAATTCTTTCACTGTACATTAACAACCATTGATAATGTATCAAGATTATTGATCAATTATTGAATCCTACCCAATAGTTCAAAACGATAAACGACTAGTGCATGCTTCCATCAATCATATTAGGATTAATAAACTTATGTAAATCTAATAATCATGAGTTACATATTGACATATAAAATAAATATAAGTAGAATGACCTCAAGGCGGTCCTGTTGAATACACACAAATTGTACTAACACAATAAGTTAAAACTACACTATTTCCCACAATCAAGATAGATCTACTAAAATATTGTGCCATAACCCTATTAATGGTGTGTCCAATTCCATCTAACACAGTGAATGGTAAAACTTTATTCGACAAGAAGTGGTGATCGGATCCTATATATATGTAAGTCGTACTCTACACACCAGGTCACATACTAAGTAGACTAAAAGACACAAACAATATATAAAATAATGAAAACATTATTCCCATACAAGATTCTCATTAAAACATGAAAAATTGATATTAACAAAAGAATAAATCCATAACTAAAACTATTACATGGAGCATGATTTTAGTCTACTTGTCTATCTTGTTTGTCAAAATTTCTTACCGATTAAGTTTGCAAGCTATTTGTAGTGCTAAACTGTCTTGCGAGCAAGTCTCAAGTGATTGCTCACTATTTTACATGTAAACTGTGTGTAATGTGTAGGCTTGAGTGTGAATGACCTCTTAGGTCCCTCGCCTCAATATTCTCTCTTTCCCAAGATCTTTAAGTTGTTAAGCCTTAGCTTACTCAACATGAAATACCTGCCAGCATCCAAACCAAAACTCTTAAGAGGTCCCAACAAGCCATCTTCTTGAGCCTTGCTTTCTCGGACAAGTCTTATTACTAAGTAAACTAGTAAAATATAACAAAGTTGGGTGTTTATGAAAGTTGTACTCGTCCACTTGTTTTTGTGCTTCTTGGACAACTGTTAGAAATTTACTTTCATAGGTAGCCAAGGGCAATTCATGTACTTTCTATTATTTGAGACCTCTATACTTGAGGTTGCTCGCGTAGAATCCCTGCTAGAATTGCTCGCATAATTTTTATAAAGAATAGTGGTTGCTCGTGCACTTGTTCCTCGTTTGAGGAGATTCACTTGTTACCCTTGTGGATTGGGGGTTGCTCTTGAAACCTTCATACATGGGCATAATTCTCATATATGATTAAGAGTACTACCCAACCTACAATGGATATTAACTATTGTATAGGTTGCGTTCATAAAAAAAGATAAAGAAATAATCACATGGTTAAACAAGAATTACGGGCGTCAATAACCCTACATAAAGTATTTTCATTGGGCAAGTACTGGTTCCATCTACAATAGGACCATGTATGGTTCATCTTGCAAGAAAACATCATCTAAGAATGTCTAAAACTGAAGTGATAAACCTGATCCATAATATTTCGAGGCCAATTTCTCTTGGGGTGGTCCAAACCCGAACTTATCAAAAGAGTTAACCAGAGTGTATAAACGACATTGAACACCCTAAATTGTTTAAATTTCCTACATTATTTTTATTTTCATGAGATGGGAGCCCATGTACTATGGTACACAATGATAGGTTTACCAATCAATGAGTTATGGCTAAGAGTCATGCTCTCTTTAAGTTAAACGATTTCCAAATTCAACAATTGTTGCAACATTTGTACAAGTTTAGTTAAAGGACTAACTAGAAGGCCTCCAAATTTATCAAGAGTTTCAATAGATTCCAAAAAAATATGAAGTTACCTTACTAAAGTTTTCATTTCTAAAATTGATACAAAATGGTTTAGAATTCAGGATTCCAAAGAAGTTTGATCCCACCAATTTCATGAATATCTTATATATAATTGAGAAATATCTTATAAATGATTTTTTGATTGAGGAAGAATAAGAAAGAAATAATTTTATTTATAAAAATTACTATAAAGATCAAGATCTAAATATTAACAATGTAAATATTGTAGGTGAAGATTCATTAACTAGTAAAATTATGATTATAAAGGGTTCGACTACTTTAGTTTTTTTAGGTTCCATAAGGGTCAAATAAATAACTTCTCTATTAATATTTTAAATTGTATTATTTTTTATCACAATTTAAAATAAAAAAGATTAAAATATGTGATACTATAACTATGCTTTCAAAGAAAGAGTAAAATGATAAGAAATATTACAAATGTCATAACATTTGGTCTCATTTACCAAACACTTGTACTTTTTTTTGAGAAAAGAGTCAAAAGTTGATAAAAATATGGGAAATTAGGTTTGCAAACCAATGAAGATTGACCAGGATCCTTTCCCACATAAAATCAATATCCACATGGAAGAATCCAGTCTCGTATTTTGTAATAAAACCAAATGCAAGGAAATGTTGAGACAAAATAAAAATCTAAACAAAGGAACCAGGCTGTGTTATGTTTTTGACAAGGATTTTAATGAGCCTCACAACGGTTTGATGTCAAGACGTATTTTCCCACATGATAACTAGGGAAAAAGGAACCAACGTCTCCCTACAACTCCACCATTAAGAATTAATCCCTTAAAATACTTTCAGTTTAATATGAAAATGGAAATGGGGGTACGAATCAGAATTCCCACCAATAAAAGTTTTAGACCATAACTTCATCCATGGGTCCCAGAGGCAAGCCTCAAACTAATAAACTCAAATCTAAAATAAATAACGCCCCTAAGAAGGAAGGTGAAATAAATATCCCTCTACTCAAGGGAGTACCAAATTGGTTTATATGATAAGAAAAAAGAATTATCTAACAAATAAGAGACTTCTAACTAAAAAGTAAAGGGAGGTAAAAAATGGTCAATATTGGTAAGGCATGGTTTGATGAATGGGCAAAGAAAAGAGTTCAAAATCAAAATAACCAAAGCATGCATCTCGATGACTATGCAAAGAAAGATCCATAGAAGGTACAATCCATGACATGATTCCTAACCACCTAATTAAAATATTTTGAAAATAAACTAGATTTGACACCGCATAAAATCCACATACATATTGATCAGTTTTCATACAAAAATTAAGGGAATAAAAAAAATTGGTAACATTCTCTCTATAATAAAATAAATAAAACTGAAGAAGTAATATACATAAAGATAAATAAAACACTAAATAAGATAAAGTCATCTATGATACCATCCAACTAATGATATGATATAAACAAACTCTAGAATATAAAATGTGTCTCACAATATAACAATCATCGATGTCTACAAGTACAATATGTACAGTCTCTCCTCAAGATAAACTGTAAACCCCACGTGCCTATATAAAAATAAAACATGAATATGTGGAATGACATGAGCTACACATATAAAATTCTACATCCTAGTAATGAAAAATATAATGTCATTAGAGATACTCCTCATACGAATCAACCCAAGTCTACAGAAGCATCAATGGCCTAAGATCTATAAAAAAAATAGATTCAATAACAATGTAAACAACAAGTTTACAAAGAATGAGAATTAAACTTCTTATTGTAAAACTCTAGAGAGAACTTGGGAACTTATTTATTGCACTTGTTCATGTCATTCTCCGAGCAATTTAATTAAAAAAACATTGCACCAGTGGATGTTGGCACCATTTCGAGCCGAGCCACATAAATCTGGTTCTTAATATATTTCAGCCATCTCTTTATTGTTTTTTCTAGAATATTATTTCGGTAATTATATATCTTATCTATTATTTTCTTATATTTTGTATACTCGTTCTAAGACAAACTAATATCATAGTTTTAGGTGATAACAAATTGACATCGTCTGTGGAGATACTTTGTCATTGTTTCTTTCCACCATTTTGGATTTTTGAAACTCAAGGATACCCAATTTTAGTAAACTAATGAATCGCACTCCAATTAATTTGGGTTTTGATGTTTTAGAGTTGCATTTAATCAATTTCAGTTTAATTCCCATTAGTTCTTCGAATACACTAGTAAATATATGTATTCTTATTTCTGATTTGTACTTCTTACACTTATATTTGTTTTTTTCACGTTACTCTATTTTTGTTGTAACGCCCTGACCTGGATTTATGGGCTACCAATGAGTTAACCCGGTCCGAACTAAGCATTAAGTGTGAAGTGTAATGGAACAATCTATATAATGTTACGAATCCAGTTTTATTTTAGTTACCATTTCACTTGTTAGCATGCGATTCCAGTTTCAAGATAAACTACGGGAGGGACCCATAGGGAGGAACTAAAAGTCCAAGTAAACAGAGATACTAACATAAATATAAATAAAATATACTTACCTATATAACCCTCAAAATACGAAACCACTCCCAACCTTCCATTACAAAGTGGGGATGTGAGCTTAAGCCCAGTGGGATTTATACAAGCAACATAGAAACAAACGACAAAAAGGAATACTCACACGCTACAATCACATGCATGTGAAAATATGTATATATATACATAAGTACACCTTTGAAAAATATATATATTCCAATGCATTCGCCATTTTACTTTCGAAAACCTCACTTATCCAGATTAATTCCTTAATCTTGTAAAGACTCCCTTTATTCACACTTAGTATTTCACACTTTGCTTAACACACCCGATGCAACACTTAAAACAATTACACTTAGTATTTTCTTTAAAAATCACAATATTAACACATCTATTCACCGTGTTAAAAAAAAGTACTTATTTGTCGTTAGAAAACCTTTTCAATACATGCCTATGCAATTTGTTAGTTTGATAACTTGGTTGCTCAATTAGCCATTCGGCCACTTACTTTATCCTTTTTTATCTTATCTTATGGACATTAATAGGTTTACACATTTACTAGTCCATTTCACCTTTATCAAAACATTTATTACATTTATTACATTCATTCAAGTTAGGTTGTATTAACACATTTTACCACACAACCCATTTCTTGATTTGTTCCATATTTCCTTTATAATTTCTCAGAATCTTCCAATACTGCATACTTCCATGGGCCCCACACCGCCGGTTATGCTCGCCATATTCTCTAGCCAGTGATTTAGGGCTTTTCACCCAAGAGCCCCGGGCCCTTCTTGCTTATTTCTCGATTGCATCCGAGTCTTTATTAATGTGTTTAACATTTTACACCTGTTCACATTATTCTACTTCTTTACTTTTACCAGGCCAAAGCCAAAACCCGTACTTATCCGTTCGTTTTTCCCATTAACAGTTGGAAAATTGTTTCTTCTCCCTTATGTCCCTTATTCACACACACGCGTGACTTGTACTAAAATCGCTCATGCTTAGGAATTTATTGATTTTCACCCATACTAGTGTAAAGACGTTCTTTGACATTTTTATTCTATAAAAATGTTTCACCTTAAGTAAATTACCAATTTACCCCTTTATTTACAAAACTTGCAATTTAGTCCTTTAACAAGTTCTACCTTTCAAAATAATTACGAATTTCCCACTTAACATTCAAAATACTCTTAATCATTTTAACACTTGTTCCATATCACACTTTTACCCAACTTTCACACTTGTCACCTTAACACTTTTAACACATGAAATAGTGTCCTTTACGTAAGACTACTTTTTATAAAATCAGTTTCTTCTCAATTTAAAATCACTCTATCACACACTCTTTTATTTATTTTATTAAAAATGCTTCCTAGGTAATTTTAATTAGGTTAAGATTAATGAACTCATTTCAAGTGTGTAGATGATTCTCTATGATATGATGGAACAAATCGGTTTTTAATAGGTTGATTATTTTCAGAAATATCGAGGGACCTTATTAGGTTATATCACGTATGAACCATATTTGTGACACTAAATGTGTAATTTTGGGATTATCGTTGACGCCAAACTTGTATTCGGAATTTTATGCAAATTTTGGGACTGATACTTTTGGTTTAAATAAAATATTCCAACATGTATTAATCGCATTTTAAAATGATTTTAATGGTGTAATCCTTTATGCTATATATTTTGTGGAGTTGAATTTAATTCTCAACCTATGCTTTTTACAGTTGTAAATTATTTTACTTTAAATATCCACGTAGAATAATTGTAGTACAAAATGATCTCAAAACACAAAAATAAGGTTTTACACTTTCTTTTAGAAGTAATAAATCGATTAAAATTTTAAACGACATTCCCTGTGGATTCGATACTCGAACTTTCCGCTATACATATAAAACTTGTGTAGTTAAAGTTTATGTTTTTTGAATTTAGGTGAAAATTTGAGGACAATAACAAAAATGTATTTACACGATGCTCGGTTTTATCCTTGTCAATGATCTGCTTTGGATGTGCCCCATCATGGAATCCACATACACATACACATACACAACCCTCATAAATGGGTTAAGGCAATCCACATACACACACTGATCCTACGCCATCTGGTCATACTAGCATAGCTATTATAGAACGGTACATCATATTTATAACCCTATAATTATTCCATAAAACATCAACTCTAACCTTTGTAGTTATTAATTCTAGTGTAGACCCAACCTATCATATATTAAAAATCTTACATCATCTATATTCAATCTTGATTCTACCTAGTCTATTCTCCTAAGGCATTATGTCTAGGTATAATCGCATACCTAATTTAAATGAAACCACCGGACATAATAACTACGCCACTCGAAGAAGTTAAAACCCAAATCTTAACTCACCCCAAGGATATTCACGTCACTCGTACATCACAATGATTCAAATAAATCTCGAATAACAAGCCCAATCCTCTAACTTACACTAGAGCAAAACACCCTTTTAGTCACAGAGAATTTTTTTTTATTACTAATAGTATTATACCATTAGTATTTCTCACAAAAAATTACCGAAACTAATCTAAAAAAAGTGTCACTTATGTTAGTTCATTATTTTAAAAGTAATTGTTTTCTTAAAAAAGAAGGTAAATTTGCCTCCAACCTAAAAAAGACCCTGACTATTCCCGTAATTTGTCCAAAGGGGTACCTAAATGAAACCGCGCTCTACCTTATTCTCCAAATCACCTGTTAAAAACCCCATTTTCTTCTCCAAATTGACCGGTAAAACCTCATATTTTTCTCTAAATTGACTTGCCAAAACCCCATCTTCTTCTCTAAATCACAATTTGGATGTACCTAGGGTTTGTTTATTTGGAAGAACCATAGTTTGGAAGACATATGGTTTGGTAATTTGGAAGAAGTGTGGTCATCAAATCGCGATCAATTTATATTCATAAACCTCAAAAATATTTCTTTCAACTCTTCTTAATCTACATTCATGTGTATGCACTTCATATTAGATTCATCTTGAAATCGCGTGTAGTTGTGTAATTATACATTTTCACAAATTTACATCAATATTTTTGTATGTTAATCATGTAGTTATAGTTAGGATTTGTTCAATGATTGTGTATAGGTTTTTTTTTACGAGACACTCGTTTTAAGTATGGGGGGGGGGGGGGTGTAGCAAGAATGTGGTAATTGTGGGAAGAAAACTTGACTCTGGTAGATACTATGTATGAGGGGTATGTTGTGGAATACACTTCTATGACTTTGTTGCTTATTAAGATTGTGAGACTTTCGGAGGGTGTTGGGGAACAAATTCTAATCTCCTAGTTTTTTTCTTTTTCTCTCACAAACCTGGTCCTTATGTGTGTCCAATGACAAGTAGAAAACATGGTATATTCATATTCCTTTATGTTAAGAATTCATTATTATTTATGGGTTTTCTTAAATTAAGAGTCCATTTCTTTAAGAAAACAATAATTAACCAAATGTCAATGTAGAGTCATCTTTGCCATTAATTAGCGTATCCATAACAAGTTCAAAATTCAAATAGGTGCTCTTAAGTTGAGATATAGTGAGTTACTGGATTAACTAGAAAAAGGACGACCCTCGGATTTGAGGTGAACTAACGTAACTTTCTATATTCGTCTCTATTATGTTTATATACTCATATTTCATTTTGCTATATTTAGAAAATATAAGATGTTTTTTTTAAATCAAGTCGTACTCTTATATGCTAAAAATATGAAGAAACATATTGCAATCAAGGTTATTGATGGATCATGTAAACTACGGCGTCCAACAAGTTTGGAAAATTATGTTCTAGGAAGAATAAACTGAGAAAAAGGGAGATTGGTTGCTACTAATTATTTGATGAAATATGAATACGATTGAAAAGATAGGTTAAACTAGAGCATTTTAGCCACCAGGATTCATTTTTGTTATTAGTTTGTTAAGCTGGTTGGTCTTAGTCCACCAAATCCTTACATATTTGATTTTTTGGGTTCATTTTTAATCTAATTCGATCTTTATATTGAGTATATATTATGGATTAAGTTCTGAATATACATATGCAAAAATCTGTTGGGACTGTGAATTTTGTTTTTGGACTTAAAGGGGTCCTAAGTGATCTTCTATGACCACCTCTTAGAACATTAATAAAAAAATTACTAAATAAGACGCTACGTGAAAAATTATTTAATTGGTTTGTTATTTAATAGAAGTGCATATAGGACATACTACCTCATCAAATAAGTTAGGAAAACTTCAGTTTAAACTAAATATATGCGTGGTCTCGCATTATTGTTACTAGATTATGCAATAATTATATAATCCAATATCAAGTATTAATAATTTATTAATTTTTAATTCTGATTATGTTATGTAATCAATTATATAATCCAATTAAGGTATTAATATTTTAGTTATGATTATCTTTTGTAATTTATAGGATTCACCGCGTTATTTCTTATAAGATTTAGCCTTTAGTTCTTTCTATTAAATTCTCAACAATAACAAGTAGCATAGGATGTAATTATAGTTTGATGTGATATTAATACATAAATCTTACAAATAAGTAGATAGAAAATAATCATGGTATAGGTGATTCCTCATAATTCAAGTTTTCGCCAAGCGCGGGCAAGTGACACTGGCATTTTTCAAAGTACGAGTAACAATTCAAGATTTAGGGTGTGCTCAAATAGCTAGATCAAATGGCGTTTGCGAGGGGTGTTCATTTGTTTTGTCCTTTATATATGTAAATTTTTTTGCAAATATTTTGGTTTCAAATATATCTTGGGAGTAAGTGCTTTTCTGATTTGCACTTTGCAAAATAGAGTCATCTCTTTATAATTCATATTGTGGTTTAGGTTGTTTGTGAAACATTTCCAGGTCGAGCAACTAATGGCCGTATAACTTTTTAATCAGTTGAGAATTTTAATGACTGCTTGAGCTAAGAACTATTGTTGAGTTGAGGAAAGTTGTATCTTTGTGTTCAATTATTGCGAGCGATGTATTTAGTTCCCCCACTCACAATGGAGCCTAATTTCCCTATATATGTATAACTTGGGGAAAGTTCGCACGATTGGTCCCTTATTTGTTTTTTTCCATTGTAATATTTTGTTTGTTTCATTAATATATTGCTAGAAAGGCTAACACTATTATTATGTTTATATCTTGACAAGACTTACCCCCCCCCCCCCCCTAAGGATCCAACAGTCTCAATAATACATGCAATCCATTTAGGAAAAGAATGCATGTTGGTGGTTGTATATTCTTGGGTTTGAAGAGGATTGTTACATTCTTTCCATATAAAGTGTTTCACTTTTAGGGGGCTATTCATGCACCATACATCTCTAAACTTTTGGGTTTAGGACAAATGAATAAGAATATCTTTGTGGGGTTTTCTCTCTATGATGTTTCTATACTATAGTGTATTTTGATTGGACTGTTTAACTATATGTTAAGTTCATGATATCAAGACCACATCAATGGATCGTCTATAATATTTAAAACACATTACAACGATAGTTCTTTGCTCAAACAAGTCATGCTTTCCTTATTAGTTCGTCCTAACCTAATAGTCATGGTTTCACATTAATATATTACCTCAGTAACCCACATCAATATATTTGGTTGCTCACTTGGTACAATCCACATCAATATATTACCTAAGTACCTTAGGATATATGTTGCAAACTCATAGTATGTAGTGTGTTTCGTGTAATTATTTATCTAAATTAGACATTTTGCTTTAATCCTTCTTCTCTAGAACTTTTTAATTTTCCAATTTTCTTTTTCTCTATCCTTTCTTAATTTTAAATGTGTTTCTTAATGTCTCAATTGTATTTTTTCGATTCAACATTTTTCATATATTGTTTTATTAAAACATGAAACTTGTTGTGTTTCTTGAAAAATCCGGTGTTGAATTTTAGGAATATCTCATTCTCATCTATGCTATCATGTAAAGGGTAGTGTATTGGCAACCACCTATGAAGGTGTTGGAAAAAATGAAAGAGATAGCAAGGTAATTGTCTTTAGTCGTTATGGTTATGATAAAGGTATTCTTGAGCTAATGGATGTACTTATTAAAAAGGTATGTGCTTCTTAGGATCTGATGCTTATTTGGTTATAAATTAGAAGGGGTTTGGGAAATAGACTGCTAATGGTTGCCCAAGGCTATTATTGCAAAATGTCGGTAATTTTTATTGGCCTTTTATGATTACCTTTACTACTTGAGGCATGTTGTCAATAATATATTTACATAGAAAATGTTTAAGGTCTATTTCTCACTGATTTCATATGTACATAACTTTAATTTTTTTGCTTGTACCAGTTGTTAATGCCATAATGAGTAGTATTGGTTCTTTAATATGAGTTTTTTATGTTATGCCAGAGTCTAGACTGTATCCATTATTGATGATTCATGCTTGGAATTGTGCAACCGTGCATCCTTAATCTTTAGAACAATGTGCATACATGAAAGTATGTAAATATATAACTAAGAGTGATGATTATTATTTTCATGGGAGAGTAATTTCTTTTTGAATTTATAACTACTTTCTATTTAAATTTTCAAATTTTTGTCAATATACACTACTTATAGAGGGGTTCGCGTTTCAAATTGTCCTTGCCATATGTCTCTAGAGTTGTTTTTGTTTGTAATCTTGCATACAAGATTTTTTGCTATTACGGGTTAATTGCATGATCTCATTCTCTACATTTTATATCGAAATGTATTTGTTTTATATATTGAAATTATTTAATATATTGCTTCCTCTTTATTGGTCGCTACTTCAGGTTTTGTAAGGATTTTTTCCCTGTAATACATTGCAAAAGTATTATTGTTCACAACTCTAGCCTTATCAAATTCAAGTGAAGGTTACATACAATGAGATGGATTTGATGTTAGGTTACAAGGTGCATATCATATTTTATATTACCTAGTAGTGTTGGTATAATTAATAAGATTGTATTCTATTGGATATACTATATTCTTTAAAATTTGACACTCGCGCTTATATTTATGTTTTTTTTTTCTCGAAGTACTCTTTTATGTAATTGTATTAATTACGCGCCTTTATGATAACAATATTGTATTAATTACATGCCTTTTTTATGAGAGTACCCTTTTATGTGATTGTACTACTCTTTTATGTGATTGTATTCCAAGAAGAATCATCGAGTTAAACTTGAGGAAATTTGAAAAGAAAAATCTTAAAAACTTGTATTCTTGTCAATGTACTGTTATTAGTGCCTTAAAGTCTTACTTCTTGCAATGGCCCACATCATTGTACTGTTACCACAATTAAGTTTTTCCTATTCCTTTTTATATAGATTATTTTTTTTTGTAGATTCTCACATTTCAATTGCAGACGACATATATGTAGTAGAAGAAGGTCTCGGTGAAGATAAAAAAGATGAAATTTTGCTTATGTTGATATTTAATGCCCTGATTTCTGTTTTTAGGTTGTCAGAAGATTATTGTTGCGGAAGACGGTTCGTTTCATGAATTATCTCCAAGCAAGTCCAATATTTTTTTTTTAATTTTTTTGAAATTGACTTTTTGCATATACGAAGAAAATGTGAATGATTTGGTGTCATGTCACATTGCAAATGTTTTCGATGTCTTCATTACATGATTCCCTAAGCTCATCAAGACATTATATCGAAGTTTATTGAGCTTACTGGAATTACTTCCATTGTGGAGGTTCGTTATTTATTTCTCCCTTAGTCTCAATTAATTTTGACACTTTATTTTATAGGATAAGTCAAATTAAGAGTTAAATTTTGAAAGTTAATTTACCGATTTCCATAATAAATTTGATTTTGACCATTGATTTATATTAATGCATTTCTTAAAAGTTTTGACTTTCAAATAATGACTCTTATATTTAGATGGAGGGAATATGTGTTCATAATTTTCTATATGTAAACCCTTGCTAATGCATTTCTCATTGATCATGACTCGAAGAGACAAACATGTTGGACATGAATGTAAATAAGTGCAACTTGTCAGTAAGTTGCATTGGTGATCCAACAATCTTGAATTCAATCAAGGTGGAGGCAAAGCAGTATGATTGTTCCCCGTTGATGAAAATTTAGTGATAGAAGAATATGAAGGACTTCTTTTGACATTTCATTTTCTTGGATATAATTTTAAAACATCCCATATTTGGGGTGATTGTATTAGGATGTTATATTGGGTGCATTTTATGAAAACATTAGAACTTTGGAATTTATCTTATTTAATATGATTCATGAATGTTATGTATACTATTTTAGTATAGTGTGGTAATTTGTTTGAATTCGGGACAGGATATTGGATCTTGATTTTTTTTAAAATATGTATTAATATTACTAATGGACCGCTACCTTTACAAAATTAGAAATACGCATTACAAAATTATGTAATAAGGTAGAAATAATAACATAAAATTATGTTACTAAATCAAAATTAGTAATGGTAAAATACCGTTAATAATTATGATTTAGTAACAGTAAAATAAAATTTGTAAATCCAGAATTATTAATGGTAAAATACAGTTACAAAATTGAAAATTATCAACGGTAAAAATCTATTACTAATTTTGTTACCCAAGACTTTTTTTTATAATAGCCGTTACTAATATTTATTATAATGATAAACTACTTTTACTAAAGGTGTGTTTTTGTGTAGTTTTAACAATTCCCAATCAACAAACCCATTCCACACTCGAGTCTACCCTCGAATGCCAAATCCTCCATTCAATCCCTTTAAATCAACTATTTGACCAGATACCCAAAATCAATTTTTAACGATTTGAATCATAAGAATATATCTTTATACTATGAGTACATAAAACTATAGGTCAACAAATAATAACCCTGGGCCTAAAACCAAAAACATTTTAACCAATATCATAAATTCCCATCCTAGGCCATACTTATTACCACCAATCAACCAGGGCCCTAAGACCACTCGACCGGTCAACATAGTGATATCCCATTTTTCTCCCATTACGGGTTTCTTCATCTTCAGCACTAATTTTTTCTCTCAAACCTATATTAATGAACCAAAAAACATCATCCAAGCCAGTCAACATTCAATTGATAAAAATATAACAAACCAAAAATTGGAAGCTAATTCCATGATCAAATCCCAAATCTAACCCAAGATTCTATAAAATCCCAATATAACATTTAAGAACCGTAGTTTATCCAATTAGACAAATTTCCATGGATTCATTCATTTAAACATAGGGTTTAATATGATTCTCAATATAAAATAGATCAAAATCATAATTTATTAGATTTAAATGAAATTCACGAGGAAATCAATCACTATAAATGAGATTCAATCTAATTAACATCTAAATTAGGTCAATCTTGAATTTAAACAAAGTAATCATTCAAATCAGGTTTAAGTTATGATTATATTCAAATTTAAATGAATAATTACAGTAATAACACACATGTAATTATAATCATATTCTATATAGAGCTTGCCTTATGGATTGGTTAAGAAATCAATCCCTAAATCCCCTAAATCCTACTTTCCTCTTAGTTCTTTCTCCATCTAGTTCCTCTAGTGATTCCCCATTGTGTTATGTGTTAAAATGAAATCCTTAAATGACTCATTAGAACCACTAATCCCCAAATTTGGATCAGGATGCAAATGGGCCTCACCAGAAAAATCCCCAAAATAACTTTAAATGACTTAAAATCATGCCTGAGCCTTATACTAACCCAATTGGCCTTTAAACCATTTCTTTAAAGTATAGGCGAATAAATTATGTGTCCCAAAATCCAATTACCAGATATAGACAAAAGAACTAACTAACCACTCGGTTATTTAATAACTATTCGATACAAGTCCAAATATTAATTAATTACCGTGTAATTCCAATCAAATTTAAATAACACATAAAAATATAAATTGTAACATATCTAGTCACGACAAGCACGCATAATTTATTTTCACAATTTAATTATTTAAATAATATGCATGAAAATATGGGTATTACAGTGTAAGGATTCATTCTTCATTCTTGAATCCTTAAAAGTACGACTTTTGTACTCAAATAATCATTGACAAATCATTTTACAAACATTATTCATCCTTGAGTATGACCTTCTTTCATGCTTGAAAAAAACACTTGTGAATTTGTTAAAAAGAAACCTTTTCACTACATATTTTTCAACCATGGGATATCCTCACACATCGTAGTTGTAATTAGTGGTCACTCGGTGGTTCCATTTAATCTTAACATAATTTTTTTCCACTTCAAAGAAGATTTTGTGGCGTGAGACTTAAAAATGTTGGACGAGTCCAAAATCGATCGCAATTGTATAGTGTACTCAAACTATTGGCCCTCTCCTCGGAGAAAATTGTGTCAAAGAATTGTTAGTCGGTCAGTGCGATGTTGGATTGTAAGTCATTATTTTCTCTTTGTAATACTCTACTATAATACATTTTTCATTCATTTTGTCCTGAGGTATTTTCTCGTTAGTGTATTTTTTCTTGTACATCCGGTATTGTGTGATTTTATTTATCTTTATGCATATTAGAATCATTTATCTTAAATTGAAGATAAAATTAATTACAATTTGAAATATAAATAAATAAAAATTCCACATAGACCATGGGATATTTTTAATCCTTTAATTATTTCTTATCACCTAACTAATAATTTAATCTTCTTTAGGTAGTAACCGTCGATAGATCGCACTCTTGTTTGGTATCAGATCGGGTTTCAATGTTTTAAGCATAAAATTATAGGTATGATGATCACTTACTTGCGAGATGGAGGGTGGTTCATTTCTCCAACCTCCTCCTTTTAATTATAAAAACTATTCCTATTTATCAATCTTCATGGTGGGACACATGATGTAAATGGATGACCAAATTTCGAATGGTGCTTTTATGGGGTGGAAACCTCTATAATTCATGGAGTTTAACTCCCTAAAATCCCATCTACTTAGAATGTGAAATATATCAAATAAAGTGTGTGTAATGAGAAGGGTTTAAACACAATCTTTAATTGTGTAACCATTTGATAATTTTGGTGTATTTTGACATGCTATACATTAAAAAAGGCAATAAAAGTTTTATAAATGACCTATGACGGCACCTTCACCATCAAGCATGAAAAGATCCAATGCCTCACCACCTATTTTTAACTACTTACCATGCACAATGAAATTTTCGATGAATTATATGCTCAACTAAGCGACATATTTAGTTCGATGTTTACGAAAGGGAAAGCAATCAAAGAGAAGATTGTAGTTGGTAATATGCTCTGATGCCTATCTGCCAAGTTTCTCGGTAAGGTTGATTCCATTGGAGAAGTTATAGACTTATTTCAAACTCGTATGAAAGTAGATAAATTAGTGGGATCACTTCAAACATACGAGGCAAATTTTAGTTGTCATCTAAGAGAACCTGTATAATAGAAAAGTTTAGCGTTCAAAATAAAAACTCACAAGGTTTCTCCACAAAATTCTCTTGACCTTACTGAAGAGGATGTGGTCGTGTACTCTAGGAAGTTTTAAAAGACACGGAAAAAATAGTTCCAAATAGAAGGATATCAGAAATCAAATTCACCTAGGTTAAAATATGGTCAAGGAAGTGGGGAAATGAAGCATGATTCCCCAAATGTCATAACATTGTATTCATATGGTGGAAAAGGACATTATTCCAAATAATGTCCTATTAAATTGATTCAAGGTAATGGTAAAAATGTATATCAAGCCACTTTTAGTGATGATGTCTCTAAGTCTTACTAAGAAACTCCCAATACTAATTATCAGCTTTTATGGTCTAGGGGAATTTTAAATATTCGGTTGATTTGGAGGAACTGGATTTTCCTCCCTTGTGTGTTGATGTCACCACTGCTACCTCTTTGGATGATGGTAGTAGTATGAACTATAACACCATCAATGAGTATGTTCACCTTTTAGAGGAGTCCATAGAACTCCCTTAGAAGAGCATATAACTCTCTATAATGTTAGACAACATTGAAAAACAAAGGGCCTTAGTGGGTGAGAGTTGTAAGAGAAACTTAGTATCTCATAATGTGGTGTTTTGTAGGATAGTAAGCATATAGGGTTATCTTTTCCCTTCATGTTGAGGTTTAGGTTGAGTAATTAAGGAAATCCTTGAAAGAAATTGAAGACTACCAGATTTCCTTGATGAAAAAATCTCCGTGATTGAGATTTAATTACTATTCTCTTCTTGGAGAATAGATCTCACAAATTAGGTAAGATAATTTTAGGGCGAATATAATCAAAAGAGAGGATATGCATTATTTTTTTAAGTGAGATCTCTTCATCTTATTATAATCAAGTCTAATTTCATTACCTCGCATCACACCGCATGTTTCCACAATATTTAAAAGGAGGGACATTTGAATGAGTTTTGTTTTAAGAAATACATCTATGAAGAATGAAAGGAATGTGAATTTAATTATCTCCTATTGTTAAAAGGAGGAACATTTGAATGAGTTTAGTTTTAAGATAAAGAAACAGGATCCTAGAAACCCGATCTCTCCAGTGGAACATAAAACTTACAAGTGTACCCATTACCTCAAAATAGGTCATCTTATCGAGTTTTGGGTTATGGTTTAATCGTCTATTGCTCTGATAAGATTCAAGAATATTTTGAGTTTTGATTGAGAGGTTGAGAAGAAGAGAGGGACCCCTATGAAGGACCTTAAGGGAAAAATAACTAATGTTGTTCCCGAAGTCATTTATGAGTCCTTTACCTCACACTCACATAATAGTTGCCCTAGGAACTTCAATATTGATATAAATAAAGTCAACGACCTTACGAATTATTGGAGTCCATTTCTTCTATAAGGTATTAAAGTTAGAATTCATTATATATGCCAAGGATTTTATTTAAATAACTCAACTTTTTTTCATGTCGAAGGATTATTCATCCCAAGCCATCTTATCCGCATCTTCAACCATTCCCTCCACCCTAAACAAGGCTTCTTATAACACATATTACTCCCTGTGATCCATGGACCCAAGTTTATGTTGGCAGGGGGAATCAAAACATTACCTTAGGGGTAAAAGCCCATTAGTCACGAATGATCGATCACTCATGTAACCCCTTGATGTTTTTAGATTACTCAACTTATTCCTTGGTCATATCTAAGTTCGATTTACCATTTAATATTTGGTTATTATTGTTCTTTATTCGTTCATACCTATAACCTTTACTTTTTTACAATATGGTTCTTTATGTGTGTAGGTGTTCATACATACCACATACTATATTTTACCCTAGATATTGTGAAATCAGTTTCTATACGAATTTTATACTCCATGCTTAGAGTCTATAGCTTCAAATGACATGGAAAATTGAGCTTGAAAATTTTAGAGTATTTTGTCAAAATTCATACTTTACACTGCACTATGACTTGAGCGATTTCCAAACAAAGTAAATTAAAGGGATTTGTTTTCTTCTTCAAAAGGAAATTAAATTTTTATATGGTTCTTAAATAAAAAAGTTTATAATTTATAAACCTTTATGTATGAAAGATTTTGATCATAGATAAAGTTGAAAAAGCAATGGATAGTATTTTAAAAAAATCATGAGATCAAAAGGGGTTAGGATAATGACATTATCTCAACAGAGATACTTCCCTTTGAAAATTGGAAATAAGTTCCCCTCCTATCTATGTGTGAAAGTATGCACTTGTAAAAGCCTTTTTATTGGCATGTCTCAAAGATTTTAATTTACCTAAAATTGGGTTACACATAAAATGAGACATTAAAGGTTTTAACCAATGTTGGCAAAATGAAAGAGTAAAAAACGGTAGTTGAAAATGATGGTATAAAATGCAGATTTTTCAAAGTTTTATAAACACAAAATTTTCAAAAGTTAGATTAAATAATCTCCATTCAAGATATTATAGTTTAATGATCATGTTGTTCACACCCATCATGAGTCTTGTCTTAAATCACTCTTCTTTATAAATAACTATAATTTGAACTATTGTTCCTTTTGAATTCTAAACCATTCTTTTTGTGGACTATCTGGCATTATCATAAAACTTGAGTATGCTTTTTAAATTATTTACAGTCATATCATTCTTTATTTAATATGCAGATAGAATGTACTTTCTTAAAAACTAAGAAAACGTTGTGTGGCTCTTACTGCACATTTTTATTTCTCGCCCTAGCTCATGACCCACGAACTGGAATCTTCATTGTAGAAACAAAAATCATGAGTAACGAGGAGGACTATTGCATTAGTGATTCGATCTGGGAGAGTAAATTTGCTTCAAAATATACTTTTTGAAGATTTAGTCTTTCGCACCACCTTTCTACATCTCCTCTTAAATTCATTTCTCTTCCTACCATTATCAAATCTTCGTAAATAAGTTGATCACCTTCTAGATATAAGAGACTATTAATCATCTTGGTAAGATTTCTTCCTGGATTTTATGGATTTATGTTTTCTTAGTTCTTAGGGTTAGGTGATTTACCATTTTGGTTTATCTTTTGAGATTTATTTATAATTGATGAATTTATTTTCCTTGAGATAATATTCTTTTGGATTTAAGCATTAGTTCTTGTATCTAGCCTTATGATATGTTAATTCACTTAACTCATTTTAGAACTTTATTGCTCTATTGTCTAATATGAGAGAGAGAGTTGATGACTATTTGATATTGTGTCTTACATAAAACTCTCTCATATATAATTTGGTATAGGATAATTTGTATTATCTATTGATGATATATGTATACTCATAGGATTTTTATGCTTTTTTTTTTATCTTGGTTCATGATATAAGTCTATTTAAATGGCTCCCAAATCGCATTCACACGGCTCAACCTTTATTGTAGTATCTCGCCCCGGTAAGTTATGTAGACTATATATGAATTTCATATGAGGAGGAACTAATTAAAATTATAGGAGTTCATGGGTATCAAGTAGAATTAACTAAAGAAAATTTGTTGAGTATGTATTATATATAAAGAGTCGTTAGTTGGGGCAACTGCACAAGTATCAAAACAAGGTTAAGGATTAAAACCCCATCCGCTTATTTATTCTTCTACCTTTCGAATTAATAAAAGGGATGTACACGTTATCTTTTGGGAACGAGTTGTAAAAGGGAAGAAACCAACTACTGTTGCTACTTTGGCTCAAACGATATATAGCATCGTTCCAGCGACGAGGGACTCTAGCTCTAATGACGGTAAGAACCGTTCAAATGACACTGACAGGATTGACTCCTTTTGTGCTGTCAACATACTAATCACGGATTACAATGCCTTTAGATTTGGAAGAGATGGATATAATAAATGGCTTATTAAAGATATATAGTGTTTTATAATTATATAGTATGAGTCATATGGGGAACATGAGTATTCTCACATTCTCACATTTATGGGGCTCACAGCCCCTCTTATTTGTTACTTCCTTAGTCCTATGAAGGGTTCCATGAAAGGAACTCACACAACAAAATAACTAGTGTCTTCCCACTGCTAAAATATTTCCACAAAAATATTTATGTTGTGCTCTAGGGTTTGAGGATGTGAACTTGGAAGAAGATGAGTAGGTTATTAGGGGTTTCGTAGAGCGTCTTTGGTGGAATTTGTTGGAGCTTCTTTTGGTGGTTGCATGGTAGAGCTTTATGTGACTCCCTTTAGGGACACCTTTGGAGGTGGGGGAGTAACCCATCTTCACCACCACCACCACCACCACCATCTTTTGAGTCATTCAGGTGGGATGATCTACTTCAGTCTTATTACACTTACACCATATTTGATGAATGTTGTAGTCTCATTAGTGTGTATGATTTAGAGTATGATTATGAGAAAAATGACGTGTTATTGGTAATCTGAAAATAGCCATTTTTATGGAATAAAAATGCTAGAAAATATTATTGTTGTGTATTTTTTATCAAATATGAAAATAGCCATTTTTATGGAATAAAAATCCTCAAAAATATTATTGTTGTGTATTTTGTACTAAATATTAAAATATTCATTTTTATGGAATAAAAATGGTAGAAAAATATTATTGTTGTGTATTTTCTATTAAATATGAAAATAGATATTTTTTTAAAGAATAAAAATGCTAGAAAATATTATTGTTGTGTATTTTCTATTAAATCTGAAAATAGCCATTTTTATGAAATGAAAATGAAAAAGTGTGATGATATCATTTTAGTGTATTTCTAGTATAAGAAATAATAAATATTTTATGGAAATAAAATGTAAAGGAATAATGTTTAGCGTATTTCTAGTTAAAGAAACGATAGACACCTTTCTGAAATAAAAGTGTGGACTAATATTAATGTTGTCAAAATATTTATAAAATAATTATTTTAAGTTGCAAATGGAGACTTTATGAATAAATAGGTATTTGTCGAGTTAAATGAAATAAGACAAACAAAAATTTGGGAACTCAAAACGTAAGGAGTGTTATCTTAAGTGTTCAAACTGTTAAAGTGGCAAGTGTGAGAATTGGAAAAAGTGTGCTATTAAACAAGTGTTAAAATGGATAAGCATTTAAATATTAAGTTAAAAACTTAATGGCCATATTTGAGAAATAACACTTGTTAAAGGACTAAATTGCAAGTTTGGCAAATAAATGGTAATTTGGTAATTTACTTAAAGTGGAACATTTTTATGGAAATAAAAATGTTAAAGACTGAATTTACACTAATGTGTGTGTAAAAATTATGTAACAACCCATGACTTTGGAGAATGAGAAATTAAATTTTGGGGAATAAAAATTTAATTGAATTGGAGAATTTTAATATTTGGGAATCGAGGTCTAAAAATAGAGAACCTTTCAAAGTATTCCGGATGATGATTTTGAGGGTACCATCGATCCTGGAAGGGTCGAGATAGTCTAAATGACTGTCATTCGATTTTATTTCGGCTCCAGAATGTTTTAAGTCAGTTTGACTCGAATTAGAGTAAATGAGTCATTTAAAGTGTGTATTAACATTTAAAACCGGGACTTATGTTTTATAGGCTTAAGAGGCTTACGGATCAAGCCTTCTCATTTGTGAGAAAGAGAGAAAGAGAAAGGAAGAAAGAAAGAAGAAGAGAGGAAGAAAAGCTTGGAGATTCCGGCCCAAACGCGACATCGAGGACGATCCAATCTCTACAAATCCGAGGCAAGTGTTTAATCTTGCTAAATAAGTCTTTTGTGTATTTCATTTCATAATTTGTGGGTTTAAGAAATAAATTTTGAGTATAACTTTCAAAACCTAAATTTTAGGTTTAAATCTTGAAATTGAAGCTTCCAATTGGGTTTAAGGGATATAAATTGATGAGATTAGATATAGGATGAGTTTTGATGTTGGAAAACATTTTGGGGTTGAAGATTAAGGGTTAGAAGAGGTATAAATTGAATTTTGGAGAAGTTGGACCTTGGATAAATCAACCACTTTCGTGGCTTGCTGCACAAGCCGAATCGATTCGCCCCTAGAGAATCGATTCGCTATGTTGCAGAAGCCGCAGGTCATTAGGGCCGAATCGATTCGCCCCTAGCGAATCGATTCGGTATGTAGAAGACTTACAGGTCTGGTTGGACCAAATCGATTCGGAGGGGCCGAATCGATTATGAAACAAGGTAGTTTTGCTAAAATTTTCCTAGAATGATTTTTAACCCTTTTTGGTTGGGTTTATCGATTTTGGAAATGATTATATGATGTGAGAGTTATGTTTTTGGAGACTTATTATGATTATGGGGACTTCTTTAAATAGTTAAGGAAGGTATGTGTTTACGTGCATGCTTTGGAGTTGTATGTGTTTATGGAGATAGTGGGAGACCTCATTGGGATTGGAAATCCTAATATTAGATCAAAAGTGAGTCTAGATATGATGCGAAGTTAAGAGCTCTTAGAGAAAGATTTGCGAGGGTCTGTTGGGAAATTATAGGTCGATATTCATGTCGAATCCTTATAGTGATAGGATTCTATTAAGTTATAAATGGGGGCTAACGAGAGAGAGAATGGTCAAATATCCTTATAAATGTCTAATTTAAGGAACAAACTATAATGCAATAGGATTTAGGGTTCATAAGAGAAATTGAACGATAGGCGAAATTGGGAACGATTGGATCGTGCTATTCACTAGAATACATGTAGTATAATTCTAGTCAGGATAGCTTATACACAAAATTGTGTGGGAGTAACAATTGGAACTCCAATAATTGAAATGGACTTGAGATAAGCTTGAGGTTTATAGGCTACTAGTTATGTGTATACCAATAGTCAAAATTAGTATTAGAAATATGGATGTACTTTCGGATATAGATGAGATGTGTAGTGATGGTTTCCTACACAAAACTTTGGGCGATAACCTTAATGTGGGGATATATCTATGCGGGAAGATTGTTTATATATTATAAGAAAAATGGACGAATATGCTTCAAGTGAGGGATTGTATTCACATATCGAGGTAAATTAAATGAGTTTGTGGTGACGGCTTGTATATTGAGGATTATGTATATTTATAGCCGAGTTTATATATCTCATACATATGACCGAGATTTAGTTTGTATATATATAGATGTATGGATATGTGAATATATGTATATATATATATATATATATATATATCTGTATGGATATGAATATATAGATATATTTATGGTGTGAATATCTAAACCGTATGTGATGGTTTAATATTTGATCATACGATGGGATCATATGGATGTGTATATATTGTGCATGTGAACGATATATATATATACTTATGTGGTTAAGCATACCCCGCTCATTCTATCATTGGGAACTTTCTGCGCAGAGGGTGAGCATCCTGTCTTGAGGAGCAAGGTGTGTATATTCCCCAGGTCATAGTCGTCCCGTGTGTTATTATGTGATTTATATTTTTGGGATGAGACGTGGTGGGTATGTTTCGTCCCATTGACGGTTAGGAGCTATGACCGCTTCCTGGGAGGTCGTGTGCGTGAGTTTACCACGAGATGGGTGTCGTTTAGTCCCACCATGGTGGCCCCAGTATTGCTACGTGAGTCGGGCATTGGGAAGATGATGGCATGATGCAGTTTTATCGGCGATATATATAGTCGAGTATATTATGTGTATGGACATTGTACATCATATGTGGTATGTACACTTGGATATGGGAATGGATGATTGTATATATATATATGGTTAGAATAAATGCCTATATATATATATATATATTTATATATCCTATAGATGAAAGGATATGGAATCTTTGTAGAGTACATCTTGGATGATTATGGTGTACTAGATTGATGGGGGTTGATGTATCGCATTTAAGGAATATTTCGGTTACATCATCCCAAGGATATTATTGGAGATTTTCAGTTGTTTTTATATTTTAACCTAAATTTAGTAGTTGTAGTAGTATAAAATTGTATGTATGGCATAATGGATCTCTAGGATCGACATTGTCAAGGAGTAGTGTAACGGGGTGGTTTCTTGTTTGGATTTCGCTTTGCGAGACACCCCCCACATGAAACGTAGTGCAATGTTGAGATTGGAGAGAAGTTTTGTCAATAAAAATTTGTATTCATGTTATTTAGTAATCAAATCATATGATTAAACCCAATGTATATGGATAACGTATTAAGAATAATAATTGAATAAATTATAAACCGGAATCCATTAAGCCAATTATGGCATATATGTTTTTAAAAATAATTAAGTGTGTTTAGAAAGAGTGGATTCTTGGGATATGATAGGAAGGCAGATCTCGTGGGTATAAGCTAGGCCTATGTTAAGTTAGGTTGTCCTTGTAATTGGGATAATTTAACTAAAATTTTAGGATGCGAATAGGTGCGCGCTGTTAGATGAGACGTGAGTTGGGGTTTCACGAGAGTGAGATTCCACTTTAATTATGAAATAAGTGCACCGATATTTATTACGCACGGTTAACACACTTGCTAAATTTTTTTCACAACTCAGGCTCTGACCCGTTTACTTTTCTCTCCTGCCTGCACATATATATATATATATATATATATATATATATATATATATATATATATATATATATATATATATATATATATATATATATATATATATATATATATTACTATAGGTGTCCTACCGCATGGTTGCCGGATGACCTTCTATCTAGAGTCTTGGGAGCCGTGACATGTGCGGACTGTTGCGGGACTTAGATTGTAGTCGCTTCCTACTTCTTTAAAAATCTAGGTAGGATTCATGTTGTATATCGAGTTTATACCCAAGGTATATTTATAGATGTGTATATTTATTTCATTTCAATTATTGTATTGGCTGTGACCCGACAGCTTATTCGGGTCTACTCCTTTGTGGTATATTTGGTTGTAGTTACTTATTTCATTTTATTCTAGCATTTCATTTATCATAGTTCTTGTATGCATCTTTCTTTTCTTTGTTAGTAGTTTGTTGGTCTGTTGTTTGTTGCATGTTTTATTTAATTTTAACATCTCGCTTATATGATATCGGGTAGTTAGTCTATATTATATTTGTACCGACAGTTGGTGTTGAGACTGAGCCATCTGAAACTCCCGATTTAATGTAGTATAGGGCTGGCCACCCATTATTATTTTGAGCAGGGTGTTACAAATTAATCATGTCCTAAGAATGAATAAATTTGTCATAAATCACGTGTGTGTGAATAAGGGACTTAAAGAAGAAAATAAGCAATTTTCCAAGTGTTAATCAAAAAACGAACGGTTAAGTCCGGGTTTTGGCTTCGATCGGGTAAAAGTGACGAAGTGGAACAATGTGGACATTTTGTAAAGATGTTAAAAACACATGAAAGAAACTCGGATGACACCGGGATAAATAAAGAAAGGCCCGGAGCCCTTGGGTGAAAAGCCCTAAATCACTGGCCACAGCATATGGTGAGCATAGACGTCTGTGTGGAGTGAGCTCGTGTAAGTATGCGATAAATAGGAATATTCTGAAAAAAAGATAAGGAAATAGGGAACATATCAAGAAATGGGTTGTGTGGTAATGTATTAATACAACCTAAATTGAATGTAATAAATGTTCTGGTATAGGTTAAATGGACATGTGAATGTGTAAATTCATAAGATAAGGTAAAAAAATGGGATAAAGTAAGTGGATAAATGGATGGTTAAGCAACCGAGTTGTTAAGCCCATAAAATCATAAGTAAGTATTAAAAGGGCTTTCAAGTGATAAATAAGTATTTTCTAACACAATGAATGCATGAATTGAAATGGAAATTGTTAAATGAAAATCCTAAAGTGTATACAAATGAGTTAAACGGAGTACCTGGTAAATGAATGAGACTGGGTAAGTAAAGTATAACGGTTTCAATTGTTGAACTGGGTATGTCAATTACGTGTAAAGTGCTAAGTGTAATGCAAGAAAGTATTTTAGAAGATTAAGGTAAATTAATCTGGGCAAATATGGTTTTCGAAAGTCACACGATTAGTGCATTGAATATGTGCTTTTCAAAGGTATATAGATGTACATACATATATATATTTGCAAGCATGTGTTGTAGCGTGTGACTATTCCTTTCTGTCGATTCGTTGTAAACTGCTTGTATATTTCCACTAGGCATAGGCTCATACCCTCTCTTTGTTATGAAAGGTTGAGTGTAGTTTCGTATTTTGAGGGCATAATACAGGTAAGTGTACTTATTTTATTTTACGTTAACAAGCTCGGTTTACTCGGACTCGGGGTGCTTACCATGGGTCCCACACATAGTTTATCTTGGAACTAAAATCACATGCTAACAAGTGGAATGTTAATTAAATTAAAACTGCACTAGCAACATTGTTTAGGTTGTTTCATTGGACTTCACACATAATGACTCGATTCGGACCAGGTTGACTCATGGGTAACCCATAAATCTGGGTCGGGGCATTACATTTATCAACACCCATTCTAGATTCGATGAGATATTCTCTATAGACTCAGTGCATTGGTAACGTTTAATTGATTTGGATTCTCTCCAAGACTAGTGTGCCTTAGATTATGAGACATTGTGGGTGTCATAGTATTTGTGCTCAAACTAGGTAATGTTATTCAAACATGGTTTGAGAATTTTATGCGATTGTTAAAGAAAAAAATGATTAAATATCCATAGAAGTGATAAATGCAGTGGTTCTTGGTGTAAAGGTGTTTATAACCATCGATATGATCACAAATCATTATAATCTTGAGTTTGTTAAATATCCTAACTACCTACTCCTGAAGAATAATCTCGTTCCTTCCTAAACATAAGCTATTTTGCATTTGGGAGACGACCATTACCCTCATTTCCCATGTAATAAGTCTCCTCAATTCTTGTTAGCTAAGGACTATTACATTATTAACACAGTTTCTTCTTCAAATATTTTGCTGACCATACATCCACATGATGTTTCCATGGAACATGACTTCTTGTTTTATGCCATTGGACATGTTGCTTATAGTTTGGATTTAATGATCGTGATGTTGACCACATTATGTATTGTTCAAAGGATGAGATGAAGTATCATGCATTTCCTTTCGATCATATGATTAGACACTTGGTTTTGGAGCAGGGTGTTTAACTTATTCCGAATAAAGTGATGGAAAAACTGGAGGGAATGATCTCAATTCAATCATCAATAACATATTATGCAAAGAAAATAGATTACAAAATTCTACCTCATGTTGTCCCTCCTCCTTCCCATGCTCCACATCCTTATTGTAAATTTGAAAGACCCGACATGCATACTACATATGATGGATATTTGGATAGGATTGCAACCAGTTGACATCCTCATTTCGATCTCAGTTTAACTGTATTTTGATTCTTCCTCCTCTCACTATTCTAAAGCATATCAACATGAAACCAAGGTTTGACTAAATCAAGTTAGGGATGCCTTAATGATGGTGATATAAATTTATGGGATTTTAAAATCTTCGTGGAGAACAAGAATTGGGTTTTGAGATGTTACTTTTGTATTAGGTCATTTGGGGTTTGGAAGTTAGGATTTTTCATTAAATGCTTATAACTTGTTTAAATATTGTAAATCATATTGGATTTTTTTAATAATTATCAAGTTTTAGTATGAGTTTATTGTATATCATGTGACACCTCGCCTAATTAAATACTGGGTGCTCAGACCTTCATTAAATTAACACAGGATTCCCATTTGGTCCATTCTTAGCATCACTGTCGAAAACCTTTTAAAACATTTACTAACCACCTAGTATTCAAAAAGTAGGTGCCAAATTTTGTCTTTTTATTAAACAAAACAATATGCGAAAATAAATACAATAACTAACCATCCATGAAATAAATGAATAAGATGAACAATCATCTGATAAGAAACGGATATAAAATAATACCGAATAAACCATCGGTTCCCAAATCCAAATAAAGTCCAATATAAATAAAATATGAATACATAGTCTGACTGACATAAAGAAATAACTTAGGGCCAACATGCCCGAATGAAATACCGAACTACACCCTACACTAGGAATGAAGTAACTGAAGCGTCTAATTCCAAATCCTGCAAGCATCCACAAGTGCTACAGCTACGCATCCCTGGAACAGATCATCTTGCTTGGCATCCCTATGGATGGACACATATAAGGTTTTTGAATTATTTTTTTTCAAGTACAGGTTCGACCCCAACTAAAAATCATTTGAAAATATTTAGAAAGCATTTAAATATCAATTTAAATGAACAATTATTAGATACACATGTTAGGCTACAGACACTCCCTTAAGTTTCCTCACCTCTCATCAATAGTGCACACCTAACGTCCCAACTAATCAAGCTACCCAATCTAACTGGGTCTTATGTATCTAATAAGCGTCAAAACAGTCTAGCTCACCCGTGCCGCCCATATAATACGTTACCGAATACCCTGAACTACCATTTAATCATAGTTAAGATTCTCCTTAACTTACTCGTACCGCCCACACAATAAGCTACCAAATACCCTTAATAACTAACATCTCTCCTCTGTTATTATTAAACCCAAGTTACCATTTCACATATTTTATGGTTCAATCCTTTCCTTTTAAGTTTCCCTACTTAAACTTTATTTTAGATATTCACCATCCATCTTCCTACTATTTAAACCTTAGTAGATTCATCATTAATTAGTTTTACACTATCTAATCTCACTACTATTTACTTTTTAGTAGATTAATTGTTCTTTAGATACATACTATATCGTCTCACTATTATCCCACATAAGTAGATAAATATTTGTTTAAATACACACTATCTAGCCTAACTACTGTCACACATAAGTAGGAGAAAGCATCCAAGCATATATATATACATATATATATATATATATATATATATACATATATATATATATACATATATATATATATATATATATATATATATATATATATATATATATATATATATATAATAAGTTCGGGAAGTTTTTGAATTGTTTACACATTTTAACGGTCAAGATATGTGCCACCTCCTTACATATTTTAATGGTTGAGATCACATATCTTTCCCTTTTACAAATCTACCCTTTAATTGTTTGATTTCCCCCCACTTTGTACTCATCCAACTTACCCTTTGATTTAAAATTTGGGGCATTTTGGTACCACACTCTCACCTTACACACAAACCCCCTATTCACTTTCTCGATATCTCCATCTTCACAGCACAAGGCTCGAGAGCTCTCACCCAACTCATTTCACTCTCTTCTCCGGACCTCTCACCCACCTCAAAACTCCATCACTATTTTCTCTCCGTTAGGTATCCTTTATCACTCTCTCTACGATTTTACCTCCTGCTATGTGGTATTTTTTGGGGTGCCGATTTGTCGGGGTTTATTATTTGGGTAAAAACCCGATTAGGGGTTTTGGATGTAAGAGTTTGGATATGAATGTATGGGTTTTTATTTTAAATGTATGGGTTTCAATCTCGTTAATTTTTATATCTTAAGCTGTTATCTTGATTCAAAAAACAGAATCAACTGTTACACGGTTTAGGTATTTTTCTGTGTGAATCAATCTCTGATATTACTTGATTTTTTTACAGGTATACCACATTCTCTTTCTCTCTGCTACACGGTGTGGGTTCACATTTCATATTTGTTACAAGGTCTCGATTCCAATATGGTTCTTGATTTCAGATTTCCCTAGTTTAGTTCTTTTAAGGTAATATACATTTTTAAGGTAATATCTCACATGACTACCATAACAGTTGACATAAGTTTAACTGCATCAAACACCTATTTTTAGTCATTTTGTTTGCAAGTCATAGCTCTTTGTATTTTCTATCTTATTTAATAGCTTTTTTTATTATTTTCTTGATACATGAACTTCAAACGCATTGATTAATGGAACTGCATAAGGTAACCATCAGGTGCAAAGTTTATTGTTCGGCAAATGCATACGACATGTTCAACAAGGTCTGCAAGGTGAACCTTTTCGGTATTTTAGTGTTTTCCAAGTATGAGAACTGTGCGTGTGAAAGTTAAGATAGTTTGGGTGATATTCTCATGTTCAAGTATATTACTTTGGATCACTTTAGAGACATTCTGAAATTTAATAACATAGGGGATTTGCTAGAGACTCATACTGATTTAGTAATTGAAAACATTATATTTGATTCACCATTTCTCTATTATTCCTCTACATTTCTTAAAATATTGTAGTCTCTAATCAAAATACGTTCTTGGTTTTTCCACTTTAAAACCATTGCCGACATCCAATTGGAATATTTTCCACTGAAATTCATTACTTTTCTATAGATATCTATTTTAATTTTTTTAGGATCCAGATGTTCAAGATCTGGCAGAAGGGCATGGGCAAAAATAAAGCAAAAATACTATAAGTGACCAAGAAGATCTACCAGAAAGTAAGGAGGTAAATCAGAGCGAAAATCCTCTATAAGCGGACTGAACTATTGGAGAAGAGCATTGAGAAATGAGAGAGGAAAAGGAAAGCGAATTGGTATTATATGGAAAATTTCACCGTAGGTGTCACCAATGGAAGATGCAGCCGATCATGGATGCATTTTGAGTATGAATAAGTGAGATTCTTTTTTATTTTTAATTTTGAATATGATTACTTAATACTTGAATTCTACTCTATCCATTTTGATGCCGTTATTATTTACATGAATCACAGGAAATGAGCGTTCCTAATCGAAGAGAGACCTATCATACAAGATCCATAATGCAGCAGCCATCATATGCTGTAAATATGTGGAATGAAGCTCTGAATACATGGCTTGGGACAAAGTATTTGGACCTATATGGTATTCTAGATGATACGGAGAAATGCAGAATAATGATGAGAAATTGACAACATGCATCGAGCACGCTGGATCAAAGCCCATTGTAGCGTGAGGCAGCCTCAACATTACAGGCCCAATCAGCACCTGTTGCACCTTTGTTGAGGTCCATTCAGTATTTAATCTAACTTTGTTGGGTCATTCTTTCAATTGTTTTGATGGTTTGATGGTGTTTTAATGCTCTTAGTTCTAATTTTTTGGATGAATTTAGTTTTTTAAAGCTATATGTTCTGTAGTTTAAAAGTGGTATCTTAAAACATTACACACCATATTTATTTCAACCTTGCCAAGCAAGTCCAAATTGATGTAGTGCCCAAACAGTTATTTGTAGGTTCATAAGTGATGCATTACATAGTAGTTAACTGATGCATGACATAGTGGTGGTTTTATTCTCTGTAGGATTTAATTTGTATTTATAGTAGTTAACTAATGCATTACATTTTTTACTTGAAACTTACGTATATATACAGAGCAGTACGTTTAATTGAAATAGTTCTCATTATGATGCCTTTTACATTTTTGAAAAAATTCCAAGAAGAATAAACTGTATACATTTTATATTGAGACGAGCATTAATATCATTGCTCATATATTGTGTTCACCAAGTGAAAAAATATCATGCACCTAATGTAGTGTGTTTGAAATTTTAAATTGGGGAATTTCTTGAAATTTAGACATTGAACCATGTTGTAAGTGATTTAATTGTGTATTTGGGGTTATAAATTTGGCCTTTCTTGATATGTTTGATTTTGAAATCCATTCAACTTTTCTAATAAAGTCTTTTGAAAGAACACAACAGGTGAAATGAGCTTCTAATAAAGTCTTTAGAAAAAATCCGTTCAACTTGGGTTAATAAAAGGTTGAAACAAGAGGTGAGAGTTCAGTGGTCAGATTGTGAAATGCACACTGTTATAGATTTATAGATTGTGAACATTGTTGTTTAATTTTTTCTAAACAAATGAAATGAGCTTCTCATTGTTTTTAGAGAATATATACTCCCATGTTTCCAAAGTTGGGCAGCTGAGGGAGATCTGCCCACTGTTTCTAAACAGGTGAAATGAGCTTCTCACCGTAATGGTGTTATGCTCCTGTGTTTCCAACATTTAAATTTGGTTGTATTTTCACTAGAGCCAATATTTTTGTGCAGCATCCGAATTAGAATAGGTTCAATTACATTATGTTTTGTTTGTAATAATGATGTTTTAGGTTGATTTGAGTTGAGATTTCCTATTATTTAATTCAATTATAAGGCATGTGCTTCTCTATTTCTAATCTATTGAACATTACCTACATTCAGATTTTGTATTCTAAATTTGTAGGTGTTGGATTGTTATGGTACCAACGACTTTCTTCCATCTCTTTCTCAACCACAATGTGCACCACCAACATCGACACAAACACAACAGATTACAGAGAGAGTACTCGACTTATCAAATATGCCCTCAACTTAGTATGACATGGATGTACTTCTTCATTGCATTTTGAATGTGATGGTATGTTCTATAAATATGAGTTTTACAAATAAATATGGTGTGTAATGTTTATTGACATACAATGATGATATTTTTTCTTACATTTTTTTCCTTATAGTGTGACCAAAAATCAGTAATTTTCATTGTTAAGAAATTATAAAATCTAGACTGAGTTGCCTCAATTTTATTCCCTATTTCATTGTTGAATTCCATGATAGTTTCTTTCATCTTCACCATTCAAACCTCCATGTTTCAAAATATTGGACGAAGAACCTAACTTCCCATTTCAATCATAAACATACCATTAGCGTTTTTATTCTGGTGGGAAGTGGAGTCGGCATTTGTTAAAATCAAGCGTTTGTAAATAATACTTGAGAACTTTGAGAATCGAACTCCACCTCCCACTATACTATATAAGTTTGTACGTTGACAGGTTCTGATTTGGCTTTGAAGAGTAAGGTTAAAGCATCTTTATATTTCAGATATAGTTTATGTATAGTTCGAGGTGTTATCAATCATAAGTCAATATGATTTTTATCTATTATCTCTTGTTTCAGATATAGTATATGTAAAGTTTGTTCACTCTTTTAATGTTCTTTTATTACCCCCAATATTCTTTTGTTACCCAAAGTGTAACCCTCAATATTATTTTTTTACCCAAAGTGATGTTTCGTTATTGCCTGCTTCGTTACCTTTATTCTAAGATTCTAATATATGTGATTTTAGTTTGCAGATGATCTCAAGTTTTATGTTAGATCTTTAATGTATCCAGCCTCCATGAAGTTCACTAATAGTGGCTGTTTTAAAACCTACATGGTGAGTCATTCAAAATCATATGGTGTTTGTTATCTCACCTGATGCTAACACTAATGAATCAAGAAAAAGTAATAATAATTTCAAAAGATACACCATATAATTCTTTCTGATCCGGCGGATTTACAGGGCTGCTACGGGGCTGTTATGGGGTGCAAAAAGGGTGATGGCTACGGGGCTGCTATGGGACTACTACGAGACTTCTATGGGCTGATATGGTAGCAGCTCCTGTGGGGCTACTACAGGTCAGCTATGGTAGTAGCTACTATGGGGTTGCTATGGATCTTCTACGGGGCCGCCACTTAGCTGCTAAGTATTAAATTAGTCTGCTGAATAGGTATTTGGATAGTTTGCTGAAGAAGTTAGTCCGTTCCATAGGTATCCATAAAGTGGATAAGTAACGATCTATGAATGCGGGCTTAAATAATATTCAACTCAAAAGTTACTTAAAGAACAAAAAGAAAATAACCAGAAAAAATCTGACAAGTATATTGTATATTTATGACAAGTATACTATATATTATGCCTTCGTTACTCAAAATAGTGTTAAATGCTCTTTCTGGAATGCCTAATGTACCTATATATTAAAGTACCATATCATTCTTTAGGATACTCTTATCTTTAGTGTAAGTGTTTTTGTAATATTGTAAATCTTCATGTTTTTAAATTCTTCTACGGATTTCTTCAAATAAAACAAATTCAGAAGATCTTCATTAAATTTATCTCGATTGACTTTGAAATATCTTTAATAACTGATTCCTTTAACAGTGTAAATCACCAGTCCATTTGAATAGACTTAAAGGATCTATAAAATAATTTCATGTCTATGAAGCCCTCATTTCTTTTAGTTTGATTCTTTTTTCACAATAATTTAATTTTTTTAAGTGCTTACTTTTGACTTTTGGTTCAAATGCAGAGCAAAAGTACTCAGTAATTGAAGGAAAACGAGTGGAAGGATGAGGAAAATTATTTAGTCAGGAAGAAGGGTTAAATATGTTGGAAGCGGGTTATTGTGAAGGTCAAGATGAAGTTTTGTTAGATTAATTTAGACTTTTTAAAAATTGTTGAATTGATCGTTATCCCTTCAGTAGGGTGGATAGTCCAATAAACAAAGGAGACTGTGTTCATTTTTTTTTAAGTTGATACTTTACCCTGATTCTATGTAATTGAGTAAATTTTGGATTATGTTGCCTATACGAGGTCTGAAAAGGACTATTTGTTTTGTTGAATTAATTTTTTATATCTTAAACAGGGTGGATAGTCCTATAAACAAAGGGAATTATATCCAAAAATTTTAGAAATATTTACACATTTGTATTGTAAAAGAAATTTATAACTTAAATTTCGACCATTCAATACTTTGAAAATCTACACTTATAATATATCAAACATTTATTGTTTATATTATACACGATTTTATACTTTAAAAATTATACGCGTGCCTTTATTGGAAATTTTTGCCTAATCACAATTACATACTTTTGAAATTTTTTTCGTTTTGTGATTACATACTTTTGATATTTTTTCCACTTCGTGATTATGTACTTTGGAAATTTTTCGCGTGCCTTCAAGTACGGGCATGCCCTAATTCGATCGTATTTATGTTTTTCTAAATAAATTAAAATTACATTTCATGTCATGTTATGTCGCTTTTACTTGAATTGTGTTCGTGTTAGGCTAAAAAAATATTTTGTATTGTATCCAATTTTAATTGTGGGTGGAATAAAATTGTGGGTGATTTAAATTTTTTGAGATCCCCTCAAGAGAGCACAAGGCTCAAGAAAAAGGACTACAATTTTTTTATACCTAATAGACTATCTCTTAATTTTTTACAGTCTAACTGTGATTTTTTATGCCTAATAGACTATCTCTTAGTTAGCTAAAGTTGATTACTACTTGGAACTCACCCGAGGTATTAGAAACTTCATTATTATTTAAGATGTTAATGATTATTAGTTTGTATGTTGCACCCACTTTGTATTATAAGACAAATTTTTGATATTTTGGAGCTCTTCGGTGTTAGGTGTTTGCATTTAGGGGTGTTAAGTTTAATATAAAATTTATAAAAGTAAACCTTTATAAAAGTAAAACATATCTCCCATCAAACTTTATAAAAGTAAACTTTATCAACTATATTTACTTTACAATCATTTTCATTCATAAGACCGGAGTGAGAATTGAAAATAAACTTTAGAGTCGTTCTAGATGTACCGGGGTACCGCTCGCGGCTGCATTTTGAATTTGGCATACTTTTTTTTTAAGTTTCTTATTATTATTTTTTTAACAATCCATATATAAAAAAATAATTTACCTATTGATATATTAAAAAAAAATCTTATTAAAATTAAACTTCTTTTTTTATTCAAATTAAAAATATATATTTTTTCATAAATAAAAAAACTATATTTACTAATAACAAAACAAACTTTACCAAAATAAAAATGACATGAGATTTTATTACCAATTGGGAGTACAACTGTTTTGCAGGATAGTACTACAAATAAAGGATATTATGTCCAATTTTTTTAAAATTACACTTCGAAATTTTTTTCATTTCGCTATTACGTACTTTAAAAAATTGTCGTCGTTTCGCGATTACGTACTTTGGAAAATTTTCGTCGTGCTTTCAGGCACGGGCATACGCTAGTACTATATATATATATATATATATATATATATATATATATATATATATATATATATATATATATATAGATATAGATATAGATATAGATATATATATAGATATAATATAGCATCCACCGGTCCGACCACCGTGATGCACATTCGCGTACTCTGCTATCAATCCACGTACCTCTCGTACTATATCAAGGACAAATGGTTCGAATGTCTCCTAGAACCCTAAATATAAATCACACATATTGGAAGCGAACATAGTCCCTAGCCAAACGGGTCACACACTTACCTACACTCCCATTCAACCGTCGAAACTATCATAATCTCAGATAGTACGTATGCACGGTACTATGTTCTGGGTAAAAGTATAAAATCCCCCTAATGGGCTCATCAGTATAAGACCATCCATGACGCGGAACCTCCCCCTGATTGGAAGCAGCGTAGGTATGTCATACACATAATTATTACATGCTAGGCATACACAGAACCTATCCATATGTATATTCAATATAGGTATCCATACGATCTATAATAATAAAATCGTATATGTATACACTCAACCTATAAAAATCAATCCATATAGGTATACGCTTAACCTATGATTATCACCCGCACGTAGTATTTTTCTCTCGAATGCTCACTATACAATTTTGTTTGATGTATACTCTATATCGTATATTCTCGAGTATTATTATCTACCCGAAGGGCCTAATGTTACCCCTAAGTTAATTCACTAGTTAATCCATAATTCTCCTACTGGTCTACCTCATAATTTCCCTTATCCTCTCCACGATCCATTCTCGTTCTCTCCAATTATTACATTAACAATTATGCTCAAATAGCATTAGTCTTAACTCTCGCATACATGACTAAGTATCAAACCTATCAAGGACTACTATCATACAATATATCCCTCATTATATTCTAAAGATGTCCCAAAAATGTCCCGATAGTTATTCGAAAGTTCTAGGCTTAAAAAGGAGAAATTGTCAAAATCTGCTAAATCGAATCGAGTCGTAAATTTTCTTGTAGATTAAACACCCCGTGGTAAAATGTCGATTACTCCCTATATCGAAATACAATTGACATTATTCAAAGCTCATTAGAAATATAAGACATAGATATTTCCAGACATGTATGTATGTCACTCTAATTCTATGGACAATTAAAATGGCATACGCTTAAAGTTACGTAAAAAATTCTAGCATATTATTATGCTAGCAGATCAAACACCCTATAGTAAAACATTGATTATTCCCTCTGCAGAACTCCTATTGACTAGATTCTAAGATCATTAGAAATCTAAGACATAGAGCTTTCCAGGAATAAATGGCTCTCACTCTAACTCGAAATAGAATTGAAATGTCATACATTTAAAGTTACATAAAAAATTCTTGTAGATTGGCATATTGTGTTCATCAATTAAACCCTAAGTCATTCAAGATTCATGTTCTTCAACCAACAAACCATTAAGATTCAATATTGATCATCAAATATATTCAAATATAATTTTTTCTTCACATAGGGATAACTTCCCATGAAAAGTTTACACAAATAACTTGAAAGATTCAATCCAAGAATCAAATTCTACTTTAATAAACATAAAACCCTGGTTTTCTCATGTTCATCATCTTTTTTTAAACAAGAACTCATATTTCTCTCTTATTACCCAACCCAAACAAAATGATTTCATATTGTCATCATTAAGGAACATCTATACATACATTCATACTTTAGTTTATGAATTAAACCCTCCCAAATTCATATAAAACTTCCAAAAGCGTGAAATCAAACCCTAATATACACGGGTATTATAACATGCTTAATATAAATTGCCATTTCAATACTTGCCTCTCAATATCAGGTCTAAAATTCGTTGATAAGATTGTGTGGTGGTTCTCCCCTCGCTCTGATCTCGATTCCATTACGTTCGGGGCAAAAAACTGTGTAGGAACCTTTGGATTTCTTCTCCTCTTCCTCTCCTCTTGCCTCTCTTCTATTATGATTGTGATAACCCTAGTTCCTCTCTCAAATATCACATATAAGACTTATCATTTTCGGAGTTCTCTAAACCACAAACTCCCGAATGATCGAAAAGCCCTTAAATAGTGTTGGGTTGGCCTAAAATCGTCCCGAGACATAAACTATACCCATGGGTACACTTTTTTTTTACTATTATAACCCTTTTAGAATCAACTGTGATCTTAAAATCACCATCCAAGTTACTTTTAAAATCATTTTATTTTCACCTCAAATTACGACATGCGTGAAATTAACTTAAAACTGAATTAATTAAATCTAAATCGACCAAATTGAATAATTTCTACCAATTAAATAATGTCAAAATCACCAATATGATTAATTTCCATATTCTACCAAATACGAGGTGTTACACACTTCTCCCCTAAGAAAGGGATTCCATCCTCAAAATTCGAATAAGGCTAGTACTCCAAGGTTTCTATGCTACCTAAATCATCCATTTAGGATGACTAAATACTTTTTTTCTTTCCCTTAATCACGGATAATTGTAACATAATTTAACCACCCAAAGTGCCCATACACCCTATACTCGTGCATAACTTCACACAGGATACGTGGCTCCACTAACCTCAAAAATATCACATAGTTATTATCCTTCAGATATAACTGTAAAAATAAACAATACCCACAGTACTAAACCCATGTGCTAAAGAACAAACATCTACCCAGTTCAAATGGTATGCTAAGTTTCTTACGTGGGATGTCTCGCAAAGCGAAATCCAAAAAAGAAACTGCCCAATACACTACTACCTAACATTATCGATTGTTGAGATCCGTTAGGCACTTATTCCATAGTACGTACCCGCCAAATTTCTCGTCTCTTGACATAAAAGTGTACTCGTCCACTCCCATGTTACAAAAGACAATACATGATATGGCGCTCTTACTATCCACTAGTTTTTTAGCGCGAATAAATCATGAGCTATATCTCGCAATTCTATAATAAACCCATCTACCTTGAATCACGTCAGTAACTCTCCATACTCATCGGGATTACAAATAACAATACAAGTATCTTCATGTGTCTATTACGTAACACACACACACACACACACACACACACACACACACACACACACACACACACACACACACACACATATATATATATATATATATATATATATATATATATATACACTGACCCTCTATTTTTAATACCTCTCAGCTTAATGTGTTTACTCTACACGTTCAATAATTAAGATTTAAAATCAGTGTATTAGCATCCAACTACGTCTCATCACTCCGGAAGTTAATTAAGGTTCCTACATGTAACATCCAGCAACTAAGTTCAAAGAACTTTCATAATGCACTATCTCCTAGAATTATCAACAAAATCCATAGGTCCAAAGAATATAACTAAGATATCACGAATCCTATCTCTTGACACATAAATCAAATCGTCTATGCCCATGTCTCCCAAGGCGTCACAAAATATGGTGTTCTAGTATCACTGAGTTCTAGCGCGTAAGCAACAACGAGTTAAATCTCTCCGATCAACGATATACCCGATATACCTTAAATCACATCTGTGAAAGTCCCCACTTACTGGGATAAAACGAAACGAGACAACTACACTGTGACACCCCGTTTAATTAAATACCGGGTAGCTACTCCTTTATTAAATTAATTCGAAATGCCAAGTTGGTTCAGTTAATAGCGTCACTGTCGAAAACATTTTAATAATTACTAACCACCTAGTATTTAAAAAGTAAGTGCCAAATTTTAAGTTAAGTCTGATTAACATGCAGTAAAAGAATAATGACAGAATAACAACCATTCACCATAATGAAGTAATGAATAACCAACAAAGTAAATATAAATCCGGAGGAAAACTCCTCACAACAATCCCACAACTGAAAAATAATACGACAAGTCTGAATCCTGAATAATTACATGCCAAAAGTCTGAATAACTGAAATAAATGAAATGTCTCTAAAAGAAATGGGCGACATGCCCTACAACTGATAACTGAAGAATATCGAGTCAAGATAGATGAAGCGTCTACAAGCAAAGTCATGTAACTTCCACAAACAGCTACAGCTCGTCACCTGAATGAGGATCCTAAGCATGGTGTCCTTGTGGCTGGGCACCTAAAATGGTTTTTACAAAAATAGATTTGAAAGCAAATGGGTCAGAGCCCGAAAGTGGAAATCATTTTAAAAACAGCAAGTGTTTTAATAGCATTAAAACATTAAATGTAAAATACATGTTAGGACGTGCACTCACATGAAATTCTCACCTCTCGACTACATGTGCACTCCTAACGTACCGTACCCATCTACATGACATACACATCTAACCAGACCGTAATAAGTTCTACCCTTTACTACTCGATCCCCATATTACATTCTAGTGTTAACAAAATAATAGAGGGCTTCACTTAAACTCAGATTCTCAATTAGTAATATAATTCACTATCGGTTAACCCGCTATGTTCTCCCATTACATTACCTTAATTATGTTCACAATAACACATGAAAGTTACCATTAATTAAGTGTATATTATTCACGTCATAAGTATATAATACAAGCACCCCGAGACTAGCTGCGGTGCACACATACTCTGCTATCCATCCCGGTACATCACGTACATAAGGATCACATATTCCGAATCTCTCAGGAATAGTTCTCAGATAACAACATCACAAATAATGGAGGCTAACACAGTCACATCACATAGGTCACGCACATACCCGCGCTCCTACGATCAGCGGACTTATTAACATCCCAATAAGTCCTTCTCTGACCTATGTTCATCGAGGTAACCAGTCTAAATCCGGGCAACACAAGGATTAGAGGGCCCTAAGCGGACACAAACCTCCCGTGATAGCAAGTATGGTATGTATGTCATACGCATCGTAATAGACACTCACGTTCTACTTCATATTTACCCTTAGGTTCAAACTACACTTCTAGGTTTGATTCCTCATTATATCCCAAACATCCCAAATATCACAATTAATCATCAAGGGAAGGTTATATCTTCATATACACAAGGTTACGGGACACTCGGGATCAAAACAGGCTAAAAAGCCTAAACTGTCAACTCGTTCGAAGTCTCGTTCGAACGAGGCTGTTCGAACGAGAGTTCGTTCGAACAAAGTGGGCTTTCTAATGAGGTCTCGTTCGAACAAAAACATCGAATGAACTTCACGCTCGTTAGAAGTCAAAGGTCAACTCGTTAGAAGCTCGTTCGAATGAGCTCGTTCGAATGACCTGGGCAGGTCTTCTAACGAGTGGCCAGTTTCGAGCCCAGAAATCCTTATTTCGTTTTTCCCTCTTTTCTTCACTTCTAATCTCCTCTAAACATTAGTCCAACAATTTCTCAAGGTTCCTAATCGTCTCTAAACATACATAGGTCACCTACTAACGTTTTTGTGGGGATTAAATCATTATAAACATCATCCAAATATCAAATCCATACATTTATCCCCAATTTCAAGAACATGAACCCTAAAATTTATAAATCATCAAAGAGTCTAAATAATTCCGTTTTTGTTTCATCCAAAATGTATTAACATCAGATTATTCATCTACATATAGTTCTACATGCAAATCCTCATCACAATACGAGTTTCTAATTCCAAATTATTGGGTTTTTATCAAACTCCCAAGAACAATAAGATTTTTTTATCAATTCCTACACATGGAAGAAGCATTCTCTAAAATTAATTAGAATTAAACCACTTGCCTTATTGGAATCTCTGATTTGATGACGAATTTGATGAATGGTTCTCTCTCTCTCTGCAGAATCCTTATATCTCTCCCTCTACAAGCTTTCTTCTCTAATGGTAGCAATGGAGGCTAGGGTTTTTGTCTTAGGAACTTTTGGGGCTAATTCTAATAACCCCCGTAGCCCTCTAATCAGATAATGGCTGGTAATGGGTTAGTGGGTGTTTTAATTTTCCAATTAAAACTCCTAAAATTCGTTAATCAAAAATCCCAAAATTCTAAAATTACCAAACTGCCCTTATAAGTTACCGGTATGGCCCAATAATGCCCCGGGACCCAAACTTAACCCCCGGCTAGTGTTTTCTGACTATTTCGACCCTTTTGGACGCGTTGGCGCACTCAAAATGACTATACGGTTAATAGAACTAAAATTCACTTTTTAATTATCATAATATAAACCTGACGCGACTGTCACACGCGTCTCAACAAAATTTTCCAACTTGCCGTATTTCAATCTCATGACAAATTTCATACTTCAATATTCATATATAATCATATATGCACATTATATTCAAATACCAACTCGCATCTCGCTAGTATTTTAATCCGGATTAATTTCCAATTTATACGCATTTAATTTAATTAATCCCATAAATAAATATCACAAAAATACGGGGTATTACATACTCCCCCCCTAATAACTGAATTTCGTCCCGAAATTCGGAACTAGAAAGTACCTGGTAAGAACAACTCTGGATAACGTTCGCGCATCTCATCCTCGCGCTCCCATGTGGACTCCTCAACATTATGATGTCGCCACTGAACATGCACTAACGGAACTATCTTTGACCGCAGTTTCCGCTCACTTTGGTCCAAAATAGCAATCGGCCCCTCCTCGTAGGAGCTATCAGGCTGGAGATCGATGTCCTCCAAAGCAATGTGAGAATGAGACAAATCGTCTCTAAGATATTTCCTTAGTGAGGAAATATGAAATACATCGTGAATCCGATGCAAATGCTCCGGTAATCCAAGTCTATACGCAACCGGTCCAATCCGCTCAATAATAGGAAATGGTCACACATATCTCGGTGCCAACTTCCCTTTTTTTCCCGAAACGCATAATCCCCTTCATAGGAGATACTCTGAGAAAAACCTGGTCCCCCACTTGAAACTCTCTGAAGAACCTCTTCGCATCAGCATAGCTCTTCTGCCTGTCCTGAGCTACCCGAATGCGATTCCGAATCAATTCTGTCCTTGCCGAAGTATCCTGAATCACTTCCGGCCCTAGTAGTTTGTTGTCCCCCACCTCCAACCAACATGCGGGGGAACGACAAGGTCTACCGTACAACGCCTCAAATGGAGCCATGCCAATGGTGAACTGGTAGGAGTTGTTGTAAGCAAACTCTACCAGTGGAAGATACTGCTCCCATCCACCCCCAAAATCAATGATACTCATACGTAGCATGTCCTCCAACATCTGGTTTGTACGCTCCATTTGCCCATCGGTCTGCGGGTGATACGCCGTACTCAACCGAAATTCCGTGCCCATGGCCTCCTGAAAACTCTCCCAAAACCGTGAAACAAATATCTTGTCTCGGTCAGACGCGATATTTAAGGGCACACCGTGAAGTCTCACTATCTCTGAAATAAAGAGCTGGGCATACTGTCCCGTAGTGTAGTCTGTCCTTACGGGTAGGAAATGAGCGACTTTGGTCAGCCTGTCCACAATTACCCAAATGGAGTCGTGACCTCTCTGTGACGTAGGCACCCCGTGATAAAGTCCATGGATATGCTCTCCCACATCCACATCGGGACCTCCAATGGCTGTAGAAGTCCTTCCGGTCTCTGATGATCCACTTTTACAAGCTGACAAGTGGCGCATTTAGAAACAAACACGGCAATATCTCTCTTCATCCTGCTCCACCAATACTGTTGTCTCATGTCTTGGTACATTTTGTCCCCACCGGGATGTACCGCGAACCGTGAGCCGTGCGACTCTGCCATCACCGCGTGCCGCAATTCCTCTCCTTCCGGAACTACCAATCTCCCATTAAAGCATAATCCCCCGTCTGAGCTAACAGTATAGGACTCGGCTCCCTCTGCTAATAATCGAACTATCTGCTCCTGACAGAACGAGTCATTTGCCTGTGCCCTTACTACCTTCGTGACAATCTGCGGTGTAACGGTCATCACAGACATGAACGATCGGGCCACTACATCATGGTGTCCCAATTCCCTCCACTTGGCCTTCCACACCTCTGCCACTTCATCTGCTGGCCTACGGCTCAACGCGTCTGCTACCACGTTAGCCTTCCCCGGGTGATACTGGATATCAAACTGATAGTCCTTCACAAACTCAAGCCATCTTCGCTGCCGCATATTCAACTCCTTCTGCGTGAATAGGTACTGCAGGGACTTGTGGTCTGTGAACAATCGAAACTTCTCCCCCAAAAGATAATGTCTCCATATCCGAAGGGCAAACACAACTACCGCCAACTCCAAGTCATGAGTGGGGTAATTCTTCTCATGAGGCTTTAGCTTACGGGAAGCATAAGCTATGGACTGACTCTCCTCCTGTAATACACCTCCTAGTCCTTGCAAGGATGCATCGGTGTAGACTAGATACTCAACTCCCGGTCTCGGCAATGCTAACACAGGTGCTGAGGTCAACTTATCCTTCAACTCATCAAATGCCAACTCACACGCATCACTCCAGATGAATGGCACACCTTTACGAGTCAGATGTGTCAAAGGACCCACTATCTTCGAAAATCCACGAATGAACCTCCTGTAGTAACCTGCTAAGCCCAAGAAGCTATGGATCTCTGTCGGTGTCGTGGGCTATCCCCACTCCCTCACCGCGGATACCTTCCTCGGATCAATAGATATCCCCCGGTCGGAAATAATGTGTCCCAAAAACTGGACCTCCTTCAGCCAAAACCCGCATTTCTCATATTTTGCATACAGCTCGTTCTGACGTAGCGTCTGCAAAACCTGCCTCAAATGCTCGGCGTGCTCCTTCTCTGTCTGGGAGTAAACCAGAATATCATCGATGAAGACAATGACAAACTGATCTAGGAAATCCCTGAACACTCTATTCATCAAGTCCATAAACACTGCTGGAGCGTTGGTCAAACCAAAAGGCATAACCCGAAACTCATAAGATCCATATCTCGATAAGAACGCAGTCTTCGAGACATCCTCTTCCCTGATACGCAACTGATGGTATCGCGATCTCAAATCAATCTTTGAGAAGAAAGAAGCTCCTCTCAACTGGTCGAATAAGTCATCGATTCAAGGCAACGGATACTTATTCCGTATCGTGACCTTATTCAACTCCCGGTAGTCCACACACAATCTCAGTGAACTATCTCTCTTCTTCACGAACAACACAGGGGCACCCCACGGTGAATTACTCCTTCGAATAAACCCCTGACCCAACAACTGCACAATCTGATCCCGTAACTCCCTCATCTCAGCTGGGGCCATACGGTACGGTGCGCGTGCTATAGGTCTCGTATCTGGTAATAAGTCTATGACAAAGTCTATCTCTCGACTGGGGGATAGGCCTGGTATATCCTGAAATACATCGGCAAACTCTCTAACAACCGGAATCGAATCAAGTGGTATCACCACCTCCTTAGAGGTCTCCTCCTCTATATAGTACAAATGAGTGGAAGATCCTCCCTTGGAATGAGGCATCGCCACCAAAAACATCTCCTACCCGGGAATGGCAAAGATAATACTCCTACTGAAACAGTCAATCATGGCTCGGTACGCAACAAGCCAATCCATACCAATAATGGCATCATACTCGGTCATCTCTAATACTAACATATCTGCAGGTAATACCAAACTACCAATCTCTACCCCTACTCCCCGGCATATAAAGAAAATAAGTGACCCACTCCCCAATGGTGAGTCTACACACGTCACTGTGCTCTCTGCCGTAGCTAACAACCCTAAGGCTTTCGCAAAATGTGTAGCTATAAAACAATGTGTTGCCCCCGTATCAAACAAAACCCGACCCATAGTACCATGGATAGGAAACATACCCTCAATCGCGGGTGGTGCCTGCGGAGCTGCTACCTGGTGGACGTTATAGACACATCCATACTGTAATTGTCCCTGCTGCACAAGAACTGCTGGAATGGCTGGAAGAGCTGGCACCTGGGTTGGAGCTGGGAGGGCTGGTGGAAAAAGTGGCCTATGTGGCTCATGTCGAGCACCCTGCTGCTGCTGCGAGGCCCTGCCCCTATCAGGACAGTCCTGGCGTTTATGGCCAGTCTTGCCACAAACGAAACACTTCCCCTGGAAGTTCCCCCCTCTCTGTCCCTGCTGCCCCCGGCCCTGGTGGCCGTTACCGTTCCTCCACTGGCCTTGCTGGCCCTGCTGAAACTGCTGTTGACCATTCTGACCCTGCTGGTTCTGATGGTCATTTGGACCCTGATGGCCCTGCCGGAAACCTCCTTGTCCGTGCCTGAAATTTCCTAACCTGAACCTCTTGTGATCCCCCTGCTGGGTACCCTGATCACCCTGTCTCTGCCCCTGAACAGATTGTGCCCCACTGGCACCATTTCCTCCAGTCCTGCCCTGAAGGCTAGACTCTCCCGATCACTTGCCCTCAGCCATGTGAAAGCAGTGATCCTGGAAATGGAGCAATGCAGCATTAACCACATCAGAATAAGTGGCTAACGAGAGGTTCCCTAACAAGTACTGACGAATCCTCCATGTCAACCCGTCAGTAAATTTTTGTATCTTCTTCTCCTCCGTCGGTATCTCATCCGGAACTATGTTCAGAAGATCAGTGAATTCGGCCTCATACTCGGTCACAGTCTTACCCTCCTGCTTGAGGCTCATCAACTTTCTCCTCATCTCCGTGTGAACAGCTGACGGAAAGTATTTGCGGTCGAACCGCACCCAAAACTCCTGAATAGTGAGAGTATCTCTCTCCTCCACGGTGGTAATAGACTCCCACCACTGCAGTGCAGACCCTACTAGCTTAAAGTTAGCTAGTACCTGCTTCTGGACACCTGTGCACTCATACATCCTCAAGTGCCGCTGTATATCCTTCCTCCACTGACTCGAAACTACCACATCGGAGCTACCTGCGAACTCCGGAGGGTGTGCTTTCTGAAAAGCATCACGTACACATTCCCAAGCAGACGGGAATGCATGAGCCTAAACTGGCGCGGCTATCGGCGCCTGAGGTGGTGCCTGCTGAACTACAGCTTGTGCGGCATTTACCGCCTGGGCCACTATGGCTGCAACCTCGGCGGCATTCATCGTGCCCTGAACTGGTGCGGGCTGCGGTTCTGGCATTGCATCCCTGGGAACCCGTTGTGCACGTCGTGGAGGCATCTGAAATAAGAATGAAGTTTATAAGTTCGCAGTTATAAACTTAAAATAGCTGAAGAACGTAGCATATACAAAAGAATACAACAGTCCTAAAATATAGGGCTCTACATCAAAGAATGCTCAGCAGAAACATAATAAGTCGTTCAGATCCTAAAGGACACTAGAACCTGATGCTCTGATACCACCTGTGACACACCGTCTAATTAAATACCGGGTAGCTACTCCTTTATTAAATTAATTCAAAATTCCAAGTTGGTTCAGTTAATAGCATCACTGTCGAAAACATTTTAATAATTACTAACCACCTAGTATTTAAAAAGTAAGTGCCAAATTTTAAGTTAAGTCTGATTAACATGCAGTAAAAGAATAATGACAGAATAACAACCATTCACCATAATGAAGTAATGAATAACCAACAAAGTAAATATAAATCCGGAGGAAAACTCCTCACAATAATCCCACAACTGAAAAATAATACGACAAGTCTGAATCCTGAATAATTACATGCCAAAAGTCTGAATAACTGAAATAAATGAAATGTCTCTAAAAGAAATGGGCGGCATGCCCTACAACTGATAACTGAAGAATATCGAGTCAAGATAGATGAAGCGTCTACAAGCAAAGTCCTGTAACTTCCACAAACAGCTACAGCTCGTCACCTGAATGAGGATCCTAAGCATGGTGTCCTTGTGGCTGGGCACCTAAAATGGCTTTTACAAAAATAGATTTGAAAGCAAATGGGTCAGAGCCCGAAAGTGGAAATCATTTTAAAAACAACAAGTGTTTTAATAGCATTAAAACATTAAATGCAAAATACATGTTAGGACGTGCACTCACATGAAATTCTCACCTCTCGACTACATGTGCACTCCTAACGTACCGTACCCATCTACATGACATACACATCTAACCAGACCGTAATAAGTTCTACCCCTTACTACTCGATCCCCATATTACATTCTAGTGTTAAAAAAATAATAGAGGGCTTCACTTAAACTCAGATTCTCAATTAGTAATATAATTCACTATCGGTTAACCCGCTATGTTCTCCCATTACATTACCTTAATTATGTTCACAATAACACATGAAAGTTCCCATTAATTAAGTGTATATTATTCACGTCATAAGTATATAATAAAAGCACCCCGAGACTAGCTGCAGTGCACACATACTCTGCTATCCATCCCGGTACATCACGTACATAAGGATCACATATTTCGAATCTCTCAGGAATAGTTCTCAGATAACAACATCACAAATAATGGAGGCGAACACAGTCATATCACATGGGTCACGCACATACCTCCGCTCCCACGATCAGCGGACTTATTAACATCCCAATAAGTCCTTCTCTGACCTATGTTCATCGAGGTAACCAGTCTAAATCCGGGCAACACAAGGATTAGAGGGCCCTAAGCGGACGCAAACCTCCCGTGATAGCAAGTATGGTAGGTATGTCATACACATAAAATCAATACATATACTAAGTATTCACACATCTTAGTAATCACCATAATATATTGGTGGTACACTTCTCATTCTCGTACCGACATATAATACTACACAATTTATATGTTCCCGGTTAATATAATAAATTAGGCCGTCAATAGTTCTCACATCGTAATAGACACTCACGTTCTACTTCATATTTACCCTTAGGTTCAAACTACACTTCTAGGTTTGATTCCTCATTATATCCCAAACATCCCAAATATCACAATTAATCATCAAGGGAAGGTTAGCTCTTCATATACACAAGGTTACGGGACACTCGGGATCAAAACAGGCTAAAAAGCCTAAACTATCAACTCGTTCGAAGTCTCGTTCGAACGAGAGTTCGTTCGAACGAAGTGGGCTTTCTAACGAGGTCTCGTTAAAACAAAACATCGAACGAACTTCACCCTCGTTAGAAGTCAAAGGTCAACTCGTTAGAAGCTCGTTCGAACGAGCTCGTTCGAACGACCTGGGCAGGTCTTCTAACGAGTGGCCAGTTTCGAGCCCAGAAATCCTTATTTCGTTTTTCCCTCTTTTCTTCACTTCTAATCTCCTCTAAACATTAGTCCAACAATTTCTCAAGGTTCCTAATCGTCTCTAAACATACATAGGTCACCTACTAATGTTTTTGTGGGGATTAAATCATTATAAACATCATCCAAATATCAAATCCATACATTTATCCCCAATTTCAAGAACATGAACCCTAAAATTTATAAATCATCAAAGAGTCTAAATAATTCCGTTTTTGTTTCATCCAAAATGTATTAACATCAGATTATTCATCTACATATAGTTCTACATGCAAATCCTCATCACAATACGAGTTTCTAATTCCAAATTAATGGGTTTTTATCAAACTCCCAAGAACAATAAGATTTTTTTATCAATTCCTACACATGGAAGAAGCATTCTCTGAAATTAATTAGAATTAAACCACTTGCCTTATTGGAATCTCTGAATTGATGACGAATTTGATGAATGGTTCTCTCTCTCTCTCTGCAGAATCCTTCTATCTCTCCCTCTACAAGCTTTATTCTCTAATGGTAGCAATGGAGGCTAGGGTTTTTGTCTTAGGAACTTTTGGGGCTAATTCTAATAACCCCCGTAGCCCTCTAATCAGATAATGGCTGGTAATGGGTTAGTGGGTGTTTTAATTTTCCAATTAAAACTTCTAAAATTCGTTAATCAAAATTCCCAAAATTCTAAAATTACCAAACTGCCCTTATAAGTTACCGGTATGGCCCAATAATGCCCCGGGACCCAAACATAACCCCCGGCTAGTGTTTTCTGACTATTTCAACCCTTTCGGACGCGTTGGCGCACTCAAAGCGACCATACAGTTAATAGAACTAAAATTCACTTTTTAATTATCATAATATAAACCTGACGCGACTGTCACACGCGTCTCAACAAAATTTTCCAACTTGTCGTATTTCAATCTCACGACAAATTTCATACTTCAATATTCATATATAGTCATATATGCACAGTATATTCAAATACGAACTCGCATCTCGCTAGTATTTTAATCCGGATTAATTTCCAATTTATACGCATTTAATTTAATTAATCCCATAAATAAATATCACAAAAATACGGGGTATTACATACACTCACAGAAGTTTACGATATAATACACTATATATTTAGTCTTGACCCTATTTCAGGTGATGTATCATGAAACTAAATATCCTATCCTGGCATAGTGAGGACAATAGTATTACCCTATAGTCTACTACTGCTCCAACCCTCGGTATCCAGTTATTACACAAGATAACAATATGTTATATTCTTATAACCCTCATAAGTAGCAAAAAATACCACATAATGTAAAGCATCCTCTTAGTGTCCACACCTTCCCCTCCATGTGGATGGAACCAAAGAGAGCACCGCTACTCAACGATATACATATAGACGCTATAATAAAATTAACGACACCTTTACTAATTCTATTTCACAGGTGAATCAAGTATTAACAACTTTTTGTGATTCGCTCGTGTTAGAAAACAGACTCCTATCACCCCGGGATAAAACTCGTACTTTCAAGTGTCACTAGTACCGGCTGTTCAAATGGTTCCTGAACATAACCCCTTATCCTAACAAGACCAAGACTTCTTATGACTATTTACCCAATTGGAAATTCCATTCCTATCCCCAATTCACTGTAGCCAAGATCTACACATGTTTTTATACCCTTCACACATAAGACACCTCCCTATATCATCTACCTCGCCAAATCATTGGGTCTCCGAATATAACTCTAGTGTCGAGACTGAACCACAATTTATTATAATGGTTGTACATCCAGGATTTCATCCTATAGTTGTCCCCTGCCTCGCTTTGATAATACTTCTTCCTGTGTCCCGTCTCTCCATAATTGAGATACTATAATACCACGTATTTTTACACATATTTATTTTTATGAAATTATGGAAAATGGGGATTAATTAATTTAAAGGGAGAAAATTTAATTTGTAATTTATTCGATTTTATGGTAATAATTACTAGTGTGCCGAGAGTTAGTAATTATTGAAGTAATATTTTGGTCACGATGAGATACATGGCAGTCATGTTATATTTATTTGGGACGCGCATACGAGTCGCGTCACTGGTATGTATTTGAGGGTTAAAAAGGTAAATTATTTTTATATAACTCCAATGACTATTTGGAGTGCGCCATCTTCCCCTCTAACGCGGGCCAGGCGGCGGCAGGCGTGGGAGGAAGAAAGCTAAGAGAATACGCTCTTCTCTTAAGTCCTTTTTTTTCAGTGCAACACAGGAAAGCGCCCTCTTTTTGTCATCCCTGCTGCTTTCCAGATTTTGTATGGAATGCATGGCATAGCTAGGACCCTTCAAATCATGTTTGAGCTTATCCCACCCCCTATTTGAGTAAGGCTGGAAAGAATGCCCACTAAGTTCAGATAAGGGAATGCTTCCCCCAACCATTAAAGGAAAGGCTCGACGAAGGGAGGGAGATGCGGCGGGGGAAATAGTCAGAAAACACTACTCGGATATTTTATTTGGAGTTCGGGGCATTTTAGCCCAAAACGACACCTCGGAGGGGTATTTCGGTCTTTTGGGATTTTTGGGTAATTAAATGGACAAAAATTTGGTTTAATTAAAAGCATTGAGGTTTAGTGGTCTGTCAGTTTCAAGTTACGTGAGAAAGAGAGAAAAAGAGAGAGACAACCAAGGAAGAAGAAAACTCCATTGGAGTCCTGAGCTAAGAACTTGAGCTTTCGCACCAAAAATTACACCGACGCGTAGATCGTGTCAAGAGGATCGTTTCCATACTGATTTCAGCCCAAGAATTAGAATTTCATTATGAGGAAAGTGTTTATCTTGCTCCGCTTTTAGCATATATTGTTCCTGTTAATTTAGGTTTGATGATATAGACTTGGTGCAATGAAGACTTAGGTTTAATTAAACTAAATTGGGAATAAACCGTATGAATTAAATATGGGTATGCATGTAGAGGTTTTGCCCTTGGTTGGACTATTAAAATCTGGGAATTTTATGTCTTAATCATGAATTATACTAAGATTTTTGGACAATTAAAATTATGGGTTCATATATAAGAGACTTATTGGAAAATTAAGAGATTATTGAATTCCAATTGATGATATAAGGATTTGACCTTTCATTCGTGTTAGAAAGTATCTTAGGGTGATTGGGATTAGTGTAGTAACATTTAATTTGCATTGGGCTAAGTATTTGTATGTGTTTTTGAAGATTAGAATTTGAGAAAAATCGAAATTTGGAAGAACTAGGTCTATCCGGAATTCTCGTTCGAAGACCTGCCCAGGTCGTTGGAACGAACCTTCTAACGAGATTTCCAGCAACCTTTCTAACGACTTGTTGAGTTCATTTGAAGTGGTAACTTCTTTCAAATAAACTTGTTCGAATGAGAATCCTGGAACATCTAATGAGATTCCAAATTGAGTTTTTGGGGCCCGTTCGAGTTAAAAACAATCCTATGGTTATCCAAGAGAGTGTATTAACCTACGTGATTAACGGGTGGGTTAAATTCCAAAGTGTTAGGGAATTAAATGTGTAATGGTCTTCGGGGTATCGAATTTGTGTAAAAACCTGGGAGAGAATGCAAGTCCTAGAGAGGCTATATATATATACGGATATCGTGGAGAGTAATGGCATTAATATTACTTACGGATTATTGTATTTGGGTTATGTGATTACCTATTAATGTATATAAGTTGTGTGCATGCTTATTACTTGGAATATCATGTTAATGGCATACTTAGATACTGACTATCGAACAGGGGTTAATGCGTTGTGGACGACCATATCTTGTGTGCGTTCAGGGGATTTCGAGTCGTACCATTGGAGCATGGAACCTAGGTACGGGCTATCTGTGACAATAATAGTGCTTACAATTGTATGGGTGCGTAGGTATGTGGATAGTCCATCGTCTTGGGACTATGTTCACCTCCAATATGTGTATATGTTTCATTTGGTTCTTGAGATATTGAACCTTTTGTTCTTTATGCATGAGCGTTGCAATGGGACTAGATAGCCCAGTATGCCTAGCACGAGGTGTTTCTTAACCATGGGTGCTGTATATATATATATATTTGTATGTGTACATAGTGAGATTTTATATATGTATACTAAGTTCCTATTGTATGTTTCTTGTTGGCTAATTTATTAAATTGTATACTTATTGGGTCACCAAGTGGGAATAAATAATGCTATGAAAATGAGTTACAAAATCCTTAAACCTATTCCTAAATAATAGTAATATATTGATTTTGGGTTATTTAGATATTGTATCTGGCATAGTGATTATCCTACATATAGTCACGTAGAGTGACGACACTAGTATGGGTAGTTAGACTCACTAGTGTGCACATTAGATGAGAGGTGAGCATCTCAAGTGAGTACTCTAAGTTAACTTGGATAATATATGTGCTATTTAAATCAATTTAAGCACTTGTTATATTTAAATTGTTTTCTACTCGGGCTCTGACCCATTTTTCTGCGAATCTCTTTTCTTGTTCTATTATCTTTAGGTGCTCAACCACAGGGACACCAGACTTAGGAGATTCCATTCATTTGCCGAGTTGTAGCTGCTGTGTGGAAGCTACAGGATATTGCTAGTAGACATTTTTTAGTCTATTTCTCCTCATCTATTAGTCTTTTATTTCAGTTGGACATTTCGTCCCTCCTATTTTAGATTCAGAGATTTTGAGTTATTTTTATTCTATCATTAGACTTTGATGTCATGTTATTGGATTACTATATGGGATTTTGACTGGATGTCTTTACTCCAGTTACTTATTTTACTTCAGTTAGTTATTACCTTATACTATTGTGATGTATGATGATATTTAGATATTACTCTTTAATGATGTTGGTGAATAACAAGATAAAATTTTGACACCAACCTTTTTTTTTATATTAGGTGGTTAGTTTTTATTAAATTAAAGTTTGAGTTTTCGACCGTGACGCATTATCTGAACCAACTTGATATAATTAAATTAATTAATTAAGGACTGGTCACGCGGTAATTAATTAGGCGAGGTGTCACAGGTGGTATCAGATCATCAGTATCTAGTGTCCTTACGATCTGTATGGCTTGTTATGTTTTCGCGTAGTGCCATTTGATATAGAGCCCTATATTTTATGATTGTTTTACTCTTTATGCATTTTATGTTCTTCAGCTACTTTGAGATAATAACTGTATATGTATGAAACTTTTCTCTCCTTTCAGATGAATCCTAGACATGCACAGAGAGTTCCTAGGGATGCCCCGCCTGAGCTTGAGCCTCTTCGAGCTCAGGATACGATGAATGACATTGAAATTTCCACCATTATAGCTCAGGCGGTGAATGCCGCATTGGTAGTTGTTCAACAAGAACCACCTCTGGCACTGATGGTGGCTCCAGTTCAGGCCCGAGCTTTCCCGTCTTCTTGCGAACGTATTAGGGATGCCTTCTATAAGGCCCATCCTCCGGAGTTTATAGGGAGCTCCGATGTAGTTGTAGCAAGCCAATGGAAGAAGGATATCCAAAGGCTCTTAAGGATGCATGAGTGCAGGGAGGTGCAGAGTCAGATACTGGCCAAGTTCAAGTTAGTGGGAGCAGCACTGCACTGGTAGGAGTCTATTACCGCCACTGAGGAGAGAGATACACTCACTATTCGAGACTTTTGGGTGCGGTTAAACCGCAAATATTTCCCATCGGTTGTCCAGAGAAAGATGAGATGGAAATTAGTGAACTTGAAACAAGAAGGAAAGACCATGGCAGAATATGAGGCAAAGTTTATTAACCGTCTAAACATTGTACCGGATGAAATCCCGACTGAGGAGAAGAAGATTCAGCATTTTATGGATAGGTTGAAATCGAGGATCCGCCAACACTTTATTGGTAATATTTCTTTGATCACCTATTTGGACGTGGTTAATGCAACACTACTCCACTGCCAAGACCGCCATTTTCATCTGACCGAGGTTAAGTGAGTAGGAAAGTCCAACCAATAGGGTAGGACAGGAAGAAATAGTGCCAGTGGGGCACGTGCAGTTCAGGGTCAGCATAGGCACCGTGATTAGGGTTCCCAGCTAGGGGATCCTAAGAGGTTCAGATCAGGAGGTTTTCGACATGGGCAAAGAGGCTCCTGACATGGAACAGGGTTAGCACAGCCATCAGGTCCAGTAGCAGGAACATAATATCAAAGGGAGGGGTGGTAATGACCATCAGGGTCGGGGATAGCAGGAACAGAGGGGAGGACCCTTCCCAGGGAGATGTTTCACTTGTGGTAATACTAGCCACAAGCGTTAAGACTTCCCTCAGAAGAGTAGGTGCCAGCAGTAGTAGGGCGCTCACCAGGAGTCCCAAAGACCATTATTTCTCGTTGCTCTCCCAGCACTGCCACAGATGCCAGCACTGCCGCCTATTCCAGCCGTCTTGGTTTAGCAAGGATAGCTTTAGTACGTATGAGTGTACACTCTTCACCAAGCTGCAGTTTTGTAGGACCCACCCGCGATTGAGGGTATGTTTTCTATCCTGGGGACTTTAGGGCGCATTTTATTTGACACAGGGGCCACACACTATTTTATTTCCATGGGGATTGCACGTACTATAGGATTATTTTCTACAAAAGAGAGTACAGTCACTTGTGTGGATTCACCATTGAGTAGAGGTTCCATTATGTCTTTTTTTTATTGGGGAGTGGGTATAGAGATTGGGAGGTTTATCTTACTTGCTGACATGCTCGTATTGGATATGTTTGAGTATGACACGATTGTTGGTACGAATTGGCTTTTCAGGTATAGGGTCATGATTGATTATTTTAGTAAGAGTATAGTTTTTTCCATACCCGATTAGGAGATGTTTCTGGTGGCAATGCATCGCTCTGAGCCAAGAACTCGAGCTTTCTCACCAAAAATTACACCGGCGTGTAGATCATGTCAAGAGGATCGTTCCCCATACCGATTTCATCCCAAGAATCAAAAGTTCATTCTGAGGCAAGTGTTTATCTTGCTCCGCTTTTAGAATATATCTAAATTTAGAAGAACTGTGTCTGTCCGGAATTCTCATTCGAAGACCTGCCCTGGTTATTCGAACGACCTCATTCGAATGAACCTTCTAACGAGATTTCCAATGACCTTTCTAACGAGTTGCTAAATTCGTTCGAACGACCTCGTTCAAACGAGGATCCTGGAAATGCTAACGAGATTCAAGATTGAGTTTTTAGGGTCCGTCCGAGTTAAAAACCATCCTATGGTTATCCAAGCGAGTGTATTAACCTACATGAGTAACAGGTTTCTTAAATTCCAAAGTGCTAGAGAATTGCGGGTGTAATGGTCCTCGGGGTATCGAATTTATGTAAAAACCGAGGACAGAATGTAAGTCCTAGAGAGGCTATTTATATACGAATATCGTGGAGAGTAATGGCTTTAATATTACTTACAAATTATAGTACTTGGGTTATGTGATTACCTATTAATGTATATAAGTTATGTGCATGCTTATTACTTGGAATATCATGTGTATGACATACCTAGCTATAAGCTATCGAATGGGGGTTAACTCATTGTGGACGACCATATCTTTTGTCCCTTCGAGGGATTTTGAGTTGTACCACTAGAGCATGGAACCTAGGTATGGGCTATCTGTGAGAACGATAGTGTTGGCGATCGTATGGGTGCATAGATTTGTGCATAGCCCATCGACTTGGGACTATGTTCGCCTATAATATGTGTATATGTTTTATTTGGTTCTTGAGATATTGAACATGTTATCCTTTATGCATGAGAGTTGCAATGGGACTAGATAGCCGAGTATGTCTAGCACCAGGGGTTTCTTAACCATAGGTGCTGCATAGATATATTTGTATGTGTACATAGTGAGATTTTATATATGTATACTGAGTTCCCATTCTATGTTTCTTGTTCGATACTTTATTAAAGTACATACTTATTGGGGCACCAGTTAGGAATAAAGAATGCTATGAGAATGAGTTAAAAAAATACTTAAACCTATTCCTAAATAATAGTAATATATTGATTTCGGGTTATTTAGATATTGTATCTGGCATAGTGATTATCCTACATATAGTCAGGTAGAGTGACGAGACTAGTATGGGTAGTTAGACTCGGTAGGTGTGCACATTAGATTAAAGGTGGCATCTCAAGTGAGTATGCTAAGTTAACATGGATAATATATGTGTTATTTAAATTAATTTAAGCACTTGCTATATTTAAACTATTTTCTACTCGGTATCTGACCCATTTTTCTGCAAATCTCTTTTCTTGTTCTATTATTTTTAGGTGCTCAGCCACAGGGACACCAGACTTAGGAGATTCCATTCATTTGTCGAGTTGTATCTTCTCTGGAAGCTACAGGATATTGCTAGTAGACGTTTCTGAGTCTATTGCTCCTTATCTATCAGTCTTTTATTTCCGTTGGACATGTCGTCCCTCCTATTTTACATTTTGAGATTTCGAGTTGTTTTTATTCTATCATTAGACTTTGATGTCATGTTATTGGATTATTATATGGGATTTTGACTGGATGTGTGTACTCGAATTCCTTATTTTACTTCAGTTAGTTCTTACCTTATACTATTGTGATGTATGATGATGTTTAGATATTACTCTTTAATGATGTTGGTTAATAACAAGATAAAATTTTGACACCAACCTTTTTTTAGTATTAGGTGGTTAGTTTTTATTAAATTAAAATTTGAGTTTTTGACAGTGATGCATTATCTGAACCAACTTGATATTATGAAATTAATTAATTAAGGAGTGATCACCCGATAATTAATTAGGTGGGGTGTCACACATACTACCAGAGAACTTCTTAGTGTTTGGTCCTGGCCCTACTGGCCATGTCGGGGTGTCCTTCTCTCAGACATGGTATTCTTATCCCCGATTGCACCCCTGTTGTCCATTTGACTCCACTGGCCCTATGAAACTCATTGTTGGACTCGATGGTCCTGATTGAATCCACCATCACTTGGTAGAAATTAACTTGATTTGAATCATTTAAATGGGTTCCTATTGGCTATACCCTGCAGTGGTCCTTCCCTAACACCGTTAAATCCAGTCTTGCTCTCCGGCTCGATTTTCTAACCACTAGGCTCCTTTCTCATGGAAGCGTTGATATAAACTTGTAAACATACGACCTTGACGACGTCGACACTAGTCATCCAATCCGAATTTTACACTCACACTTGTGTATTCTACTCACGAGTCCTTTATAAATTTATGGACCCTTTTATTCTCCATATCCCCTTCATTGAGTATGAAGTTCACTTAATAAGTCAACTTTTCCCTTATGCTCGGTCTCTATCTCGCTTACTTGTGATAAGTTTCGAAACTCCATTTGTATCTTTGTCTGAATAGCAGAAGGAAGTTCCTACGATCAAATTGTACTCAAATTCCTCATTTCATTCAATATACTTCTTATATGTGGTGATTCACTCTTGTCATGGTATGCTTCTCCTATAAGCTTAAATTTTTTCTCAAAATTTTTAATCATGGGTCTCGTTGCACTCCATACTACACTGTTGGCATTGGATTACCTCCTTCCATTGGCTATCAAGCTTCTCATTTTTCCCGAATCCTTATAGATGGCTCCTCAAAATATTCCTTTCAACTTTCCTCACCCCTTACTGACTATGCTGGGTGAGTGTAAGATTGCACCACCGTCATCTATAACAGTGCTTGGGGAAACTACAATCCTTGTGATAATCCTATCGTCACCTTCCTGAACAATAATTATGGCGACTTTTAGTGCGATCACCATTTCCAGAATACCCCTTAGCTTCTACTAAGCCTCTCCCCCTGTTGTCCTTCTAACGGATCTCGATGGTCGTCTTATAATGTTCGGTGTTCGAAACCTAAACAAACACTCACAATAATCTCAACAACTATACTGAATAGAAGGAGAACGTTAGTCGCATATGCAGGGGAATTCAATAACCCTATCATAAGGCTATATATCAAATAACGCTGCACTGAAATGTAAAAATACATACAAATCCAAAGGACACTAGAACCTAATGCCCTGATACCATCTGTGACACCCCACTTAATTAAATACCGGGTGATCAGGCCTTCATTAAATTAAAACAAGATTCCCATTTGGTTAATTCTTAGCATCACTGTCGAAAACCTTTTAAAACATTTACTGACCACCTAGTATTCAAAAAGTCGGTGCCAAAATTTATCTTTTTATTAAACAAAACAATATGTAGAAACAAATACAATAACTAACCATCCACGTAACAAATGAATAAGCTGGATAATCATCTGATAATCAACGGATATAAAATAATATTTAATAAGCCATCGGTTTCGAAATCCAAATAAAAGTCCAATACAAATAAAATATGAATACATAGTCTGACCGACATACAGAAATAACTGAGGGCCAACACGCCGACATGAAATACTGAACTGCACCCAACACTAGGAACTAAGTAACTGAAGCGTCTAGTTCCAAATCCTGCAAGCATCCACAAGTGCTATAGCTACGCATCCCTGAAAAAGATCATCCTACTTGGCGTCCCTATGGATGGACACCTAAAAAGTTTTGGAAAAAGGTTTTTTGCAAGTACGGGTCAGAGCCCTAGTAAAAATCATTTAAAAATATTTAGCAAGCATTTAAATATCAATTTTAATGAACATTAATTAGATACACCTGTTAGACTGCAGACACTACCTTGAGTTTCCTCACCTCTCATCTACAGTGCACGCCTAACATCCCACCTAGTCAAGATACCCAATCTAACTGGGTATCAAGTATCTAATAAGCCTCAAATTAATCTAGCCCACCGGTTCCTCCCATACAGTACGTTACCAAATACCCTAAACTACCATTTAATCAGAGTTAAGATTCTCCTTAACTTACTTGTATCACCCATACAGTAAGCTACCGAATACCCTTAATAACTAACATCTCTCTTCTATTATTATTAAACCCACGTTACCATTTCACATATTTTATGGTGGAATCCTTACCATTTAAGTTTCTCTACTTAAACTTTATTCTCGATATTCACCATCCATCTTACTATTATTTACACCTTAGTAGATTCATCATTATTTAGATTTACACTATCTATTCTCCATACTATTTACTCTTTAGTAGATTAATCATTCTTTATATACATACTATATCGTCTCACTACGGTCCCACATAATTAGATAAATCTTTGTTTAGATACACACTACATAGCCTCACTACTGCCACACATAAGTGGGAGAAAACATCCAAGCATATGTATATATATAATCCACCGGTCTTCCCACCGTGATGCACATTCACGTACACTACTATCAGTCTAAGTACCTCTCATATATCAAGGAAAAATGGTTCGGTATGTCTCCTCGAACCCAAAATACAAATCACACATATTGGAGTTGAACATAGTCCCCAGCCAAATGGGTCACGCACCTACCTACACTCCCTTTCAACCGTCGAAACTATCATACTCTCAGATAGTACGTATCCAAGGTCCTATGTTCTGGGTACAAGTCTAAAATTCCCCCAATGGGCTCATCAGGATAAGACCGTCCACGACGCGGAACCTCGCCCCGATAGCAAGCAACGTAGGTATGTCATACACATAATAATACATACTAGGCATACACTGAACCTATCCATATGTATATTCAATATAGGTACACACACGACCTACAATAATAAAACCATATAGGTATGCACTCAACTTATAAAAATCAATCCCTATAGGTATACACTCAACCTATGATTATCACTTGAAGATAGTATTTTTCTCTTGAATGCTAACTTTATAATTTTATTTGATATATACTCTCTATCGTATATTCCCGAGTATTATTCTCTACCCGAAGGTCCTATTGTTACCCCTTAAGTTAATTCAGTAGTTAATCTAAAATTGTTCTACTGGTTTACCTCATAATTTTCCTTATCCTCTCCATGATCCGTTCTCGTTCTCTCGAATTATTACGTTAACAATTAAGCCAAACTATCCTCAGCCTTAAGTCTCGCATACATAACTAAGTCTCAAACCTATCAACGCCTACTGTCATAAAATATATCCCTGATTATATTCTAAATATGCACCAAAAATGCCCCGAAAGTTATCCGCAAGTTATGGGCTTAAAAGAGATATTGTCAAAATCTGGTAAACCGAATCCAGTCGTAGATTTTTGGCAGATTAAACACCCTGTGGTAAAATGTCGATTACTCCCTCTACAAAAATACGATTGATCTGATTCAAAGCTCATTAGAAATACCATACATATATGTTTCCAAACATATATGTATATCACTCTAATTCTGAGGACAATTAAAATGGCATACGTTTAATATGACGTAACAAATTATGGCAGATTACAATGCTGGGAGAACAAACACCCTATAGTAAAACATCGATTACTCCATCTACAGAACTCTGATTGACCTGATTCAAAGATCATTAGAAATATAAGACATTGAGATTTATAGGAATATATGTATCTCTCTCTAACCCTAAGTAAAATTTAAATGGCATACATTTAAAATTACATCAAAAATTCTAGCAGATTGACATCTTGTGTTCATCAATTAAACCCTAAGTCAATCAAGATTCATGTTCTTCTACGAAGAACCTATAAAGACTCAATATTAAACATCAAATATATTCAAATATAATTTTATCTTCACATAGGGATAATTTTTTATGAAAATGTTACACAAATAAATTCAAAGATTCAATCCAAAAAATAAATTCTCCTTTAATAAACATAAAACCCTAGTTTCATATTATCTTTTGTTCATCATCTTTATTAATCAAGAAATCTGATTTATCTCTTATTAAACAACCCAAACCCAATGATTTCATGTTATCATCATTAAGGAATATCTCTACATACATTCCTACTTTAGTTTATGAATTAAACCCTCCCAAATTCATATAAAACTTCCAAAAGCGTAAGATCAAACCCTAATCTACATGGGCATTATAACATGCTTAATATAAATTACCATTTAAATACCTCCGTCTCAATATCATGTATGAAATTTGTTGACGAGATGATGTGGTGGTTCTCCTCTCGCTCTGATCTTGATTTCATTGCGTTCGGGGGAAAAACTATGTAGGAACCTTTGGATTTCTTCTCCTCTTCCTCTACTCATGCCTCTATTCTATTATGATTTTGCTAAACCTAGTTCATCTCTCAAATATCAGATATAAGACTTAGAATTTTTGGAGGTCTCTAAACCACAAACTCCCGAATGATCGAAAAGCCCTTAAACAGTGTCCGGTTTGCCTAAAATCGTCCCGGGACCCAAACTATACCCCCGGGTAAACTATTTTGACTATTTCGATCCTTTTGAAATCAACTGTAACCTCAAAATCAACATATAAATTACTTTTAAAATCATCTTACTTTCACCTCAAATTACGGAACGCGTGAAATTAACTTAAACTGAATTAATTAAATCTAAATCATCTGAATTGAATAAGTTCTACAAATTAAACAAATTCCTAAATCGCTAATATAATGAAATTCTATATTCTGCAAAATACGTGGTGTTAGATATCGTTTCTTTGATATATTATGTATCTCCATGTGTAGTTGTTAGTATTATATCCTAGGCATGTGTATCACGTGTTTCATATCTCACCTACATTATTGAATTAAATGCTCACTTTTATATGGTTCTCTCTCATTTTGTTGGTTCAATTAGCATGTTTTCTATAGTTAGTGGCTTAAATATGTTCTTCTTAATATTTATTTAATTCTTTCATTTTTCTCACCACATAACAAAAAAGTGGGAGACTTTTGTATATAGAGGAGTACATAGTATTGTGTATGTTTTACTACTGAGAGTGTTTGTATGCTATTTCATGTTTATTGGCAGGGATCGGATATTTGAGGGGGTGTTACTTTAGTAATTTTATGTTCACATATACACATAATGATATCCACATGTTTCATGGTATTATTATACTATTTTCCTGTTCGAACATTGCACACTAGTATTCGATGAATTTGTTAGTGTATGATATGAAATAGATATAAAAATCTTCTTGAAGGGTCTTGTCTTTTGTTACTTGTTATTGAGTGGTAGTTATCTTATGAAATTAATCGGGCAAGTCATATAATAGGTGATAGATTTAGTTTCTTCTAATTTTTTATTTTATGTATTTTTGTCATATACTGGACAAAAAGTAAGATTATACTATTATATTATACTCATATGCTCCATGACATTATGAATTGTCTTAATATGTACTAACAAATACATTTTCAGTCTAGTCTAAGAGTTTTTCAAAAAACTTCATCAACATTATGGCTTATGCTTGTCATTTTCCCCGAGTTATTCACTTAAGATAAAGGTATATGTCAAGAAGACTTAGATTCTCCCTTGGTTGATCTAATTTTCATAACTGGAAAATATTTTTTTTATTTAACCTTGTCGTGCTTTTAACTTATGATTTCTAAATTCGAAGATTCTATATTCTTCCTATACAAAACTTATGTTTTTAATGAATCTTTATATTTACAATTTTTTCTTTGTTTGAGCAAGTTAAAATTTTGTGCATTGTAAAATTGATAAAACATGGAATTTTCTTCTTACATTCATGACCTTTCTTATTGGAGGTTCAATGAAACAAAATAAAACTTCGCATCAACAAAGGTCTGGTTCATTGATCGCAACCGTATAGAAACTAAGTCATTGTAAAAGTTTGGCATAAGTCGTGACCTTCATCGCTTTTGGTTCGCATCAAAGAAATGTGCTTTGCATTAACAATGGTCCTATCTCACTGGTCACGGCCTGAAGTAATCATAGATGAAAATATGTAGGTAATCCGTGACCTGATTTGCTAACCCTTCATGTCAACAAAAATCGGCTTTGATTCAGCTAAGGCACCCTTGAGTTGTACCTGCCTTCTTCACTTTTCAAGATATTTTTATGAGCAATTCAGTGAAAGTTATGTCTACACACAATCTTTGTTTGCAGCCAATAAATATTATTTTTTAGACAATAGGAATGATTTAATTGAGTGTGTACCCTCTTGTAGTTACATATAATTCATATACACACTCTTGCAAACCTTTTTCTTCCTTGTTAATTTAATAGAGACCTTTTAAAGAAAAAAAAAATGCTCAGCATATTTCTTTGTTCTTCTCTTATGTGATTTTCTAGATTTTTAATTCATTTTGGAATCCTTAAAAGTAAGACTTTTGTAGTCAATCAAGGTTTGAAAAACATTTGACAAATATTATTAGTTCTTTAGTATGGACTTCTTTCATGCTTTAAAAACATACTTGGGAGTTTTTTCTAAAGAGAAACCTTTTTACTACATCTTTTTCAACATATGATATATCACACATCCTAGTTGTAGTCGATGGTTACTCAGTGGCTCCATTAAAACAGAAAAAGTGTCCTTCACTTCATAGAATATTTTGGTGGCATGTGACTTTAAGACATTGGACGAGTACAAAACTGACCGCGGTTGTGTAGCATGCTCCAGTTGTTTGCGCTTTCCTCGAGAATATGGTGGGAAAGATTTGATAGTTGGTCAATGGATTATTAGATTTCAAGTAATTGTCTTCTATTTGTAATACTATACCATAGTATAATTGTTCATTTCATCCTGCAATTTATTATAGTTAATGTATTTTTCCTTATACATCCGATATTGTGTGACTTTATTTATCTTTGTGCATATTATAATTGTAAGAGGGTAGTGGTACTAGGGTTTATAAATATACTAAATTTGGTTGTTGTGACCCACTCCAATGGTAGATTCCTTTAATGTGTTCAAAGCTCTAAGAGCAGCAAAAATATGAAAACTAACTTTTCTGGCAAAATGGAGATCTTATGATTGCTGAATGAGGAAGACAATGAATATTTATGAACTTTTTTCAGTAACAACAATAGAGAAAAAAGATCACTTATAAGTGATGATTCTTGAAGTGAAGAGATAAGAACTTCAAGTACTAAGGAAAGAGTAGAGAGAATATTTTTTGGTTCTATATGTGTAGAGTAACAGTGCTTCAGCTATGTTATGTCTATTTACCTTTCCCAAGGGCTCTATAAATAGGTAAATACTAGGGTTGATGTGGCATGTGTGCGCTAAAAAGATATTCTTTAAGGAAATATCTGAGTTGTAGTTGCACTTTGGTAGATGACATCTGGTGCAACCCAAAGTCAAGATGTAAATATGTCGGGCATAGTGCCAAAAAGTATGATTTGGTATATATGTTCTCAAACGGTAACTTGGTAAATAATCCGTTTTGAAAACTTTCGAGTGGCCTTTAGGGCCACTTGCCAATGTTTATCTTGAAAACACTTTGTCTGCACTGTATTGGCTACTCACGTATTTGACTAAGTGTGAACTATTTAAGCATGTGAGTGATCTCTTATTCCCCTCCTATTAGTATTCGCTTTTTCCTAAGTTACTATAGTTGTTGCACCTTATCTTTCCCAACAAGACTTCCCTCTCAACCTCCAAACCAAAATTCCCAAGGGATATAAAATATACATCTACTCAAGCCCTGCTTGCTCGACTAAGGCTTCTTGCTAAGAATTCCTGTGTATAAGAAATAACAATGTGTTAGACAACAGTTTAAATAAAATTATTTATGACCTGGGCTTGGGGCTTCTCGCAGGGCACCCACTTACTATCCTACTAGAGCACCCCCATCGTTTGGCTTGGGTCCACGGTGATGGCACCCTCTCGTTGATTTTGGGGTTTTTCTTTCTTCCCTTTTATAACCTAGGCTTGGGGTTTCTTGCAGAGCACCCCCTCGCTACCTTGGGGTTGCTCTTAGAGAACCCTCTCTATTGACTCGAGTCCATTTGAATGGCACCCCATCATTCGCTTGGGGTTATTCTTGCATCCCCTTGCATCCTAGTCTTGGGGTTCCTTATAGAGCACCCCCTCGTTTGGCACTTCTTTCCTTGGTACCTCCTCTCTTGGCACCCCCTCGCTTAGCACCCACTCATGTCCAACTTTACCTTCTTGTGAGATTAAATTTGATTAGGATTCTATTATTGACAACCTAATATTTTCACATAAAGCTTTAGATTTTTTAACCCATTGATTAGTTTTTATCACTAAACCAATAAATTAACTTAATTAGATAGCTACCATGGAGACCCTGCACTCTCATATTCCCCACATTTTAATGTTATGTTATGCTTAATTATAACACCTTTATTTTCCCGTGTGCAGTTGATCAACTGACCTGCTAAATATAGTAAGCACTAAAGAATTTATATCATTCCTAACATCAACGACGAATAAAAAATGGCAGTAAATAAAAACCATCAATGACACACTAATAATAATGTTCAACAATGTTAGTAACTAGACATAGATAATAGTAAGACTCTCCAATAAAATTGAATCCATTATAATAAATATCCATTTAATATTAGTCTCAACAGAAATGTACTGAATACAAATGACTAGTGGAATGCCAACTGAGATGAAACACCAACTTCTACTCTAAGGATAATGAACTAAATCTCCAATTGCGATAAGTTTTCCCACTTAGTCTTGCTATTTTTATATAATGATAATAATACTTGGGAGAAAAAAGGTTTTATAAATTATGGTCGGCTTCCTAAAATTGCAAGAAATATCTTACTATATCAATGGAGTAATAATTGTGTGATTCATTTACGATAAAAATAGTAACCCGTTAACACTCACATACAACAGATACCTCACCCCTCATCATATGTGAAATACTAAACGAGCATTATAATCCAACACATAAGAAATACTAATAAGTCACTATCATTAGACTAATAAGTGAACATTATTTAGTAATACACTATATTTGGACGCAACTAATTCCATGTGTAAAGAATACAATCCCATTCCATTCCCCTCACATGACACCCATAAAGTAGGATACACACGATCTCGTAATATAAAACATAAATTTAAATTAGTATGTTTTAATTAAACGTGTCCATCACCGAAATATATCATATATGTAATGAATATGATCCAGTACCAACCTCCACTCATGTCATTCGAACAATAAAATATTGGCAATCTCATATCATAATAGATAAATGTGACATAGTGTCTTTCAATCAAAGTGTCCATCATAGGATTAGTATTGTACATCAATATAAGTCTCATAGAAACCACATGAAGTCATCTACACTTGACGGACCTTCTCATGCCTCTATAGGTGTTATACGATGTTTCTAGAGCATCTTTTGATCCAAAGAGCACTGTATAAAACCATTCAATAGTGTGCAAGAACTCGAACCCAACCGAATAGATACCAAGGAGGTACCTCGGATCAACAAAGAGCCCGACCTCTTTTCCCCATGGGTAGACTGGGTGGATGCCTACAAGGCTAACTGACAAGTTGTAACATTTGTGACGCTGTTAAAGGCTAGCCAATAACATGTGCGTGGCATGACAGACAACCAACATGTGCAAAACCTTCCCTAAATGTGTAAAACATTAAACTTTTGGTAAGTTCTCCATTCAAAATATTACGCAACCTGGCCCATACTAGTTCAGCAGACATTCAGTCATGAGGGTTCACTATAAAAGGTTGGATCCTCCATTGGAATCAGGGAAAGAAATCAACCATCCTATTGATAAAACATATATATTTAGATATTCTCATTGTCTGAATCAAACGACGATCCTATTATACTAATCCAATAAAAGTACAAATAGACAACTTGTGGATGTAGGCTCATTCTTGAGGGCTGAACCACATAATTCTTGGTGTTAATCCTCTTATCCCCGTCTTTGTTTCTATTAATTTTCATACTTTTCTTCTTTATTGTTTGTTATCTCAGATTGGATTTCAACCACCTAAGATCAGGCCTTAAATATATTTTTAGACAATAATAAAATAACGCCTTCTATGAGAAAGACTAAAGCCTTGTTATTTCTCATATGGTTCCTAATTTATAATTGTACAAACTCTAGAAGTTTTTCTAGAAGATCCCCCATGTTTTAATGGCAATCATCTTGTTGATCAAATCAATGGGTTCATTTGATTTATCACCTTAAATCTTTGATTCACTATTCAAATGATAAATTATATGTAAACTATACCCAATACACTAACCTCTAAGCCTAAAACAGCTCCCCTATTTTCATTTTCACAAATATCCGGTCATACCCAATCTTTTGGTGTCTATACTTGTTTTTACAAATTTTGTATAAAATGGATGAACATCGAAAAAGTAGCTAGGAGAAAGAAACTACACCACTTATAACTACTATTGGAATGGGGACCCAGTGGATTTTTGAAGAGCTTGGTTAAGAGCCAAGAAGCTTTGCAAGAAAATATGAGACACCTCACCTGAAGCGTGTTGGCCTCACAGAGCCGACTAGTCCATCCAGAACCAGTTCTAATAACCCTATATTTGGATAAAAATCTAGGTAAATGTATGGAATCATCTATGAGCATGAAGAATCCTCCTACCATCTAGGTAGAAAACCATAAAGTCAACTGGGTATTATGATAACCAATCATATTAAGATGAACATATAGTGCCTTTGAGAAGCTTAATAGAGTAACAATCTTTGACAGGTTGGGAAAGAGAGGGGCGTGAGCATATTCATACTCCAAATAAGGCAAAAGATTAAAAAAATACATGAGGTAGGATCCAAGGAGATAGAACAGTATAAGATGCAACACCAAGACATAAAATAGATATGAGAAATTTAGCTAAAGAGAAGAGAGCTCGACCAAGAGTCGTAAATGGGTTAATAAGGTAGTTGTAGCTGAGGAAGACCAACTATTGAAGGGATCAATCCAATGGATAGAAGATCGCCTGGTTGACCTAATCAAAAAAAAAATCCACTCCAAAGGGGGTTTGTTCAAGGATCTCCATTCCAAAACTTTCTTAATTAGCTATCCCATGCCAATCACCTCACACGACACCGATAAAGTAGGATACACACAATCTCGTAATTTAGCACATTAATATAAATTATTATGTTTAAATTAAATGCGTCCATCATTGGAATATATCATATATGTAATAAATATAATCCAGTACCAACCCCCACTCATGTCATCAGAACAATAAAATATTGTCAATCTCATTTATATCACATAAATGTGATATAAGGTCTTTAAATCAAAGTGTCCATCATCGATGTAGTATCATACTTCAATATAAGTCTCATAGAAACCACTTGAAGTCATCTAAACTCGATGGACCTTCTCATGCCTCTATCGGTGTTATACCATATTTGTAGAGAATCTCATGTTCTAAAAAGAACTGTGTAAAATCATTAAATAGTGTGAAAGACCTCGGACCCAGCCGAACAGATAGCAAGGAAGGACCTCAGCTCAATAAATAGCTCGTTCTCCTTTCCACCTGGGTGAACTGGGTGGATGCCTACAAAGCTAATTGATAAGTTGTATCATTAATGATGCTGTTAAAGGCCGACCAACAACATGGGTGTGGCATGATAGACAACCAATGTGTGTAGAACCTTCCCTAAATGGGTAAGACATTAAACTTTTGGTTATTGCAACATTCACAATCTGACATAACCTGACCCATACTGTTTCAGTAGACATTCCCTCACGAGGGTTCACTATAAAAGGCCAGATTCCCCATTGGGATGATAATACCAAGATATTTTGATATTCTCACTACCCAAATCAAAAGACAATACTATTGTACTAATACAATACTAGTGAAAATAGACAACCTGTGGATGTAGGCTCATTCTTGAGGGCCGAACCACGTAATTCTTGGTGTTAATCCTCTTATCCTAATCTCCGTATCTAATACTTTGCATACTCTTCCTCTTTATTGTTTGTTATCACAGATTGGATTTCAACGAGCTAAGATCAGGCATTAAATCTATTTTTAGACAATAATAGAATAACGCCTTCTATGAGAAAGAATAAAGCCTAGTTATTTCTCACCCGATTCCTAATTTCTAATGTAAAAACTTTGAATTTTTTTTGTAAGACCCCTTAAATTTGAATGACAATCATCTTATTGATAAAATCAATGGATTCTTTGATTTATCCCCTTAAATACTTGATTCACTATTCGATTAATAAATTATATGTTAAACATACCCTATACACTAACCTCTAAGCCTAAAATAGCTCCCCCATTTTTAATTTCACATATATCTAGTCATACTCTAGCTTCCTATGTCTATACTCTATTTTTCTACAAATTTTGTATAAAATGGTTGAACACCCAAAAAGTAGCCGGGAAAAAAAAACTACACCACTTTAAACCCCTATTAGAATAGGGGAACCAATGAATTTTTGAAGAGCTTAGTTTAGAGCTAAGAAGCTTTGCAAAAAAATATGAGATAGCTCACTCGAATCATGTTGGCCTCACAAGGCCGACTAGTCCATTCAAAACTAGTTCTAATAACCCCACCTTTGGAGAAAAATCTAGGTAAACATAGGGAATCACCTCCGAGCATAAAGAATCCTCCTACCATCCAGGTAGAACACCATGAAGTCGACAGGGTATGATGATATCCAAATGTATTAAGATGAACACATAAGTGCTTTTGAGAAGCTTAGGGGAGTAACAATCTTTGATAGGTTGGGAATGAGAGGGGTGCGAGCTCATTCCTACACCAAATAAGGCACAAGATGAGAAGAATACATGAGGTAGGATCCAAAGAGAGGACAATATAAGATGAAACACCACAATATCAATCAGATACAAGCAAGGGGGCTAAAGAGAAGAGAGCTCAACCAAGAGTCGTGAATGGGATAATAAGGTAGTAGTAGCTGAAGAAGCCCAACCATGGAAGGGATCAATCCAAAGGATAGAAAATATTCTGGATGACCTAATCAAAACCAAAAATCCACTCTAAAGGGGGTTTCTTCAGGGATCTCAATTCAAAACTTTCATAATTAGCTATCCCACATTTGTAAAATTTAATCCCCATATGATCACTCCTAGGTATAAAAAGAAAATAAATCCAATTTCCCATGTCGAGAAATACTAGGGAGAATGATATATATTCTCCATAGTCGATGAGATGCGTTGCGGAGCTTTTCCAAGCACTCTCACAGGATTTTCTCAAATCTGGTATAATGGGTTACTAAGAAGGGAAATCTTTGAGTTAAAACAACTGACCAACCTTTTTGTTAAAAATTTCTATTTTGGAGGAAAACCTAGTGAAAGAGTAACTCACTTGTTAAGCATACGTGAACACGAAGATGAAATGACAAAAGAATATATTACCAGGTTCAATATTGAAAAATGAAAAGTGGTATACTACAACGAGAAAGTAACCATTACAGTAATCATGAGGGAGTTACTACCTGGAATGTTATAGTAGGCATTGACTAAGGAGTTTGCAAACCAAATGCTCAAAATCCTTGCAAGAATAGAAAAGATCATGAATGCAGAGAAATCCATGGCTATAAAATAATCCATCCACAAAACATTAAAGAAGGCTTTATGTCAGGAAGAAAATAAAAATATAAAGATGGCCCCAAGGAGAAGAGTTATAGGAGGCCATGCCAAAAGTTTGTTAAATATACTCCCTTGATAGTCAGAGTACACCATATCCTCAATGAGATCCGAATAAATGGTAAATATAAGTGACTAGAGAAATTAATAACTCCTGCTAGAACAAGATATAAGAGAAAGTTTTATAAGTTCCACAAAGATCAGGGGTATGAGACAAAAGACTGCCTAGCCTTGAAGGACAAAATTAAGACCCTCGTTAAAAGAGGGAAGTTTAATAAGTACATGAAGCAGACCAACACAAGCTCATGATGACTGAAAGAGAAAAAGAAAAAAAAAGATCACCTCGTGTAGGAAATAAAGACCAAAAAATAGCTCGAGGGAACAAAGTCAAGGAGGATCATGACCTCCTTATTAGGCGTAAGGAGCCTACAGAAGATATGAATATGATCTCTCTGAGGTGAAATTGCATAGAAGGAGGAGATGATGATGGAGGTGATGAACCAACTAAAAGAAAGGCATATCTTAATGAAGTAAGATCTTGTGCGGATAATAGAGACATAAATATGGAAGCTGTGGCATAAGCCTGAACTCAAAAAATTGCTAGGACAATCCACTAGTGATTACCATGATAATCCATGACAAAAACATGAAAAAAATTCTGGTGGAAAATGGAAGTTCAGTGGATGTACTATTCTATGATTATTGCAATAGGTTGAAGTTGTATTATAGAAAATTAGAGGCATACTATCATTCTCTGAGCGGACTCTCGGGTGAAAAATTATACCCACTTGATATAATTGATCTAGAAGTTATTATTGGAGCTTGGATAACCTGAATAATAAATATTATGAGATTATTAGTCCTTGACAAAAGTATCTAACCGACCTGGTATATCATTTTTGGAAGAGTGGGTTTGGAGAAATTTTAGTTTGTAGCCTCAACTATTCATAAATGTATCAAGTTCCCCACTAGTTTTTGTGTGGGAGTGTGAAAGGAAACTCGGTAGAAGCACTCAAATGCTACTACACTTCAACCGACGAGGAAGAAAGGAAGAAGTTAGTACAAACCTGTCATATCGAGATGTTAGATCCTATAGATGAAGATAAGTTGATAACTGAATAAGCGATTGAGGAAACAGAGCCAGTAATCACTGATGATGAGCATCCTAAAAGAATAACCCAGATCAGCTTGTCCCTAGATCCCATCCTCAAGAAGTACTTTTCTGACTTCTTACTAGCTAAGAAAAGTGTATTTGCTTGGCGCCATGAAGACATGCCAGGAATTGATCCAACCATTATCAGTCACTAGCTCAACACAGTTAGAGAAGCTAAACTAATAAAGTAGAACCAATATGTAATCTTAGAGGAGAAGAACATGATAATTCAAGAAGAAGTGTCCCAGTTGAAGAGAGTCGACTTCATTGAAGAGGTAATGTATCCTAACTGGTTAGAAAATGTTGTTATGGTACCAAACTAAAATGAGAAAAGTTAGATGTGTGTGAACTTCATATATCTAAATAAGGCATATCCTAAGGATTATTCTCCTTTTCCTTAAATAGATCAATTGGGGGATGCAATAATTGGGGATGAGATACTGAGCTTCATTGATAATATTCTGGTTATAACCAGATTAGATGAAGCCAAAAGACAAAGAGAAGACTTCATTCATCACTAATAGAGGTACATTTTGTTCTAACATTATGCCCTTCGAAATAAAAAATGCAGGAGCTATTTATTAAAGAATAGTGAATGAGGTAATTGATAAGTAGATATGGAAGTTTATGTTGAAGACATGCATACCAAGAATATAAAAATAGACGATCATATCAAAGACCTTAAACAAACCTTCGACGAGATAGAGAAATATCATATGAAGCTAAATCCATCCAAATGCATATTCGAAGTTAAGGATGGAAAATTCATGGGCTTCATCATCAACCAAAGGGGCATAGAGTCCAATTCTGACAAGATCCATACGTTGATCAATATTCCGCCTCCTATGGGTAAGAAGAAAATCCAAAGCCTAACCAGCTCAGTGGAAGATTTGAATATATTTGTATTTAGATCCCCATACCATTTTTAAAATGATTAAAACTCTTTCGAATGGAAGGAGTAATGATAACCTACTTTTTTGGAGTTGAAAAGATATATAGGAATGACTCCATTCCCATAAAGGCCAATCCTAAGGGAAAAACTACACTTGTATTTAGCGGTGTCAGGGTTAGCAATTAGCCCAACTTTGATCAGAAGTGATGAAGGGGTCCAAAAGTTGGTATACTACTCGAGAAAATATTTTATTCATAGCAACCAGGAAGATGAAGAAGTACTTCTAAGCACACTCTATAATGCTCTATGCTAATCTCACACATTGGAAAACCATCCATAAACTTAAGAAATCTGGCAGGTTAATGGCATGGACGATATAGATGGGTGAATGTGAAATTACATATGAGCCAAGGACTAAAATCAAATACCAATCCATAGGAGATCTCAATACATGATTCATCTATGAGGAGAAAAGACTATCTCAAACAACAACTATTGTTCTAGTCAAGAAGATGCAACGACCAACTAAGAAATCTATTATAGTTCTAGACGTATTGTTCCAGGGATCGGCAAAGTCCTCAACTAAACAAGATAAGCCTAGATATAGAAAAATATTTACTATAAAACTATTTAAGTACGGTTATCTAGTATAAGGAGACTTTTATCACGAGCTTCCAGTATGTAAGTTTTCCATAGATGGATCATCGTTTGCAAGCAGTAGTGGAGCTGGTTTGATAAAGCATACAATAATGAAGCGGAATATGAGGCCTTGATTACTTGGTTAGATTAGCAATATCACATGGAGCCGAGCAGATAATGGATCACAGTGATTCACAACTAATGGTAAACTAGTTGCTGGGAGATTATGAAGAAAGAGCGGGAAACATGTTAAAATATCTTTTAAGGGTGTAATTGCTACTTCTAAAGATAAAAGCACTCCAAATGATCAGAATATCCAGAATTAAAAATGCTAGAGCTGATGGTTTAGCTCGTTAGGCATTACCACCAGGTCTCATCTGAGGAAAACTGTGCCTGTAGAAATCTTATTGCAGAGGAGCATTGATGTGGTACAAGTATTTTTTCTAGAGATGAATACGGTACCATACTATTGGACTAAAATATTATATACTTGGAAGTAGGCCTTCTACCAGCCTATCAGAAGGACATGAGAAAGCTTAGTTACAATAATGCCAAGTTTGTCATGGATAAGGGAGTGCTGCATAAAAGAGGTTTTATAGTCTCAGGGATGAGATGTGTTCACCCTATAGAAGCAGCAAAGCAGGTCAAAGTAACACATAAAGGGTCATGTGGTGCCTAAGCAGCAGGTCGAACACAAGTAAAGAGAATAGACATCTAAGGATATTATTATCTTGTAATGAGTAACGACTATAAAGAATACATACAAAAGTGCGATAAAATGTTGAGGATTCAAAGTGATATATAAAAGAACGGGACCAAAATGGTGTCGATCACATCATCTTAGTCTTTTTCCATATGGGGTATGAATTTGGTTGGCCCACCATGGAAGACCGAAGGAAGGTTCAGGTATCTAGAGGTAGGAGTGGATCACATTACAAAATGGGTGGAGGCCAAACCACTCATAGAGATTATTTATACAAAAGTGTCAGAGTTTATACGAAAAAATATGATAAGCAGGTATAGTATCCATTGCCTCTTCATTGATGATCACGATACCCAGTTTGATAATGACGAGTTTCAAGAGTATTATGATACGGATAAAATTAGAAAATTCCATTTATCACCAACTCATCCACAATGCAACGGTCATAGGAGGTCACGAACCAAACATTTTTAGATGGGATGAAGAAGAGGTTGTAGTCAGCCAAGGAAAATTGGGTAAATAAACTAAAAAATGGGTTATGCGCTTACAAGACAACATCATGAACAACAACTGGAGAGACACCCAATATGTTGTCCTTATAATAGTGAAGTCATGGTTGCAGTTAAGGTCTACCTCCCAAGACACAAGGTCCTCATCTTCGGTTCCCCCAGGAGTGATTTTGCAAGAAGATTGTATCTAGACCTAGTAAATAATATCAATGATGTAGCAACACTCAGGGTAAAAGCCTATTAACACCGTATAGAAAAATTTTATAACAAAAAGATAAAACCTAACACAATTAAGGAAGGGTATTATGTCTCGAAGAAGGTTACACAAAAGTCAAACAAATTAGAAGAAAATTGGAATGGTCCCTACCTCGTGGCTAAAGTTGTACGACTTAGAACTTTTATGATTGAAAATCTCAAAAGAGAACTGCTAAAAAATCCTTGGAATTCTATGCACCTCAGTAGGTACTATCGTTAAGAAATCTTTTAGTTATTGAAGAAGATGAAGAAGAAGATGGTAGTTGGAGGTTACAAAACTTGTACGATAAAAAGTTAATATACGAAGATACATGATACCCTTATTTTAGTTTTTTTATTATCAAATTCTTGTTAGCATTTATTCAAAATTCACTCAAAGATATGGACCAGAGGCTTCAATCGAAGAAATTTCAAGGTATATAACAAAATCATGTCTTTAACTACTTAAAAAATGGTATATCAGGTTGGCCAAAACCAACCCAATTGATTACTTCACGTATTTGACAACACCAACCATTTGGAAGAGGGTGTGGCAATAAGATTCGACCACTTTCCTAATTGACCAAAAGCACGTCTTTTAATGGACAAAATTTGTAGATCAGGTCAGCCTAAGCCAAGCCAATTGATCAATGCACATATTTTACTTCCGAAAATGTTTGGAAGAGGGGGTGTTCGATAAGATTTGACAACATATCTTTCCCAATTGGATAAAACACGTCTTTGACTGAACTAAAAATTATAGACCATGTCAGCCTAAGATAACCCGATTGATCAATGCATGTCTTTGAATGCGAAAAACATTTGGAATAGGGTGTGTTGATAAGATCCATCCATATACCTTCCCTAATTAGATAATGCATGTCCATGACTGCAATAAAACTTGTAGATCATGTCGGTCTAAGCTAACCCAACTAATCAATGCATGTCTTTGATTGTGAAAATTGTTTGGAAGTGGGTGTGCCAATAAGATTTGATCACATGCATTTCCTAATTGGAAAAATAAAATATTTCATCCCTAGGAAACTAGTAAGACAAGGTTAAGATAGTTCACCCACATCTTGGTAATCTTGGGCAAAGTTTAGGGGAATTTTGTTATATAGTATTTGTAGAGCATCTCATGATCTTAATATAATCGTATAAAACCATTAAATAGTGTGAAAGACCTCGGCGCCGCCCAAATAGATACCAAGGAGGGACCTTAGATTTGCAAAGAGCTCAGCCTCGTTTCCACCTAGGAGGATAGGTTGGGTACCAACAAGGCTAACTAAAAGGTTACAACGTTAGTGACACTATTAAAGTCTTTCCAATAACATGTGTATGGAATGACCCAAAACCAGCATGTGCAAAACCTTTCCTAAATGGGTAAAACATTAAACTATTGGTTAGTGCCCTATTCACAAGATGCCCCAACATGCCCCATACTAGTCCAACAGACATTCACTTATGAGGGTTCATTATAAAAGGACGGATTGACCATTGGGATAAGGGAAAGAAATCAACCAACTATCCTATTAATAAAATTGATATATTAAAATATTCTCATTATCTAAATCGAGAGACGATAGTGTTGTACTAATCCAATACTAGTGCAAAGAGATAACCTATGGACATAGGCTCAATTTTTAGGGATGAACCACATAGTTCTTGGTGTTAGTCCTCTTATCATTATCTCCATATCTATTCATTTGCATACTTTGCTTATTTATTATTTGCTATCTCGGATTGGATTTCAACCACCTAAGATCAAACCTTGGATCCATTTTTTGACAATAATAATCGGTAACCTCATTGGAGCCCCTCGTATAAAGTAATTTAAAACTTGCACACATTTAAGATCCTGTGGATCATTATGAAGTAACACCTCACCTAGTCCCATACCAAAACTCCCTCAATGCATATAGTCATTCGTGTCTCACGTTGCGAGGCGGTGGCTAAATTGAACGTATGATCAAAACATGTCACCACACAGTAACACCATCATCTATAGTAAAATTTTCCTGGTGGATCAAGCCATGCATGTCTTTTATCACGAGGTGATAACCAACCTGAATGTGTGATAAAAAATACCACCATACAATCAACTCCATTGGCCATACTAAATCTCGCCCGATGGATCAGGTCAAATCTACCTCACGTTAGGCGGTGATCGACTAAAATCTAATCAAATACATAACAACATCCACAAATTCCTTCGTCATCATCCAAGAGTGAGGTGCACGATCATAATAACATAAATCAAAACCCTAAATGATCGATTCCCCACGAGTACAATACAATATGTACACATAAGCAACCAACTTTTATATATATATATATATATATATATTATAATGCATGCTCTCAAGAGCACTTCAATCATCCCAATCCCCAAAGGTTGGATTTTTTATTAAATGAAATGATCATTAAATCTCAAAATCCTAATTGAAACTTCCTCCTAGTTTATCACATTTAAATTATGAGTATAAACACATACACACACACGCAACACACACTCACACATAAATAAGAAAGCACCCCACTAAAAGTTACAAATAAAACCAAATCTCATAACCCAACAGAAAGCCCAAAGGCATCCAAGGTACAGGGTCAGATCGATTCAGTTTTGAGTCATAATGATCCGATGGGTTCATGTTTTTATACGTCCCCTAGTTCAATGATGGTGACTAAAAACCACATTAAAGTCATCCAAAACGTTCAATACACCACTCAAAAAACAAATCTTCTGCAAGATAAACTATATATTCATGATCTTAGCCTATTTCCAGAACAATTAATATCATTCTAACACAAATAAAGGTTTAAATACACAAAATTCAAATTTAGACCAATCTTCATCTTCTACAATTAATTTATTCAAATACACATGAGATTTGAGGTCCATATATCAAATTAACATAGGAATTTCATTTACATAAGTAATTAAGTCCTAAACATGAGTTAAGACGTCAGAATAATAAATCACAATAAGTCAATACAAGGATCTCTACAAAAAGCCTCAATTTGAAATTAGATTAGCAACCCATTAATTATTTAATATATTAACCTAATTAAGCCGAACAGCGATGTGATTAGGGTAAAAGATTCATTCCCTAAACATGCTGCTAATCCCAACTCAAAATGTATGAGAATGAAAGCCTAGAAAAGTTACATATTGTATGATTATAAAGAAAGAGATTTATTGCTTGAACAATACGAACAAATGATTCATTCTCTCAATCCCTTGTTATTCCTCTACAAATCCCAAAACATATTCTCCCAAATATCTTGGGTATCTAGGGTTTACGTTTTGTGTTCAAAGTATTAAATTAATGAGGCTTAACACCCCTTAAATAACTCTAAACTAGTAGTTCATTAAATTGCCTAATTTTGGTCATCCTAATGAGCCTACAATACTACCCAAACAAGCCCAAAACATATCCCAAAGGTATACCTAGGGCACAAGACCATCCAAAGAAATAAAAATGCATATTTGGGTCTTCGTGTCACTCTAGAATTTGATCTAAATGGTAATACCTCACCACACATGATAAAACCTCAAAACGTAAAATAAAAAAATGCACTTACTATGGTTGATTTACATCTCTGTGTTTTATTTTTAAAACCATGATTTATGATATTTATTATTTATTTATAAATGATCATCTAAATTTATTTGAAATAGGAATCGTGTCTCTTGGAATGCCTTGTATTTGTTTATAATATACTGTATATGTTGGTCAATTATACTTAGTAGGATTTCTGCTAATTTGGATTTGTCTCAATCCCATAAGATCATAATTTTTGTTCTAGTATGATTAAATAGTTCACAATCGAGATGAGGATTTGACATCCTATCGGTAACGTTACGTGTTCAATCTTAGTGGTTTATCTGGAATACATGAGCCAATGAGATGGTTCGGGAAATTGCCCGATAGTTCAAGGAAGATTGTAATAGTACATCATGAATGTATTGAACATGACGAAGATTGAGATTAGAGCCTAGGTGGTAACTAGATTAGGCTTGTGTAATTGATAGTATTTAAAGGGTGCATATATTTTTAATTTTGAAGGATATGAGGATTGGGGTATTAACATAATTATTGATTTGATTTGCTATGGATTAGAATCAATTTATTGGGTTAATAATATCTCTAGGATGGACAATCTTTGTGTGAATATGTTTGAGATTATATTTTGGAGGAATCCATATTCAAAAGATATGCTAGATTATGACACTCCCTTGATAAACTTATATGTTTTGATTCTACTAGTAAAACCAGTCGGTGGATTTTATAGTTTAGTGGGATGTTAATAAGTTAAATTTGGGATCAAGGAATAAATAAGACATTGGTTAACATTTGTTTGAGAAAAGTTGAGTTTCACTAAGTGAGTATTAAATTCTTAATGCAGAGAAACATATTATAGACTATCTAACTAAGCAAATAAGTCCTTCATATTCGAGTAATTTTAAGAAGATAAAATTAGAGTGTCGTTGTTATTATTTATTATAATTAATTATTATTTAATATAAACGAAATAAATTATGGGGAAAAACCCATAATTTACATGGGTCTAGCATATCTTCTGTATACCATGTAACAAACCCATAGTTGTCCAGAACTGCTAAGTGTCTCAAGCCCACTTTATATACCTATATACATGGGTCTTGGGAATGGATATAAAATGTGTGTGACCATTCCTCAAGGTTAGAGAGGGTAAGATAAAAATACTATGATTTTGTGAGGGGTGTAGAGAGAAAAGATATTTTTTATCTTATTGCAACTAGTTTTCATCTCTAAGAGTACCAGCGCTAATATCTTGATTTGGGTGGGTCATATACTAGAAGATCAAATATCTTTTTCTCATATACAAAATAATTTATTATGGTGAGTCATCAACTATAACACCCCATATTTTCCACCCCCGGTTGATCAGGTCAGATGAAAAATATAGGGAGTGCTAAACAATATATTATCCTCAGCATAAACATAAATATAAAAAAATAATAGCGAATAAAAACCATTCACAATAAAAACACGATCAAGGATAACAATAATAATAACTAAACCTAGATAAAACTAAAACTCCAATACAGCTGAATCCACTCTAATAAAATCTCTTTATACAAATGTCTCAACTGAAATGAAAGACATGACTAAAACCACCCCCGATCAAATCTTCTAAATCAAAATGACTATGGAAAGTAAAAAAACAACTCTAACTCTAAGGACGGTGATTGAATATTTAATAAGTGAAAGTGTGATCACTCATCCCTACTAATCCTATATATAACAATAATAAAACATGTGGGTGGTGGAAATTTTTACAAATTTGGGTTAGCACTCTAAACTTTCAAGAAATAACTGACAATATCAAAATAGTAATAATCGTGCAACTCATTTACGATAAACATGTCATTCTGTGGACACTCATACGTCCTTAGAGTTAAATACTACATGAGTGTCTCAAACCAAGGCATAATTAATTTTAAAATTCTCTATCACCAAACCAACAAGTACTATCACATAACGAATAATGATCATGGAATGAAACTAACTAATCACGTAGACTACATCCCAGTACCCATGCATATCTTCTCATTAAGATATTAACGATCTCATAAACATAACATTTTGGTCTTAACATCTTTTAATTAAATGTGCCCGTGACTTTACGAATAATCAGGTGTGCAATGATTTTTAGCACCATAGTCCAGATACCAGTTGTTATCAAAAATCGATTCTGGTGAAGTTAGCATTGAATCAATTTCAGCAGACATTTGAGATACGGGATTATTATTCTCGTGATATTGAAATGGTACTGGTCCATAAAATTAGGAATTAAACCTCTCATAGCATTTGAATGCAACATGTCATAGTTTGACACACAACTGACAATGTGGCATGTTCTGAGATCTTCCTCCTCAACTATTAAAACCTCTACCACCATAAAAACCTCTAACAGAACTTGGATTACTTTTAAAACTTACAACATTTTGTCCTCTAAAATTAGGTTGAAAGAAACCTTTGCCCGAAAAACCATTGAATCTCTTCTTATGAAATTGATTTTAACTCTGAGTAGAAAGATGTACAGTATTCAAATTAGATGTACCGAGTTCTTTGAGATGTTTCTCAATCCTACTTTCTTGGGCAAGTAAGAGAGATTCAATCTCTGCTACAGAAATGGACTCAGATCTTAAACTTACAGACGCAAAGAAAGTATCATACTGAGAGGGAAGTCCATCAAAATAGCATCGATATCATCTTTCACAGTGAAAAAATATCCAACGGAAATTAATTGATCAATTGATCTTGTGTAGAAATTCATTTATGGAGGAATAACCTTTCTTAGTTTTAAGCAATCGAGTCTTAAACTGAGAAATGTTGGCATTTTTTTGAGAAGCAAAGTAGGTGTTGTTGAGTGAAGAAGATCATATGTCTATGGATACGTCAAGTAAGCATCAAACCTGTAAAATATCCAACAAATAATCAACGAAAAATCCCATACAGTTAAATAAAGAGGCATTTGGCCCTAGTCCCAAAATTGTAGGTTGAACCTGAATTTAGCCCCATAAGTAAAGCTTTATGTGTAGCGTTTCTCATGACCTTTTTTTATGTATGACGTTCTCGTCTTTTGTACTATATTACAAATGAGGAAATGAAAAGAAGATGAGGAAAGATTTGAAGGCAGTAGCTCTATTACTCTATTATTTTAAGCAACAACATCTCCCATGAGGATTGAGGAGATAATGAGGACTGAAGGGAAAATGAGGATAGCTCTGTTACTATTTTTCTTTATTGTTGGAAGAACTAACAAATTTGAAGAGCAAAGTAGCAACGCCCGTGATGTTATATCCCATGTAGATGGTGTCGTTGAGGTTCTTGACAGTGGACTTATTTGCGAACCAATAGTCACATTTCACATCATGAATGTAGGCACGCACAACCCTGCTGTGATCTGCGCACCCCCACCTCTACAGAATTGTTCTCCATCTTCATCTATTACATTCATCCACCCTCATTCATTTAGAACATACTTATCTGAGAAACTATAAGATAACTATATATATATATGTATTTATGTATCATAATAAAACACATATACACCTCATCAGAAAACTTTAAATTCAAAGTATTTCTCAACAATAATAAAATAATGAAGAAGCCATGGCTATAAAGCTAATATGATTTAAAGAATGAAGAAGCCAGTCATGCTTAAACATTTGGTATAGACATTTGATCAAACACATAGAATTCGTGGACAACACGTGCTTAAACACTCTTAATTTCTAATTAATTACACCAAGCAAAATGGATTATAAGAACATATATTATATTTTTTTATAACACAAAAAGTAATATAATTTAGTATTTAAAAATAAATTTTATTTAAACATAAAAAATATTATTGACAAAATTTTATTTAAACACAGAAACGTGTACGCCTTGATATCTTTTTCGTCCATGAGTGAGAACCTCTTCAGTTTTTTGAGTTGGATTCTTCATCAGATCCAACCTCATCAAAAGAAGTTGTAAATTTGAAAAAGATCCCATCATATTCATCTTCATACCCATCATCCGTAAAACTGACCTTTAAAGAACAATAACCATCACATTAAGCTACTGACTTGTCCCATTTGTCTTCTTCGGTGTTGGTTCAACTTTAAATTCTTCTTCATCTTCATTATAATAAGGGTCTTCCCTGTCCCTCTTCCTCAGCCTTTTGCTCTCTTCAGGTTTTCCCTTCTTTTCTGCACTGGATAGTCGTTCGAAGCTCTTCTTATTTAATTCATTCGTCTCCTTGTCATCAGACACCACACCATTGGTTTTTGGCAAGTTAATAGTTGTAAAATGTTCAACACCCATGTCTCCCGCAGAGAGAGAAATGTGAACTAACAACCAATTGTATATTCTGACAAACCCAAAAAATATGAGCACATGATATGGGAAAAATGAAATTCTCAAAATCAAAGAACTAAATATGATTCATTTAACTACTCTAAGTACTCGAAATACATTAAAATACCATCATAGTCCGAGTTTGACATTCTTAAAATAACATCATATGATTCAAAATGATTAGTCTTACACAAATAGCTAATTTCAAAATGATATTTCTACAACATGCTTTCACTAGGAAAAAAATCATTTCCGTTATTTTAGATAATATTCTCTATGGTTATCGTAACTCAAAGCAAGGTTAATTTAAACTTTCAAATCGGTCAGTCATGTATCACATGATCTAAAATGTTAAATGTCCAGGATATTAATCAATAATAAATCGATAAAGTTTGTACAAAAACCAAACAACCTTCAAATAAGGTTTAGTTATCTCCATGTCCACTGTGGGTTTAATTTAGAATGGGACCAAACAAAAAGATTAGGAGTTTTAATCTGATCTTGGATCAAATTGTATGGACTTTATACATGATTTATGTTAGAAATCATCCTTACATGTATATTTGATGTTTAGATATATTAATTAGGAGTTTTGAATTGTTATATAAAAGTTTTAGGAATTGGATGGTATAAAAATTTGTAATAGCGAACCGAAGAAGAAGACATCTGATACGTTTCAAATCGGTTTTGCCCAATGACTAATCTATTCAACAAGGCGAATCTATTTGGTAAGGCGAATCGATTTGGTTTGCTGAGATTTTTCTTTTTGTTTTAAAATTTGAAATTTTGGATAAATGAAGAGGGAACTTTTGAGACATTTTTAAACTATAGAGGGGAATATGAAAATGTCAGTAGACATAGGAAGGGGATTAGGTTTACATAAATTGTGATCAGGTACGAATATGGATAACTGACAAAATATCCATAATTGAGGAATGAATGAAATTGGACACAAGTCACGGAGTGATGAGTGAACCTATGTTTACGGCTAGTAGTATACGATGGTAATAACTACATATTGAGTAAGGGGTAAATAGGACCCTTAGAGTAGTGGAGGGTACTCGAAATTATATGAATTTGAAATTTAATTGAAATTAATAGTATGTCAAATATGCGAGTGCTATATACTACGTACGAGTTGATAAAATTTGGTTGTGTGCATACATACTAAATAATATATATATATATATATATATATATATATATATATATATATATATATATATATATATATATATATATGTTGTGTTGTGTGAATACCTATAGGTATGATTCAATTATGTATATGAACATACTTACGATTCCTGCTATCCTGAGGTTTCCACGCAGAGGGAGATCCCCCCTTTACAATTCCCGTGAGGTTTATATTTTTGTCCCGGAACATGGAACATAGGGAGACCAACTATATGTAGTGTATTAGTGGGACTATCAGGTCATTTGGGTATGTTAGGTATGTGGGTATCCTAAAGGCTTAGAACCATGTTCTCCTCCCTTGTTGTGTTCATTGATTTTGAGTTCGAGGAGACATGCCGAACCAATAGTCCTTAATTGAGTATGAGAGGTACACGGACTTGATAAAAGAGTATGCCAACATCACGAGGGGCCATTCTGGGGATTCTATAGTTGTGTATATATCATACGCATGTGTCACACCCCGCCTATTTCTGGCGTCGGCCACCACCAAAACTAAGCCGGGCGTGAGTAAATGAAATACCATCCTTAGCAAGTGACATATATGAGACATCAAATTTTAATCCACAATATAATTTATTTTAATCAAACTCAAATATGAAATGACATTCACCCGATAAAGCTCCAAAATGCGATTAAATCTATCACATAATCTCCCAACATCTCAATAATGAAATAAATCAATCCAACTGAAACTTAAAACAACTTTCGAACCAAAAAGGCCCAATAACTCCAAAATAGTCTCATAAATAAAACGACTGAATGGAAAGAGAAAATCCAACTACTAAAGTAGTAACATAAATCCAGCTGCACCTCTAAAAGATCTTTAATGAATCCTATGCAGCAACTCCCAAAAATCTTGAAAAAGATTAGTCAACACATGTGTCAGAGCCAAAGCCCCGAGCATGTAAACCGGCTACTCTCCTCAACTAGGGTCCTTGAACCCAGACAATAGTGCTATATATATCAACTATAACAATAGAATCTTTTAATTTCGAGATTATTAATCACCATAAATAAATTCACAATTACCTGTCAGTTTTTCATAAAAGTCACACCAATATAATTTTAATTAACCCACCTTCCCAACAATGTTAACTTTTATTTAATTTAATCGTGAAGAATATTACCAATACCCGTCCCCTTTTCAAGTCCGCCGTCTGATCCGTTTTTATCCTGCGATCCTCGCGATATGACAAGGTTCCACGCACACACCCGTCCCCTTGTCAAGTCCGCCGTCTAGTCCATTTTTATCGTGCGACCCCCGCGATATGACAAGGTTCCACACACGACACGACATAATTCGTCCTCTGACCCCTTCAAACTGTCGGCCCTAGACACATTATGTCGTCAATAAATTTTTAATATCCGTTTTAGTCCTGCGATATTAAATTCTATATTCCTTGTTTTCATAAATCACATTAATTTCCCCCACCCTTAAAAGCGATGTGCAAAACCTCAAAAATAACCTTTAGTCCCAACTAAGGGTTCCCAAAACACAATATCGTCCTATCTTAAGCAAATAATGAATACAAAATTTCACTCCACCTAGATGCCAATCCTAGGCTATCAAATCAGCCCCCACCCCAAATTATATAACCCGCATAGACTTACACTAACTAGTCCCATACCTAATTAGCATAAATCGTAATTAAGGCCCAATTACTAGTCCCATACCTAACAAGTGTACTATAACAAGGGTGAAAACCAATTATCTACCATACCCAACCTTCCCGAAAAATTATCATATTTCCATAAAGTAACACAATTCCAAATTATAACAACATTCATAATAACACTAAATTCCCATTTAAATAATTCAATTAAAAAAATATTGGAAATCAAAGACACCTAAATATTATGATTTTTAGAATAATCGCTACATGCAAGTCCTATCATGATCCTTATTTTCCAACACACGAAATTAAATTAAACTAGGGTTTTCACATGAAATATCAAAATTTACTTTTAAAAGGGCTCCTCTACATGCACATGCCCACAGCAAAATCGACTACACCGACACAACCCAAAGAATACACAGTTATAAGTATTCGGTATCATTAATTTTTTTCATATAAAACATCCCCGAAATTTACCTCTTCAATCTTTATATTCATATCTTATTTTAGAAAACATGAGTTTAATGGAGGCTACAATCAAGACACATAACACTAAAAGAAAAGAATAGGGTCAACATGCCTGGGATTAGTTCGACAGAAAAATCTGATTACGTGAATGTGTTCCTCTCGAAAAATGGGTCAAAACCCCTTCTTGAACCGACTCGGGACAGATTAACCTAGGCCTTCAAAACTGATCTTGAAAAGTTATTTTAATGGTGGCTAGGGTTTTGAGGTAGAAGAAGATGGAGAAAATAGAGTTTTTTGCTCTTAGGGTTTTCACAAATGAGTGTTCAAAAATCTAGCCATGTCCCTTTAATTATATATAAGGGAAAGAGTTTTAAAGTAAGTCAAATTCGCCAAAAATGAATTGCAGCGCACGTTTTCTAAAGGCATCGATCGATCGATGCCCAGGCGTCGATCGATCGATCACCCCGGAAAACTGACAGTTTTGCTTAAAAATGCCATAAGGAAAAATATTATAAAATCAATATAAAATCAATTTTAACTCCGATTTTAATTCCACTTGAAGTTTTATTCTTCTAAAATCATACCCTACATATTTAACCAATAAAAATTATTAAATTCAAAATTTTATTTTTCTCGAAAATTCCAATTAATTAATAAAAAAAATAGTTAATAAAAACACGGGGTGTTACATACTTCCCCCTTAGCAAAGAATTTCGTCCTCGAAATTAGACGAAGCATACACATAAACACTTAAATCTCGTAAAAAAAATAAAAATAAGGCTCACATATGCCTACCCATAGAATGCCATAATTGGGCGCCCATACACCCAATCCTACGCACACGTACCCCACGAATAACAAAATTATATATATATATATATATATATATATATTTCCTATATGCATACACATAACTATGAAAATAACGGCATACCACACGCTCTCACAAATTCCCAACTCGATCATATATCCGAAAGTCATCAAAATGCTAACGTCCTCAAATTAAATCTCAACATCAAAAATCGATACTTACGATACCTAACATCTGTAATAAAATCTCAAAAATAATTATCATCTCCAAAAATCCATTTTAAGGATCCCCTCATCAAGCTTACTAATTCTAAACTCAATGCCTACATGTCCTTAACTCAAAACTTCACATCACCAAGAAACACATCTAACATGTATGCTAGACCCTCTACCTTAAGGAGTACGATTAAATAAAAGGAATCAAAGATCGGCAACGCGGAAGCTAAATGGACTCATAATCTATGAGACCTAAGACCATGCTCTGATACCATCTGTCACACCCCGCCTATTTCTGGTGTCGGCTGCCACCAAAACTAAGCCGAGCGTGAGTAAATGAAATACCATCCTTAGCATGTGACATTTATGAGACATCAAATTTTAATCCACAATATAATTTCTTTTGATCAAACCCAAATATGAAATGACATTCACCCGATAAAGCTCCAAAATGCGATTAAATCCATCACATAATCTCCCAACATCTCAATAACGAAATAAATCAATCCAACTGAAACTTAAAACAACTTTGGAACTAAAAAGGCCCAATAACTCCAAAATAGTCTCATAAATAAAATGACTGAATGGAAAGAGAAAATCCAACTACTAAAGCAGTAACATAAATCCAGCTGCACCTCTAAAAGATCTCTAATGAATCCTATGCAACAACTCCCAAAAATCCTGAAAAAGATTAGTCAACGCATGTGTCAGAGCCAAAGCCCCGAGCATGTAAACCGGCTACTCTCCTCAAATAGGGTCCTTGAACCCAGACAATAGTGCTATATATATCGACTATAACAATAGAATCTTTTAATTTTGAGATTATTAATCACCATAAATAAATTCACAATTACCTGCCAGGTTTTCATAAAAGCCACACCAATATAAGTTTAATTAACCCACCTTCCCAACACTGTTAACTTTTATTTAATTTAACCGTGAAGAATATTACCAATACCCGTCCCATTGTCAAGTCCGCCGTCTGATCCGTTTTTATCCCGCGATCCTCGCGATATGACAAGATAACACGCACACACTTGTCCCCTTGTCAAGTCCGCCGTCTGGTCCGTTTTAATCCTGCGACCCTCGCGATATGAAAAGGTTCCACACACGACACGACATAACTCATCCTCTGACCCGTTCAAACTGTCGGCCCTAGACACATTATGTTGCCAATAAATTTTTAATATCCGTTTTAGTCCTGCGATATTAAATTCTACATTCCTTGTTTTCATAAATCACATTAATTAAGCGATGTGAAAATCCTCAAAATAACCATTAGTCCCACTAAGGGTTCCCAAAATACAATATCGTCCTATCCAAAGCAAAGAATGATTACAAAATTTCACTCCACTTAGATGTCAATCCTAGGCTATCACAACAAAGGTATAATATAGAAAATCATCCCCCACCCCAAATTATATAACCCGCATAGACTTACACTAACTAGTCCCATACCTAATTAGCACAAATCGTAATTAAGGCCCACTGACTAGTCCCATACCTAACAAGTGTACTATAACAAGGGTGAAAACCAATTATCTACCATACCCAACCTTCCCGAAAAATTATCATATTTCCATAAAGTAACATAATTCCAAATTATAACAACATTCATAAGAACACTAAATTCTCATTTAAATAATTCAATTGAAAAAATATTGGAAATCAAAGACACCTAAATATTATGATTTTCAGAATAATCGCTACATGCAAGTCCTATCATGATCCTTACTTTCCAACACAAGAAATTAAATTAAACTAGGGTTCTCACATGAAATATCAAAATTTACTTTTAAAAGGGATCCTCTACATGCACATGCCCACAGCAAAATCGACTACACCGACACAACCCAAAGAATACACAGTTATAAGTATTCGGTATCATTAATTTTTTTTCATGTAAAACAGCCCCGAAATTTACCTCTTCAATCTTTATATTCATATCTTATTTTAGAAAACATGAGTTTAATGGAGGCTACAATCAAGACACATAACACTGAAGGAAAAGAATAGGGTCAACATGCCTGGGATTAGTTCGACAGAAAAATCTGATTACGTGAATGTGTTCCTCTCGAAAAATGGGCCAAACCCCCTTCTTGAACCGACTTGGGGCAGATTAGCCTAGGCCTTCAAAACTGAGTTTGAAAAGTTATTTTAATGGTGGCTAGGGTTTTGAGGTAAAAGAAGATGGAGAAAATAAAGTTTTCTGCTCTTAGGGTTTTCGTAAATGAGTGTTTAAAAATCTAGCCCCGTCCCTTTAATTATATATAAGAGTCCAAAAATGGATTGCAGCGCACGTTTTCTGAAGGCATCGATCGATCGATGCCCAGGCGTCGATCGATCGATCACCCCGGAAAACTGACAGTTTTGCTTAAAAATGCCATAAGGCAAAATATTATAAAATCAATATAAAATCCGTTTTAACTCCGATTTTAATTCCGCTTGAAGTTTTATTCTTCTAAAATCATACCCAACATATTTAACCAATAAAAATTATTAAATTGAAAATTTTATTTTTCTCAAAAATTTCAATTAATTAATAAAAAAATAGTTAATAAAAACACAGGGTGTTACAACATGCTTAATATAAACCAGTGTGATATATCTACTAATGTGAGAGAGTAAAATTGATAGATGATGTATATCTAAAATAATTTAAGTAGTGAAACTTAAATAATGGACTCAATAATAAAATAGGAATGAATAAATTTATTATTGAGACTGTAGTATCGTGTCGTATGGGGAAATACGAGGGAACTAGACTTATCGAGAGTAGTTAGATATAGTATCTAGTTGCGAAGGGGATACTAGTTAGGTACAATACGTTAGGTGTGCACATTAGTTGAGAGGTGATGATCTCAAGAGACTGTACGTGGATATTACATGTGTAATAAATAACTGATTTAAATTGTGAATTAAATACTTGAAAACTATTTTCAAAATATTTTCCTGTGGATCTGAACCGACTCAAAAAGATTTTCAAAACCTTTTAGGTGTGCAGCCACAGGGACACCAAGCTTAGAGATTCTATCCGGAGATGCATAGCTACTACAGTGTGGCGCAGGAGATTACTTTAGATGCTTCAACTCATTTATTCTAGATATTAGGTTTCCTTAGTATTTCTTTAGAATGTGTTTCCCTTCAGATTATTTATTTTATTCAGTTATGCATCAAACTGTATTCCGATTTTGATTTCACTTATTTTAGATTTTGGTTGGTTTATATACTCGAAGAACCGATGGTTATTCGGTCTCATTTATTTATATAGATGTCGTGTGATTGTTTAGACTATATTTATATATGAATGGTTTAGTTCATTTATTTTATTTCTGCATGTTGTCATAATAAAAAGATAAAACAAAGGACGGCCCACTATATGTAGTGTATGAATGGGATTGGCAGGTCGTTTGGGTATGTTAGGTATGTGTGTATCCCAAAGGCTTAGAACCATGTTCGCCTCCATTGTTGTGTTTATTGATTTTGAGTTTGGGGAGACATGCTGAACCAATAGTCCTTGATTGAGTACGAGAGGTACATGGATTTGATAGAAGAGTATGCCAGCATCACTAGGGGCCATTCCAGGGATGCTATAGTTGTGTATATATTATATGCGTGATGAATATATACCGGTGTGATATATCGGCTTATGTGAGACAGTATAATTGATAGATGATGTGCATCTAAAAGAATTTAAGTAGTGAAACTTAAATAATTGACTCGATAATAAAATGGGAATAAATAAATTCATTATTGAGACTGTAGTATCGTGTCGTATGGGGAAATACAAGGGATATAGACTTATCGAGAGTAGTCAGATATTGTATCTAGTTGGGAAGGGGATACTAGTTAGGTAGAATTTGTTAGGCACGCACATTAGTTAGGAGGTGAGGATCTCAAGAGAGTGTACGTGGATATTACATGTGTAACTGATTTAAATTGTGAATTATATACTTGAAAAATATTTTCAAAATTTTTTCCTTCGGATCTAACCCATTTCAAAAATACTCTCAAAACCTTTTTGGCGTCCAGCCATAGGGACGCCAAGCTTAGAGATCCTATCCAGATATGCATAGCTACAATAGTGTATAGGCTTAGAGGAGATAACTTTAGATGCTTCAACTCATTTATTCTAGATAGGAGGTTTCTTTAGTATTTCATTGGAACGTGTTTCCCTTCAGATTATTTATTTTATTCAATTATGCATCAGACTATATATCGATTTTAATTTAAATTATTGTAGATTATGGTTGGTTTATATACCTGGAGAACCGATGGCTTATTCAGCCTATATATATATATATATCGTGGGATTGTTTAGACTATATTTATGCATGAATGGTTTAGTTCATTTATTTTATTTCCGCATGTTGGGATAATAAAAGATAAAATTTGACACCAACTTAATTTAACATAAGTGATTAGTAATTAAAAAGTTTTTTGAAGAATGAACCAAAAGGGATTCCTGTTTGTTTTAATGAAAGACTAATCACCCATGGTTAAAATAAATGGGGTGTCACCCTATGGAATTACTTGTATCTTAGGCCAAACACATAAATTAACTTTTTACAAAAATTTATGATGATTTAGTTTAGTGAATCATGCAATAAAATTATGAAGTCAAATTCCAAAACAAATTAGCAGAAGAAGAATTTGAGGAAAAATCCCTTTCGGGCAAAACCTTTAATTTCATCACTTTTAAAGAAACGATAAACACTTGAAGACTTACAAATTGCATAAGGATCCACTAAGTATAATGCAGTAGAGTCATCAATTCTTCAATAGAAAAAGGTACAGTCTAGCACCACGCACAACAAGAGCATCTTTCCTCGGTACCATCGCTCAAGCGTATGAATCTCAGTTCCTTTATTTTTCATCAATAGAACCTCAACTCCACAATTTAGCAGTAGAGAAAATCTCAACAAGGGTTTTTGATTAATGAATTGAGTTTGATCAAAGAACTAAAGGGTTTATATGATTAATGAATAGAGTTTGATCACAAAAAGAACTTTAAAAAGGCTTGCAGAAAAGTCTAATCTCGCATATACGTTTATAAGGAATATTATTGCAAAAATATAGGGCTTAAAGATTTGAAAAGATATGTGTTAAAAAATATATAAAAAGACACACACTCATTTAAATGAATAGTAATCTTTTTTGTACAATGTACCCATTCTCATTCAATCATGCTTCCAACGAAACTTCGAACGATATTCCAAAGCGTATTGAAAAAGCGACGTTCCAGATTTCGTTCGAATGTAGGAACAACATTCTAATGACAAATGAAAACTCGTTCGAACAACATTTCTATAATACCCCTTACTTTTGACCATTTATTTTCAGTATTAAATTACTTTGTTGGTGTGATTTAATATAATTGAAAATTAAAATGGGAATTTAAGATAATTATTAATTTGTGTAGAAGAGTTAACATTTATGCAAATTATATATTTACTAGTGTGATAAAGTAAATAGAATTATACAAAATGTTATTACGTCATATGTGAGTATAAGCAACGGGAATTGATTACTTCTCAATCGAGGAATATATGTGTGAGTTATATGAGGTTTGGATATGACGTTTTATTATCGAAATCTCGGATTTCAATTTGGAGTGAACGATTGATCCGAGATGGGTTGAGATAGTCAAAATGAGTGCCCGAGGGTTGTGCTTGGATTCTAGGGTCTTTTTGGTTATTTGGACTCGGATAGGGGTATATGATTAATTTTATGTGTGTATTATCTAAAGTTGAGATAAATAGATACATGGTTATTAGGCTTAAGAAAGAGTTAGCCAATCTCATTTGTGAGAAAACCCATTTGAGAGAAACCTAAGAAAGAGAGAGTGTGAAGACAAATCTTGTGATTTTCCATCCAAAGCCACACATGCGAAGAGGATTCAGATTCTACAACTTTGAGGCAAGTGATTAAACTTGCTAAATAATTCTTGTGTGTGAATTAGTGTATAATTAATTGTTCGGTTGTTGTGTTTTGGATATTGAGGGTTAAATCTTGATTTTGTTGATAAACCATTGAAAATTATGTTAGATATGGTTAAATCTTGATGTTATTGATAAATTCTTGAAGTTGATGTTAGATAGAGAAATTGGATGGTGGAAATATTGGTGGAGTTAGGATTTATATGGGTTTTAGAGATTTGGATAAATCTCGTATGGAACAAAGACTGAACATGCCGGACTAGTTCGATTTATGGTCCTCGAATCGGTTCGTTTATGAAGCAGCGGACCGGTTCATTTTTGGAAATCATCGGTTCGCTTCTCCTCATTTAGTACAGCGGACCAGTTTGTTATTAAAACCATCGGTTCAGATCGCATTTCATCGATAGTAGGGAGACATCAGGACGATTATGGAAGTGTATTAGGGAGATTAATACTCTAGTTCCTTCATAAATTTTTCCTGGGAGGAGGAATTTAATTAAGATATGGGATACGGGCTACTTGAGAGAAGTCGTGTGTCCGGAGTTATATCAAATTTGTGGATTAATGAAATTTGCGATTGATTATTAAATCTTAAGCTAGTGATTGAGTAATAAGTGATTAGGAATATATGTGGGGAAGTATCGACTAGTGTAATGAGTGTTATACAAAGGTAGCCGGGTTTATTGGCATATATACATGCGGATATGAGATGGTATGTGTAAGTTTTATGTGTATATATCTTGTGTGTATGATATATTATGTCAAACACACCCGTCTAGTGCTATCATACAAAGCTGCACAATGTGGGTGAATCCTCTGGCTAGTGAATGCAGGGAGAGTATAGTCTCCAGGTCATAGCGTCCAGTATTTATATAGTGTGGCTCTTATAATGGGTGAGACGTCTTGGGTATGATTCATCTTAGTTTCAGGTGAGGAACTATGGTCGCTTCCCATATGTTTGTGCTTTATTTTACCAAGTCGGTGTGAGAGTCCAATGGTTTGTACCCAGGATGGTGTGCTTATCCCCTAGAAGATGGTAGCACTTAGAGGCTACAACCAGTGAGCTAATGCTCTGAGGGATGGTCAGTATACATATATTATGAGTGATATGTTTGTGTACTTGTTGTGAAATTATAAATCATGTATAATAATGAGAGTAATATTATACAATCTTCACAGATTGTTGTGTGAAATAATATGCTTATAACTAGTGAAAGTTATTAATAATGAATTGATATATGATCATTGAGAATGATATTAAAAGTGGTTATGTTGGTATGAATTTGATGGGTTATCCATAGATGAGTCAGGTATCTTAACTAATATTTAAAATGCGTATGTTAGGTACGCCCTATAGTTGAGGGGTGAGTATGAGTCTCAAGAGAGGGAGACACCAACTTAATGATGGAATTTCGTATTCATAATTATTATGCATTTTATTTCACTTGCTAAATTATTTTTAAAATCGGGCGCTGACCCGTATCTATCTTTTATTTTTCTTTTTATTTGTTGTATCTTCAGGTGTCCCACCACAAGGACGCCATGTCCGAACTTCCATTCCAAAGTCTATGGAGCTTCCGCATATGTGGAATGTTGCAGGATTTTTTATATAGTCACATCTCATATTTGTTAATCTAGTTAAGGACCAACAGTGTAAATTGGGCGAGTGTTGCCTAAGTGTTGCACTGATGCATATGCTTTTTATTTAAGACATTTGATGTATTGTATGGGTCTTTTAACCGAAAGATTATTCGGTGATTTTTTATTGTTCAGTTATTGTTACATGTGTACATGTTCATGTTTGTAATTGATGTTAATGGATTTAAATATGTTATATTATTGAAACTTTTGGCATCCGCTTTATTTTATTTCGGATGGATAGTTGTATTTTTGGTCTGTGCAACGGCGATGCGAAGAATGAGCCATTTGAGATTCTTTTTTTATTTTATTAGAGGGTTGGCCACCCGTTATTTTAATAAGCGGGGTGTCATAATTTAATTCCGTTCTAACGAACTAGTGAAAATGCCAAAAATATTTAAAAATCATTTTTAATTTTTTTAAAATGGAAACTCTTTAAGAATAACACCTAGATAATTTAAGTCTTTACCAAACCAACTCCTAACTCTTTTGAATGATGTTTGATGAATGATCGTCAATCTTCCAAATGTCCTCAACATCTTCTCTTCAAATACGTGAAAGTAGTCATGAAGGTCTAGTGGGGTGTAACAGGATAAGTGAAATAAAAATAAAATGAGCAATTATAAAAGTTGCTCTTACAAATCTACCCACACTAGAAGAAAAAAGTCTTCTTACAATGGCTAAAAAGTGTCATAAAAAGCTACTTACATTACTTTCAATTATAATAAAAAGCGTCTTAAAAGCCACCGTTATAAACAAAATTCAAAAAAACATCTTAAAAAATAAAGCTTTTTAAGATGCACTATTTACAAGGGTTGCAAAAAACTAAATAAAAAACATCTTAAATACAGAGTTTTTTAAGACGCATTGTTTATAAGGTTTGCAAAATAATTCCCTGACTGCCTACCACTTGCCAAAAAGCGTCTTAAATATATATTTTTTATAGCATGCTTCAATTGATGCATGTTCATATATTACGTTCGAAAGTTATCCTACGAAATAAAATCAACACAAATATTCTTAAAATCAATTCTAAGTAGTCATATCCATGGTTTTAATTAGATATTGAACCTGACATGCTTTAGCCACGGTTTTAAACCGTGCTAGATTTGCATTTTCTGGCCCGATTTTCGCACGATTTTAAACTGTACCAAATTTTTCAATTAATAAAAAAAATATTATTTGAAAACATATCAAGAAAATCAACAAAATCCAAATCTGGTTGGAAAAATATTTATTAATTATAAAAAAATCAAGAAGATTCATAAATTTTAAATCTTGCACGTTGATAAACTAATGAAAAACAAAGTTCAAAATCTTACAGGTCTTAATAGTTCACATACCAAAAAAAATTGGGCAGAATATCCTTTGTTTTATGGAAATTATAAAACCTGCTAATATAAAACATGTGTAATGTAAAGCCCGCACGACCATAAAATATAACAATAAAATTACAAAAGCACGGACGTCCATTAAAGTTAACAATAAAATTACAAAAGTCCACATGGCCATAACACAAAATATATAATCGAGAATATTAACGACATTTAATAAACAACCCCCTTTGGTAAACCATTGACGTCCTCATGTATTCCACGTGGATACATGCTAACGATAAAATGTTATCCTGCAAAAAAAAAGGATACAAAAAGAGATGTTATCAGTACCCAAGTAATTTTAAAAAAAGTTCTAGTTGAAAAATTGCATATACGAGTTATAATTATCATCATATTATCAAATTGAAAGTCTCATGACTACGTGGTCAGTTCCTATAAGTTACACTGATCCCGTGCGAGGTGTTAGTCCCTCTTACGGGGCCGTTTGAGGGTTAGTTTGGATTTTCACCCTCTAACAGCAAGTTTTTATGCCCAAGTAAAGATATTTTCAAATTATCATCATATTCTCAAATCGGGAGTCCCGTGACTATGCGGTTAGTTCCTATGAGTTACATTGGTCCCGTGCGAGGTGTTCGTGCTTCTTACAAGGTCGTTTGTCGGTGATTTTGGGTCTTCACCCTCTAATGACATGTTTTTAAGCCAAAGTTTAAATATTTTCAAATTATGATCAATTTCTCAAATCGGGAATCCTGTGACTAAACGATTAGTTCCCACGAGTTACACTGGTCTTATGCGAGGTGTTCATGCCTCTTACGGGATTATTTGGGAGTTGATTTGGGTTTTTACCCTTTAACGGCTTGTTTTTAAATATAATCTAGATATTTTCAAATTATGATCATATTCTCAAATCGAGAGTCCCATGACTACTCGATCAGTTCCTACAAGTTACATTGGTCATGTACGAGGTGTTCGTGCCTCTTACGGGGCCGCTTGGGGGTGGTTTCAGGTTGTCACCCTCTAACGACATGTTTTGATGCAAAAGTCTAAATATTTTCAAATTATCGTCATATTCTCAAATCGAGAACCCCAATACTACGCGATCAATTCCTACGAGTTGCATTGGTCGCGTGCGAGGTGTTTGTGCCTCTGAAGGGGGTGTTTGAGGGTTGGTTTGGTTTTTCACCCTCTAACGACATGTTATTAAGCCAAAGTAAAGATATTTTCAAATTATCATCATATTATCAAATCGAGAGCCCCGTGACTATGCGGTCAATTCCTACGAGTTACATTGGTCTTGTGCGAGGTATTAGTGCCTCTTGTGGGGCCGTTTGGGGGCTAGTTTCGGGTTTCACCCTCTAACAGTGTGTTTTTAAGCCAAATTTAATATTTTCAAATTATCATCATATTCTCAAATCGGGATCCCCATGACTACGCGGTCAGTTCCTATAAGTTACATTGGTCCAGTGAGAGGTGTTAGAGCCTCTTACGATCCGTTTCAGGGTGGTTTAGGGCTTCACCCTCTAACGGAGTGTTTTTAAGCCTAATCTAGATATTGTCAAATTATCATCATATTCAGAAACTGAAAGTCCCGTGACTACACCGTCAGTTCCTATGAGTTACATTGGTCCCGTGCGAGATGTCGGTGCCTCTTACGGGGCCATTTGTGGGTTGTTTTGGGTTTTCACACTTAGACGACATGTTTTTAATCCAAATTATTGATATTCTCAAATTATCATCATATTCTCAAAACAGAAGTCCCATGACTACGCAGTCAGTTATTACAAGTTATATTGGTCCCGTGCGAGGTGTTTGTGCCTCTTACGGAGCTGTTTGGGGGCTGGATTGGATTTTCATCGTCTGACGACAAGTTTTTAAGCCAAAGTTTAGATATTTTCAAATTATCATTTTATTCTCAAATCGAGAGTCTCGTGACTATGCGATCAGTTCCTATGAGTTACATTTGTCTTGTGTGAGGTGTTCGTGTTCCTACGAGTTACATTAGTCCCATGAGAGGTGTTCGTGCCTCATATGGGGCCATTTGGGTGGCATAAAACTATCACTTATCTAAATGTGGCATGTTTTCAACATAATTCAATATTTATAATAGATAAAAGTAACTAGAAATAGTTATTAATCTGGTAATATTTTAAGTTACAGTTTGGTTCATGTTTTTGCGTTTTCCAAGAATCTAAACTAGTAATTCACATGTAAAACTTAAACGGTAAGGAAGAAATTGGAATTGTGCTACTTGAACTTTTAACACGAATAATGAGACTTCATATGTCAATTTACCAATCCGGGATTTTTGAAGACCATAAAAAATCGAACCTAATGAACACAAATTAGTAACCGTAATTCATGCATATATATAAACCAACAAACATTTAAATGGCACACTTGAGAGATTGAGGATGGAGGACCTACATCCAAGGGAGAAAGTGAGTTGGCTTCATCCATTACATGGACATCGTATCACTTTTTGAATTTTAATAAATCAAGGAAAAAAATCTTATATCACACAAACACACATACATATTATTATTTAATAGTATGCATCGTACATGAATGACGTGTGTACCATTAGCTAGTTCATATAAATATCACGCGTATGAGGGAGAGGAAGACTTACTATGCTTTGAGGTGACTTAAAATGAATTGAATGAAATCAACCCGTACATCATCAATCTTATCCTTTGTGTATATCTCTTTCTTAGATAGCATGCTCATCTTAAACAATTCAAGAATAAATGATGAGTTTTTAAAACTTATATTAAGAGATGATGGAAATAAGTATAATTAATTACCTTTGAATCAATAAACTTAGAAGCACTCTATATTAATTCTTTGGTATATTTCATCACATAGTATCCGCACTCAACGTTCGCTGGTTGTTTTGGGCACTAAATGACACAAGAGCTAAAATGTTAATAATAGTAATTGAGGGAAGAAATATTAAAATATTAATTTCACTAGTTGGAAACCCGCGTTGCACGGGTTATATGTTAGCATTTTTTAAATCAACGTAGTAATCGTAAAAATGAATAAAAGATGTGAAATTGTTATAAAATAAAATAAAATAAAATTTGGAGTATATGTGAATGGTAAACACGTAGAAGATGAAACAAATCATATCATGATTCGACATAAGCTAAAAACAATTATTTATATGTTTATCCTTGTTGCAAAAGACTACAAATCATCATGTCTCTAATGCACCCTCTTTTTCCTTTCGTACATGTCCATGCAAAAAATTAAACATAATTTCCTTTCATCAATGTAAGGATATAAAATTTCGACTAATGTTTTTCGTTTTTTTTAACAAAATCAGGCAAAGTTCCCTCTTTAGTTCTAATGGCTCAGATAATTAAAGCAAATCAGCCTCAAATGGTTTACTTCCCTACAAAAAAAGCTACTGCTTATTACCTTTACGCCATCATCAACACCATCACTCTCATCATCCTCTTCATCATCAGCGCCACCGGCAACCTCATCTTCGTCTTCAGCCTCAAAGATTTGTTCCCACAATTAGGCTTCAGATAACTCACAAGCGCGCATCAGAGCTCAGGGGAGTTGCAGGCTTACATCAGAATCAACTAAATCATCCTTTCATTATTGAATAAATAGAAGAATTTGGGGTTAAAAAGGAAGTAGGGGGGGGGGGGAGAGAGAAAACATATAGTTCCATAAGACAACGTCACTCAATACAATGAAGCACGGACAATGGTCTCTCGAAAATGTCTTGAAAAATATTTTTTTAGTGAAATGTCCTCAACATGGCGTATCCTGCTTTCTTAAAATTTAGTTTTTAGTGAAGTGTCATCAATGTGGCCGTGTCCTACTTTCTTAAAAGAATTTGTGTCAAAACATCCATGTCGTACCATGTTTGTTCTTCATATGGTGCTCATTTGGATCCATCTTTTTTCTTTCTTTCTTAAATTCCATCTAAATTCGCATACATATAATATTAACAAAGGAATAGACATACTATACTGATTCAATCTTTATATAAATTGTGGAATTTATAAATTTGCCCATTTGGGATTTCAGGAAAGAAAAAGAAAAAAACATGAATTAAACGAGCAGTTAGTGAATGAACAATAAAGTGATTCATAATAGAAAATCATGTTAAGGGCATATGCATATTTCTCTAATCTCGTCAATATAAGAGAGAACTTATGATTTGTAAATCTAAATTCGTTTTATGCATATTGGCAATCTTGAATATTGTTCAAATAGTGGGGGTAACACCAGAAATAAAACAAAATAGTACCTCGACCTCTTTCTTCTTTTCTGCCTCGTCAAATGTTACCTTCTCAGCCTACAAAATCAACAAAATAGGAGCAGTAGATGTTTACACAAACAACTGGTTTCGTAGTGTTAGAAAGAATCATATGTCTTTTTGATTGACCCAGGTTGCTTTAGTAAGTTGTTGGCATATGGATCATCACAAATCAAGACATTGTCAAAGAGGGTTCGAGATTTTACCTGAAAAACATTTATACATTTTCTCTTAGTTTCAGTTTCAATTCAGTTGGAGTAATAACACACATATAATTTGTTAAAACAAAATTACATGCCATAATTATAAGCCTACGTACTTCAATTTCAGATAGACGTAGATATCTGAGTCATCATTGAAATATGGGTTGTCAATCATAGGTGCCTTCCACTTTCCTTTGTAGTTGGGTTTTTTAATGTTCTTTTGAATCATGAAGATAACTTTGGTTTTTTTTAAAAGGTAAAAATGGTGATTTTCGTTTGGGATGATACAAGAATGAATATAAACAGATGCATTGTTTGGTTTATAAACATGCATTAAATTCATATTCTCCTTTGAAAAAACTACACTCTTTCGGAAGAAGTGGGAAGGATATCTACATATTGGGGAAAACAATAAACGATAAAATAAGACTATCAACCTCTGTGATTAAGTTTTAGACACAATTAAATATTATCACATTTAGGAAGTAGCTGTGATGCCCTGCCTAATAAAATAACGGGTGATCAGTCATTTATTCAATTTAATCAAAGTGTCCAGTTGGTTCATTCTTAGCATCACTGTCGAAAACAATTTTTCCATATTAATCACCTATTAAATAATTAAGCTAAGTGTCAAAACATTTTCCCATTTAATTATACCCAATTAATCCCTCAGTAAATTTCCATTCTTTAAAATATAAGCTACTCACATTCCACACGAATAAAATAAATATTGAACGTGAATCAAATACTGAAATAAATGAGATTGGATAAAACATTCCAGTTCAAGTCTAAAACTAGTAGAATAGTAATATTCAATCCAACAGGAAAAGAAATGCTATTAAGAAAGTACAATCTCTGAAATAACTAAGCTTGAAACAGGCGACACATGTCCTAACTGAAATGTCTGGACAAGGAACTGAATGAAAAGATATAAGCGTCTAATATCAATAACCTACAGCTTCCACAACAGTTGCAGCTCATCAAATGATCCACATGTCTAAGTCTGGTGGTGACCCTATGGCTAGACACCTGGTATAATATATATATATATATATATATATATATATATATATATATATATATATATATATATATATATATATATATATATATAGAGAGAGAGAGAGAGAGAGAGAAGATAAATAGCAAGAAACGGGTCAAAGCCCGAGTTGTAAAAATATTTGTTTTAGCAAGTATTTAAAACTGCGATGATGCAATTATTAAGTGCATGTTTGTTTCGAACTCTCACATGAGATTATCACCTCTCCACTATTTTGTGCATGCCTAAGGTACATCTATCCTAACCTACTTATAATTATATCTCGAAGGAGTAACCCATATCGCCCATACAATATGCTAATAATATTCTTTTATATAGTCACATCATCCCTATATATATATATAAATCGTACGCCCCTTGGTTAGGACCACTTGGCGCAATGCATACTCTGCTATCATATCCTGATGCATCGCTCACTCTGTAAAGGACAATTGGTTCGGCATCTCTCACGAACCATAAATCTCATAACAAAAATATTGGAGGCGAGCATACTCACAAGCCAAATGGGTCACGCACACACCTACGCCCCCATTCAGCCGCCAAATCTATCCTACGTCTCAGATAGCACGTATCCAAGTTCATATGCTATAGGTACAAGTCAAATATCCCCCTATTGGGTAACCTAGGATAAGATTGTACAATGTGCGACTACCTCCTCCCGATAGCAAGCAGCGTAGGTATGATATGCACAAAATAATAATAATAAAAATAATAGGTACTCTCTAGTCCTATTAAAGTTCAGGTATTCACCCCACCCATACAAACATCTATACATGTATTATACTTCTCATTACTACTTATAATGTAATTAATTCGATTATACACTCTCTCGAAATTTCAAAAGTTAATTCACCTATCCAAGCCTTAAGGTATCATCCTAGGAATGCTTCCCAAATAATTCTGCACAAGCTAATATCAATAATTGGTAGTTTACCTCACTCAACTAACTGTGTAACATATTTTAGGGGAAGATTAGGGATTTCTGTAATTTTTCTAGAACTAGTTTCGTTCGAACGAATTAGCATGTCGTTCGAACGACTATGCATATCATTGGAACAAGACATCGTCGTTTTCATTTTCCTACCTCCTGCATTTTTCCAACATTTTTCAAACTAAAACCTCCACAGATTTATCCCAAACTCCCATCAATTTCTTCTAATAAATAATTAAACATGTAGGGATAATATCTAACAATATAGAATCATTTAATCATGCACAAACCTTAATAAATTATGAGAATCCCCAAATTTTATCAAACAAACCCTGGTTCTTTAAATTTCTAAACATGAACTCAAATTCAGATTCGTCTATCACAATTAATCAACAATTCCTGATTTCTATCCTATCTACATGAGGGATTCATCCTAATTAGATTCTAGATTTTATTTAAGGTCCTTAGTTCTCCAATTTCATCAAAATTTATGAATCACAAATGGTTATTATATACCTATATTAATATGAACATGACTACTTCTACAATTTTTCAAGGATTAAACACTTGCCTCAATTTCGACGGTCTGATTCGCTGGAGATTTTGGTATAGGTGTGTTCCTCGTCTCATGATCTACACTTTGGTATGATTTTTGGTGTGTGTTATTAAATTAGGCACCAAGAACTCCTATGGCTTCTTCTTCCTTCCTTTGTACCTCCTCATTTAATTTGTTAGTTTTCGTCCATAATATTACCCCAAAATTTAAATGGACAAAAATACCTCTACGGGGTGCTAGTTCGGCCTAAAACTAACCCGGTGTCCAAATAAAATACTCGGGTACAGTTTTCTGACTATCTCAACCCTTTCGGACTCAATGGCGCACTCAATATTAACATACGAGTTACTTAAAAATCATTTATCTTTTTACTCAATATAATTAGTCCTAACATGACTCACACGCGCGTCCTGACTTAAAATACCAAACTGTCGTATTTCATACTCTTGACAATTTATAAAATTTTCATTGTTCCGTAGTACGTATTCACATAGTAATATTCCATAATTCTCAACAATAAGTATTAACCCTTGGCACACTAGTTAATATTTATTTTTAATTAGGATTAATTAATAACCAATTTTCTCACATTTTTAATTTGATTAGTCCAACTATAATAATTAATTCCACAATTATTTAGCATAATAAAAATACGGGGTATAACATACTTCCCCCTAATAACGAAATTTTGCCCCGAAATTCAAAAAGTAAACCATACCTGGTAAGAATAAGTCTTGATATTTCTCGCACATATCCTCCTCTCGCCCCATGTAGACTCCTCTACATTATGATGCTCCCACTGGACCCGCACAAGTGGAACTGCCTTTGACCTTAATTTCCTCTCGTTAAGGTCTAGGATAGGCACATGTATCTCCTCATAAGAACTGTCGGAATGCAAGTCAATCTCCTCAATTGTAATGTGGGTGTGGGCCAACTCGTCCTGAAGATACCGCCTCAATGACGAGATGTGGAATACATCATGAATACAGTTTAAGTTCTCCGATAACCCAAGTCCATATGCCACTGGTCCGATCCACTCGACAATGGGGAATGGTCCTACGTATCTCGAGGCCAATTTCCCCTTCTTCCCTAAACTCATCACTCCTTTTATAGGATACCTTCATAGTAATACTTTGTACCCCACGTTAAAATCTCTACAGAACAGCTTCGCATCGGTGTAGCTTTTCGGCATGTCCTGGGCTACCTGAATGCGACTCCTGATCAACTCGATCCTGGTTGACGTACTTGAATAACCTCTAGCCCAAGTAGCTTATTGTCCCCCATCTCTAGCCAATAAGTGGGAGAACGATAAGGTCTACCATACAACGCCTCAAACGGGGCCATTCCAATCGTAAACTGGTAGGATGTAATACCCCGTATTTTTATGCTATATTAATTTGGGGATTTATAAAATTTAACGTGAATGGTTTATTTAATAAAAATCCAGAAATTAATTATGTTATAATTATTAACGTGACGAGAGTTAGTAATTATGGGAAACTTGTTGAATATTACTAATGAGCAAAGTAATATATTATATTGGTTATATTGAATGTCATTAGTGAATTAAAGGACTATTTCGGAAATTTAAGTCGAGACGTGCCCGTGTCACGTCAGGACTAATTTTGTTAAATAAAAAGTGAATATTTTATAAGTTGTTCGTATGGTCATTTTGAGTGCGCCAACGCGTCCGGAAGGGTCGATATAGTTAGAAAAGTGTACCCGAGGGTTTAGTTTGGGTCTCGGGGTGTTTTTAGGCCTAATTGGTACCCCGGGAGGGCAATTTAGTCATTTCACCTTTTTGGGTAATTAAACCCACGAAATTCAGCAACCTATATCAGCCATATAGGTTAGTCTTTTAGGGTTAGAATATTCAGAAAACAAGTGATGGCCATTAGAGAAGAGAGGAGAGAGCTCCAAGGCAATTCAAGGCCAAAAAGTCACCGGTTTGCACCGCCGACACCACCAACGCGTAGATCGCGAAAAGGGGAACGCAACCACACCGGATTCATCTGCAAACCGGACTTCTGAAAATCCCAGGAAAGTATTTAACTTGCGTATTTTCGTTAGTGCAATCTTCATATTAGTTTAGGATTGATTAGAGATGAAAACTATGGAAGAAAACCCAATTTGTGTTAGGAAAATGCATGTAGTATTGATTATAATGAAATTTTGGAATCCTTGCCATGTAGAGGAATGTAACCCACTAAATTTTGATGATATATTAGAAGGAAATTCGGGTAAAAACAGATTAGAACCTTGATTAAGAAAAACTCTAGGGTTCTTGATGATTAGATGAATTTTGGGTTAATTATCCATGTTTAATGTCAGATATACACATGCTTTACGTTGAAAACATCTGGTATATTGTTATAATGATAGAAGTAGTATTTTTGGGACGATTGGAATGGAAAAACATGGTTTTGGATGAAGAAATTTGGTAGAACCCGTAACTGCATTTCTGCAGAATTTTCGCAGACCTTCTTGATCGATCGATCGAGCCTAGAGCTTCGATCGATCAAAGGTTCGATCGATCAAGCCCCAGACCTGGATCGATCGACCCCTCCTGGCAGACTCCTATTTCCCTTGTTTAATTAGTTAAATTAAATTTATTGTGAAACAATTCTTGGGTATTCTTAATAAAATGTTTTGGGAGATAGGAAAGACCAGTAGGACCTATGAATAAGCGTTGGGAACTTTATTATAAGACGAGAAGTTTACTTTTGGGGTAATTGTATAATGAACGATGAAGCTACGTATTTCAAGTGAGAGATTACGGCGAATAGCTATGATAGTAAATAGAGGTATACTTACTGAAATTTTTTACTTGGAAGGATAGAGTCCACGAGTGTCACGTAATAAGTGAGAAAACCCTTCGAGTTAAGGTTAGAGATGAAACCTTATACGTGATACTAATAATGTGAAATTAAGGATAAATATTGTAATTATGGGTGACGAGAGGTGATGAGTGCATTATTTTGTATGAATTATGCCCAAATCTAGGCCTTGTTAGACCCATTGTATCTTAAATAATGAGTTTTTAGAGTTGTTTTCGAAAAATAAAAGAAAAATGCAGGTTTGAATAAAATCCGAGTTAAAAAATACAATTTTAATAACTCCGGGGGTAATATTGTAATTTCAAAAACTTTATGGGCCTGAAAATAATTTTTAAATGTTTATCTAGGCAAAATAAAGTTCCCTCTGAAATTTGGTTGAATTTGGAGTTAAAATGAAAAAGTTATGAATTCCGGGGTCAAAAATATAAATAAGGGTAAATTCATAATTTTCTAAAACTTTCTGGGACTGAAGTTGAATTAATATAAGTTATTTTATATTTTTGCAGGTACCCCTGAAGTTTGGTGAAGATCCGAGGTGATTTAGTGAAGATATGAAGATTGTGGGAATAATTTAAAGAAGTACAAAGTTAAGGGGCCAAAGTGGAAGAGTGCAATTTCTGGAAATGGGAATGGGTTATGTATTATTGAAGCAGCTATTATTACAAGAATGCTGCTTGGTTCAGTGGTCTCGCGCGCGCGTGGAAGGAGAAGGTCAGGGGTTCGATTCTTCCCCCTGACCTTAATTTTTTGGTAAAAAATTCACAAGCCCAAATTGCACCCAAACGCAGCCTTAAAGAGATAAGGTTTGACAGCTTCTTCGTCCGAAAATCAAGGGATTTGGAGCTGACCATTACGTGATTTTCAAGATATTCCGTGGGACTCTTTTTTTTGGTTGATTTTTAGGAATTTATAATTCATATAAATCAATTAAAAGGGTGTTTTACACCAACTAAAATACCCTAATTCTAAGCCTATAAATAGGACCCTTGGGTTCATTATTTTAGGGGGTGATAGAGAGAGCTTTAGAGAGGGCCAATAATTATTTTGTGGGTGGAATTTTTGTCAAGATTATTTGTGACACATCAATTGTAAGTTTGTTTATTTAATGAAATTGAGTATTCATTCTTGCAATTTTATTATGTCTACAATTATGCTAGCTTAATTTCCTCACTAGGACTAGGTGAAATTTATCATGTGTGATTAATACTGTGTGTGATTTAATTTCGTCTTTATTTCCCGATATGTGCTAAAAGTTTTAAAAATTCGGTATTCATTTAAAACGACACGAGAGTGCGTTTTAAACCTTCGGCATTATTTGAAAAAAAAAATCATTTTTATATTTTAAGTATGAGTACTTTTTGATGGGTTATACTTTTATTAAATTGATTGATAGCCCATGCTTAAAGACTATATTTTAAAATTTAAAAGTGAACTTTTTAAGGGAATAGGGATTTTAGGCGTCTAAATTTAGAGACGTTAAATTTTATTTTGGACTTCTCACGTATTATTTTTCCGAATTAAATACGACGAGAGCCGGTTTAATTTGAGTTATAAAATCGGGAATGACGAATTTAAATTATCGCACAGTGTTAGTTTAACGTGATAAATGGATCCAATGTCCTAGTTTTCACGCTACCTTGATTATATCTCTCGTACTCCTATTTCTTGTTTGTGTTGCTTAGTTTAATATTACATCTCATCTCCAACCCAATTTAGTCTAGTTGGACAGTCACAATTATTTTTAAAAAAAAAAATTGATAAATCTCTGTGGGTTCGACCCGTACTTACACTCGCTATTCTATAATAGCCCGTGCACTTGCGGTATTTTATAAATTGACAACAAGTTTTTGGCGCCGTTGCCGGGGATTAGTTCGATTTTTTTTTAAAAAAAGGTTGTGATTTTCGGACTAGTTTTTTTTTATTTTTTTATTTTTTACTTTTCGCATCTTTGTTAGTAAAAATTCATAAAAAAAAAAGTAAAAAATTCTGAAAAAAAAAAAAAAAAATTTGTTTCATAAGTTTTTTTTTCTTGTTAAATACACCACTAGTGCGTGTGTCATTTTTTTTTTCCTCTCTTTTCGTATTTTTTTTTTTTTGCATGTGTCGCACTTTACGTTTGGTGTAGTTTCTTTTTTTTCTTCAGGAGCATATAAAAAAAAAAAAAAAAAAAGTGACGAAAAATCCGAAAAATTGTCCAACGGTGCGCGAACGCGAAGAAAAAAAAAATTGTGCAATCTTGCCACGGGCACAAGGAACTCTCGGGGACAACTGAAACGTAGGCGGCGTTTCCCTCCGATCGACGTCAAGTTAAACTTCGGCCCGGCGTAAACAAGTGATTGTAAAAAGTCCACGCCGGAGGTACGTTTTTTTTTTTTTTGGGGGTGCTCCTACGTGGTTTAATTTCGCATTTAATTTAGCACGTTGCATAAATTGACTTAAGGGCAAAACCCGTGTGAAAGATAAGGTGGGGATCTCATCACCTCTCCTTGGCCCGAAAATCACTAATTATCCAAGCATTTGCATATCCCGAGCCATCACATTTAATTTAAAATCAATTAGACATTGGCCTTAGGATATCACATAGCTCATAGGAAACCTCTTAACAAGGCTAGAGTTAAAAGCTACTCCAACGCGAACTTGTCAAATCAATTCCGTTTCACCTTGTCTAGGATTGGTGGTTTTTAATGTGTCTTCGTACCGACCACCTACCTGGAGGAAAAAACGGGTTTTGAGGCGATAACCGTAGTTGGTCGTCTTTTAAATTCTCCCTTGTCAAAGAGTAGGAGCTGTCTAATTAGGGAGATTAATTTGGAGACCCTTGTTGTCGTCGATTAATCTCGGGAAAACTAGGTTTTAAAATTGAAATTCCCCTCACCTAAATTAGATAATTCAATTTGCTGTGTGTTAGCTAGGAATTACGTGGTTTGAGTCAAATTTTATTTTTCATCACATAAAAAAAAAAAAAAATAAATAAAAAAATCGAGTGAGCTGAGTGCATGCGAAGTTGGTTTCGAAATCATACCGGTCGTTTGTCAAGTGTGGAGTCTAGCATTCCCGATACCTACGTAGGTAGATTTTCGATATTCACCGAGATGGGAGACGAGTTAGCACCACGTGCCCTTAAAGACTACCTTTATCCAACTAGGTCTAGTCAGCGTTCATGCATACTTCTCCCCGATCACATTGCAAATAATTTCCAATTCCATTCGGGAACAATCCAACTGTTGCCCGTGTTTCGGGGTACTGAAAAAGAGGATCCGTACCTTCATGTGCGTGAATTCGAGGAGATATGTGGGACCATTAAGTACCAACAACTCTCCGATGAGATTGTTAAGCTTAAATTGTTCCCGTTCTCGTTGAAAGACAAAGCTAAGAGTTGGTTTAACTCGTTAAAACCTGAATCCATCACCACTTGGAACCAAATGAGTGTCACCTTCCTACAACAATTCTTTCCTAACCAAAAGACGGCGTCGATACGTCACGCCATCAACACATTTAGCCAAAAGGAGGGAGAAGCATTGTGGATGTATTTGGAGCGATTCAAGGACTTGCTGCTGCAATGTCCGCACCATGGGATTGAGATGGGACGCCAAGTCCAAATTTTATACGAGGGGTTCGATTGTAACACCCGAACTATGCTCGAGTCACTATGTAATGGTGATTTTACCGAGAAGAGTGAGGTCGATGCGTGGGTATTTCTAGAAGCCATAGCCAAAAAGTCCCAGCGATGGGCACCCAATAGAGAATCTAGATCCACCACTTCGAATGAGGGTTTCGCTCACCAAGTTGAACAAAGTTATGCTTTAAATGCCAAAGTGGCCACATTGGCCCGACGTTTAGAAGCTTTAGAGACAAGCAATGAGGAAAATCGAACCGCATCTGCGGCCGTTCAACATGTAGGTTCCCCTATGTGTATACTTTGTGATGCATTCGACCACTTAGTCGAGAATTGCCCTGCCCTTCCTGCCCACAAGGCACTCACCGAGCAAGCCAATGCCCTCTACCAAAATAGGCCAAAGTATGACCCATATTCCAATACATACAATTCGGGATGGCGAGACCACCCCAATCTTTCATGGTCCAAGGGTCAATACCAAGGAAGTGGAGGTCAATCTTCCAATAACCCACCCCCGGGTTTCCAAAAAAATGCCACTGCACTCTCGAATCCCTCATCCCAAAAGATTCAATCTTTAGAGGATTCGATGAACCTTCTTGCCCAAAGTACCCTTCAATTCCAGCAAACCACGCAAAATGTCCTCCAATCTACCCAGCAAAGCATGCACGCGAATACGCAAGCCATTACCAAACTCGAGGTCCAAATGAGCCAACTAGCTAATGCATTGAGTGAGAGGAATAAGGGAACATTCCCAAGTCAGCCCGAACCCAATCCAAAGGGTAACATGCCAAGGGGTCAATTTCTTATTCAAGGCGACACGAGCACATCACACCCCCAAGAGCATGCAAAAGCCATTATCACGCTTAGGTCTGGCAAGGAAGTAGAGACAAACATTTCACCACCTACCGAGAGTGAATCCGAGAAAGGTAAGGCAAAGGAAGATCCACCCGTGTCTCCAACTTCATCCTCACCTTTACCTTCCGAGCCATCTGTAGAGACCTATGTACCAAAAGCTCCATTTCCACAGCGTTTGGTGCCACAAAAGAAAAAGGCGCAAGTTGATAAGATGTTGGAAGTATTCAAGCAAGTACAAATCAATATCCCACTGCTTGATGCTATTCAACAAGTCCCATCCAATGCGAAATTTCTAAAGGACCTTTGTACCTTCAAGCGAAGCACCAACGTACCCAAGAAAGCTTTTCTCGCCGAGCAAGCAAGCTCGATCATTTCATATCGAACTCCCATCAAGTATAAGGATCCCGGTACTCCGACGATCTCTATCAAGATAGGGGAGTACCTCATCGATAAGGCACTTCTAGATTTAGGAGCAAGCGTGAATCTTCTGCCGTACACCGTATACGAGAAACTAGGTTTGGGGGAGTTGAAACCGACTAGGATTACCTTGTCCTTAGCCGACCGTTCTGTGAAAATCCCGAGAGGTATTGTTGAGGACGTCCTAATTAAAGTGGGTGACTTTATATTTCCTGTCGACTTTGTTGTCTTGGACACCCAACAAGTGAAAAATCCTATTGCACAAATCCCTGTTATTTTGGGTCGTCCTTTCCTCGCCACATCTGATGCCGTCATTAGGTGTCGAAGTGGCCAATTGAACCTATCCTTTGGGAACATGACTATGGACCTTAATGTGTTCAATTTGGCCAAACAGCCACCCGATGACGATGAACCCATGGATGTCGACATGATTGACAGTATTGTCCAAGAGACTTTCGAGCAAACTTATAATGACGACCCTTTAGCATCTTGTCTTGCCTTTTTTGGGTCCGAATTTGATGTCGAACAGTCCATCGAAGAAGTCAATGCCCTCCTCGACTCTGCCCCTATCATGGAAGTAGGAAATTGGAAGTCTAAACCTGAGCCCCTCTCACTTTCCTCATCACATATTCCACCCTCAATTGAGAAAGCTCCCGAGCTTGAATTGAAGCCACTTCCTGAAACGCTCAAGTATAGGTTCTTAGGACCTTCTGAATCCTTACCTGTTATCATCGCGTCTGACTTAGACAAAGAACAGGAAGATAAACTGTTGCGTGTTCTCAACGAACACAAGGAAGCCATAGGATGGACCATAGTCGACATTAAGGGGATAAGTCCCTCGGTGTGCATGCATAGGATACACTTAGAACACAATGCTAAAAATTCCCGTGAAGCACAACGTAGACTTAATCCCAATATGAAAGAGGTCGTCCGAGCCGAGGTGCTAAAATTGCTCGATGCGGGTATCATTTACCCCATCTCTGATAGCCAATGGGTCAGTCCCGTTCAAGTGGTCCCTAAGAAATCCGGTGTTACGGTGGTGAAAAATAACGATGATGAGTTAGTACCCACTAGGATTCAAACCGGTTGGCGAGTGTGTATTGATTATAGGAAGTTGAACGCTGTTACAAGGAAGGATCACTTTCCCCTTCCTTTCATAGACCAAATGCTTGAGAGATTATCCGGCTATCCATATTACTGTTTTCTCGACGGTTACTCCGGCTACAATCAAATTCCCATCGCTCCTGAGGATCAAGAGAAAACCACCTTCACTTGTCCATTTGGTACTTTTGCCTACCGACGCATGCCCTTTGGGTTATGCAATGCACCCGCCACCTTTCAGCGGTGCATGATGAGTATCTTTTCGGATATGGTGGAGCGGTTTCTTGAAGTCTTTATGGATGATTTATCTGTATTTGGGTCTAGTTTTGATGAGTCCCTCCATCACCTCACCCTCGTTCTGAAGAGGTGTAAGGAAAAGAACCTTGTGCTTAATTGGGAGAAGTGTCACTTTATGGTCAAACAAGGCATAGTGCTAGGTCACATCATTTCTGAAAAGGGTATCGAGGTAGATAAAGCTAAAATAGATCTCATTGCTAATCTCCCACCCCCTAAAACTGTGCGTGAAGTTCGATCATTCTTAGGACACGCCGGTTTTTATCGGAGATTTATTAAGGATTTTAGCAAAATCTCTCGACCCTTGTGCAATCTTCTTGCCAAGGACACACCCTTCGATTTCACTAACGAATGCGTTCATGCCTTTGAAAGGCTAAAGACGGAATTGACCTCTGCACCTATTATGAGATCTCCCGACTGGAATCAGCCGTTTGAGATCATGTGTGACGCTTCCGACTATGCCATAGGTGCGGTTCTAGGTCAGCGTAATGAGAAACTTCCTCACGTTATCTATTATGCCAGTAGAACTCTTAATGATGCCCAATTGAACTATTCCACGACTGAAAAAGAGTTTCTCGCTGTTGTTTTTGCTCTTGAGAAGTTTAGGTCTTACTTGATAGGATCCAAAGTTGTCATTTTCACCGATCACTCGGCCGTGCGATACCTTTTGTCTAAAAAGGATGCTAAGGCTCGTCTCATTAGGTGGGTCCTAATACTGCAAGAGTTTGACCTTGAAATTCGGGATAAGAAAGGATGTGAGAATGTAGTGGCGGATCATTTGTCTAGGTTAACCAATGAATCTTTCGATAACCTGCTGCCACTAAATGACTCCTTTCCCGATGAGCAACTGATGCTTGTTTCTCAGCTTCCATGGTTCGCCGATATTGTGAACTATCTTGTGACAGGTGAAATGCCACTGCATTGGTCTAAGCAAGATTGTTCCAAATTTTTAAAGGAAGTTAAACATTTCTTTTGGGATGACCCGTATCTTTTCAAGTATTGTCCCGATCAAATCATTCGAAAGTGTGTCCCCGATCACGAGATTCAAAGCGTAATCTCTTTCTGCCATGACCAAGCCTGTGGAGGTCATTTCAGTGCTAAAAAGACCGCTGCAAAAATCTTGCAGTGTGGATTCTATTGGCCCACCATTTTTCGTGATTCGAATGATTACAGTAGGAGTTGTGACCGTTGCCAACGGTTAGGAAAGATCACACGCAGGAATATGATGCCCTTAAATCCCATTCTGATTATCGAGGTTTTTGACTGTTGGGGCATTGATTTTATGGGTCCATTTCCAAATTCCTACGGAAATCTCTACATTCTTTTGGCAGTTGATTATGTGTCTAAGTGGGTAGAAGCCATACCATGTAGGACGAATGATCGCCACGTGGTGGTCAAATTCATTCGAGAAAATATTTTCTCCCGTTTCGGCACGCCTCGAGCCATCATTAGTGATCAGGGAACCCATTTCTGTAATCGATCCTTCGAAAGTCTTATGAAAAAGTACTCAGTCACGCACAAAGTAGGGTGTTCTTATCACCCTCAAACCAGTGGTCAAGTTGAAGTTTCCAATAGGCAAATCAAGCAAATCATCGAGAAGACAGTGAATCCAAACCGAAAGGATTGGTCCTTAAGGTTATTGGATGCATTGTGGGCTTATCGCACTGCCTACAAAACACCACTTGGTATGTCCCCGTATAGGCTTGTCTATGGAAAAGCCTGTCACCTTCCGGTAGAGTTAGAACACAAGGCCTATTGGGCCATTAAGACCTTCAATTTCGATTTACCTGCTGCGGGAGAGGTCCGAAAACTACAACTTAATGAGTTGGAAGAGATTAGGAATGATGCGTACGAAAATGCAAAATTGTATAAAGAGAAAATGAAAATGTTCCACGACAAGTCCATCCTACGGAAGTCATTCGAGCCTGGACAGAAAGTTCTCTTGTACAATTCTAGACTGCATCTCTTTCCCGGTAAGTTGAGGTCTAGATGGTCTGGTCCCTTTATTGTTAGAACAGTCTACCCACATGGGACGGTTGAGATAGAGAATCCTAAAAATGGTGAAATTTTCAAAGTTAATGGTCAAAGGTTGAAGCCATATCTGGAATTGCGAGATCGAAAAGTGGAGGATATTCTCCTCCAAGACCCTGTGTACCACGAGTGAACATGAAAATGGGTCATTGTTGTTGTATCATACTTTTTGTTTTACAGGAATTGTGCGTTGGAAAAAGTCCCTCATTACGGTAATATCCTTCATATCTTTCCCACCTTTTAAATTTTTGTCGTGAACATTGAGGACAATGTAGAAATTAGGTTTGGGGGTATTGAGGTCATTTTTCTCCGCTTAAAAAAAAAAACAAAAAAAAAAAAGTCCAAAAAGATTTTCAATATAATTGAGTTTTGAAACAATTTCTTAATATAGAATTAATTCATGGATCTCTCATCTTATGAAATTTTTACACATTAGCCATATAATATGATCAACAATGGATATTGAGGCGAAAGTTAATATGCTTAACGAATAAATGTGGAGATTTTAACCCGATGAGATTTTGTGCCATTCATCGTTTTCGAGAGATTTAAATCAATCCGAGTTAAAATTACTCAATATTTCCTTCAGTGATAAATTCGTTGATGATCTCAAATTCTTTGTTTTGTTCGATTACTGAAAACAAAAAGTCAAAATGTGAATCTTAAGCACTAGAAGTCTTAGTAAGTCGTCTTGAGACACAAATCAACTGAACGAAACTTGAGAAATGAGATTAGGCCATCGTTTGAAAGCCCAAAAATAAGCTTAAATTCCAACCTTTTTATAATATTCCATTGCAAGCCCAATTGAGCCAAAAAGAAAATAAGCCTTTTGTTGAAAACCCATTATCCTACCCAACTCCAACTGGGAGTCTAAAGCCTATAAAAACAAGTCATACTTATTTTCTGAGAATACTAGGGTAAAATTACGGTAGGAAAAAGGCCAAAAGAAAAAGAGGTTGCACGAATGTGAGTACAAAAAAAAAACAAAAAAAAAAACAAATGTGAGCTTGAAAAGAAAAAGACAAATGAAGGTTAGAAGAAAAAGTGCTTAAAGTCAAAATATAGAAAAATCTCTATATTCTCAGAAAATTTTGAACTCCAAAGCCATTCTTTCTAGCTAAAATCCGAGCCTACAATACAACCAAAGAAAGTCCTAATGGATCTCAAGTGAAGTTAGTTAAAGTGTGGAGAGAAGTCGAATAGGATCTATGGTGTGATTCAATGTTTTCAACAAGTAATCGATTTTCTGTTCATGAGATCATATTCATCCATTGTATAAAACTCCATTTTTGATTATGTATATGTGAAATTTGTTCATATAAATTTACTCTTTTATTCACATATACCGAGAGAAAATAACCCATTTCCGAGTGTTCGATTGTGAGTGCATTCTGTGAGATTTTGAAATCAAAACGAACTTTCGGATAAGAAATGCAACGATCAAATCTTTTGAAATTGACGGTTATATTGGCTATGCACACACAATAAGTTGAGATTGAGAAATGAAATTCTACTATATTTATGAAGTTTGCATTCAAACTTGGTTATATTACTTTTTAGTCATTTGTATTGAGTCAAGCTTTTGAATTTTGTGGGTATATTCACTGCAAACCCTCACGAGACAAAACTCGTCCACTAGGGTAACCTAGAGGTTTAACGGCTTGTTGCACATGCTAAGTGCAATCGTGATTCCTACGAAAGTGAGTTAGATTTTAAAATTTTAGTTTTGCTCGAGGACTAGCAAAGTTTAGGTTTGGGGGTATTTGATGAGTGCATTATTTTGTATGAATTATGCCCAAATCTAGGCCTTGTTAGACCCATTGTATCTTAAATAATGAGTTTTTAGAGTTGTTTTCGAAAAATAAAAGAAAAATGCAGGTTTGAATAAAATCCGAGTTAAAAAATACAATTTTAATAACTCCGGGGGTAATATTGTAATTTCAAAAACTTTATGGGCCTGAAAATAATTTTTAAATGTTTATCTAGGCAAAATAAAGTTCCCTCTGAAATTTGGTTGAATTTGGAGTTAAAATGAAAAAGTTATGAATTCCGGGGTCAAAAATATAAATAAGGGTAAATTCATAATTTTCTAAAACTTTCTGGGACTGAAGTTGAATTAATATAAGTTATTTTATATTTTTGCAGGTACCCCTGAAGTTTGGTGAAGATCCGAGGTGATTTAGTGAAGATATGAAGATTGTGGGAATAATTTAAAGAAGTACAAAGTTAAGGGGCCAAAGTGGAAGAGTGCAATTTCTGGAAATGGGAATGGGTTATGTATTATTGAAGCAGCTATTATTACAAGAATGCTGCTTGGTTCAGTGGTCTCGCGCGCGCGTGGAAGGAGAAGGTCAGGGGTTCGATTCTTCCCCCTGACCTTAATTTTTTGGTAAAAAATTCACAAGCCCAAATTGCACCCAAACGCAGCCTTAAAGAGATAAGGTTTGACAGCTTCTTAGTCCGAAAATCAAGGGATTTGGAGCTGACCATTACGTGATTTTCAAGATATTCCGTGGGACTCTTTTTTTTGGTTGATTTTTAGGAATTTATAATTCATATAAATCAATTAAAAGGGTGTTTTACACCAACTAAAATACCCTAATTCTAAGCCTATAAATAGGACCCTTGGGTTCATTATTTTAGGGGGTGATAGAGAGAGCTTTAGAGAGGGCCAATAATTATTTTGTGGGTGGAATTTTTGTCAAGATTATTTGTGACACATCAATTGTAAGTTTGTTTATTTAATGAAATTGAGTATTCATTCTTGCAATTTTATTATGTCTACAATTATGCTAGCTTAATTTCCTCACTAGGACTAGGTGAAATTTATCATGTGTGATTAATACTGTGTGTGATTTAATTTCGTCTTTATTTCCCGATATGTGCTAAAAGTTTTAAAAATTCAGTATTCATTTAAAACGACACGAGAGTGCGTTTTAAACCTTCGGCATTATTTGAAAAAAAAAATCATTTTTATATTTTAAGTATGAGTACTTTTTGATGGGTTATACTTTTATTAAATTGATTGATAGCCCATGCTTAAAGACTATATTTTAAAATTTAAAAGTGAACTTTTTAAGGGAATAGGGATTTTAGGCGTCTAAATTTAGAGACGTTAAATTTTATTTTGGACTTCTCACGTATTATTTTTCCGAATTAAATACGACGAGAGCCGGTTTAATTTGAGTTATAAAATCGGGAATGACGAATTTAAATTATCGCACAGTGTTAGTTTAACATGATAAATGGATCCAATGTCCTAGTTTTCACGCTACCTTGATTATATCTCTCGTACTCCTATTTCTTGTTTGTGTTGCTTAGTTTAATATTACATCTCATCTCCAACCCAATTTAGTCTAGTTGGACAGTCACAATTATTTTTAAAAAAAAAAATTGATAAATCTCTGTGGGTTCGACCCGTACTTACACTCGCTATTCTATAATAGCCCGTGCACTTGCGGTATTTTATAAATTGACAACAAGAGGAACCTATATTAATACGATAAAAGTGGTATAATTATATGATTGTGTGTACATATATTATATACATGTGGAAAACGTACCCGCGCTACTTGCTATCCCAAAGGTTATCGCGTTGGGAAAGTCTTATCTCGATGGGACCTTTATAGGGGATATTGACTTGTACCCTAGAAGATAGTTATCCTTTGTACAGGCTATCGAATCGATAGTTCAGACGGTCCTAAGAGGCGTGGGGTATGTACTGACCTCTTAGAGACTTGGAATCTATACTTCGCCTCAATCTTGTTTTGTGTATATATGTTGATACAGTTCGAGAGTGATTCCGAACTTGTATATCCCTTAGTGTGAGCGATACGGGGATTGGATAGCTGAGTATGCCTACACCATAGTTTGTATGTTGGTGCTGTTAGAATATATATATTATACGGGTGCTTAATATATATATCTGAATTTGGGAAATTTAAAATGTTGCTGTGATATAGTAAGTGAGAAATAATTCTGGATTATAAATCAGAAATACTTGCTTGAAAAGTATAATGTGACACTGGGAAACTTTATAAATTAATGAAGCTAAAAACGAGAGTTGTGCTACTAATTGGAAGTATCTTTTTAAACAATGATATTGTTTTGTTTTAAAATCTTATGAGTAATTTGAGATAAGCTAAATTGTTGGGAAGGTTAGTGTGATAAAATGATAGGATAAACCGTTGGGAAGGTTAGTACGATAGGCGTGCACATTAGAAGAGAGGTGAGAATTTCTCAAGAGAGTGTCGCTCTAATATGTTGTTGCATTGGCCTGTATCAATTTAAATACTTTCTAAACGTATTTTAAAATCAAACACACTATCGGGCTCTGACCCGTTTCTTTTTCTCTCTCTCTCTCTCTCTCTTGTATATATATGTATGTATTACAGGTGCCCAACCACATGGGCGTCTTGCTTAGGATCTCTTGGAAGGAACGTGCTGCAGCTTAGGTGGGAGTTGCAGGTCTCTTGATTAGACGACTTCGTTCATTCGGATCCACTCTTAGTACTTTCATTTTGTTGAGCATGTGTAGCTCTTTCCATTATTCCGTTGTTATTGGAAATTTGTATTTCCAGTTATTTCTCGTATTATCGTTATGGGATTTATTCAGTTTGAATTGTGTTACTTTATATTTCGCATGTTGACATTCGATTGACGAATGTATTATTTTAATTGGTTTATGTTGTAGAATTTAATGTGGTGTGATTCTTAATTGTTGGAATGTTGTTAATATTAAATAAACCTTTTTCTTAAAATAAAATTTGGAAAGTTATGTATGAAAATGGTTTTGACACTTAGCTTAATTATTTAGGGTGTTAAATTGGAAAAATTATTTTTATCGACAGTGATGCTGAGAATGAACCAACTGTATACCTTGATTTAATTTAATAAAGGAGTGATCGCCCGGTATTTAATTAGGCGGGGTGTCACAGGTGGTATCAGAGCATCAGGTTCTAGTGTCCATAGGATCTGTACGGCTTATTTTGCTTTCAGCTTGACGTTATTGCTATAGAGCCCTATTTTTAGGATTGTTGTATTCTTGCTTTTACGTTTGAGTCTTTAGCTATTTGAGATTTGATAATAACTGTAGACTAATAAACTTGTTCACGTTTCAGATGCCTCCGAGACGTGCTCCGAAAGATAGGCGTGCCCAAGCCGAGCAGCCAGCAGCTCCGGCATCAGGCACAATGAATGCAAACGAAGTAGCCGCCATTGTTGCTCAGGCGGTGAATGCCGCGATAGCGGTGACTCAGCAGGCTCCACCCCAGGTTCAGGAAGTGGCGCCAGTACCAGCACAGCCTCCATCTGCATGGGAGAGGGTTCGGGATGCTTTTCAGAAAGAGCATCCCCCTGAGTTTTCTGGTAGCTCCGATATTGTTACAGTTAGCCAATGGAAGAAGGACATCCAGCGGCATCTCCGTATGTATGAGTGCACTGATGTGAAAAAGCAGTTATTGGCTTCCTTTAAGCTGGTGGGAGCCGCCTTACAGTGGTGGGAGTCCACTACTACGTTGGAGGAGAGGGACACGATCCCTATTCAGTTGTTCTGGGAGCGGTTTGATCGCAAATATTTTCCACCCGCAGTGCAGACTAAGATGAGGCGGAAATTACTAAATCCGAAGCAAGAGAACCTTACTATAGCTGAGTATGAGGAGGAATTCACGAGACTTCTCACCATTGTGCCAGATGAGGCACCTACTGAGAGCAAGAAGATTATGATGTTTGTCGACGGGTTAGCTTGGAGGATCCGTCAACACCTTATTGGGAACCTATCCCTGAGTACGTTCACTGATGTACTCAATGCCGCATTGCTACATTGCCAGGATCACTGCTTCCATCTTCAGGGAAGCAAGAGTGCAGCTAGCAGGGCAGGGCCGGGGGTAATAGTGCCGGTGGGGCACCATCTCAAGGACAGACTCGTCAGCATGAGCAGAGTTCCCATCAGGGGGACCCTGCTAAGCGATTCTGTTCAGGTGATTCTAGGCAGGGATTCGGGGGTTTCAGGCAGGGCCAGCCTAATCAGCAGGGCCAGTAGGGCCAACACTGACCGCAGGGACAGCAGCAAGGCCAGCAGGGCCAGCAGCGTGCTAATCAGGGCCAGTGGCGGGGAGGTAACGGCCAGCAGGGTCGTGGTCAGCAGGGACAGAGGGGAGGTAATTTCAGAGGACGATGTTTTGGGTGTGGTAAGCACGGCCATAGGCGTCAGGATTTCCCAGAGGGCGATAGGGCCCCACAGCAGTAGGGAGCCCATAATGAGCCACAGAGGCCACTATTTCCACCTGCCCTCCCAGCTCCAGCCCAGGTACCAGCCTTTCCAGCCATTCCAGCAGCTCCAGTGCAGCAGGGGCAATTGCAGTATGGACGTGTCTATAACGTCCACCAGGCAGCAGCTCCACAGGCACCACCCGCGATTGAGGGTATGTTTCCTATCCATGGTACTATGGGTCGGGTTTTGTTTGATACGGGGACAACACATTGCTTTATAGCTACGCATTTTGCGAAGGCCTTAGGGTTGTTAGACATAGCAGAGATCACAGTGACGTGTGTGGACTCACCACTGGTGAGTGGGTCACTTATTTTCTTTATATGCCGGGGAGTGGGGGTAGAGATTGGTAGCTTGGTATTACCTGCAGACATGTTAGTTTTAGACATGCACGAGCATGATGTGATTATTGGTATGGATTGGCTTGCAGCTTATAGAGCCATGATTGATTGCTTCGGTGGGAGCATTATTTTTGCCATTCCGGGGTAAGAGATGTTTGTAGTGGCGATGCCTCGCCCAGAGGGAGGTTCGACCTCTCATTTGTATTACATAGAGGAGGATACCTCTAAGGAGGTTGTGATTCCCTTAGATTCGATCCCAGTTGTCAGGGAGTATTCTGATGTGTTTCAGAAAATACCAGGCCTGCCAGATACGAGACCTATAGCACGCGCACCGTACCGTATGGCTCCGGCAGAGATGCGAGAACTACGAGATCAGATAGAGCAGCTGTTAGGTCAGGGCTTCATTCGTAGGAGTACCTCACCTTGGGGCGCTCCAGTCTTGTTTGTGAAGAAGAGAGATGGTTCACTGAGATTGTGTGTGGACTACCGGGAGTTGAACAAGGTCACGATACGAAATAAGTATCTGTTGCCTCGAATCGATGACCTGTTCGACCAGTTGAGGGGAGCAACCTTCTTTTCGAAGATAGATCTGAGGTCGGGGTACCATAAGTTACGTATTAGAGAGCAGGATGTTTCAAAGACTGCCTTCTTATCGAGATATGGGTCCTATGAGTTCCGGGTGATGCCGTTCGGACTCACAAATGCTTCAGCCATTTTCATGGACTTGATGAACCGAGTATTCAGAAAATTCTTGGATCAGTTTGTCATCGTCTTCATAGATGACATCTTGATATATTCACACTCCGAGGAGGAGCATGCCGAACACTTGAGGCAGGTTCTTCAAACTCTACGAGAGCATCAGCTGTATGCTAAGTACGAGAAGTGTGGATTCTGGTTGCGAGAGGTACAGTTCTTGGGCCATGTTGTTTCTGAGCAGGGGATAGCAGTTAACCCGAGTAAAGTGTCAGCGATGAGGGAGTGGGGACAGCCCACGACACCGACGGAAGTGCGTAGTTTCTTGGGATTAGCCGGATACTACAGGATATTCATTCAGGGATTCTCCACAATAGCGGGCCCATTGACGAATCTGACTCGCAAGGGGGTACCATATGTTTGGGATGACGCTTGTCAGTTGGCTTTCGACGAGCTGAAAGACAAGCTTACTTCAGCGCCAGTCCTTGTGTTATCGAAGCCGGGTGTAGAGTACCTGGTTTACACCAATGCGTCCTTATGGGGACTTAGGGGAGTACTTCAGCAGGAGGAGAAGGCTATAGCTTTTGCTTCCCACAAGCTTAAGCCGCATGAGAAGAATTACCCCACCCACGACCTGGAGTTAGCGGAGATCGTCTTTGCATTGAGGATATGGAGGCACTACTTATTGGGTGAGAAATTCCGTTTGTTCACAGACCACAAGTCATTGCAATACCTGTTCACTCAGCGAGAGTTGAATATGTGTCAGCGCAGATGGCTAGAGTTTGTGAAGGACTACCAATTCGAAATACAGTACCATCCGGGGAAGGCCAACGTAGTTGCTGATGCGTTGAGCCGTAGATCGACAGACGATGTATCGTACGTCTGGAAAGCAAAGTGGAAGGAGTTGGGTCACCAGGACGCAGTAGCCCGTTCTTTCATATCCGTGATGTCAGTCACACCCGAGATTGTTACGAAGGTGATACAGGCACAGACCACAGACCCATTTTTCCAGGAGCAGATTGTGCGACTTCTAGTCGAGGGCGCTGAGTCCTATTCTATTAGTTCTGATGGAGGTTTGCGGTTTAATGGGAGATTGATGGTTCCAGAAGGAGCAGAACTACGCCATGCAGTGATGAATCATTCTCATGGGTCCCGATTTGCAGTACATCCGGGAGGCGATAAGATGTACCAGGATATGAGGCGACAATACTGGTGGAGTGGGATGAAGAAGGACATCACCGAGTTCATGTCCAAGTGTTCTACCTGCCAACTGGTGAAGGTGGACCACCAGAAACTGTCAGGGTTACTTCAGCCATTGGAAGTACCCGCGTGGAAGTGGTAGAGCATTTCCATGGATTTTATTACAGGGTTGCCTACCTCACAGCGGGGCCATGACTCTATCTGGGTGATTGTAGACCGTTTGACCAAGGTAGCCCATTTTATTCCGGTGCAGACAGATTATACATCGAGTCAGTATGCTCAGTTGTTCATCGCTGAGATTGTCAGATTACACGGGGTGCCCCTGAATATTATGTCAGATAGGGATAAGATTTTCATGTCACGTTTTTAGGAAAGCTTTCAGGAGGCTATGGGTACTGAGTTGAGGTTGAGTTAAGCTTACCACCCACAGACAGATGGACAGATAGAGCGTACTAATCAGATGTTAGAGGATATGCTACGCATGTGTGTTCTCGATTTTGGAGGAGGTTTGGAGCCACACCTTCCACTGGTAGAGTTTGCTTATAATAACTCGTATCAGTTCACGATTGGCACGGCTCCATTTGAGGCTTTCTATGGAAGGCCTTGTCATTCTCCAACTTGTTGGCTCGAGGTGGGGGATAACAAGTTGCTAGGACCAGAGGTGATTCAGGAGACCTCCGTGAGGATTGAGATGATCAGGAGTCGCATTCGAGTAGCCGAGGACAGGAAAAAGAGCTACGCCTATGCGAAACGATTCTTCTGGGAGTTTAGTGTGGGGGACCAAGTGTTATTGCGCGTATCCCCTATGAAGGGAGTGATGAGGTTCGGGAAGAAGGGGAAGTTGGCTCCGAGGTACGTGGGACCATTTCCCATCATCGAGAGGATTGGGTCAGTTTCATACAGGTTGGGACTGCCAGAACATTTACATCGCATCCACGATGTATTCCACATCTCGTCGTTGAGACGATACCTTCGGGATGATATGGCCCATACTCACATTGCGATAGATGAGATCGACTTACAGCCTGATAGCTCTTACGAGGAGAGACTAGTGGCTATTCTAGACTATAGTGAGAGGAGATTGAAGTCGAAGATAGTTCCACTTGTGCGAGTCTAGTGGGAGCATCATAATGTGGAGGAATCCACTTGGGTGCGTGAGGCAGATATGCGCGAGAGATATCCAGAGTTGTTCTTACCAGGTATGCCTAATTTTTTGAATTTCAGGACGAAATTCCGTTATTAGGGGGAAGTATGTAATACCCCGTATTTTTATGCTATATTAATTTGGGGATTTATAAAATTTAACGTGAATGTTTTATTTAATAAAAATCCGGAAATTAATTATGTTATAATTATTAACGTGATGAGAGTTAGTAATTATGGGAAACTTGTTGAATATTACTAATGAGAAAAGTAATATATTATATTGGTTATATTGAATGTCATGAGTGAATTAAATGACTATTTCGGAAATTTAAGTCGGGACGTGCCCGTGTCACGTCAGGACTAATTTTGTTAAATAAAAAGTGAATATTTTAAAAGTTGTTTGTATGGTCGTTTTGAGTGTGCCAACTCATTCGGAAGGGTCGAGATAGTCAGAAAAGTGTACCCGGGGGTTTAGTTTGGGTCTCGGGGTGTTTTTAGGCCTAATTGGTACCCCGGGAGGGCAATTTAGTCATTTCACCTTTTTGGGTAATTAAACCCAAAGCAACCTATATCAGCCATATAGGTTAGTCTTTTAGGGTTAGAATATTCAGAAAACAAGTGACGGCCATTAGAGAAGAGAGGAGAGAGCTCCAAGGCAATTCAAGGCCAAAAAGTCACCGGTTTGCACCGCCGACACCACCAACGCATAGATCGCGAGAAGGGGAACGCAACCACACTGGATTCATCTGCAAACCGGACTTCTGAAAATCCCAGGCAAGTATTTAACTTGCGTATTTTCGTTAGTGCAATCTTCATATTAGTTTAGGATTGATTAGAGATGAAAACTATGGAAGAAAACCCAATTTGTGTTAGGAAAATGCATGTAGTATTGATTATAATGAAATTTTGGAATCCTTGCCATGTAGAGGAATATAACCCACGAAATTCTGATGATATATTAGAAGGAAATTCTGGTAAAAACAGATTAGAACCTTGATTAAGAAAAACTCTAGGGTTCTTGATGATTAGATGAATTTTGGGTTAATTATCCATGTTTAATGTGAGATATACACATGATTTACGTTGAAAACATCTGGTATATTGTTATAATGATAGTAGTAGGATTTTTGGGACGATTGGAATGGAAAAACATGGTTTTGTATGAAGAAATTAGGTAGAACCCGTAACTGCATTTCTGCAGAATTTTCGCAGACCTGCTTGATCGATCGATCGATCGAGCCCCAGACCTCGATCGATCGACCCCTCCTGGCAGACTCCTATTTCCCTTGTTTAATTTGTTAAATTAAATTTATCGTGAAACAATGCTTGGGTATTCTTAATAAAATGTTTTGGGAGATAGGAAAGACCAGTAGGACCTATGAATAAGCGTTGGGAACTTTATTATAAGACGAGAAGTTTACTTTTGGGGTAATTGTATAATGAACGATGAAGCTACGTATTTCAAGTGAGAGATTACGGCGAATAGCTATGATAGTAAATAGAGGTATACTTACTGAAATTTTTTACTTGGAAGGATAGAGTCCACGAGTGTCACGTAATAGGTGAGAAAACCCTTCGAGTTAAGGTTAGAGATGAAACCTTATACGTGATACTAATAATGTGAAATTAAGGATAAATATTGTAATTATGGGTGACGAGAGGAACCTATATTAATACGATAAAAGTGGTATAATTATATGATCGTGTGTACATATATTATATACATGTGGAAAACGTACCCGCGCTACTTACTATCCCTGAGGTTACCGCGCTGGGAAAGTCTTATCTCGATGGGACCTTTATGGGGGATATTTACTTGTACCCTAGAAGATATATATCCTTTGTACAGGCTATCGAATCGATAGTTCAGACGGTCCTAAGAGGCGTGGGGTATGTACTGACCTCTTAGAGACTTGGAATCTATACTTCGCCTCAATCTTGTTTTGTGTATATATGTTGATACAGTTCGAGAGTGATTCCGAACTTGTATATCCCTTAGTGTGAGCGATACGGGGATTGGATAGCAGAGTATGCCTACACCATAGTTTGCATGTTGGTGCTGTTAGAATATATATATTATACGGGTGCTTAATATATATATTTGAATTTGGGAAATTTAAAATGTTGCTGTGATATAGTAAGTGAGAAATAATTCTGGATTATAAATCGGAAATACTTTCTTGAAAAGTATAATGTGACATTGGGAAACTTTATAAATTAATGAAGCTAAAAACAAGAGTTGTGCTACTAATTGGAAGTATCTTTTTAAACAATGATATTGTTTGGTTTTAAAATCTTATGAGTAATTTGAGATAAGCTAAATTGTTGGGAAGGTTAGTGTGATAAAATGATAGGATAAACCGTTGGGAAGGTTAGTACGATAGGCGTGCACATTAGAAGAGAGGTGAGAATTTCTCAAGAGAGTGTCGCTCTAATATGTTGTTGGATTGGCCTGTATCAATTTAAATACTTGCTAAACGTATTTTAAAATCAAACACACTATCGGGCTCTGACCCGTTTCTTTTTCTCTCTCTCTCTCTCTCTTGTATATATATGTATGTATTACAGGTGCCCAACCACAGGGGCGTCTTGCTTAAGATCTCTTGGAAGGAACGCGCTGCAGCTTAGGTGGGAGTTGCAGGTCTCTTGATTAGACGACTTCGTTCATTCGGATCCACTCTTAGTACTTTCATTTAGTTGAGCATGTGTAGCTCTTTCCATTATTACGTTGTTATTGGACATTTGTATTTCCAGTTATTTCTCGTATTGTCGTTATGGGATTTATTCAGTTTGAATTGTGTTACTTTATATTTCGCATGTTGACATTCGATTGACAAATGTATTCTATTAATTGGTTTATGTTGTAGAATTTAATGTGGTGTGATTCTTAATTGTTGGAATGTTGTTCATAATTAAATAAACCTTTTTCTTAAAATAAAATTTGGAAAGTTATGTATGAAAATGGTTTTGACACTTAGCTTAATTATTTAGGGTGTTAAATTGGAAAAATTATTTTTATCGACAGTGATGCTGAGAATGAACCAACTGTATACCTTGATTTAATTTAATAAAGGAGTGATCGCCCGGTATTTAATTAGGCGGGGTGTCACAGTTATTATAAGCAAACTCCACCCATGGAAGGTATTTCTCCCAACCCCCTCCAAAATTAAGGACACACATGCATAACATATCCTCTAGCATCTGATTTGTACGCTCAGTCTGTCCATCTGTGTGCGGGTAATATGCTGTACTCAATCGAAGCTCGATACGCATAGCGTCCGAAACACTCTCCCAAAAGCATGACAAAAACATATTGTCTCTGTTAGACACGATATCCAAGGGCACCCAATGTAACCTCACTATCTCAGCAATAAATAACTTGGCATACTGTCCCGAAGTGTAGTTTGTCAACACTCGTAGAAAATGTGCTACCTTGGTCAAACGATCCACCATTACCCATATAGAATCATGATCGCGCTCTGATGTTGGAAACCCTGAGATAAAGTCCATGGAAATGCTGTCCCATTTCCACGTAAGGATTTCTAGCAGCTGAAGTAACCCTGACGGTCTCTGATGGTCCACCTTTACCAGCTGACAGGTGGCACACTTGGACATGAACTCTGCAATGTCCTTATTTATCCCACTACACCAGCACTGTCGCCTCATATCCTGGTACATCTTATCCCCTCTGGGATGTATCGCAAATTGAGAACCATGCGACTCTATCATTACTTCATGACATAAATCCTCACCCTATGGAACCACTAACCTCCCATTAAATCGCAGTCCTTCATATGAACTAACCGAGTAGGACTCCGCGTCTTCGGTTAGAAGACGTACAATATGGTCCTGGTAAAATGAATCATCTGCTTGGGCCTACATTACTCTCATAACAATATCTGGTGTGACTGTCATGACGAACATAAAGGATTAGGACACTGCATCTTGATGTCCTAACTCTTTCCACTTCATCTTCTACAATTCTTCCACCTCACCTACTGGCCTACGGCTCAACGCATCAGCAACTACGTTGGACTTACCCGGGTGGTACTGTATCTTGAACTCATAGTGTTTTATAAACTCTAGCCACCTACACTAACGCATGTTAAACTCCCGTTGAGTGAACAAGTACTGCAACGACTTATGGTCTGTGAAGAGGAAAAATTTCTCCCCTAACAAGTAGTGTCTCTAAATCTGTAGGGCAAACACGACCGCTACTAATTCCAAGTCGTGGGTGGGGTAATTCCTCTCGTGATGTTTAATCTTGCGGGAGGCGTAAGCTATAGCCCGCTCCTCCTGCTAAAGTACTCCACCAAGTCTTTATAGAGAAGTATCAGTATATACTAGGTACTCCACTCCTGGTCTGGATAAGGAAATAACTGGCAACGAAGTCAACTTATCCTTTAGCTCATTGAAAGTTAATTGACAAGCATCATCCCAAATAAACTTCACCCCTTTGCGAGTCAAATTTATCAATGGGCCCACAATCTTCGAGAACCCTCTGATGAACCACCTGTAATATCCCTCTAAACCCAAGAAGCTACGCACCTCCGTCGGTGTCGTGGGATGTCCCCACTCCCTTACTGTCGACACCTTGCTTGGGTCCATTGTTATCCCCATCTCTGACACAACATGCCCCAGAAACTGTACTTCTCATAAACAGAATCTGCACTTTTCATACTTGGCATACAATTGATGCTCTCGCAGAGCCTAAAAAACTCGTCTCAAATGTTCAGCATGCTCCTCCTCAGTCTGTGAATAAATCAGGATCTCATCAATAAAGACAATGACAAACTAATCTAAGAACTCTCTGAACACCCGGTTCATTAAGTCCATGAATACAGCTGGAGCATTTGTCAGCCCAAATAGCATGACTCAAAACTCATAGGACCCATACCTTATTAAGAAAGTAGTCTTCGACACGTTATGCTCCCTAATCCGTAGATGATGGTATCTCGATGTCAAATCTATCTTTGAGAAGAAGGCAACTCCTCTCACTTGGTCAAAAAAGTCATCGATTTAGGGCAACATATATTTGTTCCGTATCGCGACTTTGTTCAATCCACGGTAGTCCACACATAACCTCAACGAACAATCTCTCTTCTTTACAAATAGCACGAGAGCACCCCAAGGCAAGGTACTCCTACGAATTATGTCCTGTCCTAATAGATGCTCAATTTTATCCCATAACTCATTCATCTCAGCTGGAGCATTATGGTACGATGCACAGGCTATCGACCGAGTGCCCGACATCAAATCTATAATGAAATCTATCTCTTGGATAGGCGATAGTCTCGGTATCTCCTCGAACACATCGAAAAACTCACAAACTATAAGAATAGAATCAATAGGAATTACTATCTCTTTAGAGGTCTACTCTTTTATATAGCTTAAATGGGTGGACGATCCTCCCTTAGGACGAGGAATCGCCACATGAAACATCTCCTGGCCCGAAATAGCAAAAATAATACTCCTACTAAAACAGTCTATCATGGATCTATAAGTAGAAAGACAATCCATGAAAATAATGGCATCATGCTCGTGCATATCTAAGACTAGCATATTGGCAAGAAAAATCAAACTCCCAATCTCTATACTTACACCCCCACATATAAATAAAATCAACGACGCATTACTAAACAGTGAGTCTACACATGTCACTGTACTCCTTGGCATGTCTAATAACCCCGTGGCCCATGCAAAACTAGTGTTTATAAAATAGTGTGATGCCCTAGTATCAAATAAAACACGCCCCATAGTTCCATGGATAGGAAACATACCCTCAATCACGGGTGGCGCCTGTTGTGGTGCAGCCTGATGGACGTTATAAACACGTCCATACTATAACTGGCCCTGTTAAATCGCAATTGCGGGAAAAATTGGAACTAGTGCCACTGCTAGTAGGGCGGGGGGAAAGATAGTTCTCTGGGGCTCCTGCTGGGCTCCCTACTGCTGAGGAACCTTCCCTTATCAGGGCAATCATGTTTCCTATGGACAGTCTCGCCACAAGAAAAACATTTACCGCTGAAGTTACCTCCCCTCTGCTCCTATTGGCCTCGGCCCTATTGGACATTGTCGACCCTCCACTGGCCCTGTTGATGCCTCTATTAGCCTTGATGGCCCTGCTGCTGGCCGTATTGATAACGAGGTTATCCCTACTGACTATACTGGCCCTACCCATAACCCCCATATCCCTGCCTAGAATCACCATATTGGGATCGCTTAGCAGGGTCCCCCTAATGGGAACTCTACTCACCCTGACAGACCTGCCCCTGAGATGCTGGTGCCCCACTAGCACTACTACCTCCTGTCCGGCCTTGCTGGCTAGACTCCTCGTCTCACTTGCTACCCTTCTAATGGAAGCGGTGGTCTTGTCAATGTAATAGAGCAGTGTTGAGTACATTAGTGAAAGTACCCAATGACAGATTACCTATGAGGTGCTGACGAATCCTCCAAGTCAATCCATCCATGAACATTAGAATTTTCTTCTCTTCCGTAGTTGCCTCATCTAGAACCATAGTAAGTAGCCTCCTGAATTCCTCCTCATATTCTGCCACTGTTATACCCTCCTACTTCAGATTCAATAGTCTCTACCTCATCTTTGTTTACACGGCAGAGGTAAAGTATTTGCGGTCAAACCACACCTAGAAGCTCTAAATCGACATGTTGTTCTTCTCCTCCAAAGTACTAGTGGACTCCCACCACTGCAAAGTGGCCCCCACTAGCTTGTAGGAAGCCAGTAACTGCCTCTAAATATTGGTACACTCGTACATGCGAAGATGCCTCTGGATGTTTTTCTTCCATTGGCTCGCTATGATGATGTCAGAACCTCCTGAGAGCTCTGGGGATGTGACCTATAGAAAACATCCCTGACCCTCTTCCATGCAGTGAGAAACTGTATTGGAACTAGCGCCACAACCTTTACCTGGGGTGGGGCCTGCTTCACCATCGCTAAAGCTGCATTTATCGCCTGAGCAACAATGGCGGTAATGCTAGCTGTGATAATTATTCCCTGAGCCTGAGCTGCTAGCTGCTCTGGCTGGGAATTTTTATTCCTTGGGGCTCGTCTCAGAGGCATCTGAAATGATAAGGTATTTATTAGTCCACAATTATTATTAAATCTCAAATAGAAAAAGACGTATACAAATAAAAAGAGTACAACAGTCCTAAAGATAGGGCTCTATATCAAACAACCCTAAGCGAAAAACAAGTTAAGCCGTAAAAATCCTAAAGGACACTATAACTTGATGCTCTGATACCACCTGTGACACCCCGCCTAATTAAATACCAGGTGATCAGTCCCTTATTAAATTAAATCAAAGTATCTGGTTGGTTCATTCTAAGCATCACTGTCGAAAACAATTTTTCCTTATTAATCAACTATTAAATATTTTAACTAAGTGTCAAAACATTTTCCCAATTAATTATACCCAATTAATCAATCAGTAAATTTCCATGATTTAAAATATAAGCTACTCACATTCCACACAAATAAAATAAATATTAAACGTGAATCAAACACTGAAATAAATGAGACTAGGTAAGTCATTCAAGTTTAAGTCTAAAACCAGTAATATAGTAATATTCAATCTAGCACGAAAAGAAATGCTATTAAAAAATACAATCTCTAAAATAACTAATTCGGAAACGGGAGACACATGCCCTAACTGAAATGTCTGAACTAGGAACTGAATGAAAAGATAGAAGCGTCTAATATCAATAACCTACAACTTCCATAATAGCAGCAGCTCATCGAATGATCCACACGTTAAGTCTGGTGCTGACCCTATGGCTGGACACCAGTTATGTATATATATATATATATATATATATATATAGAGAGAGAGAGAGAGAGAGAGAGAGAGAGAGAGAGAGAGAGAGAGAGAGAGAAAGAAGGCAAATAGCAAGAAACGGGTCAGAGCCCAAGTTGTAAAAATATTTGTTTTAGCAAGTATTTAAAACTCCAATGATGCAATTATTAAGTGCATGTTAGTTTTGAACTCTCACATGAGATTCTCACCTCTCCACTATTTTGTGCACGCCTAACGTACATTTATCCTAACTTAGTTATGCATAATGTTACCAACTAGATCATAGACTTATACTTCTAACTATATCTCGAAGGTGTAACCCGTATTGCCCATACAATACGCTATTAGTATTCTTTTATGCCAATTAGCCGTATTTTACATTCACTAATTTGATAGAAAATCTCTTATCTACTGAAATTACGTTACTTACCAACATTTATAAATTTTCTACTTTTATACATTAGAATCACTCACTCTCAAGTATATTTCTATGTACATATACATATAGTCACATCATTGCTATATATATATATATATATATATAAATCCTACGCCCCTTGGTCAGGACCACTTGGCGCAATGCAAAGTCTGCTATCATGTCCCGATGCATCGCTCACTGCGTAAAGGACAATTGTTTCGGCATCTCTCACGAACTATAAATATCATAACACAAATATTGTAGGCGAGCATACTCACTAGCCAAATGGGTCACGCACATACCTACGCTCCCATTCAAGTCAAGTATCCCCCATTGGGTCACCTAGGACAAGTCTATACACTGGGTGACTACCTCCTCCCGATAGCAAGCATCATAGGTATGTTATACACACAATAATACTAATAAAAAATAATAGGCACTCTCCTATCCTATTAAAGTCTAGGTATTCACCCAACCCATACATACATCTCTACACATAGTATACTTATCATTAGTACTTATAATGTAATTAATTCGATTATACACTCTCTCAAAATTTTGAAAGCTAATTCACCTATCCATGCCTTAAGGTATCATCCTAGGAATGGTTCCCAAATAATTCTGCACTAAGCTAATATTAATAAATCGCAGTTTACCTCACTTAACTAATTGTGTAACAGATTTTAGGGGAAGATTAGGGATTTCTGGAACTGTTGTTTGAACCAGAACTAGTTTCGTTCGAACGAATTAGCATGTCGTTCGAACGAGACGTCGTTGATTAGGCATAAATTCTTCACATTTATCCATTAATTTCGGTATTTTTATAATCCCATGCGATGTAAATAGCTTGTATTTGTCTCATATTTATTCTACTAACCCTTTTTGGAAAGTATTTCATATTTTGTGTACCTCTTATATGTTTTACAGGTATTTCATGCAAGTTAGTGCCAAAGAGAACTCAAAATAGTGAAAGAAAACCAATAAGCGGGGAGTTAAAGAAATTTTTGTAATTTGTCAGCCTTACTCTGGAGGTGGGGCCAACTGGAAAGTTAAAGATTTAAATTACAAGAACACTGGAAAAAATGACACCTCAATCGGAGTCCCGGTGTGAAAGTTATGAGTAGTCAAAGATAGAAGAAAAAGTCAAAGAAAATCGGACCGATTCGAAATACAAAAGTTCCAGTGAACCCCAGACCGAAGACGGATCGAAGTTGATGAAAATTAAAAGAACCGATCCGGTCATTAGTCACGCTCCAGATCCGTTACAAAGTTAGTCACGCTCCAGTTCCGTTACAAAATTAGTCACGCTTTCTAAGTGTGACAAATTGCCAGATACGAGATTTTTATTTTGTGCTTATCTTTTAGCCAAAAGAGTTTTATGTTTTGGGGACTCTTCTAAACGACCTCTAGACTATATATTTAGTCATTAGGAATCTTTTTATTAAGATTTCATTCATGTAAAATCTCCATAACAAGTAGGAACATCTAGGAGAAGAATTTACATATTTTGCACCTTTAATTCAAGAGCTTTTTGAATTTTTCCTCAACCTTTGATTTCTTCTTGTATGTTCTTGTTCTTCAATGTTGGTAACTTTTATTTCCATAACTTTTATTATTATTTCTCATATTTCATCTCTCTTTCCATGCAGTTATGAGTTCATGCAACGTAGATAACATAGTTTTTATTAATTTCGCCATATTAGGATAGGTTTTTAAAGGTTGTAATGCATGAACCCAACCTGATGTGGTAGTTTCATGTGTATAAAATTAATCCTATAAATTTAATGGTTTATTACGACCGTATTGCGTAGAAATGCACAATTGTAGATCTTTGGATCTCGTTTGCTTTCGGGTGACCGGGATACTTCAGAATGCAATTCGAGTGTAACTATCGCAATACTGATTTTCTCATCCTCTGATTAAGTATGGTGAGGGCTTGAACCTCATATACGTAACGCTTGGGAGTACTAAATTCTATCTCTCATTAACCACTTAATATTATGATTAGTTTTATACCATCAATACACTAGGGTTGAGGGATTGTGTCCCTACCATAATTTTCTAATTAATTTTAGTAAACTTCTTTATTTTTCCCTTTATCCTTTCTCACTCAATCATCATCTTTTTATTTCTTTTTGGAGTCAAGTTAGGGTTAACAGTCTTACCTTTGTTGTCACGTTCACTCGTCCTAGTTCCCTAAGGATTCGATACCCAGACTCGCCACTATACTCCATAAGAGTGTAGTTAAAGTTTAGGTTTTTTTTGTATTGGGGTTGGAAGCTGATAACAACGATTAGCGTATTTACACGGACGCTTGGTTTTCAACTCGATCAGTCGTCGTATCCATTATACTAGCTGCTGAATTTTCCCAACATTTTTCAAACTAAAACCTCTGCACATTTATCCCAAACTCCCAGAAATTTCTTCCAATCAATATTTAAACATGTTGGGATAATATCTAACAATATAGAATCATTTAATCATGCATAAAACTTAATAAATTTTGAGAATCCCCAAATTTTATCAAACAAACCCTTGTTCTTCAAATTTCTAAATATGAACTCAAATTCAGATTCGTCCATCATAATTAATCAACAATTCATGATTTCTAACCTATCTACATGTAATTAGATTCTAGATTTTATTTACGGTCCTTAGTTCTCCAATTTCATCAAAATTTATGAATCACAAATGGTTATTATATACCTATACTGACATGAACATTCTTATTGCTACAATTTTTCAAGGATTAAACATTTGCCTTGATTTTGATGGTCTGATGTGCTCGTGATTTTTGTATAGATGCATTCCTCGTCTCACGATCTACACTTTGGTGTGATTTTTAGTGTGTGTTCTTGAGTTAGGCACCAAGAACTCCTATGGCTTCTTCTTCCTTCTTCTGTGCCTTTATCTTTTCTCTCATGTAGGTTTAGAGCTGATAAATCCCCTCTAAACCATGTACCTCCTTATTTAATTTGTTAATTTTCGTCCATAATATTACCCCAAATTTTCAAAGGACAAAAATACCCGTACGGGGTGCCGGTTTGGCCTAAAACTACCCCGGTGTCCAAATAAAATACACAGGTAGAGTTTTCTAACTATCTCGACACTTTACAACTCAATGGTGCACTCAAAATTACCATACAAGTTACTTAAAAATAATTTATCTTTTTACTCCATACAATTAGTCCCGACACGACTCACACGAGCATCCCGAATTAAAATACCAAGCCGATAATTTATAAAAATTTCATAATTCCATATTACGTATTCACATAGTAATATTCCATATTTCTTAGCAATAAGTATTAACCCTTGGCACGCTAGTTAATAATTATTTTTAAATTCAAATTAATGAATAATCAATTTTCTCAGATATTTAATTTAATAAATCAAGCAATAATAATTAATCCCACACTTTTTTAGCATAATAAAAATACGGGGCATTACAGTAGCCTGGTTATAGTAAGCAAGGTTCCCCAAGTGTCATTGAGATCATCAATCACGAGGGCACGTTCTTCTGCTTTACGGCTTCTACATGCATCTCTATTTTGTCTGTTCCATACTCCAAGGAATATTCTTTTGAAATTACTTTCCTTGACAAAGTGATAAGATCATTAGGAGACTATATTAAAAAGATTTTACTAAGAGTCCAAAAAATCTATCAGTATATATGCTAAGAAAAAGGAATGATGAATTTGAATTTAAGGACATCGTAGGAACTGCCACATACCTTAGAAGGAAACTAGGCAAAAACTGCTTAAGGTTACAAAACATCACAATCACAATATACTCAAGAAGACAATGCTCAAATTTTAACTCACGATTAGGTTAAAAACATATCACACTAGAAATCAAGATACTGATAATAAAACTACAAAGCAATACCACAGACATGACAACAAGATAGAACAATCACAACAGAACAACCATCAACGCTCCGACTTAAAAAGCAATAGATTTTGTAGGAATCAATAATCATAGTTCTTTTGTATGAATTTTTAAGCCATATATGACATAAAATAACTTAATGATTACGTACAAAATAACAACCACCAAATTATGAGGCTCGTGACCCTTTAAATAGTGAATAAATCCAAATTTTAATATAATTGATAATCCCTTCAACTAGAAATAACATTTTGGGGGGGGGGGGGGGGGGGGAAATTTATGTGTATATAGAACAGTAACCAAAACTTTACAAGTACAAGAGGAAATACCTCAGAACAAGGATCCAAGGGGCATACCCCAAAGGCTAGAAACTAAGATAAGACATGATGGGGCAAACCCCACAATAACGTTAACAGAAAAACATACATAATAGAACAATGCCCACCAAAGGCAAATAAAAAACACAGTAAATATCCAACGCGTAACCGCTCGAACCACGCAAACCACCACGGTCAGCAACAACACTTACCAACCATGAAACTGCAAATGGCGCCCAAAAATGAGCACCACAACTAGACACAAGGAAACCAAAACCACAACCTTACACCAACAACACCTAAGAATACATGGCTAGAAATAGACTGGTGCAAACTCGTTGGCTACACCCAGCCTCCAAACAAAATCCCAAACAACTAGTTTCTCCCCATAGGTCACCATCACCAAAACCCACCAAAACGTCGAAGGGAAACCACCACTGTACTGACATGAAGCAAACCAGAAGGATGACAGACACAAGTAGTCAAACCATGACAAGGTGAGAGGGGCAACATGATGCTTATGGTTCTCAAATGGAGTGGCATCCCCGGGGGTAGAATTAAAGTTCGAACAACAAATCTTCCCCAACTCTAGCAAGAGAAAAGCAAAATGAAATATGGATCCATCCATCTTGGTCAGACATGAAGCCTTGAATCAAGATGGAGACCAAGTAAAGAAGGGAAAATCCAACTTCAAGAATCAAAACCAAGAGGGACCTTACCCATCCTCGTTGGTTACTACCAAGACATATCCAATCTGACATGAAGAGCACTTGGGGAAATAGCGTTTGAAAATTGTTGGATTCATCACCAAGGATGGGGTGGGGAAATCACAAAGAAGAGGGAGGAACAAGAAGGGGCGGCTATTGGGAAGAAGGGGTAGCACAACCATAAAGAGAAAATCACTCAACCGTCTAAGAAAGGACACATTTTGTCCAACACAAGACAAACCCAATCGGGTATTGCAAGCACCACCCAATCAATGGGTATACATCCAAACCATGAAGGTCAAAACATCCATCAAATCATCATCAAAAAATCTCCCAACCATAAATTGGACCACTGCCATTCAAGCCTAAACTTAACTCAGACCTGGAGCAACCATCAAACTGACCTCAAATAACAACCAATTCTATCGTAAGGCAACCACAGATGTGAGGAAAACCACCGCTACACACCACCATTAAAAAAGAAACAACCCACAGAAGTGCAGCCGTTGTGGCAGCGGCTGACCAAGATCAGTCAGCAACATCCCTGAACAAACAAGAATCAGTAAGCATATAAGGGACACATCTAAGGCGGCAAATGCTAGTACTTCCACCATGGGTAAATGTAGACCCAAAAACAGAGGTAACACCCACAATGAGGTGGGGGAAACTAATAACCAAACCAATGGAACCACCCATCGTTCATACCATGGCCCAACCCTTTCCCTTACCAGAAATAGCCCTCACCACGTCCAACCATACATTGGAGATGACACCACCATAGACTGTCGTGAAGTGTAACGATCGTAGGCAGGCAACCCACGACAAGGATAAAAAGGAAAAATGAAACATCTGGGTCTCGCTCTTGTGTAGTGCTCGGGGTCAGAACCAAAGTCTGACCAAATGTTCCAAACCGAACCCAACAAAAACTAAGGCAAACAAAGCTAAGTGGCCATACCCATCTTCGCGGAATAGGTACCTTCCACTTCCAATCTGACATGAGGTACAAACCAGGGGATAAGATGGTGATTGATAGAGGAGGGTACCATCCACAAAGACTGGGTGGGGAAAACACGAAGAGGATGGATGGATCGAGAAGTTGGGCAGTTGGAAAATGGGGAAGTCACAAAACCTAGAGAGAGAATCTCTCAACCATCCAAAAAGGGAGATGGTTTTTTAGCTTCACCCAAATTACCAAGTTTAACTAGAAATAACATTAACCCACTAAAAGTATTAGCTTATAATTATAATCCTACTAATACTCAACTACCTAAATAATCATACAAATTATAGTCCTATAAATAAACCATGATGTTAGATTTTAATCAGGTGCATGCGTCATTCTCCTCGGCTTTGAAAAAAGTCATGATTATCTGTAATATTGCTTCATAGTTATCCTACTCCTGCTTCAGTTTTGTTACCTCAATTGTGATAAAATGAGTCAAAACCAAAACCTCACCGAGAAAGGAAACGTCATGTCATTCTGAAAAGTATTTTAGATCCACATTACTGGCCCCATCACATGACTTCGATTTGTTTGTATGTGTGTCAGGCTATCTGTAGTGAGAGTTTACAGAGTAATTTCAACAATAGAGCATTCCTTCAAGGAAAGAAGGAATTACCACATTGGCAGATTCATTCATGCTATCCACCCCCCACATTTGGCATGAGCTCGAATAGAGGGATATATCCACTCTAGGGAAAGATGCAGAGTATATGGTGAAAACAAGACCCTGCAGTAGCTACAGAAGATCAATTTTCTTCTGTGCATTATTCCATTCTTATTAACTATTGAATGATTATGTTTTTTCTTTTTCCAATTCTCATTACGTTTTAGGCCCAAACCTCAAGCATATGTTCAGACGCAAGATTGATCAATAACCATTTCTAAAACATCATAATTTTACAACCATAACATTCCACACCAATCACAAATTTTTTTTATGAGAACAAATCTCATCATGATTCATGTGGATGGAATAATATTTGGCAACACCCAACTATGATCTACATTTCACTTCAATGCCCGTGGGTTTTATTCGTTCTTACATTAACTACAAGTTACTAGTTGAAAACATCTCTGACCATTTTTTAACAGACGTGGAACCTAAAGACCAGAAATAATATCCAAAGACTTAAAAAATGAATAGCATCCAGAGCTTAAGAGTTTGATGGCTTCTATAATACGTTTACCATCTATATCATCAAAGAAAGAAATTTTTGAAGGGGTACCCTTTGCTTGATATTTCTTTAATAACTTACTATGAGGCCAGAGATAGGGTAAACATAAAATTAGGTGAAAAAACATTTAAGAACTCAATTATAGTCTAGAGAGAGAGGGGGATAATTTTTATATAATTACCTGCCCAATAATTCCTCCAATTACTACACAAACATGAGGGATTTCTCTTGAAGATGCTACCAATCTCTCTAGCAGAGAATCAGGAATTTGAGACTCATTCAATGACTGCAAGGGGATAAAAGGTTGTCTATTTAAGTAGAGGAAATGGCATGACATCAATCATTACAAGAACTGAATTGTTAAATTTTAAGTAATTAATAAGCATGCGCTTGACAAAGTTCCTTCTTCAACTTTGGAACATTAGGTCTGCAGTTGCAGTCTCTCCTGGTATACGACTCTTAATCTCTTTTAACCTTTCGATCACTGCAAATAATCGAGAAGAATAAATTAATGATTATACATCCAAGTTTCAAAAGAAAAGACGGAGGGTATGAAACCCATGAAGAAAGAATACTTTGCTAGGGTCCCCATACTTGTATCGTATACTCATATACATGAATATCTGCCCAATACGTATCCAAGATGTATCTAAAGAGCATCCCACATTGATTTCGTGAACAAACTCTTTCTAACGGGAGTTTGATTTAAAAAATAATATAGTTTTATATGTAATTACCCTTCTAGCGTTGTTTTCTTGTTTTGTTGTTTTCCTAAGCTCAGCTAAAACAAAGGAACAAGAGGCCATAAATTATAAGAGATTTTTTACCATGAGAGAGGATGATAAGAAAAATAGAGATCCTTTTTTATGGTGTCAATTTCTTTGCATGTTGGCAAAAAATTCATGGGTTTACTAGTTATGCTAATATGTTTACTTGTTCTACACCATTTGATAATTATTTTACTACTTGGTCAACCACTAAAGATGTGTAGGTACATGTCATATTTTAGGACAACATACCTATTGTCATTCCTATTGATACCACTATTGTTAAGTCTTCTCATACCAAGTCAATTAGACTTCTGAATTATTCAAGTCCTTAAATGTTTAGTGCGAGTTGACTATTGTTAAGGGCAAGGACAACGAGGGACTACACTATAAGAAATCCAAGTCCTCCAAATCTATAGTGAAGGTTTTCCATATGTAGATGGAAGCACATGAAAGATAAAATGTAATTTATATTGTTCAAATGTAGTAAACATGTTAGCTACCCTAAACACCAAAGTTTCAGAAACTGGGTTCTGGTCAGGCTCCGTCGGAGAAGGCCTAAACAGAACATATGACTTAGCCCTTTTTCGAGGTGATGACTCCACCAAACACTACAAAACATGTATTGATGATGCAACAGAGGAACTAATGGATTATTGCTCAAGCCGGAATAACGCTCATTTCACATGATAATTTCCTTACAAAATACTCAAGAGTGGAGTTTTTTTAATAGATAGATAAGGTTTATACGTTTCACATATGTACCATTGAGGGTGAGAGTTTTCCCGAGTTTTTTAATCAAAAAATAGATGAGTTGTTAATAAAGTTAGATAATGATGCTTATGGGAGTTCGAATATATATGCTTTTGGATAGAGAAAGGTAGAAGAATCGAAGAAACTGCAGATGTTGGTCCAGTGTACTCGGGGTATGTCTGGTCCTGATTATAAGAAGTGTTTGGATGATGCAATTAGTGATCGTAAATGTTATGATGGGAGACGAGGTGGGAGAATGATTAGTGGCAATTGAAATTTAAGTTATGAGCTTTACTCATTTGGTAATGATTAGTTGTGATTGCCAAAAGAAATCAAGTTTAGAACTATTTAAACTTTATGTCATTTGAGTATGCAATATATATTATGTGTGTATTAAATATGAAACCGTGTGGAGTATTTGTATGATGGAAAAGGTAGAAAATAAAATGAATTTTGTATCATGCATGTATTGCAAGTATCCAAGAAAATAAGGAAAAAATGCGTACCACTTTGGTAAGCATTATATTTGAAGGCCTTATTTAAGGGAGTTTTTGAATGATTTGACTCTGCAGTAAAATAAGTGAGAGTAGGAAACTTAACAGCATAATTTGTTGGGAATACCCAGCTTTAATAATCATTGGAGTAAGAAGCCAATTTTTTATCCAAAGATTAATCAATGTACCATTGCTTACTACCCACTAAGCATATAATTCAACGATATTGTATAGTTGACTATAACATTAACAAATATAACTAATCTTGTAGGAATCATGACCCTTCATAGGACTAAATCTCTCTTTAATAAATCTAGACCATGGAAAGTCGGTGTGAAGTGTATTCCATGCTTGATTCAAAATAACTTCTTAATCAAGTGTTGGCAAATATATTATTCCCAGCTATACACTATCCCTTGTGCAAAAGTGCTTCCATGAATCTATTTTTTGTTTGGAGGTAGTATGACAGGACATATGAAGTTCATTATCCAGCATTGTCCTACCATCAATGTTCGCCTTGCCAATTATCCATTTTAATTTTCACCACGTTAGTAAGAGGTTGAAGGCATATTCACCGTTACCCCCTCCTTGTATATTGATATCTTGTTTTTCCAAATATCAAAGTTGTATAATTAGTATTGCAAATAAAGAGTTATGGGATTTAGGATTCAAATTCTATAATGGGATTCCTATAAAAACACATACATACACATACATACACATCCTTGAATTTTATTTGAAAAGAAAGATTGTGTACTTTGTTGAAAAATAAATTTGAGCAAACAAACTGGCGACTCTATTTTATCATACATGTACTATATTTTCAAAAATTCAAAATGCGCCCATAGGCATGGGCATTCGATTGTTAATATTTATGAGAGGGACAATATGTTTAATAAAAATTAATGTGGGCCTATATGTATAGTTATCATACACTTGAGGTGAGTATCTAATGGCGCTAAAAATTTATTCAAAAAATTACATAAACTAATTGGAAATAAATTATTCAATGATTAAGTATTTTTTACTATTGTAATCAATGCAATTAATGAAACAAATGACTTTATTAGATGATGAAATTTTAAGTGCTAAAAACTTAATTTTAAGTAGGGTTTACATTTAAATTAAAGGAAACGGAGTTGGGGTTAAAATGTTCAACATACCTGATGTGATTGCCCAAAGCCTATAGCGAAGAGGCAATGACTTGTGGTAACGAGATGGGGATCTGCAGTGATTTACGATGGCTTGCAGCAAAAAATTAAAGCTACGGTCAAATTAATCAAGTAATTTTTTTATATGGGAGTGTGATTTGGGGAGAAAACAGAGTGTGTTCTGTGGGATTTGTGTAAATAGAAATGAACTAGTATAAGAGTAGGAGATGGATATGGACTTACAATAAAGAAATCAGCAGACGTTTTCGAGATGAAAAGAGAGCAGAGATTGAGTGGAGAGTTTATGATTGAGTAAATTTCACAATAGGTTATACCTCTTTCCTTCTTCAATAATATCAACCTACAATCTCTGGCATGAGTCAATGTAAAAGTAGGTAAAGTAATTAAAAGCATTTCCATTATAAACAATACACACACAAATCCCATACTCCCACAAATAGAAAGAAAATGAAGAATCAAATTACTAGTTTAATTCTATTTACACAAATTTTAACTAACACACTCTATCTCCAGTGTGTTAAAATTACTAGTTTAATTTTACAATTTTTGCTTTGTAGATTTCTTATCAGCATCTTAATTTCTAGCGTGATATGTTTTTTAACCTAATCGTGAGTTAATATTTCAACATTCACCAAAAACACACACAAAGAAAATGAAGAATCAAAATTGGCATTCGTAAAAACCTAATTCTCAACTAGGTCCACGAAATCCAATCCAAACATAGAAGACAATAGGTAATTGATAAAGAAGGCAAGAAACACAATAGATCATTTAATACATGGTATTTTGGAAAGGACCGATTTTGTTTACATAAAGGGTAACTTGATCTCGAGATTGGATATTTCTTGGATTGGACGAGAGGGTGTCCTTGTGAAGAGTGGGAGAGAGACAAATCGAGGGGGGAGTTCAGTGGGAGTTATGTTTAGCTATTTTCAATTAAATTATTGTAAATGAACCCAAAAAAATTATTTAGGTGATATAATTTTAAAGGAGATGTAAGAACAAAAGCATGAAAAGGTTTAAAATGGTTCACTTACAAGTGATGTAAATTAATTTATAGAAGCATCTTAAATAAGTGATTTTCTTGTAGTGCCATTTGGCTATTCCGGTATGAAATACAAACTAAAGCCAAATTAACCCCTAAGAAAAATACAAATAATGCCCTCCCAAATCAAGAAATGGAAATGCATAAATTTATAAGTCTTAAACTTAAAAGTCTTCATCTTGTGTGGCCCATGCAATCATCATCAAGGTGTAATGACCTACACACATGAGAGAAAAGAAATACCGTGAGGCTTACGAGTTTAAAAAAAAATAAACTTCCCCTTAATTTGTTCTCCCCCTCTTTGTCCATATTAGACAAAGGGTTAGAAAATAACCCTGAAATGTTAGCAACACGTGAATCCAAAAGAAATAATCATCACAAAGATCATTAACAAAGCATATGCGATGAAATTTCTAAGAAGAAAACCAACTATTTAAATTTCTCAATATTTTAAGTATAAAAAAGTATATGTATAAAAAGTACATCTAGGTATAAAATACATCACACCATGAACTAATACTAAAATATCCTAATAATGAAAGTGAAATATGATTGTGTGAACATTTTCTATGGGCAAATCAACATCGACATTCATAACATAAGCGCACAAAGACAATGAGGTACTTCTAAAGAAAGAACTCAATTTCAACCTTAGGTGTAATAATGTTGAACTTAAATGAAATTGACTAGAGTTATGCAACATGAGACTGTGACACCCCGACTAATTAAATACTGAGTAGCTACTCCTTTATCTCATTAATACAGAATATCAAGTTGGTTCAAATATAGCATTACTGTCGAAAATATTTTAAAAAGTGAGTTGCCAAATTTTATTAAATTAAATTAACATGCAACCAATTAAATTAAGCTAACCATACAACATCCACATCATAACCTCAACAAAATAATAATGGAATAAATAAAATGAGTCTGGAGTAAAACTCCCCTGAATAAAACCAAATACTGAATAAATCCCAATACAAAAGTCTGAGAATGCTATCTATAAATGGAAATGGTGAGATCCTATAACTTCCACAGCAGTTAAAACACGTTAATCTAATGGAACTACTATGCTTGGCGTCCCTGTGGCTAGGTACCTAAAAAGGTTTTACAAGAAAAATAGATTTAAAGGCAAACGGGACAGAGCCCGAGGTGAAAACAGTTCAAAAATATAGAAAGTGTTTAATTGCATTAAATAGTAAATATCATATACATGTTAGTTACTTGCTCTCACATGAGTTCCTCACCCCTCAACTAATGTGCACGCCTAACGTATACCCTTAACCCATCTTAGTTATGTCGCTAAGTAACTAGTCTGTACCACTTCCTATCTTCACATTATAATATAGGGATCTATTCGTATCATTCAAATATATTCTGCGTGTAACTCACCTTTACATTAATCAGAATTATTACATCAATTACGATATGAATTATCACATTTGTAATACTATTCAAATATATCAAATATTCGTATTAAAAATTAACAAAGAGCCAGTTATAAGTACAAGTATATCATTCTCAACATAAATATACAAATTGTAATATCCCGTAATTTTTTTGATTTTATTAATGGGATTAATTAGGAATTAATTAGAAATTAATCCGGATTTAAATAGTATCGAGACGTGAATGGGTATTTGATTATGATGATAATGTTAATGATTACTGGGTGAATATGGTATTATATGATTAGTGAATTTATTAAAATTATTGTGAGTCCTAAATACGACAATTCGAGAAATTAAGTTGGGATGCGCGTGTTAGTCGCATCAGGAATGAATTTAATTGGATTTAAAAGAAAATTATTATTTTATAATTCGTATGATCATTTGAGTCTGCCAACATTTCCAGAGGGGTCGAAATAGTCAAAAAACACTAGCTGGAGGTTTAGTTTGGGTCCCGGGGCATTTTTAGGCGAAATCGGCAACCCGGGAGGGTGTTTTAGTCATTTTAATTTTTAAGGGATTTTAACCCACGAATTTAAGTCTTTATTTATCAACCAATATTAGGGCCATTAGGTCCATTATATGCCAAAAATCAAGGAGTGGACAACGTGAGAAAAGGAGAAGTTACAAGAAGTTCTGAAGGCCATAACCACCACTATTCATCGAAATTGTGATTGGAGAGAGGAAGAGAACCAACCCTTAACATCAGCAATGAATCAGAACATCAATTCCCAGACACATGATTTTATTTCATTAAGTTTCAGTGAATAATTTATCCATGATAGTGTAGAATTTGATGATAGCTATGAACAATGATTGAAACTCATGAAATTTGGAGAAGAAACCTAAATTTTGGATATGATTTGCATATAGTTTAATTCTGGAAGTTTTTTATTAACAAAATCATAAGCCTTGATGAATTAAAAATGAATTTAGGAAGAGAACTATGATGGTTCTTGAAGAAATAGAAAAAAATAGGGTTTTTAATGATAATATGATGATTTGATCCAAGAAAAGTCTATTTGATAATGATTTGAGAGTTTTGGAACATTAAGAATCATGTAATTTGGTAGTATAATGACCCAATATGTTTACTTTAGGATTTAACATCATGTAATGAAGATTTGGGACAAAACTGGGACTGAAAATGAAGGAAAATCGTAGCCTGCAGCTTCTTGATCGATCGATCGACATTCATAGGTCGATCGATCGAATAGGATCGATTGATCGATGCTCAAGGTCGATCAATCGATCCCCCCAGAAAATGTGAACTTTTCCCCCTTTTGGAGTTTAAGTGTTTTCGTCCATCGAACGTTGTAGTTGGGGATTTTGTGAATAGATTAGGAATTGAGGGAGACCACTAGGGATATATTTTAAGCCTAGAACAAATTAGAATTTGGTTGGAAGGTAGTGTTGAAATTTACGAGGGTCTGACAAGTAATTTCCTTATTTTGATGCAAGAATATGATTTAAATTCGTAGGAGTGATAAGTTAGAATCTGGGACATAAATAAGGACCTCGGAGTACTGAATTAATATGTGGGAAAAAATAGGAGTGTTAGTAATCTCTTCGGTTAGGTTTTATGTACTCGAAACTATACAATGTGAGATGTATCGGTGAAATATATTATATATCATCCAGAATAATAATAGTGTACGAATTAGACTAATGGTATAGGGCTGAGAATATACCTTTAATAATATAAGAAGTTATCGAAGTTGTGTGAATGCTTAGTATATGGATTATTATGTGTATGACATACCTACCATACCTTCTATCACCGGAGGTCGGCTTTTGGAATAGGGCCATCTAATCTTAGTGTGCCTACAGAGGGATTTAGATTGGTACCTTAAGGACAAAGGGTAGTGAATGGCTTATTTGTGAGTTAATAAGTCATCTGACCATGGGAGCGTAGGTATGTGCATGACCCTTGGGTATGTGAACTATGTTCACCTCCAATATGTGTGATTTTGTTATTTGCATCGGTTCCTGAGCGATTTGGAACACGTAGTCCTTATGTACGTGATGTACCGGGATTTGATAGCAGAATATGTGTGCACCGCAGCTTAGCCTAGGGGTGCCCTATCTGTATATTTGTGCGGAGAATAATATACTTGTATTTATTTCGGAATCTTTGTTAAAGTGGGAATATGAATAATTGAGACATTTTGAATGGGATTAAAAATGATAAATTCCTATCGTAATTATTATAAATTAATCTGATGAATAAAAAGGTGATTTACACGCAAGATATATTATAATGATATGAATAGACTCCAATATTATATGCGAGGGTTGGAAGTGGTTGAGACTAGTTAGTTAACGGCATAACTAGGACGGGTTAAGGATATACGTTAGGCGTGCACATTAGTTGAGGAGTGAGGAACTCATGTGAGAGCACGTAACTAACATGTATATAATATTCACTATATAATGCAATTAAACACTTTCTATATTTTTAAACTGTTCTCACCTCAGGCTCTGACCCATTTTCTTTCAAATCTATTTTTCTCGTAAAACTTTTTAGGTGCCCAGCCACAGGGACGCCAAGCATAAGAGTTCCATTCCATTGATGTGCTGTTGCAGCTATGGAAGTTACAGGATCTCGATATTAGAAGCCTCCACATTATGCATTTGATTCTATTCAGGGTCATTTATTAGTTAGGAATGTCGCCCCTTTCCATCTAGAGACATCTTTCTTTGACTGAAAGTTTCATTTCAGTTTTGGATTTATTTATTTATTTAGACTTTGTATTGGGTTTTATTCAATATTTTTATTATTTAGCGGAGTGTTACTCCAGACTCATTTTATCTCTCCCATTATTATTCTATTGTGATGTGGATGTGGTATAGTTAGCTTATAATTTAATTTGTTTCTTATTAAATTAATTTCATAAAATTTAACATCTCACTTTTTAAATATTAGGTGGCTAGTAATTGTTTTAAAATGTTTTCGACGGTGATGCTCTGAATTGAACCAACTTGAAATTTTGTATTAATTTTCATAAAGGATTAGCTACCCGGTATTTAATTAGTCGAGGTGTTACAGGTGGTATCAGAGTATCAGGTTCTAGCGTCTTTAGGATCTGTACGACTTGTTATGTTTTCACGTAGCGTCCTTTGATATAGAGCCCTATATTTTAGGATTTTTGTACTCTTTTGTGTATCTTATGTTCATCAGCTATTATGAAATAATAACTGTGTACTTATAAAACTTCTCTCTCATTTTAGATGCCTCTTCGACGTGCACAGCGAGTTCTCAGGGGTGCCCAGCCTGAGCCTCAGCTTACACCAGTTCAGGGTTCTATGAACGCTACTGAAGTTTCTTCCATTGTAGGCCAGGCGGTAAATTCCATGTTAATAGTCGTGCAGCAGGCACCACCTCAGGCATCGGTGGTAGCCCCAATTCAGGCTCATTCATTCCCATCTTCTTTGGAACGTGTTCGTGATGCCTTTCAGAAGTCTCACCCTCTGGAGTTTGTAGGGAGCTCTGACGTTGTTGTGTCGAGCCAGTGGAAGAAGGACATCCAAAGACACTTGAGGATGCATTAGTGTACAGATGTGTAGAGGCAGATACTGGATACATTTAAGCTAGTAGGATCAGCATTACAGTGGTGGGAGTCCATCACCACCGTAGAGGAGAGAGATGTTCTTTCTCTTTAGGAGTTCTGGTGCGGTTCGACCGCAAATATTTCCCCTCAGCAGTTCTCACCAAGATGATGCAAAAATTGATGAACCTTAAGAAAGAAGGGAGGACAGTGGCAGTGTATGAGGCTAAGTTCACCAATCATCTGAACATCATTCCCGATGAGATCCCTACTGAAGAGAAGAAGATCCAAAAGTTCTAGGATGGGTTGACGTGGAGAATTCGTCAACACCTGCTGTGTAATCTCTCGTTGGCCACCTATTAATATGTGGTTAATGCAGCATTACCCCACTGCCAGGACCACCACTTTCATTTTTTAGAGGGTAAGTGAGCAGGAGAGTCCATCCAGGAGGGTAGGACAGGGGGTAATGCTGCCAGCGGGGCACAATCAGCTCAGGGTCAACACAGGCAGGGTGATAAGAGTTTCCAGCAGGGGAATTCTAAGAGATTTAGATTAGGAGGTTTGAGGCATGGCCAGGGAGTTTTTCTTCATGGCTAGCAGGGTCATCACGGCCATCAGGGCTAGCAGGGACAATAATAATTTCAACAGAGCATGGCTAGGGTAGGGGTGTTAACGACCATCAGGACCATGGGCAGCAGGGTCAGAGAGGGGGGAACTTCACAGGGAAATGTTTCATATGTTGCAATATTGGCCATAAATGCTAGAAGTGTCCTGAAAGGGGAGGGAACTGTAGCAGCAGCAGCAGGGTGCTCGACATGAGACCTAGAGACCGATGTTTCCCGCCGCCCTCCAAGTATCACCACAGATGCATACATTGCCACCTATCCCAGCATTCCCAATCCAATAAGGATAACTTCAGTACGATCGAGTTTACCAGCTCCAGCAGGACACAGTCCCATAGGATCCATCTACGATTGAGGGTATGTTTTCTATTCAGGGGACTATGTGGCGTATTTTATTTAACACGGGAGCCACAGACTATTTTATTCCCACGAGATCTGCACATGCTATGGGGTTATTAGATACCGCGCAGAGCACTGTTACTTATGTGGATTCACCATTCAGTAGGGGTTATAGTATTTCTCTTATATGTACAGGCATGGACTTAGAAATTGGGAGGTTTACTTTACATGTCGATAAGTTAGTATTAGATATGATCGATTACGATGCAATTATTGGTATGGATTGGGTGGTTGCGTATTGAGCCATGATTAATTGTTTAAGAAGGAGTATCATTTTTACCATACCCAGACATGAGATGTTCCTAGTGGAGATGCCTCATCCTGAGGGAGGATTGTCCACTCACTTGTACTATATATAGGAGGAGACCTCTAAGGAGGTGGTGATACCAATTGATTTGATTCCAATTGTTAGGGAGTTCGCTAATGTATTCCAGGATATTTCGAGATTTCCTCCTAGTAGAGAGATAGAATTTGTTATATATTTAATTCTAGGCACTCGGTCGATAGCCCCCACGGCTTATCGAGTGGCCCCAATGGAGATGAGGGGAGCTACGGGATCAGATAGAGGAGCTATATGGTCAGGGGTTTATCCGTAGGAATACTTTATTGTGGGGTGATTCTATGATGTTCGTTAAGAAAAGGGATGGATATTTGAGGTTGTGTGTAGATTATCGGGAATTGAATAAAGTTAAGATACGGAATAATATCCATTCCCCCTAATTGATGACTTATTATACCAGTTGAAAGGAACTACCTTCTTCTCAAAGATTGACTTGAGATCGGGATACCATCAGTTACGTATCAGGGAGCAGGATGTCTCGAAGACTACTTTCTTGATGAGATATGGTTCCTAGGAGTTTAGGGTTATGCCTTTTGCCCTAACCAATGCCCCAGCCGTGTTTATGGACTTGATGAATAGGGTATTCAGAGAGTTCCTAGAACAGTTCGCCATTGTCTTCATTGACGACATTCTGGTTTACTCCCCGATAGAGGAGGAGCATACCGAGCACTTGAGACAGGTTATGCAGATGCTACGTCAGACCGAGTTGTATGCAAAATATGAGAAGTGTGGGTTTTGGTTCAAGGAGGTTCAGTTTTTAGGGCATATCATTTCAGACAGGGGGATATCTATTGATCCGGGGAATGTATCAGCGTTGAGGGAGTGGGGACAACCCATGACACCGACATATATACATAGTTTCTTGGGCTTAGCGGGATACTATAGGAGGTTTATTCGAGGGTTCTCGAAGATAGTGGGTCCTTTGACACATCAGACTCGCAAGGGTGTGCCATTTATTTGGAGCGATGCTGCCAGTTGGCTTTTGATGAGTTGAAGGACAAGTTGACCTCAGCACCAGTGTTAGCACTGCCCAGGCCGAGAGTGGAGTCTCTAGTCTACACTCATGCGTCCTTACTAGGACTTGGGGGTGTACTGCAATAGGAGATTCTGATTATAGCTTATGATTCCCGTAAGCATAAGCCTCACGAGAAGAATTACCCCACCCACGACTTGGAGTTAGTGGCATTCGTATTTAAACTACGGATTTGGAGACATTATCTCCTGGGGGAGAATTTCATTTATTCACAAACCACAAGTCCCTACAGTACCTCTTCACCAAAAGACAGTTGAATATGCATCAACGCTAGTGGCTCGAGTTTGTGAAGGATTATCAGTTCGATATCCAATACCACACAAGGATGGCTAACGTGGTAGCAGACACATTGATCCGTAGGCCGGTAGGTAAGGTGGACGAGGTGTGGAAAGCAAAGTGGAAGGAGTTGGGACACTAGGATGCAATGGCCCTGATCATTCATATCTATGATGATAGTTACGCCCCAAATCATTATGAGAGTTATACAGGCCCAAGAAGCAGACCCGTTCTGTCAAGAGCAGATAGTACGATTGTTAGCAGAGGGGGGCAAGTCTTACACTGTTAGTTCATATGGGGGCTTACGCTTCAATGGGATATTGATTGTTCCTAAGGGGGAAGACTTACGACACGAGGTAATGATAGAGTTTCACGGGTCGTGAATCGCAGTGCATCCTGGTGGGGATAAGATGTACCAGGATATGAGGCTACAGTACTGGTGGAGTGGGATGAAGAGAGATATTGCTGAGTTCATTTCAAAATGTGCCACTTGTAAGCTAGTATATGTCGACCATCAGAGGCCGGCACGACTTTTACAACAATTATAGATTCCAATGTGGAAATGGGATAGCATTTTCATGGAATTCATCATGGGATTACCTACATGGCCGAGAGGTCACGACTCCATATGGGTAATCGTGGATCGATTGACAAAGGTTGCTTAATTTCTACCAATCCGAACAGACTACACTACTGGACAATATGCCCAGATCTTCATAGCTGAGATAGTGAGACTCGACGAGGTGCCCCTCAATATGGTGTCTGACTAAGACAAGATAGTTGTGTCACAGTTTTGGGAGAGTTTCTAGGAATTCGTGGGTATGGAGTTGCAGCTGAGTACAACATATCACCTGTAGATAGATGGGAAGACCGAGCAGACGAATAAGATATTGGAGGACATGTTGCGTATGTGCATCATATACTTTGGAGGTGGTTGGGAGAAGTATCTTCCACTGGCAGATTTTGCCTATAATAACTCCTATCGGTTCACTATTGGTATGGCTCCATTCAAGGCGTTGTATGGTAGACCTTGTCGTTCCCCATCTTGTTGGCTAGAGGCGGGGGAAAACAAACTCCTTGGTCCAGAGGTGACTTAAGATACTTCAACGATGATAGAGATGATACGGAGCCGTATTCAGGTAGCTCAGGAACGACAAAAGAGTTATGCATATGCCAAGAGGTCCTTGTGGGAGTTCAATGTGGGGGACTAGGTGTTGCTCAGAGTATCTCCTATGAATGATATTATGCGTTTCGGGAAGAAGGGGAAGTTGGTGCCTAGATAAGTGGGCATATTCCCTATCATTGAGCAAATTGGTCTAGTTACGTATAGACTTAGGTTACCAGAACACTTGCATATGGTCCAAGATGTGTTCCACATTTCCTCACTGAGGAGATATCTTCAAGATAATTTGGACCATACTCACTTTGCTTTAGAGAAGATGGATCTGCAGCCTAATAGTTCGTATGAGGAGGGGGCGGTTGCTATTCTATACCATAGCAAGAGGACATTGAGGTCAAAGATAGTACCGTTAGTAAGTGTTCAGTGGCTGCATCATAATGCCTAGGAGTCTACCTGGGAGCGCAAGGATGAGATGCGCGAGCATTATCCAGAGTTATTTTTGCCAGGTATAATTTATTTTCGAATTTTAGCATGAAATTCTGTTATTAGGGGGAAGTATGTAATACCCCGTAATTTTATGGATTTTATTAATGGGATTAATTAAATTAATTAGGAATGAATTGGAAATTAATCCGAATTTAAATACTAGCGAGACGTTAGTTGGTATCTGATTATGATGATAATGTTTAATATTACTTGGTGAATATGGTAATATATGATTATTGAATTTATTAAAATTATCGTGAGTAATAAATACGACAATTCAGGAAATTAAGTTGGGACACGCGTGTCAGTCGCGTCAGGAATCAATCTAATTAGATTTTAAAGTAATTATACTTTTATCATCCGTATGGTCATTTTGAGTAGGCCAACGTGTTCGTATGGATCAAAATAGTCAGAAAACACTAGACGGGGGTTTAGTTTGGGTCCTGGGATATTTTTAGGCCAAACCGGCAACCCAAGAGGGTATTTTAGTCATTTTAATTTCTAAAGGATTTTGACCCACGAATTTTAGGCTTTATTTATCAGCCAGTATTAGGGCCATTATATTTCAACAAGCAAGAAGTGGGAAACGTGAGAAAGAGGAGAAGTTACAAGAAGTATTCAAGGCCATAACCACCGCACACCACCACTATTCGCCGATTTCATTAAGTTTTATTCATGGATAAATTTGATGATAGCTATGAACAATGATTGAAACTCATGAAATTTGAAGAAGAAACCTAAATTTTGGATAGAATTTGCATGTAGTTTAATTCTGGAAGTATTTCATTAACAAAATCATAACCCTTGATGAATTAAAAATGAATTTAGGAAGAGAGGTATGATGGTTCTTGAAGAAATAAAAAAAATAAGGTTTTTATGATAATATGCTGATTTAATCCAAGAAAGGTCTATTTGATAATGATGTGAGAGTTATGGAACGTTAAGAATCATGTAATTTGGTAGTATAATGACCCAATATGTTTAATTTAGGATTTAACATCATGTAATGAAGATTTGGGACAAAACTGGGACTGAAAATGGAGGAAAACCGTAGCCTGCACCTGCTTGATCGATCGATCGACATTCATAGGTCGATCGATCGACTGGGCTCGATTGATCGATGCTCAAGGTCAATCGATCAATCTCCCCAGAAACTGTGACCTTTTCCCCCTTTTTGATATTATGTGTTTCCGACCATCATACGTTATAGTTGGGGATTTTGTGAATACATTAGGGCTTGAGGGAGACCAGTAGCGATATATTTGAAGCCCGAAGCATATAAGAATCTGGTTGGAAGGTAGTGTTGAAATTTACGAGGGTCCGATGAGTAATTTCCTTATTTTGATGTGAGAACATGATTTAAATTCTCAGGAGTGATACGTTAGAATTTGGGAGACAAATAAGGACCTCGGAGTACTGAATTGATTTGTGGGAAAAAATAGGAGACTTAGTAATATCTTCGGTTAGGTTTTAAGTACTCGAAACTATACAACATGAGACGTATCGGCGAAATATATTATATATCATCCGGAATAATAATAGTGTACGAATTAGACTAATGTTATAGGGATGAGAATATACCTTTAATAATATAACAAGTTATCTAAGTTGTGTGAATGCTTAGTATATGGATTATTATGTTTATGACATACCTACCATACATGTTATTATGGGAGGTCGGCTTTAGGAATAGGGTCATCTAATCTTTGTATGCCTACGGGGGGATATAGATTGGTACATTAAGGACATAGGGTTTTGAATGTCTTATTTGTGAGTTAATAAGTCGGCTGACCATGGGAGCATAGGGATGTGCGTGACCCATGGGTATGTGAACTATGTTCGCCTCCAATATGTGTGCTTTTGTTATTTGCAACGGTTCCTAAGAGATTCAGAACATGTAGTCCTTATGTACGTGATGTACCGGGATTTTATAGTAGAGTATGTGTGCACCACAGCTTAGCATAGGGGTGACCTATTTGTATATTTGTGTTCAGAATAATATACTTGTATTTATTTCGGACTCTTTGTGAAAGTGGGAATATGAATAATTGAGACATCTTGAATGGGATTAAAAATGAGAATTTCCTATCGTAATTGTTATAAATTAATCTGGTCAATGACACGCAGGATATATTAGAGTAATATGAATAGACTCCGATATTATATGTGAGGGTAGGAAGTGGTACAGACTAGTTAGTTAAAAGCATAACTAGGACGGGTTAAGGATATAAGTTAGGTGTACACATTAGTCGAGGGGTGAAGAACTCATGTGAGAGCATGTAACTAACATGTATATGGTATTCACTGTTTAATGAAATTAAAAACTTGATATATTTTTAAACTATTTCCACCTTGGGCTCTGACCCGTTTTCTTTCAAATCTATTTTTCTTATAAAACTTTTTAGGTGCCTAGCCGCAAGGACGCCAAGCATAGGAGTTACATTCCATTGACGTGATGTAGCTGTTGTGGAAGTTACAGGATCTCGATATTATACGCCTCCAAAATCTGCATTTGATTCTATTCAGGCTTATTTATCAGTTAGGGCATGTCGCCTCTTTCCATTTAGAGACATCTTTCTCAGACTTTCAGTTTCATTTCAGTTCTGGATTTATTTACTACTTTGTATTGGGTTTTATTCAGTATTTGGATTATTCAGGGGAGTGTTACTCCAGACTCAGTTTATCTATCCCGTTATTATTCTATTGATTGTGATGTGGGTGTGGTATAGTTATCCTATAATTTAATTGGTTGCATGTAAATTTAATTTACTAAAATTTGACAACTCACTTTTTTAATATTAGGTGGCTAGTAATTGTTTAAAAATGTTTTCGACGCCGATGTTATGAACTGAACCAACTTGACATTTTGCATTAATTTGAATAAAGGAGTAGCTACCCAGTATTTAATTAGTTGGGGTTTCACACAAACATGGCACCCCTAGGCTAAGCTATGGTGCACGCATACTCTGCTATCGAATCCCTGTACATCACGTACATAAGGACTATGCGTTTCAAATTGCTCAGGAACCGTTTCAATAAACAAGATCACACATATTGGAGACGAACACAGTTTACATACCAATTGGTCATGCTCATACCTATGCTCCCATGGTCAGCTGACTTATTAACTCACAAATAAGCCATTCACATCCCTATTTCCTTAAGGTACAAATCTAAATCCACCCATAGGCACACAAAGATAAGATGGTTCTATTTCGAAAACCGACCTCTTGTGATAGAAAGTATGGTAGGTATGTCATACACACAATAGTCCATATACTAAGCATTCACACAACTTAGGTAATTATATTATTAAAGGTATATTTTCATTCCTATACCATCAGTCTTATTTGTACGTCATTATCATTCCAACTTATACAATATTTTTTGCCAATAAATCTCACGTCGTATCGTTTTGAGTAGTTAAACCTATCCCGAAAAGGTTACTAAGTCTCGTACACATGTCACATGTCAATTCAGTACTCCAAGGTCCATAATTATATCTCAAATCCTAACTTATCACTCACACAAACTTAAGTCACGCTCTCACATTTTACAATGGTAAACTACTCGTCGGACACTCGCAAGTTCAACACTATGTTCCAAACCAATTCTAATATGTTTCGGGCTTCAATTACATCCCTACTGGTCTCCCTAAAGTCCTAATGTGTTCACATAATCCCCACCTACAACTTTAAATGGCCGTAATCGCTTAAATCCAAAAAGGGGAAAAAGTCACAGTTTTTGGGGAAGTCGATTGATCGACCTATGAATGTCGATCGATCGATCAAGATGGTGCATATCTCGGGTTTCTTCATTTTCAGTCCCATTTTTGTCCCAATTCTCCATCAAAAGATGTTAAATCCTAAAGTAAACATATTGGGTAATCATACAACCTAAATACATGATTCTTAACGTTCCCGAATTCTTAAAACATCATCAATTAAACTTTTCTTGGATCAAATAATCCTATTATCATGAAAAACCCTATTTTTCTATTTTCTTTAAGAATCATCATACATCTCCTCATAAATCTGTATTTATCTAAGCATGGCTTATGATTTAGTTAATAGAATACTTCCAGAATCAAACTACTTATAAATCCTATCCAGAATTAAGGCTTCATCTCCAAGTTTCATGAGTTTCAATATTTTTCATGGCTATCATCAAATTCTACACTATTATGGATAAATTATTTGTTGAACCTTAATGGATTAAATCACTTGCCTAGAAATTTGATGTTCTGATCCTTTGATGATGATAAGGGTTGGTTCTCCTCCTCTCTCCGATCACAAATCTGGGGATAGTGGTGGTGTGTGGTGGTTATGGCCTTGAAAACTCCCTTCGAACTTCTCCTATCTTCTCACGTTTTCCACTACTTGATTTTGATAGATAATGGACCTAATGGACCTAATATTGGCTAATAAATAAAGCCTAAATTTTGTGGGTCAATATTCCCTAAAAATAAAAATGACTAAAATACCTTCCCAGGTTGCCGGTTTTGCCTAAAACTGCGCCGAGACCCAAACTAAACCCTCGGCTAGTTTTTTTGACTATCTGGAAATGACTATATGGATTTAAATCCATTTAAATTGATTCCTCACATGACTGACACGCGCGTCCCAACTTAATTTCCGAATTGTTGTATTTATGACTTGCAACAATTTTAATAAATTTACTAATCATATATTACCATATTAACTCATTAATATTCAACATTATTATCATAATCAAATACCAACTCACGTCTTGCTAGTATTTAAATCCGGATTAATTTCAAAATAATTATCCCATTTAATTTAATTAATCCCATTAAATAAAATTAATAAAATTATGGGGTATTACATACTTCTCCCCTAATAACAGAATTTCGTCTCGAAATTCGGAAATAAAATATACCTGGAAAAAATAACTCTTGATAACGCTCGCACATCTCATCCTCGCGCTCCAAGGTAAACTGCTCGGCACTATGATGCTTCCACTGAACACGTACTAACGGTACTATCTTCGACCTCAATTTCTTCTTGCTATGGTCTAGAATAACAACTAGCCCCTCCTCATAGGAACTATTGGCTGTATATCAATATGATCTAAATCAATGTGAGTATGGGCCAAATCATCCCGATGATATCTCCTCAGAGAGGAAATATGGAACACGTCATGGACCCTATGCAAGTGTTTCGGTAACCCAAGTCTTTACGCGACTGATCCAAATCGCTCAGTGATAGGGAATGGCCCCACATATCAAGGCTCTAACTTCCCCTTCTTCCCGAAATGCATAATCCCCTTCATATGAGACACTCTGAGAAACACCTGGTCTCCCAAATTAAACTCTCGAAAGGACCTCTTGGCACCGGCGTAACTCTTCTGTCAGTCCTGAGCAACTCGAATATGGCTCCGTATCATCTCTATCCTCATCGAAGTATCCTGAATCACCTCCGGCCCAAGGAGCTTGTTATCCCCCCCCCCCCACCTCTAGCCAACATGCTTGGGAGCGACAAGGTATACCGTACAACGTCTCGAATTGAGCCATACCAATTGTGAACTTGTAGGAATTATTATAGGCTAACTCCACCAGTGGACGATACTGCTCCAAACCACCTCCAAAGTCAAGGATCCACATACACAACATGTCCTCTAACATTTGATTCATCCACTCGGTCTGCCCATCTATCTACGATTGATATATTGTACTCAACTGTAACTCCGTCCCCATGGCTTCCTCGAAATTCTCCCAAACTCGTGACACAAAGATTTTTTCTCTCTCACATATGATGTTGAGAGGCATCCCATGGAGACTCTTTTATCTCATCTATGAAGATATGGGTGTACTGCTGTAGTCTGTCCGGGCTGGAAAAAAGTGGGAAACCTTGGTCAACCGATCCACGATTACCCATATGGAATTATGACCTCTTTGCGATGTAGGTAACCCTGTCATGAAGTCAATGGAAATTCTCTCCCATTTCCACATAGGAAATTCTAATTACTTTAGAAGGCCTGCCGATCTCTGATGGTCCACCTTTACTAGCTTACAAGTGGCACATTTTGAAATGAACTCGAAAATATACCTCTTCATTCCGCTCTACCAGTACTGTCCTTTCATATCCAGGTACATCTTATCCCCACCGGGATGTGTCACGAATCGCGAAACTGGCGACTTTATCATTACTTCCTATCGCAAGTCTTCCCCTCAGGAACAACTAATCGTCCATTGAAGCGTAAGCCTCCGTCTGAACTGACAGTATAAGACTCGGCCCCCTCTGTTAGTAATTATACTATCTGCTCTTGACAAAACTGGTCTATTGCTTGGTCTTGTATCACCCTCGTAATAATCTAGGGTGTAACTGTCATTACAGACATGAATGATTGGCCCACCGTGTCCTGGGGTCCCCACTCTTTCCACTTTGCTTTCCACACCTCGACCACCTCACCTACTGGCCTACGGATCAATGCGTCTGCTACCACGTTAGCCTTCCCTGGGTGATATTGGATATCAAACTGGTAATCCCTAACAAACTCAAGCCACTGACGTTGACGCATATTCAGATCCATTTGCATGAAGAGATACTGTAGGGACTTGTGGTCTATGAATTAGTGAAATTTCTCCCCTAGGAGGTAATGTCTCCAAATCCTAAGTGCAAATACGACTTCCGCTAACTCCAAGTCGTGGATGGGTAATTATTCTCATAAGTCTTAAGCTTACGGGAAGCATAATATATGGCCTGACTCTCTTACTTCAGTACACCCCCATGCCCTAGTAATGATGCATCACTGTAGACTAGATACTCCACTCCCGGCTTGGGTAATCCTACCACTAGTTTTGAGGTCATCTTGTATTGTAACTCGTCAAAATTTAACTGGCAGGTATCGCTCTAGATAAATGGCACTCCCTTGTTAGTCACATGTGTCAAAGGACCAACTATCTTTGAGAACCCCCGAATAGACCTCCTTAGTATCCTGCTAAGCCCAAGAAACTACTTATTTCTATTGATTTTATGGGATGTACCCACTCCCTCACCGTTGATACCTTACACGGATCAATAGATATCCCCTTGTCAAAAATGATGTGCCTCAAAGACTGAAACTCCTTCAGCCAAAACCCGCACTTCTCATATTTTGCGTACCAATCATGCTGACATAGTGTCTGCAAAACCTGCCTCAAGTGCCCGACATGCTCCACCTCAGTCCGTGAATAAATTAGGATGTCATCCATGAAAGCAATGAGAAACTGATCCAAGAACTCCTTGAACACTCGGTTCATCAAGTCCTTGAATACGGCGGGAGCATTTGTCAGTCCAAATGGTATGACTCTGAACTCATAGGATCCATATCTTATCAAGAAATAGTCTTCTACACCTCCTACTCCTTGATACACAGCTTATGGTATCCCGATCCCAAGTCAATATTTAAGGAGAAAGTAGCTCTCATCAACTAATCGAAAAAGTCATCGATTCGGGGCAATGAATACTTATTCTGTGTCGTAACGTTATCATCTTCTCTTATTACACTAATTTATTACCGATGTAAAACATTCAATATTACTTCTTATGTCACATCGTACGGCCTTAGTGAGTGGGAATAGGAATAAAATTAAAGTTAAAGATATGGTTTCCCTTGTGGATGACAACCAGGGTACCAAACTCGCGTACTAAAGACCAACCATCCCTAACTCTCGACGTTCGCTATATTTCATGCGTGGGATGTCTCATAAAGAGAAATCTAAACAGGGAACCCCCCATACACTACAAACTAACATTATCGATCAACAAAAATTGTGGTCCTCGGTATTTGACTCGTACCCCACATCCATGTTTCCTGCTATAATTTGCGCATCTATTCTCATGTTACGAATGAAATATTCATTACATTACTCCAAATAACTTGGCGTTAGGCTCTTCAATTTACCAAAAAATTATTCCCATGCCCAGAACTATTTTGTTTTATCTAGAATCACTTGAGTAAACATTCCTACCCACTGGCATTTGCTATAATCCGACGACATACTTTGCAAGTCTCTATAGGATTCAATACCTATATATATATACAAGTGGCTCCGTTTCCTCTCGGATGACACTTAGCACAAATTATTTTGTATCCAGGACTAATAAACACCTAATATTACTCTAATGGTCTATCACCACTCAAACTTTAATTATCCAGTTCAAAATCGGGATGTTAATACATTTTACGCTCATGATTCTCAAGTAGTACAAATAAGATGTAACACACACAGGTTAATCAAGATTTTCCTTGAACCTAAAAAGAAATCACTATAAATGATAAAGTATCGTACCTCCAAATGTGGGTGGTAGTTGCGTTAGTAGTGGCATATGCGCATATCGGGCATTATAGATGCGTCCATACTGTACTACTTGATGTTGCTGTGAAGTCTGTGTTAATGGGGTGAATATCCCAACTTCCCCGAGTTAGGTATTCTGTGGGTTCGGGTGGACACCCAATGATTGTTGCAGGTTCCTTCCCTTCCTAGGGAAATCTCGATGGTAGTGGCTCCGTTCGTCGCATATAAAACACTTATGAACATAGTTCCTGCTCTACTGGCCCTACTGAGCACGCTACTGGCCCTGATGGTCTAGCTGACTATGCTGAATTGGCCGAGGCTGTCCTCTAGCTCTTTGCGAGCAAACATGGCATTTGTAGCCATTTATTACACACTTAAAACACCTCTTAGTGGTATCCCTCTTCCCTTGGCTTTGTTGGCTCTGGCGGGTTTGGCTCTTCCCGCCATTTCTATTGTCCTCTTGGTCTTGACGAGTCTGAGGCACTTGTCATTGCGACGACGATATTTTCCCATTGTTGTTAACCTTAGCAATGTCATATTAATCAACTTCTCTTATTCGTTTGCTCCTTGTAAGATGTACACTGCGATTTTGGTACTGCAATATTGCGATAGTCACTGCTTGTGCCACGATGTTTGTAATCTCAGTGATTTCCGCTCTTTCCTGGTGTACTTGAGGTAGTTGTTGGTCTTGTCCCGCACTTGCTCTTTCATCGGTGTTAGTTTGTATCTTCCTCATGAGTGACATCTGAAATTAACAAGAATTATATAAGTCCGTTGACCATATATAACATTATAGCAGAAGTACGTATTCTACAAAACGTAAAAAAAAGTGCAACAGTCCTAATAATAGGGCTCTATATCAAAGGACATTACGTGAAAAGCATAACAAGCCATACAAATACTAAGGACTCTATAACCTAATGCTCTGATACCACCTGTGACACCCCGACTAATTAAATACCAAGTAGCTACTCCTTTATCTCATTTATACATAATATCAAGTTGGTTCAGATAGAGCATCACTGCCGAAAATATTTTAAACAATTACTAGCCACCTCATATTTAAAAAGTGAGTTGCCAAATTTTATTAAATTAAATTAACATGCAACCAATTAAATTAAGCTAACCATACAACATCCACATCATAACCTCAACGACATAATAATTGAATAAATAAAATGAGTCTAGAGTAACACTCCTCTGAATAAACCAAATACTAAATAAATCCCAATACAAAATTTTGAATAAATAAATAAATTCAAAACTGAAATAAGACTGAAAGTCTGAGAATGCTATCTCTAAATGGAAATGGCGAGTTCCTGTAACTTCCACAGCAACTATAGCACGTTAATTTATTGGAACTCCTATGCTTGGAGTCCCTGTGGCTGGGCACCTAAAAAGGTTTTACAAGAAAAATAGATTTGAAAGCAAACGGGACAGAGCCCGAGGTGAAAATAGTTTAAAATATACCAAGTGTTTAATTGCATTAAACAGTAAATATCATATACATGTTAGTTACGTGCTCTACATGAGTTCCTCACCCCTCAACTAATGTGCACACCTAACGTACACCCTTAACCCATCTTAGTTATGCCACTAACTAACTAGTCTGTACCACTTCCTGTCTTCACATTATAATATAGGAGTCTATTCGTATCATTCTAATATACTCTGCGTGTAACTCACCTTTACATTAATCAGAATTATTACATCAATTACGATATGAATTATCACATTTTTAATCCCATTCAAATATCTCAAATATTCGTATTCACAATTTAGCAAAGAGCAAGTTATAAGTACAAGTATGCCATTCTCATCATAAATATACAAATATTCACCCCTAGGCTAAGCTGTGGTGCAGGCATACTCTGCTATCGAATCTCGATACATCACGTACATAAGGACTACACGTTCCGAATCGCTCAGGAACCATTTCAATAAATAAGATCACACATATTGTAGGTGAACATAGTTCACATACCCATGGGTTACACACATACCTACTCTCCCATGGTCAGCTGACATATCAACTCACAAATATTCCATTCACAGCCATATGTTCTTAAGGTATCAATCTAAATCTCCCCGTAGGCACACAAAGATCAGATGGTCCTATTCCAAAAACTGACCTCCAGTGATAGCAAGTATGGTAGGTATGTCATATACACAATAGTCCATATACTAATCATTCTTACAACTTAGGTAATTATATTATTAAAGGTATATTTTCAGCCCTAAACCATCAGTCTTATTCGTACGTCATTATCATTCCAACTTATACAATATGTTTTGCCAATAAATCTCATGTCGTATCGTTTCGAGTACTTAAACCTATCCCAAAAACGTTACTAAGTCTCCTATGTATCCCACATGTCAATTTAGTACTCCGAGGTCTCTAATTATGTCATAAATCCTAACTTATCACTCACACAAACTTAAGTCACGCTCTCGCATTTTATAGTGGTGAATTACTCGTCGAACACTCGCAAGTTCAAGAATATGTTCCAAACCAAATCTAATATGTTTGGGGCTTCAATTACATCCCTACCGGTCTCCCTAAAGTCCTAATGTGTTCACATAATACCCACCTACAACATTAAATGGCCGAAATCTCTTAAATCCAAAAAGGGAAAAAAGTCACAGTTTATGGGGAGGTCGGTCGATCGACCTATGAATGTCGATCGATCGATCAAGCAGGTGCAGATATCGAGTTTCTTCATTTTCCTGTAATACCCCGTACTTTGGGCTATATTTATTTATGGGATTAATTAATTAATTGTTGTATTAATTGGAAATTAATCCGGGTTATAATACTAATGTAGTGCGAGTTAGTATTTGATTATGTGCATATATGATTATATATGAGTTTGGAATTTGAAAATTTGTCGTGAGATTTATATACGGCATCTTAGAAATTTTTGTTGAGACGCGTGGGACCGCCGCGTCACGGTATAATATTTTGATAATAAAAGTGAATTAAAAATCTATAACCCGTATGGTCGTTTTGAGTGCGCCAACGCGTCCGGAAGGGTCGAGATAGTCAGAAAACACTAGCCGGGGGTATAGTTTGGGTTCCGGGGTATTTTTAGGCCATTCAGGCACCATAAAGGGTATTTTAGTAATTTGGTATTTTTGGGTAATTAAAAGTGACGAAAATGGAGAGTTGTAATCTGATAAGGATTGACCCAACCAACCCTTATTAACCCAACAAGCTACGGAGGTTTATTATATTAGGTTTTCTTAAGTTTCCCTCAAACCAAACCCTAGCCACCTTGAGCCACCATTGAAGGAGAGCTTGGAGAAGGAGAGAGATAGAGGAATTCTGCAGAGATTCTTCACCAAATCAACACCAAAATTGAAATCAAACCAAGGCAAGTGGTTTAATTATGTTTAACTTCAGCAAATGTTCTTTCCATGTTAGCAAATTGAAGATTTATAATTGTTATTGGAAGATGAATGAAAAACCCATGATTAATTGAACTTAGGTCTGAATTTTGAGGATAAATTGCATGTAGACTAGTTGGTGACGATTAATATGATGTGAATACATGATTGGGTGAAAGAAAAACGAATTAAATTCTGGGATTTGATGATGATATTATGTTAGGGTTCATGTTCTTGAGAAAATCTGGAAAAAGTAGGTTTTTATGAAGATTGATCCATATGTAGCCTTTAGATGTTGAATTATTGATTTATGAACGTTAGTAATACTGTAGGATTGTTATATGGCATTACTATGACGTTATATCTGAGAATCATACGTTAGAAATTGGTTTTGGGATGAATTAAAATCTGCAAAACGAAGAAGTCCGTAGCCATACTTGTTCGATCGATCGATCGACATTCATCAGTCGATCGATCGACTAGATCGATCGAGCGACATTCATAGGTCGATCGATCGACCTTCCCAGAATGAGTAAAATATTCCTTAATTTGATTTTAATGGTGGAAACCCTCGTAGAATACGTTTGTAGCCCTTATGAATACCCTCACCCTTGAGGAAGACCAGTAGGTGTGATTATTATAGTGGACTTTAATTAGAATACAATTCGAGGAATTATTCTAGATTATTGAAATTCGTTAGTGAGGTAACGTTTGGGTTAATAGTGTAAAATTGTGTAATTTGATGAAATAAGGTTTAGAGCAGAAGTAAAGACCTTAAGAATAAAGATGTTATATTTGGGAACAATCGGAACTTAATAGTCTATTTGAGATAGATTTTAAGGATAAGGGATTACGGCGTGAGACGTGTCGGCAATTTAACCTTATATTAACGGGAGACTTGAAATATATATAAGTCTGGAATAATGGTATAATGATGTAGAAAATACCTTATTAAAATGGTGATATCTAAGATGTGTGAATGCTTAGTATATGGTTTATGTGTATAACATACCTACCATACTTGCTATCACGGGGGAGGTTACGTTCGCTTAGGACCCTTTAATCCTTGTGTGCCTACGGGGGGGATATAGACTGGTACCTTGATGAACATAGGTCATTGAAAGACTTATTGTGATATTAATAAGTCCGCTGATCATGGGAGCGTAGGTATGTGCGTGACCCATGTGATGGTGACTGTGTTCGCCTCCATTATTTGTGATGTTGTTATCGGTAAACTATTCCTGAGAGATTCGGAATATGAAATCCTTATGTACGTGATGTACCGGGATGGATAGCAGAGTATGTGTGCACCGCAGCTTAGTTCTCGGGGTGCTTGTGTCGTATATTTATGATGTGAATAATATACGCTTAATTTAATGGGAACCTTCATGTTAATGTTGTGAATATAATTACGGTAATGTTCCGAGACTGATAATGAGTTAACTGATAGTTATATCAATGGCATATTTAGTAACTGAGTTTACGTTAAACCTCTATTTAATTACGAGCGTTGTTATAATAAATGGAACCTAGTAATATGGGTAGAACCTTTGGAAGTCTAGCTAGTTATGTCGTCAGTTAGCTAGTAGTATGGGTCGTTATAGATGGGTAATTACGTTAGGAGTGCACAGTTAGTCGAGAGGTGAGAATTTAATGTGAGTGCACGTCCTAACATGTACTTTGCATTTAATGTTTTAAATGTTTTTAAAGCACTTGCAGGTTTTTAAAATATCTCCACATTCGGGCTCTGACCCGTTTGCTTTTCAAATCTATTTTTCTTGTAAAACCATTTTAGGTGCCCAGCCACAAGGACACCAAGCATAGGACTCTCATACAGGTGACGAGCTGTAGCTGTTTGTGGAAGCTACAGGGACTTGCTTTTAGACGCCTCTCTCATTTGGATTCCAGTCTCAGCATCTATCAGTTGTAGGGCATGTTGTCCAATTCTATAAGACATTTTTACATTTCAGTTTTCAGACTCTAGCATGTATTGCTTGTATTCAGTTTTAGTTATTTATTTCAGTTTACTTATCAGTTGTGGGATTTGTATTGAGGAGTTTTTCCCTCCAGAGTTTATTTACATTTTGTGATGGTTATTCGTTTCATTTCATGATGGTGAATGGTGTTATTTAGTTATTCATTACTCTTGTTGCATGTTAATCAGATTTAATAAAATTTGGCACTTACTTTTTAAATACTAGGTGGTTAGTAATAAAAAAAACGTTTTCGACAGTGATGCTATTAACTGAGCCAACTTGGCATTTTGAATTAATTTTATAAAGGAGTAGCTACCCGGTGTTTAATTAGTCGGGGTGTCACATTTCCGTCCCATTTTTGTCCCAATTCTCCATTACAAGATGTTTAATCCTAAAGTAAACATATTGGGTAATAATACAACCTAAATACATGATTCTTAACGTTCCAGAATTCTTAAAACATCATCAATTAAACTTTTCTTGGATTAAGTCATCCTATTATCATGAAAACCCTATTTTTCTATTTTCTTCAAGAATCGCCATACTTCTTCTCATAAATCCGTAGTTAACTAAGCATGGCTTATGATTTTGTTAATAGAATACTTCCAGAATCAAACTACTTATAAATCCTACCCAGAATTAATGTTTCATCTCCAAGTTTCATGAGTTTCAACATTTTTCCTGGCTATCATCAAATTCTACACTATCATGGATAAATTATTTGCCGAATCTTAATGGATTAAATCACTTTCATGTGAATTTGATGTTTGGATCCTTTGATGATGATAAGGGTTGGTTCTCCTCCTCTCCCCAGTCACAAATCCGGCGATAGTGGTGGTGTGTGGTGGTTATGGCCTTGAAAACTCCATTGGAACTTCTCCTCTCTTCTCACGTTGCCCACTACTTGATTTTGAAAAATAATGGCCCTAATATTGGCTGATAAATAAAGCCTAAATTTCGTGGGTCAATATTCCCTAAAAATAAAAATGACTAAAATACCCTCCCGAGTTGTCGGTTTGGCCTAAAAATGCACTGGGACCCAAACTAAAACCCTAGCTAGTGTTTTCTAACTATCTCGACCCTTCCGGACACGCTGGCGCACTCGAAATGGCTATATGGATGATAAAAATATAATTTACTTTTAAATCCATTTAAATTGATTCCTGACGCGACTAACACGCGCGGACGAACTTAATTTTCGAATTGTTGTATTTATGACTCGCGACAATTTTAATAAATTAACTAATGACATATTCCCATATTCACTCAGTAGTATTCAACATTATTATCATAATCAAATACCAACTCTCATCTCGCTAGTATTTAAATCCGGATTAATTTCCAAATAATTGTCTCATTTAATTTAATTAATCCCATTAAATAAAATCAATAAAATTACGGGGTATTACAACGATGAATTTAAATGTTCTCAAATCAATAACGCCAAACTATTTAATGCTTTTCAAAAGAGTTCTTCTACTTTATAATACCCTCAAAATCTCACATATATAAGAATTCACTATCAATTTTTTGGAGATATCATAATGCTCATATTTAGCGAAGAATCAATGAAATAAAATGGCCTTGGAACTTATTTTTTTATGTGATGTTAATGTTTTAGGATCTTTTTGGGAAATAATAGATTTTAACGCAAAGATAAATTTTATCTTCCGTAACCCCTTTCCATTGCTTAATATATAACAAATGTTTTAGAAAATAAAGTTTGGGTAATGTTTCTTATAAGTAAAACTTATTCGTTGTACATTTGGTTTGTTATTAAGCACGATTGAGATGAGAACACCATTTCGGCATATGATAATCAAGAATAATATTCAAAAAATCCATGCACGTGTGCAATAAAGGTGATAATGAGTCTACCATGAAGAAAGTAATCATCAATGAACAATGAAAAGCTATCCAGAAGTTATTAAACACACTAACGATACGAATCAATGTATCAAAACACCATGAAAAGGTAACATGAATGGACGAAATGTAGGGTTGATTCGAACATCTTAAATGCACATCCATATATGGAGAAAAAAGAAAGTACCAAACTCTTTTTGCCTTTTCCAAAATTTTGTTAAAAATCAATATTTTTGGACTTTTTCAATCTTTTTCGTAAAAACCAAAAATCTTTATGTAATTTTAAAGTATATCAAAAAGCATACACATGTATAACAATAAGAATACATAGAAATACAATCTAGAAATAGGGACAAATGATGTGAACAATATAATCACCCTATACTAGAAAAAGTACCCTCACTCAATCAACGGAACAAATACCCAAAGACTTCCTAAGATTCTCAAATCTAAGTGCATTTAAAGGTTTCATGAAATATCGGCTAATTGGCGTTCTTTTCTCACAAAGCTCAAGGACACGACTTTCTTCTCAACGAAATTACGAATAAAATGTTCAAATATCCTGATGTGCTGCATGCGAGAATATTGGACTAGATTATGGGACACGTGAATTGCACTCATATTATCACATGAAATAGTCACTGTGCTTTAGTAAATACCATAATCTTTGAACACTGTCTTCATCCATAAGAGTTATGTGCAATAAGTACTTGGGGCTATATACTCAGCCTCCACTATGGACAAAGAAATGAAGTTTTGCTTCTTTCTCAACCAAGATATAGGAGCACCCCCAAAGTAAAAGTATCCACCCGAGGTTCTCCTACAACCACCAAAATCCCTGGCCCAATCAACATCCAACTAGGTAGAAAAATGGTCATTAATATCAAACGAACACCAAATACAATTTGAAATCATGCCACTCGTTTGATGATACATTTAAGTGCAATGAAATGAGAGTCATTTGGGAATGCTTGGTATCGCGCACAAATTTCAACGCGACAGGAAATGTCGGGACGAATAACAGTCAAGTAGAGAAGAAACTACCTAGCATGCTCCTATAAAGGGTTTGCTATATGTCCTTACCTCAAGTGTGTTTGCTAAGCTTAGTCGATGTACTCATAAGGGTGTGTGATTACTTAGAAGAGTCTAAACCAAACTTTTTCACTACGCCCTTGACATATTTTGATTGAGATATGAATATACCATCCTCAAGTTGACACAACTAGAGACCTAAGATGAACGTACGCTCACCAACCATGCTCATATCAAACTGACTCTTCATCTCATCCTCAAGTGCGTGAGCATGGAGGGAGCACTTGGATCTAAATACTATGTCACCCACATAGACTTGGAAAACATCGCACCACTTTTTCTCCTAATAAGCAACGTGTTATCTTCTCCCCCTCTCTTGAATCACGGAGTAAGAGATAAGAAGCGAGCCTCTAGTACCAAGCACGGGGTTCTTGCTTTAAACCATATAAGTCCTTATTAATATAAAAGATACGTCCCGGGTGATTTGGGTCTTTGTACCCCTTTAGGTGTTATATGTAAACTTCCTCCTATAGAATTCCATTATGAAAGCCACTATCGACATCGATTTGATAAAACTTGAAGCATAGATGACATTATATTGGGAGTAGTTTGTGAATGTAAACAGGCCTAGTAATAAAGTGAATGTCTTATCAAAATCTACACCTTCAACCTGTGTGTAGCCTTAAGCAACCAACCTAGCCTTATTGCAAACTACGGTACCACTTTTATAAATTTTATTCTTGTAATTCCACATAGTACCAATCATATTTGTTTTGATAGGTGGGGGACTAAATCCCGGACACAATTCTTGTGAAACTAAAGAAACTCTTCTTACATATAGGATATCCAATGGTCATCATTGAGGGATTCTTTCACATTATTGGGATCGATTAAGGATGTATAGCAAAATATCTAAACACATTCTCAAGTTAAGTATGAGTTATGACACCTAGTGTGGGATCACCAATTATAGCGAAAGGGTCATAATTCTTTCGAACCCAAGAGGGTGGATCCAATAAATTAAAAGTGGGATCCAGTAGGATAGTATGAGGAATAATGGGATCATCATCGGGTGTGCATTGTTCTCACGTTGGAGGTTAGTGTTAACAAATGTTGGTGGCTACTCGTCTCTAATCTTGATGTTTATTGAATTCGTAATCGTAAAACTTGCAAGGTTAAACACCACAAAGCCCTACTCGATGATGAATAAACTAAAAATATCACCTCATCGCTTCGGGATTCTATTATTCCTATGTGCTCTATATCTCTCAAAATGTAGGAAATACTCCCAAAGACACGCAAATATGAGAGGCCAGATTTCTTCCCTATGTACAACTCATAAGGCATGTGTAACTTGTGTGGACGAAGGTATACCCTATTCACCGTATGACATGTTCTATTAGTCGCATTTACCCAAAAATGTCTAGGCCCGTTTCTCCAAGGAATCATGGATCTAGCCATTTCTTGATACGTTTCGTTCTTCCTCTCAATAATCCCATTTTGTTGTAGAGTACTAATAACCAAAAACTCGTGTTTGTTGCCCACTCCATCACACTAGCTATCCACCTTGGCTTCTTTAAATTCAGTGTTAATGTCCATACCTAATTAATCGTTGAATTATGTTGGTTTTATTAGTACATGAAACATAGTTATCATGAACTAAATCTCATTAGACATTTCTCTAAGAAACCTCACGATAGAGTATCTCGTCAAGTCATCAGCCATCAAGAAAATATATCTCTTACAAGCTATGCTCTTTATATAAGTAGGACCCATACGATTCATATGTATCAACTCCGACACACGAGAGGTAGCAATGGCACTCAATTTCTATTAAGGACTTCAAATTTCTTTTCCTTATTAGTAAGGACTACAAATACATGAAGTTGGTTTTCCATGTGAAGGTAAGCCATGCACTAGGTCTTTCTTCACTAATCTCTCAGATCTTTAAATTTCACATGACATAGTCATGAATGCCAAATGTCCATATAGAAGACCGTGACATTATTTCACAAAAATGAGGATTTGGGAATAATTTTATAGCAGTTATTCTTGTCCTCGCTCTTTATAGTAATAATTAACATATTGATCATACAAGTTACACTCGGATCGGTCAAATTTTAGCTCAATGTTTACGTCGCAAAGTTATCTTATGATGATCAAGTTCTTTTTCAACCCTTTGATATACAACACACTGTCTAACCTAGAAAATCCAGGTATCTTATCACAACCTATCCTAAAATTCTAGACTTACTCCTATGTCCAAAGGTGACTTTGCCTTCCTTGATATCCACATGGTCGTTAAAATATGACTTGTCATCAGTCTTTTACCTAGAGAAACCACCGTTAAAATACCATTAGGAGGTATCTTGAACCTAAGAGCAGCGTGAACAATAAGGGCTTTGTCCTCTTGCTTAGGTACCCAAGTGGAGGTAACCTTTCATTTTCCCTTATCATTGTTGTCTCTTGTATAATGTTAGAAACATTCTCAAAAGGCATAAAAATCCTTTAATATTCTTTTATTAAGCTTCGATAAGTGGAAACTAAGAACTCAACTTCCTTTTTAAGACTAAAAAAGCCGCTATAGCGGTGCACGGGAGTATGTGTATGTTTAGTTCTCATTAACTTGTACCAAAATTCCCTAAAGTGACCTCTCCTTTTGCAATAAATGCAAACATAGACTTATTTGGGTCACCTTAGATCTTTCGTTTAGGTCGAAATATCTTTTGTGGTGTACGTTAAGTCCCATAATGGTCTACCTCAATTTAGGAACTAGTTTTGGTCTGGCATAGGAAGTGGATGCACCGTTGTAACCTATTCCTCCCCTTCCCGATAACCTAAAGAGGGACCAAGGAACATATTTCCAACATTATTTTATATATACTCTATAGTAATCTTAAAGTCCTAATCACATTCGATATCTTATTTTAGTTGAGATATAAGGGCATCAAGTTTCTCACCAGTCTCCAATGAAGCTTCAAGATCTCACATAAGACTAGCCACTTTGTTGGTCATCTTATCATTTTCCCTTTCCACTAAAATGACTACCGAGGACTAATTTTCTCTTAACTCTCTTAAATCCTTCTCTAAAGCTAACACCCTAAGGTCCAAAAATTTATTTTGCTTTTTTTTTTTTGTTTTAAAGGACTCGGCATAAGCATGCTATAAGACGCTTTCACCCTCACTCAAAACATAGTCTCCCTCACTCTCTTTGGAATGAATAGACACACTATTGAGGTTATGATGTTTGGAAACATCCTCATTGTCATGATATGTACTCGATGTATCAACATGACTAACCACGAGCACATCGAAGTTATGTCCACATGGTGATTCATCCCCGGAGTCCACCGACTCGACATTGCCATCACTAAGAGTGGCATTGAAGGAATATTTTCCCTTGCACTATGTCTTTAACCTCATGGAACACTCATGAGCTTTCTAACCTTTACCCTCGCACTCATAGCATCCCTCCTTATCTTTTTTAAGGTACTCTCATCTGAAATTTTCAAATTTACTTGATTAATTTTTTTTTCTTTCTTAAAACTTTTATTTTCTTTGGAAGTATTTTCTTTTCTTAGCATTTGATTTTTTTTTCCAAAAAGAGGATGATCATCTAGATCAAAATCATATTCAAAGTATGAAGAAACCTCAACTTTCTTTTTAAATTGAACTTTAAACTCAATCATTTTTTTCCTTTGGCTTTATAGTTTTGGGAAATATATCGATTTCATAAATTTGAAGGTTTCCTACGAGTTCTTCTAACTAAGCATATTTAAAACTCCCAACGAATTAAGGACAGCGATCTTAGGAATAAAGCGGGATGGAGATCTCAAAATCTTTTTCATAACGTGCATCTTATGCATTCTCTCACCGAAATTAAAACTAGAATGGACTATATCAGATAATCTAGCATAAACCTCATAAAAAGTCTCCAATTATAGCATAGTAAGGGTTTCAAACTGTGTGGTGATATTTGGCAGCTTAGAATCTTTCCCAACGTTAGTATCCTCATGAGTGAGCTGTAACATATCCCATACTTCCTTAGACGTGGTGCACGTCATGAAGTGGGTTTAAAACTTTCAACATTGTCGGTACTCACAGTGGGTGGAGTCCACCCTCTTCCACAAACAAACCATACCTTCTCGTCAATATATTTTAAATAAGACCCCATTCGAGCTTCCCAATATGTATAATTTGACCCATTACCTTCTATGATACCATTTTGAAAAATTGGTATCCAAAAGGAAGTTAAAGAAAAATAGGCTCATGCGATAATTTAGTGCATTGTACTTTTATAACAATTTGAGAAAGAACGTGGGGGGTTATACGGAATTACTTGAATCTTAGGACAAACACATAAATTCACTTTTTACCAAATTTAATCTTGAATTAATTTAGTGAATCATGTAATAAAATTATGAAGCCAAATTCCAAACTAAATTAGCAGTATAAGAATTTGAGGAAAAATGCCTTTCGAGAAAAACCTTGAATTTTAGCACTACTTAAGAAAAGATAGACACTTGATGACTTAAAAACTACTTAGGGATCCTCTAAGTATAATGCCGTAGAGCATTCAATTCTCTAATAGAAAATGGTATAGTCTAGCACCCCCCATATAAGTGAATATTGCCTCGGTATCTACTGAACAACATCATGAATCTCAATTCCTTTCTTCTTCAGTTGTAGAGCCTCCACTCCACAGATCAGCTGTAGAGAAAATCTCTAGAAGGGGTTTTAAACTTTGAATGTGTTTTTCTGGATTTGAAAAAGTGATATTCAACGGTCCAAGGGGTTTGGATGAAAAATGAAGAAAGTTTGATCACAAAAAAGAATCTAAAAAGGCTTGGATAAAAGCATAATCATGCATCTCTATTTATAAGGAAAATTGTTGCAAAGAGATAGAGATTCAAGATTTGGAAAGACATGTTTCATGAAACAAAAATACGTGTACTCATTCAATAGAACCACCACCTCTTTCGAATGATGTACCCATTCTCGTTCGATCGTGCTTCCAATGAAACTCTTAATGACATTCCAGAGCATAGCCAGAAGGTGACGTTTCATTTTTTTTTCGAAAGAAGGAACCTCATGCTAGCGACTAATGGAATATCATTCGAATAGTATTTTAAGTCGTTCTATTGAATTAGCAAAAAATTTAAAAAATCTTTTAAAATAATTTTAAAAATACTTTAATATTTTTAAATACAAACTCTTTAAAAATAACCCTGGGATAATTAAAGTCTTTACCAAACCACCTCATAACTCTTTTGAATGATTATGTGACTAACGACCTTCAATCTTCCAAATGTCATCAACTTCTTCTCTTCGAATACGTGAAAGTAGTCATGAAGGTGTAATGGGGTGTAACGGGATAAGCCAAATAAAGATAATATGAGCAATTATAAAACTTGATCTTACACTAAACATGATTCTAAATCCCAAATCAACACACAAGACATATGAATCATAAAGAAATTTCATATTATACAATGATAAATTAAGAGATTTTTTTTACCTAAAAGGTAGGAACGAATGATTCTTCAAAGTTCCTCCTTAGTTCTCCCAAATATCTAGGGCATCTAGGGTTTATGTTTTGTGTGTAATATGTCCACTTAATGAGGTTTAACACCCTTAAAATATGTCTAAACACACAGGTCACCAAAAAGCCTAATTTTAAGTCTTCAAATGAGCTCAAAACAGTACCCAAACTAGTCCAAAATTTTGCTCAAATGAATAATACTCCATTAAACCAATCCAAACAACTAAAAACATATGTTCAGGCCTTCGTAACACTCCATAGTCCAATTCGAATAGTAACACATCACGGTGTAAAAAATACACACTTAATTATTATACACATAATGCATAGTTAGATATTATCTAATTAATGTAACCAATCAATTATTTATTACACGCGGAACCAAATCACATTTCATGCAAATTTATTATTATGTAAGCTATGCATTTTATTATTTTCAAATTACACAAGTAATAATTCATCCCATTTATGAATTTATTTATCCATTAATAAATTTAAAAAAGCCATGAAAATACGAGGTATTACACTAACACCATCCTCTTCCTTATCTTTGTATCCTATATTGGATCACCTAGAATATACATAAAGGTATGGAAATATAAACCATAAATATAGTTTACATTATTTTTATTTATAAAATATGATGTATTAATGGCCGCGCATAATTATTTCTATTGTCAGTCCCATTGTTTTTTCAATTTCTCTTCATCGAATCAGTATCCTTTATTTCTCCCTCTATTGATTTTATTACACTCTCTCAGCAGAATCGATATGTGGTTGTTAGATTGATATTATTTATCTGTAATTGAATCTACTCTCTCTATCTCTCTCCCTCTCTCTTTTTAGTTACAAAATAATATGTTATTATCTTTAAAATTTATATTAATTTTGAGATTTTTTTTTAAATTTCGATTTAGAGTTCCCTTAAAAATTGGAGTTTTGATTTTGGGAGAAGATCGACAATGGAGTGTTTTTTTCAACTACATGAGGGGCATGTTGGTAAAAAAATAACTAAGATCTCACTTCTTCAAGATCCGCCCAACCTATACAAGGTGTTCTTCTTGTTTATTATTAGCGAGGTGACAAAGTTTTCAGTATTATTTGATGGGTGCCATTTGTTGACAAATTTTGTTTACCCTGAATATGGTCGTTTGTTTTGTTCTCTCCATTTGTTTCTTGATGGGTTTTGAAATCTCATGTATCCTCAAACTCATAAGTGCTCCCCTCCGTAAAGTAGGCAAGTGAGAGGAGAGAAGTGTCAAAGTGTAAAATAATTTTTTAAAGAAGTTCAGACCTGAGTTGATGAAACTAAGTCCGTTGTCAAAGAGTATTTCTCCTGTTTATTAGATGATAAAATAATTATTACAATATAAAAGAATTCTTGAGCGTTGGTCAAGAGAGTGTAAGGTTTTGAGGCCTTTTTTAACAATTCAAAGATCCTGAGTAAGTAACTAATGAAATTATATACGGGCTACGTATTGATTTAGGTCTCAACAAGGTATACGAGGTATAAGATTACTGGAAATGATCTAAGTTATATGTATATGATTACAATAGTGGGTTGAGAGGATACAAAATAATGATTAAAAACTTATGAATACTAAAACACCTAGTTATCTGGATGTATGATTGTGCCTTCAACCTTTCCCCATCCTTTTACTTATAAGCAAATTCCAGGAGAAATAATGAGTGGACTATCATCTCATAGTTATGGTGACATTGAGATCTCACAATGTCAATAAGTGGTGGGGTGTAAGGTAGTTGTTGTCCGAATTAAATATGGATGAGAGCCTTTCATAGAAATGGTCTTGACTGTTGGTGGTACGTGAAATAGGTTTGACTAGTTGCATAATATCTGTCGGAGGTCCTGGATGTGTATAATTGTCATGACATTTCCATAAGTTGATATTGAGGTATTATACCATCATATACCTCAGTGATGAGGGTTAAGTGATCTTGTGATGTAATTTCTATTTGTTTTGACCATATGTTGTGGTGAAACTTTGGTGTTGTCGTTTCTGGTCTTGGTTAAGGAGGTATGATGGAATGACTAACCCTTTTAGTAGGAAGGAGGGATGACTCAGGTCTGCTACAATAATGTGGCTTTCTTTTGAGAATAATAGAGGTACCAAGCACTAGTCTAGCTAAGGATGGCGGTTAGACTTGGGGAATTCGTTCTTTTATGAAGGTAGTCAAGGGATCCAAGAACCAATTAAATACGTTGAATAGGGTATCATCAGTACTCCTTGTTGATTCTTGTAATGATTGTAAGCGGCAACACTTACCTACTTAAGTAAGTTAGGGGTAAGGTTATAACTAACAAATGATATTCTCGTAATCCATAAATTACATTGGGAAGGCACTTTCACTTTGCCATGGATATACATTAGGGGTAAGAACATTGATGTGATTGAGAGTATTCAAGAATTTGTTCATGGGAGTTGAAGTAATTGGAACTATAGTCCTTAACGGCTATAAAAGATCGCCTTTGGTTAGGTTGAATCCTTCACCACTCACCCCAACTATTTGTTCTCTCTATATAATTATCTTCAAAAGAAACCCATTTCTTTCCAATAATATTTACCCAAATCATTCCCCTTCAATGGTTTTTGGACCCAAAACCATTTTTTTGTCGTTGGTCCTCATGTGTCTCTACCTCCAATTGTGGAGATAAAGGCTAAGACTTTTGATCGTCTCCCTACTTGGTATGTTCTTTTTTGTGCAAAGGTGATTAGCTATTTGGGATTTCATAATCCTAACTTTGCCAACGGAGCCCACTCCGTTTCTCGAATCTCCGATCAAGACTTGGAAATAATCAAAAAGACCTATCAGGTTCTTGAAACTTTCACTCTAAGGGTCGCATGGTTAGTGAGAGCGCTTGTTCAATTGTCACCCAACATGTTTTCTTCAACAAATGTTTCCTCCAATATTGGGAAAATTTCCTCTTTCCACTATCGATACTGAGAATTTTGAAATATATAAGGATAGCCCCTTCTAAATTGGTGGCCAACTCATAGAGGGATTTGATAAATACATTTTTAGATTTTAAGGAATAAATTGAGGGCAAGCATGATGTTATCCTGACCCATTTCTTCAGTCCGTACAAGGTTCAGGAGCATGAAAAACCTAATGATAAAGTATTAAAGTACCTGGCTCTTAGGGTCACTATAGTCTTTGTCAGGGACAAGCATAACTCTCCAAAGAAATGTAAGAATATATTCTTATTCATAATAGGATCTTGGGCCACCCCAAACCCTGATGAACTAATTGGACTCCTCGAAGGGTAGGCAAGTAAATTTACATCTTCCTCTACTTATGAGTTTTAACCATCTCTTCTCTTTTGTAGTGGTTATAGGGCCCTCTTAAGAGGAGGTGGGCTGGATGTATGAGGCCCAAAATTAGCCTCCACAGTTCGTGAAATCCTTATTAGAACCAAGAGTCTCTTCAAGTATGGATTGGGACCTGAGCGAAAGTCTTTGCCTTTAAAGATGCTCCTATGGTCCTCAAAATTATGGTTGGGGATATGCTAGAGTCTGAGAACTTTGTCTTGGTGTCCTAACAGAGGAAACCATTTAGGTCTCCACTGAGGTCCCTATGGCCTATGAGGGTGAGGATGATCAGCTATCGACTAAGGACAGGCTGAACATAGGATTGAAAAGGTTCTCACCTCAATAAATGAGCCCATTTGATAGAGTCTAAATGTTACCCCTGTAAGTATCTTTCCTTCTCTTTTTCTGAAATTGTCCTTATTCATAGTTCTCTAATGGATAACTCTGATATATTACTAATCTAATAGATGAATGGGAGGAACAAAGGATTGTTAGGCAGCTTGCTAAAAAGGATCCTATTGAGGTTGTGGTTAGCAATAAGGGGCCCATGACCACCAAATGCCTAAAATTATGCACCCACAGGGATATTCCCATTACCAAGGTGAGTCTGGTTGGGGGTGGGGGAACAACTAAGGTCTGGCCAAAGTGAAAGCTCAATGCTGGAGCCTATCAAAACCTACCCTTATTACAACCAGAATTGGGTGTAGGTGGGACCTATGAGGGTACCCAAAATGATTATTATATTCTAAGGGACTTATAACGCTTGGTATCAATAATTGATCAATCCATATATGATCCATTTTCAAAAGGGAAGGCTATAGTGGTGTCCCCTAGAAGGAAGGGGGTTTGAAGGAGGCAGCTATGGTATTAAGACTACCTAAGATCTCGATCGGTGTAATGGGGGAAGATCTTTTAGCCCTTGGGGTAGATAGGTCTTCCAGACCTCAAGGAGATGAGGAGATGGATTCCTATTCCTCAACCTTTAACGCACTCCATGCAATGGAAACAAAAAACTTCTCAGATACGGTGGCCATGCTGAGGGCTAGGCGGACCTTTTCTAACACTGAGAATTGATTCATTAATTGGGCAACGTATTTATGCATTTACCTTTTTGTTTTCCTTGGATCCTTTTTGTTTTTTGTAATTTGTTCTAATATGTTCTCCTTTTGTATGCCCAACACTTGATCAAGGCTCTTATAGTGAATTCCATTGATGGTAGTTGAGGGTGGAACAGGGATGTTGAGATGTAAAAAAAAACATAACCTTGCCTAGCTAGAACTAAATCTGATCATTAACAACCATAGGCTAAAAGTGGATTCCCTTCAAAATGAGGGGGTAGGCTTTAGGGAAAAGATCTATAGGTTAGAGTAAGACATGATTCTGAATGAAAAGACCATCAGACAACGCCTCTCCCTTAGTCGCTGCTCGGGACTCAAATGCTAGGGTTAAATAGACCTATGTTTTGGCTCAGTTGGAGAATATTATAATGTTAAAAGCCTTTCAAGATCATGATTTGAAGCTCCAAACTATTCAGGCAAAACCTTTTCATGTTGAAAAGGATATCGATCTTCTGTCATAACAGGTGATTGGTATCATCTCTGTGAAGGATTAGTTGACCTACAAAGGCCAAGAAATGAAAAAGGGCTATTATGAGGTATTAATGAAGCATAATGAGGTCCAGGAAAAGGTCCATATTGTATTGAAGATCCAATTGGATGACTATTTGGATTTTGAGCCCTTTAATAAGTTTCTTTCGTAGAATTTCAACTTTGGATTTGAAACTTAAAAGGCTAAATTTCAAACACTCTTTGCTAATGTGGGAGTATAAATTTTATTCATTGAAGCCCCTCAGTCTGGTGAAGATAGGTCATATGATGAGCGTAGCGGTGATGATGATGCTAATGAAGCCTCTAACTCTCAAGTCCAAGAAGAACCTCTGAATAAAGACTCTACCTCTAGCCCCATTAAGCCCCCATAAAATTGAATCATTTATTGACCCCACCAATATCAAGCCTTGAAGAGGATTTTAGGTAATTTTTATTTTTTTCTTTTGAACGTTTGGGCCATGGGCCCTTTGATGTAAACCCCTGCTCCCTTATCTATAAATTACAATGGGTTAATTTTAGCAACATTTACTTCTGTATTTCTTTACTATACTTCATACTCATTGCAATGATTTTCTTTTTTTCATTCCTACTTTAATTTTTTCTTTGCTAAGAAATTTTTGCATAACTTTCATCTATCTATGGTATACTAGTAGGTAGTACCACTTTATCCCCTCAAGATTTCTTAGTAAAGCAAAAATAACTTTGAATAAAGAATTTTCTAAAATATATCTAAGTGTCCTAATACCTCTGCCACATAATTGTGATGTTTGTAAAGTCAATATCGAGGTTTTGTAATAAGTTATTAGACCTTAGAACCATTAAACATTTGATATTTATACTTTTTAGCACTGTTGGACAAAAATATTAGTACAAACACTTAGCTCCTCAAATTTTTTAGGAATAAAGGATAAAGATTACACCTGCTAAGGGTCATTTCACCTTAGACTTAAAATTCAAACATGGATTTTTTTCCATAAAGGGCCCTAAGACCTCTGAAACTTGTTTTTCTAAGGATGAATACCTTAGTGTAGAAAAAATAGTTCCGTTGAGGGTCCTTATACCTTAGAACTTGAAAATTTAATAAACCTTAAGCCCCCAATAGGCACCAAGACCTCTAGTCTTACGCATTTTAAAATATGAAGCTCTAGATAGGGTCATAGGACCTTTGGACTTAGAAAATTTTGATCCTGAAGTAACACCTTGGAAATTGGGAAATTTTAAATTTGAAGTCCCATAAAGGGTTATAAGGCCTTTGAACATAGAAAATTTTAAAGGTCATATAGGGCTGAAAAGCATCTATACCTTAGGCCTCCAAGTGGAGGACATTTTGAGCTTTCACGATGGTTCCTAAGACCTCTAAACCTTTTTATTTGCACTTTAGGATATAAAAATAAAGTTTTTTGGATAATATTTTTGCATTTAGACACTTAGCCACAAATAAATTTTTTAAATAAATTATGTTTTATACAAGTCTCATATTTTGTAGTAAAAATTGGTGTTCGACACTTTGATTTTTTAAAAACAAACGTTAGACAAATTGTTCGCTAAAATATCCGATTTATTTATATAACTCCATACTTCTTGAAAAAAAAATTTAAGTTCATAAAAATCCTCTAGGATGAATTTTATGGGTCCTTGGACCTTATACAATTTAAATGAGATCAAAGGTGAAAACGTTGATGATTCCTTTGTCTTTTTGGGTCCTTGGACCTTTGAGTGTTATTTTAATCAAAGGCTGAAAGTCCTTGAAACCTGATGTTTGGGTCTTTAGACCTTAGATTAAACTTATATCTAAGGATGAAGTCCTTGTAACTTTGTGTTTTGTGTCCTTAGACCTTGGTTTAAGTTTAGAGCCAATTATGAAATTCTTGTAGCTCAGAGTTAAAATTTATATCCAAGGATAAAATCCTCACAACTTAGTGTGTGGGTATTTAGACCTTAGTTTTTAGATCCAAGACTAAAATCCTTTAAGCTCTTAGAGAATAATTATTTTGATAGATTGTAACCAATAAAAAAGGATTCTTTCCATTTCATATTAAAGTACATGATTGGAAGTATTGTTTCATTGGTATACATTCCAGGGGCGAGGAAGTTTACATCCTTTCATGTCTTTGAGATTGTAGCATTGTGGCCTAATACCTTTAGTCACCATATACTGGCCTTCTCATTTGGGTCCCAACTTCCCTTAATTTGGATTCTTGGTCACAATGGTGAATTCTCTTAACACCAAGTCCCCCACTTTGAATTATCTGTTGTGGACCTTTTTGCTAAAGTACAAGGTTGTCATTTGCTTATATTCTACCATTTGGATCATGAAAACTTCCTTTTTTTCCTCTAGCTCATCTAGAGATCTCTTGAGAACATCATTATTAGCCTTGGGCTAAGATTGGGATAACTTTTATGTGGTCACTTACAACTCTATTTAGATCACCGCATTAGTGGCAAGGGTTAGAAAGAGTTGAGCTTCTCCAATTGAATCTCTAACTATGGTTCTGTTTGTCCACAAGATGCTCGAATGTTATCAACCTATACCCCTTAGCCATTTCTAACCTCTACTTCAGATTGTGAAAGATAGTTAAGTTAGTCACTTTAACTTGATCGATGTCCTCGAGATAAGTATTGGTTCTTTATCTCATAGTTTGAGCAGAACTCTATGAAGGATAGGTTATCAAACTATTTTCCATTGTCTGAGATGATGGCCTTAGGAAAACCAAAGCGTAGATGATATTTTTCGAATAAAATTTGTAGAGTTATTATTTGTGATGGTGGCTGAGGGCTCAGGCTCAGCCCACTTAGTTAATGGTTATAATGTCGAATTTGTTTTTACATTTGCTGAGGGGTAGAGGTCCACCAAGTCCACGAGAAAAAGGACGCGGACTTAGCGTCAAATACATCCTCTCTATTGGATTCTTTGGACAAAAGAAAACTCCAAAAATTTGTCATATCGATGTACTAGAACCTTGTCCGCCTTCCCTAATGTTAGCTAAAAGTACTTATATGGGAACCACATACACCTTTGTGGAGGTGTCAACAGATGTAGTTCACCTCTTATGAGCATAAGTTCCTATGAGGTACAAAAAAATATCCATTCATGAATAATACCCCATATTTTACATAATATCTGGAGGTTAGAGACTTCATTCGTCTCTTTTCAAGCATATCTTTGGGAATAACCCCATCCATAAGGTAGGCTTTGATGGGAGTGGTCTAGCCTGAGCTTTGGTTGACCTCTGCCATATTGATCTAAATTTGAGTGATGATTGATTGGTCCATGATAATGTTTGGAATATCTAAATTTACATCATCTGATAAAGCCGCTCAAGCGAGATCACTAACCTATGAATTTTCTGATCGCGGGACCCTTTTGATGTAAAATATGGGGATGCTCTTGGTGAGTTGCTACATAATTTCTAAGTACCTTATCATATTATTACTTTGGCCTCATGGAGCTCAGTTGATTTGTGGACCACTTGTTGAGAGTCACTAATGGCCTCTACCAGTTATGATTTTAAATGGATGGGTTTTAATTTAAAATGAAGATAAAGAGATATAATTCCTCCATTGGGGATTACTAGATGAAGTCCCGATTCACTGCCTGAGCTATTTGAGGATCCATCCATAGGCAAGATGCACGTTAGAGAGTTGATGTCTTTATCTTAGAACAAAGACTATTTGGGATCTTTGGGCACTGTTGTGATCTCTGCCCCTAAGCTCTTGGGTTTTTCTTCAATATCTTCCATGTTGAATTATATAATAAAGTTTGCGAAAGCTTGTCCCTTGGAGGCACTTCATGGTTGATACTTAATATCAAATTCGCCCAGCTCATCAGACCATTTGATAAGCCTTACTAAGGTATCAGTCTTATGGAGGACCCATTAAAGGGTTTGGCAGGTTATGACTATGATGGTGTGGGACTATAAGTAAGGCCTTAATCGCTTGGCCAAGGTGATGAGGCAGAAGGACAACTTCTCCACTCTTAGATAGTTTCTCTCGGACCTTTGTATACATATTATGATGTAATAGATGGAGTACTGGACCTAAAACTCCAATTGGATCAGAACTGAGCTAATAATGGTTGGTGATATAGTGATATAAAAATACAAATCTCCACCCATGATAGTTCTGAACAGAATAAATGAAGACCCTAGGTACTTATTGAGGTTACAAAAATCTTCTTTAGCCTCAAGAGTCCATTCAAAGTCCTTCTTTAGTACATCGTATAAGGTCATGCACTTGTTTGTGGCTTTTGAGACAAACTGGTTGAGGAGTTAACTCTTTCATATAGGATTTGGAGCTCTTTGATTGTCGTCGATCACTTTATATCTAGTAGAGCTTCAATGTTCTCTGGATTGGACTCTATGCCTCGCCTAGTGACCATGAACTTGAGTAGCTTGCCTACGAAAATCCCCAAAGAACATTTCTTTAGGTTAAGGATCATTTAGTTCCTTATAAGGATGGAAAAGGTCTCTCTGAGGTTCTTTACATGGTTATGAACCGCTTAGATTTTGATCACCATGTCATCAACATAGACATCCATGCTCTTACTAATGAGGTATTTGAAAATGGATTCCATAACCCTTGAATAAGTATCATGTGCATTTTTTAGTCAGAAATGAGGCATCCACGAAGGAAAGGATCTCATGACCCATTGTAGAGTCTACCAAGGTGTTAATTTGAGGTAAAGGATAACAATCTTTAAGGAACACCTTATTAAGATCAGTGAAGTCGATGCACATCTTCCATTTTTTGTTGTCTTTGGAAATAAGTAACAAATTTAAAAGAAATTTTGGATACTTTAGCTCTTTGATGAAGTTGGCTGCTAAGCTCTTGTCATCCTCCTCTTCTGAATCATTGTTACTTGTAGGGCGAAAGAATCACTTCTTTTTGTAGACATACATATAATTTGGGTACATGCTGAGATGGTGGACCATGACCTCGGGATCTACCCCTATTATGTATGAATGCCTCTTGGCGAAGAGATTTTATTCTTTCTTAAGAACTGGATGAGCTCTTCTCTGAGGGGGAAGCTCATGACAACCCTAATATTTACTTCTTTAGTATGGAGCTCATCATCAATGCACAGGATGGTTAGAGCCTCAGTTGATTAAGCTCTTTTCTCCTTCTCCTAATCTAGTGCATCTAGAGTATCCACATTCAAAATCCATATACTTATTCTCTCTAGTGGGAGCTCAGGAATTAGTGAGGGAGGAGGAAAGACCCTTCACATGTCTTTTGGAACCTTTTGTGAACTTTGGGGGACCTTATAATATCTTTGGGGAGTCTCTGATGACATCTTCTTATCTTTTATGGAAGTGATGTAACACTCTCAAGATTTATATTGATCTCTAAACACTTTCCTCACTTATTTGGAGGTTGGTAATCTCATCACCAATCTTTATATTGAGATGACAACGTCCAAATCATTAAGTGGTGGTATGCCTCGGATCACATTATGAGATGAGGGAAGATCCACCACTATTAACTTGTTCCAAATGGTTGTGAAACAATATTTGGAACTAAGGGTGAGGGGCAGAGTGACATACCCCAAGGAATAAGTCCTCTGTCAGTTGAATCCAATTAGTGAAGTGGTGATAAGTTTCATATGTTTTATGCCAAGGCCCATAGCCTCAAAGCCATCTAAAAATAGGATATCTACAAAGCTCCATGAGTCAATTAGGACCCTTTTGAGGTCTATCTCTAGAATATTACTTTTATTTTATGTTCCAATAGTTTTACTTGTATTTTATGTTTCTATAATTTTACGATTTTTTAATTAGACTTTTTAATTTTCTAGAATATTATGATTTTATATATTTCAACTATTTTTTAATTGGATATAAATATATACAAGAGATAAAAAGAGTGAGAAAGTGACTAATGACCATTTCTACCTGATCCATTAGAATTGTCACTCAACTATTAATACCAAAAACTTTGGCACATAATCAATAATAAACAATAACGAATGTCACCCAAATTGAAAATAACTTTCAATTATTTAAAAAAATTGTGTTATTTTTGTTTAATTATACTTGCGATGAGTTTGAGCTTGGATTGGACTTTTGGGGCATTTCGGTAGCAAAAGTAAGGTTAACCATAATTGACCCATGGGTTAGGTATGCCATTGGGGTAAGTTGAGTCATGTTTCAAATGGGGCTGGAAGTCTATAGGCCTAAGTAAATTTAGGATTTAGTTAAATAACGAATTTTTTATTATAATTTAAGAGATTAACTTAATCCTAGCCTCATTTCATCATATGAACCTAAACATAACCTAAAGTGAGGAGTGTGGAGTGGGAGTCAAGATTTGTTATGCTAAAGAAGGAAAGCTTGGAAGAAGAAGAAGAAGAATAAAGAGAAGAACAGACAAAGAGGACAATTGAAATTGACAAAGCGTGGACCCTTTTATTCACATATCAAAACCTATTTTTAAGGCAAGAACTATGTTTTACTTTAATACTTTGAATCTATATGATAATAATAGATTGTAGTTATCCAAGATAAAAATAATAATGGTGAATAATTTATGTAATTGAACGTTAATTGGGAAAATGAACTAAATCAACTCGTGAGGATCAAATTGAGTAAATTGAAACATTAAAATATATAATTGAATAATCATCTAACTTCATTTTGTTAATTTATTGACATTACAATATATAATTGAATAATGAAAGTAAGCCTTGTGTGTCGACTTGGGAAAATTTGGGTTACCCAAAGAGTTTAGGCCTATTAATTGGGTAATGGACTATTCTAGGGACCCAAGATTAATAATCAAATTAGCATCCAAACAAAAATATGAAAACGAAATATCTCAACTTGTAATATTTTTCTTTCTTATTTAATTATAATTAATTCCACTAAATAATTATAGCTACACTACAATTTAATTATCTTAGAATTAGTCGAATAATGAGTTGTTATTTGCAAACTTAGATAGTACAGAACATGATTCCACGCGTAAATTATATAATACCCTCTTGGTGAAACTTAATTCTCCAATATTCAGTTTTCATTGACGTATTATGTATTCCTTGATATCAAACTTAACTTATTTGATACTCTACCAGATTATAAAATCCTTTGATCGGGTTTAATTGGTATAATCATATGTTTACAAAGGGGGTATCACAATATAGGATATTTCCTAGATGTGGGTTCTTTACAAATATGATCTCAGGTATATATGCACAATGATTGCCCAACTTTAGAAGATTTAGACCGAATAAATTTCACCGCACCATAATAATCAAAGTAATAATTTTATGCACATTCCAATCCTCATAGTCATCCAAATTAAGAATCTATGCACCCTCCACAAACATTGTATGATTATGAAAGTCTAATCTAGTCATCACCTAGACTTAAATCTCACCCTTGGTGGGGTTCAATACTATAAGGGAAAATCTTTTAGATTAGGCTATATATTTGTTTATTTTCACTTTGGCATATTTGGCATATCCCATTACAAGCCGATACATGCCGATATATGAACTAAACTCCAACATCTCCAAGATTGAGGCTTCTCAACATCTATAAAAGGTATAAATCTTTTAGTATTTTAAAATTATTCATAATTTTATTTGGGATGTATTTTTTTATGAAAAGCCGAGGCTAAACTTTTTTTGAAGTTTTAAATTAAAAATTTTATTTTAAACCTCGATCAAACAAGGTCAGCATCTAGTTCCAATGACTTGCCTTTGTCGTTTGATGCGTCATTAGATCCAACATCAAACGAACGTGCACTGTTATAATTCGTTAGAAGCTCATTAAATACCGGTTCAAACTAGATGGTTGTCTCATTCAAACGACCTGGGTTTTTGTTCTTACCAGATGCTAATGCCGTTCAAATGACTTTGATTTTTGTTCGAATGAGAAACCACCTCAAAATTTGTGCAACATCTTTAAATACCTATTTTGAATTTTTTTTTCATAGTCTTTTGGAAAAAAAACATAACCATAACCTCTTTAAAAAAATTCTACATCTTTTGGGTTTCCAAGTACTTTTTGATTCTCAAGTTTACATCCCCAAATAGTTTTTTGAATCCTTTTGAAACCCTAGAAGTTCTGTATCCTGTATACACATTTTTTTGGAGAGAGATGTCTACAACTGAATTTGTGAACTCGATGGATCACGACATAAGAAGGCTGAAGGTTGATCGGTGGATGTTAGGGGCGGACCGCCACCTGTGGATGACTCTGGACTGGGACTATTTCAATAGAAATTTTAATGACACTGCGTCTTATACTTGTGGGTGTATCAAGGAGTCTATAATTCGATAGTCTTATAAAATTCTATGAAGTGCTGAATAAAAGGTCTTTCCCCTTAAAAGGGATTTTCCTTCAATATTTATGTTCTTTGCATGCATAGTTTACATTATTATATTTAGAACACATATTTTTATTCATCCCTAATTTAATCAAAGATTAAAATTTGTTTAAAATTTCATTTGTGTGATTGGGACTTAAATTGATAAAAAAAAATAGAATTTTTATTTGTATCCATCCTTCCTATCGTGTTCATACGCACTAACATAGTGGTATCGAAGCATTCTAGTCTAACAAGCGGTATTAGAGCGGGTTGCACTAATTTATCTTGTAGAATCTTATTTAGTGTTGCTTAGGGCGGATGTTTATTCATCTTTCTTATGTTGGTTTATTTGTTTTTCTCTCGATGGATAGCCATAGTGATGATGACTTAAATTATTTGAATTTGAAGTTTGATAAAAGAATTGAAATTCATGAAAAAGAAAATTTTCGTTTTAATGTTGCTATGGAACTTTTGCAAACTATTCAAACTCAAAGAGATTTATTTCATGAGAAGGTTGTGTACATGGATCGTGATTATAAAAATTTAGAAGTTTCCTAGAAATAGAGTGAAGATAGAGTCTGATTTTTAGAGAAAGAATTAGAGGAATCCAAAATTTCTACGGTTATTTTATGTGCCAATGAGGATAATGATAAATTAATTAATTATTTGAGACAATGTGAGAAGGTTCTTATGGATAAATTATCTTTCTTTGAGGGTGAAAGAGATAACATTCTACGAATGATTGATAATTTTAAGAAGGAGTCTCTAAAACTTGAAGAGTTAAATTCTTTGGTTGAGTAAAATTTTGAAGTTAAAAGATGATTTAAAAGACTCGAGTAGTTTCGGTAGTGATGGTCTTGGTTCGCATGGTTGAAATACTTCTAGTGTCAAAGCCAATACCATTATTTATTTTCGAGGGTCAACTTCATCAATGATGTTAGAAAAGGTCAACTCATAGGTAACATTCCCCGCGTTTACACTTGCTCACATTGTGGTAGGAAAACTCAACTTAGGTCATTTTTTTATGATCTTGGATAAATACAATTCTATTATTATCATATAGATTCAATGGATTAAAGTAAAACATAGTTCTTGATCCTAGGAAGTTGAAGTAGAGTGTTCCTTCGGTTCCCAAAACCTGATGTGTTAAGTATACATCTATTTGGGTTAGGAAATCTGTTTTAGAGGTACTAAATGTTCGACTTCTTGATTCTCACAAGCTTGCACCTGACTCGTCTCATGTTATATCTTATGGTTGATTGCTTGCATGATTTTTTTATCATACTCTAGTTGTGCTTTAAGATATATATTTGCTAATGTTATAACATGTTTATCTTTTGTATTATATTTTTATCTTATCGAGTCATATTGGAAAAATACAAAAAGATTTTCGATTTTGTGTACTTTTAGTTTTGCATTTATGGTATGCCATATTGGTGTGCTTGAATCCAATTCCCTCCATAATTTCCATGTGGCTAGGAAATTTGATTATGATTATAGATACTTTGATTGTTCTTAGTCATGTTTTCATGGAGTTGTTTCGAAGTTGATTTGCTTAATGGATTCGAGTTTGTATATGCCTCTGCACACACACGCACGAGCTTTTTGAATGTTAACTTCACATGTATATTTGAACTTGGTAAATATTCTCCCATCAGTTTTGTCATCTACATGTTTATGTGACTATAATTGATTTGTGCATGTAAGAACCATTTCACGTGAGAGATTCTATTTAGTATTGAAAAAACTATGAGAGGGCACAAGAAAAGGCTACGAAAGGAGCAAATATCCTTTACGGGAAAGACACCATTGGCAAAATCCCAATAAAAAGATTAAAGGCAATAAATACAGAAAAATTGCCAAAAAGGGGCCAATATAGTTTAGTTCGTTTAATCTTGTAAAAGAAATAACTTCAAAAGAAAAGAATAAAATAGAATTGAATTGAAAATATGACATATGTTTATCTTTTGAGGGTGTTTAGTAGAAGATCAAGGGGGTTGCACAATGAATCCTAGTTATGCTTATTTTGTCATGACGTTATTGATTTGTAGAATCATCAATGTTCTAGGATTGTATGCAATGTGATTTTTTGTTCATTGAAGTTCACTTTATCTTGTCATTTGAGGCTAAACGTTAGTTTGATAAAGTTTTGTGGTCAATTACATGATCGATTACACTTGAGGCTATTTTCTATGAGGCTTCCCACCACCAAAGCATCATGTATATTCCTCATTCTTTCTACATTATCAAGTGTTTTAGGACACTAACGCCTAGATATAGTGAAAAGAAAAAGTCATCATTGGAATCATGATGTGGAACTTATGAGCATAACATCGATGTAAAGGGTTTGGGATAATCCCAACATCCTTTTTTATTTTATATACTGAAAGCTTGATCATAAGGATGTGTCTATCTTGTCCTATGTTCTTTACATCGAGCTACCTAGATAACTACATTCATATGTAAGACAATAGACCCACCTCTTACCCAGTTAGTAAAATATATTCCACACATGGTATTAGAAATACCACCAGATTTACATTATGTTTCTTATACACACAAGTACTATTTGTGCTTTAATAAAAATAAAAAAATTATTGCTTGATCAAAACGAAAGTTGCAAGACCTTGATGTTATCTTAACTCCTCTAGATTCATTAATATTAGACACCTTTGTTTCTTGATTTATTATTATGAATCCCATGGGTTATATCATATATATTTCCTCATCCAGACCATCGTTCAACAACGAAGTCTTAATATTAAGATAATACTCATAGATTTTAACATTCCTACCAATAAGGAGGTTAACACATAGTCATTCTCTTTCGTTATAAGTGAAACCTTATACAACAAGCCTGGAATTGAAGGTTTGGACCTTCCCATTTATCTTTCTATTAACTTCATGTATGTCCACTTGCAACATATGGGTTTATTCCCATCACCAAGTCTACAAGCTACCAAACCTAACTCAACAGGATCAATAGTATTAAGTCGAAGCTAAAACTCCCCATCTTGTAATTCCTCGTTGTAGTTCTTGGGACAGGTTCTTCCTTTGGGATATCATCAAAATGATTACCCAAATACATTAACCTTTCAGAATGTACCCTGACACTCCCACTACAATGTGTCACTATTTGTGTCCTAACATAGGTTACACGTGTTACCTTATCATTGGTAATTCTTCCACTACCGCTAGGTAATGTATTAACAATATTATATTGTATATCATCCTGTACGGGTGGTCTAGTTACACCACTAATATGATGGTACTTTTTAATCTTCTTTTAAATCTGGCTTACTCTTGTAGTCATGGTTTATTACATAATTCTCTTTCAAGAACCATACATTGATACAATCAATAAACTTCTTGTGATTAGGAATGTGACATAAACTACCTTAGTAACTTTGGGATAACTAATGAAAAGACATACTTTGATCCTTGATTCTAACTTCATTGGCTCCTTCTATAACACTAACACCAAACACCACCATATCCGAACATATCCTATAATGGGCTTATAACACCCATTATTTTCCCATGTGTAGTGGGCCATGCTGGGAGAGATATACTATTTATACAATTCTCAGCATTAAAGATCAACAAAAATGAGAGTAAATTAAAACCATATACATTATGATAATAAAAATAATAACTAAACGCGATAGAGATAATATAAAAGAGAATCCACAAACTTTAATAAATTTCCACAATGATGAAGAGTCTTAAATTGAAATGTAAACAATCTAGAACCACCTCATCCTATAAATATACTCCTGGCGAATATATACTAGAGTGTCAACTAAAAATGAAATAAAAAATCCTATTCTAAGGGTGAAGAACTTGATATCCAACCAATGCAAGTCTGACTGGTCAACTATATGGTTCTTGTACAATAATAACACATGGAAAAAAAATTTTAATAGATTTCGTCTAGGGCCTAAAAGTTGAATAAATATCTATATCACTTTGAAATATTAAATGCGACCCATTTATGTTTCATGTCATATTTGTCAACACTCATATAAGAATACATCACCTCTCCTCAAACCTGATAAAGATCTAACTATCCGTATCCAACCTAACCTTAATATTATATGGATATCATCCGATAATCTAGTACATTGTACCAAAAGTTAATTAAAATTATTAACCACCATTGAATATAACTAGATACCTACTGAGAGTCTCATTCTAAGTATCTCCTAACTCATGACCGGATTAAATATTCCTTTATGGGACATCTCACAAATGGAATCCAAAAAAGAACCCCCTATTGAACTTATGTATCATCGGACTGTTCATCAAAATCAATGGTACAATACTCCCTAAGAAAACACCAATAATACAACTTATCTTATATCCAATCATTACTAATGGGAACTAACCAACCTTATATATAAAACCAATACCTACACATCCGACCTAGAGTAATCAACCTTCTTGAAAACTATTGTGTGTCAAAGAGAATACATCACATTATAAATTCATTTTTCGGCCCAGAATAATCAACCATCCTTGAACCATCCCAACTGAGAGTAATCATCAAACTCATATCGTGCGATCGTCTATACGGATAAATAAAACCATATTTTCCCTATTCATGAGTAATAAACCTTACTGAGAGTGCTACTACTTTAAACCAATCTATTGTTAACAAAAATACCAAAACCATGTATTTTAAGCATTATTTACTCTTTATAATTAACCCATACCTTATGTGTGGTGGCCTGAAATTTTAATGAGTTTTATAGGAATTCAATTTCATAAAAATTATACACATTTAATAGTTGATTACACATTGGTCAATTTTAATGGGGATATTTAAGAAATTACTTAGTTAGTTGGACTAATTATTTAATTAATGGTATGTTAGTGTGATTTACTTCGTAGCATCGAGAATAATTATCGGATTAGTTTGGGTAATTAGAGTTCGAATGTGCTGTAGGTGAAACTCGAATTGGTCTAAGTTCATTATGTGACAAAAAGAATTAAAAACCATCCTTATATGTATATAGGGAATTATTATGATTAATTAAGTTGTAAGGATATGATAAGAAAATATCTAGAGATGGATTTAATGATTGTTATTCTTTAAGAGTAATAACAAGAAATGAGAAAGCGACATGTGAGGGAGGTCCCACGGTAGCGATGAACTCAACCGTGACCGTGATATGACGTCTCCATCACGGAGATACAAATCACTACCACGGATTTGGAATGCTACCACAGAGGAAAGTAGCCGCGACCTAAAAGTTGTGTTCTACTATTGAGATTCCGAAACCTGATCATCTTAACCACGTACAATTTGAAATGTGTCCCTATGACACAAGAAATTCATGTTCTTCAATATTTTAAATGAAATACTTTACGGAGCCTCTAGGGTCCATCCGACCAATGATTTAGGGAGAGAAAAATATGTTTTCTACCTTGTTATATTTAGTTGGTTTCAAAATAAGACTAAATGACTGAGTCTAAGGTTGTATAGGTGGAATTGTTTGGTGGAGTTTGAAGAAGAAATACAAAGGAAAAATTAGTTAGAGTGCATAATTAAGAAAGGAATGCTTGGCAGCCCCTTGATGCCACCTTTTGAGTTGGGGGTTGCCTTTCTCCACCTATAATTCTTCATATTTTTGGCTCCAAATAGGTAGGAGTGTTGGTTTACTATAGATTTAAATGTGTTTAAGAACACATTTATGTGGTTTTATATGTGTGTTAATATATATGTTGTTGGTAAATTTTCATCATATACTCGACATGTAAAATATTGAGTTGTAAACATATAATATGGATATTGGTTGTTTTGTGTATTTGGCTAGTTGGATACTTTAAATTTTTTAGAAACAAAAAGAATGTTAAGGGTTGTGAGTTTAAAATTATATTCTGAAAATATTATTTAACCCTAGACCTTTGAGAAATTGTTATTTGGGGCCAAAAGGGTGTTATAAATGGTGTTTTCACTTCTTTACTTTTTAATAAGAGTTTTGATCACAAACTTTAATAAAATTACATATTGGACCCTAGATTTGTTATTGCTTTGGGAATATATATATATATATATATATATATATATATATATATATATATATATATATATATATAAAACAACCCATAAAATTTAATTATTTACAAAATAGCCCGTGAACTTTGATAAATTACAAAAAACAACCCATGAACTTCAAATATTGCAAAACAAATTTAAATTTTGGAAAATTATTCAAGTTCCCTTAAACATGTGATTTTTGGGAAATAGACCATAATCTTTAAACGTTATTAGGCTTTAAATTTGTAATGAAATTATAAAGCAACTTAAAATTACAAAATGAACCCTCAATATTATGCTAAATAAAATGAACTCCAAAGAGATTCAAAAAGGAAAAAAATCATAGGTTGGGTATAAAATGTTAAAGTACAAAAGTAACACATAGGGTGTTTATTCAAGAAATAAATACGGTGACGAGATAGGAATTTTATTATAAATGACGGTTAGACCACAAAGGAATGGATTTAATGAAAAATGCAAGATTTTTCACAAAGGAATTACCATAAATAAATTTAACAAAGGACTAGAGCCCTAGGGTGCGACATCATCTTAGACCCAAAATAATTGGTGAATAAAGCAAGTGTCCGCGACATTTATGGTAGATGGTGTTATCCCATGAACAAAAATGGGATTTGATACCACACAAAATAAAAGATGATTGATTAATAAATTATTGTGGAATTAGTAATATTGTTTTAAGTAAAATGGTCCTGAATCCTAAGTAAATATAAAATAAAGGAAATTGGTAAATCCCAAAACCTGAAATAAAAGAGAAGAAGTAAGTACTCATAAATCAACGGAATAAAAAGATAATGACAGTTGGCTAAGTAAATCATAGTGGGGTATAACCCAGGTTTGACAATGGTATGTGTGGGATATTTAGTATGGCACTAAAAGGTTGAAAAGATAAAGGGTTAATAACAATATGGATGAATGACCCTATAACGAGATATAATATAAGATATGACACATGGGTTCGTGTGGATAATTCGATATAAAAGGTAATTATTGGATGTGTGAGTAACCCCATGGTGGGGCATGTAACAACCAGCGTAATTTTTGGGGTATTTTCAAAATAAAGAGGAAAAATAAATTTTGAGATAAAATTATTTTTATTTCTCAAATATGTTGGTTATTATTTTTTAAAGGAGAGAATTTCAAATGATTTCGAAATCGAAATTAAAATGGAGTTTTAATTGAATTTTTATTATTTAGAAGAGTCCTCAAAACATAAAACTCTCTAAGAGTCCTCGGAACATAAAACTCTCTAGTAAAAACAATATTTTTAGAAATCCGACCGTCCGTTCAAACTGAATTTTTGTCCGAAGTCCTGTCTCGCCGTTCGATACAACATACTAAAATTTCAAGCGATTCCAATGGTTCGATCGTCCGGGATAAAAAAAATTAATGTTTGTATCTGATTAGAACTCTTTTCTTAATCAAACTCTTAATCCTTTATAGATCAACAAATTCGTGGCTTGGCTTTTCAAATCACTTTTTTCAAACTTTTCAACCAGAAGACCTCTCCAAAATTACTCCCTATCATCTACAAACCATAGCCCCAAACCTATTCAAGATTTCAACCTTAGATTAGAAGGCTTATTTGGTGTTTTCTCGAGTTTGGTCTATAACGAGATTTGATTATTTTCGCGAGAGGAACGGGATGGTGTGATTAGATTTTGAGGCTGAAATTATGTCATGATTCATGTTGGTTCTTTTTGGTGGTTTAAGGTATGGGGTTTTACACAATATGCTCCCGAAATCTCGCGAGTGTTTATTCCGTTGAATTCTTGTTAATTGAACTCATATTTTGAATTGTTAAATTCTTGGAAATCTGGAAAAATAATTGTTGCAATTATTTTCATTCATGAGGTATTATTCATGTTGTTTTGAGCACGCAGTCATGAGATTTTAATATGGCACTGATGTTGGGCACCCGCCAAGACTCCTTTTCCGGCTACTTGATAAAGTATGGCGCGGTATGGTGAGGCCTGGTGACTCCGGTTAACGTGTTGTTGAGAAATTTATTGATAAAATGATATTGAGATTTGCATTATTTGATTTGAGTATTCGTAGTCGTATTGTTGCTCTTTGTTCATCGCTAACATCTTTGTTGAGCATATTCCTGTCGTATTGTGTACTTCTCCATCTTTTTCTTAGTTGGCAGGTGAGCACGGATTTGAGTGCTATGTACCAATTGGGATGATTTTAGCGACGATTATTTGGGAAGAGATTTTAATACAAGAGATGAGAAGACTTGTATTTATTATGATGTATAGAGCATTTGGAGATTTATTTTATTTTCGAGATAGTTAGATTGTTGTAATTATTTCGAGAGATTTGTTGTATTAATTTGAAGATGAGAATAGTGGTTTCTTGTTTTATTGTGGGATTTAGATGCTCTATACCTTGTTATTTGAGGATTAGTTTAGTTATATCGATAGTAGCGCTCCGTTCGCTCTCCACGGGCGGGCGGGGTGTTACAGAATGGTATCAGAGCTTAGGTACACGACAATCCTCGGGTCTTGGATTTTTGGGTCTGTTGCGTTTTTGTGGCGCGTATTTTGGAGATAAAAATTTTAGAGTATCGTTTCGTATTAAGCATCTAGATTAGATGTGAGGAAATTATTTTGGAGACGAGATTATTTTTGGAGATTATTGGCCTGATTTTTGAGAGTTAGGTATTCGGCGAATTTCGAGGGCGAAATTCCATTGTTAGTGGGGAAGTGTAACAACCCGCGTAATTTTTGGGGTATTTTCAAAATAAAGAGGAAAAATAAATTTTGAGATAAAATTATTTTTATTTCTCAAAAATGTTGGTTATTATTTTTTAAAGGAGAGAATTTCAAACGATTTCGAAATCGAAATTAAAATGGAGTTTTAATTGAATTTTTATTATTTAGAAGAGTCCTCAAAACATAAAACTCTCTAAGAGTCCTCAGAACATAAAACTCTCTAGTAAAAACAATATTTTTAGAAATCCGACCGTCCGATCAAACTGAATTTTTTGTCCGAAGTCCTGTCTCGCCGTTTGCTACAACATACTAAAATTTCAAGCGTTTCCAACGGTCCGATCGTCCGGGATAAAAAATTTTAATGTTTGTATCTGATTAGAACTCTTTTCTTAATCAAACTCTTAATCCTTTATATATAAACAAATTCGTGGCTTGGCTTTTCAAATCACTTTTTTTAAACTTTTCAACCAGAAGACCTCTCCAAAATTAATCCCTTTCATCTACAAACCATAGTCCCAAACCTATTCAAGATTTCAACCTTAGATTAGAAGGCTTATTTGGTGTTTTCTCGAGTTTGGTCTAGAACGAGATTTGATTATTTTCGCGAGAGGAACGGGATGGTGTGATTAGATTTTGAGGCTGAAATTATGTCATGATTCATGTTGGTTCTTTTTGGTGGTTTAAGGTATGGGGTTTTACACAATATGCTCCTGAAATCTCGCGAGTGTTTATTCCGTTGAATTCTTGTTAATTGAACTCATATTTTGAATTGTTAAATTCTTGGAAATCTGGAAAAATAATTGTTGCAATTAGTTTCATTCATGAGGTATTATTCATGTTGTTTTGAGCACGCTGTCATGAGATTTTAATATGGCACTGATGTTGGGCACCCGCCAAGACTCCTTTTTCGGCTACTTGATAAAGTATGGCGCGGTATGGTGAGGCCTGGTGACTCCGGTTAATGTGTTGTTGAGAAATTTATTGATAAAACGATATTGAGATTTGCATTATTTGATTTGAGTATTCGTAGTCGTATTGTTGCGCTTTGTTCATCGCTAACATCTTTGTTGAGCATATTCCTGTCGTATTGTGTACTTCTCCATCTTTTTCTTAGTTGGCAGGTGAGCACGGATTTGAGGGCTATGGACCAATTGGGATGATTTTAGCGACGATTATTTGGGAAGAGATTTTAATACAAGAGATGAGAAGACTTGTATTTATTTTGATGTATAGAGCATTTGGAGATTTATTTTATTTTCGAGATAGTTAGATTGTTGTAATTATTTCGAGAGATTTGTTGTATTAATTTGAAGATGAGAATAGTGGTTTCTTGTTTTATTGTGGGATTTAGATGCTCTATACCTTGTTATTTGTGGATTAGTTTAGTTATATCGATAGTAGTGCTCCGTTCGCTCTCCCCGGGCGGGCGGGGTGTTACAGAATGGTATCAGAGCTTAGGTATACGACAACCCTCGGTTCTTGGATTTTTAGGTCTGTTGTGTTTTTGTGGCGCGTATTTTGGAGATAGAAATTTTAGAGTATCGTTTCGTATTAAGCATCTAGATTAGATGTGAGGAAATTATTTTGGAGACGAGATTATTTTTGGAGATTATTGGCCTGATTTTTGAGAGTTAGGTATTCGGCGAATTTCGAGGGCGAAATTCCATTGTTAGTGGGGAAGTGTAACAACCCGCGTAATTTTTGGGGTATTTTCAAAATAAAGAGGAAAAATAAATTTTGAGATAAAATTATTTTTATTTCTCAAATATGTTGGTTATTATTTTTTAAAGGAGAGAATTTCAACCGATTTCGAAATCGAAATTAAAATGGAGTTTTAATTGAATTTTTATTATTTAGAAGAGTCCTCAAAACATAAAACTCTCTAAGAGTCCTCAGAACAAAAAACTCTCTAGTAGAAACAATATTTTTAGAAATCCGACCGTCCGATCAAATTGAATTTTTGTCCGAAGTCCTGTCTCGCCGTTCGCTACAACATAATAAAATTACAAGCGATTCCAACGGTCCGATCGTTCGGGATAAAAAATTTTAATGTTTGTATCTGATTAGAACTCTTTTCTTAATCAAACTCTTAATCCTTTATATATCAACAAATTCGTGGCTTGGATTTTCAAATCACTTTTTTGAAACTTTTCAACCAGAAGACATCTCCAAAATTACTCCCTTTCATCTACAAACCATAGCCCCAAACCTATTCAAGATTTCAACATTAGATTAGAAGGCTTATTTGGCGTTTTCTCGAGTTTGGTCTAGAACGAGATTTGATTATTTTCGCGAGAGGAACGGGATGGTGTGATTAGATTTTGAGGCTGAAATTATGTCATGATTCATGTTGGTTCTTTTTGGTGGTTTAAGGTATGGGGTTTTACACAATATGCTCCTGAAATCTCGCGAGTGTTTATTCCGTTGAATTCTTGTTAATTGAACTCATATTTTGAATTGTTAAATTCTTGGAAATCTGGAAAAATAATTGTTGAAATTATTTTCATTCATGAGGTATTATTCATGTTGTTTTGAGCACGCTGTCATGACATTTTAATATGGCACTGATGTTGGGCACCCGCCAAGACTCCTTTTTCGGCTACTTGATAAAGTATGGCTTGGTATGGTGAGGCCTGGTGACTCCGGTTAATGTGTTGTTGAGAAATTTATTGATAAAATGATATTGAGATTTGCATTATTTGATTTGAGTATTCGTAGTCGTATTGTTGCGCTTTGTTCATCGCTAACATCTTTGTTGAGCATATTCCTGTCGTATTGTGTACTTCTCCATCTTTTTCTTAGTTGGCAGGTGAGCACGGATTTGAGTGCTATGGACCAATTGGGATGATTTTAGCGACGATTATTTGGGAAGAGATTTTAATACAAGAGATGAGAAGACTTGTATTTATTTTGATGTATAGAGCATTTGGAGATTTATTTTATTTTCGAGATAGTTAGATTGTTGTAATTATTTCGAGAGATTTGTTGTATTAATTTGAAGATGAGAATAGTGGTTTCTTGTTTTATTGTGGGATTTAGATGCTCTATACCTTGTTATTTGTGGATTAGTTTAGTTATATCGATAGTAGCGCTCCGTTCGCTCTCCCCGGGCGGGCGGGGTGTTACAGAATGGTATCAGAGCTTAGGTATACGACAACCCTCGGGTCTTGGATTTTTAGGTCTGTTGCGTTTTTGTGGCGCGTATTTTGGAGATAGAAATTTTAGAGTATCGTTTCGTATTAAAAATCTAGATTAGATGTGAGGAAATTATTTTGGAGACGAGATTATTTTTGGAGATTATTGGCCTGATTTTTGAGAGTTAGGTATTTGGCGAATTTCGAGGGCGAAATTCCATTGTTAGTGGGGAAGTGTAACAACCCGCGTAATTTTTGGGGTATTTTCAAAATAAAGAGGAAAAATAAATTTTGAGATAAAATTATTTTTATTTCTCAAATATGTTGGTTATTATTTTTTAAAGGAGAGAATTTCAAACGATTTCGAAATCGAAATTAAAATGGAGTTTTAATTGAATTTTTATTATTTAGAAGAGTCCTCAAAACATAAAACTCTCTAAGAGTCCTCAGAACATAAAACTCTCTAGTAAAAACAATATTTTTAGAAATCCGACCGTCCGATCAAACTGAATTTTTGTCCGAAGTCCTGTCTCGCCGTTCGCTACAGTATACTAAAATTTCAAGCGATTCCATCGGTCCGATCGTCCGGGATAAAAAATTTTAATGTTTGTATCTGATTAGAACTCTTTTCTTAATCAAACTCTTAATCCTTTATATATCAACAAATTCGTGGCTTGGCTTTTCAAATCACTTTTTTCAAACTTTTCAACCAGAAGACCTCTCCAAAATTACTCCCTTTCATCTACAAACCATAGCCCCAAACCTATTCAAGATTTCAACCTTAGATTATAAGGCTTATTTGGTGTTTTCTCGAGTTTGGTCTAGAACGAGATTTGATTATTTTCGCGAGAGGAACGGGATGGTGTGATTAGATTTTGAGGCTGAAATTATGTCATGATTCATGTTGGTTCTTTTTGGTGGTTTAAGGTATGGGGTTTTACACAATATGCTCCTGAAATCTCGCGAGTGTTTATTCCGTTGAATTCTTTTTAATTGAACTCATATTTTGAATTGTTAAATTCTTGGAAATCTGGAAAAATAATTGTTGAAATTATTTTCATTCATGAGGTATTATTCATGTTGTTTTGAGCACGCTGTCATGAGATTTTAATATGGCACTAATGTTGGGCACCCGCCAAGACTCCTTTTCCGGCTACTTGATAAAGTATGGCGCGGTATGGTGAGGTCTGGTGACTCCGGTTAATGTGTTGTTGAGAAATTTATTGATAAAATGATATTTAGATTTGCATTATTTGATTTGAGTATTCGTAGTCGTATTGTTGCGCTTTGTTCATCGCTAACATCTTTGTTGAGCATATTCCTGTCGTATTGTGTACTTCTCCATCTTTTTCTTAGTTGGCAGGTGAGCACGGATTTGAGTGCTATGGACCAATTGGGATGATTTTAGCGACGATTATTTGGGAAGAGATTTTAATACAAGAGATGAGAAGACTTGTATTTATTTTGATGTATAGAGCATTTGGAGATTTATTTTATTTTCGAGATAGTTAGATTGTTGTAATTATTTCGAGAGATTTGTTGTATTAATTTGAAGATGAGAATAGTGGTTTCTTATTTTATTGTGGGATTTAGATGCTCTATACCTTGCTATTTGTGGATTAGTTTAGTTATATCGATAGTAGCGCTCCGTTCGTTCTCCCCGGGCGGGCGGGGTGTTACAGAATGGTATCAGAGCTTAGGTATACGACAACCCTCGGGTCTTGGATTTTTAGGTCTGTTGCGTTTTTGTGGCGCGTATTTTGGAGATAGAAATTTTAGAGTATCGTTTCGTATTAAGCATCTAGATTAGATGTGAGGAAATTATTTTGGAGACGAGATTATTTTTGGAGATTATTGGCCTGATTTTTGAGAGTTAGGTATTCGGCGAATTTCGAGGGCGAAATTCCATTGTTAGTGGGGAAGTGTAACAACCCGCGTAATTTTTGGGGTATTTTCAAAATAAAGAGGAAAAATAAATTTTGAGATAAAATTATTTTTATTTCTCAAATATGTTGGTTATTATTTTTTAAATGAGAGAATTTCAAACGATTTCGAAATCGAAATTAAAATGGAGTTTTAATTGAATTTTTATTATTTAGAAGAGTCCTCAAAACATAAAACTCTCTAAGAGTCCTCAGAACATAAAACTCTCTAGTAAAAACAATATTTTTAGAAATCCGACCGTCCGATCAAACTGAATTTTTGTCCGAAGTCCTGTCTCGCCGTTCGCTACAGTATACTAAAATTTCAAGCGATTCCATCGGTCCGATCGTCCGGGATAAAAAATTTTAATGTTTGTATCTGATTAGAACTCTTTTCTTAATCAAACTCTTAATCCTTTATATATCAACAAATTCGTGGCTTGGCTTTTCAAATCACTTTTTTCAAACTTTTCAACCAGAAGACCTCTCCAAAATTACTCCCTTTCATCTACAAACCATAGCCCCAAACCTATTCAAGATTTCAACCTTAGATTAGAAGGCTTATTTGGTGTTTTCTCGAGTTTGGTCTAGAACGAGATTTGATTATTTTCGCGAGAGGAACGGGATGGTGTGATTAGATTTTGAGGCTGAAATTATGTCATGATTCATGTTGGTTCTTTTTGGTGGTTTAAGGTATGGGGTTTTACACAATATGCTCCTGAAATCTCGCGAGTGTTTATTCCGTTGAATTCTTTTTAATTGAACTCATATTTTGAATTGTTAAATTCTTGGAAATCTGGAAAAATAATTGTTGAAATTATTTTCATTCATGAGGTATTATTCATGTTGTTTTGAGCACGCTGTCATGAGATTTTAATATGGCACTGATGTTGGGCACCCGCCAAGACTCCTTTTCCGGCTACTTGATAAAGTATGGCGCGGTATGGTGAGGTCTGGTGACTCCGGTTAATGTGTTGTTGAGAAATTTATTGATAAAATGATATTGAGATTTGCATTATTTGATTTGAGTATTCGTAGTCGTATTGTTGCGCTTTGTTCATCGCTAACATCTTTGTTGAGCATATTCCTGTCGTATTGTGTACTTCTCCATCTTTTTCTTAGTTGGCAGGTGAGCACGGATTTGAGTGCTATGGACCAATTGGGATGATTTTAGCGACGATTATTTGGGAAGAGATTTTAATACAAGAGATGAGAAGACTTGTATTTATTTTGATGTATAGAGCATTTGGAGATTTATTTTATTTTCGAGATAGTTAGATTGTTGTAATTATTTCGAGAGATTTGTTGTATTAATTTGAAGATGAGAATAGTGGTTTCTTATTTTATTGTGGGATTTAGATGCTCTATACCTTGCTATTTGTGGATTAGTTTAGTTATATCGATAGTAGCGCTCCGTTCGTTCTCCCCGGGCGGGCGGGGTGTTACAGAATGGTATCAGAGCTTAGGTATACGACAACCCTCGGGTCTTGGATTTTTAGGTCTGTTGCGTTTTTGTGGCGCGTATTTTGGAGATAGAAATTTTAGAGTATCGTTTCGTATTAAGCATCTAGATTAGATGTGAGGAAATTATTTTGGAGACGAGATTATTTTTGGAGATTATTGGCCTGATTTTTGAGAGTTAGGTATTCGGCGAATTTCGAGGGCGAAATTCCATTGTTAGTGGGGAAGTGTAACAACCCGCGTAATTTTTGGGGTATTTTCAAAATAAAGAGGAAAAATAAATTTTGAGATAAAATTATTTTTATTTCTCAAATATGTTGGTTATTATTTTTTAAATGAGAGAATTTCAAACGATTTCGAAATCGAAATTAAAATGGAGTTTTAATTGAATTTTTATTATTTAGAAGAGTCCTCAAAACATAAAACTCTCTAAGAGTCCTCAGAACATAAAACTCTCTAGTAAAAACAATATTTTTAGAAATCCGACCGTCCGATCAAACTGAATTTTTGTCCGAAGTCCTGTCTCGCCGTTCGCTACAGTATACTAAAATTTCAAGCGATTCCATCGGTCCGATCGTCCGGGATAAAAAATTTTAATGTTTGTATCTGATTAGAACTCTTTTCTTAATCAAACTCTTAATCCTTTATATATCAACAAATTCGTGGCTTGGCTTTTCAAATCACTTTTTTCAAACTTTTCAACCAGAAGACCTCTCCAAAATTACTCCCTTTCATCTACAAACCATAGCCCCAAACCTATTCAAGATTTCAACCTTAGATTAGAAGGCTTATTTGGTGTTTTCTCGAGTTTGGTCTAGAACGAGATTTGATTATTTTCGCGAGAGGAACGGGATGGTGTGATTAGATTTTGAGGCTGAAATTATGTCATGATTCATGTTGGTTCTTTTTGGTGGTTTAAGGTATGGGGTTTTACACAATATGCTCCTGAAATCTCGCGAGTGTTTATTCCGTTGAATTCTTTTTAATTGAACTCATATTTTGAATTGTTAAATTCTTGGAAATCTGGAAAAATAATTGTTGAAATTATTTTCATTCATGAGGTATTATTCATGTTGTTTTGAGCACGCTGTCATGAGATTTTAATATGGCACTGATGTTGGGCACCCGCCAAGACTCCTTTTCCGGCTACTTGATAAAGTATGGCGCGGTATGGTGAGGTCTGGTGACTCCGGTTAATGTGTTGTTGAGAAATTTATTGATAAAATGATATTGAGATTTGCATTATTTGATTTGAGTATTCGTAGTCGTATTGTTGCGCTTTGTTCATCGCTAACATCTTTGTTGAGCATATTCCTGTCGTATTGTGTACTTCTCCATCTTTTTCTTAGTTGGCAGGTGAGCACGGATTTGAGTGCTATGGACCAATTGGGATGATTTTAGCGACGATTATTTGGGAAGAGATTTTAATACAAGAGATGAGAAGACTTGTATTTATTTTGATGTATAGAGCATTTGGAGATTTATTTTATTTTCGAGATAGTTAGATTGTTGTAATTATTTCGAGAGATTTGTTGTATTAATTTGAAGATGAGAATAGTGGTTTCTTATTTTATTGTGGGATTTAGATGCTCTATACCTTGCTATTTGTGGATTAGTTTAGTTATATCGATAGTAGCGCTCCGTTCGTTCTCCCCGGGCGGGCGGGGTGTTACAGAATGGTATCAGAGCTTAGGTATACGACAACCCTCGGGTCTTGGATTTTTAGGTCTGTTGCGTTTTTGTGGCGCGTATTTTGGAGATAGAAATTTTAGAGTATCGTTTCGTATTAAGCATCTAGATTAGATGTGAGGAAATTATTTTGGAGACGAGATTATTTTTGGAGATTATTGGCCTGATTTTTGAGAGTTAGGTATTCGGCGAATTTCGAGGGCGAAATTCCATTGTTAGTGGGGAAGTGTAACAACCCGCGTAATTTTTGGGGTATTTTCAAAATAAAGAGGAAAAATAAATTTTGAGATAAAATTATTTTTATTTCTCAAATATGTTGGTTATTATTTTTTAAAGGAGAGAATTTCAAACGATTTCGAAATCGAAATTAAAATGGAGTTTTAATTGAATTTTTATTATTTAGAAGAGTCCTCAAAACATAAAACTCTCTAAGAGTCCTCAGAACATAAAACTCTCTAGTAAAAACAATATTTTTAGAAATCCGACCGTCCGATCAAACTGAATTTTTGTCCGAAGTCCTGTCTCGCCGTTCGCTACAGTATACTAAAATTTCAAGCGATTCCAACGGTCCGATCGTCCGGGATAAAAAATTTTAATGTTTGTATCTGATTAGAACTCTTTTCTTAATCAAACTCTTAATCCTTTATATATCAACAAATTCGTGGCTTGGCTTTTCAAATCACTTTTTTTAAACTTTTCAACCAGAAGACCTCTCCAAAATTACTCCCTTTCATCTACAAACCATAGCCCCAAACCTATTCAAGATTTCAACCTTAGATTAGAAGGCTTATTTGGTGTTTTCTCGAGTTTGGTCTAGAACGAGATTTGATTATTTTCGCGAGAGGAACGGGATGGTGTGATTAGATTTTGAGGCTGAAATTATGTCATGATTCATGTTGGTTCTTTTTGGTGGTTTAAGGTATGGGGTTTTACACAATATGCTCCTGAAATCTCGCGAGTGTTTATTCCGTTGAATTCTTGTTAATTGAACTCATATTTTGAATTGTTAAATTCTTGGAAATCTGGAAAAATAATTGTTGAAATTATTTTCATTCATGAGGTATTATTCATGTTGTTTTGAGCACGCTGTCATGACATTTTAATATGGCACTGATGTTGGGCACCCGCCAAGACTCCTTTTCCGGCTACTTGATAAAGTATGGCTTGGTATGGTGAGGCCTGGTGACTCCGGTTAATGTGTTGTTGAGAAATTTATTGATAAATGATATTGAGATTTGCATTATTTGATTTGAGTATTCGTAGTCGTATTGTTGCGCTTTGTTCATCGCTAACATCTTTGTTGAGCATATTCCTGTCGTATTGTGTACTTCTCCATCTTTTTCTTAGTTGGCAGGTGAGCACGGATTTGAGTGCTATGGACCAATTGGGATGATTTTAGCGACGATTATTTGGGAAGAGATTTTAATACAAGAGATGAGAAGACTTGTATTTATTTTGATGTATAGAGCATTTGGAGATTTATTTTATTTTCGAGATAGTTAGATTGTTGTAATTATTTCGAGAGATTTGTTGTATTAATTTGAAGATGAGAATAGTGGTTTCTTATTTTATTGTGGGATTTAGATGCTCTATACCTTGTTATTTGTGGATTAGTTTAGTTATATCGATAGTAGCGCTCCGTTCGCTCTCCCCGGGCGGGCGGGGTGTTACAGAATGGTATCAGAGCTTAGGTATACGACAACCCTCGGGTCTTGGATTTTTAGGTCTGTTGCGTTTTTGTGGCGCGTATTTTGGAGATAGAAATTTTAGAGTATCGTTTCGTATTAAGCATCTAGATTAGATGTGAGGAAATTATTTTGGAGACGAGATTATTTTTGGAGATTATTGGCCTGATTTTTGAGAGTTAGGTATTCGGCGAATTTCGAGGGCGAAATTCCATTGTTAGTGGGGAAGTGTAACAACCCGCGTAATTTTTGGGGTATTTTCAAAATAAAGAGGAAAAATAAATTTTGAGATAAAATTATTTTTATTTCTCAAATATGTTGGTTATTATTTTTTAAAGGAGAGAATTTCAAACGATTTCGAAATCGAAATTAAAATGGAGTTTTAATTGAATTTTTATTATTTAGAAGAGTCCTCAAAACATAAAACTCTCTAAGAGTCCTCAGAACATAAAACTCTCTAGTAAAAACAATATTTTTAGAAATCCGACCGTCCGATCAAACTGAATTTTTGTCCGAAGTCCTGTCTCGCCGTTCGCTACAACATACTAAAATTTCAAGCGTTTCCAACGGTCCGATCGTCCGGGATAAAAAATTTTAATGTTTGTATCTGATTAGAACTCTTTTCTTAATCAAACTCTTAATCCTTTATATATCAACAAATTCGTGGCTTGGCTTTTCAAATCACTTTTTTCAAACTTTTCAACCAGAAGACCTCTCCAAAATTACTCCCTTTCATCTACAAACCATAGCCCCAAACCTATTCAAGATTTCAACCTTAGATTAGAAGGCTTATTTGGTGTTTTCTCGAGTTTGGTCTAGAACGAGATTTGATTATTTTCGCGAGAGGAACGGGATGGTGTGATTAGATTTTGAGGCTGAAATTATGTCATGATTCATGTTGGTTCTTTTTGGTGGTTTAAGGTATGGGGTTTTACACAATATGCTCCTGAAATCTCGCGAGTGTTTATTCCGTTGAATTCTTGTTAATTGAACTCATATTTTGAATTGTTAAATTCTTGGAAATCTGGAAAAATAATTGTTGAAATTATTTTCATTCATGAGATATTATTCATGTTGTTTTGAGCACGCTGTCATGACATTTTAATATGGCACTGATGTTGGGCACCCGCCAAGACTCCTTTTTCGGCTACTTGATAAAGTATGGCTTGGTATGGTGAGGCCTGGTGACTCCGGTTAATGTGTTGTTGAGAAATTTATTGATAAAATGATATTGAGATTTGCATTATTTGATTTGAGTATTCGTAGTCGTATTGTTGCGCTTTGTTCATCGCTAACATCTTTGTTGAGCATATTCCTGTCGTATTGTGTACTTCTCCATCTTTTTCTTAGTTGGCAGGTGAGCACGGATTTGAGTGCTATGGACCAATTGGGATGATTTTAGCGACGATTATTTGGGAAGAGATTTTAATACAAGAGATGAGAAGACATGTATTTATTTTGATGTATAGAGCATTTGGAGATTTATTTTATTTTCGAGATAGTTAGATTGTTGTAATTATTTCGAGAGATTTGTTGTATTAATTTGAAGATGAGAATAGTGGTTTCTTGTTTTATTGTGGGATTTAGATGCTCTATACCTTGTTATTTGTGGATTAGTTTAGTTATATCGATAGTAGCGCTCCGTTCGCTCTCCCCGGGCGGGCGGGGTGTTACAGAATGGTATCAGAGCTTAGGTATACGACAACCCTCGGGTCTTGGATTTTTAGGTCTGTTGCGTTTTTGTGGCGCGTATTTTGGAGATAGAAATTTTAGAGTATCGTTTCCTATTAAGCATCTAGATTAGATGTGAGGAAATTATTTTGGAGACGAGATTATTTTTGGAGATTATTGGCCTGATTTTTGAGAGTTAGGTATTCGGCGAATTTCGAGGGCGAAATTCCATTGTTAGTGGGGAAGTGTAACAACCCGCGTAATTTTTGGGGTATTTTCAAAATAAAGAGGAAAAATAAATTTTGAGATAAAATTATTTTTATTTCTCAAATATGTTGGTTATTATTTTTTAAAGGAGAGAATTTCAAACGATTTCGAAATCGAAATTAAAATGGAGTTTTAATTGAATTTTTATTATTTAGAATAGTCCTCAAAACATAAAACTCTCTAAGAGTCCTCAGAACATAAAACTCTCTAGTAAAAACAATATTTTTAGAAATCCGACCGTCTGATCAAACTGAATTTTTGTCCGAAGTCCTGTCTCGCCGTTCGCTACAACATACTAAAATTTCAAGCGTTTCCAACGGTCCGATCGTCCGGGATAAAAAATTTTAATGTTTGTATCTGATTAGAACTCTTTTCTTAATCAAACTCTTAATCCTTTATATATCAACAAATTCGTGGCTTGGCTTTTCAAATCACTTTTTTCAAACTTTTCAACCAGAAGACCTCTCCAAAATTACTCCCTTTCATCTACAAACCATAGCCCCAAACCTATTCAAGATTTCAACCTTAGATTAGAAGGCTTATTTGGTGTTTTCTCGAGTTTGGTCTAGAACGAGATTTGATTATTTTCGCGAGAGGAACGGGATGGTGTGATTAGATTTTGAGGCTGAAATTATGTCATGATTCATGTTGGTTCTTTTTGGTGGTTTAAGGTATGGGGTTTTACACAATATGCTCCTGAAATCTCGCGAGTGTTTATTCCGTTGAATTCTTGTTAATTGAACTCATATTTTGAATTGTTAAATTCTTGGAAATCTGGAAAAATAATTGTTGAAATTATTTTCATTCATGAGGTATTATTCATGTTGTTTTGAGCACGCTGTCATGACATTTTAATATGGCACTGATGTTGGGCACCCGCCAAGACTCCTTTTCCGGCTACTTGATAAAGTATGGCTTGGTATGGTGAGGCCTGGTGACTCCGGTTAATGTGTTGTTGAGAAATTTATTGATAAATGATATTGAGATTTGCATTATTTGATTTGAGTATTCGTAGTCGTATTGTTGCGCTTTGTTCATCGCTAACATCTTTGTTGAGCATATTCATGTCGTATTGTGTACTTCTCCATCTTTTTCTTAGTTGGCAGGTGAGCACGGATTTGAGTGCTATGGACCAATTGGGATGATTTTAGCGACGATTATTTGGGAAGAGATTTTAATACAAGAGATGAGAAGACTTGTATTTATTTTGATGTATAGAGCATTTGGAGATTTATTTTATTTTCGAGATAGTTAGATTGTTGTAATTATTTCGAGAGATTTGTTGTATTAATTTGAAGATGAGAATAGTGGTTTCTTGTTTTATTGTGGGATTTAGATGCTCTATACCTTGTTATTTGTGGATTAGTTTAGTTATATCGATAGTAGCGCTCCGTTCGCTCTCCCCGGGCGGGCGGGGTGTTACAGAATGGTATCAGAGCTTAGGTATACGACAACCCTCGGGTCTTGGATTTTTAGGTCTGTTGCGTTTTTGTGGCGCGTATTTTGGAGATAGAAATTTTAGAGTATCGTTTCGTATTAAGCATCTAGATTAGATGTGAGGAAATTATTTTGGAGACGAGATTATTTTTGGAGATTATTGGCCTGATTTTTGAGAGTTAGGTATTCGGCGAATTTCGAGGGCGAAATTCCATTGTTAGTGGGGAAGTGTAACAACCCGCGTAATTTTTGGGGTATTTTCAAAATAAAGAGGAAAAATAAATTTGGAGATAAAATTATTTTTATTTCTCAAATATGTTGGTTATTATTTTTTAAAGGAGAGAATTTCAAACGATTTCGAAATCGAAATTAAAATGGAGTTTTAATTGAATTTTTATTATTTAGAAGAGTCCTCAGAACATAAAACTCTCTAGTAAAAACAATATTTTTAGAAATCCGACCGTTGATCAAACTGAATTTTTGTCCGAAGTCCTGTCTCGCCGTTCGCTACAACATACTAAAATTTCAAGCGTTTCCAACGGTCCGATCGTCCGGGATAAAAAATTTTAATGTTTGTATCTGATTAGAACTCTTTTCTTAATCAAACTCTTAATCCTTTATATATCAACAAATTCGTGGCTTGGCTTTTCAAATCACTTTTTTCAAACTTTTCAACCAGAAGACCTCTCCAAAATTACTCCCTTTCATCTACAAACCATAGCCCCAAACCTATTCAAGATTTCAACCTTAGATTAGAAGGCTTATTTGGTGTTTTCTCGAGTTTGGTCTAGAACGAGATTTGATTATTTTCGCGAGAGGAACGGGATGGTGTGATTAGATTTTGAGGCTGAAATTATGTCATGATTCATGTTGGTTCTTTTTGGTGGTTTAAGGTATGGGGTTTTACACAATATGCTCTTGAAATCTCGCGAGTGTTTATTCCGTTGAATTCTTGTTAATTGAACTCATATTTTGAATTGTTAAATTCTTGGAAATCTGGAAAAATAATTGTTGAAATTATTTTCATTCATGAGGTATTATTCATGTTGTTTTGAGCACGCTGTCATGAGATTTTAATATGGCACTGATGTTGGGCACTCGCCAAGACTCCTTTTCCGGCTACTTGATAAAGTATGGCGTGGTATGGTGAGGTCTGGTGACTCCGGTTAATGTGTTGTTGAGAAATTTATTGATAAAATGATATTGAGATTTGCATTATTTGATTTGAGTATTCGTAGTCGTATTGTTGCGCTTTGTTCATCGCTAACATCTTTGTTGAGCATATTCCTGTCGTATTGTGTACTTCTCCATCTTTTTCTTAGTTGGCAGGTGAGCACGGATTTGAGTGCTATGTACCAATTGGGATGATTTTAGCGACGATTATTTGGGAAGAGATTTTAATACAAGAGATGAGAAGACTTGTATTTATTTTGATGTATAGAGCATTTGGAGATTTATTTTATTTTCGAGATAGTTAGATTGTTGTAATTATTTCGAGAGATTTGTTGTATTAATTTGAAGATGAGAATAGTGGTTTCTTGTTTTATTGTGGGATTTAGATGCTCTATACCTTGCTATTTGTGGATTAGTTTAGTTATATCGATAGTAGCGCTCCGTTCGTTCTCCCCGGGCGGGCGGGGTGTTACAGAATGGTATCAGAGCTTAGGTATACGACAACCCTCGGGTCTTGGATTTTTAGGTCTGTTGCGTTTTTGTGGCGCGTATTTTGGAGATAGAAATTTTAGAGTATCGTTTCGTATTAAGCATCTAGATTAGATGTGAGGAAATTATTTTGGAGACGAGATTATTTTTGGAGATTATTGGCCTGATTTTTGAGAGTTAGGTATTCGGCGAATTTCGAGGGCGAAATTCCATTGTTAGTGGGGAAGTGTAACAACCCGCGTAATTTTTGGGGTATTTTCAAAATAAAGAGGAAAAATAAATTTTGAGATAAAATTATTTTTATTTCTCAAATATGTTGGTTATTATTTTTTAAAGGAGAGAATTTCAAACGATTTCGAAATCGAAATTAAAATGGAGTTTTAATTGAATTTTTATTATTTAGAAGAGTCCTCAAAACATAAAACTCTCTAAGAGTCCTCAGAACATAAAACTCTCTAGTAAAAACAATATTTTTAGAAATCCGACCGTCCGATCAAACTGAATTTTTGTCCGAAGTCCTGTCTCGCCGTTCGCTACAGTATACTAAAATTTCAAGCGATTCCAACGGTCCGATCGTCCGGGATAAAAAATTTTAATGTTTGTATCTGATTAGAACTCTTTTCTTAATCAAACTCTTAATCCTTTATATATCAACAAATTCGTGGCTTGGCTTTTCAAATCACTTTTTTCAAACTTTTCAACCAGAAGACCTCTCCAAAATTACTCCCTTTCATCTACAAACCATAGCCCCAAACCTATTCAAGATTTCAACCTTAGATTAGAAGGCTTATTTGGTTTTTTCTCGAGTTTGGTCTAGAACGAGATTTGATTATTTTCGCGAGAGGAACGGGATGGTGTGATTAGATTTTGAGGCTGAAATTATGTCATGATTCATGTTGGTTCTTTTTGGTGGTTTAAGGTATGGGGTTTTACACAATATGCTCTTGAAATCTCGCGAGTGTTTATTCCGTTGAATTCTTGTTAATTGAACTCATATTTTGAATTGTTAAATTCTTGGAAATCTGGAAAAATAATTGTTGAAATTATTTTCATTCATGAGGTATTATTCATGTTGTTTTGAGCACGCTGTCATGAGATTTTAATATGGCACTGATGTTGGGCACTCGCCAAGACTCCTTTTCCGGCTACTTGATAAAGTATGGCGTGGTATGGTGAGGTCTGGTGACTCCGGTTAATGTGTTGTTGAGAAATTTATTGATAAAATGATATTGAGATTTGCATTATTTGATTTGAGTATTCGTAGTCGTATTGTTGCGCTTTGTTCATCGCTAACATCTTTGTTGAGCATATTCCTGTCGTATTGTGTACTTCTCCATCTTTTTCTTAGTTGGCAGGTGAGCACGGATTTGAGTGCTATGTACCAATTGGGATGATTTTAGCGACGATTATTTGGGAAGAGATTTTAATACAAGAGATGAGAAGACTTGTATTTATTTTGATGTATAGAGCATTTGGAGATTTATTTTATTTTCGAGATAGTTAGATTGTTGTAATTATTTCGAGAGATTTGTTGTATTAATTTGAAGATGAGAATAGTGGTTTCTTGTTTTATTGTGGGATTTAGATGCTCTATACCTTGCTATTTGTGGATTAGTTTAGTTATATCGATAGTAGCGCTCCGTTCGTTCTCCCCGGGCGGGCGGGGTGTTACAGAATGGTATCAGAGCTTAGGTATACGACAACCCTCGGGTCTTGGATTTTTAGGTCTGTTGCGTTTTTGTGGCGCGTATTTTGGAGATAGAAATTTTAGAGTATCGTTTCGTATTAAGCATCTAGATTAGATGTGAGGAAATTATTTTGGAGACGAGATTATTTTTGGAGATTATTGGCCTGATTTTTGAGAGTTAGGTATTCGGCGAATTTCGAGGGCGAAATTCCATTGTTAGTGGGGAAGTGTAACAACCCGCGTAATTTTTGGGGTATTTTCAAAATAAAGAGGAAAAATAAATTTTGAGATAAAATTATTTTTATTTCTCAAATATGTTGGTTATTATTTTTTAAAGGAGAGAATTTCAAACGATTTCGAAATCGAAATTAAAATGGAGTTTTAATTGAATTTTTATTATTTAGAAGAGTCCTCAAAACATAAAACTCTCTAAGAGTCCTCAGAACATAAAACTCTCTAGTAAAAACAATATTTTTAGAAATCCGACCGTCCGATCAAACTGAATTTTTGTCCGAAGTCCTGTCTCGCCGTTCGCTACAGTATACTAAAATTTCAAGCGATTCCAACGGTCCGATCGTCCGGGATAAAAAATTTTAATGTTTGTATCTGATTAGAACTCTTTTCTTAATCAAACTCTTAATCCTTTATATATCAACAAATTCGTGGCTTGGCTTTTCAAATCACTTTTTTTAAACTTTTCAACCAGAAGACCTCTCCAAAATTACTCCCTTTCATCTACAAACCATAGCCCCAAACCTATTCAAGATTTCAACCTTAGATTAGAAGGCTTATTTGGTGTTTTCTCGAGTTTGGTCTAGAACGAGATTTGATTATTTTCGCGAGAGGAACGGGATGGTGTGATTAGATTTTGAGGCTGAAATTATGTCATGATTCATGTTGGTTCTTTTTGGTGGTTTAAGGTATGGGGTTTTACACAATATGCTCCTGAAATCTCGCGAGTGTTTATTCCGTTGAATTCTTGTTAATTGAACTCATATTTTGAATTGTTAAATTCTTGGAAATCTGGAAAAATAATTGTTGAAATTATTTTCATTCATGAGGTATTATTCATGTTGTTTTGAGCACGCTGTCATGACATTTTAATATGGCACTGATGTTGGGCACCCGCCAAGACTCCTTTTCCGGCTACTTGATAAAGTATGGCTTGGTATGGTGAGGCCTGGTGACTCCGGTTAATGTGTTGTTGAGAAATTTATTGATAAATGATATTGAGATTTGCATTATTTGATTTGAGTATTCGTAGTCGTACTGTTGCCCTTTGTTCATCGCTAACATCTTTGTTGAGCATATTCCTGTCGTATTGTGTACTTCTCCATCTTTTTCTTAGTTGGCAGGTGAGCACGGATTTGAGTGCTATGGACCAATTGGGATGATTTTAGCGACGATTATTTGGGAAGAGATTTTAATACAAGAGATGAGAAGACTTGTATTTATTTTGATGTATAGAGCATTTGGAGATTTATTTTATTTTCGAGATAGTTAGATTGTTGTAATTATTTCGAGAGATTTGTTGTATTAATTTGAAGATGAGAATAGTGGTTTCTTGTTTTATTGTGGGATTTAGATGCTCTATACCTTGTTATTTGTGGATTAGTTTAGTTATATCGATAGTAGCGCTCCGTTCGCTCTCCCCGGGCGGGCGGGGTGTTACAGAATGGTATCAGAGCTTAGGTATACGACAACCCTCGGGTCTTGGATTTTTAGGTCTGTTGCGTTTTTGTGGCGCGTATTTTGGAGATAGAAATTTTAGAGTATCGTTTCGTATTAAGCATCTAGATTAGATGTGAGGAAATTATTTTGGAGACGAGATTATTTTTGGAGATTATTGGCCTGATTTTTGAGAGTTAGGTATTCGGCGAATTTCGAGGGCGAAATTCCATTGTTAGTGGGGAAGTGTAACAACCCGCGTAATTTTTGGGGTATTTTCAAAATAAAGAGGAAAAATAAATTTTGAGATAAAATTATTTTTATTTCTCAAATATGTTGGTTATTATTTTTTAAAGGAGAGAATTTCAAACGATTTCGAAATCGAAATTAAAATGGAGTTTTAATTGAATTTTTATTATTTAGAAGAGTCCTCAAAACATAAAACTCTCTAAGAGTCCTCAGAACATAAAACTCTCTAGTAAAAACAATATTTTTAGAAATCCGACCGTCCGACCAAAATGAATTTTTGTCCGAAGTCCTGTCTCGCCGTTCGCTACAATATACTAAAATTTCAAGCGATTCCATCGGTCCGATCGTCCGGGATAAAAAATTTTAATGTTTGTATCTGATTAGAACTCTTTTCTTAATCAAACTCTTAATCCTTTATATATCAACAAATTCGTGGCTTGGCTTTTCAAATCACTTTTTTCAAACTTTTCAACCAGAAGACCTCTCCAAAATTACTCCCTTTCATCTACAAACCATAGCCCCAAACCTATTCAAGATTTCAACCTTAGATTAGAAGGCTTATTTGGTGTTTTCTCGAGTTTGGTCTAGAACGAGATTTGATTATTTTCGCGAGAGGAACGGGATGGTGTGATTAGATTTTGAGGCTGAAATTATGTCATGATTCATGTTGGTTCTTTTTGGTGGTTTAAGGTATGGGGTTTTACACAATATGCTCCTGAAATCTCGCGAGTGTTTATTCCGTTGAATTCTTGTTAATTGAACTCATATTTTGAATTGTTAAATTCTTGGAAATCTGGAAAAATAATTGTTGAAATTATTTTCATTCATGAGGTATTATTCATGTTGTTTTGAGCACGCTGTCATGAGATTTTAATATGGCACTGATGTTGGGCACCCGCCAAGACTCCTTTTCCGGCTACTTGATAAAGTATGGCGCGGTATGGTGAGGTCTGGTGACTCCGGTTAATGTGTTGTTGAGAAATTTATTGATAAAATGATATTGAGATTTGCATTATTTGATTTGAGTATTCGTAGTCGTATTGTTGCGCTTTGTTCATCGCTAACATCTTTGTTGAGCATATTCCTGTCGTATTGTGTACTTCTCCATCTTTTTCTTAGTTGGCAGGTGAGCACGGATTTGAGTGCTATGGACCAATTGGGATGATTTTAGCGACGATTATTTGGGAAGAGATTTTAATACAAGAGATGAGAAGACTTGTGTTTATTTTGATGTATAGAGCATTTGGAGATTTATTTTATTTTCGAGATAGTTAGATTGTTGTAATTATTTCGAGAGATTTGTTGTATTAATTTGAAGATGAGAATAGTGGTTTCTTATTTTATTGTGGGATTTAGATGCTCTATACCTTGCTATTTGTGGATTAGTTTAGTTATATCGATAGTAGCGCTCCGTTCGTTCTCCCCGGGCGGGCGGGGTGTTACAGAATGGTATCAGAGCTTAGGTATACGACAACCCTCGGGTCTTGGATTTTTAGGTCTGTTGCGTTTTTGTGGCGCGTATTTTGGAGATAGAAATTTTAGAGTATCGTTTCGTATTAAGCATCTAGATTAGATGTGAGGAAATTATTTTGGAGACGAGATTATTTTTGGAGATTATTGGCCTGATTTTTGAGAGTTAGGTATTCGGCGAATTTCGAGGGCGAAATTCCATTGTTAGTGGGGAAGTGTAACAACCCGCGTAATTTTTGGGGTATTTTCAAAATAAAGAGGAAAAATAAATTTTGAGATAAAATTATTTTTATTTCTCAAATATGTTGGTTATTATTTTTTAAAGGAGAGAATTTCAAACGATTTCGAAATCGAAATTAAAATGGAGTTTTAATTGAATTTTTATTATTTAGAAGAGTCCTCAAAACATAAAACTCTCTAAGAGTCCTCAGAACATAAAACTCTCTAGTAAAAACAATATTTTTAGAAATCCGAACGTCCGATCAAACTGAATTTTTGTCCGAAGTCCTGTCTCGCCGTTCGCTACAGTATACTAAAATTTCAAGCGATTCCAACGGTTCGATCGTCCGGGATAAAAAATTTTAATGTTTGTATCTGATTAGAACTCTTTTCTTAATCAAACTCTTAATCCTTTATATATCAACAAATTCGTGGCTTGGCTTTTCAAATCACTTTTTTTAAACTTTTCAACCAGAAGACCTCTCCAAAATTACTCCCTTTCATCTACAAACCATAGCCCCAAACCTATTCAAGATTTCAACCTTAGATTAGAAGGCTTATTTGGTGTTTTCTCGAGTTTGGTCTAGAACGAGATTTGATTATTTTCGCGAGAGGAACGGGATGGTGTGATTAGATTTTGAGGCTGAAATTATGTCATGATTCATGTTGGTTCTTTTTGGTGGTTTAAGGTATGGGGTTTTACACAATATGCTCCTGAAATCTCGCGAGTGTTTATTCCGTTGAATTCTTGTTAATTGAACTCATATTTTGAATTGTTAAATTCTTGGAAATCTGGAAAAATAATTGTTGAAATTATTTTCATTCATGAGGTATTATTCATGTTGTTTTGAGCACGCTGTCATGAGATTTTAATATGGCACTGATGTTGGGCACCCGCCAAGACTCCTTTTCCGGCTACTTGATAAAGTATGGCGCGGTATGGTGAGGTCTGGTGACTCCGGTTAATGTGTTGTTGAGAAATTTATTGATAAAATGATATTGAGATTTGCATTATTTGATTTGAGTATTCGTAGTCGTATTGTTGCGCTTTGTTCATCGCTAACATCTTTGTTGAGCATATTCCTGTCGTATTGTGTACTTCTCCATCTTTTTCTTAGTTGGCAGGTGAGCACGGATTTGAGTGCTATGGACCAATTGGGATGATTTTAGCGACGATTATTTGGGAAGAGATTTTAATACAAGAGATGAGAAGACTTGTGTTTATTTTGATGTATAGAGCATTTGGAGATTTATTTTATTTTCGAGATAGTTAGATTGTTGTAATTATTTCGAGAGATTTGTTGTATTAATTTGAAGATGAGAATAGTGGTTTCTTATTTTATTGTGGGATTTAGATGCTCTATACCTTGCTATTTGTGGATTAGTTTAGTTATATCGATAGTAGCGCTCCGTTCGTTCTCCCCGGGCGGGCGGGGTGTTACAGAATGGTATCAGAGCTTAGGTATACGACAACCCTCGGGTCTTGGATTTTTAGGTCTGTTGCGTTTTTGTGGCGCGTATTTTGGAGATAGAAATTTTAGAGTATCGTTTCGTATTAAGCATCTAGATTAGATGTGAGGAAATTATTTTGGAGACGAGATTATTTTTGGAGATTATTGGCCTGATTTTTGAGAGTTAGGTATTCGGCGAATTTCGAGGGCGAAATTCCATTGTTAGTGGGGAAGTGTAACAACCCGCGTAATTTTTGGGGTATTTTCAAAATAAAGAGGAAAAATAAATTTTGAGATAAAATTATTTTTATTTCTCAAATATGTTGGTTATTATTTTTTAAAGGAGAGAATTTCAAACGATTTCGAAATCGAAATTAAAATGGAGTTTTAATTGAATTTTTATTATTTAGAAGAGTCCTCAAAACATAAAACTCTCTAAGAGTCCTCAGAACATAAAACTCTCTAGTAAAAACAATATTTTTAGAAATCCGAACGTCCGATCAAACTGAATTTTTGTCCGAAGTCCTGTCTCGCCGTTCGCTACAGTATACTAAAATTTCAAGCGATTCCAACGGTTCGATCGTCCGGGATAAAAAATTTTAATGTTTGTATCTGATTAGAACTCTTTTCTTAATCAAACTCTTAATCCTTTATATATCAACAAATTCGTGGCTTGGCTTTTCAAATCACTTTTTTTAAACTTTTCAACCAGAAGACCTCTCCAAAATTACTCCCTTTCATCTACAAACCATAGCCCCAAACCTATTCAAGATTTCAACCTTAGATTAGAAGGCTTATTTGGTGTTTTCTCGAGTTTGGTCTAGAACGAGATTTGATTATTTTCGCGAGAGGAACGGGATGGTGTGATTAGATTTTGAGGCTGAAATTATGTCATGATTCATGTTGGTTCTTTTTGGTGGTTTAAGGTATGGGGTTTTACACAATATGCTCTTGAAATCTCGCGAGTGTTTATTCCGTTGAATTCTTGTTAATTGAACTCATATTTTGAATTGTTAAATTCTTGGAAATCTGGAAAAATAATTGTTGAAATTATTTTCATTCATGAGGTATTATTCATGTTGTTTTGAGCACGCTGTCATGAGATTTTAATATGGCACTGATGTTGGGCACCCGCCAAGACTCCTTTTCCGGCTACTTGATAAAGTATGGCGTGGTATGGTGAGGTCTGGTGACTCCGGTTAATGTGTTGTTGAGAAATTTATTGATAAAATGATATTGAGATTTGCATTATTTGATTTGAGTATTCGTAGTCGTATTGTTGCGCTTTGTTCATCGCTAACATCTTTGTTGAGCATATTCCTGTCGTATTGTGTACTTCTCCATCTTTTTCTTAGTTGGCAGGTGAGCACGGATTTGAGTGCTATGGACCAATTGGGATGATTTTAGCGACGATTATTTGGGAAGAGATTTTAATACAAGAGATGAGAAGACTTGTATTTATTTTGATGTATAGAGCATTTGGAGATTTATTTTATTTTCGAGATAGTTAGATTGTTGTAATTATTTCGAGAGATTTGTTGTATTAATTTGAAGATGAGAATAGTGGTTTCTTGTTTTATTGTGGGATTTAGATGCTCTATACCTTGCTATTTGTGGATTAGTTTAGTTATATCGATAGTAGCGCTCCGTTCGTTCTCCCCGGGCGGGCGGGGTGTTACAGAATGGTATCAGAGCTTAGGTATACGACAACCCTCGGGTCTTGGATTTTTAGGTCTGTTGCGTTTTTGTGGCGCGTATTTTGGAAATAGAAATTTTAGAGTATCGTTTCGTATTAAGCATCTAGATTAGATGTGAGGAAATTATTTTGGAGACGAGATTATTTTTGGAGATTATTGGCCTGATTTTTGAGAGTTAGGTATTCGGCGAATTTCGAGGGCGAAATTCCATTGTTAGTGGGGAAGTGTAACAACCCGCGTAATTTTTGGGGTATTTTCAAAATAAAGAGGAAAAATAAATTTTGAGATAAAATTATTTTTATTTCTCAAATATGTTGGTTATTATTTTTTAAAGGAGAGAATTTCAAACGATTTCGAAATCGAAATTAAAATGGAGTTTTAATTGAATTTTTATTATTTAGAAGAGTCCTCAAAACATAAAACTCTCTAAGAGTCCTCAGAACATAAAACTCTCTAGTAAAAACAATATTTTTAGAAATCCGACCGTCCGATCAAACTGAATTTTTGTCCGAAGTCCTGTCTCGCCGTTCGCTACAGTATACTAAAATTTCAAGCGATTCCAACGGTCCGATCGTCCGGGATAAAAAATTTTAATGTTTGTATCTGATTAGAACTCTTTTCTTAATCAAACTCTTAATCCTTTATATATCAACAAATTCGTGGCTTGGCTTTTCAAATCACTTTTTTTAAACTTTTCAACCAGAAGACCTCTCCAAAATTACTCCCTTTCATCTACAAACCATAGCCCCAAACCTATTCAAGATTTCAACCTTAGATTAGAAGGCTTATTTGGTGTTTTCTCGAGTTTGGTCTAGAACGAGATTTGATTATTTTCGCGAGAGGAACGGGATGGTGTGATTAGATTTTGAGGCTGAAATTATGTCATGATTCATGTTGGTTCTTTTTGGTGGTTTAAGGTATGGGGTTTTACACAATATGCTCCTGAAATCTCGCGAGTGTTTATTCCGTTGAATTCTTGTTAATTGACCTCATATTTTGAATTGTTAAATTCTTGGAAATCTGGAAAAATAATTGTTGAAATTATTTTCATTCATGAGGTATTATTCATGTTGTTTTGAGCACGCTGTCATGACATTTTAATATGGCACTGATGTTGGGCACCCGCCAAGACTCCTTTTCCGGCTACTTGATAAAGTATGGCTTGGTATGGTGAGGCCTGGTGACTCCGGTTAATGTGTTGTTGAGAAATTTATTGATAAATGATATTGAGATTTGCATTATTTGATTTGAGTATTCGTAGTCGTATTGTTGCCCTTTGTTCATCGCTAACATCTTTGTTGAGCATATTCCTGTCGTATTGTGTACTTCTCCATCTTTTTCTTAGTTGGCAGGTGAGCACGGATTTGAGTGCTATGGACCAATTGGGATGATTTTAGCGACGATTATTTGGGAAGAGATTTTAATACAAGAGATGAGAAGACTTGTATTTATTTTGATGTATAGAGCATTTGGAGATTTATTTTATTTTCGAGATAGTTAGATTGTTGTAATTATTTCGAGAGATTTGTTGTATTAATTTGAAGATGAGAATAGTGGTTTCTTGTTTTATTGTGGGATTTAGATGCTCTATACCTTGTTATTTGTGGATTAGTTTAGTTATATCGATAGTAGCGCTCCGTTCGCTCTCCCCGGGCGGGCGGGGTGTTACAGAATGGTATCAGAGCTTAGGTATACGACAACCCTCGGGTCTTGGATTTTTAGGTCTGTTGCGTTTTTGTGGCGCGTATTTTGGAGATAGAAATTTTAGAGTATCGTTTCGTATTAAGCATCTAGATTAGATGTGAGGAAATTATTTTGGAGACGAGATTATTTTTGGAGATTATTGGCCTGATTTTTGAGAGTTAGGTATTCGGCGAATTTCGAGGGCGAAATTCCATTGTTAGTGGGGAAGTGTAACAACCCGCGTAATTTTTGGGGTATTTTCAAAATAAAGAGGAAAAATAAATTTTGAGATAAAATTATTTTTATTTCTCAAATATGTTGGTTATTATTTTTTAAAGGAGAGAATTTCAAACGATTTCGAAATCGAAATTAAAATGGAGTTTTAATTGAATTTTTATTATTTAGAAGAGTCCTCAAAACATAAAACTCTCTAAGAGTCCTCAGAACATAAAACTCTCTAGTAAAAACAATATTTTTAGAAATCCGACCGTCCGATCAAACTGAATTTTTGTCCGAAGTCCTGTCTCGCCGTTCGCTACAACATGCTAAAATTTCAAGCGTTTCCAACGGTCCGATCGTCCGGGATAAAAAATTTTAATGTTTGTATCTGATTAGAACTCTTTTCTTAATCAAACTCTTAATCCTTTATATATCAACAAATTCGTGGCTTGGCTTTTCAAATCACTTTTTTCAAACTTTTCAACCAGAAGACCTCTCCAAAATTACTCCCTTTCATCTACAAACCATAGCCCCAAACCTATTCAAGATTTCAACCTTAGATTAGAAGGCTTATTTGGTGTTTTCTCGAGTTTGGTCTAGAACGAGATTTGATTATTTTCGCGAGAGGAACGGGATGGTGTGATTAGATTTTGAGGCTGAAATTATGTCATGATTCATGTTGGTTCTTTTTGGTGGTTTAAGGTATGGGGTTTTACACAATATGCTCCTGAAATCTCGCGAGTGTTTATTCCGTTGAATTCTTGTTAATTGAACTCATATTTTGAATTGTTAAATTCTTGGAAATCTGGAAAAATAATTGTTGAAATTATTTTCATTCATGAGGTATTATTCATGTTGTTTTGAGCACGCTGTCATGAGATTTTAATATGGCACTGATGTTGGGCACCCGCCAAGACTCCTTTTCCGGCTACTTGATAAAGTATGGCGCGGTATGGTGAGGTCTGGTGACTCCGGTTAATGTGTTGTTGAGAAATTTATTGATAAAATGATATTGAGATTTGCATTATTTGATTTGAGTATTCGTAGTCGTATTGTTGCGCTTTGTTCATCGCTAACATGTTTGTTGAGCATATTCCTGTCGTATTGTGTACTTCTCCATCTTTTTCTTAGTTGGCAGGTGAGCACGGATTTGAGTGCTATGGACCAATTGGGATGATTTTAGCGACGATTATTTGGGAAGAGATTTTAATACAAGAGATGAGAAGACTTGTATTTATTTTGATGTATAGAGCATTTGGAGATTTATTTTATTTTCGAGATAGTTAGATTGTTGTAATTATTTCGAGAGATTTGTTGTATTAATTTGAAGATGAGAATAGTGGTTTCTTGTTTTATTGTGGGATTTAGATGCTCTATACCTTGTTATTTGTGGATTAGTTTAGTTATATCGATAGTAGCGCTCCGTTCGCTCTCCCCGGGCGGGCGGGGTGTTACAGAATGGTATCAGAGCTTAGGTATACGACAACCCTCGGGTCTTGGATTTTTAGGTCTGTTGCGTTTTTGTGGCGCGTATTTTGGAGATAGAAATTTTAGAGTATCGTTTCGTATTAAGCATCTAGATTAGATGTGAGGAAATTATTTTGGAGACGAGATTATTTTTGGAGATTATTGGCCTGATTTTTGAGAGTTAGGTATTCGGCGAATTTCGAGGGCGAAATTCCATTGTTAGTGGGGAAGTGTAACAACCCGCGTAATTTTTGGGGTATTTTCAAAATAAAGAGGAAAAATAAATTTTGAGATAAAATTATTTTTATTTCTCAAATATGTTGGTTATTATTTTTTAAAGGAGAGAATTTCAAACGATTTCGAAATCGAAATTAAAATGGAGTTTTAATTGAATCTTTATTATTTAGAAGAGTCCTCAAAACATAAAACTCTCTAAGAGTCCTCAGAACATAAAACTCTCTAGTAAAAACAATATTTTTAGAAATCCGACCGTCCGATCAAATTGAATTTTTGTCCGAAGTCCTGTCTCGCCGTTCGCTACAACATGCTAAAATTTCAAGCGTTTCCAACGGTCCGATCGTCCGGGATAAAAATTTTTAATGTTTGTATCTGATTAGAACTCTTTTCTTAATCAAACTCTTAATCCTTTATATATCAACAAATTCGTGGCTTGGCTTTTCAAATCACTTTTTTCAAACTTTTCAACCAGAAGACCTCTCCAAAATTACTCCCTTTCATCTACAAACCATAGCCCCAAACCTATTCAAGATTTCAACCTTAGATTAGAAGGCTTATTTGGTGTTTTCTCGAGTTTGGTCTAGAACGAGATTTGATTATTTTCGCGAGAGGAACGGGATGGTGTGATTAGATTTTGAGGCTGAAATTATGTCATGATTCATGTTGGTTCTTTTTGGTGGTTTAAGGTATGGGGTTTTACACAATATGCTCCTGAAATCTCGCGAGTGTTTATTCCGTTGAATTCTTTTTAATTGAACTCATATTTTGAATTGTTAAATTCTTGGAAATCTGGAAAAATAATTGTTGAAATTATTTTCATTCATGAGGTATTATTCATGTTGTTTTGAGCACGCTGTCATGAGATTTTAATATGGCACTGATGTTGGGCACCCGCCAAGACTCCTTTTCCGGCTACTTGATAAAGTATGGCGCGGTATGGTGAGGTCTGGTGACTCCGGTTAATGTGTTGTTGAGAAATTTATTGATAAAATGATATTGAGATTTGCATTATTTGATTTGAGTATTCGTAGTCGTATTGTTGCGCTTTGTTCATCGCTAACATCTTTGTTGAGCATATTCCTGTCGTATTGTGTACTTCTCCATCTTTTTCTTAGTTGGCAGGTGAGCACGGATTTGAGTGCTATGGACCAATTGGGATGATTTTAGCGACGATTATTTGGGAAGAGATTTTAATACAAGAGATGAGAAGACTTGTATTTATTTTGATGTATAGAGCATTTGGAGATTTATTTTATTTTCGAGATAGTTAGATTGTTGTAATTATTTCGAGAGATTTGTTGTATTAATTTGAAGATGAGAATAGTGGTTTCTTGTTTTATTGTGGGATTTAGATGCTCTATACCTTGTTATTTGTGGATTAGTTTAGTTATATCGATAGTAGCGCTCCGTTCGTTCTCCCCGGGCGGGCGGGGTGTTACAGAATGGTATCAGAGCTTAGGTATACGACAACCCTCGGGTCTTGGATTTTTAGGTCTGTTGCGTTTTTGTGGCGCGTATTTTGGAGATAGAAATTTTAGAGTATCGTTTCGTATTAAGCATCTAGATTAGATGTGAGGAAATTATTTTGGAGACGAGATTATTTTTGGAGATTATTGGCCTGATTTTTGAGAGTTAGGTATTCGGCGAATTTCGAGGGCGAAATTCCATTGTTAGTGGGGAAGTGTAACAACCCGCGTAATTTTTGGGGTATTTTCAAAATAAAGAGGAAAAATAAATTTTGAGATAAAATTATTTTTATTTCTCAAATATGTTGGTTATTATTTTTTAAAGGAGAGAATTTCAAACGATTTCGAAATCGAAATTAAAATGGAGTTTTAATTGAATTTTTATTATTTAGAAGAGTCCTCAAAACATAAAACTCTCTAAGAGTCCTAAGAACATAAAACTCTCTAGTAAAAACAATATTTTTAGAAATCCGACCGTCCGATCAAACTGAATTTTTGTCCGAAGTCCTGTCTCGCCGTTCGCTACAGTATACTAAGATTTCAAGCGATTCCAACGGTCCGATCGTCCGGGATAAAAAATTTTAATGTTTGTATCTGATTAGAACTCTTTTCTTAATCAAACTCTTAATCCTTTATATATCAACAAATTCGTGGCTTGGCTTTTCAAATCACTTTTTTTAAACTTTTCAACCAGAAGACCTCTCCAAAATTACTCCCTTTCATCTACAAACCATAGCCCCAAACCTATTCAAGATTTCAACCTTAGATTAGAAGGCTTATTTGGTGTTTTCTCGAGTTTGGTCTAGAACGAGATTTGATTATTTTCGCGAGAGGAACGGGATGGTGTGATTAGATTTTGAGGCTGAAATTATGTCATGATTCATGTTGGTTCTTTTTGGTGGTTTAAGGTATGGGGTTTTACACAATATGCTCCTGAAATCTCGCGAGTGTTTATTCCGTTGAATTCTTGTTAATTGAACTCATATTTTGAATTGTTAAATTCTTGGAAATCTGGAAAAATAATTGTTGAAATTATTTTCATTCATGAGGTATTATTCATGTTGTTTTGAGCACGCTGTCATGACATTTTAATATGGCACTGATGTTGGGCACCCGCCAAGACTCCTTTTCCGGCTACTTGATAAAGTATGGCTTGGTATGGTGAGGCCTGGTGACTCCGGTTAATGTGTTGTTGAGAAATTTATTGATAAATGATATTGAGATTTGCATTATTTGATTTGAGTATTCGTAGTCGTATTGTTGCGCTTTGTTCATCGCTAACATCTTTGTTGAGCATATTCCTGTCGTATTGTGTACTTCTCCATCTTTTTCTTAGTTGGCAGGTGAGCACGGATTTGAGTGCTATGGACCAATTGGGATGATTTTAGCGACGATTATTTGGGAAGAGATTTTAATACAAGAGATGAGAAGACTTGTATTTATTTTGATGTATAGAGCATTTGGAGATTTATTTTATTTTCGAGATAGTTAGATTGTTGTAATTATTTCGAGAGATTTGTTGTATTAATTTGAAGATGAGAATAGTGGTTTCTTGTTTTATTGTGGGATTTAGATGCTCTATACCTTGTTATTTGTGGATTAGTTTAGTTATATCGATAGTAGCGCTCCGTTCGCTCTCCCCGGGCGGGCGGGGTGTTACAGAATGGTATCAGAGCTTAGGTATACGACAACCCTCGGGTCTTGGATTTTTAGGTCTGTTGCGTTTTTGTGGCGCGTATTTTGGAGATAGAAATTTTAGAGTATCGTTTCGTATTAAGCATCTAGATTAGATGTGAGGAAATTATTTTGGAGACGAGATTATTTTTGGAGATTATTGGCCTGATTTTTGAGAGTTAGGTATTCGGCGAATTTCGAGGGCGAAATTCCATTGTTAGTGGGGAAGTGTAACAACCCGCGTAATTTTTGGGGTATTTTCAAAATAAAGAGGAAAAATAAATTTTGAGATAAAATTATTTTTATTTCTCAAATATGTTGGTTATTATTTTTTAAAGGAGAGAATTTCAAACGATTTCGAAATCGAAATTAAAATGGAGTTTTAATTGAATTTTTATTATTTAGAAGAGTCCTCAAAACATAAAACTCTCTAAGAGTCCTAAGAACATAAAACTCTCTAGTAAAAACAATATTTTTAGAAATCCGACCGTCCGATCAAACTGAATTTTTGTCCGAAGTCCTGTCTCGCCGTTCGCTACAGTATACTAAAATTTCAAGCGTTTCCAACGGTCCGATCGTCCGGGATAAAAAATTTTAATGTTTGTATCTGATTAGAACTCTTTTCTTAATCAAACTCTTAATCCTTTATATATCAACAAATTCGTGGCTTGGCTTTTCAAATCACTTTTTTCAAACTTTTCAACCAGAAGACCTCTCCAAAATTACTCCCTTTCATCTACAAACCATAGCCCCAAACCTATTCAAGATTTCAACCTTAGATTAGAAGGCTTATTTGGTGTTTTCTCGAGTTTGGTCTAGAACGAGATTTGATTATTTTCGCGAGAGGAACGGGATGGTGTGATTAGATTTTGAGGCTGAAATTATGTCATGATTCATGTTGGTTCTTTTTGGTGGTTTAAGGTATGGGGTTTTACACAATATGCTCCTGAAATCTCGCGAGTGTTTATTCCGTTGAATTCTTGTTAATTGAAATCATATTTTGAATTGTTAAATTCTTGGAAATCTGGAAAAATAATTGTTGAAATTATTTTCATTCATGAGGTATTATTCATGTTGTTTTGAGCACGCTGTCATGACATTTTAATATGGCACTGATGTTGGGCACCCGCCAAGACTCCTTTTCCGGCTACTTGATAAAGTATGGCTTGGTATGGTGAGGCCTGGTGACTCCGGTTAATGTGTTGTTGAGAAATTTATTGATAAAATGATATTGAGATTTGCATTATTTGATTTGAGTATTCGTAGTCGTATTGTTGCGCTTTGTTCATCGCTAACATCTTTGTTGAGCATATTCCTGTCGTATTGTGTACTTCTCCATCTTTTTCTTAGTTGGCAGGTGAGCACGGATTTGAGTGCTATGGACCAATTGGGATGATTTTAGCGACGATTATTTGGGAAGAGATGTTAATACAAGAGATGAGAAGACTTGTATTTATTTTGATGTATAGAGCATTTGGAGATTTATTTTATTTTCGAGATAGTTAGATTGTTGTAATTATTTCGAGAGATTTGTTGTATTAATTTGAAGATGAGAATAGTGGTTTCTTGTTTTATTGTGGGATTTAGATGCTCTATACCTTGTTATTTGTGGATTAGTTTAGTTATATCGATAGTAGCGCTCCGTTCGCTCTCCCCGGGCGGGCGGGGTGTTACAGAATGGTATCAGAGCTTAGGTATACGACAACCCTCGGGTCTTGGATTTTTAGGTCTGTTGCGTTTTTGTGGCGCGTATTTTGGAGATAGAAATTTTAGAGTATCGTTTCGTATTAAGCATCTAGATTAGATGTGAGGAAATTATTTTGGAGACGAGATTATTTTTGGAGATTATTGGCCTGATTTTTGAGAGTTAGGTATTCGGCGAATTTCGAGGGCGAAATTCCATTGTTAGTGGGGAAGTGTAACAACCCGCGTAATTTTTGGGGTATTTTCAAAATAAAGAGGAAAAATAAATTTTGAGATAAAATTATTTTTATTTCTCAAATATGTTGGTTATTATTTTTTAAAGGAGAGAATTTCAAACGATTTCGAAATCGAAATTAAAATGGAGTTTTAATTGAATTTTTATTATTTAGAAGAGTCCTCAAAACATAAAACTCTCTAAGAGTCCTCAGAACATAAAACTCTCTAGTAAAAACAATATTTTTAGAAATCCGACCGTCCGATCAAACTGAATTTTTGTCCGAAGTCCTGTCTCGCCGTTCGCTACAACATACTAAAATTTCAAGCGTTTCCAACGGTCCGATCGTCCGGGATAAAAAATTTTAATGTTTGTATCTGATTAGAACTCTTTTCTTAATCAAACTCTTAATCCTTTATATATCAACAAATTCGTGGCTTGGCTTTTCAAATCACTTTTTTCAAACTTTTCAACCAGAAGACCTCTCCAAAATTACTCCCTTTCATCTACAAACCATAGCCCCAAACCTATTCAAGATTTCAACCTTAGATTAGAAGGCTTATTTGGTGTTTTCTCGAGTTTGGTCTAGAACGAGATTTGATTATTTTCGCGAGAGGAACGGGATGGTGTGATTAGATTTTGAGGCTGAAATTATGTCATGATTCATGTTGGTTCTTTTTGGTGGTTTAAGGTATGGGGTTTTACACAATATGCTCCTGAAATCTCGCGAGTGTTTATTCCGTTGAATTCTTGTTAATTGAACTCATATTTTGAATTGTTAAATTCTTGGAAATCTGGAAAAATAATTGTTGAAATTATTTTCATTCATGAGGTATTATTCATGTTGTTTTGAGCACGCTGTCATGACATTTTAATATGGCACTGATGTTGGGCACCCGCCAAGACTCCTTTTTCGGCTACTTGATAAAGTATGGCTTGGTATGGTGAGGCCTGGTGACTCCGGTTAATGTGTTGTTGAGAAATTTATTGATAAAATGATATTGAGATTTGCATTATTTGATTTGAGTATTCGTAGTCGTATTGTTGCGCTTTGTTCATCGCTAACATCTTTGTTGAGCATATTCCTGTCGTATTGTGTACTTCTCCATCTTTTTCTTAGTTGGCAGGTGAGCACGGATTTGAGTGCTATGGACCAATTGGGATGATTTTAGCGACGATTATTTGGGAAGAGATTTTAATACAAGAGATGAGAAGACTTGTATTTATTTTGATGTATAGAGCATTTGGAGATTTATTTTATTTTCGAGATAGTTAGATTGTTGTAATTATTTCGAGAGATTTGTTGTATTAATTTGAAGATGAGAATAGTGGTTTCTTGTTTTATTGTGGGATTTAGATGCTCTATACCTTGTTATTTGTGGATTAGTTTAGTTATATCGATAGTAGCGCTCCGTTCGCTCTCCCCGGGCGGGCGGGGTGTTACAGAATGGTATCAGAGCTTAGGTATACGACAACCCTCGGGTCTTGGATTTTTAGGTCTGTTGCGTTTTTGTGGCGCGTATTTTGGAGATAGAAATTTTAGAGTATCGTTTCCTATTAAGCATCTAGATTAGATGTGAGGAAATTATTTTGGAGACGAGATTATTTTTGGAGATTATTGGCCTGATTTTTGAGAGTTAGGTATTCGGCGAATTTCGAGGGCGAAATTCCATTGTTAGTGGGGAAGTGTAACAACCCGCGTAATTTTTGGGGTATTTTCAAAATAAAGAGGAAAAATAAATTTTGAGATAAAATTATTTTTATTTCTCAAATATGTTGGTTATTATTTTTTAAAGGAGAGAATTTCAAACGATTTCGAAATCGAAATTAAAATGGAGTTTTAATTGAATTTTTATTATTTAGAATAGTCCTCAAAACATAAAACTCTCTAAGAGTCCTCAGAACATAAAACTCTCTAGTAAAAACAATTTTTTTAGAAATCCGACCGTCTGATCAAACTGAATTTTTGTCCGAAGTCCTGTCTCGCCGTTCGCTACAACATACTAAAATTTCAAGCGTTTCCAACGGTCCGATCGTCCGGGATAAAAAATTTTAATGTTTGTATCTGATTAGAACTCTTTTCTTAATCAAACTCTTAATCCTTTATATATCAACAAATTCGTGGCTTGGCTTTTCAAATCACTTTTTTCAAACTTTTCAACCAGAAGACCTCTCCAAAATTACTCCCTTTCATCTACAAACCATAGCCCCAAACCTATTCAGGATTTCAACCTTAGATTAGAAGGCTTATTTGGTGTTTTCTCGAGTTTGGTCTAGAACGAGATTTGATTATTTTCGCGAGAGGAACGGGATGGTGTGATTAGATTTTGAGGCTGAAATTATGTCATGATTCATGTTGGTTCTTTTTGGTGGTTTAAGGTATGGGGTTTTACACAATATGCTCCTGAAATCTCGCGAGTGTTTATTCCGTTGAATTCTTGTTAATTGAACTCATATTTTGAATTGTTAAATTCTTGGAAATCTAGAAAAATAATTGTTGCAATTATTTTCATTCATGAGGTATTATTCATGTTGTTTTGAGCACGCTGTCATGAGATTTTAATATGGCACTGATGTTGGGCACCCGCCAAGACTCCTTTTCCGGCTACTTTATAAAGTATGGCTTGGTATGGTGAGGCCTGGTGACTCCGGTTAATGTGTTGTTGAGAAATTTATTGATAAAATGATATTGAGATTTGCATTATTTGATTTGAGTATTCGTAGTCGTATTGTTGCGCTTTGTTCATCGCTAACATCTTTGTTGAGCATATTCCTGTCGTATTGTGTACTTCTCCATCTTTTTCTTAGTTGGCAGGTGAGCACGGATTTGAGTGCTATGGACCAATTGGGATGATTTTAGCGACGATTATTTGGGAAGAGATTTTAATACAAGAGATGAGAAGACTTGTATTTATTTTGATGTATAGAGCATTTGGAGATTTATTTTATTTTCGAGATAGTTAGATTGTTGTAATTATTTCGAGAGATTTGTTGTATTAATTTGAAGATGAGAATAGTGGTTTCTTATTTTATTGTGGGATTTAGATGCTCTATACCTTGTTATTTGTGGATTAGTTTAGTTATATCGATAGTAGCGCTCCGTTCGCTCTCCCCGGGCGGGCGGGGTGTTACAGGGCACTATCCTAGACTTGACGCATTCTTGGATAATTATTTTACAACATTGGGCATGTTTGTTAAAATTTGTCTTTTAATAATACTAGACGTGTGTCAAATTTAAAATATAAATTGATATTTTTTTAAAGAGAAAAGGAAGATTTAAAGATAATCTAAGAGTGTGATTTTGCAAAATTAACCGTGTGAGTTAATGGACCAGAGGTCTATGTTTTTAATAAAATTGAATTATGAGATGACAAAGGCTAATGATACTTAACCAACTTCAAAGATGATGTTTTAATTTAAAACTTGACCAATGTATACGATATAGTAAATGCATGTAGAACTGGTTATAATTATATCGTTTTTGGTATTGCATTCATTCTTTCTTTCGTTTATATTTTATACTATATTAGGACCCTTATCGGAATTGGATCACCCTATTCCCTTTGTTACGATATATTAGCCCATGTTTTCACATTTGAGAGATTGAGGATGTCTATTCAAACCACAACTGTTCACGCCAACATATACCTAGGAGGGGAGGATGTGAATAGGTTTGATTACCTAACATGACCAATTTTTTATTCAATTCAAATTTTCTTTGAATTTGAAATAACCTACAAGATGGAATATCTAGGTGGTGTGGTGAAAACATTGATCCAAAACACAAAGAGATTAATTAAAAATGACTAGAATTAAACACTTCATTGCAATTGTAGCCAATTACACTAGATCTAGATATTATCTATGTTTAGTTTGAGATCAAAGTGTGCAATTGAAAAAATAACAATCTCAAGTAATCCAAAAGACATAATTATGAAGGAAACCCCCACTCAATCCAATTTTTATTTTTACTTGAAAATAATTTTATATAAATAAGAAGGAAGCTCTCACTCATCCCCTCATGAGTAGTTACCTATGGACTTTGAACTTTCCTCCATAGAAGATGGAAATCCACATTGAGCTCCCTAAAGAAAATAATATATTTCATTCTTCTCCTTGTAATCATGCCATGCTCCAATTCCTCTAGTGAATCAAAACACCTTCAACTTTAAATCGAAGTGTGATACATCACACAATTATAAGTGTAGTACTTTGAATTGAATGGTCTAATGTATATCTGAACCAAAAGCACTCTCAATTCTCTCCCAAAATCAAAGATCAAGTCATTAATCTAAGTTTTAAGAATTTTGGAGGAAACAAGTGAAATTTGATAATAGCGGAGTAAAAAGGGAGCTCTTAACCTTGAAAATGCACTCGAAAGTGTTTTTGAATCATAAGGTTTTCAAATACTTTCAAATGGGAGGGAAATGGAACTATTTATAAAAAACATTTTAAAATATGCTTCGTCGTGAACTTGATTTTAACCAATGTGGAAACCTTGGTGCAGTCGTGCGCACGGTTCACTTCTTGACAGTGTGAACGGTTTCGTACACATGGGTCCAAAATAGGACCATGTGAATGGTTTGATTTTATTGTTTCCATCCCCGATCCTCACGGCGAGAGAGACGTAGAAGTGGGTATCTTCAATGTCGAGAGGATATTATTCCCGCGCATGCCTCTTGGGAGCGCTTCGGCCGGCGTCGGTGATGATGTGAAAAATGTAGAAAGATGGAGTTGACAGTCTATTTTACTCAAAATAGACTAAAAGGGATCCATCTCAAAGGACAACATCCAAACCCATACTTAAACCTACGAAACCAAAATGATTCGAAAAGGGTCCGAAGGCTAAGTTACCAAATGGGAAGGTGTTAGGCACCCATTCCACCCTTGCGGTCTCCCATGGAGTGTTGCTATTTTCCTTTATTTTCCCGTGATATATGTGCATGTGTATATGTAGTGAAGATAGGCATCATCGACTTGTATTATGGAAGAGATAAAGCGAGTCATCCATAGGAATATTCCTAAAAGTAATATTAGGAAATAGGATTTACGTGATTGTCCTAGAGTTCATCATTATAATGGAACGATAACGCATGCAGGATAATAAGCCACTACGAACAAATATATGTATATGTAATCATATAGATTTTAGGAGAATTAAGTTAAAGAATATAGAAAAGTAGAAAATGGGAGAAAAGTAGGAATAGGACTCGAGTCTCGGGTTTTACCCCAAGATGCCTACGTAGCCTATAGAGGCATCGAAGTCCACGTAGTTCGTATGCAACACGAGTGGTGGGATTTATCCCATAAATCCAATTAGGGACTTCTCTTATAGGTATGTGTGTGTAAAAAAGTGTTTTAGTTGTGAGAAAAGTGTGAGAATTCTCGTTTAGAATTTATGAGCAAACCCTCGTTTTCTTATTTTTTGGGTTTTATTTATATGAAAAATAAGAGATGTACAATAATACAAGATAAAAAGTATATTAAGATATATGAGATGAGATGAGATAATAAAAGTGCTAAGTAATAAGAGAAGTTAATGCTAATTTAGGAGAATTTGAAGAGAGAGTTAAGAAAGTTTGACCTTTGAAGATCTTGAGCTTGATCCTGGATGTTGGAGTGCAACCCTTACACTTGGGTGATGATGGAGGGTAGTTAATTCACCAATTTTGATGAAAATATGATGAAAAGTGAATATTGGAAAGGTATTTGTATGGGGAAATCACGTTGACTTCGAGCGAGGTTTTCTGAGCTCGCTGAGAGTGATGGATTTCAGATCTTGTGTCCCTTTGCAATGAGGTCAGGCCCTCCTTTATATAGGCCCAGGGAATTACCGATTGGTATAGTTCTAGTCCTTCCAATCGGCAGGTGTTTTTTAGGCACACGGACGATAGGCAGGGTTTGGATCCTACCGTTTGGCGATCTCTTTCAGGTTCCTTCAGAAAATTGGTCGTGGAGCGCAAACCGTTGATCCGAATTGCGCACGGGATGAACCATTGGAAAGGTACTTTAGAGACCTTAAAAATTCTTTGGACTACTCTCGGGTTTAGGAGTTGACTTTGGGTCAAATGTGGCTCAAAAGCGCTCATCGGTCCTTTGGATGTGGGATTATCGGACACAAAGAGATCGTTCGTTCACATGGTAAGTCAGAATTGCGCATGGGGTGGACCATTGGAAAGGTTAAGAGATTTAATTTGACATTCCAAATAGTTTGACTCAGTTTGGTGAGTTAACTTTGGTCAACCAGGGCCTGGAAGCGCTCGGTGACCTTTCGGAATAAAACAGATCGTTCGTCTGCACCGTAAGTCATAATTGGGCCCGGAGAGGACCTTGGAAAGGGGTTTTAGTGCCCTTTGAATATTCATTCAGTATCGGTCGAGTTGAAGAGTTCACTTTGGTCAAATGGAGCCTGGGAGTGACCGGTGACCTCCTGATCAAGTTTTGGGGAAAATGGGTCGTTCGTCCATACCGTAAGTCAGAATAGTGCATGGGGATGATCGTTGGAGAGGGGATTCAGTTCCCTTTGAAGATTCATTCACTCTTGGTCGAGCTGAAGAGTTTGAATTTTAGTCGAACGGAGCCTCGAAGAGCCCGATGGCCTCAAGGTCTGTACCTAGGGTAGGACTTAGGTTTGTACTGATAAAGGGAGGTGCTAGGGACCTAAGGAGAGGATAGGGGTTTTTAGAATGGGGTGTCTACAAAGCCCCTCTATGGGTGATTTTGGAACAAATGATAGCCATTGAATAGACACCACATGATGCCTTTGAAAGAGTATGACCAATTGATAGGGTCAAGGTTGATTCCGAGGTCTTGAAGATGAGGGTGACCAATTCTGTGGGTCGAAGCCAGATGAGGCCGACTGATTCTGCAGGTTGAAGCCAATTCTAAGGGCTTAAGTTGAGATGACCAATTCTGCGGGTCGAAGCCAATTCTTAGGGCTTAAGTTAAGATGACCAATTTTGCAGGTCGAAGCCAATTCTGAGGGCTTAAGATGAGATGACCAATTATGTGGGTCAAAGACAATTCTAAGGGATTAAGTTGAGATGACAAGTTCTTCGGGTCGAAGATAATTTTGAGGGCTTAAAATGAGATGACCAATTCTGCGGGTTGAAGCCAATTCTGAGGGCTTAAGTTGAGATGACCAATTATATGGCTCAAAGCCAATTCAGAGGGATTAAATTGAGATGACCAATTCTGCAAGTCGAAGCCAATTCTGAGGGCTTAAGTTGATATGGCCAATTCTACGGATTGAAGCCAATTCTGAGGGCTTAAGTTGAGATGACCAATTCTGCGGGTTGAAGCTAATTCTAAGGGCTTAAGGTTGTGATGTTCTTGGAAAACTTTTCCGGGGAAATTACCTTTTGATTTTGATTTGACCTGGGGAGCCGATTGCTGGGGAAATCCTCATATCTTTTGGAGATTTTGCGGGGTAATATCTATTTTGATGCTATAAATTCTAGTGGGGAAGTGATTAGGTGGTCCAGGGTTAGGACGCTTTGCTCGGGGATACTTCAGGGGTCCTCTGAGGACATTTCCAGGAGGAGATTCACTTGGATTTTGAGCGTTCTGCTGGGGAAAAATGGGTTTTGCTTGAGGGAGTGTGAAATTTTCTTGGTGAAAATGTTATAAATCCTCTTCGAGATTTTTAGGAATTTTATGAGGATTTTTCATTTTTTTGGTATTTTTTGGGAATTTCGTACTAAAATTTAAGAGGGGTGTCGATCAGCATGGTGTGGAGGGTGTCATTCGGTAGTGGCACAAACATTTGTACTTCTTTAATAAGATAAATGGGAAGTTCCGATCGGTAGGTAGGGGTGCCGTGCCGATCGACATGATCCTTAGCATCCTATAAAAAGGGCGGGTTCCCTCCATTTTTCACAGCTTCTTGCCTTCTCTCTTTCTGCGATTTTCTTTTGCGAATTGTTTTAGAAATCTGTAATCTAAAAAATGGTCGCTTTCGTGAGCACTGTAGTACACCGGGAGTGGTTGGTTGTTGACAACTAGGCGAATGTGGAATGGAGGGCCAGGGCGCCTCTTGCTTTGGGGAGCGAGAACTACTTTGATGCATTTGAGCCAATTGCGGATGCGCGAACTTTGTTGCGGGAGCCATCGCATCATCGCTCTTTGAGGGTGGTGAACCCTAGTGGTTATGTAAGTAAAATGACTGTTGGCATTCTTTTTTGGTGATTTTACTTTTTTCTTGGATTTTGACGAGGTTTTTCGTTGACAGTCTGATGTTTCTTTGTCGACCATACGTGCTCGTGGGACGACGGGGCTTAAGGATGTCTGGGAGCACCTTCCACCTGTGGTGTATTGGGTGGTATCATCAGCAAGCTTTGGGAGGTTGTATTCTGTGCTAGATGAGATGCCTCGTTTGACGGCGGTCTTGTGCGCTCTCAGGGAGCGGTGGTGGGACACTACCCACACCTTCCATTATAGTTTCGGGGAAATGACTGTGACTCCCATAGATGTGCAGTAGCTGCTGGGGATGGATTGTGATGAAGAGTAGATAGAGGTGGATCACTCTTTATGGGTGAGGCCGAAGGTGGTGCGGGCGGTGCTTGGTGATGTGGGGAGGATAGTATCTTCGGATTCTATCTGGCTATCCTTACTGAGGGATATTTTGCTTGGTAGGGTGATTGATGCGAAGGACGAGTTGCAGGTCAGATAGATCCCCCGGTTATTCAATTTACTAGTGATGGGGGGATTTTTGGTGGCATCGAGCGGCGACGTGGTCCATTTATGGTTTTAACCATACTTGAGGATGTTTTCAAACATCCCTCTCTATGATTGGGGGAGCCTGACTTTGGTGACCCTTTATTTTTCTCTGGATGAATTCACCTAGTGCTGCTGACAGTCTTTCACTGGAGCCACATATCTACTTGAGGTATTCTTTAATTTGCGCATTTTGCATTTTCCTTATGAATCTCTTTTTTATTGAGGACTCTTGTCTTTGGCAGACGTGGTTCTATGAGGTGATTGGGTTTAATACCCAGCTGATTTCTCAGAAGGATGATACCGTTGGGGAATTTTATCGGTTATATCGGTGGTGAAAGGCCAATCGCCACTGGAGGATGTCTCTTTCTCTAGAGGCAGTGCGTCAGGTCTTGAATGGCGTGATCAGTGATAGCATAAGAGTTTTTCCTTCTTCAGTCCCAATCGTTGTGTGCTCTGATTCTGTATTGAGTTATATTTGTTGGGGATTTTTTAGGTGACCTTTTACCCTTGGGGGACGAATGTTCAGGACACGGGGTCGACTGGGATGAATGCGCAGATGAGGCATTTGCTGGCACATGAGTTTGTCCACTCTTGTTATCTTGGGGAGAGGGTGGTCAGACAGATTGCAGAGGAGGAGGTGGTGGTGCTGCCTACGAGGCCCCCTATGTCTATGAGGCAGGAGCTACTATTGCCAGAGAACGCGAGGATTGTGGTGATGATCAGCGAGTCCTATCTGTTGTAAACCGATATGGCAGTGCCTTATGATTATATGGACTTCGTGACGAGCTGGCTGATGTCGCCCATCATATATGATGCACTACCCTTCCCTCCTGCAGGTTCGAGTCAGCCAGTGGGGTCTTCCCAGAGCGGTGGTGGTCCGTCGACATCTGTGACAGTGGTGACTTCGGAGGTCCCCTTTATGAGGTTACATACCCCTTTATAAAACATATGGTGGGTTGATGGAGGGATGGTGCCTATGCTGCATCGTCCTCATGCGATGGACCCGGAGGAGTTGGGCTTGACAGAGGAGGTTCTTCATCCTTTGGTATATTTTTATGTTCTTCTCTTTTCCTACTTGTTGGATTCTTTTGATCTTTTCTGATTGATACTGATTATTCTTTTTCTTGCAGCAAGTCCGGGTATCCACCACTTGGTTAAGGGATATCATGGACTGGATATCTTTGGCGACTACCCATATTCGGGGAGCGGTTCCTATTCCTTATTTCTTGGTGCCATTTGCCTCATCCGGGGAGGAGTCTAGTTCAGGAAGCGATGGTGCATCATCTCACCGTAGGGGAAAGAGAGCGTGTCGCAGGGATGGAAGCTCTTAGGAGAGAGAGGGGGAAGGGTAAGTGAGAGAGAGAGAGAGAGAGAATGTGGGTTCGGGCTGAGTCCCATTATTTTTACTACTTTTCTTTATTTCCTGCAAAATTGATTTAACACAGAAACATATATATGCAATGCAATGCAATGGAGTTTTTTGTTATTTATCTTCTGTTCAATGATGAATGAATGAATGCATGCACATGCGCTTTTTACTTTGCTGCTGAGACCGTAAAATAATTTTGGAAGTTTGAAAGAAAGTTTTATTCATAATGAGAAATTATATAAAGATGGAAGGGGTTTTTTGAAATTCTGTTGAGAATATCGATTTATTTTTTATTGATTTTCTGATTTTGACAAAAGAGGAAAAAGGTATGTTTCTAAAAATAGGGGGTTGCTGATCAGCAAGCACTTTGTCCTGCCTATTGGAAGGTTAGTCCAGTCTAATCAATCAAAGCTTTGATTGGTACCCTCTTCATCCTTTGGTACCTTGAGGGGCAGGATTTCCTCCGATTTCTGCAGGGATTATGTCTTTTGTGAGGGTCTTCATGTATAAAAAGGGGTAAGAGTGGAGTTTTTCATCACACCTTCACAATATATCTTTCTTTTTATATGAGATGGCTTTCCCTGGTAGTGTTGAGTTTGCCAACTACCTCGAGACTTTGGAGGCGATGTGCTCCTACAAAGTTGGCTATGATGCTTTCAACATGCGTCGAGTTTCTTTATGGAATATTGAGCCCACAAAATGGAACATGCTGATGGCGGTGGTACAATTCTGGTACCTATAAGACCATGTATTTTGCTTCGGATTAGAAGATGTCGGCCCGACTTCGGAGGAATTTTCTGCCATGTTAGGAGTAAATCCTATTATGGCAACTGTTATGCATTAGTTTTCCTAAGCTCCTCGGGAGCTGTTGGTTGGACTTATCCTTGTCTCGCCCTTAACAGGTAGATCTTTGGTTACTAGAGGAATTATTTATATTTTGGCGGTGCTACGATCTGTGTATTTGCAGGAGGTTGGTGATGCTGGATATGCCGGAGCCGTCGTTCTGGGCCTAGTTTTGAAATTGTTATTGGTGATTAGGGAATTGCTGGTCGACCCACAATTTGTAGCTATTACTTCATGGATTTCCTACCATCGCAATCCTATAGTGGTGATACTGGCAAAGACTCTGAATGTCCTAGATGCCTGGTGAGAAGGTCATTCTGACACTCTGAGGGGTAGCCGTGTGATGATGTTCTTGTGGTTTTCTGAAAGATTCCACCTGGTGACTCCTTCGGAATATCCTTTATCGGTTGTACCCAACTTCTTTTCGTGCCATTTCATTAGTGTTGGTCTGGATATTAAGAGCTGGGAGAACTGGTTTGTGGAGCATGGGGCTTAAAATCTGTACCAGTCAGTGCCTTAGTGGGGATAGCTGCTGCCTATTTTAGAACTGGGAGAATACCTGTAAGTTCGGTTGGTTGGTCCCAAATAGACCTCTTTATATTTCCCTTGACAACTTATGTGTCAATTTGTCTGGGAGCAGATCGTGCCACCTCGGACACTAGACTTCTTTTCGGTAGAAGATCTGACACACCCTCTACGCATGCAGATTGGCTCTTTATGGGAAAGTCGACATCCATCGACCCATCCTTCTCCGTTTTTTGGGAGAGTTTGGCATATCCCTTGGTATTATATGAAGTCGTTGTGATAAGAGTAGTTAGCAAGATGTTGGAAGTGGAAACTGGACAAAGGTGTCTTATTTTATCTGATACTATGGAAGGAGGTGTGGTAGTTTTTCTGAGGCTGGCTCGAGCTTATCGGTCCATGCTGCATCTGTGGCACTCCATTCAGGAAGGGGAAGCTTGGGGTCCCTAGGATGTAGATGATGATGGATAGGGCTCCTCTATTAGCTGTGGGTAGGACTCTTAGAGAGTTTGTTTTCGTAATGGGGAATAGATTTGGGAATTTTATTTAGCTTTTTAGGAAGGTAGGGGGAAGGGAGTTATCCTTTCCTTTTCTTATGCAATTGCACTGTAACTTCTTATTATTGAAATAAACAAGTTTTTGATCATCCAGCCGTTCCTTTTGATGAATTTTGTATTTTGAATTATCTATACCGATTGCTAAGTCATGCATAATCCTTTCGTTCAAATATATTCTAGAATGAACTGTCGTTCTTTGAGATAAAAAAAAAGAATAGTTTTTTTGTGAAGAAAAAGGGTAGTGGTCATGTAAGATGTATGAGATGCCTACATACCTCTAGGGGTTTTTGAAAATTTTAATTTTTCTGAGATTGGTTTTTGTAGAGGATCAGTCTCACGTAGTTCTGGGTAGAGGGAAATAAAGAATTTTTTTAAGAATAGAAGGGAGATGAGAAGGGTCGTAGCGTACCGAGATTTTGGACTACGGGTAAAATTTCTTGAGATGGTACAAATTGACTGTACGAGCCATCTCTTCTCCATCTAGGTCGGTGAGCATGGCGGCACCGCCGGACAAGATCTTCTTCATAATGTATGGGCCGCTCCAATTGGGCTTGAATTTCCCTCTCGAGTCCCAGATGGGCTCTACTATTTCTTTGAGGGATAGATCCCCCTCTCAGACACCACAGTCCTTGACTCTCTTATTGAATGATCACGCTATATGACGATGGTACCCTTGTATATGGTACAGAGCTTTTAATCTCCTTTCATCTAGGAGGGCCAACTCGTCAAGACGGCTTTGGTACCAGTCTTCTTTGCTGACCTTACTTTCAAGCATGATGCGCAACGAGGATATTTCCAGCTCCATGAGTAGGACTGCTTCCATGTTGTAGACTAGAGAGTAAGGGGTATCCCTAGTAGAGGTTCGGTAGCCCCAGAGGGCGTAAGGGATTTGGTCGGCCCAATCTCGATAGCTTTCGGTCATCTTACTGATGATGGCTTTGAGGTTTTTATTGGGGGCCTCGATTGCACCATTGGTCTAAGGTCGGTAGGGAGAAGATTTTTATCTCTGAATCCCATACTCATTGACCACTTCTGTGACTTTTACCTCAAAATACAACCCATTATCTAACACTAGCTCGTGCGGGACCCCATACCGGCCGATGATGTTTTTCTTGATGAATTTGGCCACTTTCTTGGCGTTCAAGACTGCGAATGAGTCAACTTTGACCCATTTGGTGAAGCAATCAATGGCAACTAGGATTAATTCATACCCGTTGTAAGCTTTGGGTGTAACCTTTTCTATGATGTCGTTGCCCCAGGTGGAGAACGGGCAGGCAGAATTCATGTTGTACAAATCTCATGGAGGTAGGTGTTTAAGGTTGCAGAACTGTTACCATTTGAGGCATCTCCGGACATAGGCGGTGCAATCCTGGATCATGGTGGTGCAGTAGTAGCCTTATCATATGATCTTATTCTCAATCATGTGACTATTCATGTGGGGCCTTCATTCCCCGTTGTGTATTCTCTGCATTACCTCTTCAATGTCAGCTCCTACGATGCAGTGTAGATGGGTTCCATTGAAGTTTCTCTTGAACAGTACTTTATGACAGATGATGTACTGGGCAGCTAGTCTTCGAAGGGTGGTTCGATCTTTCTTGTTGGAACCCTCAGGATACCTACCATGCTTGAGGAGGGCCCGATATCATAGTACCATCAATTTCCTAACTCGGGATCTTCTGTGGTGATGAGCTCAATGTGGCAGTAGTGGGTTGGTTTATCTTGCTTTTGAACTAAGAAGGGGGACATTATTATTCCTTCGGGCATGTCGACCATGGAGGCTAGGGTAGTAAGGTCATCGGTTAGGTTATTCTTTTCACGACGTAGGTAATGGAATGTGATGTCTTGGAATTAAGAGGCTAGTTATTCTAAGTGGGCATGGAAGGGTTGGAGTTTCTCGTCCTTGACTTTCCATTTTCTGAGCACTTAACCGATGATGAGGGCAGAATACCCATAGACATCTAGGAATTGAATACCTTTCTTGAGAGAAACTTTGAGGCCTATCGTACATGCCTCATATTCAGTCATGTTGTTAGTGCAGGGCAAATCCAATTTGATAGCGATGGGAGTGTAGGAGTCATCTGGGTGATTAGAAGTATCCCAATGCCTTATCCTTTTTTGTTGGCCGCGTCATCAAAGAACATTTTCCATCGAAGGTCGTCTTGAGCACTGTAGAGGATGTTTTCATTTGGGAATTCGAATATCCATTTATTAGTTTCTTCTGTGGGGTAGTCAGCGAGGTAGTCAGAGATGTCTCTTACTTTCATGGATTTTTACGTGACGTACACGATATCAAACTCAGCTAGAAGCGTCAACCATCGAGCCATTCATCTAGATAAGGTGGGTTTCTCAAGCAGGTACTTGATAGGGTTCATTCGGGTTAAAAGTTTGATGGGGAAGGTGAACATGTAGTGTCGCAAATTTTGGGTGACCCAGACAAGCGCGACGCATGCTTTTTCCAAAATAAGTGTAGTTGACTTTGTATCTAGACAATATGTGACTGGAATAATAGATAGCTCTTTCTTTACTATAGTCTTCAAGGTATTGGGCTAGCAAAGCCCCAACTGTAGTGTCTGTTATGGTTAGGTATAGAAGTAAGGGGAGACCAAGTTGTGGTGGCATGAGTACCGGAGGTCGGGTCAGATATTATTTGATTCGGTCAAAAGCTTCTTAACACACCTCATTCCAAATCCTTGTTAAATCCTTTTATAGGAGCTTAAAGATAGGTTCATAGATGGAGGTTAGTTGGATGATGAACAGGCTGATGTATTACAACTTCCCAAGGAAGCCTCAGACTTCTTTCTCCGTTCGGGGAGGTGGCATCTCAAGTATGGCTTTTATCTTGGAAAGATCTGCTTCTATCCTTTTTTTACTGATCATGAATCTTAAGAGTTTTCCCTTTGTAACGCCAAAGAAACATTTCTATGGATTGAGTCTCATATGATACTATCTCAGTCGTTCGAAGAACTTTCGAAGAACGGGAACATGATCTTCTCTAGTTTTGGATTTGAGAATCATATCATCCACATAGACCTTGACTTCTTCGTGAATCAGATTGTGCAAGATGGTTGTGGCAGCCCTTTGGTAGGTAGCCCCTGTATTCTTGAGACCAAATGGCATAACGGTGTAGCAAAAGGTTTGCCATAGGGTGATGAACTCGGTTTTTTCTTGGTTAACTGGGTGCATTTTGATTTGGTTGTACCTGGTAAACCAGTCGACAAACAACTTGAGAGCATGATTTCTTGTCTTGTCCATGATCATGTCGATATTGGGTAACGGGTAATCATCCTTTGGAGAGGGTTTGTTCAAGTCCCAATAGTCTACACACATCCAAACTTTCCCTCCGGATTTCGGCACAAGCACTATGTTGGCTAGCCATGTGGGGTGTTCGATCACATGAATGAAGCCCACATTCATCTTTTTGACCACCTCTTCTTTGATTTTGAGTGACCATTCGGTGCAAAGCTTTCTCAACCTTTGTTTAACTGGATTATAATCTGGGAGAGTGGGAGTCTCATGTTGAGCTATTTCAGGATCAATGTCGGACATATCGTCATAGGACCATGCCAATACATCCACGAATTCCTTCAGTAATTCTTTAAGTTGTGTGCGCTCATGTACATCCAGAGTAGCCCCTATCCTAATCTCGCGCAGTTGGCTACTAGAACCTAGGTTAACGATAACAGTTTCTTCTTCATTAACTTGAACGCAATTATGTTATTTGTTATTAACCTTATTTAGATTAGTTAAGAATTGTTCTTTTGTAAAATCATCATCATCATAAGTTTGCTTAGAATCTAAACAATTAATGTAAGGCACAACAAGATATTCAAAATCTTCATTTATTTCATTGATAGGAAAAATAGCACTGAGAACCTCATCAAAGGAGGTATCGATTACATTTGCGCAAGGATAGACAACAGGAGAAGATATTGGGTAAACATTGGGGTTAGGTGGGATTTCAATAGGTAGAATCGGAGAAGCATGCCAGTTGAGGAGAGGTGTATCAGCATCTTTAATCAGGTGGGATGGATCCAGTGATGTAGTGCTTGAATGAACTATGCAGAGTGTCAGCCCCAGTGTCTGCAAGCCAAACGAATCCTTAGAATCACTTCCCTAGGAATATGCGGTATTTTTTATGAGTGGTTGTACACGGTGTTAGGAATTTTAGGCCCATGGGTAGCTATCTTGGAAAAAGATCTCCATTCCATGCTTCATCTTCTTGTTTGTATAGTCATACCACGGTTCTGGAAAGCTGTAAAAAGGGAAGTCCTTGCTCTCTTTGATGAATCATCCATTCAAGGAATCACCTGGGATAGTCTGGATACAATCTAATATTATCTTTGGTCGAGACTGGCAGATCATTCTGAGTTCTTGTTTTGATGGTTGATACCCCAAACCACAATAGGGAAAGCTTTTTTCATTTCAATGGGATCAATTATCCCTTGCTATCTTTCTCATAGCCTCAGTCTGGGCATGAAATGCATGTTTTTGAACATATGAATCATTGACGTTGCCATGAGGGTCGTATTCTGGACAAACCCTTTCTTTGAAATCATCCCCTGACGGGAGTAGAAGTGGTTCAACTCGAAATCCTGATAGGAGAATATCATTTGACCCATGATGTATCTTAAGGATTTGATTGCTTGTTCTTATACCCTCGGTATTGTCGTCGTCGCCCAAAATGGTGATGACTCATCCGTCAGTAAAGAACTTCAATTTATGATGGAGCGAGGAGGACACCCTTGATACTGTGGAGCTAAGGTCGTCCGAGCAACCGATTGAAATAAGATGGTAAGTCAATAACTGGGAATTCAATGACAGGGTTTATAGGGCGAGCCCCTATTACAAGTTTTATGGAACCCATCCCTTCTCAACGAATATTATCATAGGCACGTACAGCAGCAGAGGTTGGATCAAATTCACTTTTCTTCAGTCCTAAGAATTTAAAGGTTCTTAATGGGAAGACATTCGAGGCGGATCCATTATCGATAAGAGAGAGTGGTATGATCTTCCCTATAACTTCGACAGATATGTTGAGTGCATGATTATGGTTTGACCCAATTCAGAGGATTTTTTATTCGGAAAAAGGATAACATTCGGGTAGAATTCAAGGATCGGACTAAATTTATCGCTTCGTCTAGTGTGGTGGAAGGAGGAACTGACGGTCTAGTAAGAAATTTGATCAAAGCATTTATCTGTAGATGTGAAGACGTGAAAAGCCCCCATAGAGTGATGTTAACTTGAGTTTTCTTTTGTTGATCGACGATTTTTCTTTCCTCGAGGGTTTTTTTTAGCATACGAAGGTTTTCAATGCCCTTTCCTTTGTCATTGGCTGGTGGTAAGTTTGGGATCTGGTAATGCCTCCCTGACATGGTCATGTGATTTACTGAAGAAGGGAAGAACATGAACCCAATTTTTTCGTTAATCTTGGTTTGTTCTGCCATCTTGTTTAGTTCTCCGAGGAGTTCTTTAAATGATATAATCCCACACATGTCGGCTACTGGGCCAGTTTTCTCTGAAGCTTCCCTTTTATTCGAGTCTTCGAATTCTTCCCCCCATCCGGTGGCAACAATTCTATCTTTCCATGTAAAGTTAATGCATTCCATAACATCGATGGCTTCTTCACACATGTCTTCCCATTTCATGGTGATAAATAAGGGTGAAGGGACCAGACATCATTGTAGCTTTAGAGAATCAAGTAACTCGATCATACTGTAAATATGATTGGTTTGCCTGAATGATTCTGCCATGATATGGACAACATCATCTAGGCTGACTTCATTAGTTGGTACCACCCAACTATCTAACTCTCGAGCCCATTTTTGTGCTTCCAAGAATAGCGTACTGAACTTTAGGCAATCAATGAACATCTATGAGGGCAATTTCAGCCCGAACTCTAGGAGTTGGTTTAACACTTCTGATAATTCCATACTTCCATTTTCAGAATGGGTATGAACAACGATGCATAATCTAGTAAGGAGTGACGGTGCTTGATCAGTGAGGCTAACAGAGTGTGGGAGGAAATATGGGAAAGTTTGGAGAGGTTTGGGAGAGTATATAGGTGTGATTTGAGTTGAGGGATCAAGTTCTGGACCCTCTTCTAAGAAGATGGAATTGGCATGATTTGGGAGTGGGTTATGAGTAGTGTTTGGCATATGATTGGCTGGTGGGACAATGGTACCCCAGTCAACTAGATCTTGGATTATGTTTCGAAGGTGAAAGCATTGATTGGTGGTATGGACAATAGTTTGGTGAAAGGCGTAATGGGCATCTGCCTTGAAGTTTCTTGGGAGTGGACTTGGTAATGGACGGGGATCCAAGGGTTTGATAAGGTTTTGGCTTAACATGTCTTGATAAACTTTGGAGAGGGGAGCATGGAGATCGGTGTATTCCTTTTGGACTGAAACAGGGTGGCTTTCTGGCGCCCATAAAGTGGTTGGTTGAGAGATGTTGTTGATGGTTGAGACTGCAGCACTGGCAGGTTTATCATATTTTTTGAGGGTGAACTGTCTGAACACTTTCTTCGGTTCAATTTCTATTTTAGTAAGACCTTCCTCGATTTCTACTCCTGCTCTCTGAGAGCTCTAAAGTGGGGATAGTATTGTCCTCCCATTATTTCTCGAACATGGGGTAAGAAATTCTTCTTCATTATGTTGACTTGTTCTTCCTTGAATGGTCGATTGGTCATGGTGGTTGCCTTTTCCCTCCATCGGGCTATGAAGTTACTGACTGATTCCCCAGAGTTCTATTTGAGTAGTTCTAAATCATGGCGGGTGACCTCAAGATCTTCATTGTATTTGTACTGCGACATGAATTCTCGGGCTATATCCTCCCAACTATGGATTCTGGACTCCGCGAGAGATAAAAACCATCGGAGGGAGATATCCTTCAAAGTTTGCTGAAATAATTAGGCCATCACTTATTGAGAAGCCCCTAGGATAGTTATAGAATGGTGATAACTGCGAAGATGAACAATCGGGGTTCCACTTCCTCCGAATTTCTCTATATTCGACATCTTGAACTTCTCGGGTAACCTCGCATTAGGATAAGGAGACATGTGGGTGTCGTCCATGTAATTTATAGAGACTCTGACCTGATCAAACTTTTTATTTATCATCTTGAGATCTTCTTTGACCTTGTTCATTTCTTATTCTTTCAGATCAATGATCATAGGCAATTTAGCCCCAGGGCAGGCAAGGTTTGGCATAGGAAGCTGGGCCGATGGCATTCCATTAACAGGGGGCACGTGGGGCGTACTGATACTCTTTGGGAACCCAAATAGGCTCGAGTGGACCCATAGCATGAGGGAATAGGGCCTCGGGATCTTCAGTAATAGGAGCTTAATTTCATTGCATATCTCGGACCTCAGTCTGGAGGTTGTCAATCTTGGACACGAGCTGAGCTAAGACTACCGTCAGATTTGGCTGCATAACTGGTACTTGATCTGTGTTCTCCATGGAAACTGGATGGATATCAGACTCGAAAGAGGTAGCAGGGGAACGAACAGAACTCTAAGGTGATTTGACTTAAGACCGAAGCCAATAAGGATCTAGGGAAAGGGCATATGATCGACCTGAGAAGGCGTAAAATGGGATTTATTTTTGACAAAAAAAGATGAAAATATTTTTGATATTTTTTCTTCTTTTATTTGAGATTGAAAGACAAAATATTTTTGGATTTTTTATAAATAAGGGAAAAATGTTTTTGGATTTTTGATAAACAAGGGAGAAATGTTTTTGGATTTTTTTTATAAAGATGGGAGAAATGGTTTTGGATTTTTTTTTAATAAAGAAGGGAGAAATGTTTTTAGGAGACGGGTCTCAGCATGATTCTTATACTTATTATGTTCTCACTTGTATTAAATTCTCCTATATGCAAAAATGAAATACCGGACAGGACCCGAGCATGGAAAAGTTGGGTTTGTAACATATGCAAAGCTATGGTTGGACTTGTAACCAGGCTCATGGGCAGGGTTCCATTTTAAAAATGCTCAAAATTGTGCAACAGGCCGACCCAGAATTTCGACAGAGTTTCGATTCAAAACCGACGGTCTAACATGCCTGTCCTAGGCTTAACACCTATATGCAGGTATGCAGTTGGATGGGTGAATTGGAAAGGGTTCCCCCCTTTTGGTGTGACTTCCACGATATACGTCTTGCTTTTGAGGGCAATCGGTATATGTGGACAAGCCATTTGATATACAAGAGTGTACGTGAATTGCCTCACTCTATACTTTGTGGGGACGGTACGTGTGAGAGAGAATTCGATATACTCGGCGTACGTGAATGAGTGTACTACGATATACCTCCCGTCATGATGCGGGGGAACTGTGTGGTCAAGCGGTACGATGCGGGGGAACCATTCGATATACGTTGAAGGTACTTGGCCAATGAAAGGTGAGAGTTATATCGCTTAGGCTAACTGCGCCCTGCCGGACCAGTGCCCATCATTAAGTGACCCTCTACTTACTGGACAAAATTTGGTCAATACCAATTCTCTTTGGTGATTTCGTGTGAATCATGCATGATTCTCTTATTAATATCTTGTGATGAGAGTATCTTTCTTGATCATGCCAAATAGGGGCAAAGTACAAGTACCAATGGTATACCAAGTATGGATGGGTGATGCATGCAACATGTGGACATATGTGGTCCTAGGTGCACGTGGTGGGAAGTGTATATGGAGAATCTTCTACAAGTGTGTGAATAGAAGCATAAGCATGAGGTACACGTGAATAGTAAGGGGGACACTCCAATAGGGGAATATATAAGAAAATAAAACACCCATGTAAATAGAGTCTAGCCCTCAAAATGAAGTATCCCCAGCAGATTTGCCACTGTGGCCATCTCCGATCCTCGCGGCCGAAGAGATGGAGAAGTGGGTATCTTTAATGTCAAGAGGATCTTGGTCCCGCGCATCCCTCTGGGGAGTGCTTCGGCCAGCGTCATTTATGAGGTGAAAATGTAGAGAGATGGAGTCGCTAGTCTATTTTACTCAAAATAGACAAAAGAAAGGGGAGCCATCCCGAAGGACAGCATCTAAAGACATACTGATACATAAGAAACCAAAATGATTCGAAAAGGGTCCAGTGGCTAAGTTACTAAATGGGAAGGTGTTAGGCACCCATTTCGACCTTGAGGTCTCTCATGGATGATTGTTATTTTCCTTTCTTTCCCCGTGATATGTGTGCATGTGTATATACAGTGGAGATAGGAATCATCGACTTGTATCATAGATGAGATAAAGTGAGTCATCCATAGGAATATTCCTAAAAGTAATATTAGAAAATAAGATTTACCCGATTATCCTAGCATTGATCATTATAATGGAATGATCACGCTTGTGGGATATTACGGCACTACGAACAAATATATGTATATGTAATCATATAGATTTTAGGAGAATTAAGTTAAAGAATATAGAAAAGTAGAAAATGGGAGAAGTAGGAATTGGACTCTAGTCTCGGGTTTTACCCCAAGATGCCTACGTATCCTATAGAGGCATCAAAGTCCACGTAGTTCATATGCAAAATGAGGGGTGGGGTGTATCCCATAAATCCAACCGGGGACTTCTCTTATGGGTGTGTGCATGTGTAAAAAAGTGTTTTAGTTGTGAGAAAAATGTGAGAATTCTCATTTGGAATTTATGAGCAAACCATCTTTTTCTCGTTTTTTTGGTTTTATTTATATAAAAATAAGAGATGTGCAATAATAGTAGATAAAAAGTATATTAGGATATATGAGATGAGAGAATAAAAGTGTAAAGTAATAAGAGAAGTTAATGTTAATTTAGGAGAATTTGAAGAGGCAGTTGACAAAGTTGGACCTTCTTAAAGATCTTGAGTTTGATCTTGGATGTTGGAGAGCAGCCCTTACACTTGGGTGATGATGGAGGGTAGTTAATTCACCAAGTTTGATGAAAAGATGATGAAAGGTGATGTTTGGAAAGGGATTTGTATGGGGAAATCACGCTGACTTCGAGAGAGTTTTTTGAGATCGCTGAGAGTGATGGATTTTACATCTTTGTGTCCCTTTGCAATGAGGTCAGGCCCTCCTTTTTATAGGCCCAGGTCATTGCCGATCGGTATAGTTCTAGTCCTGCCAATCTTCTAGTGTTTTTAGTCACACTGCCAATAGGCAGGGTTTGTAACTTGCCGTTTGGGAGTCTCTTTCACGTTCCTTCGAAAAATCGGTCGTATAGCGCAAACCGTTGATCCTAATCACAAACGGGGAAAACCATTGGAAAGTCACTTCAGAGACCTTCGAAAGTTTTTTGTACTAATCTCGGGTCCGAGAGTTGACTTTGGGTCAAATGTGGCTCGGAAGCGCTCGTTAGTCCTTTGGATAGGGGATTGTCAGATGCAAATGGATCATTCGTCTACATGGTAAGTCATAATCGTGAACGAGGTAGACCATTGGAAATGATAGGAGATGTACTTCAGCATTACAAAGAGTTTGGATAGGTTTGGGTAGTTGACTTTGGTCAACCAGGGCCTGGAAGCGTTTGGTGACCTTTCAGAGTAAAACAGATCATTCATCTGTACCATTAGTCAGAATTAAGCTCGAAGCGGATCGTTGGAAAGGGGTTTCAGATCCCTTTGAATATTCATTCAATCTCGATCGATTTGAAGAGTTTACATTGGTCAAACAGAGTCTGGGAGTGTCCGGTGACCTCCTCATCAAGTTTCAGGGGGAAAATTGGACATTCGTCTGCACCATAAGTCAGAATCGCGCACCGGAAAGACCGTTGGAAAGGGGATTCAGTGAACTTTGAAGATTCATTCAGTCTCAGTCGAGCTGAGGAGTTTGACTTTTGGTCAAATAGAGCCTCGAAGAGCCTAATGGCCTCTAGGTCAGTTGCTGGGGTATGACTTAGGTTTGTAGTGATGAAAGGAGGTGTTAGGGACCTAAGGAGAGGTTAGGGGGTACTAGTGGGGTGTCTACATCCAAAAATCACAAAAGGCTTAAACATTTGTTACTTTCAGTTAGGTCAATTACCAAAATTGTTTATATAACACTACCTTGTAAAAAATAACTTGTTCATCCAATTAAAACACACATTTTGAAAAGTGTACAAGTGTTTGTAGCCCTAAATTCAGATTCAGAAATTTACGAACAAGATGTTTTCAAAGTACGTGGCAATGGAAGTCTTCTTTTGTAGATCTGCTTACAATATTTTTACGTCCAAAATTCCATTTAATTCAAATGAACGCGCCTCACATTAGGTATCAATCCTATGTGGCTCGAATGACTCAATGAATCAAATGTTTTGTCATAAAATTTAGATACCTTTAATACACAACACTTATAATACACAATTTTATATTTTCAATCTCCCCCTTTGAATATTTTGCAGAAAACTCCCAAAAGCCATAATACTCGTGATTATTCCTACCAAACCCACTACGCATTAGCCATATAATGAGAGTAGTGGGACATATTGCACATATGAGTCAAAAAAACCAATGACACATCAAAGTTGAGTCTAAAATGGTTGGTTAGAGTCAAATCGACATAGTTATACCTGAAAACACATGAAATGACAAAGAGAATCATGCATGCAATAACATGCATAAATAGAAACTCCTATTCCTTTGGGAATGCTCCAAACAATCAAGGTGATATATAGATGATATAAAGCAAGTAAACATGTGAAGTATGATATGAATCATACAATATCAATTGATACAATAAGTATGTGCCCTAAGAATATAAAATAATATAAAAAAGTGTATCTCTCCCAAAGTCCCATCGAACGAAATTTCTCCCCCTAAAACAAGAAGCATGGGAACATATGGAATCTCCCCTATCAATGTGTCTCCGACTTTAAAAGGAAAACATGGGATATTATCTACCCTTATCTTATATATTTATCCCCCCTTTTGACACATGGGAAATAAAAAATTATCTCCTTATTTTTCACATGAAAAGATAAGAGAAGAAAATATCATAGACAACGACATAACGAACTAGTGATGCAAAATCACAATGACAGAAAGAACTAGTGAAGTAAAATCTAGTGAAACATGTGAAATAAAAAAATCGATGAAAGGAGTACATAATTAGCATAACTAGAATAAGATCATATATAACGCATGGATATAGCAATATGAACATAAAAATATGGATAAGAAATAATAATACATAAATCCTTCAAAGTGTACCATAACAATCAAATTAACTCCACGATAAATATCCATGATAAATAAGGATTAAAGGTATGTCCAACATCCATATGAACATCCAAAAATACCAAAGTACCAAAGAAAATGTGTAAGAAAAAATATTTACAATTGAGTCAATTTGTTTGTAATTGTATTAATTCTGGATAAAACATTTTGAGTCATAGGTTAGGATTGGATGAAGGCAAGGCGACAAAGCGTTAGAGATTATATCATCATGTCGTATTTCATGCTTGATTCCATCTTCAAGTTCCAAGGATCTCTTAGCTATGAATGCTTATTTATTTTGATCATTGGATATTTTGTTATCTGGTGTTAGAAATTTATATATTAAATTTTTTTTGAAAATTTTGTTGCTTCATTAGAATGACTTAAAATGTCTTTCGAATGACCTTCCATTGGTTATTAGAACGATATTCCTTGGTACGAATGAGATCTTGATTCTCGCCTTCTGGTTACACTCTGGAATGTCGTTCAAAGTTTAGTTGGAAGTCAATTGATTGAAAATGCATACTTCGTTCGAACGAGAAGTGATGATACCCAATATAGTATCAACAAGTAAACTTGTATGAGCTCAATCCATAACATCTTTTAATGGTGCAACAATGGTGGTAAAAAATTATTTAAGTGAGTAAGGATATGAGGCAAAGAGGAATAAGACTAGAATATAAGTGGTTTGACCATTGGCCTACTCCACTGTGCTGGTGAGTGGGAGTTTCACTATAAAGATGGGCACTAATGGCCTTAATGATATAATTATCATTACTTTCTCCATCTACTGTAACAGAAGCAAAGCTTTGGCTAGGGTTTCAATATTTTGATCCCTTTCACTGATGAATAAGATGAGTATATACTTGGGGTGTGTATTGTAACCCCCAAGCATGTAGTAAGCATGTGTAGAATGTATTTGCCAAAAAGGATTATCCACCTATCGCTAGCACATATAGGTCATGATGATGAAATATTACCTCATGTGTGAGGGAGATCTTGTTATAACTATTTTTCTCACATGGGATCTACAATCCATGTGCACTCTTCCATGCGTGACCCACTCCATGTGCTCAGCCAGCCGTCAACTACTAACTACATAGACCAGGTTGAGGCTGAGTTATCAAGTTCGATACTTTGATGGTAAGGTAACTATCATGTTGAGGTGAGTCTTCATTTGGAAGCGTCCTCCAGGTAATGGATGTGGATGAAGCAACACTACTAATATCGTCGATTATATTCGAGATGAAGACGAGTCCTTATGTGATGGATTTATGACCGAGGATGAGACCCTTTGTGAAGGGATTTTTCCGATCCATAACCTACTCAAGCAAATAGTTTTCCATTGGTCGGCTTTAGTCAAGAGGTGTAGCCAAGGGACGATGTCATACTTGGTATATCAGTCACCCCTAGCCTTTAGTATTCATTGTGAATAAAAGGCTGAGGGATAAAGTATCTTTGAGCAAAAGTTGATAAGACGACCTTGATTATCGATTGATATGTCCTTTCCTATCTCAGGTCTAGGATATTGAATGAGAACCTTGGATTGACACTTGACAATGATTTTGTGGGTAAGCCCGTTGCCCAAGAATGGCTACTGTAATTATTCTATAGGGGGTTGTGCCCTCATGATGACTGCCTTAAAAGTTTTCTATAATGATTGCCTTCATTTAAATAGTTTTGAAAATCCAATTTTCTTTTTCCTTCTTTTCACTAAAACCTCTATCTCTCTAACATACATCATTTTTCTTTCTCTCTCATTCAAGACTTTTCGACGAAATTATAGGGTCTTTCATCTTCTTCAGGCATATTATCTTTCTCTGGTAACCTTTTTTTCCTTTCCCCCATTCATTTTAAGGTTTCTTTCCCATTTTAGTTGTAGTTTGTTTTTTTGACGAGGGTTGATTGGTAATCTTTTAGATTTTTTGGACTTTGTCATCCCTCATTGTCTTCTATTCAGTCACTAGCATTGTGACTGTTATCTTCTCCAGTGAGCTCCGATGGAGTATTCTTGAGTTGTTCTTGATAAGAACAATTTATTATCCCCCTTTTGAGCTTTTGGTCAAATTAGATCAAACTTCAAGTTATTTGTGCCCTCTTTACCTTCTAGTACAACCAAGTTTAATCTCAGCCACTTGAATGTTAAGAACCCTTTAAGAGTTAGAAGAACAATACCCCACACTTTAAGAGAGATACTTTCAAGAGATACGTAGAATTGAGAACGAGGCCAAGGCTAGTCATAAAGCCAGGGCCAACCTTACTCACCTAATCTTCCCCATTCCCTTAAAGTTCATCCCTCCTTCACTATCTGAGGTTGGTGGGGACGTGATGTCTGACTCGTCGTCCTTAGATGCTGGTTCCTCAACCTCTGCATGGGATGAGATTGGAGATTCTTTTATTGAGGCCATGAGATTTTTACCTTAAAATCCTAAGGGGTTAAAGTAATCTGAGAGTTCATCTTGATATTTATCTTCCATCCACATGGAGTTATCTAGCCGAGATGATGTTTCAATCCGGTATATCTCGAGCCCTAATGAGTTGAGAGTAAACATTGCCATTCCACCTGTACCCTTCCCCTTTTAGCTATTATAGAGAGAGAATTGCAAGAGATCTTTCCTAGTGGGAATCCGGACGCTGAAACTCCTGCCGCTGATGATGATTCCAAGGTCGAGGAACCACTTGACTACTCATATGCCTAGGATTTCTCATCCACTGTTAGAGAGTATGAAATTCTTTTTTAGAGGCATTTGTATGACATCTAGTCAGATATCATTATGGGTGTCCCATATAAGGATGATAGAGTATATTATGGCCAAGAAGGAAAAGTCACCGTCTATGAAAAAATGTTTATGGTTGACTTTCGAGTCCTTTTCCATCCCTTTGTGTGAGAAATTTTGTCCGTTATGGGGGTTGCACCTTCCCAATTGGTGCCGAACTCATAGAGGATTATACTCGGCTTTGTCTCTCTCTAGATGAACAAGTATGAGGATGATCCTTTAGTAAGGCTGTTAAAGACTTGTTATACTATCTCATCATCAAGAACTCAGCCTATTACTACCATTTAGGGGCCAAAAATCTCGACAAGAAAACCATCCATGTCAATCAAAGCTTTAATTACCATTGGAAGCTGAGGTTCTTTTTTGTCTCTAGGTCTTAGGAATTTTAGTTCGATGCCGATCATTCGGAGGATGAGCCAAGAGTTCCATGTGCTTGGGAAAACCCTTCTATGTTTGCTAAGTTGGACTCGGGTCTCAATATTGTCGAAATAGAGAAGGTTAACTATATGAAAAATTAAGGGAAGGATGGGGCCCTTCCTGAGTTTAAATACTTATTGTCTCCCACCTTTTTAGAGACATTTGGTATAGGGGTTGACCCCCTGGACTAGTTGTGTGAGTTGCTTAATTTTTTTTATCATTGTAAGTCTCCCTCGTCTTTTGGCTTTGTTACTAACCATTTTTCTTTCTTCTTTGTAGATCGTCCACTTCATATTTTAGACAAAATTTGGAACATGATGGCCTCGAGTCTCCAAAATTACTTTAGAAAGAAGGGAGGCAAGCAACCTTCAAAGAAGACGACCGTCATCAGGCCGACCTGACCTGAGGTCGATGAGAAAAGAAAAGAACCAGCTCGTCCTATAAACTCTCATCGTATTTACGATACGAGGCCAAGGGTAAAACCTGAGTTTGTGCCAAGATCCTAATCATCAAACTCATTCAAAGATGTTAGGTAGCGAATATTACCCAGCTTAGGGCTTACCCAAGATCAATTATACCTTCAACGAAGAGGTTGAAGGGTGCCATGCTAGCAGTCCCCTCACAGGGAGACTATGAATTAATAAGGAAGATGCATTCCCACAAGGTTTAGACTTCGATCTCCATCATCTGGAACCGGTATCTTCCTTATCTTTAATTTGATCTTCATCTCATTCTTTTTTTTATTTCATCATTTTCTAAAATATGTATATTTTCTTTATTTGCATTCTGAGTATGCTTTTACCTCAGCTACCAAATGGATAGCAGACAAGTACCCAACAATTTAAGAGGGTCTAAAAGCTGAAGAAGAGATAAGGAAAAGCTGAGGGAACATAAGGCCAACTATAAAAATGCTCTTGTAGTATTGAAGTGTAGTACGAACATGTTTTGAAGGAAAAATAAGAAACCTTGAAAAAGAAAGACAACACTTTAAATGCCCAATCTACCAAGTATGCAACCGACCATGATGCCACTATCCAAAAGTACAAGGATGAGGCCCTCTTTACCGAGGACATAAACAAGATTCAGGATGAGGTCGTTGACGCTTATAAGGCATCAGATGAGTTAGGCATCTTCGGCTATGAATACCTTGAAAGTAGTATTAAGACGACTTGTCAATGGGTCGTCTTAAAATTTTTTTATGTTGTCTCATCAATTCGTCCGGAGTTAGAGGCAGTTGACATAGAGGATCTTCTTTTCCCGGAATCCTTGGCCAATGTCAAATCAGCGACCGCAACCAAGGGAGAGGGAGTTGGATATGAGGTTCTAATTAAAAATGATAATACCAATACCACTCCTACTACTACTACTAGGGAGGTATCGCCTGGGATGAATGTCGTTGATGGGTCCGTGCTAATGGAGATTGATGAGAACCAAGCAACTTGAATCCTCCTTTTTTTCTTTTAGGGTGGCCATTTGTGGAATGATAACCCTTGTGTAAAATTTGGATAACTAATTTTTGAATTCTGATGGTTTAACTTTTGGAACAATGCATCTTTACACTCGCCTCAATTACTCTCATCTTAAACTTTGATGAATGACATTGAATGCAAATATTTGTATCAAAAGTTTTTGCCAACTCTTCTAATTTTTTTATGTCTTCTCTCTTTGAGCATAATTACTGTTAAGCAATCTTACAACCTTCTAATTTTGGATATATTCTTGTCCTTATCCTAGAAGTAATTCAGATGAAATTAAATGATTTTTCAAATTTGAAAAATGAATTAATGGTGTTTAAATATAAGTTCCCTCTCGTCGTTTTAAGAGTGTATGGACACTGTCATCTCATCGATTGAGCTTGACTGTAATACCACCAAATGAACGATGTTTAAATAAACCATAATTAAATGCTTTTCAAATTTGAACAACCAAATTAATGATGTTTAATTATAAGTCCCCTCTCGTCATTTTTGAGAGTGTATGGATAAGAGTCATCTCATCCTACACTGTCGTCTCGCCGAGAGAGTTTTGACTCTAATCCCACCATATTTTGATGTTTAAAGGAACCATAATTAAATGATTTTCAAATTTTAACCACCAAATTAGTGATGTTTAATTACAAGTCACCTCTCCTCAATTTTGAAAGTGTATAGACGAGAATTGTCTTGTCCCGCATTATTATCTCGTCGAGAGATTTTTTACTCTAATCCCATCACACTATGATTTTTTAAAGGAACCATAATTAAATGATTTTTAAACTTGAACCACCAAATTATTGATGTTTAACTACAAGTCCTCTGTCCTCATTTTGGAGAGTGCATGGATGAGAGTCATCTCGTCCTGCACTATCATCTCACCAAGAGAGTTTTGACTATAATCCTACCACATTGTGTGTTTAAAGTTACCATAATTAAATGATTTTCAAATTTGAATCACAAAATTCACGATGTTTAATTACAAGTCCCCTCTCATCATTTTTAGAGTGTATGGACCAGATTCATCTCGTCCTGCACTGTTGTCACATCGAGAAAGTTTTGACTCTAATCCCACCACATTGTGATGTTTAAAGGAACCATAATTAAATTATTTTTGAGGCTTTAGTGTTTTTCACCACTTTAGTGATGTTATCACACTATTCTCCCTCTCAGTGTTATTAAGAATCCACGGATGAAATAAATCTTGTCCAGTTTCTCATGTCACCAAGAATGAGTTGATGCTTTTTCACCGTATGGATGATGTTTTGTAGATTAGGATAACTTGAACTATGCAATTGAACACTTCATAAAATAAAAATACGAGGGAACACTTGAACAAATTTTTCATTCATCATTTTGGAATATTTCTCACACGATGGTAAAAAAACTTATCACTTTGGAATATTTCTCATGAAATGGTAAAAAAACTTATATAGAATTATAGTGATAGTATTTCTTTAAATGGTAGGTGTTCCATGGGTTTAATAATGACTCTCCCTCCAAATTCTCAAGTCTATAGGTGCCAGGAATGACTTCTTTTGTAACTCTATATGGGCCATGCCAATTTGCATGGAGCTTATTCGGCTTATGCCAAGTCTTTTTTAGAACTAGATGTCCAACAGCTATCGGCCTAGCCTTAACCCTCTTATTGTAAAACTTCACAGTCTTTTGCTACTAAGAAGTCTTTTTTATTAGTGCATCTTCTCATCTCTCAGGTCTAGGTCTAGGTCTAGGTCTAGTTTGCGCTCCTTTATGTTTGCCTTCGGGCTATATGCTTAGACCCTATGTCTTGGCAGCTGATATCAGTGGGTATCACAACCTCTGATCCATAAGTAAGCATAAAAGGGGTCTCCCCTCTCTACATTCTCTCTATTGTCCTGTTGGCCCACAGGATGACCTTCTGTCCGAAGACCCTTAGCGTCTTCTAATTTCATTTTGATCCTATCTAAGATAGTCATGTTGGTCACCTTAGTCTGGCCATTTGCCTAAGGTCATTTGGGTGTTGAATAAAATAGTTTAATGCCGACCTTCTTATAATAGGCCTCCAGGGACGAGTTCTTAAATTGTTTACCACTGTGGGAGATCAAAGTGTTGGGCATACCATACCTATATATGATATTCCTCCAAATAAATTTTAAGGTCTTCATCTCGGTTATAGTGATCATGAACTCACCCTCTACCCACTTTGAGAAATAGTCAATCTCCACTATTAGGTATTTATAATTGCATATTTCCCTAGGCAGGGGTCCCTCCAAGTCAATCCCCCAAACTTCAAATGACCAATGAGAAGTGATAGATGGCAGGGGTTGATGAGGTTGGTGAGGGATGAAGACGTATTTTTAACACTTCTCGCATATTTTCACATAGTGGGTTGCGTCCTTGGCCAAGGTCAGCCACCAGTAGTCCTCAGTAACTATTCTCTTCGCCAGATACCTTCCTCCAATGTGGCTACAATAAGAACCCTCATGCACATCTTTTAATACATACTCCACCTCTGCGGGATGAACACGTCGTAATAAAGGGAGGAGGAAACCTTTTTTTGGATAAGACATCTCCTATTATCGAGAAAGTTTCTTCCTTCCTCTCAACCTTTGACATTAGTAATTCACCGTCTCTAATGTATCGGATGAGGGTATCCATCCATGATGCCCCCAGGTTTAGATTTAAACAAAACTCAATTGTCTTATGATTTTCTTCGATGGTTGGTTGATATAGGATCTCCACTGGCACTGACTGGTTGATCTCAGTTCTCATTACAGATGCTAACCTTGCCAGGGCATTGGCTCGACTGTTGTCTAGCTAAGGGATCCTTTTGAGATTTACCTTTATAAAGTTAATCGACATTGTGTTCACCCTTGCCAGGTATATGGCCATCCTTTCATCTTTAGCCTCATATAATCCCAAGATTTGATTTACCACTAACTGGAGTCAACGTGAACTGGCATTTGGACAATATTTAATGCCTTGGCAAGGGAGAGTCCTCCAAAAAGCACTTCATTGTCCGACTCATTATTAGATGTTTTGAATCTAAATCGCAGGGCGTACTCTATGTCGGTTCCATATGGGGCTGATACTAACAACCCGACTCCACTTCGTGTTTCACATGAGAAGCCGTCTGTAATACCCCGCATTTTTATTATATTAAATAATTATGGGATTAATTATTTTTGTTGGATTAATTATTATTGTTGGATTAATTAAAATAAAGGTCGGGAAATTTAATTGTTAATTAATCAGAACTTAAAATAATTATTAACTAGTGTGCCAGGGGTTAATACTTATTGATGAACATCATTGATTATAACTATGGGTATATGTAATATGGAATTATTATATCTTTATAAATTGTCGGAGTGTGAAATACGACAGTTTGGTATTTTAAGTCAGGACGTGTGTGCGAGACGTGTCGGGACTAAATGAATGGAATAAAAAGATAAATTATTTTTGTATAACTCATATAGTAATTTCTAATGCGCCATTGAGTCCGAAATGGTCGAGATAGTAAAAAAAATGTACCCGAGCATTTTATTTGGACTCCGGGGTAGTTTTAGGCCTAACCGGCACCCTGTAGGGGTCTTTTTGTCCTTTGGAATTTTGGAGTAATAATATGGACGAAAATTGGGAAATAAAAGATGGATGCACTAAGGTTAGATAAGAGTTATCAGTTCTAAACCTACGAGAGAGAAAAGAGAGAGGCACAAAGAAAGGTAGAGAAGACTATTGGTGTTCTTGGTGCCTAACTCAAGAACACACACCAAAAACTATACCAAAGTGTAGATCGCAAGATGAGGAACACACCCATACCCTTATCAATAACGGATCAAACCGTCAAAATTAAGGCAAGCATTTAATTCTTGCAATTTATAGCAACAAACATGTTCATATTAGTATAGGTGTATTATATTCACTATTTGATTCATAAGTTTTGATGAAATTGGAGTATTAATGGCATTTATTAAAATCTGGAGATTAAAGTAGGATGAATCCCTCATGTAGATAGTTTAGAAATCCCAAATTGATGATTATTGATGATGGACGAAATTGCAATTGATGTTCTTGTATGGAAATTTGATGAACTAGGGTTTTGAATTGTTAAACTGGAGGTTTTTGACTTTATAACTTATTCATGATGAAGAAATCATTCAAAGTTAAGGGAAATCACTTATACATGTTAGAACATTAATTAGGATTGCTGTTTTGGTGTTAGGGTTGAAAAAATTTAGAGGTTTTAGGACTGAAATTTTAAGGAAGACGAAGTAGGAACAGTAAAACGTGTCAGGTCTGGCCAAACCAGAGAAAGACATCATCTCGTACGAATGAGATGGAGTCTCGTTCGAATGAGAATCAGAGTCGTTCCAACGACCTACTAAATTGTTCGAACGACAGATCCCAGAAAAAGACCAGAAATTCCCATTATTTCCCCAAATCACGTTACATAGTTAGTTGTGTGAAGAAAATTGCCATTTACTGATATTAGCTTAGTGCAGAATTATTTGGGAAGCATTCCTAGGATAATGACTTAAGTATTGAATAGGTGAATTAACCTTGAAAATTTTGAGAGTGTAAATAATCGAGTTAATTACGTAAGTAGTATAGAGAAATATACTACGTGTAGAAAAAGAAATATGGGTTGGGTGAATACCTGAATTTTTATAAGGCTTAGGGAATGACTATTATTATATGTTTATTATTATTGTATGTACAACATACATACACTGCTTTCTATCGGGAGGAGGTTTCGTGCAGTGGACAGTCTTATCATGGGTGACCCAGTAGGAGGATATTTGACTTGTACCCAGAGCATATGAACTTAGATACGTGGTATCTGTTATGTAGGATAGTTTCGACAGTTAAATGGGAGCGTAAGTATCTGCGTGACCCATTTAGCTGGTGAGTATGCTCGCCTCCAATATATGTGTTATGAGATTTATGGTTCGTGAGAGACGCCGAACCAGATTTCCTTTTATGCAGCGAGCGATGCACCGGGACACAATAGCAGAGTATGCATTCCGCCAAGTGGTCCTAACTAAGGGGCGTAGGATTTGTATATATATGTATATGGATTATTTGACTATATATACATATATATATATATATATATATATAGTTATATATATATAGTTACAGTTATAGTTATAGTTATAGTTATATTTGTGAATAATCCTAATGTGTGAAATTAGCAAATATGTAAATGTTGGTAAACAAAGTAACTTAAGGGGATACAGTATTTACTACTAGAACAGTGAATATCAAATGCAGTTACTGGGAGTGAGGTATTAAATAACGTATTGTAATGGCGATACGGGTTTTCTCTTCTGAGCTATAATTACTACTATATGTCTATGACCTAGTTGGGAATAATATGGATGACTAGGTTAGGGTAGACGTATGCTAGGTTGCGCATTTGTGGAGGGGTGAGGATCTCATGTGAGAGTTCGGAACTAATATGCACGTATTAATTGCATTTATGCAGTTTTAAATACTTGCTAAAACAAATATTTTTACAAATCGGGCTCTGACCCGTCTCTTGCCATCTCTCTTCTCTTTTGCTATATATATATATATATATATATATATATATATATATATATATATATATATATATATATATATATATTATACTAGGTGTCTAGCCACAGGGTCACCACCAGACTTAGATGCATGGATCATTCGACAAGCTTCAACTGTTGTGAAAGCTACAGGTTATTGATATTAAACGGTTCTATGTTTTCATTTAGTTCGTGGTTTAGACATTTCAGTTAGGGAATGTGTCGCCCATTTCCAGCTTGGTTGTTTTAGAGATTATACTTCCTCATTATCTTTTCTTTTCCTATTGAATTGAGTAGTATTGTTTTATTGGTTTTAGACTTTGAACTGGATTGTTTTATCTAGTCTCATTTATTTCAGTATTTGATTCATGTCCAGTATTTATTCTTGTAGAATGGGAATGGCTTATGTCTTAAAACATGGAATTTATTAATGGATTTATTAGGTATAATAAAATAGGAAATTTTTTTGACACTTAGCTTAATTATTTATTAGGTGATTAATAATGGAAATTATTTTTCGACGCTGATGCTAAGAATGAACCAATCAGACACTTTGATTTAATTTAATAAAGGATTGATCACCCAGTATTTAATTAGGCGGGGTGTCACACTGTTTACAAACAAGCACCAAATTGTGCCTTCTTTTAAGAAGGTCCCTTCACCCAGGACACCATTTACAAACAAAATCTTTTCTTATTCGGTGTCAATCGTGACAGGCCTTGCAACACTTGCCTCGTCCTCAGTTGGGCTTCCGCTTTCTTTCTCTAGCTCAGATATTAGTACCACAAACTCTTCACTGCCATCCTCATCTCAAGTGAACTCGACTAAGATGTCAGCCAAAGCTTTCCCCTTTATTACTTTTCTTGGCTGGTGTATAATATCATATTCTCCCAACTTAATCAACCTTGCCATTAACCTACCCGATTTCTTGAGTTTATGGATGACCTATATTAAAGGGGAGTCAGTGAGGACAACCATTGCGAGAGCCTGAAAATAGGGCTTCATATTTCTTGAGGCATATATCAAGGCATACGCGAACTTCTCCATCTTAGAGTACCTATGCTCGGCCCCTTGAAGGGCTTTAATATTAAAGTATATTATCCTTTGCAACCCATCATCATCTCGTACGATCACTGCACTAATGTCTGACTCAGATACAACCAAGTATAAATACAATTTCTCTCCTTGAACTGGCCATAACAACAATAATGGGGAGCCCAAGTAAGCCTTCATCTCCTAGAAGGCTTTTTCACATTCTTTGTTCCATTCAAAGGCTTTCCTCAATATTTTGAAAAAGGTGAGAGACTTGTCTATAGCCCTTGATGCAAATCTATTCAGTGTAGTGACTCATCCTATTAACCTCTAAGCATCCTTAATAGTTTTCAGAGTCTTTATCTCAATTAAGGGTTTGATCTTTTTGATTTTGCCTATATCTCCAGCTAGTTGCCCATGAATCCTAAAAATTTGCCTGCTCCTACCCTGAAGACACACTTGGCAAGGTTGAGATTCATCTGGTACTCGTCCCTAGTGTTAAAGGTGCGCTCAAGGTTGGATACATGCGTATCAGCCTTGAGTCTTTTTGTCAACATGTCATCCATGTACACATCCATGGTTTTGCCAATTTGTTCCTCAAAGATCTTATTCATCAGCCTTTGATATATTGACCCGATATTTATGAGGCCGAAGGGTATGAATTTTTAATAATAAGTTCTTTATTTATGATGAATTAGGTCTTCTTAGCATCATTTGGGTCCATAAAGATTTGGCTATAGCCAGAATAAGCATCCATGAAGCTCATTAATTCGTACCCATATGTGGAATCTACTATATAATTGATTTCGAGGAGAGGGAAGCTGTTTTTCAAAAAGATTTATTAAGGTAGATAAGGTTTACACACATCCTCCATTTGTCTTCTCTCTTTGGTACTATGACTTCATTAGCCGACCACTCTAGGTAGACCACTTCCCCGATGAACTTAGCCTTTCTAACTCTTTAACTTTTTAGCTTCTCTCTGAAGTAGATTCATCGCCTCTGTCTAACCGACTTCATCGCTTCACCCACATTCAACATATGGCAAGTAATCTTTGGGTATATTCTCGGCATATCCTCAAGACTCTAGGCAAAGATACTCTGTCTCTTCTTCTTCAGTAAATTGATCACTTCATTTTTACTTCTTTCTTCAGGGCATTGCCAATTTGGATGTTTTTTTGGCTCATCCTCATTGAGGATGATGGAATCTACCTCCTCAATGACTTCATCTTTATTCAACTTTGTCTCGGCCCTTGGATAGAGAGTATCGATGTTATATATGGTGGTGGATATTTTATTAGCTTCTCTCTCTTCAGCCGAGTTAAAGTAGCATTATCGTGCCTCTACTTGATAACCCTGAACTTCACCTACTATATAGAGAGCTAGGAAGTTTATCATTTGGTGAACAGTAGAGGGCACTGCCTGAAATTCCTTGAGGGATACCCTTCCCATTATGATATTATAATCCGAATACACATTCTCATCCATTTTAAAGAAGTTAATATTTTTGGTGAAGCACCTTGACCAAGTCCACATACAACATCCATCTCATATAACCCTAGGGGGTGGACCTTTTCACCACTAAAGTGATTAAAGGTTGGTGGTATGGGATATGTATTTTCTTTATAATCCCTAGTCCTTAGAAGCATTACCAAAACATCGAGTCAACTGAAGTCCATCCATCGATGAGTATTCTGGGAGCGTGATATCCATGTACCCTTATAGTAATCACCCGTCTAATCTTAAGAAACCTATCACCAAGATGTTCATATCAACCTTCTTCCTTTTACTTGGCTTGGAGTCAACCGCAGTTGAGTTTACCACTTCACGTTTGGGGAGTGCTTTAGCCACTACGGCATGGGCCTTTATGTCGACTGTATCCTTGCCACCTCCTGCTGTGATACCCCGCCCAACTAAATATCGGGTGATCAGTCCCTTATAAAATTTCTAACAGAATGTTCGTTTGGTTCATTCTTAGCATCACTGTCGAAAACTTAAATCCAATTAATTACCTAACATTTAATTAAGCTAGTGACAAACCAGTTTCCAGTTAACTTGAATCAATTAATTTAATGAATTCTGAACATGTAAATATAAACCATACACAAGAATGAAATGCTGCCTAAATCAAATACTGAATAGATAAGACTGGATAAAACCTTACAGTTCACAATTACAAACCAAACCATAATAAATACTCACACCAACTGAGAAGAACTACAAAGTAAACTGAGCACAACTCTGCTAATGAGAATGGGCAACACATGCCCTAACTGAGATATCTGAACTAGGAACTGAATGAAATGAAAGAAGCGTCTAATCTCAAATAACCCGCAACTTCCACAACAGATGCAGATCGGCAAGCCAGCCAAATATCTACAACCGGTGTCCCTGTGGATGGTCACCTGTACTAATACATATACATATAGCAAAAGAGAAGAAATGCAAGAGACGGGTCAGAGGTCGATGTGTAAAAATATTTATTTTAGCAAGTATTTAAAACTTCATTAAAGCAAGTATTATATGCATGTTTGTCCGAACTCTCACACGAGGTTCTCACCTCTCGACTAGTGTGCACGCCTAACGTACATCTAATCCAGCCTAGCCATCTAACACACTTCTAACTAGGTGATTGTGACACCCCGACTAATTAAATACCGGGTAGCTACTCCTTTATTAAATTAAACCAAAATGCCAAGCTGGCTCAGTTAATAGCATCACTGTCGAAAACATTTTTATTATTACTAACCACCTAGTATTTAAAAAGTAAGTTGCCAAATTTTAATTAAAGTCTGATTAACATGCAACAAGTGAAATGAAGAATAATAACACCATTCACCATAACGAAGTAAATAGAATAACCGTCACATAATGTAAATAAAGTCTGGAGGAAAAACTCCTCACTACAATACCACAAACTGAAATAACGAAATTGAATACTGAATCAATACATGCCAAAGTCCGAAACACTGTAATGGAAAGATGTCTCTAATAGAAATGGGCAACATGCCCTACAACTGATAGATACTGAATCTGGAATCTAAATGATAGAAGCCTCTAAAAGCAAATCCCTGTAGCTTCCACAAATAGCTACAGCTCGTCACCTGAATGAGTATCCTATGCATGGTGTCCTTGTGGCTGGGCACCTAAAATGGTTTTACAAAAAAATAGATTTGAAAGCAAACGGGTCAGAGCCCGAATGTGAAGATATTTTAAAAACCTGCAAGTTCTTTAAAAACATTAAAAACATTAAATGCAAAGTACATGTTAGGACGTGCACTCTCATAAAATTCCCACCTCTCGTCTAACTGTGCACTCCTAACGTAAGTACCCATCTAAAATGACACTACCCACTAGCTAAGTAACATAATATCTAGCTAGACTGTCATAGTTTCTACCCTTAATACTCGGTTCCCATTAACAGTCTAACTTTGTCAAATAATTAGAGGACTTCACTTAAGCTCAGATTCTCAATATGTAATGTATTTCACTATCAGTTAACCCGTTATGTTTTTCTCAAAACAACGCCATAATTAGATTCACAGTATTAACATGAAGGTTCCCATTAATTAAGTGTATATTATTCACATCATAAAAATATACAATACAAGCACCCCGAGAACTAAGCTGCGGTGCACACATACTCTGCTATCCATCCCCGTACATCACGTACATAAGGATCACGTATTCCGAATCTCTCAGGAATAGTTCACAGATAACAACATCACAAATAATGGAGGCGAACACAGTCACATCACATGGGTCACGCACATACCTACGCTCCCACGATCAGCGGACTTATTAACATCCCAATAAGTCTTTCTCTGACCTATGTTCATCGAGGTAACCAGTCTAAATCCGGGCAACACAAGGATTAGAGGGCCCTAAGCGAACGCAAACCTCCCGTGATAGCAAGTATGGTAGGTATGTCATACACACAAATCATATACCAATACTAAGTAAACACGCATCTTAGTAATCACCGTAATTAATTGTAGTACATATCGCATTCTCGTACCAACTTAATATATATAACTTATATAATCCCGCTTCACATTTATACGCGCCATAATTTATTCTTACGTCGTAGTAGGCACTCACGTCTCAGCTCATATTTTCCTTTAGGTTCAAACTACACTTCTAGGTTTGACTCCTCATTATATCCCAAACATCCCAAATATACCAATTACTCATCAAGGGAAGGCTATCACTACCTATACACAAGGTTACGGGGCACTCGGGATCAAAACAGGCTAAAAAGCCTAAACTGTCAACTCGTTCGAAGTCTCGTTCCAACGAGGCTGTTCGAACGAGAGTTCGTTCGAACAAACTGGGTCTTCTAACGAGATCTCGTTCGAACAAAAACTTTGAACGAACATCACTCTCGTTAGAACCCAGACTGTCAACTCGTTAGAAGCTCGTTCGAACGAGCTCGTTCGAACGACCTGGGTAGGTCTTCTAACTAGTGGCCAGTTTCAAGCCCAAAAATTCCTATCTCGTTTTTCACCAATTTCTACCCTCAAATCTCAACCAAAATTCGTCCAATTAATGTTTTAAGGTCTCCAATCATCCTAAAACATACTAAGGTCATATACTAACATCTTTTAAGGAATTTACACATCCTAAACATCATCAAATCACAAGTCTCTACTCTTTTCCCCAATTTTTCAAGAACATAAACCCTAGAATTTATCATCATCAATTCCCAGAATTTAATCCGTTTTTATAACACATAAATTTGTAATTCTCTTAATTCAATCTTCCAATAACGTTTCTACATGCAAACCTACATCCACCATTAAACTAACAACTCCAATTTCATGGGTTTTCCTTTATCTCTCAAATAAGAATGATTATCAAGATTTCTAACACGGAAGAAACATTTTACTGCATAAAATGTAAATTAAACCACTTGCCTCGAGTGTCTCTGAATTTGGTGTTGATTTGATGAAGCTTTTCTGCAGAATTCCTTCTCTCTCTCTCTCTACAAGCCTTCTTCTCCAAAGGTGGCTAGGGTTTGTTTTGGGAACTTAGAAAACCTAATTCTAAAACTCCCCGTAGTCTTATGGGTCAATATGGTTGGTAGTGGGTTTAGTGGTTGGTTTCCTAAATCAGATATAAATCCTAATTTTCGTCATTATTCAATCCCAAAAATACAATATTACCAAACTACCCTTATAAGATGCCGGTATGGCCTAAAAATACCCCGGGACCCAAACTAAACCCCCGGCTAGTGTTTTCTGACTATCTCGACCCTTCCGGACACGTTGGCGCACTCAAAACGACCATACGGTTAATAGAATTTAAATTCACTCTTATAAATAAAATAATTTTATTCTGACGCAACTATCTCATGCGTCCCAATAAAATGTCCAAATTGTCGTATATCAATCTCACGACAATTTCATAATTCAATATTCATATACAATCATATATGCACATATAATCAAATACCAACTCGCATCTCGCTAGTATTTTAACCCGGATTAATTCCCAATTAATTCTCATTTAATTAATTAATCCCAAAAATAAATATCGCCAAAAATACGGGGTATTACATACTTCCCCCCTAATAACAGAATTTCGTCCCGAAATTCGGAACTAGAAAGTACTTGGTAAGAATAACTCTGGATAACGTTCGCGCATCTCATCCTCACGCTCCCATGTGGACTCCTCGACATTATGATGTCGCCACTGAACACGCACTAATGGGACTATCTTTGACCGCAGTTTCCGCTCACTTCGGTCCAAAATAGCAATCGGCCCCTCCTCGTAGGAGCTATCAGGTTGGAGATCGATGTCCTCCAAAGCAATATGAGAATGAGCCAAATTGTCTCTAAGATATTTCCTTAGTGAGGAAATATGAAATACATCGTGAATCCGATGCCAATGTTCCGGTAATCCAAGCCTATACGCAACCGGTCCAATCCGCTCAATAATAGGAAATGGTCCCACATATCTCGGTGCCAACTTCCCTTTCTTCCCGAAACGCATAATCCCCTTCATAGGAGATACTCTGAGCAAAACCTGGTCCCCTACTTGGAACTCCGTGAAAAATCTCTTCGCATCAGCATAGCTCTTCTGCCTGTCCTGAGCTACCCGAATGCGACTTCGAATCACTTCTATCCTCGCCGAAGTATCCTGAATCACTTCCGGCCCAAGTAGTTTGTTGTCCCCTACCTCCAACCAACATATTGGGGAACGACAAGGTCTACCGTACAATGCCTCAAACGGAGCCATGCCAATAGTGAACTGATAGGAGTTGTTGTAAGCAAACTCTACCAGTGGAAGGTACTGCTCCCATCCACCCCCAAAGTCAATAATGCACATACGTAGCATGTCCTCCAACATCTGATTTGTGCACTCGGTCTGCCCATCGGTCTGCGGATGATAAGCCGTACTCAACCGCAATTCCGTGACCATGGCCTCCTGGAAACTCTCCCAAAACCGCGAAACAAATATCTTGTCTCTGTCAGACACGATATTTAGGGGTACACCATGAAGTCTCACAATCTCTGAAATGAAGAGCTGGGCATACTGTCCCGTAGTGTAGTTAGTCCTTACGGGTAAAAAGTGAGCGACTTTGGACAATCTGTCCACAATTACCCAAACGGAGTCGTGACCCCTCTGCGACGTAGGCAACCCCGTGATAAGGTCCATGGATATGCTCTCCCACATCCACACCGGGACCTCCAACGGCTGTAGCAGTCCTGCCGGTCTCTGATGATCCATTTTTACAAGCTGACAAGTGGCGCATTTCGAAACAAACTCAGCGATATCTCTCTTCATACCGCTCCACCAATACTGGCGTCTCATGTCTTGGTACATTTTGTCCCCTCCGGGATGTACCGCGAACCGTGAGCCGTGCGACTCTGCCATCAGCTCGTGTCGCAATTTCTCCCCTTTTGGAACCACCAATCTCCCATTGAAGCGTAATCCCCTGTCTGAGCTAACGGTATAGGACTCGGCTCCCTCTGCTAGTAATCGAACTATCTGCTCCTGACAGAACGAGTCATTAGCCTGTGCCCGTACTACCTTCATGACAATCTGCGGTGTAACAGTCATCACAGACATGAAAGATCGGGCCACTGCATCCTGGTGTCCCAATTCCTTCCACTTGGCCTTCCACACCTCTGCCACTTCATCTGCTGGTCTACGGCTCAACGCGTCTCCCACCACGTTAGCCTTACCCGGGTGATACTAGATATCGAACTGGTAGTCTTTCACAAACTCAAGCCCCCTACACTGCCGCATATTCAACTCCTTCTGCGTGAACAGGTACTGTAGGGACTTGTGGTCCGTGAACAATTGGAACTTCTCCTCCAAAAGATAGTGCCTCCAAATCCGTAGGGCAAATACCACCGCCGCCAATTCCAAATCATGCGTGGGGTAATTCTTCTCATGAGGCTTAAGCTTACGGGAAGCATAAGCTATGGCCTGTCTCTCCTGCTACAATACACCTCCAAGTCCTTGCAAAGACGCATCGGTGTAAACCAAATACTCAACTCCCGGTCTTGGCAATGCTAACACAGGTGCTGAGGTCAATTTGTCCTTTAACTCATCAAATGCCAACTGACAAGCATCACTCCAAATGAACGGCACACCTTTATGAGTCAGATGTGTCAAAGGACCCGCTATCTTCGAAAATCTCCGAATGAACCTTCTGTAGTATCCTGCTAGGCCCAAGAAACTACGAATCTCAGTCGGTGTCGTGGGCTGTCCCCACTCCCTCACCGCGGATACCTTCCCCGGATCAACAGATATCCCCCGGTCGGAAATAATGTGTCCCAAAAACTGGACCTCCTTCAACCAAAACCCGCATTTCTCATATTTTGCATACAACTCGTTCTGACGAAGTGTCTGCAAAACTTGCCTCAAATGCTCGGCATGCTCCTCCTCTGTTTGGGAGTAAACCAGAATATCATCGATGAAGACAATGACAAACTGATCTAAGAAATCCCTGAACACTCTGTTCATCAAGTCCATAAACACTGCTGGAGCGTTGGTCAAACCAAACGGCATAACCCAAAACTCGTAAGAACCATATCTCGACAAGAACGCAGTCTTCGAGACATCCTCCTCCGTGATACGCAACTGATGGTATCCCGATCTCAGATCAATCTTCGAGAAGAAAGAAGCTCCTCTCAATTGGTCGAATAAGTCATCGATTCGAGGCAACGGATACTTATTCCGTATCGTGACCTTATTCAACTCTCGGTAGTCCACACAAAACCTTAGTGATCCGTCTCTCTTCTCTACGAACAACACAGGGGCACCCCACGGTGAAGTACTCCTCCGTATAAACCCCTGACCCAACAATTGTTCAATCTGATCCCGTAACTCCCTCATCTCAGCTGGAGCCATACGGTACGGTGCACGTGCTATAGGTCTCGTACCTGGTAGTAAATCTATAACAAAGTCTATCTCTCGACTGGGGGGTAGGACTGGTATCTCCTGAAACACATCTGAATACTCCCTGACAACTGGGAGAGAATCTAAAGGAATCATAACCTCCTTAGAGGTATCCTCCTCTATGTAATACAAATGAGCAGTCGATCCTCCCTCTGGGCGAGGCATCGCCACTACAAACATCTCTTGCCCCGGAATGGCAAAAACAATGCTCCCACCGAAGCAATCAATCATGGATCTATAATCAGCGAGCCAATCCATACCGATAATCACATCGTGAACATGCATATCTAATACTAACATGTCTGCAGGTAATACCAAACCACCAATTTCTACCCCCACTCCCCGGCATATAAAGAAGATAAGTGACCCACTCCCCAATGGTGAGTCGACACATGTCACTGTGCTCTCCGCTGTGGCTAACAACCCTAAAGCCTTCGTGAAATGTGTAGCTATAAAACAATGTGTAGCCCCCGTATCAAATAATACCCGACCCATAGTGCCATGGATAGGAAACGTACCCTCAATCGCAGGCGGTGCCTGTGGAACTGCTGCCTGGTGGACGTTATAGACACGTCCATACTGTAGCTGCCCCTGCTGAGCTGGGACCGCTGGAATGGGTGGCAATGCTGCCATCTGTGGCGGTGCGGGGAGAGCGGCGGGAAACATAGGCCTCTGTGGCTCCTGGCGAGCACCCTGCTACTGCTGCTGTGGGGCCCTGCCCCTATCAGGACAATCCTGTCGTTTATGGCCAGTCTTGCCACAAACAAAACACTTCCCTGGGAAGTTCCCTCCTCTCTGCCCCTGCTGTCCCCGGCCCTGGTGGCCGTTACCGTTTCTCCCGTGGCCCTGCTGGCCCTGGTGAAACTGCTACCCATTCTGCCCCTGTTGGCCCTGATGGCCGTTTGGACCCTGATGGCCCTGACGGAAACCTCCCTGTCCGTGCCTGTAGTTCCCTGATCTGAACCTCTTCGGATCCCCCTACTGGGAACCCTGCTCACCCTGTCTCTGTCCCTGAACAGATGGTGCCCCACCGGCACCATGTCCTCCAGTCCTGCCCTGATGGCTAGACTCTCATGATCGCTTGCCCTCAGCCATATGAAAGCAGTGATCCTGGCAGTGTAACAAAGCAGCGTTAACCACATCAGAATAAGTGGCCAATGAAAGGTTCCCTAACAGATGCTGACGGATCCTCCATGTCAACCCGTCGGTGAATTTCTCAATCTTCTTCTTTTCTGTCGGTATCTTATCTGGAACGATATTCAAAAGATTCGTGAACTCGACCTCATACTCGGCCACGGTCTTACCCTCCTTCTTCAGACTCATCAATTTCCTCCTCATTTCCGTGTGAACAGCTGACCGAAAGTACTTGCGGTCGAACCGCACCCAAAAGTCCTGAATAGTGAGAGTATCCCTCTCCTCCACGGTGGTAATAGACTCCCACCACTGCAGTGCAGATCCAACTAGCTTAAAAGTAGCTAGCACCTTCTTCTGAACATCCGTGCACTCATACATCCTCAAGTGCCTCTGTATATCCTTCCTCCATTGGCTCGAGACTACCACATCTGAGCTACCTGCAAACTCTGGCGGATGCGCTTTCTGAAAAGCGACACGTACACGTTCCCAAGCAGACGGGAATGCATTTGCCTGTACTGGCGCGGCAACCGGTGCCTGAGGTGGTGCCTGCTGAACTACGGCAATTGCGGCATTTACCGCTTGGGCTACAATGGCTACAACTTCAGCGGTGTTCATCATGCCCTGAACTGGAACGGGCTGGGGTTCGGGTGTTGCATCACTGGGAACTCGTCGTGCACGTCGTGGAGGCATCTGAAATAAGAATTAAGTTTATAAGTTCGTAGTTATAAACTTAAAATAGCTGAAGAACGAAGCATACACAAAAAGAGTACAACAGTCCTAAAATATAGGGCTCTATATCAAAGATAACTCAGCAGAAACATAATAGCCGTACAGATCCTAAAGGACACTAGAACCTGATGCTCTGATACCACCTGTGACACCCCGACTAATTAAATACCGGGTAGCTACTCCTTTATTAAATTAAACCAAAATGCCAAGCTGGCTCAGTTAATAGCATCACTGTCGAAAACATTTTTATTATTACTAACCACTGTGACACCCAACCTAATTAAATACCGGGCGATCACTCCTTTATTAAATTAAATGAAGGTAAACAGTTGGTTCATTCTCAGCATCACTGTCGATAAAAATAATTTTTCAATTTAACACCCTAAATAATTAAGCTAAGTGCCAAAAACATTTTTCATACAAACTTCCAAATTTTAATTAAAGTAAAGATTTATTTATTCAAAACAACATTTCTACAATATAGAATCACACCACGATGAACGAAATAAAACCATACATTCACCAATCGAATGTCAACAATAATAAAACTAAAAAATCATAAACCATCCTGAATAAATCCCATAAAACAATACTCGAATAACTGAAATATAAAAATCCCAATAATAAATGAAATGATGAAAAGGGCGACACATGCCTAATAAATGAGAGTAATAGGAGTGGAGTCAATAACAGAAGCCGTCTACTCAAGTGACATGCAACTCCCACCTAAGCTGCAGCTCGTTCTTCTCGAAGGATCCTAAGCAACACGCCCCTGTGGCTGGGCACCTGAAAATATACGTATATATACACAAGAGAGAGAGAGAGAGAAGGAAACGGGTCAGGGCCCGAAAGTGTGTTTGATTATAAAATACGTTAAGAAAGTATTTAAATTGATACAGGCCAATGCAACATCATATTAGTTCGTCTCTCTCTTGAGAAATACTCACCTCTCTTCTAATGTGCACTCCTAACGCACTAACCTTCCCAACGGTTCGTCTATCTTAGCTTACTCATATGTTTTCAAAATCGAATGATGTCAATGTTTTAAAAAGGTTATTTTCAGTTTGAAGTACTCCTCTCGTTTTAGCTACATTAAATTATAAAGTTTCCCAGTGTCTTCTCATACTTTCACAAAACAAGTATTTATTATTGCGTCAACAACTATGTCCTACTTATCAAATTTTAGTAGGCAGATTAAAGTTTATAACCCTATATATATATATTAACTATTCGAATAATATATATATAACAGCACCCCAACTAATTTATGGTGCGGGCATACTCTGCTATCCATTCCCCATATCGCTCACACAAAGGGAATACAAGTTCGGAATCACTCTCGAACTGTATTAACATATACAAAACAACGTTGAGGCGAAGCATAGATTCCAAGTCCAAGAGGTCAGTATATACCCACACGTCTCTTAGGACCGTCCGACTATCAATCTAATAGCCCGTACCTAGGATCTCTATCTTCTAGGGTACAAATCGATATCCCCCAAAAGCAACACAGGATACGATCGTCCCAGCGCGGTAACCTCAGGGATAGCAAGTAGCGCGGGTACATTTTTTCACATGTATATAATATGTACACACAATTATATAAATATACCCATTTCATCATATTAATATAGGTTTCTCTCGTAACCCATAGTCACAACATTTATCTTTAATTTCCCATTATTATGATTACGTAATAGGTTTCGTCTCTAACCTTAACTCGAAGAGTTTTCTCACTCATTACCTAATACTCATGGGTCATATCCTTACCAATCTAAAATTCAGTAAGTGACTTTATTTGATTCCAACGTAACTCTTTTACGCACCTAACCCTTAAGTTATAAATCTATCAACCTAAAGTAAATATCCCATAATTACCCTTCCCGTTGAAGATTAAAGGTTCTAACATTTATGCATATACTCTACTGGTCCTCAATATCTCCCAAATCATTTTATTTAGAATGCCCAAGGGTTATTCCACGATAAATTAATTTAACTAAATAAACAAGAGAAATAGGAGTCTTCCAGGAGGGGTCGATCGATCGAAGCTTGGGGCTCGATCGATCGAATCCTTCAATCGATCGAAGCTCTATGCTCGATCGATCGATCAAGCAGGTCTGGGCAAAAATTCTGCAGAAATTGCAGTGACGGGATTGATTAAGTTTCTTCATCAAAACTCATATTTTCCAACACTAATCGACCCAAAAATTTACTGCTAACATCCTAACATAATTCCAGATATCTTTAATGATCAGCATGCGTGTATTCATCATTAAACATGGTTAAACAACCTAAAATTTCATCTAATCATCAAGAACCCTAAAGTTTTCTTAACTTTTGTTCTAATCAGTTTTCTCCAGAATTTCCTTCTAACAAATCATCACAAATTTGTGGGTTAATCATCTACTTCACATATTATTTCCAGAATATAGTTATAACGATTTCTACATGCAAATCCCTATCAAAATTGGGGTTTTCTTCCATTGATTATACTCCTAATCATTCCTACACTAATATGATTATTGCACTAACGAAAATACGCAAGTTAAACACTTGCCTGGGATTTCAGAGGTTTGGTTTCCTGCTGATATTGGTGTGGTTGCGTTCTCCTCCTCGTGATCTACGCGTTGGTGGTGATGGCGGTGAAATCGGTGGTGTTTTGGGCCTTGAATCACCTTGAGAGCTCTCTCCTCTCTTCTCCAATGGCCGTTCTAGGGTTCTGAATGTTCTAACCCTAAAAGGCTGACTTAAATGGCTGCTAAAGATGGCTGAAATTCGTGGGTTTAATTACCCTATTTTGTAAAATGACCAAAATGCCCTCCCGGGTCACTAATTAGGCCTAAAAACGCCCCGAGGCCCAAACTAACCCCCCGGGTATACTTTTCTGACTATCTCGACCCTTCCGGACGCGTTGGCGCACTCAAAACGACCATACGAACAACTTATAAAATATTCACTTTTTAATTAACATAATTAGTCCCGACGTGACACGGGCACGCCCCGACTTAAATTTCCGAAATAGTCATTTAATTCACTTATGACATTCAATATAACCAATATAATATCTTACTATGCTCATTAGTAATATTCAGCAAGTTTCCCATAATTACTAACTCTAGTCACATTAATAATTATAACATAATTAATTTCCGGATTTTTATTAAATAAATTATCACATTAAATTTTATAAATCCCCAAATTAAATATAGCATAAAAATACGGGGTATTACATACTTCTCCCCTAATAACGGAATTTCGTCTCAAAATTCGGAAAATAAGACATACCTGGTAAGAACAACTCTGGATATCTCTCGCGCATATCTGCCTCACGCTCCCAAGTGGATTCCTCCACATTATGATGCTCCCACTGGACTCGCACAAGTGGAACTACTTTCGACCTCAATCTCCTCTCACTATAGTCTAGAATAGCCACTGGTCTCTCCTCGTAAGAGCTATCAGACTGTAAGTCTATCTCGTCTATCGCAATGTGAGTATGGGCCATATCATCCCGAAGATATCGTCTCAACGACGAGATGTGGAATACATCGTGGATGCGATGTAAATGTTTTGGCAATCCCAACCTGTATGCTACTGGCCCAATTCTCTCGATGATGGGAAATGGTCCTACGTACCTCGGAGCCAACTTCCCCTTCTTCCCGAACCTCATCATTCCTTTCATAGGAGATACACGCAACAACACTTGATCTCCCACATTAAACTCCCGGAAGAACCGTTTCGCATCGGCATAGCTCTTCTGCCTGTCTTGGGCTACCCGAATACGACTCCTGATTATCTCAATCCTCGCGGAGGTCTCCTGGATCACTTCTGGTCCTAGTAGCTTGTTGTCCCCCACCTCGAGCCAACAAGCTGGGGAACGACAAGGCCTGCCGTACAAAGCCTCAAATGGAGCCATGCCAATCGTAAACTGATAGGAGTTATTATAAGCAAACTCTACCAGTGGAAGGTGTGGCTCCCAACCTCCTCCGAAATCGAGAATACATATGCGTAGCATATCTTCCAACATCTGATTAGTACGCTCTGTCTGTCCATCTGTCTGTGGGTGATAAGCTGAACTCAGTCTCAACTCTGTACCCATAGCCTCCTGAAAGCTTTCCCAGAAACGTGACACAAAAATTTTGTCTCTATCTGACACAATATTCAGGGGCACCCCGTGTAATCTGACAATCTCAGCGATGAATAACTGAGCATACTGACCCGTGGTATAATCTGTCCGCACTGGCAGAAAATGGGCCACTTTGGTCAGACGGTCTACAAACACCCAGATAGAATCGTGGCCTCGCTGTGATGTAGGCAACCCTGTAATGAAATCCATGGAAATACTTTCCCACTTCCACGCGGGTACTTCCAACGGCTGAAGTAATCCCGACGGTTTCTGGTGGTCCACCTTCACCAGCTGGCAAGTAGAACACTTGGACACAAATTCAGCGATGTCCTTCTTCATCCCACTCCACCAATACTGTCGTCTCATGTCCTGGTACATCTTATCGCCTCCCGGATGTACTGCAAATTGGGACCCATGAGAATGAGTCATCACTTCATGACGTAGCTCCGCTCCTTCTGGGACCACTAATCTCCCATTAAACCGCAACCCTCCATCCGAACTAACCGAATAAGACTCAGCACCCTCGGCTAGAAGTCGTACGATTTGCTCCTGACAAAACGGGTCTGTGGTCTGTGCCTGTATCACCCTCGTAACAATATTGGGTGTGACTGTCATCACGGATATGAAAGAACGTGCCACTGCGTCCTGGTGACCCAACTCCTTCCACTTTGCTTTCCAAATGTCCGCTACATCGTCAACCGGTCTACGGCTCAATGCATCAGCAACTACGTTGGCTTTCCCCGGATGATATTGTATATCGAACTGGTAATCTTTCACAAACTCTAACCATCTGCGCTGACGCATATTCAGCTCTCGCTGAGTGAACAGGTACTGCAGTGACTTATGGTCTGTGAACAAACGGAATTTTTTGCCCAATAAATAATGCCTCCAAATTCTCAATGCAAAGACGATCGCAGCTAACTCAAGGTCGTGGGTGGGGTAATTCTTCTCATGCGGCTTAAGCTTGCGGGAAGCAAAAGCTATAGCCTTCTCTTCTTGCTGAAGTACTCCCCCAAGTCCTCGTAAGGACGCATCTGTATAAACCAGGTACTCTACACCCGGCTTCGGTAAAGCAAGGACTGGTGCCGAAGTAAGCTTGTCCTTCAGCTCATCGAAAGACAACTGACAAGCGTCATCCCAAACATATGGTACCCCCTTGCGAGTCAGATTCGTCAATGGACTCGCTATTTTGGAGAATCCCCGAATGAACCTCCTGTAGTATCCAGCTAACCCCAAGAAGCTTCGCACTTCCGTCGGTGTCGTGGGCTGCCCCCACTCCCTCACCGCTGACACTTTGCTCGGGTCAACTGCTATCCCCTGCTCAGAAACAACATGGCCCAAGAATTGTACCTCTCGCAACCAGAATCCACACTTCTCGTACTTAGCATACAACTGATGCTCTCGTAGAGTCTGAAGAACCTGCCTCAAGTGTTCGGCATGCTCCTCCTCGGAGTGTGAATATATCAGAATATCATCTATGAAGACGATGACGAACTGATCCAAGAACTCTCTGAATACTCGGTTCATCAAGTCCATGAAAACGGCTGGGGCATTTGTGAGTCCGAACGGCATCACTCTGAATTCATAGGATCCATATCTCGACAAGAAGGCGGTCTTTGAGACATCCTGCTCTCTAATCCGTAACTGATGGTACCCCAACCTCAGATCTATCTTTGAAAAGAAAGTTGCTCCCCTCAACTGGTCGAATAGATCATCGATTCGGGGCAACGGATACTTATTCCGTATCGTGACCTTGTTGAACTCCCGGTAGTCTACACACAATCTCAGTGAGCCATCTCTCTTCTTTACAAACAAGACTGGAGCACCCCACGGTGAGGTACTCCTACGAATGAAGCCCTGACCTAATAGCTGCTCAATCTGATCTCGTAGCTCTCGCATCTCTGCCGGAGCCATACGGTACGGTGCGCGTGCTATAGGTCTCGTATCCGGCAATAAATCTATAACGAAGTCTATCTCGCGACTGGGCGGTAGGCCTGGTATCTCCTGAAACACATCGGAATACTCCCTAACAACTAGGATCGAATCCAAAGGAATCACAACCTCCTTAGAGGTATCCTCCTCAATGTAATTTAAATGAGCGGTCGAACCTCCCTCTGGGCGAGGCATCGCCACTACAAACATCTCTTGCCCCGGAATGGCAAAAAAAATGTTCCCACCGAAGCAATCAATCATGGCTCTATAATATGCGAGCTAATCCATACCAATAATTACGTCATGCTCGTGCATGTCTAAGACTAGCATGTCTGCAGGCAATACCAAGCTACCAATCTCTACCCCTACTCCCCGGCATATAAAGAATATAAGTGACCCACTCCCCAGTGGTGAGTCGACACACGTCACGGTGCTCTCTGCTGTGGCTAACAACCCTAAGGACTTAGCAAAATGCGTAGCTATAAAACAATGCGTTGCCCCCGTATCAAACAAAACTTTACCCATAGCACCATGGATAGGAAACATACCCTCAATCGCGGGTGGTGCCTGTGGAGCTGCTGCCTGGTGGACGTTATAAACACGTCCATACTGCAATTGCCCCTGCTGCACTGGAGCTGCTGGAATGGCTGGTAGGGCTGGCACCTGGGCTGGAGCTGGAAGGGCAGGTGGGAAGAGTGTTCTCTGCAGCTCATTACGGGCTCCCTGCTGCTGTGGGGCCCTATCGCCCTCTGGGCAATCCTGACGCTTATGGCCGTGCTTGCCGCACACAAAACACCGGCCTCTGAAATTACCTCCCCTCTGTCCCTGCTGACCACGGCCCTGCTGGCCGTTACCTCCACGACATTGGCCCTGTTGGCCCTGATGTGCACGCTGTTGGCCTTGTTGGCCCTGCTGATTAGGCTGGCCCTGATGGCCCTGCCTGAATCCTCTGAATCCCTGCCTAGAATCACCTGAACGGAATCACTTAGCAGGGTCCCCCTGATGGGAACTCTGCTCGTGCTGACGAGTCTGTCCATGAGTTGGTGCCCCACCGGCACTATTACCCCCGGTCCTGCCCTGCTGGCTGGACTCTCCTGCTCTCTTGCTTCCCTGAAGATGGAAGCGGTGATCCTGGCAATGTAGTAACGCTGCATTGAGTACATCAGTGAAAGTACTCAGGGATAGATTCCCAATAAGGAGCTGACGGATCCTCCAAGCTAACCCGTCGACGAACAACAAAATCTTCTTGCCTTCAGTGGGTGCCTCATCCGGCACAATAGTGAGAAGTCTCGTGAACTCCTCCTCATACTCGGCTACAGTAAGGTTCTCCTGCTTCAGATTTAGTAATTTCCGCCTCATCTCAGTCTGCACTGCGGGTGGAAAGTACTTGCGGTCAAACCGCTCCCAGAACATCTGAATAGGGATCGTGTCCCTCTCCTCCAAAGTAGTAGTGGACTCCCACCACTGTAATGCGGCTCCCACCAACTTGAAAGAGGCCAATAGCTGCTTCTGCACTTCGGTGCACTCATACATACGGAGGTTCCGCTGGATGTCCTTCTTCCATTGGCTGACAGTAATAATATCGGAGCTACCAGAAAACTCAGGGGGATGTGCTTTCTGAAAAGCATCCCGAACCCTCTCCCATGCAGATGGAAGTTGTGCTGGTACTGGCACCACTGCCTGGACCTATGGTGGAGCCTGCTGAATCACCGCTATCGCGGTATTCACCGCCTGAGCAACTATGGCGGCCACTTCATTAGCATTCATTGTGCCTGGTGCCGGAGCTGCTGGTTGCTCGGCCTGGGCAAGCCTATCTTTCAGAGCACGTCTCGGAGGCATCTGAAACGTGAACAAAATTTATCAGTCTACAGTTATCATTGAATCTCAATTAACTGAAGACGTAAACGTACAAGCAGGAATACAACAATCCTAAAAATAGGGCTCTATAGCAAAAACGTTAAGCCGAAAGCGAAATAAGCCGTACAGATCCAATGGACACTAGAACCTGATGCTCTGATACCACCTGTGACACCCAGCCTAATTAAATACCGGGCGATCACTCCTTTATTAAATTAAATCAAGGTAAACAGTTGGTTCATTCTCAGCATCACTGTCGATAAAAATAATTTTTCAATTTAAAACCCTAAATAATTAAGCTAAGTGCCAAAAACATTTTTCATACAAACTTCCAAATTTTAATTAAAGTAAAGATTTATTTATTCAAAACAACATTTCTACAATATAGAATCACACCACGATGAACGAAATAAAACCATACATTCACCAATCGAATGTCAACAATAATAAAACTAAAAAATCATAAACCATCCTGAATAAATCCCATAAAACAATACTGGAATAACTGAAATATAAAAATCCCAATAATAAATGAAATGATGAAAAGGGCGACACATGCCCAATAAATGAGAGTAATAGGAGTGGAGTCAATAACAGAAGCCGTCTACTCAAGTGACCTGCAACTCCCACCTAAGCTGCAACTCGTTCTTTTCGAAGGATCCTAAGCAAGACGCCCCTGTGGCTGGGCACCTGAAAATATACATATATATACACAAGAGAGAGAGAGAAGGAAACGGGTCAGGGCCCGAAAGTGTGCTTGATTTTAAAATACGTTAAGCAAGTATTCAAATTGATACAGGCCAATGCAACATCATATTAGTTCGTCTCTCTCTTGAGAAATACTCACCTCTCTTCTAATGTGCACTCCTAACGCACTAACCTTCCCAACGGTTCGTCTATCTTAGCTTACTCATATGTTTTCAAAACCGAACGATGTCAATGTTTTAAAAAGGTTATTTTCAGTTTGTAGTACTCCTCTCGTTTTAGCTACATTAAATTATAAAGTTTCCCAATGTCTTCTCATACTTTCACAAAACAAGTATTTATTATTGCGTCAACAACTATGTCCTACTTATCAAATTTTAGTAGGCAGATTAAAGTTTATAACCATATATATATATATTAACTATTCGAATAATATATATATAACAGCACCCCAACTAATTTATGGTGCGGGCATACTCTGCTATCCATTCCCCGTATCGCTCACACAAAGGGAATACAAGTTCGGAATCACTCTCAAACTGTATTAACATATACAAAACAACGTTGAGGCGAAGCATAGATTCCAAGTCCAAGAGGTCAGTACATACCCACACGTCTCTTAGGACCATCCGACTATCAATCTAATAGCCCGTACCTAGGATCTCTATCTTCTAGGGTACAAATCGATATCCCCCAAAAGCAACACAGGATACTATCGTCCCAGCGCGGTAACCTCAGGGATAGCAAGTAGCGCGGGTACATTTTTTCACATGTATATAATATGTACACACAATTATATAAATATACCCATTTCATCATATTAATATAGGTTTCTCTCGTAACCCATAGTCACAACATTTATCTTTAATTTCCCATTATTATGATTACGTAATAGGTTTCGTCTCTAACCTTAACTCGAAGATTTTTCTCACTCATTACCTAATACTCATGGGTCATATCCTTACCAATCTAAAATTCAGTAAGTGACTTTATTTGATTCCAACGTAACTCTTTTACGCACCTAACCCTTAAGTTATAAATCTATCAACCTAAAGCAAATATACCATAATTACCCTTCTCGTTGAAGATTAAAGGTTCTAACATTTATCCATATACTCTACTGGTCCTCAATATCTCCCAAATCATTTTATTTAGAATGCCCAAGGGTTATTCCACGATAAATTAATTTAACTAAATAAACAAGAGAAATAGGAGTCTGCCAGGAGAGGTCGATCGATCGAATCCTTCGATCGATGGAAGCTCTATGCTCGATCGATCAATCAAGCAGGTCTGGGCAAAAATTCTGCAGAAATTGCAGTGACGGGATTGATTAAGTTTCTTCATCAAAACTCATATTTTCCAACACTAATCGACCCAAAAATTTACTGCTAACATCCTAACATAATTCCAGATTTCTTTAACGATCAGCATGCGTGTATTCATCATTAAACATGGTTAAACAACCTAAAATTTCATCTAATCATCAAGAACCCTAAAGTTTTCTTAACTTTTGTTCTAATCAGTTTTCTCCAGAATTTCCTTCTAACAAATCATCACAAATTCGTGGGTTAATCATCTACTTCACATATTATTTCCAGAATATAGTTATAACGATTTCTACATGCAAATCCCTCAAAATTGGGGTTTTCTTTCATTGATTATACTCCTAATCATTCCTACACTAATATGATTATTGCACTAACGAAAATACGCAAGTTAAACACTTGCCTGGGATTTCAGAGGTCTGGTTTCCTGCTGATATTGGTGTGGTTGCGTTCTCCTCCTCGTGATCTACGCGTTGGTGGTGATGGCGGTGAAATCGGTGGTGTTTTGGGCCTTGAATCACCTTGAGAGCTCTCTCCTCTCTTCTCCAATGGCCGTTCTAGGGTTCTGAATGTTCTAACCCTAAAAGGCTGACTTAAATGGCTGCTAAAGATGGCTGAAATTCGTGGGTTTAATTACCCTATTTTGTAAAATGACCAAAATGCCCTCCCGGGTCACTAATTAGGCCTAAAAACGCCCCGAGGCCCAAACTAACCCCCCGGGTATACTTTTCTGACTATCTCGACCCTTCCGGACGCGTTGGCGCACTCAAAACGACCATACAAACAACTTATAAAATATTCACTTTTTAATTAACATAATTAGTCCCGACGTGACACGGGCACGCCCCGACTTAAATTTCCGAAATAGTCATTTAATTCACTTATGACATTCAATATAACCAATACAATATCTTACTATGCTCATTAGTAATATTCAACAAGTTTCCCATAATTACTAACTCTAGTCACATTAATAATTATAACATAATTAATTTCCGGATTTTTATTAAATAAATTATCACATTAAATTTTATAAATCCCCAAATTAAATATAGCATAAAAATATGGGGTATTACAACCACCTAGTATTTAAAAAGTAAGTTGCCAAATTTTAAGTGAAATGAAGAATAATAACACCATTCACCATAACGAAGTAAATAGAATAACCGTCACATAATGTAAATAAAGTTTGGAGGAAAAACTCATCACTACAATACCACAAACTGAAATAACGAAACTGAATACTGAATCAATACATGCCAAAGTCCGAAAAACTGTAATGGAAAGATGTCTCTAATAGAAATGGGCAACATGCCCTACAACTGATAGATACTGAATCTGGAATCCAAATGATAGAAGCGTCTAAAATCAAATCCCTGTAGCTTCCACAAACAGCTACAGCTCGTCACCTGAATGAGTATCCTATGCATGGTGTCCTTGTGGCTGGGCACCTAAAATGGTTTTACAAAAAAATAGATTTGAAAACAAACGGGTCAGAGCCCGAATGTGGAGATATTTTAAAAACCTGCAAGTGCTTTAAAAACATTTAAAACATTAAATGCAAAGTACATGTTAGGACGTGCACTCTCATAAAATTCTCACCTCTCGTCTAACTGTGCACTCCTAACGTAAGTACCCATCTAAAATGACACAACCCACTAGCTAAGTAACATAATATCTAGCTAGACTGTCATAGGTTCTACCCTTAATACTCGGTTCCCATTAATATTCTAACTTTGTCAAATAATTAGAGGACTTCACTTAAGCTCAGATTCTCAATATGTAATATATTTCAGTATCAGTTAACCCGTTATGTTTTTCTCAAAACAACACCATAATTAGATTCACAGTATTCACATGAAGGTTCCCATTAATTAGGTGTATATTATTCACATCATAAAAATATACAATACAAGCACCCCGAGAACTAAGCTGCGGTGCACACATACTCTGCTATCCATCCTGGTACATCACGTACATAAGGATCACGTATTCCGAATCTCTCAGGAATAGTTCACAGATAACAACATCACAAATAATGGAGGCGAACACAGTCACATCACATGGGTCACGCACATACCTACGCTCCCACGATCAGCGGACTTATTAACATCCCAATAAGTCTTTCTCTGACCTATGTTCATCGAGGTAACCAGTCTAAATCCAGGCAACACTAGGATTAGAGGGCCCTAAGCGAACGCAAACCTCCCGTGATAGCAAGTATGGTAGGTATGTCATACACACAAATCATATACCAATACTATGTAAACACGCATCTTAGTAATCACCGTATTTAATTGTAGTACATATCGCATTCTCGTACCAACTTAATATATATAACTTATATAATCCCGGTTCACATTTATACGCGCCATAATTTATTCTTACGTCGTAGTAGGCACTCACGTCTCAGCTCATATTTTCCTTGAGGTTCAAACTGCACTTCTAGGTTTGACTCCTCATTATATCCCAAACATCCCAAATATACCAATTACTCATCAAGGGAAGGCTATCACTACCTATACACAAGGTTACGGGGCACTCGGGATCAAAACAGGCTAAAAAGACTAAACTGTCAACTCGTTCAAAGTCTCGTTCCAACGAGGCTGTTCGAACGAGAGTTCGTTCGAACAAACTGGGTCTTCTAACGAGATCTCGTTTGAACGAAAACTTCGAACGAACATCACTCTCGTTAGAACCCAGACTGTCAACTCGTTAGAAGCTCGTTCGAACGAGCTCGTTCGAACGACCTGGGTAGGTCTTCTAACTAGTGGCCAGTTTCAAGCCCAAAAATTCCTATCTCGTTTTTCACCAATTTCTACCCTCAAATCTCAACCAAAATTCGTCCAATTAATGTTTTAAGGTCTCCAATCATCCTAAAACATACTAAGGTCATATACTAACATCTTTTAAGGAATTTACACATCCTAAACATCATCAAATCACAAGTCTCTACTCTTTTCCCCAATTTTTCAAGAACATAAACCCTAGAATTTATCATCATCAATTCCCAGAATTTAATCCGTTTTTATAACACATAAATTTGTAATTCTCTTAATTCAATCTTCCAATAACGTTTCTACATGCAAACCTACATCCACCATTAAACTAACAACTCCAATTTCATGGGTTTTCCTTTATCTCTCAAATAAGAATGATTATCAAGATTTCTAACACGGAAGAAACATTTTACTGCATAAAATGTAAATTAAACCACTTGCCTCGAGTGTCTCTGAATTTGGTGTTGATTTGATGAAGCTTTTCTGCAGAATTCCTTCTCTCTCTCTCTCTACAAGCCTTCTTCTCCAAAGGTGGCTAGGGTTTGTTTTGGGAACTTAGAAAACCTAATTCTAAAACTCCCCGTAGTCTTATGGGTCAATATGGTTGGTAGTGGGTTTAGTGGTTGGTTTCCTAAATCAGATATAAATCCTAATTTTCGTCATTATTAAATCCCAAAAATACAATATTACCAAACTACCCTTATAAGATGCCGGTATGGCCTAAAAATACCCCGGGACCCAAACTAAACCCCCGGCTAGTGTTTTCTGACTATCTCGACCCTTCCGGACGCGTTGGCTCACTCAAAACGATCATAAGGTTAATAGAATTTAAATTCACTCTTATAAATAAAATAATTTTATTCTGACGCAACTATCTCACGCGTCCCAATAAAATGTCCAAATTGTCGTATATCAATCTCACGACAATTTCATAATTCAATATTCATATACAATCATATATGCACATATAATCAAATACCAACTCGCATCTCGCTAGTATTTTAACCCGGATTAATTCCCAATTAATTCTCATTTAATTAATTAATCCCAAAAATAAATATCGCCAAAAATACGGGGTATTACAGTGATAGGCTTGTCCATCTAATTACCCCTCATAGTAGTGTTTCGTAGATGATCTCAACGTTTATCGTTTTAAATAAGTGTTAACACACTAAAGTCAAGTGCTTATTATTTACTTTACTGAAGATTTCACTATCTTAAAAATCTGATATTACCTCATTTTAGTTATACCAAAAGCATACATATATATCTTTCACTATAATATATGTATTAACCAAATCTTAATAGCCTACAAATATCCCATTGTAAGTATAACACAAGTATATATAAATTATCACCACTATTTATATATATACTAACACAGCACCCCAAGGCTATACTTGTAGTGCATTTCATACTCTGCTATCATATCCCGGTACATCTCGTACTCAAACAAGGACTATCGGTTTGGAAATCTCCCACGAACCATATATAAAAATCACACATATTGGAGGGGAACATAGTACACATACCTATGGGTCACGCACATACCTACGCTCCCATAGTCAGCGACTTATCAACTCACAAATAAGTCTTTACAGTCCAATGTTCTGAGATACAAGTCAATAATCCCCTCAGGATAAGACTGTCTCTATACCACCTCCCATGATAGCAAGCAGCTAGGTATGTCATACACATAATATATCAAATATAGGTATGCACACAACCCATCAAATCAAATGGTATACACATAACCAAATGTCATATTCCATACGTAGTATTATTATCACTAAATACTATCAACGTATTTTTAAATTACGATATTCCCTCTCTCGTAATATATTTCTAAGGAAAATATGTCACCCGGAAATCCTTAATACAAAATCATAATCATTCCCATAATTAACCACTAATTCTTATTCTTATAAGTTCCATATCGTTAGAACTAATATTGTAAGTATTTATTACTTAATACTCTCGACGCATTTACAATTACGATTATTTCTCTCTCATAATATTTTAAGTAATCTCACTGTCCCAAATATTTAAAGTATTTACCCTCATATCCTCCTTAAAAATCCTGTACTATATTGATTTTCCCAAAATAACATTTTCTCATTCAGATTACTGCGCCACACTAATTTGGACCATTCTGCAATTTCCGAAAAATGTAAATTGTCGCTCGAACCAGACCTGATCTCATTCAAACGAGATCAGGTTGTCGCTTGAACCACATCACGCGAGATTCCAATCTCGCTCGAACCAAACTTCGCACAACATTCCATTGTCGGTCGAACCACTTCTCCCGAGATACCAATCTCATTCGAACCACTACGCGCGACATCGCGCGACCTGCACTGTGTCGTCTCCTTCACCAGATTTCTGCGATTTCCTCCATTTTAAACCTAAAAACCTCTATAGTTTAATCCCCATCTTCTCATCATTAATCCTAAACAATAATAATAAGATTATATATTATTCACAACATCCTAGGATCATTAATTCATCATAAATCATCACGATTACATGAAACCCCAAATTAATTCAAAAGAACCCAAGTTTCCAAATTTTCAATTAAAGAACCTGACCAACCCTAATTGGTTCATCAATTTTATTTCCAATTTCATGATAAAACCTCAACATACATGAAGGAATTAAACTACTATGCCAATCAGCCCATAATCATAAATTAATTCTCCAATTTTCACCTGAATTAACTTTCATAACATAGGTTTATTAAACTAGACTAACATGAACATAATTATCGCTAAAGAAAGCAAGAAATAAACACTTGCCTCAATTTCAAGGGTTTGCTCCATTGATGTTGTTGTTATGGATGCGTTCCTCGCGTTCCGATCTACAAGATGGTGGTGGTGGTTGTGCAAGGTGGTGAAAATGGCTGCTCCTCTTTTGGAAATTGCTCTCCCTCACCCATTGTGGCTCTCTCTTAATTTTGGTGTAACCTAACTCTAACTGTCCCCAATTAGATGATATAACATATCTCTAATTTTCGTCCATTTAATTCCTCCAAAAATCCAAATTACAAAATTACCCCTACCGGGTGCCGGCTTGGCCTAAAAATATCCCAGAGTCCAAATAAAATACCCGGGGAGAGTTTTCTGACTATCTCGACCCCTACAGACTCACAGGCGCACTCAAAATGATCATACGAGTTACTTAAAAATAATTTAACTTTTTATTCCACTTAATTAGTCCTGACATGACTCGCACGCGCGTCCCCGACTTAATATACCAAACTGTCGTATTTCTCTCTCACGACAAGTTATTTAAATTCGTCATTCCATATTACTTATTCTTACAGTAATATCAAGGTTCTAAAAAACGTGGGACGTGACCGAGGCGTTGAGGCCAAGCCTTAAGCCTTAAGCCTTAGAAGCCTAGGCGGGCCTTAGGCGTGAAAAGGGGTTTAGGCATTTTTTAATATATTTTAATATTTTTTTACTATGACAAGGCTATTAAAAAATACTAAAATGGTACATACCTTAAAAATATGTCTAAATATTTGTAAATTAAAATACTATTTTTTTAAAATACAAAAAAAATAAACAAATTACGTTTTTTCACACCATACTTCTAAAAAACTCCCGTTTTTCACGCCGTACCCCGAAAAAATGCGCGTTTTTGCACGCCTTACCCCAAAAAATGTTGAAAATCGTTAACCACACCTTAATCCCCGCCTAGGGCCAAAACTTGGCGTATCTAAAAAGCTCCGCGCCTTGGCGCCGCCTCGGCGCGTTTTTTAGAACACTGAGTAATATTAATAATTACTAACTTCTCGTCATGCTAATAAACATTCAAATTTAAATCTGGATTAATAATTAATTCTCACATTTTAATTTAATTAATCCCACAATAATAATAAATCCCTTAATTATTTAAGTCTTCAAAAATACGGGGTATTACGTACTTCCCCCCTAATAACGGAATTTCGTCTTGAAATTCGGAAAATAAGGGATTTTTGGTAAGGAAAACTGTGGGTATTAACCTCACATCGCATGTAATCTACGCAATACCGCCCATACAGTGCATTACCGAATATCCTTAATAATGAACACCTCACTGATTAATTACTCTCCAAGCCTTACCATTTAAGTTTCACCGCTTAACTTATATATAGTCACTATCTAGCCTCCTACTACTCGCACTAGTAGGATAATTGATATTTAGCTATATACAAATTTGTCTTATACACAATATATACTATAACTGTTAACACATTTTCGCCATACTGCCTCCACAAAGGACTATGAAACCTAAGCATGTACGCTACTGGCTCAAACATAAAAATAATAGGAAAAGATCCCACATCACTCGGTACCAATTTCCTCATTCCAACATGCAATAATGCAACTCCCAATCATTTCCACCCTGGTTGACGGGCCCTAAAATTCCTCTAGACCTAGTAGATTATTTCCCTCCCTTATATCCAATAAGCACAAGGATAATAAGGATTTATATATACAACGCCTCGAATGGAATTCTATCGATAATAAGTTGAGGGGAGTCGTCTTACGCTAACTCCACCAGTGGAAGATATTACAGTAAACCTTCCCATAATTAGAGATAAAACATACCTCGCAATGTGCAACTAAAACTCTCAGACTTACCGTCCGCCTGTGAGTGTGTTAGGCTGAATATGTTCGCATCTCGATATTCAGGGCCTCCCAGAACTCTTCCCAATAATCGAGTCATAACTCTCTTGACTCTTTCTAACAAAAACTCTATTTGTACCCCATATAACCTTACTATCCCAGGAATAATGGTTGGGGTTTACTGTTACACCTTATGATTTATCCTAACTTGGCATAATGTGAGCTACTTTAATTATGCGACCCACTTTCACCCACATAGGGCCATGATCCCATTGCAAAGTAATTAACTCTGTAGTTGTTTGGGGATATACTCTCCCATTATTACCAAGGAATTCCTAATACTAAAGGAACTCTATTATTTCCTGATGGTCCACTTTCAATTGGAGCTTAGAAATGTATTTCTTTGCTTAAGCCATCACTACTACGACTTTATATCGATATGGATTTTACCTTTCTTATAACCACATCCATAACTATGGCTCAGGCGACAGTGTCATCACTGCATGTCTCTAGTCTTTTCCCCTCTCTTAAAGCTTCAGATTCTTGTGAAACATGTTCTCTCCATGTCCTATCAAGTTAGTCTCAAATTCTCCAAGTTAAACTTTATCGGATTCCTCCTATACCATCCTCGTGGTAAATCTGGGAATTAATGGTCCTAACTACCCTGACCCATAAAATAGCTAAATCCTGAAGTCACACTCTTCTACATTCAGTTACCTCTCGCAATACGCGTGGTCTCAAAATCTTTCACTTAAGGAAAAAAAATTTATTACTCGATTATCTAGGGCGCCCATACACCCTATGCTTTGTACATTACAACACCACCTGACGCGATTGAAAATGTGTCTCAGAAATGCGTTCACTCTAGGCTCAAGTGCAAGTCTGTCACTCAAGTAATAATCCGACAAGTCAGGTATCGATCCTCAGGGAAAAAGGACAACGAAGTTGTGACGATGGGAAAAGACGGAGGAATCCTAACTTTGACTCTAAAAATAAAGGAAAAATGATTTGATTTTAGGAACGATTATAACTAAATGCAAATATGAAATTATAAAAAGATGCAATTACACTAAACTACCTAAAATATGATTGAAAAAGGATTGGAAACTTTTAACCTAAGTGATGGGAAAAATAGGACGGGAATACAATCCCCCAACCCTAGTGTAGTGCGGATATAGTACTAATATTAAATTTATCTGATTGATTTGACCCAGAATTTAGTACTCCCAAGCATTACGTATACGAGGTTCAAGCCCGCGTCATACTTAATCTGAGGATGAGTAAATCAGTATCGCGATAGTAGCATTCAAATTGCACTCTAAATCATCACGAGTACCCAGAGGCAAACGAGATATAAAGATCTACAATCGTTGTGCAACTACGCAATACGATTGATGATGCCAGAATCAGCACCACCAGATAAGGTGTTTTCAAGCTCAATCTAAGAACAACAATGGTAGCATAGTTATGTAGCAAGGTAAGAGAATGAGATGAGGGGAAGAGGAGAGAGCACCTGAATATGAGTGGTTCAGCCTAAATTGGCCTACGTCCACTGTGTGTGTGTGAATAACCTCACTACAATAAGGCACTAATGGCTATGGATATAATCTCTCAAGCTTTCTCTCTCTACTGTATGTCTAGACAGGGTTTTAGCTAGGGTTGAATATCTGGGGATCCTTTTTCAAGGTAGAGGATGACCTCTATATATAGTACCTAGGGGGTGTAATGTACCCTCCATGCATGAAATGAGCATGTGTGTGGTTACCTCACCAATATGGGAGTGCCATCTATCACTGTCACATGTAGAGAATGATGATGCAATAATCTCCCCACGTGTGGGGAATAATCTTGTTATAACTGATTTGTGTCCACATGTCCTTATCTAAACGTCAGCAGGTGCTCGGCTATCGCGTCTGGTGTATGACCTCGACCTAGGAGAGGACGAGGTTGGTGAGTCTTGATACCTGTTCAGTCCGAGTATTCCATAGAGGTCTCGGCCTACTCCTATCCGAGACAATGGTAAAGGTCGGCCTGAGACGAGATTGAACTGGTGTCTTGACGAGGTTGCTGCTGGCTTGCTGCGAGCTCGGCCTACGTCTGGCCGAGGTTGACATCCCAAGGTATCTGAGAATGCTTCCGATCCTTGTGACGTCCCTTGGAGAGGATCATGGTAGTGTCGGCCTGGGTCGACCTTGATATGGCCGAGGGGTGATATCGCGTGTCCAAGACATGCCCAACCTCGACCATGATACCGACCGAGGTTGATGTCTCTAGGCCGAGGTTACACTTGGGGCATATCAATCACCCCCCAGCCCTTAGTCATATGTGAGAGCAAGTGACTAGGGGATTACTACACCTCCGAGGCCTGTCTGTTACAAGCCAATACTTGCTTGACACTTGTCCAACGCTGGAACATGCTTGCTTGGTAGGCGTGTGCTATCAGCCGCCCTTTGGGGCTCCCAAGGCAATGATAGGACTTGGGAATCGTGCCTACTTATTTAAGGGTTTTGAACCATTAATTTTTCTTTCTTCTTCACTTCCCTCTTCTGCGAACGCTTTCTCCCTCTAAAAGGCATTTCGAACCAGAATCTACTGCAGAGGTCTTTGTTGGTGGTTTTTTCTGAATTTTCATCACTTCCCCTTGTCGTTTCATTTCCAGGTATCTTCTCCCCTTCATTTTCTTTGCTTTTTCCTTCTGGTTTGCATTTTCCAGTGAGTTTTTGAGTTTTCTGGCGAGTTTCTGAGTTTTCTGGCGACTTTTGTTTGCTTTGAATTTCTTGGTTTGATCCTTAGATTCCTTTGCTTTATCAACCAGTCTTGTTTATAATTTTTGGAGTTTAGGAAAATCCCCAAGTGTAGTGTCGTCCTCTGATGGTCAAACCCTTATATCAGCTTCTTGAGGAGTTCCCCTCTCTTAGAGAGAAGACTTTAGAAAATATTAGGCAAATAGAAAGAGCAGAGGAGGAGGCTCGTAGATCACAAGAGTTTCCCATTAGACCCATATCTCCACCACCTCTGAAGGTGATATATCCTGACCCCCCGGAGAACTTCTATCAGACAGAGGTTCCTGCTGATCCCATACCTATGTCTGAGTCTGAATCTTCTACCTCAGACCCCATGCCTATGGATTCCTTTCAAGAGGCCATGGACTTCACACCTAGGCCTGATCAGGCCCCTGATCAGGCTGTGGTCTCCAGCCGAGCCTCGTCCCATAATCACTCAAGCACCTCAGGGTCTTCATCAGAGGTTGAGATTCTTGAGTCGAGTGTGGCCATTCCACCACCACTTGACGCTATCCATTTGTCGGCTATCACCGGGGTAGAGTTCGCTCAGAGGTTCCCGAGTAATCCATCAACATCTGCTACGACCGACGTTGAATTGGATGATGATGAGGTTGAGAGCGATGTCGACGTCTCTGAGGCGGCCAATATTGAGAGTACAATTACTGAGGTAGACCTTCTCTGCTTCAGATATCTGTATTCTATCAGCCCCTCAATAAAACTTAGGATACCTCTGAGGGAAGAGAGGGCTTATCATGGCTGAGACGGCGAGATCTGCCTATACGAGCAGATGTTCAAGTTGGGGTTCCGTCTGCCCATTCACCCCATTATCAAGTCCATCCTTTCTTATATTAATTTGGCCCCTCTCAACTTTTTCCTAATACCCGAAGAGTCCTAATAGGGGCCATAGTGTTACGGAAGGCTATCCACCACTCAGACCTTCCTGTTCAGGTGTTCGTAGGTTACTACTTCCCTTCCTCGGCCAAAAATCATCCGAGCTACTACCATTTTGTAGCTCGGAAGCTTGAGAAGAAAATGCTTTAGGTGACTCAGACTTCCAACCATAATTGGAAGCCTCGGTACTTCTTTGCTTCAGGGCCATGGGAATTTGGCCCATGTGTTCCCTCGTCTAATCTGGAGCAGAGGATGCCCCTGAGGTGGGGTAAGGTCACCATGTCTGCTAGGGCCGACCCTGGCCTCAGTCTACAAAACCTCCAGAAGGTGAAAGCCCTTCAAGATCAGGGGGTTCATGGTCTATTTGTCAGGTTCGAACACTTGATGACTCCCCATTACCTCTCTGGGACAGGTCTAGGTGGAAGTCCCCTTGTCGGGCTTGGTAAGCATTTTTGTTTTTTAAGCTTAACCTCTGAGTTTACTCATATCTTCTTATCTAACTCAGATCTACTAACATTTTACAGAACGACCAAAGAATATTCTAGAAGAGCTTTGGGAGATGGATGCACCAAGCTTGATGAGACTCGCCAAGAAAGCAGGCCTTAACGCTCCTCCACCAGCTCCCTCTGCCTCTAAGCCCCCAGCCACAAAGAAGAGGGCTCCAGGGGGTCATGCCCCTGAGGATCAGACGCCTAAGAAGAAGACTGTCGACGCTGCCATCCCCATCTCTTCAGCTGACGCCCTGTCAGCTCGTCTGGATCAGTTGAAGTTAACCGATAGTGTAGTCGGCCACAACCTTCAGGCCCTGGATGCCGTCGGCTCTGTAATGACCGAGGCTGATAAACGCTTCTTCAGGTCTGTGGACACCCCATTGCTGGTTGAGTTTGGCCTTCACAGAGCCGTTCAGGTATGATTTGATCCTTCTTCAGAAATTCTTCTAACTGTAACATCTGATTTTTCTTCAGCTTATTTATGATCACTAAATGTGCAGGGCTTGACAGCCATGCACCATTTTTCCAACTGGACCCTGAGGAAGCTGCCCCTCATCCAAAAGGGGCAAGAGGCCGAGAAAGTCCAGAGTACTCTGAACGCAGAGATCGAGCGCCTCAAGTCTAAGCTGAAGGACTCTGAGAAGAAGGTGAAAGGATTGGAGAAGGACATCTCCCAGCTCGGCAAGGATCATGCTGATGCACTGAAGGCTAAGGATGACATTCTGCAGTAGAAAGTCAAGTCGGCTGTCAGGGCCGCCCTTGATGACGCCTCTGAGAAGATAATTGCTGACTACAAGGCCTCAGATGAGTTCATGGGCTTCATCTTTGAATACCTTGAAAGAGGTATCAAAGCCACTATTAAATGAGCAAATGTCAGGGAGAGAGAGGCCGGCACTTTGAAGGCCTCTGATTTCGTTGGTCTCGGCTTTGCCGATCCTCAATTTGCCCAAGCTCTTCAAGAGGTTGAGGAAGAGGCTGCCGCTCCTACCGAGACTGCCATGTTGGAGTGCACCGAGGTTGGAGGGGCAGACCATCGTGATGATACGGCCGAGGTGACTAATCAAGCCGAGGATGTCAACGTTCCCCCTTCAGACCCTTAGATGATGATTTTTTTTTTATCATTGTTTGTAACCCTTATAATTTCTGTAATCGTTGAACATATTATTTCTGAATATATATATTAACCTCTGATGAGGACCATCTTCACTTTCTTTTCATTAAATGTCATGTGATGCTTTTCATTCTTAGTTCCATTGTTATGGTGTCTGCTAAAAATTAAGTTATAATCTGAGCTTTAACCTCTGAAGTTCTCTTTCTAAGCTTGTCTTTTTGCAATGGTCTTATTTAAACTCAAACAATGGTCTTGAGCTCAGACCTCATCACCACTGAATGTTGTTATGAGGGTCTGAGGTCATCACCTAAGATGTTATCCCCATAATAAATCTTCACCAAATTAATGATGTTATATGTTTGAGGTCATCTAATTACGGTGTCCGACCTCACACCTCGTCACCACTGAATGGTGTTATGAGTGTCTGAGGTCATCACCTAAGATGTTATCATCATAATAAGTCTTCACCAAATTAATGATGTTATGTGTCTGAGGTCATCTCATTATGGTGTCCGACCTCAGACCTCGTCACCACTGAATGGTGTTATGAGGGTCTGAGGTCATCACCTAAGATGTTATCCTCATAATAAGTCTTCACCAAATTAATGATGTTATGTGTCTGAGGTCATCTAATTTATGGTGTCCGACCTCAGACCTCGTCACCACTGAATGGTGTTATGAGGGTCCAAGGTCATCACCTAAGATGTTATCCTCATAATAAGTCTTCACCAAATTAATGATGTTATGTGTCTGAGGTCATCTAACTTATAGTGTCCCACCTCAGACCTCGTCACCACTGAATGGTGTTATGAGGGTCTGAGGTCATCACCTAAGATGTTATCCTCATAATAAGTCTTCACCAAATTAATGATGTTATGTGTCTAAGGTCATCTAATTTATAGTGTCTAACCTTAGACCTCGTCACCACTGAATGGTGTTATGAGGGTCCAAGGTCATCACCTAAGATGTTATCCTCATAATAAGTCTTCACCAAATTAATGATGTTATGTGTCTGAGGTCATCTAACTTATAGTGTCGGACCTCAGACCTCATCACCACTGAATGGTGTTATGAGGGTCTGAGGTCATCACCTAAGATGTTATTCTCATAATAATTCTTCACCAAATTAATGATGTTATGTGTCTGAGGTCATCTAATTTATAGTGTCTGACCTCAGACCTCGTCACCACTGAATGGTGTTATGAGGGTCTGAGGTCGTCACCTAAGATGTTGTCCCCATAATAAATCTCTGATCTAAGAGTGAAGCAAGAACTGTCTTGGGAACTGATCTTTATTAATAACCTCTTCATAATAAGATGGTACATTTACATAAAACTCTATGCAACATCATATGTAATATCTCTTTAGGTGATCAGCATTCCATGGGTTAGTGAAAGGTTCTCCTTCTAGGTTATCTAGCCTGTAAGTGCCAGGCACAACCTCTTATGTCACTTTGTAGGGGTCATGCCAGTTTGGGTGAAGATTATTGGCTTTCTGTAGGGTCTTCTTTAGTACTAGGTCTCCTACTGCAATGGGTCTTGACTTCACCCTCTGGTTGTAGAATTTCGCTGCCCTCTGCTGGTAGGCTGCTTGTCTGACCTCTGCATCTTCTCTTCTTTCTTCGATAAGATCTAGGTCTAGCCTCCTCTCTTCCCCATTATTGTCAAGGTCATAAGTCCGAATCCTATGAGTTGGGAGCCCTACCTCCGTTGGTATGACGGCCTCTGAGCCATATGCCAACATGAACGGGGTTTCTCCTGTTGGTGTCCTTGCCGGGTTCTGTAGGCCCATAACACAGCGTAGACCTTTTCAGCCCATCTTCCCTTCGCATCCTCTAATCTCTTCTTGATCCCATCCAGGATAGTTCTGTTTGTGACCTCGGTCTAGCCATTTGCCTGAGGTCGACTAGGAGATGAGAATAATTGCTTTATTCCTACTCTTAGGCAATACTTTTTTAAAGAGGAGTTCTTGAACTGGGTCCCATTGTCCGAGATGAGAGTGTTTGGGAGGCCATATCTGCATATGATATTCCTTGAAATGAATTGGAAGGTCTTCTACTCTGTGATTGTTATCATCGGCTCGGTCTCCACCCACTTTGAGAAGTAGTCAATGGCAACTATCAAGAATCTATAGCTGTTGACAGCTCTTGGCAAGGGTCCCACTAAGTCAATTCCCCATACCGCAAATGGCCATGGAGAAGAGATTGACGTCATAGGCTGATGGGGTTGATGAGGGATAGTGGAGAACCTTTGACATTTTTCGCACCTCTTCACGTAGTCTGCAGCGTCCTTGGACAAAGTAGGACACCAGTACCCCTGAGTGATGATCCTCTTGGCCAAGGGCCTTCCCCCTATGTGGCTAGAGCAAGAACCCTCATGGACTTCTTCTAAGACCCTGGAAACTTCCGTGGGATGCACGCACCTAAGGGGAGGCAATAGAAATCCCTTTTTGTACAAGACGTCTCCTATCATCAAGAACTTGGCAGCTCTATGTCTCAATTTTCTCCTATCTAATTTGGACTCAGGCAGCTCTCCCTCTTTTATGTATCTGATGAGCGGGTCGATCCATGAGTCTCCTAGGTTCAAATTGTGACAAGGGTTACATACCTCTTCTTCCTCGATGGTTGCCTTTCCTAAGACCTCGATCGGAACGGTCCTTCTAACCTCTGTCTTCATTGTCGAAGCCAACCTTGCCAATGCATCAGCGTGGCTGTTACTTTGTCGAGGCACTCTCTTCAGTTTTTCCTCTTCAAAATATTCTAGCATCTTTCTCACTCTCTCCAGGTACTTCGCCATTCTTTCATTTTTAGCCTCATAGACTCCCAGCACTTGATTAACAACTAACCTTGAGTCGCTGTGGAGTAGGAGACATCTTACGCGAAGAGTCTTTGCCAATAAGAGGCCTGCTATCATGGCCTCATACTCAGACTCGTTGTTTGAGGCCTGGAAGTTGAATCTCAAGGCGTATTCAATGTTGGAGCCATCTGGAGCCGAGAGTATTAGCCCCACACCGCTTCCACTATCACAGGAAGAGCCATCAATGAAGAGGCTCCAGACGTCTCTATCTGATGAGAAGACCCCTTCTGTCATAACTCCTTGCTTGAAGAGGTATCGATCCTCTTCGTTCTCTTCTATTCTGCTCCGGGTTTTGCTTGAGATGACCTCTTCCCGATCTTGGAAGACGTTTGGTGTCATCTCTTCTGAATTTCAGAAGACACTACGGTTTGTCTCTTCGGCATCCTCTAGGCCTTTCTCTGTCTCGGACTCTTCCCAGGTGAATTCTGCAACAAAGTCCGCGAGGGCCTGCCCTTTGATGGCTGTCCTAGGCTGGTAGGTAAGATCATATTATCCTAATTCGATGGCCCAGGTCATCAATCTCCCGGACATCTCAGGTTTATGCAGGACCTGCCTTAGTGGGGAGTCAGTGAGGATTACCATGGAGTGAGCTTGGAAGTAAGGCTTCATTTTTCTTGAGGCATGTATTAGGGCATAAGCCAACTTTTCCATACGGGGATAATTTTTCTCACACCCTTGAAGGGCCTTACTGTTGAAGTATACAGGCCTTTAGTTTCCATCCTTTTCCCGTATGATGGCCGCACTGCTGGCTGATTCAGAGACTTCCAGATACACAAACAACCTTTCTCTTGCGATGGGCCTAGACAGCAATAAGGGAGACCCTAAGTAGGACTTGAGTTGGTTGATGGCTTTTTCACACTCTTTGCCCCATTGGAAGGCCTTTCTTAAAACTTTAAAGAATGGGAGACACTTGTCCGTCGCCCTAGAGACGAATCTTTTAAGCGCAGCCACTCTCCCCGTGAGTCTTTGGACATCCTTGATACTCCTAGGAGTCTTCATGTCAAGCAACGCCTTAATTTTTTTAGGGTTCGCTTCGATCCCTCTCTGGTTGACGATGAATCCTAGGAACTTCCCGGCTCCTACTCCGAAGACACATTTCACTAGGTTGAGTTTCATCTTGTATGAGTCCATCACATCGAAGGTCTTCTCAAGGTCTTCTACATGAGTGCAAGCTTTTTGTCAGCATATCATCTACATACACTTCCATGGTCTTTCCTATTTGCTCTTCGAACATCTTATTGATAACACGTTGGTATGTTGCCCCTGCATTTTTTAGACCGAAGGGCATCACTTTGTAGCAGTACGTCCCTTTGTCGGTAATGAAAGTTGTCTTCTCAGAGTCTTCGGCATCCATGAAGATTTGGTTATAGCCTGAATACGCATCCATGAAGCTCATGAGCTCGTGTCCTACTGTAGCATCCACCATCTGATCTATCTGAGGTAAGGGGTAGCTATCTTTTGGGTAAGATCTGTTTAGGTTAGTGAAATTGACACACATTCTCCACTTCCCATTGGCCTTGGGCACGATGACCGCATTTGATAGCCACTTCGGATAGGTAACTTCTCTTATAAACTCAGCCTCTTCTAACTTTTTCACCTCTTCATGGATGACGTTGTATTTTTCCCTGGAGTAGACTCTTCGTCTCTGCTTGATAGGCCTAGCATCTTTGGCTACGTTGAGTTTGTGACACATCACCTTAGGATTGATGCCTGGCATGTCTGCGTGACTCCATGCGAAGACACTCTGCCTCTTCCTGAGGAAGTTTATCAGCTCTTCCTTGATTTTAGGATTAAGGGCTTTGCCGACCTGGATGGTTTTTTCCCGCTCGTCCTCATTGAGGACGATGGATTCTACCTCTTCCGCGGCCTCTCCCTTCTTCAATTTTGTTTCATCTCTTGGATCAAGAGTATCAATGCTATAAGTGGTGGAGGCCGTCTTATGGGCTTCTCTCTCTTCGGCCGAGTTGAAGTAACATTCTCGCGCTGTGGTCTGGTCACCTTGCACTTCCCTTACTCCATAAGGAGTCGGGAATTTTAGCATCTGATGGACCGTTGACGGCATAGCCTCGAACTCCCTAAGGGGCACCCTTCCTATGATGAGGTTATAGGCCGAGAAGACACTCTCGTCCATCACGAAGAAATTAATCCTCCTGGTCAACCTCTTAGGCCATTCGTCACCCATCCGTACGTCCATCTCATACATTCCCAAGGGGTGAACCTTTTCACCACTGAAGCCTATCAGGGGGTGGTGATAGGGGACCAGTCTTGCTCTACTAAGGCCTAAGGTCTTGAAGCAAGGACAAAACATCACATCTATCGAGCTCCCCCCATCCACGAGGATCCTCTGCACCTCATATCCATGCACCCTTGTCGTTATGACCAAAGGGTCATCATGGGGGGCTAAGATACCTCTGAAGTCGAGTCTGGAGAACCCAACTACGAGGGTGTTCATGTCTACTTTCTTCCTCTTCTGTACTGTATTGGAAGATGTTAGATTCACAACTTCAAGCTTGGCCACTGATCCTCCGCATATTGTGCCAACACCGAAAGAGATCATTCCAACCCTCTTCACTGGGGTGTTGTCATCCTTTGGTGGGAGATCCGGATCATCTTCATCATCACCTTTTGAATCATCGTCTCTTCGAGCCGGGACATTGTCACGGCATTTGTCATTCCTACTTTTCTTATGGTCATCTCTTACACTCTTAGGAGCCTTACCATCTACATATTTTCTCAATTTCCCAGATTTTAACATCTTCTCAATCTCATCCTTCAAAGCGAAGCATGTATCTGTGACGTGACCATGATCTTGGTGGAACTCATACCATAGGTTTTTGTTCCTCTTATGTGGTGGGGCTTTTAGCTTCTCTGGCCATCTCAAAGCCCTGTCATTCTTAATCTCATTGAGGATGTGCTCACAGTTCACAGTCAGAGGAGTATAGTGAGCGAACTTGTCATCACCCGATCTCTTCTTCCCATCAATCTTGCTTTGGGACTTTCCACTGCCACTGCGGTTCTCATCCTCATACTTGGTGGCCATTGCCTCTTCCGCATTCATTACTTTCCCTGCGATTTCCAGCAGCTCCGCCATAGACCTAGGGGGCTCTTCCGCCAGTTTCCACAATAGCTTCCCTTTCTGGAGACCTCCTATAAGGGCGGTCATGGCTATGTTCTCTTCATAATCTTCAACCTCCAACTTTTATTTGTTGAATCTTGATATGTAGTCTCTTAGGCTCTCACCCTTGGCCTGCTTGACATACAGCAGGTGGGTAGTCTTCTTTTGAGGCCTCACCCCAAAGCAGAAGTTGTGGATGAATCGCTCAGCCAAGCCTTTAAAGTTCTCAATTGAGTTCTTCGGAAGGGAGGTGAACCAACTGTGTGTAGCCCCTGTTAAGGTCCCAGAGAAGGCTCTACACTTCATCTCATCAGGTATCGAGTAGATGTCTGCTGCCGATTGATACATATCGATATGATGCACAGGGTTAGTGCTGCCATCATACTTGGGAGACACCGTAAGAGGCTTGAACTTAGTTGGGGTTGGGAACCCCACTATCCTAGCCACAAATGGGGAGCCTTCTGAGTAACCCCTTTGTAATGGGTCCCTGCTTTTAATGAGGTCTCCTATATTCTCCTCAAGGCGTTGGATAGAATCATTCCATGGTCTTTGGCCATCGACTTGGCCGAGGTTATCCCCTGCCACCTCCCTGGGATGGACCGAGGGTTCCCTTGCCACAACACGTTGGCTGTTGACCTCTTCCTGCTCCCTACCTCTTCTTTCACAGTGTCGGCCTTGGTCTGGCTGACCCTGCCTGTTCCCTCTCTGAGAGCCTGCTGCGCTCCTTGATCTCGACAGTCTCTGTCTTAGGTCATTTATCGGGCCCAGTCTCTCGAAGGCCGACCCTCTGCTCAACCTATCAAAAGCTGACCCTCTTTGTTGGGCCTCATCACCTCTTCGGCCGACACAACCTTGACTCTGCCTAAGAGGCCGTACGGTGTTATTCGACACCTCATACGGCTCCCAGCAGTCTTTCGGGGCTTCTTCCGCCTCTATATCATCATACCTATCCTCTGGGCAAGGGTTTCCCTGCCTCCCCAGGCGCAAGCGCCTAGGGTCAGCAACGTCCCTTCTCCGTGAGGGTGTAGGCTGGTCCTTCATTGGTTCCTGGGGTGGTCCCCTGGTGTCAGGATGAGGCTGAATTACCGCCGGAGTGATCATGTCCGGTGAGGCTCCAGGTGGCCTCATCATAGTTTGGCTGAGCTGTGCAAATTGCTCCTGCATGGCTGCTTGTGTTGCAGCTAAAGATCTCAAGGCTGCACTTACCTCCGCCATTTCGGACTGGGGAGGCGCCTGGCTAGAACTAGGCCCTCCACCCCCGGGCGGCGGAAGAGGCAGTGGCAAGCCTGGTGCCATATGTTAACACTATAGAGCTTGAGTAGCAGATGAGCTTTGTACCTCACAGGACCTCTTCCAATGGTGAAACAGCTCCGCGCTAAGGGGACGCCTGATTCACCACCAGAGTCTCCGGTGGGGTTAAGAAGAAAAAGAGGAAGAGATAGCTTCTCGATTCCCACTGACGGCGCCAAAATGATGATGCCAGAATCAGCACCACCAGATAAGGTGTTTTCAAGCTCAATCTAAGAACAACAATGGCAGCACAGTTATGTAGAAAGGTAAGAGAATGAGATGAGGGTAAGAGGAGAGAGCACCTGAATATGAGTGGTTCAGCCTAAATTGGCCTACGTCCACTGTGTGTGTGTGAATAACCTCACTACAATAAGGCACTAATGGCCATAGATAAAATCTCTCAAGCTTTCTCTCTCTACTGTATGTCTAGACAAGGTTTTAGCTAGGGTTGAATATCTGGGGATCCTTTTGCAAGGTAGAGGATGACCTCTATATATAGTACCTAGGGGGTGTAATGTACCCTCCATGCATGCAATGAGCATGTGTGTGGTTACCTCACCAATATGGGAGTGCCATTTGTCACTGTCACATGTAGAGAATGATGATGCAATACTCTCCCCACGTGTGGGGAATAATCTTGTTATAACTGATTTGTGTCCACGTGTCCTTATCTAAACGTCAGCAGGTGCTCGACTATCGCATCTGGTGTATGACCTCGGCCTAGGAGAGGCCGAGGTTGGTGAGTCTTGATACCTGTTCAGTCCGAGTATTCCATGGAGGTCTCGGCCTACTCCTAGCCGAGACAATGGGCAAGATCGGCCTGAGACGAGATTGAACTGGTGGCTTGAGGAGGTTGTTGTTGGCTTGTTGCGAGCTCGGCCTACGTCTGGCCGTGGTTGCCATCCCAAGGTATCCGAGAATGTTGCCGATCCTTGTGACGTCCCTTGGAGAGGCTCATGGTAGTGTCGGCCTGGGCCGACCTTGATATGGCCGAGGGGTGATATCGCGTGTCCAAGACATGCCCAACCTCGACCATGATACCAGCCGAGGTTGATGTCTTTAGGCTGACGTTACACTTGGGGCATATCAACAATCAAGGTCAATCATTAAATTTAGTGGGTTAATTTTATACACACGCACTAACACATCAGGCTGGGTTCATGCATCCCGGCCTTAGGAAATCTAGCCTAACATGTTGAAAAGAATAGAAATAAGGATTAATGTGCAGGTACTCATAATTACTCTAAGGAAAATAACGATTAGGTGCAGAAAAGAATTAGAACTAAAAGTTACTCACTAATATTATCCAAGCAATAAGTGAAAACAATGAAAGAAACATATACTCACAGAAATCACTGAATAAAATCTTCAATCCTTGAAATAAATCTCAAAATATTAACTAAGCTAGGGCTTCTGGAAAAAGAAGAGGTAAAACCTACTAATTCTCCGTGTCTATAACAATACTAAATCGGGTCTTTTATACCCCACAACAAAAATCGGAAGTCAGCTGCACTAGGAGTCTTTTTAGGAAGAGAAAATATTTTCAAATTTCGAAGATCGGACCGGTCCGGGTCTTAGGCGGACCGGTCTGCCCCCAAGGCGGATCGGTTCTTTTTATTTTGGGGCAGAACGGTTCGGGGGTGAACCGGTTCTTTTTATTTTTGGCTCCTTCGGTTTGCATGCGATTCGGGGTCTTCTGGAGTTTGGGAAGGCGGACCGGTCCGGGGTAGGGGCGGACCAGTCCGTCTATTTAACTTTTATGTTCCTCTTTGACTGCTCATAACTTTTGTTCCGGGATTCCGATTGAGGTGCCATTTCTTCCTTTGTGCTCGTGAATGAGATGTCTTCAACTTCTCTTTAGGCACCTCATCCGAATTCCGTGTGGAAATTACACTTTTGCCCTTGAGACCTTTCCTTCTTTCTTTCTTGATTCTACCGATTTCTTTCTTTCGTTTCTTGACATCAAATACCTGCAAAATCACTACAAAATACCAGAAACTCGGTGTACTCATTAGGATCAGTCAGTAGCACAGTTATGAGATAAATCCAACTCAATTACGTTGTTCGAGGTGCTAAAAGTAACTAAATCAAGGGATAAATTAGGAAGAATTTATGCCTAATCAAACCCCCCTAACTTAGAACTTTGCGCGTCCCGAGCAATGTAAAAGAATTCTAGCGTGGCTCAACTCTTTGAAAATCATTTTATTGGGATAAAATACCTTTTTCGTGGGAAAGCGATTGCATTTAGCGTATGCAAATAGCCTTTAAACCCCTAGGTCACCCTAGTAGGACGAGTTGTGTCTCGTGAGGGTTTGCAGAGAATATACCCACAAAATTCGACTCAAAGAAAATTTAAAATACGCAAAAATTGTGCAATTCGAACTTTTCTAGAAAAATAGTCATCATCAAGTCATATTTACAAGTCTCAAATTATACTGCGTGTGTGCGAAGCCAGAAATATAATCGCCAATTTCCACCGATTGATTATTACGTTGCTTATCCGAAAATTTGTTTTGATTTCAATTTCTCACGGAATGCTCTCACAAACGAATCTCTCGAATTATGGTTATTCTCTCGGTATGCGTGATATAAAGAGTAAATATAATGGATGCAAAGTCACGCATACAAGTAGAATGATGGAAATTTCAGAATGATAGGATCTCATCAATGGGTTACGGTTTTAAAAACGGGAACATTTCCTCTTTTTCGCGCATTCAATCTCTTATATTATCTTTTGGTGTATTAGCTCTCCACGCGGTAACCAATTTCACAATTTAGACTCGGTTAGGACTTTTTCGGGTTTTAAGGTATATGGGGTAAAATGACAATTGTCGGGAAGTTTGGAATTAGAAAAGTCATTAATGATGTCCATTTGTGCTTTTTCCGGGCTATTGCTCATTTTTTTTGTTGAGCATATTTATTTTTTTCTTGCCCCTTTTTATGCACTTTCCGGATTTAAATTCTGAATTTTCTCATTTTTCACAATTCCGACTATTTGGTTTTTTCGGGTTATCAAACGATAGGGACAATTCGTTTGGCTCAAATTGGGTTACAAAAGGGGAAATTTTTCACTACTTTTTCTGGCCAATATTTTTGGGTGACAAACGAGGGCCTACTTCGTTGCCCAAAATGCCAATTGTGTTACCATATGCGCTTCGAGATGAATTTAAGTTTAGAGATCAATTTGACACGTTTTTTTCAAAACAATATTACACACATTTTTTAAAACCGATCAAAATGAAAGGATTGAGATCCTTGACAACTTTTTAGGCGCTGAAAAGAACTTTGAGTTAACAATTAACTCAGATTGATTTAAAAACTCGCAACACGTGATAGGCTCGAATCTCACCGGGTTTGTTAATCTCTACACTTATTCGTTAAGTCATCAATTTTCGTTCAATTTGCATCATTGGTCAATTTTGGCTTTGTGTACGTTGAATTTTACAACTTGAGACTTCAATTCGACTTTTAATGATATTTTTGAAAAATTTGAATTCCAATTTTTATTTATTTTGAACAAAAAATATTTTTGGGGTTTTTCAAAATTTTATGATTTTTTTGGAAATTTCTGGGCATTTTGGAAAATTTGTGAAGTTTTAGAAATACGCACTTGTGACCCCCCTAACTTAAACTTTTGCATTGTCCTCAAGCAAAAAGGACTAAAATATAACTCAAAGCGAATAAAAAGTGCGGAAAAATAAAACAAACAAATAGAGAAAATGCAGTTTTTATTACAACAGGACTGTGTTACATGTGCAGGGGAAAGCATACAACTGTGAACAGGGAAAAATAAATAAATAAATAAATAAATAAAAACTGCCAACACCATGTAAGCTTCACCGGGGTGGGGGATGGGAGGAACCGGGATCGTTGGGGTCATAGAGGTTCTGGTAGTAGGAAGGTAGTGGCTCATTAGGATCCCCTATGCGCCGATAGATGTACGCTTGGAAGCGGAGAACGATGCTCATATCGAGCTCGTAGTTGGTCTGAAAGGTGTTGAAGTTGGTCTCGAGCGCCGACATACGGGCGGATAGGTCCGTGCCCTCCCACTCGAAATCTAGGTCGTCCTCCTCATCCGCCGACTCTTCGTCCGGACCGAGATCCCCCATCTCAACGTCCTCACTAGCTGCCCCTACGTCTTCCTCGTTGTCGCTCGAGGCAGCCTCCTCTTCGACATCATCACCCCGCCTAGCCCGGAGGACGGCTAGCTGTTTGGCGCTTTTGGTGCAGGTCCCCTGTCCGAAAGGACCGGGGAGGCGCGTATGGTCGCTTGGCACCTCTATGCCAGCATCCTTAAGGATGGACGTTATCAAACGGGCATAAGGAAGTGGGGCGATGCCCTTCTCATCCAAGGACGCGTTAATGATGTCCGCGTATAGTGTGCGGCCCAAATGGATGGAAGTTTGGGGGTCGAAGAGATGATATGTCAAGGTAGCTTGCCGAGGCCGCATGGCAGAGTCATTGGACGTTTGCAATAGGTTGGTGCACACAATCTGAAATGTAAGGCGTGCCTTCTCATTGAGGCATCCAACGGCGACGGTTTGCCCCGCCCAAGCCACATTCGGTCCAATGCGGGCCATGATAATGTCCTTGTTGACCGGGGGGACGTTTTGGGGATAAGTAAATTCTTGGACATCCGGGACATCAAACTCGGCCAACTTGGCCATGAGACGGGCCAATGAAAAGGGTATGGGAGTCCCATCCATGAAATCTTCGGCCTCGAATTGGCCCATCCAGACGAGTGTACCATAGAATGAGCGGACTTCGGTTGCCCAAACCGCTTCGTGAGGTTGGTTGAGGAAATGGCACCAGCCCCGGGCCATGAAAAGGGCGATGACGGAGTTGGACAGAGCTTCCCATTAGACCGCGCGCTCCATATGGAGTTTGCATCCCAAACCGAAGTATTGAGCGCACCATCGCTCCTCTTGGCGGGAGCGGTATTCGCCGTGACCGGAGGGGTGGATAACGTGGAGTCGTATTTGGTGGGGGAAACACGGGGGGCCATGGAAATAGGAGGGAAGTAGTTCTTGAAAAATTAGAGAGGAAGAAGAGAGTATTTGGGTTGAAGGTGTGAGTAGGAAAGAGGGGATGGGAGGTGTATTTATAGTGGAAAGGGGAGGGGAGGGGTTGGTTTTAGAGGGAAGGAATTGGGAAGGAAAAGGGGATGAATTTGGGAGGGAAAGGTTGGATTTGGGAAGAGGAAAAAACAGATTGGAGGGAATGAATGGGATTGGGGGGAAAGGGGGTGAATCTTGGGAAGGGGAGAAGACAGATCTGCAGAAGGCGGACCGGTTCGAGGTAGGAGCGGACCGGTCCGGCCTTTTGACTTTTCAAATCCTCGACAGGCGGACTGGTTCCTTTAAAAATAAAAGGAATCGGTCCGGGGCCGGACCGGTCCTCCTAAAAAAGGAACCGGTCCGCCCCAGGGTTTTTGGGCTAGACTTCTTCTCCTTCGGTTTTCAGCTCTCTTCTGCAAAAAAATTTCACGTTCCCGATATCCTCTCTATCCAATTGAACTAAAGACCCTCTCGATTTCACTGGTCAACACCATTTGACTCAGAATTCCCAAAACACACGAATGTTTCTCCCGAACGAAACCTGGTCCTAACGACTCTCAAAACACACACGACTCTCACACACACGACTCTCACCCCATACGCGTCGAGGGTGCGACGACTTCACTTCAACAGCTCACTCAACCCCATAAATGGGGTTCGACAACCAGACGATGTCGACTTCTTCTGCACACGCCTCTATATATGGCTTTAGGCGCTATCCATTCACTTTGAATGTATTTCCCCCTTTTAAATCGTCCAATTCAACAGCTCCATGGGGGAAAACATTCTTCACAACGAACGGGCCAGACCATCGTGACCGCAATTTGCCCGAAAAGAGCTGAAGCCGAGAGTTGTATAGGAGAACTTTTTGCCCGGGGATAAACTCCTTTCGTTGAATGATGCTATCATGAGCGAGTTTTATCCTCTATTTCGAAATTTTGGCATTCTCATACGCATCATTGCGTAGTTCTTCTAACTCATTCAATTGAAGCTTTCGGGCTTCACCGGCCTTGTCCATGGCATAATTTAATTGCTTAATCGCCCAATACGCCTTGTGTTCGAGCTCCACGAGAAGATGGCAAGGTTTTCCATACACAAAGTGGAAAGGGGACATGCCGAGTTGGTTCTTATATGCGGTACGATAGGCCCATAGAGAATCATTCAATCTAAGGGACCAATCTTTTCGGGTAGGATTGACGGTCTTTTCGAGAATGTTCTTGATCTCCTGATTCGCTAGCTCGGCCTGCCCATTCGTTTGCGGGTGATATGTCGTTATAACCTTGTGAATGACACCATACTTTCTCATGAGTTCGCGAATGGCTTATTGCAAAAGTGGGTGCCATTATCGCTAATTATTTCCTTCGGTGCACCGAAGCGGGAAAGTATGTGTTCCTGCAGGAACTTTATCACCACTTTGTTGTCATTAGTCTTGGTAGCTATAACTTCCACCCATTTAGAAACGTAGTCTACCGCGACGAGGATGTATAGGAAACCAAAGGATGGAGGGAAGGGACCCATGAACTCAATACCCCAACAGTCGAATATCTCAATGATGAGTATAGGGGTAAGAGGCATCATGTCTCATCGAGTAATGGCTCCCATCCGTTGACACCTATTGCATGATTTGCAAGCATCGTTCACATCCCGAAAGATTGTGGGCCAATAGATGACGCATTACAGAATTTTGGCGGCCGTCTTTTTCGTTGAAAAGTGGCCTCCACAAGCTTCCGAATGACAAAACTGGATGACTTTTGGGATTTCGTCATTCGGTACACATCGTCGGATGATTTGGTCTGCACAGTATTTAAAAAGGAATGGATCATCGTAAAAGAACATGCACGACCAAGTAAGAAACCTCTTCTTATCTTGCGGTGTCGAGTCGGGAGGGACGGCTCCCGTGACAAGATAGTTTACTATGTCCGCAAACCAGGGATACGAAGAGGTAGCAAAAAGCTTCTCATCCAAAAAATGTTCGTCTATGGGTACGGGATCACTAGGTACGTCAGACGAAAGCCGAGATAAATGGTCGGCAACGATGTTTTCTACTACTTTCTTATCTTTGATGGAGAGATTGAACTCTTATAGGAGTAGGATCCACCTTATGAGGCGCGGCTTGGCGTCTTTCTTTGCAAGTAGATATTTCAAAGTCGCGTGGTCGGTGAAAACAGTAATGGGAGAACCAATGAGATATGACCAGAACTTATCAAGGGCAAAGAATACCGCTAGTAACTCTTTCTCCGTGGTCGAGTAATTGAGTTGAGGTCCGGTAAGAGTCCGGCTAGCGTAGTAGATAATATGAGCTTGCTTATCTTTTCGTTGGCCCAAAACAACCCCGATCGCGTAATCGCTGGCATCACACATAAGTTCGAATGGTAAGGACCAGTCGAGAACTTGCATGATGGGAGCGGACACAAGCATGTTCTTTAATTTGTCAAAAGAGCTTTGGCATGCTTCCATCCACTCAAATGGGGCGTCCTTCATGAGTAAGTTGCTTAAGGGCCTAGCGATGGCGCTAAAGTCCTTAATGAACCTTCGATAAAACCCCGCGTGGCCCAAAAAGGAGCGCACGTCTTTCAGCGATTTCGGTGGGGGAATGTCAGCTATGACATCTATCTTTGCCCTATCAACTTCTATTCCGTTGGATGATACAATGTGGCCAAGAACTATTCCCTCGGTGACCATGAAATGGAATTTCTCCCAATTCAGCACTAAGTTCTTTTCCACGCATCGGGTAAGTACTTTTTCCAGTTTGTCTAGACAATGATCGAAAGAAGTGCCAAAAACGCTGAAATCGTCCATGAACACTTCGAGTCCTCTCTCGACCATGTCGCTAAATAAGCTCAACATGCACCTTTGAAAGGTCGCGGGTGCATTACACAAGCCAAATGGCATACGTTTGTAGGCAAACGTGCCAAAAGGGCAAGTGAAGGTCGTCTTCTCCTGGTCAAGTACATCTACCTCAATTTGCTTATACCCGGAATAACCATTAAGGAAGCAATAGTAAGGGTGGCCCGCTAGTCTTTCAAGCATTTGATCAATAAATGGCAAGGGGAAATGGTCTTTCCTAGTTCCCGCATTGAGTTTCCGCTAATCAATGCAAACGCGCCACCCGGTGGTGGTACGTTGGGGAACTAGCTCTCCCTTGGCATTCTCAATCACAGTCATACCCGACTTCTTCAGGAAGAATTGAATAGGGCTTACCCACTTGCTATTCGAGATTGGGTAGATGATCCCGGCATCCAATAATTTGATTATTTCGGTTCTCACAACTTCTTTCATGTTGGGATTCAGTCTTCTTTGCATTTCTCTAGAATGTTTGACATCCTCTTCAAGATGGATCTTATGAGTGCAAATTGAAGGACTTATCCCCTTCAAATCAGCTATGCACCAACCAAAATCACTTTGGTGCTTCCTCAGAATTTTCAATAATTTACCCACCTGTCCTTCATTTAGGCTAGAGGAGATAACAACAGGAAATGTCTCATCCTCTCCTAGATATGCATATTTAATATGGGAGGGAAGTTTCTTTAACTCGAGGGTTGGAAATTTTTCACTGGAGGGAACCATGTGCGTATCCCTCAGAGGTAATTCCTCGAATCTAGAAACCCAATTAACCTCTTTCACGTCCTCGTCCGACTTACTCTCATCGAGTAGCTCGCTCAACTCTTCAACCTCCCTCTCGAAGGCGGTGTACGTCCCCTCACTCTCGTGTCTCACCGCTAAATAGGATTCTAAAGCGTTGCCACAGTAATTCTCCTCAAAGTAATCCTCTACTATCTCATCTATGAGGCTCACCGCGTGAAGATCGTCTTCCTCCCCTACATTTTGGGCTATGTGGAAGATGTTGGTTTCCAAGGTCATGTTCCCAAATGTGAGTTGCATTCGCCCATTGCTAGTATTGATGATTGCGTTAGCTGTAGCTAGGAAAGGGCGCCCAAGGATGATGGGAACATGATTACTCGAGTGGAAGGAGGGCTCCGTGTCCCAAATGACAAAATCCACTGAAAAGTAGAAATTGTCAACTTGAACGATCACGTCCTCGACTATACCTAGTGGGATCTTCACTGTTCGATCCGCTAATTGGAGAGTAACCTTCATGGGCTTGAGGTCGCCCAAGTCAAGTTGCCTATAAATGGAGTAAGGGAGTATATTTACGCTTGCTCCCAAGTCAAGTAAGGCTTTTTCAATTTTATTCTCCCCAATGATGCAGGATATGGTGGGTGCACTGGGATCTTTGAATTTAGGCGGGAGTTCATTTAGTAGGATAGATCTCACATTTTGTGCTAGAAATACATTCTTCTTCACTTTCATCTTTCTCTTAACCGTCAACAGGTCTTTGATAACCTTGCCATACGCTAGAATTTGTTTAATGTCCTTAAGGAAGGGTAAATTAAGCTTGACATGCTTTAGCATTTCTAGCACATCATCACGGGGATTTACTCTGTGGGAGGGAATCAACCATTGAGGAAACGGTGTCGCGGAAGGCGGTTTCACTACTACCTCTGGCCCACTAGCAGCTTCTTGGTCACTCTCATTCAAGGGGACATCTTCGGCCTCTTTTGTGCCGGGCGAAATCTCCTTGACTTTCGTTGTGTCGGGTGGGGGAGGTGATAAATCAACAACTCTCCCACTACAAAGAGTGGTTACAGCTTGACATTGCTCCTGATGTTCAGTGGAGGTGGAGCTAACGCTAGGTTGACCTTGGGGGGGGGGGGGGGGGGGGGTCGTTGGCCTTGGGCAGGAAACTTGCCCTTCTCTTGAATACTCAATGAGGATTGTATTTTAGACAGGTTCGCATTTATGTCGCCAATCAGACGATCATATTTGGCATTGGTTGCGGTCTGGCTTGCGATGAATTGATTCATGGTATCCTCGAGAGTTCTCCGCTATGGTGGGATATAATTTCCTTGAGGTGGCGGTGCTTGCACATGTCCTTGCATGTGTGGATCTTGTTGAAAGTGTTGCGGTGGAGGAGGGGCAACATGCGAAGGAGGGTTCATTGCGACATGTTGTTTCCCGTAGCTAAAATCGGGGTGATTTTTCCATGAAGGGTTGTATGAATTCCCGTGCGGGGCACCAAAATTACCCTTAAAACCTCCTACACCACTAACTTGTTCTTGGAGCATTGATTTGTAGGCGGGTATCGTCGGGCATTCCTCAGTTGAATGTCCCGCCTCACAAATAGTAAACACCTTTACAACTAGGTTTGGAATGGGTCCAGCTGGTCCTTTTCCATATATCTCGCACAGATCTCGAAATCCTATCTCAAGAGTCTCTAATCGGCTATCCGTCATAGAATTCTTATCTACATGGAATAGGCCGGATTCTAACGGAGTAGTGGTCGCTTGTCTATTTCGATTTTGAGTGTTGGGATCAAAAGTGTCCCAGGATTTGGTAGTCTCGACGACATACCTCAAGTGAAGCTCAGCATCCTGGGCATCTAAATCGATAAACGGACCACTTCCCATTATTTCAACAAGTTGTTTAGAGTTAAGATTCAACCCATTATAGATAAAAGAGATGCCTTGCGCTGAATCAAATCCACGATGGGGGCATGAAGCAACTAACTCGTTGAAATGTTCATAACATCGATGGAATGGCTCATTTTCAGCTTGTCTGAATGCCTGAATTTGAGCCTTTATGGATATTGTTCGATGTGGTGGGAAGGATTTCTTGAGAAATTTCGACTGTAGCTCATTCTAGGATGGAATCGAACTTGGAGGTAAAGACCATAGCCAGGCCTTAGCTTTATCTTTGAGCGAGAAAGGGAAGAGTTTGAGGCGGATTACCTCTTGTGTGCAGGTTTGATCATTGAGAGTATCACACACGTCCTCAAATTCCCTAATATGGAGGTATGGCTTTTCAAAATCCATACCGTGGTAATGAGGTAGCATCTGGATCATCCCATTTTTGAAATGGAATTGTCCTGCATTATACGGGAGTATAATGCATCCCGGAGTGACAGTACGCTCGGGATATAAGAATTCTCTAATCGGACGGTATGGGGGCTCTTCCTCACTGGCGGGTGCACTGTCGTGTTGTGACATCTCTCCTTCACTTATTGACTCGGTTTTCTCACTGGGCGTGCTCGAAGTGTGTCCTAAGAAGGGAAAGGGAGTGTTATCGGAGACTGAGTGCGACGGTGTGGGAGGTGGGATCCAGAATTGTGGGGCGTTTGGAGTGTGGGGACTATCAGGATTATACTCAACAATTGGATTTTCATGAATGTTGGTTGGAGTATTATGGGGTGTGGGAGTGGTTTCAGAATTTTGCATTAAAGCTTAGGAGAGATGATGGTGAATCTTTTTTTGTGCTTTTCGAATTTTTTATGTTTTTTGGATATTTTTTTTTTAATTTTTGGTCAAAGCTTTGGATTGACTCAATCTAATCCTAAGTCTACCTAATTCCCCGGCAACGGCGCCAAAAACTTGACGCGACTGAAAATGTGTCTCATAAATACGTTCACTCTAGGCTCAAGTGCAAGCCTGTCGCTCAAGTAATAATCCGACAAGTCGGGTATCAATCCATAGGGAAAAAGGACAACGAAGTTGTGACGACGGGAAAAGACGGAGGAATCCTAACTTTGACTCTAAAAATAAAGGAAAAAATGATTTGATTTTGGGAATGATTATAACTAAATGCAAATATGAAATTATAAAAAGATGCAATTACACTAAACTACCTAAAATATGATTGAAAAATGATTGGAAACTTTTAACCTAAGTGATGGGAAAAATAGGACGGGAATACAATCCCCCAACCCTAGTGTAGTGCGGATATAATACTAATCTTAAATTTATCTAATTGATTTGACCCAAAATTTAGTACTCCCAAGCATTACGTATATGAGGTTCAAGCCTGCTTCATACTTAATCTGAGGATGAGTAAATCAGTATCGCGATAGTAGCATTCGAATTGCACTCTAAATCATCACGAGTACCCAGAGGCAAACGAGATATAAAGATCTACAATCGTTGTGCAACTACGCCATACGATCAAGGTCAATCATTGAATTTAGTGGGTTAATTTTATACACACGCACTAACACATGAGGCTGGGTTCATGCATCCCGACCTTAGGAAATCTAGCCTAACATGTTGAAAAGAATAAAAACAAGGATTAATGTGCAGGAACTCATAATTACTCTAAGGAAAATAACGATTAGGTGCAGAAAAGAATTAGAATTAAAAGTTACTCACTAATATTATCCAAGAAATAAGTGAAAACAATGAAAGAAACATATACTCACAAAAATCACTGAATAAAATCTTCAATCCTTGAAATAAATCTCAAAATATTAACTAATAGGGTTTCTGGAAAAAGAAGAGGTAAAACCTACTAATTCTCCGTGTCTATAACAATAATAAATCGGGTCTTTTATACCCTATAACAATATCGGAAGTCAGCTGCACTAGGAGTCTTTTTAGGAAGAGAAAAGATTTTCAAATCTCGAAGACCGGACCTGTCCGGGTCTTAGGCGGACCGGTCTGCCCCCAAGGCGGATCGGTTCTTTTTATTTTGGGGCGGACCGGTTCGGGGGCGAACCAATTATTTTTATTTTTGCCTCCTTCGGTTTGCATGCGATCCAGGGTCTTCTGGAGTTTGGCAAGGCGGACCGGTCCGGGGTAGGGGCGGACCGGTCCGTCTATTTGACTTTTATGTTCCTCTTTGACTGCTCATAACTTTTGTTCCGGGATTCCGATTGAGGTGCCGTTTCTTCCTTTGTGCTCGTGAATGAGATGTCTTCAACTTCTCTTTAGGTACCTCATCCGAATTCCATTTGGAAATTACACTTTTGCCCTTGAGACCTTTCCTTCTTTCTTTCTTGATTATACCGATTTCTTTCTTTTGTTTCTTGACATCAAATACCTGCAAAATCACTACAAAATACCAGAAACTCGGTGTACTCATTAGGATCAGTCAGTAGCACAGTTATGAGATAAATCCAACTCAATTACGTTGTTCGAGGTGCTAAAAGTAACTAAATCAAGGGATAAATTAGGAAGAATTTATGCATAATCACCACTGCACTAGACGTGTTATAAATATAAATAACAGATTATGACCCACATACTTGGCATGACTATATGGTAAGGTCCTACTCAGTCACCCTACCTTTTCCACCTAATCATATATTAGGTTGTCCCACCGGTCTGCTCATGGTGCCAACGATTGGTAACATTATCACATATTATTCTTATACGGCTCCATCGGCCTTAATTTGTAACATAACCCTTATCTCATGGTTATAACTAAGTATATGGGTAATCAATACGATACTAAATCCATGTACTAAAGACAAACTTCTCCCAACTTCCAACGTTCGCTAAGTTTCATACATGGGATGTCTCGCAAAGCGAAATCCAAACAAGTAATCCCCCGATACACTACTACCTAACACTGCTGGTCGTTGAGATCTCCTAAGTCCTTAGTCTATAACATACATCCCTGAATTCCCGTTTGCGACATAAGAAGTCTACTCGTCCACTCTCATGTTACTAAAGATAATATACAACGCAGGGCTCTCACTATCACGAGTTATTAGAGCTATATAATTTACGATCTATTTCTCTCCGCTCTACAACAAGTCAATATACCCCAAATCATATCAGTAGAACATCCTTGCTCACCGGGATCAACATAGTAAGACAACATACTCACTGAAGTCTACAATACAATTACAACACATGTGTAGGCTCAACCATCTTTCAGGTGATGCCTCTCTAAAACCATATATTTAAAATTTAAAATTTTTAGTACAATAGTGTTATCACACAATTTACTATCGTTCAAACCCTCGGTAACCAGTAATCATAAAATATAATCATAATATGCTCTACTATCATAACGCTCAGGGGAGCACGAATCGTTACATAATACTATATACAAATTTCTCTTAGTGTCCACACTTGCTCCTACCCATAGGTAGCACGAAAAATCTCGCTATCAAATGGTAGTCATTTACATAAGAAGGTTGTTATCGCCAGCGTACCCACTAAACCGAATGCACACTCAAATTCTTAGTGCTAACTATTCACATATGTTGTCACACACCCATGTCACTGGAACTCACCACTATTTCACAAGGATGAAACAAAGCTTCATCAGTCTAGCCTGATCGTAGGGTCCCCGCATGCACTTTTTGTGACCCATAATTATCTATAATCGTTATACCTTTCGAATTCCACTCATTAGTGTTTCCCTTATTCTTCCATTCTATGGCTTGTCCGCCCCACATTGATACATTGGCCCCATATCTCTAGGCCTCAAATATGGCCTTACTGGCCTTCCCTTTATTTCCTAGGCCTCGTCGACCCCAAAATGAGGACTACGATGGTGTGAGAATTAGACCCAAGAATTAAAATATCTAGTGTGAAAATCGAATCAAGAGAATTAGACCCACTACTCTCAGGTTATTAATTCCTGGGTCTAATTCTCTTGATTCGATTTTCACACTAGATATTTTACTTCTCCAACTGGTATGCCTTACAGGCACGATTTATTATTCTCGATACTTATCAATATCACTGCTCACGTGAACACATTCCATACTGGTAACCCTTATCTTTACATACATGGTAATTTCCTTTTCAATGGTCCTCTGGACTTGTTGGGATGTCCTTCTCTCAGACCTTGTAGTCTTAACTCCTAGTTGTTATTTTCGTTGTTCCTTGTGCTCTACAGGGCATATGGAACACATGATTGACCCACTCGTCTTGACTGAATCCATCACCATTTCATTAAGATTTAATCATATCATTTAAATAGGTTTCCCCCCATTGGATATACGTTCTGGTGATATTCTACTAACACTATTGAATTCAACCTTGCCCTTCGGCTAGGTATCACAACTCTACTGGCTCCCTTTCTTCTGGGGCGTTAACATTTTCTAGTAAACATATACTTTGATGACATTGAAACTAGTCACCTCAGCCGCACCTCTCATTCATGCTAGGGTATACCACCCACCAGTCCATTTTTAACTTACGGACCGCTTCTCATCTTCCATGACTCCTACTTCGGTTACGAAGTTCGCTTACCAAGTTAACTCATCATTTACGATCGGTTCTTACCTGATTAACTGGTAGAAGATTAAACATTCAACCTAGACCCAATATCTCGATGTGATTAACTCTACCCACTCTATGCTGCTTCTCTGAGCTAGAAATTTTTTTTCTGAAATTAAATTATGAGTATTACTGCACCCTACCTTACATTATTGCCTTTGGACTAGTGTAACACCCCGTATTTTTGTACAATTAATATTTAATTAATTCGGGAATTTTAAATTACTGGTGTGTTGTAATTTTAATTGAATTAATTATGGCAATATATATATTTAAATATTAATCAGGAAATTTATTTACTAAGTGAATAGTAATAATTTAATTACGTCATTTCGAGTATTAATGACGCGGTATACACTTATCCCAGCCGGGAGTCGGTATAGACTAAATTGGGTGTGAGATAAGGATTTTTATAAATTAATCCGGATGCCAATTTTGAGTGCGCGGTTGAGTCCGGATGGGTCGAGATAGTTAGAAAAGAGTACCCGGGGGTAGTAATTGGGTCTCGGGGTATTTTTGGGCATAGGCGGGCCCACACGGGGTGAGTTGGGCCACTTTAATTAAGCCCATTAGGCTAAAAACGGGATGGAGGGTTTTTAACCTAAGTGAGGGATTACGAAATCAGCAGCCAACACAACTCTAAACCTAGGGTTTGAGAGGGGATTTGGGGGAAAGCAAATCAAGAACAAATTGGAGGTTTTTGGAGCCAAATTGAGGGACAGCAACAATGGATCAGACACTACAAACACTTTGAGGCAAGTGGTTAACTGTTTTGATTCTTAAAGTGTGATAATCAATTCATATCATAGTGATGTGTAAACCAAAATTCGTTTTCGGGATAAATGGGTACAAAAGGGGGGTTTTGTTAATGGAACCACTGAATGAAATTTAAGGTAAGAATTAGCTGTGATATATAATTCTGAGTATGAATATCTGGTTTGAATGAGAAAAATCGGAATATAAAAGGATGGAATTTGAATTTGAAATTGGGATTATACCCTAGAAATTTGTGTTCTTAGGTGGGTCAAGATTCATAGTGTTAATAATGTTAAAAGGTTTAGATGATCTTTTTGGTTCATGAGAAATGTTAAAGATGATTAATAGACTGATTTGAGGTTGGTTTTTGAGGAAAGAAACCTTGAAATTTCGTTAATGGTGGAATTCAGTGAGGAAGGAGCGATGTCACGAAGGGATCGATCGATCGATCGGGGGCATCGATCGATCGACGATGGGAAATTCTGGGCAGTTCGGCCTAGGTGAGATATAAGGGGGAATTAATTATAAATTAATTTCCATACCATTATTAGTGATAAGTAATTGTGAAACAAATATTCCTAGCAATTATGGGAGAAAGTAATTGGGACTAGGATGAATTTATGTGGGGCATTTAACGGGTGAATTTGAGAGATTTTTATTCCAAAATGGTGAGGTACGGATCAAGTGAGTGAATCCGAGTATATTGGTCATGCGACCCCAAGGTAGTGAATTAAGTTTGGAGATAAACTAAATAATTTTGAGTCGGGATATAGACTCGGGTGAATATTTAATTATGGACCAAGTGGGCGAGTCCGGGTTTGTTGGTAATTATAGGTAAATATAATTGGGAAATTATGGAAATAAATGTGTGACACATTGTGGGCGAAAAATGTGGGAAAGAAATTATGAGATGTAAAAATGCACCGAGTGAGTGAGTCTGGGTATGTTGGTTATGTGACACCAAAGTATAAAATTTATTTTTGAGAGAGAGAAATTAATTTGGAATCGGAACATAGACTCGGGAAATATTATGATACGGGCCAAGTAAGTGAGTCCGGGGATAATGGTTGCGTGACACCAAGTTATTAAATTAATAAATGCGTTAATTAATTTAGATAGAGTCAGATTGTAGACTCGGGTAATATTGAATTAATAAGAGTGATAATTAATTTAATAAGAATCGGATTGTAGACTCGTGAAGGGTACTTATTAATTAATGTGATAATTAATTATATTAGAGTCGGACCACAGACTCAGAATTTGGGTTAATTAATTAATGTGTAAATTAATTGTATTAGAGTCGAACCACAGACTCGGATTGGTATTAAATTAATATGTGTGTTAATTAATTTAATTAGAGTCGGGCGATAGACTCGGGGAGGTATTAAATAAAAATGTGTGTTAATTAATTTAAGGAGAGTCAGACCATAGACTCGGGGAAAGTATTATTTTAATTGAGGTGTGAATTAATTATATTAAAGTCGGACCATAGACTCGGGAAGAGAATAAGTTACTAAGTGAGAAAATTTATGACATTGAGTCGGGCCACAGACTCAGGAAATTACAGGCAGTGTATGGGATTTTTAGTACATGGTAAAGTCGGGGTTATTAATATATATATATATATATATATATATATATATATAATATATATATATATATATATATATATATATACGGGGTAGTGATAGTATATATATATATATATATATGTGTATGTATTGTGTGTGACATTAAATTACAGGCAGTGTACGGGATTTTGAGTACACGGTAAAAACCGGGGTTCATAATATATATATACGGGTAGTGATAGTATATATGTATATATATATGTGTGTGTATTGTGTGTGATAGTAAATATCAGTGACTAGATATTTATTCAATTTAAATACTCTAATGCAATCAAGGGAGGTTGCGCGATGTGGGTGAATCCCCTAGATTGAGGAGTAGGGCGAGTATATCCCCAGGTCATAGCGTCCGGTATATATGGGTGAGGGATTTATCTCACTTTCAGGGAAGGAATATGACCGCCTCCACTTCGTTTATATTTTGGTCCAAGTTGGTGAGCGATTCTAACTTGGGGAAACTAGGTTTTGTGAGCACACCTAGTGAGATAGCATTCTAGAGGGAATCATCCGGTGAGGGTAAACTCGGAAGGATGGATACACGTATGATATATGTGTGGATGTTAGTAAAGGTACGTATAATATGGTAGAAATATTATATGTAGGTAATAATACAATGTGTGATGTATTTACTTTATATAACTCGGGTTACAGTTATATGCAGTTAATTAATGAGAAATTAATTAAGTTAATCATTTGTGGGAATAATACAGTGTGTGATGTATGTACTTTATATAACTTGTGACACGGTTATATGCTGCTATTTAAGAGGAATTTATTAAGTTAATTGTTAAATAACTTATAATTCAAGAATCATTATACTCGGGCTAGAGTAGTACAGCAAGGGAAGGTTATACCAAGACTAGTTGGACGGGGTAGTACAACTAGGAGGGGTTAAGGTAACCGGGAGGTGTGCACAATAGTGGAGGCATGAGAATGTCCTCAAGGGAGTGCGACACTAACTTAAATATGAAGCGCATTCATGCATTTTAAATTATTGCAGTTAATTCACTTGCTAAATATTTTCAAAATGTTTTGGGTTCTAACCCTTGCTATAAGACTATTTTCAAAACCTTTTAGGTGTCCAGCCACAGGGACGCCAGGATTGATATTCTATTCCAGGGACACGGAGCTGCGGCATATGTGGATGCTAGCAGGAGTTTGGATTAGACGCATCATTCATTCATTCCTAGAGTAGGAATCATGTATCAGTCTCAGTTTTATTTAGGGCTTGTAGCCGAGACTTCTCGGTACAGTTTTCAGGTGTAATTCATTCAGGTGTTGAATATTTGTATTCGATTATTTATTTGGTGGCCGGTGATTTATTCGGCAAGTTGTGTAATTATTGTTCTATTTACTTTCATTCAGTTATGTGAATGGTTTATATTTTAATTCCGCATGCATTATTTTGTTTAATTAAAAAGTTAAAATTGGCACCAGTTTTTGGAATACTATGTGGTTAGTAAGTTTTAAAAAGTTTTCGACAGTGATGCTAAGGATGATCGAACTGGGATTCCTGTTTTAATTTGGTATAGGACTGATCACCCGGTATTTTATTAGGCGGGGTGTCACAGATGGTATCAGAGCATCAGGTTCTAGTGTCCTTAGCATCTTTGCGGCTTTTCACGCTTCGGCTTAGCAATCTTTGATATAGAGCCCTTTCATAGGATTGTTGTATTCTCATACGTATGCGCATATACGTTCTTCTGCGAATTTATATTGAAGGTGAACTCATACAATTCGATTCTCATTCCAGATGACGCCCAGGAAAGGGAGAGCAGCTAGGGCAGCAGGGGGAGGTGAGACGAGGGAGGCTCGTTAGGAGTAAGAGTTACGGCAGCAACTGCCAAAGATAATTTTGGTAGCACAGGTAACCGAACTAATGGTGCGGGCGATTGAAAGGACGGTAGTCGCAAACGATAAGGTACTTTCCACGGGATCCGCCACAAGTGTTAGTGGCGTCGGATGTTCAGACACACGAGGGGTCGTTGGGGTGCAAATAAAGAGAAAGAAAGCAAAGTTTATGGATGGGTTAGTCTGGAGAATCAGACAACATTTAATTGATAATTCCGCATTAGTAGGTTATACTGATGTCATTAACGCAACACTCCGGCACTGTTGGGAATATCGATTCCACGCGAAAGGAAGCGGGAAGGGAGTGGGGATTAACCAGTCGGATGAGGCAGAAGGGAATAATACCAGTGGGGTATCCTAACAGCAGACTGGGGGAGATCAGGGCCAGGATTTCCGGCAAGGAAATCATGCCAAACGATCTAGAACTGGAGGCTATCGGCGGGATGGCTAGGAATTCCAACAAGGTTGGCATGGAAGGGATCAGTGGCAGGGTGAACATGTTAGAAAGTGTTTCGTTTGTGGGAAAAGAGAGACACATGAAGAGATATTGCCTTAAGCGAGGTAGGGGTCAACTACAGGACGAGGTCCTGGATGTACAGCCACTAAAGCAAGTAACGGGTGCATTCGGGCAGGGAGAAGCTGCTCCGAAAACCCGAGAACCAGCCGTTGTAGCTGGAGTATAGAAGTAATTATTTTACCCTAGGGGCATGGGGTATATTGTTGAGTGACAAAGAGGATGTCACAGTCTAAGACTTATTTTTCACTAGAGTTCACAGGTGAGTCGAACTTAGTGGGTGCGTTGGCGGTAGCAGCCATAGCATGTGGGTAAACTTTCCCTAGGGTAGCGGAGTTCCTTAGTGTTCTTCATGGGAGAGTGGAGGCGTACACTGAGTGATTGGTTGAATTATGCGAGGAATTGCTACTTTCGAGACTTATGGGAGTAGGGTTGATAATACTTTTTAAACATCGGCAGGATAGCGATGGAATTTAACTATTGTGGATAGTGGAGTTAAATTTTGGTGTCCGCGACACCAGGGTATAGTTGGTACTAGGTATCACCGGAGAGGGTGTATATCCTATATATATGTGGATATATATGTTGTATTGCGTGGTGCGATGGCACATAGTGAGGTTTTGTGTTCTCACATTTTATCCCGGTAAGTGGGGATGTTTACTGAAGTGAATCAGGGTAGTTAAATTGATTTCGAGCAAAGAGAAATAGCTCGGGGTTTATTTTGCGCAAGGACTAGTGGTAGTAAGGGCGCGGTATTATGTTGTCTTTGGTAGCATAAGGGTAAGCGTATATTCTTTTGTGTTGAGAGATAAGTACTTATGGGGAGATAGTTGGACGTAGCATGGGTTGAGTACCCGGGAAGAAATTATATATGTATATATATATATATGTATATATATATCGGTAAAATGACTACGGGTTCGAAGTTATATTATGGGTTACGACTAGCATAGTTGGGTAACTTTCGTGCGGTAGAGCGCGGGGATAGGGTGTATGGGCACCCGGGTAAATTAAGGCAAAATTTTGTGCGGTTAAGCACGAGAATAGGGTGTATGGGCGCCCTGGTTAATTTTAAATGCATACTTGTGCAACGTGGTTAGAAACAGATGGGATAGATATAGCGGGCTTGGAGGCACATGACTAGTGAGAAAGATGTGAATATCGGAATACTAGGTTTATCTTAATTTCGAGGGCGAAATTCCTTTGTAAGGGGGGAAGTATGTAACGCCCCGTATTTTTGTACAATTAATATTTAATTAAATCGGGAATTTTAAATTACTGGTGTGTTGTAATTATAATTGAATTAATTATGGCATTATATATTTAAATATTAATCGGGGAGTGAATGGTTAATGTTTAGGGAAATTTATTTACTAAGTGAATAGTAATAATTTAATTACGTCATTTCCAGTATTAATGACGCGGTATACACTTATCCCAGCCGGGAGTCGGTATAGGCTAAATTGGGTGTGAGATAAGGATTTTTATAAATTAATTCAGATGCCAATTCTGAGTGCGCGGTTGAGTCCATATGGGTCGAGATAGTCAGAAAAGAGTACCCGGGGGTAGTAATTAGGTCTCGGGGTATTTTTGGGCATAGGCGGGCCCACACGGGGTGAGTTGGGCAACTTTAATTAAGCTCATTAGGCTAAAAACGGGATGGAGGGTTTTTAACCTAAGTGAGGGATTAGGAAATCAGCAGCCAACACAACTCTAAACCTAGGGTTTGAGAGGGGATTTTGGGGGAAAGAAAATCAAGAACAAATTGGAGGTTTTTGGAGCCAAATTGAGGGACAGCAACAACGGATCAGACACTACAAACACTTTGAGGCAAGTGGTTAACTGTTTTGATTCTTAAAGTGTGATAATCAGTTCATATCACAGTGATGTGTAAACCAAAATTAGTTTTGGGGATAAATGGGTACAAAAAGGGGGTTTTGTTAATGGAACCATTGAATGAAATTTAAGGTAAGAATTAGTTGTGATATATAATTCTGAGTATGAATATCTAGTTTGAATGAGAAAAATCGGAATATAAAAGGATGGAATTTGAATTTGAAATTGGGATTATACCCTAGAAATTTGTGTTCTTGGGTGGGTCAAGATTCATAGTGTTAATAATGTTAAAAGGTTTAGATGATGTTTTTGGTTCATGAGAAATGTTAAAGATGATTAATAGACTGATTTGAGGTTGGTTTTTGAGGAAAGAAACCTTGAAATTTCGTTAATGGTGGAATTCAGCGTTGAAGGAGAGCTGACACGAAGGGATCGATCGATCGATCGACGATGGGAAATTCTGGGCAGTTCGGCCTGGGTGAGATATAAGGGGGAATTAATTATAAATTAATTTCCATACCATTATTAGTGATAAGTAATTGTGAGACAAATATTCCTAGCAATTATGGGAGAAAGTAATTGGGACTAGGATGAATTTATGTGGGGCATTTAACGGGTGAATTTGAGAGATTTTTATTCCAAAATAGTGAGGTACGGATCAAGTGAGTGAATCCGGGTATATTGGTCATGCGACCCCAAGGTAGTGAATTAAGTTTGGAGATAAACTAAATAATTTTGAGTCGGGATATAGACTCGGGTGAATATTTAATTATGGACCAAGTGGGCGAGTCCGGGTATGTTGGTAATTATAGGTAAATATAATTGGGAAATTATGGAAATAAATGTGTGACACATTGTGGGCGAAAAATGTGGGAAAGAAATTATGAGATGTAAAAATGGACCGAGTGAGTGAGTCCGGGTATGTTGGTTATGTGACACCAAAGTATTATATTTATTTTTGAGAGAGAGAAATTAATTTGGAGTCGGAACATAGACTCGGGAAATATTATGATACGGGCCAAGTAAGTGAGTCCGGGGATACTGGTTGGGTGACACCAAGTTATTAAATTAATAAATGCGTTAATTAATTTAGTTAGAGTCGGATTGTAGACTCGGGTAATATTAAATTAATAAGAGTGATAACTAATTTAATAAGAATCGGGTTGTAGACTCGTGAAGGGTACTTATTAATTAATGTGATAATTAATTATATTAGAGTCGGACCACAGACTCGGAATTTGGGTTAATTAATTAATGTGTAAATTAATTGTATTAGAGTCGAACCACAGACTCGGATTGGTATTAAATTAATATGTGTGTTAATTAATTTAATTAGAGTCGGGCGATAGACTCGGGGAGGTATTAAATAAAAATGTGTGTTAATTAATTTAAGGAGAGTCAGACCATAGACTCGGGGAAAGTATTATTTTAATTGAGGTGTGAATTAATTATATTAGAGTCGGACCATAGACTCGGGAAGAGAATAAGTTATTAAGTGAGAAAATTTATTACATTGAGTCGGGCCACAGACTCAGGAAATTACAGGCAGTGTATAGGATTTTTATTACATGGTAAAGCCGGGGTTATTAATATATATATATATCTATATATATATATATATATATATATATATATATATATATGTATATATATATATATATATGTATATACATATATATATATATACATATATACATATATATATGTATATACATATATATATATACATATATATATATATATATATATACATATATATATATATATATATATATATATATATATATATATATATATATATGTATATATGTGAATGTATTGTGTGTGACATTAAATTACAGGCAGTGTACGGGATTTTGAGTACACGGTAAAAACCGGGGTTCATATTATATATATACGGGTAGTGATAGTATATATATGTGTGTATATATTGTGTGTGATAGTAAATATCAGTGACTAGATATTTATTCAATTTAAATACTCTAATGCTATCAAGGGAGGTTGCGCGATGTGGGTGAATCCCCTAGCTTGAGGAGTAGGGCGAGTATATCCCCAGGTCATAGCGTCCGGTATATATGGGTGAGGGATTTATCTCACTTTCAGGGAAGGAATATGACCGCCTCCACTTCGTTTATATTTTGGTCCAAGTTGGTGAGTGATTCTAACTTGGGGAAACTAGGTTTTGTGAGCACACCTAGTGAGATAGAATCTAGAGGGAATCATCCGGTGAGGGTAAACTCGGAAGGATGGATACACGTATGATATATGTGTGGATGTTAGTAAAGGTACGTATAATATGGTAGTAAATATTATATGTAGGTAATAATACAGTGTGTGATGTATTTACTTTATATAACTCGGGTTACAGTTATATGCAGTTAATTAATGAGAAATTAATTAAGTTAATCATCTGTGGGAATAATACAGTGTGTGATGTATGTACTTTATATAACTTGTGACACGGTTATATGCTGCTATTTAAGAAGAATTTATTAAGTTAATTGTGAAATAACTTATAATTCAAGAATCATTATACTCGGGTTAGAGTAGTACAGCAAGGGAAGGTTATACCAAGACTAGTTGGACGGGGTAGTACAACTAGGAGGGGTTAAGGTAACCGGTAGGTGTGCAGAATAGTGGAGGCGTGAGAATGTCCTCAAGGGAGTGCGACACTAACTTAAATATGAAGCGCATTCATGCATTTTAAATTACTGCAGTTAATTCACTTGCTAAATATTTTCAAAATGTTTTGGGTTCTAACCCTTGCTATAAGACTATTTTCAAAACCTTTTAGGTGTCCAGCCACAGGGACGCCAGGATTGATATTCTATTCCAGGGACACGGAGCTGCGGCATATGTGGATGCTAGCAGGAGTTTGGATTAGACGCATCATTCATTCATTCCTAGAGTAGGATTCCTGTATCCGTCTCAGATTTATTTAGGGCTTGTAGCCCAGACTTCTCGGTACAGTTTTCAGGTGTAATTCATTCTGGTGTTGAATATTTGTATTCGATTATTTATTTGGTGTCCGGTGATTTATTCGGCAAGTTGTGTAATTATTGTTCTATTTCATTCAGTTATGTGAATGGTTTATATTTTAATTCCGTATGTATTGTTTTGTTTAATTAAAAAGTTAAAAATTGGCACCAGTTTTTGGAATACTAGGTGGTTAGTAAGTTTTAAAAAGTTTTCGACAGTGATGCTAAGGATGATCGAACTGGGATTCCTGTTTTAATTTAGTATAGGACTGATCACCCGGTATTTTATTAGGCGGGGTGTCACAGATGGTATCAGAGCATCAGGTTCTAGTGTCCTTAGGATCTGTGCGGCTTTTCATGCTTCGGCTTAGCAATCTTTGATATAGAGCCCTATCATAGGATTATTGTATTCTCATACGTATGCGCATATACGTTCTTCTGCGAATTTATATTGAAGTTGAATTCATACAATTCGATTCTCATTCCAAATGACGCCCAGGAGAGCGAGAGCAGCTAGGGCAGCAGGGGGAGGTGAGACGAGGGAGGCTCGTTAGGAGTAAGAGATACGGCAGCAACTGCCAAAGATAATTTTGGAAGCATAGGTAACCGAACTAATGGCGCGGGCGATTGAAACGGCGGTAGTCGCAAACGATAAGGTACTTTCCACGGGATCCGCCACAAGTGTTAGTGGCGTCGGATGTTCAGACTCACGCGGGGTCGTTGGGGTGCAAATAAGAAAGAGAAGTTATTTTTAGTGGGAACCCACCAGAGTTGCGAGGAGGTTCAGGTGTAGTACTAGCGTGTCAAGGAAGAGAGGTATCCAGCATCACCTACGCATGGGAGATTGCGATAGGGGTGCGAAAATAAATGCTAACCACTTTTAGTTAGTGGGAGCGGCACTACAGTGGTGGGGGTCGATCACCACAGTTGAGGAAAGGGACACACTAGCTACTGCAGAGTTTTGGGTGCGGTTCGACCGCAAGTATTTTTCCTTCAGCGGTCGAGACCGAAGTGAGGAGAAAATTTTGTGAGGAGACTCAAAGGGAGACCGTTCAGTGGCCGATTACGAGGAAGATTTCACTCGTTGTCAAATTTTGTACCGGATGAGGTAAGCGAGGAAAAGAGAAAGAAAGCAAAGTTTATGGATGGGTTAGTCTGGAGAATCAGACAACATTTAATTGATAATTCTGCATTATTAGGTTGTACTGATGTCATTAACGCAACACTCCGGCACTGTTGGGAATATCGCTTCCACGCGAAAGGAAGCGGGAAGGGAGTGGGGATTAACCAGTCGGATGAGGCAGAAGGGAATAATACCAGTGGGGTATCCCAGCAGCAGACTGGGGGAGATCTAGGACAGGATTTCTGGCAAGGAAATCATGCCAAACGACCTAGAACTGGAGGCTATCGGCGGGATGGCTAGGAATTCCAACAAGGTTGGCATGGAAGGGATCAGTGGAAGGGTGAACATGTTAGAAAGTGTTTCGTTTGTGGGGAAAGCAAGACACATGAAGAGATATTGCCTTAAGAGAGGCAGGGGTCAACTACAGGACGAGGTCTTGGATGTACAGCCACTAAAGCAAGTAACGGGTGCATTCGGGCAGGGAGAAGCTTCTTCGAAAACCCGAGAACCAGCCGTTGTAGCTGGAGTATAGAAGTAATTATTTTACCCTAGGGGCATGGGGTATATTGTTGAGTGACAAAGAGGATGTCACAGTATAAGACTTATTTTTCACTAGAGTTCATAGGTGAGTCAAACTTAGTGGGTGCGTTGGCGGTTGCAGCCATAGCATGTGGGTAAACTTTCCGTAGGGTAGCAGAGTTCCTTAGTGTTCTTCATGGGAGAGTGGAGGCGTACACTGAGTGATTGGTTGAATTATGCGAGGAATTACTACTTTTGAGACTTATGGGAGTAGGGTTGATAATACTTTTTAAACATCGGCTGGATAGCGATGGAATTTAACTATTGTGGATAGTGGAGTTAAATTTTGGTGTCCGTGACACCAGGGTATGGTTGGTACTAGGTATCACCAGAGAGGGCGTATATCCTATATATATGTGGATATATATGTTGTATTGCGTGGTGCGATGGCACGTAGTGAGGTTTTGTGTTCTCACATTTTATCCCGGTAAGTGGGGATGTTTACTGAAGTGAATCAGGGTAGTTAAGTTGATTTTTGAGCAAAGAGAAATAGCTCGGGGTTTATTTTGCGCAAGGACTAGTGGTAGTAAGGGCGCGGTATTATGTTGTCTTTGGTAGCATAAGGGTAAGCGTATATTCTTTTGTGTTGAGAGATAAGTACTTATGGGGAGATAGTTGGACGTAGCATGGGTTGAGTACCCGGGAAGAAATTATATATGTATATATATATATATATATATATATATATATATATATCGGTAAAATGACTACGGGTTCGAAGTTATATTATGGGTTACGACTAGCATAGTTGGGTAACTTTCGTGCGGTAGACCGCGGGGATAGGGTGTATGGGCACCCGGGTAAATTAAGGTAAAATTTTGTGCAGTTAAGCACGGGAATAGGGTGTATGGGCGCCCTGGTTAATTTTAAATGCATACTTGTGCAACGTGGTTAGAAACAGATGGGATAGATATAGTGGGCTTGGAGGCACATGACTAGTGAGAAAGATGTGAATATCGGAACACTAGGTTTATCTTAATTTCGAGGGAGAAATTCCTTTGTAAGGGGGGAAGTATGTAACACCCCGTATTTTTGTACAATTAATATTTAATTAATTCGGGAATTTGAAATTAGTGGTGTGTTGTAATTATAATTGAATTAATTATGGAAATATATATTTAAATATTAATCGGGGAGTGAATGGTTAATGTTTAGGGAAATTTATTTACTAAGTGAATAGTAATAATTTAATTACGTCATTTCCAGTATTAATGACGCGGTATACACTTATCCCAGCGGGGAGTCGGTATAGACTAAATTGGGTGTGAGATAAGGATTTTTATAAATTAATTCGGATGCCAATTCTGAGTGCGCGGTTGAGTCCGGATGGGTCGAGATAGTCAGAAAAGAGTACCCGGGGGTAGTAATTGGGTCTCGAGGTATTTTTGGGCATAGGCGGGCCCACATAGGGTGAGTTGGGCCACTTTAATTAAGCCCATTAGGCTAAAAACGGGATGGAGGGTTTTTAACCTAAGTGAGGGATTACGAAATCAGCAGCCAACACAACTCTAAACCTAGGGTTTGAGAGGGGATTTGGGGGAAAGCAAATCAAGAACAAATTGGAGGTTTTTGGAGCCAAATTGAGGGACAACAACAACGGATCAGACACTACAAACACTTTGAGGCAAGTGGTTAACTGTTTTGATTCTTAAAGTGTGATAATCAATTCATATCATAGTGATGTGTAAACCAAAATTCGTTTTGGGGATAAATGGGTACAAAAAGGAGGTTTTGTTAATGGAACCATTGAATGAAATTTAAGGTAAGAATTAGTTGTGATATATAATTCTGAGTATGAATATCTGGTTTGAATGAGAAAAATCGGAATATAAAAGGATGGAATTTGAATTTGAAATTGGGATTATACCCTAGAAATTTGTCTTCTTGGGTGGGTCAAGATTCATAGTGTTAATAATGTAAAAAGGTTTAGATGATGTTTTTGGTTCATGAGAAATGTTAAAGATGATTAATAGACTGATTTGAGGTTGGTTTTTGAGGAAAGAAACCTTGAAATTTCGTTAATGGTGGAATTCAGCGAGGAAGGAGCGCTGGCACGAAGGGATCGATTGATCGATCGGGGGCATCGATCGATCGACGATGGGAAATTATGGGCAGTTCGGCCTGTGTGAGATATAAGGGGGAATTAATTATGAATTAATTTCCATACAATTATTAGTGATAAGTAATTGTGAAACAAATATTCCTAGCAATTATGGGAGAAAGTCATTAGGACTAGGATGAATTTATGTGGGGCATTTAACGGATGAATTTGAAAGATTTTTATTCCAAAATAGTGAGGTACGGATCAAGTGAGTGAATCCGGGTATATTGGTCATGCGACCCCAAGGTAGTGAATTAAGTTTGGAGATAACTAAATAATTTTGAGTCGGGATATAGACTCGGGTGAATATTTAATTATGGACCAAGTGGGCGAGTCCGGGTATGTTGGTAATTATAGGTAAATATAATTGGGAAATTATGGAAATAAATGTGTGACACATTGTGGGCGAAAAATGTGGGAAAGAAATTATGAGATGTAAAAATGGACCGAGTGAGTGAGTCCGGGTATGTTGGTTATGTGACACCAAAGTATTAAATTTATTTTTGAGAGAGAGAAATTAATTTGGAGTCGGAACATAGACTCGGGAAATATTATGATACGGGCCAAGTAAGTGAGTCCGGGGATAATGGTTGGGTTACACCAAGTTATTAAATTATTAAATGCGTTAATTAATTTAGTTAGAGTCGGATTGTAGACTCGGGTAATATTAAATTAATAAGAGCGATAATTAATTTAATAATAATCGGGTTGTAGACTCGTGAAGGGTACTTACTAATTAATGTGATAATTAATTATATTAGAGTCGGACCACAGACTCGGAATTTAGGTTAATTAATTAATATTTAAATTAATTGTATTAGAGTCGAACCACAGACTCAAATTGGTATTACATTAATATGTGTGTTAATTAATTTAATTAGAGTCGGGCGATAGACTCGGGGAGGTATTAAATAAAAATGTGTGTTAATTAATTTAAGGAGAGTCAGACCATAGACTCGGGGAAAGTATTATTTGAATTGAGGTGTGAATTAATTATATTAGAGTCGGACCATAGACTCGGGAAGAGAATAAGTTATTAAGTGAGAAAATTTATTACATTGAGTCGGGCCACAGACTCAGGAAATTACAGGCAGTGTATGGGATTTTTAGTACATGGTAAAGTCGGGGTTATTAATATATATATATATATATATATATGTGTGTGTGTGTGTGTGTGTGTGTGTGTGTGTGTGTGTGTATGTATTGTGTGTGACATTAAATTACAGGCAGTGTACGGGATTTTGAGTACACGGTAAAAACCGGGGTTCATAATATATATATACGGGTAGTGATAGTATATATATATATATATATATGTGTGTGTATTGTGTGTGATAGTAAATATCAGTGACTAGATATTTATTCAATTTAAATACTCTAATGCTATCAAGGGAGGTTGCGCGATGTGGGTGAATCCCCTAGATTGAGGAGTAGGGCGAGTATATCCCGAGGTCATAGCGTCCGGTATATATGGGTGAGGGATTTATCTCACTTTCAGGGAAGGAATATGACCGCCTCCACTTCGTTTATATTTTTGTCCAAGTTGGTGAGCGATTCTAACTTGGGGAAACTAGGTTTTGTGAGCACACCTAGTGAGATAGCATTCTAGAGGGAATCATCCGGTGAGGGTAAACTCGGAAGGATGGATACACGTATGACATATGTGTGGATGTTAGTAAAGGTACGTATAATATGGTAGTAAATATTATATGTAGGTAATAATACAGTATGTGATGTATTTACTTTATATAACTCGGGTTACAGTTATATGCAGTTAATTAATGAGAAATTAATTAAGTTAATCATTTGTGGGAATAATACAGTGTGTGATGTATGTACTTTATATAACTTATGACACGGTTATATGCTGCTATTTAAGAGGAATTTATTAAGTTAATTGTGAAATAACTTATAATTCAAGAATCATTATACTCGGGTTAGAGTAGTACAGCAAGGGAAGCTTATACCAAGACTAGTTGGACGGGGTAGTACAACTAGGCGGGGTTAAGGTAACTGGTAGGTGTGCACAATAGTGGAGGGTGAGAATGTCCTCAAGGGAGTGCGACACTAACTTAAGTATGAAGCGCATTCATGCATTTTAAATTACTGCAGTTAATTTACTTGCTAAATATTTTCAAAATGTTTTGGGTTCTAACCCTTGCTATAAGACTATTTTCAAAACCTTTTAGGTGTCCATCCACAGGGACGCCAGGATTGATATTCTATTCCAGGGTCACGGAGCTGCGGCATATGTGGATGCTAGCAGGAGTTTGGATTAGACGCATCATTCATTCATTCCTAGAGTAGGAATCCTGTATCAATCTCAGTCTTATTTAGGGCTTGTAGCCGAGACTTCTCGGTACAGTTTTCAGGTGTAATTCATTCAGGTGTTGAATATTTGTATTCGATTATTTATTTGGTGGCCGGTGATTTATTCGGCAAGTTGTGTAATTATTGTTCTATTTACTTTCATTCAGTTGTGTGAATGGTTTATATTTTAATTCCGCATGTATTGTTTTGTTTAATTAAAAAGTTAAAATTGGCACCAGTTTTTGGAATACTAGGTGGTTAGTAAGTTTTAAAATGTTTTCGACAGTGATGCTAAGGATGATCCAACTGGGATTCCTGTTTTAATTTGGTATAGGACTGATCACCCGGTATTTTATTAGGCGGGGTGTCACAACTAGCACCCTCCATTGGACCATCATACTTAGATATTACTGTTGCTGACTTCTATCATGATCAATGTTCCCCGAATGCTTCACAACTTCCAATTGTTTTCCTCCTCCTGCTGTCCCGCTAACGGCCTTCGCTGGTCATCCCATATTGCTCGGAGTACGAAGTTCAATCACTCTTGCATATGAATTGGATTCACTAAACTAAATCGCAGGAGAGCAAAAATCGCATACACAGTGGAATACAACAATCCTAAAATAAGTCTAAACATCAAAGAACGTTAACCTGAAATGTAATAAGCCGTACATATCCTAAAGGACACTAGAACCTGATGCTCTGATACCACCTGTGACACCCCGCCCAATTAAATATCGGGTGATCAGTCCTTTATAAAATTTCTAACAGAATGTTCGGTTGGTTCATTCTTAGAATCACTGTCGAAAACTTAAATCCAATTAATTACCAAACATTTAATTAAGCTAGTGTCAAAACATTTTCCAATTAACTTGAATCAATTAATTTAATAAATTCTGAACATGTAAATATAAACCATACACAAGAATTAAATGCTGACTGAATCAAATACTAAATAGATAAGACTGGATAAAACCTTCCAGTTCACAGTTACAAACCAAACCATAATAAATACTCAAACCAACTGAGAAGAACTACCAAGTAAACTGAGCACAACTCTGCTAATGAGAATGGTCGACACATGACCTAAGTGAGATATCTAAACTATGAACTGAATGAAATGAGAGAAGCATCTAATCTAAAAAAACACGCAACTTCCACAACAGCTGCAGCTCGGCAAACTATTTAAGTATCTAGAACCGGTGTTGACACGACTCAGAATGTGTATCTAAAGTGTGTGCTCTCTAGGCTCAAGTGCAAGCCTATCGTTCAAGTAATAATCCGACAAGTCGGGTATCGATCCTCAGGGAAAAAGGACAACGGAGTTGTGACGACGGGATAAGAAAGAGGAATCCTAACGTTGACTCTAAGAAGAAAAGAAAAAAATTGATTTTGGGTTTTTAGGATTGATTAAACTAAATGCAATTATGAAACTATGATAAAATATGCAACTAACTAAATTATCTAGATTAAGAATGAAGGATTGAATTGAAACTTTTAACTAAATGATGAGAAAATAGGATGGGAATACAATCCCCCAACCCTAGTGTAGTGTAGTGATAACGTTGATCATAAATTTATCCGATTAATTCAAACCCGGAATTTAGTACTCCCAAGCATTATGTATACGAGGTTCAAGCCCGCGTCATACCTAATCTGAGGATGAGTAAATCGGTATCGCGGTAATTACATTCAAATTGTACTCTAAATCATCACGAGTACCCAGAGGCAAACGAGATATAAAGATCTACAATTCTTAAGAAATTACGCGATACGATTTAAATTAATCATTAAATTCAGCGGATCGACGTTATACACACGCACTAACACATCAGGTTGGGTTCATGCATCCCAACCTTGAAAAACCTAGCCGGACATGTTAACTTGACTAACGCATGAAATAATGACGTTGCATGAGTAAGAATTCATGATGAAACTAGCTATAAGCATGTAACTACGTATTGGAAATGCAAAAACAAGTTGAATCAATCAGGAAAACTAAGCATGCAAGAACAATAATGAGGAACAAGAATCTTGAATTAAAACTGGTAAAAACAAACCCGAAACAATGAATTCTTGAAGTAAATTGTGCCTTTGATATTCCTAGATGTTTCTCTCCTTTTTCTCTATCAAAAACTCTCTCAAAATAACCCTAAAAGCTGCTCCTAGGTTAATGCCTACGTTTTTTACAAGTTTGGAGTCTTTTAAACCTAATAGGAGACTTGGAGACCAATCCAAATGAAAGACAAAATTCGCGTGTCAGGTACAGCGAACCGGTTCGGGGGTACAGCGAACCGGTTCGCATGTACCAGCCTGGTCTTGCTCTCAGCACTTAGATTTTTTTCTGGTTTTTCTCTTCTTTTCTTGGATTTTTCTTCAACTTCAACTGAGCATAACTTTTCAACCGTAGCTCGGATTTGGGTGCCGTTTTTTCCAGTGTGCTCGTTGTTCCGAGATCTTCAACTTTCCAGAAGGCCCCACCTCCAGAATCGGGCTGTAAAATTACGAAAATGCCCTTGAACTTGCCTTCCTAGCCTTTCTTCTATGATTTTTCCGCAACTTCAAGGGGTCATAACTCTTTCATCGTAGCTCGGATTGAGGTGCCGTTTTTTATGGTGTTCTTGTAATTGAAAGATCTTAAACTTTCTAGTTGGACCCACTTCCGGACTAAGGCTGAAAAATTACGAAAATGCCCTTGAACTTGCCTTCCTAGCTTTTCTTGCACTGTCTTGCTTCCTCCTTTGCACTGCTTGCATAATTAACCTGTAAAACCAATAGGAGAAGCACAAAACACGCAATACTCGCCAAGAAGGTTAGAAGCATAAAAGTGAATCAAATCCATATATGTTACATCATTCGGGTTCACAAAAGTACTGAAATTAGGGGGATAAATATACAATATTTATGCCCAATCAAACCCCCCTAACTTAGAACTTTGCGCGTCCCGAGCAATGTAAAAGAATGAAAGTAAGAGTTAAGGACACTTCAAGGACTTTATTGGGATAGAATGCCACTTTCGCGGGCAAGCGATTGCATTTAGCATATGCAACAAGCCTTTAAACCTCTAGGTTACCCTAGTAGGACGAGTTGTGTCTCGTGAGGGTTTGCAGTGAATATACCCACAAAATTCGACTCAAAGAAAATTCAAAATACGCAAAAATTGTACAATTCAAACTTTTCCATAAAAAAGTCATCATCAAGTCATATTTACAAGTCTCAAATCGTAGTGTGTGTGTGCGAAGCCGGAAATATAACCGCTAATTTTCATCGATTGATCATTACGTTACTTATCCGAAAATTCGTTTTGATTTCAATTTCTCACGGAATGCACTCACAAACGAATCTCTCGGATTATGGCTATTCTCTCGGCATGCGTGATATAAGGAGTAAATGTAGTGGAAGCAAATACACGCATGCAATTAGAAAGACGGAAATTTTATGGTGAAAGGATCTCTTCAACGGATTACGGTTTTAAAAACAGGAACATCGCCTCTATTTCGCGCATTGAACCTCTTATATTATCTTTTGGTGTATTAACTCTCCACGCGGTACTTAATTTACGCAATTTGGACTCGGTTAGGACTTTTTCGGGTTAAAGGTTGCATTGGGTAAAATAAAGGAGGTATGGAGGGTTGGAATTGGAAAAGTCATTCGTGATGTCCGTTTGTGCATTTTCCGGGCTATTGCTCATTTTTTTCTTCTTTTTCTATTTTTTTTTTCTTTTCTTTTTTTCTTTGTTGCTATTTTTGTTGAGCATTCTTCTATTTTTTTTTCTTGCCCCCTTTTTGTTGCACTTTTCGGACTTAAATTCTGATTTTTTGTTTTTTCATTTTTCGCAATTTCGGGCTATTTTGGGTTTTTCGGGTTGTCAAACGAAAGGGAAAATTATTTGGCTCAATTTGGGTTACAAAAGGGATAATTTTTCGCTACTTTTTCTGGCCAATATTTTTGGGTGACAAACGAGGGCCTACTTCATTGTCCAAAATACCAATTGCGTTACCATATTCATTTCGAGATGAATTTAAGTTTAGAGACTAATTTGGCACGATTTTCAAGGCAATATTGCACACATTTTTCAAAACCGATCAAATGAAAAAAATTTGAGATCCTTGACAACTTATTAAGCGCTAAAAAGAACTTTGAGTTAACAATTAACTCGGATTGATTTAAAATCTCGCAAAACGTGATAGGCTCGAATCTCACCGGGTTTTGTTAATCTCCACATTTATTCGTTAAGTCGTCAATTTTCGCACAACTTCCATCTTTAGTCAATTTCGGCTTTGTGTATGTTGGATGTTTACAATTTGAGACTCCAATTCGACTTTTAATGATATTTTTGAAAAAATTTGAATTCCAATTTTTATTTATTTTGAAGAAAAATATTTTTGGATTTTTCAAATTTTTATGATTTTTTTGGAAATTTTGGGCATTTTTGAAAATTTGTGAAGTTTTAGAAATACGCACTTGTGACCCCCCCTAACTTAGACTTTTGCATTGTCCTCAAGCAAAAAGGACGAAAATCTAACTCAAGGCGAATGAAAAGTGCGGAAAAATAAAACAAACAAATATGAAAAATGCAACAAGACACTATATGACACTCATGCATGACTCAAAAATACGACAACAATCACCCCATACGCGTCGGGGGTGCGACGACCTCTCATCTCTCCATAAACTCACCCGACCCCACTTATGGGGGTTGATGCTCTCCTTGTCACTCCCGTCACTTTCTTCTAGGTGTCTAAATGAATCCATTAGAGTTTGGACTTGGTCGTTAAGGCTCTCATCTAGGCTCTCATCCACCGGACCGAATTCTTTTTCAAATTCTTCCTTGCTCATGTCCCCTAGATCTCTCTCTCTCGCGGTGCCAACGTCCTCTCTAACTTGCTCGCTTTCTAACTCCACCATTTTTCTCTCTTCTAACCCCTCTCTCTCTCGCTCTATTGCGGTCACTACACACCTCTCTTCCACTTTTCTCTCCGCATCACAACTACCACCGTTACTTGATGAAATAGGGCACACTCCTAACGACTCTCTCTTGTGGGACCCTTTATTATCGTGATTTATCATTAAAGATGATCCTAAGGCGTCTCCACAATAATTCTCCTCATTGTATTCCTCTATGATCTCATTTATAGAACTCACCGCGTGAAGATCATCTTCTTCCCCTGTCTGTTGGGTGATATGGAAGATGTTGGTGTCTAAAGTCATGTTCCCAAAAGTGAGTTGCATTCGCCCATTCCTAGTGTTGATGATTGCGTTAGCCGTAGCTAAGAATGGGCGCCCCAGGATGATAGGGACATGGTTGCTTGAGGTAAAGGAGGGCTCCGTGTCCCAAATGACAAAATCTACCGGAAAGTAGAAGGTGTCAACTTGGACGATCACGTCCTCAATTATGCCTCGTGGAATCTTCACGGTTCGATCCGCTAGTTGGAGAGTGACCTTTGTGGGCTTGAGGTCGCCCAAGTCAAGTTGCCTATAAATGGAGTAAGGAAGTATGTTTACACTTGCTCCCAAGTCAAGTAAGGCTTTCTCAATTTTATTATCTCCAATGATGCATGATATGGTGGGTGCACCGGGATCTTTGAATTTAGGCGGGAGATCATTTAGTAGAATGGAACTCACGTTCTGAGCTAGAAAGACATTCTTTTTAACCTTCATCTTCCTTTTTATCGTCAACAAATCTTTGATAACTTTGTCGTAGGCTGGAATTTGCTTGATGGCATCAAGGAAGGGCAAGTTTAGCTTCACTTGCTTAAGTACTTCTAGCACTTCATCACGTGGGCATCCTTTCTGTGAAGGAATCAACCTTTGAGGAAATGATGCCGCGGTGGGTGGTTTCACTACTACCTCGGCCTCACTAGTGTCATCTTTATCACCTTCATTCAAGGGGACATATTCGGCCTCTTTCGTGCCGGGTGAAATCTCCTTGTCTTTAAGTACGTCTCGTGGGGGAGGTGACAAGTCAACTACCCTCCCACTACGTAGAGTGGTGATTGCGCTACATTGCTCAAGATGGTCGTGGGGTGTTGAGCTAACACTAGTTTGACCTTGGAGAGGTCTTTGGCCCTCGGCAGGAAACTTTCCCTTCTCCTGAACACTCAACGAGGATTGTATATTAGACAGATTTTCATTTAGGTCGCCAATGAGACGATCATACTTGGCATTGGTTGCGGCCTGGCTTGCGATGAATTGATTCACAGTATCCTCGAGAGTTCTCCGCTGTGGCGGGATATAATTTCCGTGAGGTGGTGGTGCTTGCACATGTCCTTGCATATGTGGAGCTTGTTGGAATTGGTGCGGAGGAGGAGGGGCAACATGCGAAGGAGGGTTCATTGCGGCGTGTTGTTGCCCGTAGCTAAAACCGGGATGGCTTTTCCACGAAGGGTTGTATGAATTCCCATGCGGGGCAGCGAAATTACCCTTGAAACCTCCTATACTACTAACTTGCTCTTGAAGCATTCCTTTGTAGGCGGGTATCGTCGGGCATTCCTCAGTTGAATGTCCCGCCTCACAAATTGCACACACTTTCTCGACGGGATTTTTGATAGATCCAACTACCTCACATAAATATCAAAATCCTTTCTCAAGGGTGTCCAATCGACTGTCCGTCATAGAATGCTTATCTACGTGGAATAGGTCGGACGCCGATGGAGCAGTGGTGGGTTGTCGATTTTGATTTTGAGCGCTCGGGTCAGAGGTATCCCAAGATTGGGTAGTCTCGGCGACATACCTCATGTGAAGATCAGCATCATGGGCATCTAGATCGACAAATGGACCACTTCCCATGGTTTCAACAAGCTGTTTAGAATTAAGATTTAACCCATTATAGATAAAGGAGATGATTTGCGATGGGTCAAATCCATGATGGGGGCACGAAGCCACTAACTCGTTGAAACGTTCATAACATCGATGGAAAGGCTCATTTTCTTGTTGCCTGAATGCTTGAATTTGAGCCTTTATAGAGATTGTTCGATGTGTTGGGAAGAATTTCTTGAGAAATTTAGACTGTAGCTCATTCCAGGATGGAATCGAGCTTGGAGGTAAAGACCATAGCCAAGCTTTGGCTTTATCTTTAAGCGAGAAGGGGAAGAGTTTGAGGCGGATTACCTCTTGTGTGCAGGTTTGATTGTTGAGAGTATCACACACGTCCTCAAATTCCCTTATGTGGAGGTATGGCTTTTCAGAATCCATACCATGATAATGTGGTAGTGTCTGGATCATCCCATTTTTGAAACGAAATTGTCCGGCATTATACGGGAGTATAATGCATCCCGGAGTGACAGTGCGCTCGGGATATAAGAATTCTCTCAACGGGCGGTACGGGGGCTCGTCCTCACCGGTAGGTACATTACTGTGCTGCGACATCTCTCTTTCACTCGACGATTCAGCGTTCTCACTGGGTGTGCACGAAGTGTGTCCTACGAAGGAGAAAGGAGTGTTGCTAGAGATGGAGTGTGACGGTGTGGGAGGTGGGATCCAGAAGTGTGGGGCTTGTGGAGTGTGGGGACTGTCAGGATTATACTCAACAAGTGGATTTTCGTGAATGCTGGTTGGAGTATTATGGGGTGTGGGAGTGGTTTCAGAATTTTGCATTAAGCTCAGGAGAGATGATGATTGTGAATCTTTTTGAAGTTTTATTTTTTTATTTTTTAATTTTTTTGGATTTTTTAGAATTTTTGGTCAAAGTTTTGGATTAACTCGATCTAAAGTCTACCTAATTCCCCGGCAACGGCGCCAAAAACTTGACACGACTCAGAATGTGTATCTAAAGTGTGTGCTCTCTAGGCTCAAGTGCAAGCCTATCGTTCAAGTAATAATCCGACAAGTCGGGTATCGATCCTCAGGGAAAAAGGACAACGGAGTTGTGACGACGGGATAAGAAAGAGGAATCCTAACGTTGACTCTAAGAAGAAAAGAAAAAAATTGATTTTGGGTTTTTAGGATTGATTAAACTAAATGCAATTATGAAACTATGATAAAATATGCAACTAACTAAATTATCTAGATTAAGAATGAAGGATTGAATTGAAACTTTTAACTAAATGATGAGAAAATAGGATGGGAATACAATCCCCCAACCCTAGTGTAGTGTAGTGATAACGTTGATCATAAATTTATCCGATTAATTCAAACCCGGAATTTAGTACTCCCAAGCATTATGTATACGAGGTTCAAGCCCGCGTCATACCTAATCTGAGGATGAGTAAATCGGTATCGCGGTAATTACATTCAAATTGTACTCTAAATCATCACGAGTACCCAGAGGCAAACGAGATATAAAGATCTACAATTCTTAAGAAATTACGCGATACGATTTAAATTAATCATTAAATTCAGCGGATCGACGTTATACACACGCACTAACACATCAGGTTGGGTTCATGCATCCCAACCTTGAAAAACCTAGCCGGACATGTTAACTTGACTAACGCATGAAATAATGACGTTGCATGAGTAAGAATTCATGATGAAACTAGCTATAAGCATGTAACTACGTATTGGAAATGCAAAAACAAGTTGAATCAATCAGGAAAACTAAGCATGCAAGAACAATAATGAGGAACAAGAATCTTGAATTAAAACTGGTAAAAACAAACCCGAAACAATGAATTCTTGAAGTAAATTGTGCCTTTGATATTCCTAGATGTTTCTCTCCTTTTTCTCTATCAAAAACTCTCTCAAAATAACCCTAAAAGCTGCTCCTAGGTTAATGCCTACGTTTTTTACAAGTTTGGAGTCTTTTAAACCTAATAGGAGACTTGGAGACCAATCCAAATGAAAGACAAAATTCGCGTGTCAGGTACAGCGAACCGGTTCGGGGGTACAGCGAACCGGTTCGCATGTACCAGCCTGGTCTTGCTCTCAGCACTTAGATTTTTTTCTGGTTTTTCTCTTCTTTTCTTGGATTTTTCTTCAACTTCAACTGAGCATAACTTTTCAACCGTAGCTCGGATTTGGGTGCCGTTTTTTCCAGTGTGCTCGTTGTTCCGAGATCTTCAACTTTCCAGAAGGCCCCACCTCCAGAATCGGGCTGTAAAATTACGAAAATGCCCTTGAACTTGCCTTCCTAGCCTTTCTTCTATGATTTTTCCGCAACTTCAAGGGGTCATAACTCTTTCATCGTAGCTCGGATTGAGGTGCCGTTTTTTATGGTGTTCTTGTAATTGAAAGATCTTAAACTTTCTAGTTGGACCCACTTCCGGACTAAGGCTGAAAAATTACGAAAATGCCCTTGAACTTGCCTTCCTAGCTTTTCTTGCACTGTCTTGCTTCCTCCTTTGCACTGCTTGCATAATTAACCTGTAAAACCAATAGGAGAAGCACAAAACACGCAATACTCGCCAAGAAGGTTAGAAGCATAAAATTGAATCAAATCCATATATGTTACATCATTCGGGTTCACAAAAGTACTGAAATTAGGGGGATAAATATACAATATTTATGCCCAATCAGGTGTCCCTGTGGCTAGGCACCTGTACTAATACATATACATATAGCAAAAGAGAAGAAATGCAAGAGACGGGTCAGAGCCCGATGTGTAAAAATATTTATTTTAGCAAGTATTTAAAACTGCATTAAAGCAAGTATTATATGCATGTTAGTCCGAACACTCACATGCGGTTCTCACCTCTCGACTAGTGTGCACGCTTATCGTACATCTAATCCAACCTAGCCATCTGACACACTTATAACTAGGTGATAGGCTTATCCATCTAATTACCCCTCATAGTAGTGTTTCTTAGATGATCTCAACGTTTATCATTTTAAATAAGTGTTAACACACTAAAGTCAAGTGTTTACTATTTACGTTACTAAAGATTTCACTATCTTAATAATCTGATATAACCTCATTTTAGTTATACCAAAAGCTTACATATATATCTTTCACTATAATATATGTGTTAACCAAATCTTAAAAGCCTACAAATATCACATTGTAACTATAACACAAGTATATACAAATTATCACCACTATTTATATATATACTAACACATCACCCCAAGGCTATACCTGTAGTGCATTGCATACTCTGCTATCATGTCCCGATACACCTTGTACTCAAACAAGGACTATCGGTTCGGAAATCTCCCATGAACCATATATACAAATCACACATATTGGAGGGGAACATAGTACACATACCAATGGGTAACGCACAAACCTACACTCCCATATTCAGCGACTTATCAACTCACAAATAAGTCTTTATAGTCCTATGTTCTGAGATACAAGTCAATAATCCCCTCAGGATAAGACTGTCTCTACACCACCTCCCGTGATAGCAAGCAGCTAGGTATGTCATACACATAATATATCAAATATAGGTATGCACACAACCCATCAAATCAAACGGTATACACATAACCAAATGTCATATTCCATATGTAGTATTATTATCACTAAATACTATCAACGTATTTTTAAATTACGATATTCCCTCTCTCGTAATATATTTCTAAGCAAAACATTTCACCCGAAAATCCTTAATACAAAATCATAATCAGTCCCATAATTAACCACTAATTCTTATTCTTATAAGTTCCATATCGTTAGAACTAATATTGTGAGTATGTATTACTTAATACTCTCGACGCATTTACAATTACGATTATTTCTCTATCATAATCTTTAAAGTAATCTCACCGTCCCAAATATTTAAAGTATTTACCCTCATACCCTCCTTAACAATCCTGTACTTTATTGATTTTCCCAAAATATCATTTTTTACATTCAGATTACTATGCCACACTAATTTGGACCATTCTGCAATTTCCCAAAAATGTAAATTGTCGCTTGAACCAGACCTGATCTTGTTCAAACGAGATCAGGTTGTCGCTGACATAACATATCTCTAATTTTTGTCCATTTAATTCCTCCAAAAATCCAAATTACAAAATTACCCCTACCGGGTGCTGGCTTGGCCTAAAAATACCCCGAAGTCCAAATAAAATACCCGGGTAAAATATCCCGGAGTCAAAGGCGCACTCGAAATGATCATACAAGCTATTAAAAAATAATTTACCTTTTTATTCCACTTAATTAGTCCTGACACGACTCACATGCGCGACCCCGACTTAATATACCAAACTTACGTATTTCTCTCTCACGACGAGTTATTTAAATTCATCATTCCATATTACTTATTCTTACAGTAATATTAATAATTACTAACTTCTCGCCATGCTAGTAAACATTCAAATTTAAATTCGGATTAATAATTAATTCTCACATTTTAATTTAATTAATCCAACAATAATAATAAATCCCGTAATTATTTAAGTCTTCGAAAATACGGGGTATTACACCTGCTAGGACACCACATATCTGAGAACACACTATATGGTTAACTTGAGTATATACCATATAAAAGTTATAACTAGTTTGGATATGGTGACAAAATAGTTTAGATTCTTTCTAAGCAATCTTCTTTATGGTTTGCAAATTTTCATCAACAATGAACCTGTCCAAGGCATCCAATCTACTAGAAAGGGAAGTAAAATATTTATCTGAATACATCATAGGACACAAATCATGCATAAATGTGTTAAAGTGTTTTTACATGCATTCCAATATTTTTAGGAATTTTTTACACATTTTTAAAATATTTAAAATGATTTTTTAAACATTTAAAATATGGATTTAAAAATGGTGTGGGGGAAATTGGAAATATTTTTATTCCTATAAAACTTCTCGGGGTAGAATCTCAAACCGAAAAAAAATTATGGGGGAGAAAATAGAATTTTTATAAACTACAAAACACGAGTTTTTCAATCATTAATATCTCCACACATGTTGTCTTGTGATTTTCCCATTTTGTTTGCGCTCAGAATCCAACGCATCCCTTATAGCTGTTAGATCAAATCTTGTCAACAATTTACATGTTTTTTAATACGATCCAAGTGCATTCCCTTAGAGCCAATCAAAGTGTAACTTTGTGCGGTCATATTTCAACCTTTGGATTTGAATTTTAAACGTTTGATTGATCTCAGTGACCATTCCTTTCGATGTTCCAAACTCTTCCATGCTTAGTAAAAGTAGATACTTTAGGGTCCCCATTTGAAGACTTTTGGCATTTCGTCCATTTAAGAAAAAAAAAAAGAGAGAGAGAGATGAGAGAGAGAGAGAGAGAGAGGGGAGAGAGAGAGAGAGAGCTAGAGCCTGTGATACTTCAATCCTTCATTTTCTCCATAAACACAAACCTAAACACTGTCATTGTCATATCTAAACTAGAAAACATTAGTTGGGAGTTAGTTCTCTGTGTTTTTCTTGAGAGTTTGGTTGATTTACATGTATGAAGAAACTCTTCATACTTAATCTCTATTGTGAACCTTATCTCATTATATATCTCACGTTTCTTCTTAAAAATTATGAGAGATACTCAAAGATACATTTCACCATAGAATTTAGAGTTCCTGTTACCTTCTCTGTTGGATCTTGTTATGTAGTTGCATATTTTCTTAGATCCACACTCGTTTTTAAGTTTCCTGAAAAGAGGCTTCTAAAACATTACATATATTTTAGATCGGAAAATTTTGTTTCAAAAAACTTGTGACACCCCGCCTAATTAAATACCAGGCGATCACTCCTTTATTAAATTAAAATCAAGGTGAACAGTTGGATCATTCTTAGCATCACTGTCGTAAAAATAAATTTCCAATTTAAACACCCTAATTAATTAAGCTAAGTGTCAAAACCATTTTTAACATTCCTTTCAAATCTTATTTATATTTTATTAAACAATCAATCCAATAATTTAACATTTAACAACTGGATACTAACAATAAAACTTAAAGTAAACCATCCAGAATATAATAAATCCCAAAGTGACAATAGTAGAAATAGATGAAGTACAATATCCAAATAACAACTAAATAATGGAAAGGGCGACACATGCCCCAATAATGAACATGCTAGGAGTAGAATCAAATGGATGAAGTCGTCTAAACAACATGCCTGCAACTCCCACCTAAGCTGCAGCGCGTTCCTTCCAAAGGACCCTATGCAAGACGCCCCTGTGGCTGGGCACCTATAATATATACATATATATATACAAGAGAGAAAGAGAAATGGAAGCGATTCAGAGCCCGATAGTGTATATGATTTAAAAATTCGTTTAGCAAGTATTTAAATTGATACAGGCCAATGCAACAACATATTAGTGCGACACTCTCTTGAGAAATTCTCACCTCTCTTCTAATGTGCACTCCTATCGCACTAACCTTCCCAATGGTCTATCTCATCATATATCACACTATCTTTCCCCAAGGATTTAACTTATCTTAGGTGACTCTCAAGATTTATGATTTAACAACATCATGGTTTAAAAGGAAAATTTCATTTAGTACAAAACGCTCATTTTAACTTTATTGATTCATAAAGTTTTTCAATATCATACTATACTTTTCAAAACAAGTATTTTCAATTTGAGTCATTATACATGTCTCACTTACCATAACACAGTAGGCAGTTTCCCAAATTTCAGAAGTTCATATATATATTAAATACTCGTATAATATATATATTCTAACAGCACCCCACATAAAAATTATGGTGCGGGCATACTCTGCTATCCAATCCCCGTATCAATCATACTAAAGGGAATACAAGTTCAGAATCGCTCTCGAACTGTATAAATACATACACAAACAATATTGAGACGAAGCATAATTTCCAAGTCCAAGAGGTCAGTACATACCCTCACGTCTCTTAGGACCGTGACTACCGATTCGATAGCCTGTACCTAGGATTTCTATCTTCTAGGGTACGAGTCAATATCCCCCATAAGGCACACGAGATAAGATCGTCCCAGCGCGGAAACCTCAGGGATAGCAAGTAGCGCGGGCATGATTTTCACAAGTATATAATATATGCATACACAATCATATAAATATACCACTTTTATTATATCAATTTAGGTTTATCCAATAACCCACATTCACAACATTTATCCTTATTTTCCCATTATTATTTATCAAGTATAATGGTTCGTTTCTAACTTTAATTCGAAGGGTTTTTCCAATTTACTACGTAACCCTCATGGACTCTATTCTTCCAAATGTACAATTCAGTAGATATCCATTTATGTTCCAACGTAACTCTCTCTTACGTGTCTCTCCCCTTTAATATATACTTACATTATCCCTTATGAAAAATATCCCAAAAATATAGATTTCGCCTTACATTAAAGGATTTTGAATTTTATTTTCAAAGATGAGAATTTCAAACGGTTTCGAAATCGGAATTAAAATGGAGTTTTAATTGAATTTTTATTATCTCTAAGAGTCCTCAAAACATAAAACTGTCTAGCAAAAAAAAATATTAAAAAATATTGAACGGTCCGATCGAGCTGAATTTTTTTCTGTAGCTTCCTCTCGTCTTCAGCTAATTTTCTATAAAATTTCATCCAATTCCAACGGTCCGATCGTCCGAAATAATTTTTTTTTAGTGTTTGTATCTGATTAGAACTCTTTTCTTAATCAAACTCTTAATCCTTTACATGAAAAAGGGTTTCGAGAATATCATATAAATCATCACTACATGAAAATTTTCCATCTCAAATTGGGTTTTTCTTCCATAAATCTCATCCTAATAACTCCTAAACTAATATGGATGATGCATCAACGAAATAATCAAGATAAACACTTGCCTGGGATTTTCAGAAATCTGGTTTGGTGTTGAATTTGGTGTGGTTGCATTCCCCGTCTCGCGATCTACGCGTTGGCGGTGGCGGCGGTGAAACAGGTGAGTTTTGAGCCTTGGAATGCCTTGAGAGCTCTCTCCTCTCCTCTCCAATGGCCGTTATAGTGTTTTGAGTTATCTAACCCTAGGAGATAACCTAAACATCTGATATAACCCCTTTAATTTTCGTGGGTTTAATTACCCAAAAATACAAAATGACTAAAATGCCCTCCTGGGGTACTAATTAGGCCTAAAAACGCCCCGAGACCCAAATCAAACTCCCGGGTATACTTTTCTAACTATCTCGACCCTTCCGGACGCGTTGGCGCACTCAAAACGACCATACGAATAACTTATAAAATATTTACTTTTATTTATCAATATTTAGTCCCGACGCGACACGGGCGTGTCGCGTCCCGACTCAAATTTCTAAAATTATCATTTTATTCACTCGTGACATTTAATATGGACACTATTATATATTACTTTGCTCATTAGTAATATTCAACAAATTTTCCCATAATTACTAACTCTCATCACGTTAATAATTATAACATAATTAATTTCCGGATTTTTATTAAATAATTAATTCACATTAAATTTAATAAATCCCCAAATTAATATAGCATAAAAATACGGGTTATTACAAAACTCAGTATCAAATTTTGTGAAACTATTTGGTATATAAATAATTTCTTGGAAACATTTGATCTAATTTTTAGAAAGATTACTTTCATATCTAAAATATTTCTTTTCAAAAGAAGTCTGATTTTCAAAGAAATCTGAATATCTGTAATTCATATAGAACCTCTGTAATTTATTAGGATTTATCTGTATAAATCCTTTGAGTGATGCGAGTTGCATATTTGCATGAGTTTCACTTCACTCTCACATACACTCACACACGAACACCTAGTCAAGTGTGGATTATTTGAGAGATTTTGTGTTGACTGAGTCCATTGGAGTAAGGATCAAGGATTGATGCCAAGAAATAGCCAGGGAGATCAAAGTCAGAATAGAATTACGGTGGAGAGAAAGCTCAGTAGTATATTTCTATTCGTAGTCTTAGGATATTGCAAGCTTGTTTGTGTGCATGTAATCCTATAAATCTTGTTTCATTATAGTGGATTTTTATTTTGTGGCGTAGAGGTCACTGTGGATGTTTTCCCTACTTTAGGAATTTCCCACGTAAAAAATCACCGTGTCAAACTTACTATTCTTATTCTTACTACTTATATTATTTGGTCTCTAATCAAAGAACTAGTATAGGTTTTTATTTTAAAAACTAAAGGCAAACTATCTACCAAATCACACATCCAAAGGCAATTTGTTTTTACACATCTTGTGTAGTGATTTACAAAGGAGTTTCATCGAATGAGTTTGTCTTTGGAGTTTACTTAAAATTTAACGTTTAGTTAGAGATCTAGTAAATGTATTTTTCAAGAGGTATCAGAGCAGGTTTATTAAAAAAAATTGATCCTAAAACTTCAGGAACTGATTCTGAAATCTATTTCTGAAAATGGATGAGAGATTTCCGAAGTTATGTAACCTCTCCCGTCCATCCCTCTTTGAGGGAAACAATTTTTCTTACTAGAAAGTAAGGATGATTGCATTAATCCAAGGTACTTTGGGTGATGACGTGTGGGACTTGATTAAAGATGGATATCAACACCCAACTAAGTCTTTGACTGAAACTAGAACTATAAGAATTAAGAAAAATCTTAATGAGTTTAGGAAAGAGGAAAAACAAATGTCACTAAATAACAACAAGGGAAATAATTTGATTTTTATGTCCATTAATGAGATGAGTTTAAATGCAAATCGATATTCTCTACTCCCAACGAAGCCTGTGACATGCTAGTCACCGCCCATGAGGGTGATGAATGTGTTTAGGCCGGAAAAACTCAAATGTTAGTCCAACAATATAATACCCTGATTATGGATGATAATGAGTCATTTGATGACTTTATATAAAATAAAGTAACATTGTCACAAAATAGCATGCAAATGGAATAACATATGATTGAAAAGAAATTGTACTAAAAATCCTTAGGTTTCTGCCATCTAAATTTGATAATAAAAGATATGTCATAGAAGAGATGGATGATCGAAAACTGAGTCCTAAGTTACTAATTAGGAAATTAAGAACTGTAAAAATGGTGTTCGAGAATAAAAAGAAATTGATTGCCTAAAACAGAAGATCCTCTGGATCTAATGTTGTGTTTTCATTTCAAGTGACTGTCCCTAAGATTATTCCCCTAGATTTTAATCTTACCTTGAGTGATAATTGTGACTTGGATAACTTGGATAACCAAATTGTTCTTATGAGCAAACAATTTAGGAAAATAATTAAGTTTAGAAACTCTATGACTTCTAAACAAGGAAGACCTAGTTGTCAAAGTCATAAAAATCACAAACCTCATGAAAGAAATACTGACAGACATACCAGTGACACAAATAGATCCAAGACTAACATTGAATATGTTAAATTTCATCGTTGTGGTAAAATGGGACATTATGCCAATGCTAGGGCTAATATATGTAAAACTTGGGTTGACTCGAGTGATTTTGATGAAGATAAAACAGAGTCAACCAAGTTTTATGAGTCATGCATGTCATTTTATGAAAAAAATATATATTTTGATGACAATGCATGATTACCTATTAATGAATGTGTTATGCCTATTGATATTGATGGCATTCCTGTTGCACCTATTGTTGTCAATAATGAAGTAGATAATCCTAGATTACGGGTGTGTCAAAATGAAAATATTGTTGACGAACTGAACGTTTGTGTGAGTCCCAGTGAACAAAATGAATCAATAAGGGATACTACACACAATGCACTTAGCGAGTCCAATGATGACCTTCCTAATATTCAAGAGTTGTACACCAAAACTCTTAAAAAGAGTGCTAAGCTTGATAAAATGGTTAAGAAACTGATTGAACGTGTTGAAGTACTTAGTAAGACTATTAGGAAGAACGCAAAAGATTAAACTTCATAGTGCATTGCTCATGAGACAGAGAAGAAAGAATTTTCACTAAAATTGAAGGACCTATCTGAGAAAAGTGTTATTTTAGAGGAAAGATATATGGCTACTCTAATTGAATTAGAAGAATCAGAACAAAAAGTTTTGAGTCTTTTTAAAAAAATATTGCATTTCTAAACATAAGCTGAAATCTATGATTGAAGAAAATTTGATTCTGAAGATAAATCTGGCTTAGGTTTTAGAGAAAAAGTTGCAACTATTAATACAACGGTATCTCCTGAAAATGCCATTTTTGTAAAAGAAGGCTACAATTTTGAAAAGACTCATAAGGTAATTTACAATGTCAATGTCTCTAAGGCAATGCAAAATCAGTGTAATCAATAGCCAAAACCTAATTGAAAAGCTAAGGATGTATGCCCGCCTGCAAGAGATTTTAGACAAAACACTAAAACTTATGGGAATTGGGATACTGTATCTTACAAGGCCAAACCTGTCTTTAAGAACTTTAGTGATAAAGTCAACCCTATGTCGCATCATCATTGCTCTTATTGCGATGTCTACGGGCACACCATTATCTAATGTTTTCAAAAGAGACTACGTACACCTATGTATCAAAACTTTAACTATTCTCGCAAGAGTGGGAATACATATATATATGTTCTCCCAAAGTTGACCACACATAACCCTAACTATAAAAAGAAGAAATGGGTACCTAAACTAAGAAGAAAGAATTTAGAAAGATCCTTTAGTCCTTTTCTAACTCCAAGGGCAATAAAAAAATTAAAACCAGACCCATTTGGATAAGAACAGACGTCTTATTACCCTAGCTCAAGTGCAATGTGGTGATAGCAGCCTTTAAGGCCCAACGCACCTTAGATGGTTGGTACTTGATTCTGAGTGCTCCAAACATATGACCGGAGACTAAATAAAATTGAAGAACAAGACAAACTTTCTTGGAGGTAGTGTCCTATTTGCAGATGGCATTTCATCTCAGATCTTACCTAAGGGAACACTATGTAAAGAAGAGCTCCCTGCAGTAGATGAAGTCTTACTAGTTAGAGATCTTAAGTCTAACCTATTGAGTAGATCTCAATTTTGTGATTCTGATCATATAGTTACCTTCTAAAAAAAATGGTCAAATTTTAAATGAAGAAGGTAATTGTATTCTATAAGGAAAGAGGACTGCGAATAAATGTTAACTAGTCATTGCAAAGACTAAATCTTGTAAGATTTCTAGATTAGAGGATTCTTATCTATGGCATAATAAATTGGGACACACAAATTTTGATACCCTTAGTAGGTTAAGATCCCAATAAATAGTTAGAGGATTACCCAAAATAAAAAATAATTCTAAATCCGTCTATGGTCCCTGCCAAGTGAGGAAGATGAGTAAATCTGCTCAAAATAATGTTAAGGACATTTTAACCTCAAATCCTCTTGAACTTATCCGTATGGGCCTTATTTTTACATCTAGAACTATTTAACATGATTACACATGATTTTCTTGGGTCTCTTTTTCGAAAAATCAGTCTAACACCGTCTGTGAGTTCTTAAAAATCCTTTTAAAAATAGGGAACGAGAAGGATACCCAGGTATGTCGTATTAAAAGCGATAGAGGTGGGTAGTTCAAACACTCAGGTGTTACAGAATATTATGTAGGTAATGGGTATAAACATGAGTTTATTTCACCTAAGACACCATAGCAGAATGTAATTGTTGAACATAAAAATAGAACCATACAAGAAATTATTAGGGTGATGTTGCACAAAAAAAGTCTACCAAAATAATTTTGGGTTGAGGTTGTACAGACTGCATGTCACGTCATTAATCATGTATACCTTAGGAAAAATACCAAAGAGATGTCATACGAATTATGGTACAATCGAAAGCTTAACTTAAAATATTTTTGAACCTTTGGGAGTATTTGTTATGTCTGCAAAGACAGAGAACATCTTTCAAAATTCGATACCCGGGGTGATAAAGCTATTTTTTTAGGTTACTCCGAAACTAGTCGAACTAATCAAGTTTATAACCTCCGTACCATGGTCATTATGGAGTTTATTAATGTAATTGTAAATGACACTTGCGTAGAGAGTCGTGATAGTCAACCAATGGTCTTGGAAGAGTCTGAAAATATTTTTACGATTGACACTCCTGAGATAGATGATTCACTGCCACCTGAGGTCCATGCGGTACCGACTTGGGTTTCTAAAGACCACCTTCTTGACAAGGTTATCGGTAACCCATCTGGGCCTATGAGAACGAGATCCTAACTTTAACATGCAGCTAGTTTTTCATGTTTTATGTCACTAGTAGAACCCAAAATTATAAACAATGCCCTATCTGACTCATTTTGGTCAATGTTATGAAAGAAGAGCTTTTCCAATTTCAAAATCTTGATGTTTGGTATCTCGTCCAACGACCTCAAGATAAGAAGGTTATAGTCACCCGTTGGATTTTTAGAAATAAAACTGATGAGAATGGGGAGGTAATTAGAAATAAAGCTAGGTTACTAGCATAAGGATAGTCTCAAACAACCGAAGGCTTTGTAGATCCCTCATACCCTAACCATGTCTTTAGGCTTAAGAAAGCAATATGTGGCTTAAATCAAGCTCCTCAAGCCTGGTATGAGCGCCTCTCGACCTTTTTAGTCAATAAAGGGTTTGAGCGAGGTGGAAACAACCAGACATTGTTTGTTTGGAAAATAGAACCTGATGTCCTAATTGCACAACTATATGTCGATGATATCATATTCAGTTCCATATCCATTAATAAAGTAAAAGTCTTTTCGAATATTATGCATGATGAATTCTAGATGACCTCAATGGGGGAATTATAGTATTTCTTAGGATTATAAGTAATATAGTGTAGTATGGAATTTTTATCACACAATCGAAATATGCTAATGATCTTATCAAAAAGTTTGGGCTTGAACATTCAAAACCAGCACGTACACCCATGAGCACGTCCACAAAATTATCTAAGTTAGAAAATGGGAAAGACGTTGACCCAACTTTATATAGAAGTATGATAGGTAGTCTGTTATACCTTACAGCCTATAGAACTGACATATCCTTTATTTTGTGTGTCTGTGCTCGATAATGTGTTTAAATAATAATTAAATAGGTTAAAGGCACATTAAATTTTGGTATTTGGTACACAAAGGACATCAATAGTACCATAGTTGGATACACAAATTCTGACTGGCATGATGTCAGATGATAGTAAACGATATCTAGAGGCTATTATTATGTAGGAAATAACTTAGTAGGTTAGATTAGTAAAAAATAGAACTGCATATCCATTTCAACAACTGAAGTTGAATACATAACTGCTGGTAGTTATTATGCCCAAATTTTATGGATCAAGCAAATGCTTAGTGACTATGGTATCATTGAAGAAAAATTGACTATGTATTGTGATAACCAGAGTGAAATAAATATATCTAAAAATATAGTACAACACTCAAGAACAAAGAACATTAATATTAGGCATCATTTTATTCGCGAGATTATAGAATCCAAAGAACTTGATATTGAGTATCTACGCACTGAAAAGAAATTAGTTGACCTATTCATAAAACCACTCGATAATAATAGGTTTGAATCGCTTAGAAGAGCCATAGGGATGATAGTACTCACTTAATCAATTATGTACACATGTCATAACCTTGGTAGTTTCAGGCTAATAACCGGTTTATGAGTATTTAGGTCACGAATCTTTCACAAATGACTAAAGGCGCGTCCTTAATCTGTTTAATGTAGGTGACCCTTGATTATGCCCTTGTTTATTACTTAATTTCTGCAGAATAAACTTTTCATATATTTCTATTTTTATATCTTTTTTACCCCATTGTATATTTGAGAAAAATTAGGGGAGAAGTATTTGAGTAATCAGCTTTATCATTACTATACTGAGTCAACTAATATGCCCATTGAGTGTTTATATTTCAGGCATTTTAGATCATATGGTACAACTTTCAATGTCTAAGGTAATGGTCTCTATGATAGTTGAGTTATGTACATTTTTTATCTTATTTTTAGTTATAGGATGGGAACAGATAGATAGCTCTTTGGTATAGGAACTCTAGGATTTTTATTTTTACCCACAAGTACAGGTTACTCAAGGGAATTTTGTCTCTAATGTCAAAAGGGGGAGATTGAGAACACATTATATGGTTGACTTACTTGAGTCTATACCATATTGGAGTTCCAACTAGTTTGAATATGGTGACAAAATAGTTTATATTTTTTCTGAGTAATATTCTCCATGGTTTGTAAAGCTTCATCAATAATGATACCTGTGCAAGACATCCAATCTACCATAAAGGGAGGTAAAATATTGCTCTGAACACGCTATAGGAACCAAATCATACATAAATAAGTGTGAGCGTGTACATGTGTTTAAATATTTTTAGAAATTTTTTAAACATTTTAAAACACTTTTAAATTTTTAAAATGATTTTTAAACTTTAAAATATTGATTTAAAAATGTTGTGGGCTAAATTGGAAATATTTTTATTCCTATAAAATTTCTCAGGGTAGAATTCTAATCGACGGAGAATTATGGGGGAGCAAATATAATTTTTATAAACTATAAAACACGCTATTTTCAACCATCAATATCTTTACACGTGTTGTCTTGTGATTTGCTCATTTTATGTTTGTTTCCTCGCATAATCCAGCGCATCACTTATAGCCCTTAGATCAAATCTTACAAACGTTCTGCATGTGTTTTAAAATTATCCAAGTGCATTCCTTTAGAGCCAATCTGGTTGTAACTCTATGCGGCCATCTTTCAACCCTTGGAATTGAATTTTAAATGTTGGATTGATCTCAGTAGTCCATTCCCTTTTATGTTCCAGACAGACACCTTAGGGTCCCCGTTTGAGGACTTTGGAATTTCGTCCACTTGAGAAAAAAAAGAGAGAGAGGACAGTAGAGAAAGAAAAAATAAAGGTTAGAGAGAGAGAGAGAGAGAGAAAACCAGAGCCTCTAATATTTTAATCCTTCATTTTCTGTGTAAACACAAACCCAAACACTGCCCCTATTATATCTAAACCAAAAAACATTTGTTTAAGAGTTAGTTCTCTAGTTTTTTCTTGAGAGTTTGGGTGATTTAAAAGTCTGAAGAAACTCTTCGTTCTTAATCTCTCTTATGAACCATGTCTATTTATAGATCTCACGCTTCTTCCTAAAAATTGTGAGAGATACTTAAAGATACATTTCCCTAATATTTTTAGGGTTCCTGTTAACCTTGTCTATTGGATCTTGTTCTGTAGTTGTATATTTTCTTAGATCCACTATCGTTTTCAAGTTTCTTGAAAAAGAGACTTTTAAAATAGTATGTATATATATATATATATATATATATATATATATATATATATATATATATATATATATATATATATATATATATATATATATATATATATATTAGATCTGAAAAGTTAGTTTTGAAAAACTTTGTTTCCCATTTTATGAAATTAATTGGTATATAAATAATTGTTTGGAAATATTTGACCTAATTTTTAGAACGATTACTTTCAAATCTTAAATATTTATTTTGAAAAGAAGTCTGATTTTCAAAGAAATCTGAATATGTGCATTTCATATAGAAGCTATATAATTTGTTAGGATTTGTTTGTATAAATCCTTTGAGAGAGTTGCATATTTGCATGAGTTTTATTTCACTGTCACATACACTCTCACATGAACACATAGTCAAATTTGGTTTATTTAAGAGATTTTGTGATGACTGGGTCCATTGGAGGAAGGAGTAAGGATTGACGCAAAGAAATAGACGGGGAGATCAATGTCAGAACAAAAATACCATGGAGGGAAAGCTCAATAGGTATATTTATATTCTTAGTCTTAGGATCTTGTGTACTTGTTTGTCTGCATGTAATATTGTGAATTTTGTTTCATCAAAGTGGGTTTTTGTTTTATGGCGTAGAGGTCACCGTGAAAGTTTTTCCTAATTTAAGATTTTACCACATAAAAAATCACCGTGTCAAACTTACTATTCTTCTTCTTTCCGCTTATATGGTTTGGTTTCTAAACAAACAATTACTATTCGTTTCTATTATAAAAACTTAAGGTAATCTATTGTAACACCCCACCTAATTAAATACCGAGTGATCAGTCCTTTATTAAATTAAAAAACCAGGTGAACGGTTGGTTCATTCTCAGCATCACTATCGCAAAATAATATTTCCAATTTGAACACCCTAAATAATTAAGCTAAGTGTCAAAACCAATAAAAACCTCATTTTTCCTTCATTAAATACCTATATGAAAACCTTTTTAATAATAACAATTTAAGAGTCACATAAATAAAAGGATAACAATTACTACACTACCATTTAAACCATCTACATAAACCAAACCATGTTATGAACTATACATGAAATCATCCTAACAAGAGTTAACTCCCGAGGAGTACTGAATGCTCGAAATATCATAAATCTCTGACAAATCCAATTGGAATAGGAAATCGGGGGACACATACCCTAACTATGAAGATCTAAAGTAGAAATTGATTCAATGACGAAGTCGTCTAAAGCAAGGGCGTGCAACTCTCACATAAGTTGTCGCACTTCCAATCCAAAGAACCTAAGCATGACGCCCATGTGCCTCGGCACCTGTAATACATATGTATATATACAAGAATAAAAGAAATGAAAGAAAATGGGTCAGAGCCCGAGTGTAAAATAGTTTTAAAAATAGTTTAGCAAGTATTTAAAATGCTTACCGGCTAATATCACAACCATGTTAGTATGCGACACTCTCTTGGGAATCATCACCTGTCATCTAGTGTGCACACCTAACGTACCTCTAAGCCATCCTAGTTATAGTTCCCACGCTAACTAGATTAACCACATGTATCCATTCTTTATAGGACAAATTATTTCCACGTGTAAACATTATAATACATATAATGATGTTATAAACATATATATCCATTTAGATTCAAAATGGATAAGTCCTTTATTAATTCAATTCAACTAAGTGTTTTCACACATAACTATCTTACATTTTTACTTTAGCCACATAGTAGATATCATCACATGTATATATACACATTCACTATATATATATATATATATATATATATATATATATATATATATATATATATATACACACACTATACTGTACCCCGAGACACAGCTGCGGTGTTGCATTACTCTGCTATCTTGTCCCAATACATCACGTCACTGTACGCGGGACTATAGGTTCGGTAAATATTCTGCAAACCACAAATATCAAGTCACAAATAATGAACGCGAACATAGTACTAAGCTTTTGGTCTACACACATACCTACACAGCCAAATGACAGTTCTATACCATTGTTCTCACTGATGGTAATCGACCTAAGTCCTATGTTCTCGAGCGACAAGTCAAAAATCACATGGATTCATCAGGATATGACTGACCTCATGCGCAAACCTCCCATCGATAGCAAGTAAGCTAGGTATGTCATACACAGATACATAATATATGCACAATAACACAGTCTTACATATAAATATTCATATTTTCCAATTTAGGTTCGCCAACGACCCATAATTGTTATTATCCATTCTCAACAAAAAATTTACTCAATTATCTCTCATAACAGATTCGTTTCTTTTATTCTCATTTATTATTTACTTCATACTTACTTCTTATCTCTTGAAGTATTCTCTCTCACTAAGTATAAATATCAGTAGGTATACCCTCACTTACCTTCTAGTCTAAATATTTAACGAGTCTCAATCTTTTAGTAAACGTACCTACAATTTCCAACGTATGAATAACTCCCCGTTAACCCACAATTTCATCTCAATTTAATTTCGCTCAACGGGGTCTATCTGGACCCTACTGGTCCTCTTCATAAGTCATTATACTCCAAAAATAATAATCAAGGGTTCCTATGTATCTTAACCAGATTAAACAAAAAGTAGAAAAATATGCACTTTTCCAGGAGGGATCGATCGATCGAGGAATGGGGTCGATCGATCCTTTAATCGATGCTCTAGGTCGATCGATCGATCAAGCAGTTCTTGCCTAGTTTGCTGCAATTTTCAACCTACGGGTTCAAACATTCTAACCCCACCAAACCTCTACAATTTCATCCCAAACTCCCATCAAAGTAATCCAAATGTATAAGTAACATATATAAACAAGTTCTAACCTAACAACATCAATAAATCCTCAACGAATCAATCAAAAAGGGGCTTAATCTCACATTTATTTATAAAACCAAATTTTGAATGAATAATCACAACCCTCTATTTTATTCTAGATTTTCTTCCCAAATATCATAATAAATTTATGGGTAATCCTCTACATATGATCACGCTTTTAGACTATATGGATTCTCCCTACAACACATATAAATTCTATCCCAAAATATATAATTTTTCGATTAAAACATATGATTTGCATTCCTAGACTAACATGGAAGGTATATTAACTGGGAAATCAGTAAGATAGATACTTGCCTTGTATTCAAGGATCTGATTTGTGGATGACAAATACGTGGTTTCATTCCTCATTGTGCTATCTACGTTTTGGTGGTGGTGGTGGTGATGCAATCGGGTGAGTTCTAGGCGTTGGATTGCTTGGAAACTCTTCACCTTCTTCTCTAATCTCTTCACATTCCTCTCTAATGACCGGGCTTAGGTTTTGTGTTTCTTAAACCTCGGAGACAACTCCAAATGGCTAATATATACTAAGAAAATTCGTGGGTTTAATTACCCAAAAATATAAAATGTCTAAAATACCCTCCCGTGATGATAATTAGGCCTAAAAATGTCCCGAGACCTAAACTAAACCCCCGAGTACACCTTTCGGACAATCTCAACCCTTTCGGACACTTTGGCGCACTCAAAAGGACCATATGGATGACTTATAATTTATTCACTTTAATAATAATAATTTAGTCCTGACACGACATAGGCGCGTCCCGAATTAAATTTTCATAATTGACATTTTATTAACTCGTGACAATTTTAATAAAATCAATCTCATATATTACTTTACTCATCTAGTAATATTCAATAAATTTCCAATAATTACAAACTCACATCATGCTAGTAAATATTAAAAATAATTTATGGATTAATATTAAATTATCTCAAATTAAATTTAATAAATCCCTAATTTTAAAAGCCATAAAAATACGGGGTATTACATACTTCCCCCCTAATAACGGAATTTCGTCCTGAAATTCAAAAAAAATAAAGCGTAACTGGTAAGGACAACTTCGGGTATTAATCTCTATCACGTGTAATTTCCGGCGTACCACCCATACAGTACATTACCGAATACCCCCCACAAATAATATACTCGAAGCCTTACCATTTAGTTTAAATTATCTTGAGTTAAACTTTACCCAATCATTCCAATACCATCCTCATGGAAAAATTATTGGATTAACGATCCTAAGTCATTAAACAACTAAATCTAGAAGTCACAACTTCTACTTTCATTAACCTCAAGAATATTTACTATGTCACAAATATGGAAAATACTGTAATTAACCATTCAGGGTGGCCATACACCGAATGTGTGTACATTACATCATAAGGTCTAAATGAATGTGATTCCTCTATAAGGTTACCTTTAATTAACTGACTACCTGGTTTATAATCTGTATTTCTATTATTTCCACATTCTCATTTGGCGATTCCATCTGCCTCGAATCATGCTACAACTCATAACTCTATGATTAATATATATATATATATACACACACACATATAATGGCAAAGTTATAAACTCATATTCTAAAGTCCTAACTTACTTCGACTACCAACGTTCTTTAGTTTCATGCGTGGGGTGTCTCGCAAAGCGAAATCCAAATAAGGAACTCCCCCCGATACACTACTACCTAAAATAATCGGTCATCAAAACTCCTCGGGTCCTTAGTCTATAGTATATAACATCCCAACAGGTTTTATCTATTTATATAAAAGTCTACTTATTCACACTCTTGTTAAAGACAATACGCTGGCTATAACGATCAATATTGGTCTCATATACAACAAGTTAATCCATCCATAATCACATCACTAAAATGAATAATCTCAATAAGGTATATAACACAAACGATGCGCCCATTTATCCTCAACGGATAACACTGAAGACAACCTCTCTATATCAGGGAAAACAGACACATAATAATAACGTTATAGATATATGCACTAAATTCTTCTCTTATGAGAATCTAGAAATAAATAAAAATGTAATGACTCGCTCGTGTCACATAAAACACACTTCATCCCCCGAGAATAAAACTCTTACTTCTACTTTGCCATTCGCCCTGGCTGCTCAAATGGCTTTTGGACAAAATACGCCTGTCTGATCCAAAACAAAACTACTTTAATCATTTCCCTTCATTAGGCACCCTACTCTTGTCCCTTTACTCACTTCGGGAAACATTAACGCATGTGATTTCACCCTCCACAAAATACCTCTGAACATAATCCACTTATTACCATTCACACTGACCCTATTAGGGTTTTCCTTCTCTAGGACATAAATAGTCTTGATCCTGATGGCTACCCACCATCATTCCCTTAGCTTTGTTGGCCCTAAGCAACACACTACTAGCTTCAACAACTCTTACTGAACTCACCATCACTTGGTAACGATTCAGCTACCCGAATCATTTAAATGGATCCCCTGATGGGTATACCCCCTTGTGGCGTTTCATTAACTGCATTTCATCTAGTCTTATTATTCCGAAAGATCTTTAGATTCCTTTAGCTCCTCACCCTCTGAATCGACCATCTAGCAGGACTTTCCTTTTTAACAGAATTCCCTTTTAACAGAAGAATTCCCTTACGAATCGATCTCCCATTTGAAATCCTCTCCTCCATTTGTATCTACACCCTCCAATACAAGATTCGTTAACAGTTTAGATTCATATTCACAAATGGACCTTTGTCCGACCTTCCTATGATGAGTTTATAACAACGTTCACATCTTATCCTGAACATCTAATGAAGGAAACTGGGATCAAACTGTACCTGAGATCCTTCTATAAACATAGCATTCCACTTTTTAAAGGGGTGGTTGACTCCCACCACTATAACTTCATTCCGACGAGCCAAGAAAAAATCTTACCCCAAATTTTCACTTATAGTTAGCCACACTCCGCCATATGCCCAACTCTTTGAATATATTACCTTCGTTGTGTAACACATAATTCTCGCATTTTTAGAATTTCCGCTAACGGCAACCCTCAATTTTCCATTTGAACCTCTCCCATGCGTACCGCGTTGGGTGTGTCTAATTTGGAACACTTTCGACTATAGCATCACTTGGAATTTGTAGGTCGTTTCCTAACCGTCTTTACAGTCCTGGCCTCTTGTGCCATAATAGGGGTGACCTCGACTACGATCATCATCCTCGAATATACTTCACGACAGCACTAAGCCCTACCAACCGCTACTCATCCAACGACCCTCTTCTGCCATACGTCATTGTTCGAACACGCCCGAACGTAAATAAAATTCACAGATATATACATGATAGCAGGACAACGAAATCTCACCAAAGAAATAAATAATCCTAAACATAGGGCTCTATATCAAAGAAAGCGACGCTGGAAGCATAATAAGACGCACAGATCCTAAAGGACACTAGAACCTGATGCACTGATACCACCTATAACACCCCGCCGAATTAAATACCGGGTGATAAGTCCTTTATTAAATTAAAAACCCAGGTGAACGGTGGGTTCATTCTCAGCATCACTGTTGCACAATAATATTTCCAATTTGAACACCCCAAATAATTAAGCTAAGTGTCAAAACCGTTTAAAACCTCATTTTTCCTTTATTAAATACCAATATGAAAACCTTTTTAATAATAATTATTTAAGAGTCACATAAATAAAAGGATAACAATTAGTACACTACCATTTAAACCATCTAGATAAACCAAACCAAGTTATGAACTACAAATGAAATCATCCTGACAAGAGTTAACTCCCAAGGAGTATTGAATGCTCGAAATATCACAAATCTCTGAAAAATTCAACTGGAATAGGAAATCGGGCGACAAATGCCCTAACTATGAACATCTAAAGTAGGAACTGATTCAATGATGAAGTCATCTAAAGCAAGGGCCTTCAACTCCCACATAAGCTGCAACACATCCAATCCGAAGAACCTAAGCAAGGCGCCCCTGTGGCTGGGCACCTATAATACATACGTATATATACAAGAAAGAAAGAAATGATAGAAAATGGGTCACAGCCTAAGTATAAAATAGTTTTAAAAATAGTTTAGCAAGTATTTAAAATGCTTACCAGCTAATATCACAACCATGTTAGTATGCGACACTCTCTTGAGAATCCTCACCTATCATCTAGTGTGCACACCTAACATACCTCTAAGCCATCCTAGTTATAGTTCCCACATTAACTAGATTAACCACATGTTTCCATTCTCTAAAGCCCAAATTATTCCCACGTATTAACCTTATAATACATATAATGATGTTATAAACATATATATATATATATATATATATATATATATATCCATTTAGATTCAACATGGATAATTCGTTTATTAATTCAATTCTTTTTTTAAGAAGAGGGAAGGTTCCCCCACAAGTTTTATTGATGAATAGAGAAATAGCATAATCAGTAGAATATGCCTCTACTGGGTAGCTTACATGACATATCCTCGTAAATACTACTATCCTAAATTAAACATAAATTAGGCTCTTTATAATAGAGAACCCTTACAATATATGGACAAAATGAACTAATTAAAGCTAGCTTTGATCCTGACACTGAGGATATAAAACTCTATTTACACTTAGATATACTTAAAATTTGGAAGACCCCATGAATCCACTTTAATCAGCCCCTTCAATTATTTTGGAAACCCCCCTGTTGAATTGGAGAAAACTTCTTCTTCATTGATACAACCTTTTTTTGCCAAAAAATCAGCCACTTAATTTGCTTCCCTAGGAGAATACTGAAGAGAGTACTTGATATCCTTTAGAGGATTTTTTATGATATTAATAGACTAAGCTATTTTCCATGGAATTTGAGCCTTTCCTTGGAGAATATCTATAAGAACTTTAGAGTCACTCTCTATAATTACTTCATACTGCTCTAGATCCTTTAGAAACTCCATTCCACTCTTCATTGCCACAACCTCTACTTCCATGTTAGAAACTACCCCAATTGGAGCACTAAAAGCCCACAACATTTCACCTTTCTGATTTCTTAGGATAACTCCTATCCCTCCTTTGCCTGGGTTCCCTATCGCACTACCATCAGTATTAAGCTTTAAAACACCTGAAGGGGGAGGGATCCATCTGATTTGCATCCCTGCTATACCTGATTAAGGAATCTTCCTTGGACTATAAAGGGCTTTTATATATTTGACCTGATACAATACAACTTTAGCATTTGAAGAACCATTATCATACCTACATTTGTTTCTATGCAACCATAAGCACCAACAAGTTAAGGCTGGAATAAGAAAATTAATCACTGGATCTGCTTTATTCCCATGAAAACACCATTGAAAAAGGATGCTTCTGACTCCTCCCGATGTTTTCTTAACTCCATACTCTAGAAATAATTTTCCCCAAACACTTGTAGGTACTTCGCCATACCCAAATATATGATCTATGCTTTCTTCTGTTGAACTAACACAACAGTTGCATTTAGACGGCCCCCTTACATTTCTACTAAGTGTTTTCATACATAACTATCTTACATTTCTACTTTAGCCACATAGTAGATATCATCACATGTTTGTATATACATTCACTATATATATATATATATATATATATATACTGCACCCCGAGACACAGCTACGGTGTTGCATTACTCTGATATCTTGTCCTAATACATCACGTCACTGTATAGGGGACTATAGTTTCTGTAAAGATTCCTCGAACCATAAATATCAAATCACAAATAATGGAGGCGAACATAGTCCTAAGGCTTTGGGCTACGCATCCAAATGACCATTATATACCATTGTTCTCACTAATGGTAATCGACCTAAGTCCTATGTTCTCGAGCGACAAGTCAAAAATCCCATGGATTCATCATGATATGTCTGCCCTCACGTGCAAACCTCCTGTCGATAGCAAGTAAGCTAGGTATGTTATACACTAATACATAATATATGCACAATCACATAGTCTTACATAAAAATATTCATATTTTCCAATTTAGGTTCGTCCACGACCCATATTTGTTATTATCCATTCTCAACACAAATTTTAGTCAATTATCTCTGATAATGGATTCGACTCTTTAATTCTCATTTATTATTTACTTCATACTTACTTCTTATTTCTCAAAGTATTCTCTCTCACTAAGTATAAATATCAGTAGGTATACCCTCACTTACCTTCTAGTCTAAATCTTTAACGAGTCTCAATCTTTTAGTAATCGTATACACAATTTCCAATGTATGAATAACTCCCTGTCAACCCACAATATCATATCAATTTAATTTCGCTCAACGGAGTCTATCTAGACCCTACGGGTCCTCTTCATAACTCATTATACTCCAAAAATAATAATCAAGGGTTCCTACATATCTTAACCGGATTAAATAAAAAGGAGAAAAATATGCACTTTTCTAGGAGAAATCAATCGATCGAGGAATGGGGTCGATCGATCGATCATCGATCGATCGATGCTCTGGGTTGATCGATCGATCGATGCTCTGGGTTTATCGATCGATCAAGAAGTTCTTGCCCAGTTTGCTGCAATTTTCAACCTACGGGTTCAAACATTCTAACCCCTCCAAACCTCTATAATTTCATCCCAAACTCCCATCAAAGTAATCCAAATGTATAGGTAACATATATAAACAAGTTCTAACCTAACAATATCAATAAATCATCAACGAATCAATCAAAAAGGGGTTTAATCTCAGATTATTTATAAAACCAAATTTTGCATGAATAATCATAACCCTCTATTTTATTCCATATTTTCTTCCCAAATATCATAATAAATTCATGGGTAATCCTCTACATATGATCACGATTCAGACTATATGGATTCTCCCTACAACACATATAAATTATATCCCAAAATATATAATTCTTCTATTAAAACATATGATTTTCATTCCTAGACTAACATGGAAGGTATATTAACTGGGAAATCAGTAAGATAGATACTTACCTGGAATTCAAGGATATGATTTGTGGATGAAAAATACGTGGTTGCATTCCTCGTTGTGCTATTTACGTTTTGGTGGTGGTGGTGATGCAATCGGGTGAGTTCTAGGCGTTGGATTGCTTGAAAACTCTTCACCTTCTTCTCTAATCTCTTCACCTTCTTCTCTAATGACTGGGCTTAGGTTTTGTGTTTGTTAAACCTCAGAGACAACTCCAAATGGCTAATATATACTAAGAAAATTCATGGGTTTAATTACCCATAAATATAAAATGTCTAAAATACCCTCCCGTGATGATAATTAGGCCTAAAAATGCCCAGAGACCTAAACTAAATCCCCGGGTACACCTTTCGGACTATCTCAACCCTTTCGGACACTTTGGCGCACTCAAAACGACCATACGGATGACTTATAATTTATTCACTTTAATAATAATAGTTTAGTCCTGACACGACATAGGCGCGTCCCGAATTAAATTTTCATAATCGACATTTTATTTACTCTTGACAATTTCTATAAAATCAATCTCGTATATTACATTACTCATCCAGTAATATTCAATAAATTTCCAATAATTACTAACTCACATCATGCTAGTAAATATTAAAAATAATTTCTGGATTAATATTAAATTAATATCTCAAATTAAATTTAATAAATCTCTAATTTTAAAAGCTATAAAAATACGGGGTATTACATACTTCCCCCCTAATAACGGAATTTCGTCCTGAAATTCAGAAAAAATAAAGCGTAATGGGTAAGGACAACTCCGGGTATTAATCTCATATCCCATGTAATTTTCGTCGTACCACCCATACAGTGCATTACCGAATACCCACACTAATGTTATACTCCAAGCCTTACCATTTAGTTTAAATTATCTTGAGTTAAACTTTACCCAATCATTCCTATACCATCCTCATGGAAAAATTATTGGAGTAACGATCCTAAGTCATTAAACAACAAAATCTGGAAGTCACAACTTCTACTTTCATTAACCTCAAGAATATTTACTATGTCACAAATATGGAAAATACTACAATTAACCATTCAGTGCGGCCATACACCCAATGTGTGTACATTCCATCATAAGGTCTAAATGAATGTGATTCCTCTATAAGGTTACCTTTAATTAACTGACTACCTAGTTTATAATCCGCATTTCTATTATTTCCACATTCTCATTTGGCGATTCCATCTGCCTCGAATCATGCTACAACTCATAACTCTATGATTAATATATATATATATATATATATACACACATATACATATAATGGCAAAGGTTATAAACTCATATTCGAAAGTCCTAACTTACTTCGACTCCCAACGTTCTTTATTTTCATGTGTGGGGTGTCTCGCAGAGCGAAATCCAAACAAGGAACCCCCACGATACACTACTACCTAAAATAATCGGTCATCCAAACTCCTCAGGTCCTTAGTCTATAGTATATAACATCCCAACAGGTTTTATCTATTTATATAAAAGTCTACTTATTCACACTCTTGTTAAAGACAATACGATGGCTATAACGAACAATATTGGTATCATATACAACAAGTCAATCCATTCCCATAATCACATCACTAAAATGAATAATCTCAATAAGGTATATAACACAAACGATACGCCCATTTATCCTCCACGGATAACACTGAAGACAACCCCGCTATATCAGGGTAACAGACACATAATAATAACTCTATAGATATACGCACTAAATTCTTCTCTTATGAGAATCTAGCAATAAACAAAAATGTAATGACTCTCTCGTGTCACTAAAAACAAGCTTCATCCCCCGAGAATAAAACTCTTACTTCTACTTTGCCATTCGCCTTGACTGCTCAAATGGCTTTCGGACAAAATAGGCATGTCTGATCCAAAACAAAACTACTTTAATCATTTCCCTTCATTAGGCCCCCTACTCTTGTCCCTTTACTCACTTCGGGAAACATTAACGCATGTGATTTCACCCTCCACAAAATACCTCTTCACATAATCCACTTATTACCAGTCACAATGACCCTATTGGGGTTCCTTCTCTCGGACATAAATCGTCTCGATCCTGATGGCTACCCCCTATCATTCCCTTAGCTTTGTTAGCCCTAAGGAACACACTACTAGCTTTGACAACTCTTACTGAACTCACCATCACTTGGTAAGGATTCAGCTACCCGAATCATTTAAAAGGATCCCCTGATTGGTCTACCCCCTTGTGGCGTTTCACTAACTGCATTTCATCTAGTCTTACTATTCTGATAGATCTTTAGATTCCTTTGGCTCCTCACCCTCTGAATCGGCCGTCCAACAGGACTTTCCTTTTTAACAGAATTCCCTTTTAACAGAATAATTCCCTTACGAGTCGATCTCCCATTTGAAATCCTCTCCTCAATTTGTATCTACATCCTCCAATAGAAGATTCGTGAACATTTTAGATTCATATTCACAAATGGACCTTTGTTCGGCCTTCCTATGATTAGTTCAGAACAACGTTCACATCTTATCCTGAACATCTAATGAAGGAAACTGCGATCAAAATGTACCTGAGATCCTTCTATAAACATATAATTCCACTTTTTAAAGGGGTGGTTGACTCCCACCACTATAACTTCATTCCGACGAGCCAAGAAAATATCTTACCCCAAATTTTCACTTATAGTTAGCCACACTCTGCCATATGCCCAAGTCTTTGAATATTTTACCTTCGTTACGTAACACATAATTCCCGCATTTTTAGAATTTCCGCTGATGGCAATCCTCAATTTTCCATTTGAACCTCTCACAAGCGCACCGCGTTGGGTGTGTCTAATTTGGCACACTTTCGACTATAGCATCACTTGGAATTGGTAGGTTGTTTCCTAACCGTCTTTACAGTCCTGGCCTCTCGTGCCATAATAGGGGTGACTTTGACTACGATCATCATCCTCGAATATACTTCACGACCGCACTAAGCCCTACCAATCGCTACTCATCCAACGGCCCTCATCCGCCATACGACATTGTTCGAACACGCCCGAACGTAAATAAAATTCACAAATATATACATGATAGCAGGACAACATAATCTCACCAAAGAAATAAACAATCCTAAATATAGGGCTCTATATCAAAGAAAGCGACGCTGGAAGCATAATAAGACGCACAGATCCTAAAGGACACTAGAACCTGATGCACTAATACCACCTATAACACCCCGCCGAGTTAAATACCGGGTGATAAGTCCTTTATTAAATTAAATACCAGGTGAATGGTTGGTTCATTCTCATCATCACTATTGCATAATAATATTTCCAATTTGAATACCCTAAATAATTAAGCTAAGTGTTAAAATCGTTTAAAACCTAATTTTTCCTTTATTAAAAACTAATATGAAAACATTTTTAATAATAATTGTTTAAGAGTCACATAAATAAAAGGATAACAATTAGTACACTACCATTTAAACCATTTAGATAAACCAAACCAAGTTATGAACTATAAATGAAATCATCCTGACAAGAGTTAACTCCCGAGCAGTACTGAATGCTCGAAATATCATAAATCTATGAAAAATCCAACTGGAATAGGAAATCGGGCGACAAATGCCCTAACTATGAAGATCTAAAGTAGGAACTGATTCAATGATGAAGTCGTCTAAAGCAAGGGCCTTCAACTCCCACATAAGCTGCAACACATCCAATCTAAAGAACCTAAGCATGGCGCCCCTGTGGCTGGGAACCTGTAATACATACGTATATATACAAGAAAGAAAGAAATGATAGAAAACGGGTCAGAGCCCGAGGGTAAAATAGTTTTAAAAATATTTTAGCAAGTATTTAAAATGCTTACCGGCTAATATCACAACCATGTTAGTATGCGACACTCTCTTGAGAATCCTCACCTCTCATCTAGTGTGCACACCTAACATACCTCTAAGCCATCCTAGTTATAGTTCCGACACTAACTAGATTAATCACATGTATCCATTCTCTAAAGCCCAAATTATTCCCACGTATTAACCTTATAATACATATAATGATGTTATAAACATATATATCCATTTAGATTCAACATGGATAAGTCGTTTATTAATTCAATTCTTTTTTTAAGAAGAGGGACGGTACCCCCACAAGTTTTATTGATGAATAGAGAAATAGCCTCTCCAGGTGGCATAATCAATATAATATGCCTCTACTTGGTAGCTTACATGACATATCCTCGTGAATACTACTATCCTGACTTAAACATAAATTAGGCTCTTTATAATAGAGAGCCCTTACAATATATGGACAAAATGAACTAATTAAATCTAGCTTTGATCCTGACACTGAAGATATAAAACTCCATTTATACTTAGACGTACTTAAAATTTGGAAGACCCCATGAATCCACTTTAATTAGCCCCTTCAATGATTTTGGAAACCCCCCTGTTGAATGGGAGAAAACTTCTTCTTCATTGATACTACCTCTTTTTGCCAAAAAATCAGCCACTTGATTTGCTTCCCTATGAGAATACTGAAGAGAGTACTTGATATCCTTTAGAAGATTTTTTATGATATTAATAGACTAAGCTATTTTCCATGAATTTGAGCCTTTCCTTGGAGAATATCTATAATAACTTTAGAGTCACTCTCTACAATTACTTCATACTGCTCCAGATCCTTTAGAAACTCTATTCCACTCTTCATTTCCAAAACCTCTGCTTCCATGTTAGAAACTACCCCAATTGGAGCACTAAAAGCCCACAACATTTCACCTTTCTGATTTATTAGGATACCTCCTATCCCTCCTTTGCTTGGTTTCCCTATTGAACTACCATCAGTATTAAGCTTTAAAACACCTGAAGGGGGAGGGATCCATCTGATTTGCATCCTTGTTATACCTGATTAAGGAATCTTCCTCGGACTATAAAGGGTTTTTATATATTTGGCATGATAAAATACAACTTTAGCATTTGAAGAACCATTATCATACCTACATTTGTTTCTATGAATCCATATGCACCAATAAGTTAAGGCTGGAACAAGAAAGTTAATCAATGGATCTGCTTTATTCCCACGAAACGACCATTGAAAAGGGATGCTTCTGACTCCTCCCGATGATTTCTTAACTCCATACTCTAGAAATAATTTTCCCCAAACACTTGTAGGAACTTCACCATACACAAATATATGATCTATGCTTTCTTCTGCTGAACTAACACAACACTTACATTTAGACGCCCCCCTTACATTTCTACTAAGTGTTTTCATACATAACTATCTTACATTTCTACTTTAGCCACATAGTAGATATCATCACATGTATATATATATATATATATATATATACTATACTGCACCCCAAGACACAGCTGTGGTGTTTCATTACTCTACTATCTTGTCCTAATACATCACGTCACTGTATAGGGGACTATAGGTTCAGTAAAGATTCCTCGAACCATAAATATCAAATCACAAATAATGGAGGCGAACATAGTCCTAAGACTTTGGGCTACGCATCCAAATGACCATTCTATACCATTGTTCCCACTAATGGTAATTGACCTAAGTCCTATGTTCTCGAGCGACAAGTCAAAAATCCTATGGATTCATCAGGACATGTCTGTCCTCACGCGCAAACCTCCTGTCGATAGCAAGTAAGCTAGGTATGTTATACACTAATACATAATATATGCACAATCACACAGTCTTACATAAAAATATTCATATTTTCCAATTTAGGTTCGCCCACGACCCATATTTGTTATTATCCGTTCTCAACACAAATTTTACTCAATTATCTATGATAATGGACTCGACTCTTTTATTCTCATTTATTATTTACTTCATACTTACTTCTTATCTCTCGAAGTATTCTCTCTCACTAATTATAAATATCAGTTGGTATTCTCTCACTTACCTTCTAGTCTAAATCTTTAACGAGTCTCAATCTTTTAGTAATCGTATCCACAATTTCCAATGTATGAATAACTCCCTGTTAACCCACAATATTATCTCAATTTAATTTCACTAAACGGAGTCTATCTAGACCCTACGGGTCCTCTTCATAACTCATTATACTCCAAAAATAATAATATGGGTTCCTACATATCTTAACCGGATTAAATAAAAAGGAGAAAAATATGCACATTTCTAGGAGGAATCAATCGATCGAGGAATGGGGTCGATCGATCGATGCTCTGGGTTGATCTATCGATCAAGAAGTTGTTGCCCAATTTGCTGCAATTTTCAACCTACAGGTTCAAACATTCTAACCCCTCCAAACCTCTATAATTTCATCCCAAACTCTCATCAAAGTAATCCAAATGTATAAGTAATTTATATAAACAAGTTCTAACCTAACAACGTCAATAAATCCTCAACGAATCAATCAAAAAGGGGTTTAATCTCAGATTTATTTATAAAACCAAATTTTGCATGAATAATCACAACCCTCTATTTTATTCCAGATTTTCTTCCCAAATATCATAATAAATTCGTGGGTAATCCTCTACATATGATCACGATTTCAGACTATATGGATTCTCCCTACAACACATATAAATTCTCTTCCAAAATATAAAATTCTTCGATTAAAACATATGATTTTCATTCCTAGACTAACATGCAAGGTATATTAATTGGGAAATTAGCAAGATAGATACTTGTCTGGGATTCAAGGATCTGATTTGTTGATGAAAAATATGTGGTTGTGTTCCTCATCGTGCGATCTATGTTTTGGTGGTGGTGGCGATGCAATCGAATGAGTTCTTGGCCTTGGATTCCTTGGAAACTCTTCACCTTCTTCTCTAATCTCTTCACCTTCTTCTCTAATGGTTGGGCTTAGGTTTTGTGTTTGTTAAACCTAAGACACAAGTACAAATGGCTAATATATACTAAGAAAATTCGTGGGTTTAATTACCCAAAAACACAAAATGTCTAAAATATTCACTCGGGATGACAATTAGGCCTTAAAACGCCCTGAGACCCAAACTAAACCCCCGGGTACACTTTTCTGACTATATCGACCCTTTGGGACACTTTGGCCCACTTAAAATGACCATACAGACGACCTATAATTTATTCACTTTAATAATAATAATTTAGTCCTGACACGACACAGGCGCGTCCCGAATTAAATTTTCATAATTGCCAGTTTATTCACTCGTGATAATTTTAATAAAATCAATCTCATATATTACTTTACTCGTACTATAATATTCAACAAATTTTCAATAATTACTAACTCACATCATGCTTGTAAATATTTAAAATAATTTCCAAATTAATATTAAATTAATATCTCAAATTAAATTTAATAAATCCACAATTTTAAAAGCCATAAAAATACGGGGTAGTCCCCCTATCACTGGACTGACACCCTCTCTCGCGATCAGAGTTATCATCTACGCTATAGCGACGGTGGGTCTTCGCATCATAGTTTGACTAAATGAAGCTAGTTGTTCTTGCATTTTCTACTAGCTGGCCACCAACGAGCACAGTGCCGTCTCAACCTCATCCATTTCTAACTGAGGAGGGGCCTAGATGGAGCTGGGGCCAGCGCCCAGAGGTAAATCGGAGGCCATCTACTCCGGTGAATAAACAAAACCAAGAGGTGAACAGGATGAGCTAACAGAACTAAAGAAAAGCTTAAGAAACCCAATAAGATCTCTTTCAATGGTGATACAGATCCAACCAAGTCTGGAAAGATATCACCACCAAATAATTAAGTGAGTAACAAGATGAAAATGAAGGGGAAGAATATTAAAAACCGTCATTCCCACAGACGGTGCCAACTGATGATACCTCATTTAGTATCAACAAGTAAACTAGTATGAGCTAAATCCAGAACAACTTTTAATGGTGTAATAATGGTGGTAAATGAGTTATTAAGTGAATAAGGAGATGAGGCAAAGAGGAATAAGACTAGAATATAAGTGGTTCAGCAATTGGCCTACTCCACTATGCTGGTGAGTGTGAGTTTCACTCTAAAGATGGGCACCAATGTCCTTAGTGATACAATTCTCCCTACTTTCTCTCTCTGGTATAACAGAAGAAAACTTTGGCTAGGGTTTGAATATTTTGGTCCCTTTCACTGATGAAGAAAATGAGTGTATATAGTGCATGGGTGTGAACTATACCCCCAAGCATGTAGTAAGCATGTGTAGAATGTATTTTCCAATAAGGACTAGCTACCTGTCACAGCACATAGAGGTCATAATGATGAAATATTCCTTCACATATGAGGGAGATCTAGATATAAAGGTTTTGTGCATGTGGGATCTGCAACCCATGCGCATTTTTCCACGCATGCCCCACTCCACGCACTCTGCCAGGTGTCAAAGGTCGGTTGCCCGGACCAGGTTGAGGACGAGTTGTCAAGTTCGATGCTCTTATGGTAAGGTAATTATCATGTTAAGGCTAGTCTTCATTGTCCCCGGGCCTCCAGGTTATGGATGAGGCTGAGGGAACTTGGGTCATTAGATTACTGATACAGATATTGCCAATTGTATCTGAGATGAGGACGAGTCCTTGTGTGATGGATTTACCGCCAAGGATGATACCCTTCGTGATGGGTCTATGATCGAGCCATAACCTAGTCAAACAGATGGTTTGACATTGGTCGACCTTGGCCGAGGGGTATAGCCCAGGGACCAGGTCATACTTGGTATATCAAGAAGTCAATTAATTTGAATGAGTAAGCGTGTTTTTATATTTTTAAACATGTCTTATCTAGATCTTTAATCCTAATTCTTTTGCGAAACCTTTCCCTATATATAGATATGCGGGATTATATTTTTCAGAGGGCGTTTTGAGAGTTCGTTTTTTTATCAAACTCTATACTTTTTCAATCAAACCCCTTGGATTTCTTAGAATTATTTTTCCAAATCAAGAAGAACACATTAAAAGTTCAAAAACCCTTTTAGACATTTTCTTTACTACTAAATTGTGTAGTCAAGGATCTACTGCTTAAGAAGATAAGAATTGAGATTCCTGAGGCTGATTGGTGGATATCGAGGCAAGAGCTATGTAGTGCAGATGGTGCTAGACTGTGGCATATCTATTGAATATTTGAAGATCTATGCATTATACTTAGTGCACTAGAAGAACGACAGTCATTTATGTCACCTAAAAACTGACATAAATGGTCATTCATGCAAGTTTTAGAATTTTTCAAAACTGACATATAAATCCTTGACATAAATGTTTGTAAAAGTGACATAAATAATATTCTCATATATGTCAGTTTTTAAAAACATACATAAAAAACTACGTCCTTTAGCATGTTTTTAATCACATTTTCATGAACAAACGCGTTAAATAAATTCACATTTATCACAATTTTAATAATTTTATGAGAGTTGTTTTGCAACTAACAAAAAAGTTAATATAAAAATTATAAAATAAAATAAAATCCCTACTCCATCCATAGAGAACTATTATTTTGAGGTTAAATCAACCCTTGTGCAATCAATTTTGTACTATTGTAAATAGAGAATAACCAAGGTCATAAATATCACTAACTTAATATACATCAAGATATTGACAATAAAAAAATAGTGATGTGAGCTACATCATATTGAAAAACTAGCTAGTATGTGAGCTACATGATAATATCTAAAAAAAATAGGTAGTGTGTGAGCTACGGAATAATATCCAAACAATAGTGATGATACATCACAATATCTGAAAACTAGCAGTGTGAGCTACACAATAATATCCACAATCCAAAACAATACTCAAGCTAGGGCATTGTCAAAACGTAAAACTTTATCATTTTTGTTCTCAACATTATACAACCCAGAATGAGTAACCCTGCAATCGAATATAATCAACATAGTTTTCATCACAACAAAATCATCTCAACAAATTGTCATTATAACATAAAAAAGTATTGTTATTCGAAAGTACCTAATATACATAATCCGTAATGAATTCAATGAACTTCATTTAGCTCATTTTGTGTATATGTCGCTTTATCGGACAATCTTCTCATCAAAAGATTGAAGTAGTAATTGAGTTTTATAATTACGATATAAAAATAGTTAATGACTAAATAATATTTTATATAATAGGATAAAAAAAGAAAAAAGTGGTACCTACCTTTATTTTCAACGGTGTCGAAGGATCCTACATGAAGTACCTCATAAACTTCAACATAAAATATCCGCAATGAAGAGTACCCTTTCCTTGCGTTGGGCACTAGTTAACACAAAACATTATTACCGAACAAATAATAAAAGAGTAAATCTGTCATAAAGGGCCTCTTGTGTGTGCACGTATGTTTATATATATATAGAGAGAGAGAGGTTCTCTAGTGGACCAAAAGAATGGACTTTTTAATGGACCTTAACAAAAAACACATAATAACACATTAATTTTAATTTCTATAGTGTAATTGGTCCGCGTCAGCGGCACTCGAGACCCCACTACCCCCGCCCCACCACCACCACCCTCCCCACCCCCCACCCCCACCCAACCACCACCATCACCATAGTAGCCCTTATGACAGCAGGGCTGTCATGGGGGTAGGGTGGGTGGGAAGCGGTTGGGGGTCGATAGACATGCGTGTTTGGTGTTTTTATGTGTTTTTTGTTAAGGTCCATTAAAAAATCCATTCTTTTGGTCCACCAGAGAACCTCTCCCTATATATATATATATATATATATATATATATATATATATAGAGAGAGAGAGAGAGAGAGAGAGAGAGAGAGAGATACAGACTCAAGTGCACACTAAGTTTGCACAACATTTTATTAAAATAGTAAAAAAAAATTGACTTGATTTTTTTTTGTGTGATATTTAAATATTTCAACGGACCCATGTCAAAAAAATCAGCTAAAAAACACTTTTGTTGTTATTTTTAAAAAATCGGTTTAAACTTTTGCTACTTTTAAGCACTTTAAAGGCTGCAACAGTTTGACCGATTTTTTAAAAATAGCAAAAAAAAAAATTTGAACTGATTTTTTTTTATACGGGTCCGTTGAAATGTTTAAATATCACATAAAAAATCTACTAAGAATTATTTTTTTTAATACTTTAAAAAAATTGGTGTGCGCCATCACGTGCAAACTTAGTGTGCACAGGAGCCTCTCTCTCTCTCTCTCTCTCTCTCTCTCTCTCTCTCTCTCTCTCTCTCTCTCTCTCTCTCTCTCTCTCTCTCTCTCTCTCTCTATATATATATATATATATATATATATATATATATATAGATAGATAGATAGATAGATATGTGTGTGTGTGTGTCTATACACACACACATAGCTAACCTACATAGCTGACCCAATTCCTAACCCACCAAGATGTTCGACCTTTTCCCATCGATGTTTAACATGTTAATCGCACAACACGTAAAGAGAATTAGAAGAAGTGTATTAGCTGATTGCTATGAATAAACGAAGTTAATATGTAAAATTATGTGCTAACAAGAAATCACTTATGTCATGAATGAAAAACGTTTAATGATAGAAAATGAAAATCATGAGTTGAAAGAGAGAGAATTCTATAATTTAATGGGAGTGGCAATCTTATACAAACAAACAGTAAGAATTCATAAACTTAACTAAAATTAGCGACACCATAGCTCTGCATACATGAAACAGTCAATATATCCATTTTTATATCGTGTTGTATCATGATTGATGTAAACCCTCAATGCAAATCAATGACTTAAATAGTTATTAGTTGTGTTTAACATGAATAAAAATGGAGGAATATTAACATAATACGTGACAGCTTTTGATCAAGAAACTTGAACAGGGATCACAATAAGCTTCATACCATTATAACAGTATATAATATGGAATTGAAGGGCCTGACCCTAAAGGAATTAGAAATCATGTAATATGTAGTTTTTCTATTGGAAATAGAGGAATTAAAAATCATGTAATACATAGTTTATCTATCAGCAAAAGTGCAATTATAAATCATTCTAATGGACTTTAGACAGATGACAAGTTAAGTCTAAAATATTTTCATGAATGAAAAAATAGCAAAAGTAAGTTAACGAAAAATGCTTCACGGCCGTAGCTACCTGATCGTCGTATCATAATCCCGACCCAACTCCATTTCTTCATTCACCACGCATTAGGCCATGAAATCTGCATGGAAGTTAATGTTTAAACTTATGAAAAAGGCTCTACACGCTGCACTAAGATCGTCTATCAAAATAACTAAATGCAATGTACCGTTATTGAGCTACTACTCAATATCACATAAATTATTATTAAGTGGAAATTAAATTAAAAGTTATTTTCCTTTTGTTTACTAGACCAACTCAATATCAGATGCAATATACCATATAGTCTGCATAAATTTTATTTTGCATGTCTTGACTTGCCGAACTCTCCATCACATCAATATAAATGATCCTTGGCATTCTTCCTCTAGCATTATCACCATCATGAGCTGAAATTAAACCTTTTTATCGACCTTCAATCTATATCAAAAACCAAGTTCATTGAATGAACATAGTGTAATGGTAAATTAACACAAATTAACTGAATCCACTACGAATTGATTTACATAACTATGAAGGGGAAGTGAATTTTCCAATATTTATTAATGCCTTTTATGGTTTTATAAATTCTGCACATTATAAGTAATCGAAAATAGTAACGATATGAACCCCTCCTTATAGACACAAACAGAACATCTATCAATTACAAAATCAATAATTAACATTCTCTTGCTCCTTAATTTGAATCTTTTATGCATTGTCCCAAACAAACCAAGCTTTATCCACAAGAAATGGGTGAACTTCAATATCTGAATTATAGAACTTACAAAATGATTGTTAGTATTAACCCATGAATTAGACCACTTCTCCCTGGAGTAAGAATGGATATATAAATTTAAATACCCCCATTTCCATAGCCTAAATAAGTTACTAATCATTCAGATCGAATTGACAAACATTAATAGTAAATGCTCACCGGACTATATAATATACATAGTAATAGAAGAGAGAGAGAGACCTTAAATGTTGATGAGATAGTTAGTTTTATACACAAACATCATAACACTAAAAGGAAGAAAAACTAACTAAACAGACAACTGACCACATAGGATCGTCGACTCTCTTGCTTAAAATTCTTGACCCGTATAAAAGCCTATATGAACTTCACCTCACTAAATTGTACATGAACCTGACACTCCCACCACATACTTTATCCTTGTTAAGGCCTTGTATAGTCATGTTTTTGCATTGCTATTATGAGCATTAGTATTTCAAAATTTTAAAACATCTTGAATATAGAAACCAATGTGATAAGGTAGAAATTTCTGCCCACGATGGAAGAACAACACATGTTGGCTCTTGATAAGAAATCTGTAACTCATAATTCCATCATTACTTTTAGTATCATTTATGAATGATGGTAGGGAATAGACTCGGTCTTTCTATAGGCAGGGTAGGCGGTCGGCTGGGACCTCCCTCTAGGAAGGGTCCCAAAATATACCAATTTGTTACTTGATAGGCCAAAAGATCAAAAAAGAGAAAAATACTTTAACCAACAACATAGTAAACAAATAAAGTAACACTAGCATAGGTTTATATACTTATTAGGTTAAATTCTTTGTTTATTTATTACGCCACTAATATTTATGGTAGGTTTTGGTAGTGAAGAAAACCCCTCAATACTTAAAAATAGTGTGATTTTTATTTTTTTATCGAAAAGTAGAGCACCCCCACTTAAATTTTTTCTAAACACGCTAGAATATCAAGGCCTTGGTAGAGGAAAGGGAAAAAAGAAAAGGAAATTACATGCACCCTTGATATATGTACTCCAAGTCTTCTGTCAACTCCATAACATTGCATGCATATGAAGATCCCCAGATTCACACTACCCTATCTTGGAGCTCTGCTTACGAAACAATCCCCTGTTATGGAAAATAGTGCATGTTATAGGAAATTTTAACACTAGAATTTTTATTCCTTTCATATTTGTACTATTCAAACATTCATCTTATTGCTTTTGTTACAAACATCTGATTTAATCTCGCCAAGATACATACCTGCTTTTGTAGTCAGCGCATTCTGTATTCTCTGGTAACTTGAAAAGCCCCTCAAGTACCTCCAAATAAATAATTAAGTAAAAAATAGTTTTAATCTTAGAAGAAAAAAAGAAATAAATTTAATAGAAAGGCAGACCAAGATAGAGAGTTATGATAAAAATCAAAATTAATACACAATTAATTCCTTCTCAAGAGACAACGTAAAGAGTATTCAGTTATTCAATATAATCCCACTTTTCGCTATTCATCTTAATATTTTTCAAATTATTACCACTAGGTTAAGTTAAGATTCCAAGTTGTATTTTTTTAGAGAGCTGGAAATGTAAGTACAAAAAATGGTATTAGAAATCATTTTGTTGAAAACATTTTGCTCTTCTCCAAAATGATGTCGAATAATAATGTAATACCCGGTACTTTTATGGATATTTAAATTACATGAGTGAGTGTAATTTAATAATTTGAGAATTTAAAGTAAATGAGATGGACTAATTATATTTCATGTCACTGGTGAACAAAATTGATGGCGATGTTATTTTATTCGGAAAACACGTGTGGAGATGTGTTGGGTTTAAGACATGAATATTTGATTAGTGACTCGAATTGAGATTTCGAGTGCACAGTTGTTATCTAAAGGGCCGACATAGTCATAATAGAGTACCAAGGGGTAGTTCTTGGGTTTCGAGGACTTTTTGGACCAGTAGGGACTCACATTTGTGTGTACGAGTCAATTTTGGTTCTAATAAGGGGATAAGACTTACTCTCTCTTATAAGGTCATGGGAGAAAGAGAAAGAAAAGAAAGAAAAGAGAGAAAAGAAGAAAGAAAAAGAGAAAGCAAGAAAAGGGAGAAGAAATAGGAGATTTCCGGCCAAGCTCCGGTGGATTCCGGCACGAGGTTCTCGGATTTATCCAACCAGGAAAGTGTTTAACTTGCTTTAATGATTTAAGTGTGTTTATTGTTCATATTATAGTTGGTGTGAAAACTATAAGATTTGGGTTTGGTATTCTTGCATAAAAATGGAGGTTTGGGAAAGGATTTCATATAAATTGACGTGTTAATTACTCCATATGACATCTAAGCTTGAATCCATGTAAATGGTGTAATTTTTTGCGAGAAATTGGAAGCAATGAAAATGGTGGGTTTAGTAGAATTAGGGTTTAAATTCTTGAGAAAGTTGATGCACCCCATTAATTAATTGGTGTATTGAGTATATCTAAGTGTGTAGATGTTTATATGGATGTTGGGTGACGTTAGAATCCATAAAAATTTGGTTGGATTAGTGTTGGAATGATTTTTGGAGGTGTAGAAGAAGATAAACTGATAGAGAACAAAAACTTTTCACATAGAACCGATCCGGATGCAGTTCGATTCATTTTATTTATTTGGAACCGGACCGGTTCATTTTTGGTGTTATCGGTTCGGTTCGGTTCGGTTCGGTTCGATTTGTTTGTTTGGAACCAGATCGGTTCGTTTTGGGGGTCATGGGTTTGGTTCAGTTTTGGCAGAAGAATTTGAGAGATTTTTCCTGGCCTAAAGGGATTGAAGACAAATTCCTTTTGAAGATAAATAATAGGGGATCCTATATTGAGTGTGAGGACCTCTAAGTGATAAAAGAGTGATGTATAAATCTCTGGTTAGTGAGAATAAAATCTAGGGAATAAATTGGATGAGTGATTAAGGTGAGCGACACTCGGGGAAAGTTATTTCGGTGGATATATATGTGTGTGCATGTAGAATATATATACCGATAGCATATGTGAATAATATCCGAATGTGCAAGTAGGATGAAATTGAAATACTAGCTAGTGGTGATAAGCTATTATTCGGGAATATACCTTGATGTGGGAATTGTATCATAAGTGAGTGAATACTTATGGGATCAAAATAAGTTGTGTGTATACCTATTAATCTATACGAATTGATATATTCGGGATTATAGGCTAATGCCATGAGAGATAAGCATGATAGTCGGTTTTGATGTGATACATATATACGGGTGTAGATGCAATTATTATGCAATACAAATAAATATGAGAGAAAGATTATCAAGACGAGAACAAGGAATACAAGATGCCAATCACACAACAAAGGATGTACGTGGTTCAGCCAAGATGTGCCTACGTCCACGGTGGTGCAATCGATATTATTTCTATATACTCCGGAGAGTGATTACAGAGAATACAACTTGTCCTTTTGCCCCGGACCTAGGGTTTAATATATACATGTGCATGTAGATGAGTGGGGGTGATGGGTTCCTCCACGTTTTCCATTTCCTCCATAACTTCCCTTCATGGGATCATGGGGGGAGATCGGATCAATTATAAAAGATGAGGGGCCTGGACTTTGGGCCGCCAGGACTCGGCTACTCGTCCAGGCCCATAGTTCTAAATTTCGGGTACCCACAATTGCCCCTAAATTTGTTGGGCCATGTTTATGGGTCCAATGGATTTAAATGATCAGCCATTATGGCTGATTGGTGATTCTTCGAAAACTGTGAAGTTGCTTTGGCGGCACCCGCTTCGCTATCCGTGCGCTATGATTAGAATTGAAGGCTTGTTGGGTTAGCCACTTTTTCATCCGTCGTTTCAGCCTTTCCAGTACTCTTCCTTCTTCTGAGAACTCTAGCGCCTCGTACCTTCTTCTCTGAATCCCCATTCCCATCGCTTCTTAATCGTCTTGGGCTCGTGCTTCTTCATCGCTCGAACCGATCTTCTGTTTTGTAAGTTTCTCGTGCCCTTTCTTTGCACTTTCTCTTTGGTTTGTAGAGTTTCTAGAGTTTTTTAATGGCGAAGATTGGAAATAGGTCAATCTCTGAGTTCAGGAAGTTCTATAATATTCTTGAGTGGGTAGATATTGAATGTTGTGCCTCCCCTCCTAGGAACGTTAGGGATATAGAGGATGCCCACTGGATCCATGTTTTGTTGCTCTCCCAGGGGGGACTTACTTTTCCCCCTAATGATCTATTTCTGCATTTTTTTGGTTATTTTGGTATTGTTCCCGCATAGTGCTCGCCCAATGTGTGGAAGATAGCAAATGGCGTCCATAGAATAAACCAGTTGTATGGTGCTAGGTTAGGACTTGCCGAGATCTGTTTCTGCTATTCCTTCTCTAGAACTAGCTCGGGTGTCTTATACCTCAAAGCTAGGAGTCCTGATAGGGTATTGGTAGTAAACCTACCTGATTCCCATAAGGACTACTGGAAAGAGGGTTTCCTCGTTAGGAATTGGCAGTTACCTCCCCAGTTTGAAGGTTCGAGGTCTGAGAGGTTCACTATCCCTTTTTATGGGGAAGAATATATAAGTAGACATTGTATTGTTATTTCAACCTTTGCTGACTTGTGACTTTTCTAACCTCTCTTTGCTTTTTTCTTCCACAGCGAGGACAAAGAATTTGGAGCCTACTCTCAGCGAGGTTCGTATCTCGGAGTTGGTGAAAGCTTGGAATATCAAGGAGCCTCTAGGTGACGGAGAGCATCCCAGGTTTGCTGCCTTTTTACTCGAGTACAAGAATGTAGGCTCCAGCTTCATTGCACGGCCTGTGGATAGTGTTCCAGAGTTTGATTCTTTCGGAGAGACTACTGCTGAGCCTATCCAGTTGGACGAAGAGGAGAGTAGCTCTGAGAGTGAGCTTGCAGGAGCTGCGAGTAATTTGGGTGGAGGGAGCTCTGACAGTAGCAGTTCTTCTGAAGATGATTCTGAAGCTAGAGGATCGTCGAGCACTTCCAGTAGTTCAGGCGAAGAGATGCCTCCTAGGAAGAACCTGATTAGAGACGATGATGATGAGGACCATGTGCTTCTTGCACAGAGGTCAAAGAAACAAAGGTCTTCTTCTGGGGCCGTGGCTACTGGCTCTCGGTCTTCCACTCAGGAGCAAGAGAGGAAGAGGAGAGAGGAAGAGCAGGTGAAAGAGAGGGAGAGAAAGAAGGAGGAGGAGAGGAAGAAGGTGGAGGAAAAGAAGAAGGTGGAGGAGAGGAAAATGATAGAGAGGGAGAGAGAGGAAGAGAGGAGGAAGATGGAGTCGAGGACGAAGGCTGAGCAAGACTTGGTCCCGATGTCAGCTTTGCCCGAGGGGGCCTCAGTTGCCACTTCCCCTCAGATGGCTCCTGCATTGCTTGAGAGGGCAGTTCTTCCTGCAGATCGCCAGAGGGTGCTGGGGTCTGATCAATTAGCCCTCCAAGCTAGCCAGAGACTGGCCCTGGTAAGGTTCTCTCCCTTTTCAATTCCTTAACAAGTTTTAATTATTTCTCCTTCTTGATTTCTTCTTTATTTTTGGCAGTTTGTGACGGACTTCGCTGTGCTCTACCGTTATCGCGACGAGTTCGTGAGGATGAATGGCGAGCTGGAGCAGCAGAAGTCCGCTCTGGAAGTCAGGGGTTCTTGGCTGGAGGCTGATCTGAAGGCTACTAATGCTGCCCGAGCTTCCTCTGATCTGGCCCTTATCAATTCTAACCGAGAGAGGGATGCGGCGGTCAAGGAGTTGAGCGAGTTGAGGCAGGCCTATGACCTAGTCTGCTCGAGTAAGGTAGGTGTTGTGGAGGAGAACAAGGCTCTGACCGAGCAGCTGAAGGAGAAGGAGTCCCAGGTAGCCACCATCAAGGAGGATTCATACAACTCCGGATGGACTGCGTCTTATGAAGACGCCGAAGTTCAAATAGGCTATATCAGCCATTTGAACTTCAAGAAGGGCTGGAACAAGGCCCTCCTAGATGCTGGTGTTGATGCTGAGTCTCCTCTGTTCGACGAGCATGACCCGGGTCCAAGGCCAACCGTGGACGAAGAAGCCCCTGCCCCAGCCATTGAGGGTGTTGATCTTACCTCTCAGACAACCCCTGCCGATGCTGGTCCTGCCCAGGTGAATGAGGGCATCTCTGTATAGGGGGATGCCTCTGCTGCTGACAAGGGGAAGCAGCCAGCCACCTCTGGGTAGCCTGAGGTTGCTAGTTAATCCTCCCTTAGGACTATTTTTGTACGTTTGCTTGTAATTTTTCCATTTCCTGCTCGATGTACTTGACCTTCATTAATGAAATAAAAAGGCTTATTTTTCCAATGCATTGATTGATTTCTCTTTCCCTTTCCCTTTTATGTCTTGTAGTTGACTGATGTAGAAGACTATATTCCTGCCACATCTCAATTGGGCAGGTCTCTTAGTCCCAATGCCAGTCCTCAGGTTCGTCAGGCCTTTGTTAGGCTTTGCAAGTCTCTTAGGTCAAGGAACCAAAAATATAAGGATCAGTCCGAGCTAGTGGCTAAGCTGAAGGACAGGCTCTAGGAGATGGAAGGCATTGGTGCCTCTGTACAAGAGGAAGTCAATGTACTGAGAGCAAGGTTGCTAGAGGCCACCGAGATAAATCAAGTTGGGGAATTCCTGCAGCAGGAGAATGAAAACCTGAGGAGGGAAGTCCTGCAACTTAGAGAGCATGTGCCGAGCATTGTTTCAGCGATTCTGCAAGGGTCCTCATCTTCGCGAGCTGGACATACTCCTCCTATGTCGTGAGGTTCCACTCGTCCTCCCCTCCCGCGAGCTGGTAGGAGCACCAGGGGCAGGAATAGGGAAGCAGAAGAACAGCGGGATAAGGAGATGGAAGAGCTCCGTAATGATGTCCGCCGAGCATATGTAACTGCTGCTAGGCTTCAAAGGGACGTTACTCGATTGCGAAATTTATTCAAGAAGGGTCCTCGATAAGCATGGGCTGACGGTTATGATCAAGGCTGGTTAGATGCTCCCACAAGATTATCCGAGTTCGAAGAACTTTTTTTCATCAGAGGGTGGTTGAGTGCCTTGAAAGAACTCCAGGTCCCGAGGAACTCAGTGTTATGGTATCGTCACGAGATGTCCTCCTCCACTCTGATGCCCAATCCATTCAGGAGGGATGATAGATGGATCCCTATTGATGCTATTCCTCGGCAACTGTTAGAGTTGGACGCAGATGAGGCTATGGAAGAGCTGGTCCCTGCTCCTGATGATGGACGAAGAGCTAGGGTGGCAGACTATCTTGTTCGGAGGCTTCCTCCTTCTTGAATTTTTTTCAAGTTTTTTCTTTTTGATAATGTAAACGCTTTGGGCGAGCTTCGCCGACTAAACGTGTATTATCTTTGTTGTAAATATAACAAGTTATTTTGTCCTTTTTGATAATGTAAATGCTTTGGGCGATCTTCGCCGACTAAACATGTATTATCACTGTTGTAAATATAAGAGATCAATGAAAAGCTCGTGTTTTGGGCGATTTTGCCGACTAAACGTGTTCATCCAATCTTTTTATATTCTTGCTGCTTCATAATCCTTTTTATTTTGCCATGCAAGTGTCCCCCCAGTCCAGTATAATACCAAAATACCATTATGTCCTATTTTACCTTTTAGGTTGTGTCGTCACACTCCCTTAAGCCTAAGTAGGGCAATTGGCGAGGACACACCTGGTATTGGATGTCTTCATCCGATTAGGATTTCGTTTAACCAAAGTAGGTTTGATGGCCAGTATAAAATCTGGTCGTATTGCCTAAGAATCCTCTGTAGGGCTTTATATATTGCCAAGGGCAAGTCTAAGAGGTCTTTCGTGTCTCATGACGATGACCTGAGGAGGGGTATTCCCCTGCTATGTCGACCATTGTGCCTGTGATTTGGAAAAAGATGTGTGATAAAATGCAGTTTACTGATTTCATTAGTAATAAGGGGAATGAACTATTCCTTTCACATAACAAATACAAGAAAAAGATTCAACAATAGAATTCCTTGAGAAGTTGTAGAATTTCTTGAGATTAGCTGCATTCCATGCTCGTGGTATCTCTCTGCCCTCCATTATTTCCAAATGATATGCACCTTACAGGTCGTCCCTAGTTATTTTAAAGGGTCCTTCCTAGTTTGGGCCTAGCTTGCCGTCTGATGACCTTACTGTGTTGTCCAGGACTTTCCTTAGAACATAGTCCCCAACTTGGAATCTTCTTGGGTTAACCCTTTTGTGGTAATGCCTTGCGAGCTGTTGCTGATAGCTCGCAAGCTTCAGTAGGGCCAGTTCTCTACGCTCGTCGGCGAGGTCGAGTTCAGCGAGCAACGCCCCATCATTCTGGCCTTGGTCGACAAGGTCGAATCTCATTATTGGCAAGCCCGCTTCTAGTGGAATGACTGCTTCCATGCCATATGTTAGCAAAAATGGGGTTTCTCCTATTGCTCGCCGAGGAGTTGTTCGGTATGCCCATAGGACATGGGGTAGCTCGGTTGCCCATGCGCCCTTGGCTCGCTCTAGTCGCTTCTTCAACCCATCGATCACATTTTTGTTGGAAGCTTCTGCTTGCCCATTGCTTTGAGGGTAGGCCACCGAACTAAAGTTGTGCCTGATCCCGTGCTCATTACAGAAGTCCTGAAAGGGGCCACTCTCGAATTGTGTCCCATTATCAGTGATGATGGTTCTGGGGATTCCGAATTGAGTGATTATATTCCTCCATATGAATCTTATCATGTCAGCGTCTCAGATGTTTGCCAATGGTTCTGCCTCGATCCATTTGGTAAAGTAGTCAGTTGCAACCAACAGGTATTTGTGACTGCCGGTAGCAGTGGGTAGTGGTCCCACGATGTCCATCCCCCATTGGGCGAAGGGCCACGGGCTGGTCAGGGATTTTAGGTCTCTGGCTGGTTGGTGGACCATTGGAGCGTGAAGCTGGCATTTCGGGCATTTGCGGACATATACTGCGGAGTCCTTTTGCATATATTGTCACCAATAGCCTTCCTTCATTGCTCGAAAGGCTAGAGATCTTCCTCCGACATGACTTCCACAGATTCCTTCGTGAAGCTCGCGCAGCACTTGCTCGACGTCGCCTGGGTGGACACATCTAAGGTAGGGACCGGAGAAGGACTTCTTATACAAGTCGCCTCTTGTGGATAAGTAAAAGCGAGCAACTTTGACTCTTATCTGGTGGGCAATTTTCTTGTCCTCGGGGAGCATTCCCTCCTTTAAATAGTCTCTTAAGGGGTCCATCCAGCTGGGGGCTGATCCCACCTGGAGTATTTGTTCCACGTTTGGAAGCTTGCTGTTGTGGTTAATGCTTGGACAAATGAGTAAATCGATGGGAATGGCCCTTTTAAGACTAGAATCAACTGCCGAGCTTAGGGCTGCTAAGGCGTCGATATGACTATTTTGCCCTCTGGGAAACTGCTGGATGTTGATCTCCTCAAAGCTCGTCATTAGTTTCCTCACCAGGGCGAGGTAGGCTGCCATCCTTTCATCCTTCGCGTTATAATCTCCACTTATCTTATTGGAGACTAGTTGAGAATCGCCGAACACCTGTAAACGTTTTGCTCCCAGAATTTGCGCCTTTTGGAGACCGGCTATTAGGGCTTCATACTCTGCTTCGTTGTTGGAGGCTGCAAATGCAAGCCTGGTTCCTTGCTCAAGCATGGTGTTTTCTGGGGTGATGAGGACGATGCCTACGCCTACCCCTTTTGAGTTGGAGGCTCCATCAACGAATAGTTTCCAGGTTTTCACTGTTGCTGGGTTCTCTTTTTGCTCTGTTGGTTGAGGTTGGTCGGGGAGTTCTTTGCCAGTGAATTCGGCTATGAAATCAGCGAGGATCTGACCCTTGATAGAGGTCCTTGGTTGAAATTGGATGTCGAACCGGCCGAGCTCGACTGACCACTTAGACAATCTGCCCGATAGATTCGCTTTCCTTAGGATCGCCTTAAGGGGGTGCGATGTAAGGACGATGATAGTATGAGCTTCAAAATAATGTTTCAGTTTCCTCGAGGCTATCACTAGTGTAAAGGCGAGCCTCTCTAATGGCAGGTACCTTTGCTCGGCGTCTAATAAGGCCTTGCTCGCGTAGTAAATGGGGTGTTGGATTCCTTCGACCTCTCATATTAACGCCGAGCTGGTAGTGTCACTGGATACCGAGAGGTATAGGTACAAAGAATCCATTGGTCGTGGTATGACAAGTAGCGGTGGAAAGCTTAAGTAAGACTTGAGCTCGTCCAATGCTCGCGAGCAGTCCGGGCTCCATTCTATTGGTTTATTCCCTTTTAGAAGCTAGAAAAAAGGCTTGCACTTCTCGAAGGATTTGGAAATGAAGCGATTTAAGGCAGCGAGCATTCCAGTGAGCTTCTGCACATCCCGGACTGTTCGAGGTGGTTGTACCCTATTGATTGCATCGATTTGGTCCGGATTAGCTTCTATGCCTCTCTTTCTGACTAAGTATCCAATAAATTTTCCTGACTGGACACCGAAGGAACACTTGCTCGCATTAAGCTTCATTCGGTACTTCCTGAGGATTTCGAAGGTCTTTGACAGGTCTGAGAGGTGATTTTCCTTCTTCTTGCTCTCAACGAGCATGTCATCGATGTAGACCTCCATTGTGTCTCCCATTTGATCTTTGAACATTTTTGTGACCAGCCGCTGGTAGGTTTCCCCTGCATTCTTGAGCCCAAATGGCATGACTTTGTAGCAATACAACCCAACCGTCATGATGAACGCCGTTTTGTCCTGGTCTGGGGCATATAAGGGGATCTGGTGATATCCTGGGTATGCGTCCAGGAAACTCATTCGCTCGTGAGCTGCAGTGGCATCTACTAGTTGGTCTATCTTTGGGAGGGGGAAACTATCCTTTGGGCATGCTTTGTTGAGGCCAGTGAAGTCGATGCAAACTCTCCACTTCCCATTGTTCTTCGGAACTACTACTGGGTTGGACAACCACTTGGGGAATTGTACTTCCCGTATGGATCCTGCATCCAGTAGTTTTTCGACCTCCTTTTTGGTCGCTTTAGCCTTCTCAGGTGCGGTTCTTCATGCCTTCTGCGTGACTGGCTTGAACGCGAGGTCGATGTGCAGCTGATGACAGACCATATCAGGATCAATGCCAGGCAGCTCGTATGGTTCCCATGCGAAAAAATCTACGGTGTGTCTCAACAAGGTCGTCAACTCCTTCTGTTCTTGATCGGTGAGAGATGGTCCAATCAAGAAGACTCTGCTACTGTCACCAACTTAGGCTATAACTTCTACCAGGTCCTCGATGACACGCTCGGAGGGGAGGAGCCCGGTCTCCTCTACTCCTGGTCTTCCATACTTTAGTTTCTATTTAGAAGGTATCACACCCTCTTCAACTTCCTCACTGGGTTGGCCGGCCTTCTCTCTGGCTTTGGTCGAATGGATGCTATGAAGCACTTCCTTTCCATCGCTTGGTCGCCATGGATCTCCATTACTCCTCACTTGGTTACATACTTGAGCTTCTGATGGTAGGTCGAGGAGACCGCCTTTATTGCATGAAGCCATCCTCTGACGAGGATGGCCTGGTACGGTGATTCGATGTCAACTACCAAAAACTCAATCATCTTGGAGACGTTCCCAGCATGAACTGGCAGCACTATCTTGCCTAGGGGCATGGTCATTTTCCCAGCGAAGCCAACCAAAGGTACAGTAGCTTCCTTTAGGTAGGCGACACTCAACTTCAATTTCCTGAACAGGTCGAGGTACATTACTTCGGATGAGCTTCCTTGATCGACGAGCAGCTTGTCGATGTAAAAGTTGGCTATCCTGAGTGTAATGACCAGGGCATCATGATGTAGGGTCCTTACACCCATCAAATCTTCATCCGTGAAAACAATATGCTTGCTATAGTCGACGTCCTCTGCTCGTCGATGCTTTCCTGACTGTGATTTTGCTGGATCGATTTGAAAGGCCTGCATTACCGCTGTAAGTTTTTTCATCTCCATTTGAGCTGAGTTCCCTTGTATCTGGTTGACGTCAGATACTCCGTGAATTATGGCGAACTCGTGTCCAGCATCATCCTCCAGCATATTATCGGGTCTCATCTCTCTGTTGGCAGTCACTTTCTCTGTCCTTTTCTCCACAAAGTCGTTCAAATGCCCGGACTGGGCCAATTCTTCGAGGTGAGACTTAAGAGCTTTGCAGTGCTCAGTCTTGTGCCCTCCCTCTTTGTGAAAAGTGCATCTCAACGCATTGTTCCTCTTCGAGGGATCTCCCCCATCTTCCTGGGCCACTTGATGAATGGCTCATCCTTGATCTTCGTGAGAATCTTGTAAATTGGTTCTTTGAAGACGGTGTTGACCGCCTGGAATGCTTTCGATGCGTCCTGGTTCCCTCCGTTTTTAGAGCCATTTTTGCCCCCGTTCTTTCCTCCTTTCCCCTGGTTCTCAGTTTTCTCACCTACCTTGGTAGTGAGCTTAACTCGACCGTTTTCTCCTGTATTAGAGCGGGTGATATCTTCCACCTTTGCGTATTTCTCGATTCGGGCCATAAGGTCGTCAATAGTCATAGCTTCCTTCTTCGTCAGGGATTGGTAGAGGAGGGAAGAATTAGGGAGCCCAATTTTGAAGGAGGCCACTGCCACCTCTGTCGCGCAGTCCTCGATCTCATTGAATAACTCCCAGTACCTCTTCGCGTATTCTCGAAGGGTCTCTTGAGGCGTTTTCTTCATTGTCAGTAGAGCATCCATCCTTTTGGGATGGGAGCTACTGGTAATGAATCGGGTCGTAAAGAGTTTGGCTAGGGATTTGAAATTCTTAATCGATCGGTGGGGAAGCCTTTCGAACCACTTCTGTGCTACATCATGAAGGCTTGAGGGGAAAATACGGCACATCAGGGCATCCCGGTGACTCCAGAGGGTCATGGCCTGCCGGTATTGCCTGACGTGATCGATGGGGTCAGTCTTTCGGTCGTAAATCTTGAACCTTGGAATAGCAAATTTCTTGGGAGCTTGCTCCTCCTCGATTTCTCTTGTAAAAGGTGACTTCATCTGGGTTTTAAGATCCTCACGAGCTCTCTAGTTGATCTTATTCCGTGGTGAACGGGATGCTGGTCCATCTCCCTGCGGACCATGTTTCGTATGTGCTCGTCGCTGCGAGCAGGGCTCTGGTGGAGGCAAGCTCTTCACAGCTGTTCGCGGAGGTCATCATCTGACTCGCCTCCTTCGTCCCTTTGAGATTCTCGCCTAGGGATCCTTCCTCGGCTGCGAGACTTGCTCGCCTGAGGGCTAGGAGTGCGATATGGGCGTCTCCGGTTATCAGGGCGAAACTCTGTTTCTAGTCTTTCCAGTCTTCTTTTCAAGCGAGCATTCTCAGCCTCATATCTGCGAGAAGACTCCCTCTGCTCGTGGAGCCTTGCCTTGTACGCATCAATCAATCTGGATATCTGCGTGGACCTAGCTGGTCCCTGACTCTCTTCTGAAGCTGGTCTTTCCAAGTGAGCTCTCTAATCTGAACGTCGGACTTCAGACCTAATCCTACGAGGAGCAGGTGGCTCTTGAATATCTCCTGCTTGGGGGGCATTTCTTCTATGACCAGACATCTTAACTTCCTTTCTTGATGTGGGATCTTCTCAGGGAAAGATGAACGCTTCCCACAGACGGCGCCAATTGTAGATGCAATTATTATGCAACACAAATGAATATGAGAGAAATATTATCAAGACGAGAACAAGGAATACAAGATGCCAATCACACAACAAAGGATGTACGTGGTTCAGCCAAGATGTGCCTACGTCCACGGTGGTGCAGTAGATATTATTTCTATATACTCCGGAGAGTGATTACAGAGAATACAACTTGTCCTTTTGCCCCGGACCTAGGGTTTAATATATACATGTGCATGTAGATGAGTGGGGGTGATGGGTTCCTCCACGTTTTCCATTTCCTCCATAACTTCCCTTCATGGGATTGTGGGGGGAGACCGGATCAATTATAAAAGATGAGGGGCCTGGACTTTGGGCCGCCAGGACTGGGCTACTCGTCCAGGCCCATAGTTCTGAATTTCAGGTACCCACAACGGGTATAGAGACAATATATATATATATATATATATATATATGTGTGTGTGTGTGTGTGTGTGTGTGTGTGTGTGTATGTGTGTGTGTGTGTGTGATTGATATATTTATGTGAAGCAAAACTTGCTAGTGCAATCATTGGAAGTTGTCGATGTGGGTGAGGCCCCTGGCTTGAGGATCAGGGAGTGTATAGTCCCCAGGTCATTGCGTCCATTTTCATATTATGTGATTTTTATCAAGGGTGATACGTGATGGGTATGTTTCGTTCTCATTTCGGGTGAGGAACTATGACCGCTTCCCATACGTTGTGGTTTGGATTTGGGTCGGTGTCAGATCCCGTCCTATTTTCCCAAGTCGATGTGTGTTCTCCCTGGAAGATGATAGCATTGTAGAGACTGCATCCATTGAGTTATAGCTCTGAGGGATAGTTATTGTATGTATATAGTGTGTGATATATATGTATGGATATACTAGATGTGTATAGTATATTGTATATATATATGAGATGTGAATATATATATACGGACAGAATAAAGAATGAAATGTGGATAAAATTCTAGATCATCCGGGTGTATAAAATCCGGAATAAGAAAGTGAGATACGTATATAAGGATGAGAATATTATATACGGGATATATAAAACTAGAACGTGATTAGTGTAGTCTAACTAGTGAAAGTTATTCATAATGTGAGGATGAATCCTAAGTGAGAGATTATAATGTGTAAGTTCAGGCGATAGCTTAGAATATTTTATATTACGCAGGGTGTGTGCTAGCATATGGTGACTTAGGAGTTTTGCGAGGTGTTAGTTAGGATTGGTAGCTAACTAGGGTGTTTTAAAATACATTCGTTAGGTGTGCACTATTAGATGAGAGGTGAGGGTATCTCATGTGAGTGAGACATCAGTTTAAATATGGAGAGTATCATATTTTAAATATTAAAGTATGTTAAGCACTTGCTAAAATATTTTTCAAAACCCGGGCTCTGACCCGTATCTATTTTTTTCTCCTTTGTATACTTTTTAGGTGCCCGGACACAAGGACGCCTAGATGATTATTCTTTCGAGTCAAACGTTGTTGTCACGGCTATGGATGTTGGCAGGAAATTGTATAGATGCTTCTCTCCTTGTGATCTAGATAGAAAGTACTGTTGTAATATTCGAGCATCTTATCCAACTGTTGTCTTTTATTTTATTTATGGTATTTTTATATTACGCCTACTCGATATGGTTGTATATATGTTTTACCAAGAAGTTATTGGTTATTATTTATTCATTTTAGTTTTCGTTTATACCTTTGTATGAATTTAATTGTAAAATTTGAAGTGAGGCCTAATAGGTTATTAGTAATTAAATGGTTTTTGATAGTGATGCTGAGAATGAAACCATTTGAGATTCCTATTTAATTTGATATAGGAGTGATCACCCGGTATTTTATTAGGCGGGGTGTCACCAACAATTTTTTTCCCTAACTGGATTCCATTCTCCAGATAAGAGGCAGGACGTTTTGACCACATTCCTCACATATTTATTAGTTATTCAAATATTTGGATTTATAATTAATTAGATAGTATTAAACTGCTTCAATCTATCAACGTTAACAACTTCCTTCTATTACCATCTTCCACCAAACAATTTATATAGTCTATAATACTAAATTATCGTTTAAAAGAAATGTGGGTCAAGCTAGAGGATGACTTTATTTATTGCATCTTGATGAGCAATAACCCATTGACACAAAGTTTACAACACAGCTAGGTGAAGAACTCATTGGATTATGATATCAATATGTTTATCATATATTATAATGATAAATCAATTTGTCTCTAAGTACCTATCACACTAGTTTAGATGCTTCTCAAAAGAGAACACCATTGAAAATACTTGAAGTTTTATTTTTGGGTCTTGCATTCCATGTGGAATTTGATCCATCAATTGATATGACACGCATAGAAGAATTAAATTGCAAATAATTTTAATATTCTTGAGATTATACAAGATGACTCAATAGCTCTTGCACCATCTTTAATCGATAATGCAGAGTATAGTAAATAGTAGTGTGAAATTTATTATTTTATGAAAATTGGATAACCACTTTCAGGTACTCTTCAAAAAAAGGTACTTACTGAACTCAAATGTTTTCATTCTCTTATTATTTTTTTCAGAAATAAATGATAATCCTTTAAGTTATAAAACATTGAGAGAAAATGAGACGAGAGGAGAAGGCATACACTCGTAGACTCAACTTCCTATTTTTTCTTAGTAAATAATATGGAAAACATTTAAGAATACATTTTAATCTGGTTTCATATCTATATTATACAGACTTGAGAGCAAGCCCTTGCAGATAAGGGTCAAGTAAGTTTTTAATGGCTAGATCAAAGACACACAAGATGATTGCATATAGTCTGATTCCTTGAAATTTTTGCAACAAATGTTCCATCATCATACATTACATGTTCGGCAAATCTAGGCGGAACACTTGGTGTAAAGCTACCATTTTAGTTATGATTGTGAAGAATCTAAAGAAATACTTCACATTTGATATTCAAATTTTGGATGATAAGAATATGAGGTGATGTTTTTGAGTTTGCTATTGTCAAGAAATTGAGTATTAAAAACTTGAACATCTCCAAGGATACTGCTTGAGGACTTCTTTATTTTTGCTTTTCTTCTGTATGGACCATAAACCGATATTTGATGTACCGCGATTATGGAAACATTATATACATCCTTTCTTTTGACTTTTGTCATCATTTTCTGCCATTCTCCATATATATCATAATCAGTTAGAACTTATCAATTTACCTGGTGATGTTTTCCTATGACTATCATAGTTAGTTGGCTCAACCTTCCCACCTATAAGATGATTGGATTAGATTACAATGAGTTCCCATAAACCTATGAATCATGGAGTTTTCGAAAAGGCCTACTAGTCCGAATCGCGAGCGGGTCGAGTGCGGGTGTAGCCCCGATTCACACCCAAGGAGAATTGAATATTAAATATATAATTTTAATTTTGGATTCGGGACTGATTCATGTAGGATTCGACACTTTGTGATGGGATTTACAAGGGGTGACATTTGTATTTTTTAAAAATTAATGGTTTAATGATTTATTCAGTACTCTTTCTCGATCATTCTAACAAGTGCCATAACAAACCCTATCTCTAGATAAGTTCGCCAAACCAGCTCATCCACCACCACACTGTTCCATCTCCTGTTTGTTTCTTCTTGTGGCTTTGACATTTTTACATAAGTTTTTAGTTTAAGTGTTGATGGTTTTTTTGTGGCCTGAGTTAGTGCTTATTATATTATTTCTACTTTTACTTTTTAGAATAGTTCAAAATCCTATCTAAAAGTGAGAAAACTCTATATAGTGTTCCCTATTTTATTAATAATTTATGTTTTTTTTTAAATGACAACACTTTTATTTATAGCGGTTATTTCCCTATATTTTTTGGATACCTTGTGTGTTTTAAATGATACTTTATTTATATTGGTTCTTTAATATAGTCCCCTGTTTTTTAGTAATCTATCTATTTTTTTAAATAACAACCATTCTACTTGTAGTAGTTATTGAAAATGGATAGAATATTTATCTTTAATCATTATGTTATCTAGTAATTGGTAATTGTAACGACATATTTTCATCGGTTCGTTATCAATTTATTATGTCATATACTGCTACACCATCGAAGAGCATTCAAGAGACATCTACATCAAAGACGGATTCGAATTACTCAAGTTCTTCATCATTCAAGACTCCGCGAAGTTTACTTTGGTAAGGTTGTGTTTTAAATACCTTAACTTTTCACTTAGAGCTTTTGGGATATTTTTTTACAAAATATTTTTCTAAAGATTTTGTTCTCGGACACCTTTTCGTAGAAAAATCATAACTAATTCATAAAAAATCAGAAAGATACGAAACTTATGGCCACGCATTCGTATCAAAATTTTCTACAGTCCCGCTTGGAATATAGTTTGATAGGTCGTGCGAACGATCTTCTTTTATTGTTCAAATGACATAGCATCTCGTTAGATCTCGTTCGAACGACATTTGTCCTTCGTTCGAGCGACTTGCTGATCTTGTTCGAACGAGCTCTATTTTCGAGGCAGCGTGATTTTCTATAAAATCTCATTCTCTGGTTCTGTTTTCATTAAGAATTCACAACGTTTTGACGAACAGAAATACTGCGAAAGCAGAATCCTTTTTGGCTTCTTCCTTTAAGGTTTTAATCCTTTTTGTTTTCAATTCACAAAACTCCCATATGCTTTAGTGAATTGTTTAGTGTTTAAGAACAACTTCTATTTTGTTCAACCTCTGTGTAGAAGGTATCTCCATATTTGATCGGTGGATACCGAGCGTAGTCATTATGCGTGTGGACGAGCCGAAAACGACGAACCGACGCCTGGAGGGTATTTCGCTGTCTCTCGTATCTTTGAAGATTTGTTGAAGGCACCGTGCATTACACACTTATGGACGATTATCAGGTTGTATGTAAGTCAAAGGTCTTGTGAATTTTTCAATGTTTTTATAAAAGGTTTTTACCCGAAAGGGGTTTTTTCCTATATCGGTCGTCTTTATTTTTCATTGAATTTCTTATGTTGTTTAGATGCATGTGTAGGGGCTGAATTAGTTTGTTTAAAAATAGACTCTAATTAAATAAGTGTGCCATATTAGATATTTGAGAATTTAATCAATTATCACACAGTCACGTTTTTACAAATTGGTATCAGAGCAGGTTACGCTAATTTGTCGCGTATTCCTATTTTCTGCAAAATTGTGTGATATTGATTTTTTAAAATCAAGTTTGTGAAAATTCGCAATTTTTCTCATGGAGCACTTATATAATCATATGTCTATGTTTGATGGATCTAATTATGCCTACTGGAAAGCTCGTATGTAATCTATTGACGAGCTTGTTTGGTTGCTTTGTGAAAATGGATGGACCCCCCCCCCCCCCCCCGCGGTCACCATTGATAATATCACCTCTTTAAAACTCGTGTCAGCCTCGACTGAAGATGATTATAAAATGTCTAATTTTAATTCTCGTGGTTTGAGTGCTATTTCTAGAGCCGTCACTCCCGACGAGTTCCACCGAATTATGACGTGCACCACGTCTAAAGAGGAATAATATGTTTTGAAATTGACACATGAGGGTACGAACGAGGTTAAAGAATCTAAGTTACAAAATTTGGCCACCCAATTTGAGACTATCACCATGCCTGAGTCTGAATGCTTTGATGATTTTTATGCACGTTTGTCGGAAATTGTTAACATCATTTTTAATTTAGGTGAGGTGATTGATAACATGCGTGTTGTTAAAAAGATTTTGAGATCTCTTCCAAAATGTTTTATTCCTAAAGTCACTGTTTTGAACTCTTTGGAAAAATTTGAAATCACTTAAGTTTGAAGAACTTTTAGGAGATCTTCAAACCTATGAGATTGACATGTTTCCCAAAAACCATTAACGCTAAGGATAATGGCGTTGCTTTAAGGACTAATTTTAAGAAAAAGAAAGAAAATGTTTATGAGTCTGATTCTGAGGAAGATTTTGATATGGCCTTGTTTGCTAAAATTTTAAAAAGTTTCTCAAAAAAGAAAATTCTTACAACAAAAAGAGATCTTTTGAGTCAAATAAAAAGAAAGTGGAGGCCAAATATAGTAACAAGGAGGATGAGATCAGGTTCTTTGAGTGTGAGGGCAAAGGGCACATAGCTAAAGAGTGTCCTACTAGGATAAGGAGAAAGAGAAAAGAGACTGCTATGCCCGCCACTCTTAGTGATAGTGAGGGTGATGGGGGAGATGAGTCCGATAAAGGTTTAGGACATGGGATGGTTGTCTTTTTTTCTAGTCGTGTGATCACACCCATTTGTCTCACGAGAGTGCACACGAGAGCGATGATAGTGATTTGTGTTCTTCGAGTGAGGAAGAAAGTGAGGAGGAGAGTGGAGATGAAAGTGAGCTGCAAAAATCTTTTAGAGATTTGTACACCGAGACCTTGAAAACAAATAAGTATAATAGAGATTTAGGTCGTCGGGTTTTAGATTTGGAGAGAGAGAAGGAGGTTTTGAGAAAGTAGAAGTGTGATTTGATCGACACGTTGTCTAGTCTGACGACATGTGTATCCCAACTCGAGAGTGATCTCGAACGTGCCAGTGAGGTCAAAGTCATGTTTGAGAATGCACCTAACAAGGTTGAAAAGGTGGTTCTTAAGGGTAACGGTGAGAATTTAAGAATAAGTCATGACGATGCTTCTTCTTCCCAATCAGCACCCGAGTCGGTTCCCACTTTAGTGATAGATTCACCTGAGTCTCACCCTCACCCCCCTAGGCATCCCATTCCTATTGGGAAAGTGCGTCCTAGAGTTTTTGAGAGAAAAGGAGAGGACACCTTAGGGAATTTTGCTTTAAGTTGGGGTATGTGTCACGTTTTTCTTCTACATGTGTTTCTGATACACATGCACCCACACATGATTCTTTTCATGCTCCTGGAGACTACATGAGAGAGTTTGCACATTTAGGTGAGCAAGTTAAGTTTTTAGTCAAAACTTCACAAGAATTGATGGAGTTTTTTCATAAGTTGTCACCACCTTTGAAAAACCCTTCTGCACCTAATGATTGAGGTTTGACTTGTTTACTAGCATAGGATGATTTTCATGATGACATTGTTTGCCTATTGCTAGTATGTATCATTTTTGTATGTTTTATTTTTTTTAAGAAATTTTTTTTGAAAAATACAAAAATATTTTATTTTGATAAAGTTTTGAGAAAATCCAAAAAGATTTTTTTATTTTGTTTGCACCATTATTGGATGGACACCTAGGATGACCGAGTCACAACATCATTCCATTATTTTCATGTGACTATTTTATAGTGTTTTGAGATAATAGGTCAATTCATCCTTGTGCTTTATAATGTTTGGAGTCATTAAGATGTAATTAAGTGTTACTTCCTACATGCTTAACTCATGTTTCCTTTATTGCACACATGCACGGATTTTTTTGATTATTATTCTTGTCTTATCACATGTTGGTTGGGTGTTTTCACTTCAATCCTGTCCTTAAAACAAACCAAGCGTGATAAATTTTGATAAGGAAATTCTGCATATAAAAATCGTTTTGTGAGTTTGTGTGTTTTGTTTGAAAACGGGGAAGGACTGCGAAGGTTCATTTTGCCTTTGCGAATACTAAGCCACCGTTAAATTGGACCTAAAAATGGAGGAATTTTATTATCCGGGGTCCCAAAAGGTTTAAAAAGATCCCGAAAAAAAATTTAAAGGCAATAAAAAGAAATTCATGCCAATTATAGGCCATTTAGGTTTTTGCACCAATTCTCCAAAGTTTGAGAATTTAGTTTATTCACCTCTAAAAAAAATATATATGAGGGAGTTTGGTTGGAGATTTTATAACGGGTTTACACGTCCTTAAAAATCTTCAAAAATCGCTAAATAGTTTTGGACGTTATTGGTGTGGAAATCATTCGACTTTGATTTGTTGATTTGTATAAGACGATGTCATCTAAACTCAACAAATTTTTACACATAAGGATACTTTTGATGCTCATTCGTTAGGAGTACATAGGCATCGTGCACATATGATTGATTGAGTTGATTTTCCTATCGAATGAGTTCACACCCATACATTCCATTTCCATGACTTGGTTGTTTTAGTTTAAATCCATGGTGTGATTTTTAGTATCTTATATTTGTATGAAAAACTTGAAAAATCAAAAATAGTTTGTGAATGTTTTCTATGCATTTTTTTCGTGACACTCCATGTTTTGTTTTTTTCTTCTTATCTGTCTATTTGGGGACATCATAAAAAGGGGGAGAAAGAATTATCAGTTATGGGGGAGTTTTTGCATTAAGGGGGTGATTTGATTTATTAATGCTTTATTCTTATATCATTTCAAACTCGATGCATCACGAAGGTATTTTGCTTTATCTCATGTGTGTAGGTACAAAGACTGAAGATTATGATGTTGCACACCCTGATGAGAAAAGCTTTGAGATCTGATGAAGATTTTTGAAGAACATTTTGAGATCTTGCAAATTTATTCATGGGAGGGTAGATTTGTATAGGTATTTTGGTGTTTGATAATTCGGATTTTTTATGTATGTAACAGCATAGACATAGGGGGAGATTTGTAAGGACATATTTTCATAGGTCCGTTATCAATTTATTATGTCATATATCGCTACACCGTCGAAGAGCATTCAAGAGATATCTACATCAAAGACGGATCCGAATTACTCAAGTTCTTTATCATTCAAGACTCCGCGAAGTTTACTTTGGTAAGGTTGTGTTTTAAATATCTTAACTTTTCACTTAGAGCTTTTGGGATATTTTTTTACAAAATATTTTTCTAAAGATTTTGTTCTCAGACACCTTTTCGTAGAAAAATCATAACTAATTCATAAAAAATCAGAAAGATACGAAACTGGTGGACACACGTTCGTATCGAAATTTTCTACAGGTTCATGTGGAATCTCGTTTAATTGGTCGTTCAAACAACCTACTTTTGTCATTCAAACGACATAGCATCTCGTTAGATCTCGTTCGAACGACATTTGTCCTTCGTTCGAGCGACTTGTTGATCTCGTTCGAACGAGCTCTTTTTTCGAGGCGACGTGATTTTCTATAAAATCTCATTCTCTGGTTCCGTTTTCATTAAGAAGTCACAACGTTTTAACGAACAGAAATACTGCGAAAGCAGAATCCTTTTTGGATTCTTCCTTTAAGGTTTTAATCCTTTTTGTTTTCATTTCACAAAACTCCCATATGCTTTAGTGAATTATTTGGTGTTTAAGAATAATTTTTCTTTTGTTCAACCTCTGTGGATAAGGGATCTCCATATTTGATTGGTGGATACCGAGCGTAGTCATTATGCCTTTGGACGAGCCGAAGACGATGAACCGACGCCTGGAGGGTATTTCGCTGTCTCTCGTATCTTTGAAGATTTGCTGAAGGCACCGTGCATTACACACTTGTGGGCGATTATCAGGTTGTTTGTAAGTCAAAGGTGTTGTGAATTTTTCAAAGTGTTTATAAAAGGTTTTTACCCGAAAGGGTTTTTTTCCTATATCGGTCGTCTTTATTTTTCATGCATGGGTTGAATTTCTTATGATGTTTAGATGCATGTGTAAGGGATGAATTAGTTTGTTTAAAAATAGACTCTAATTAAATAAGTGTGTCATATTAGATATTTGCGAATTTAATCAACTATCATAAAGTCACGTTTTCACAGTAATGAAAACAAGGTCATCATATTTTTTTAATGATATAATAATATTATATATTATATATTTTTTTATTATATTTATTATATTTATTATCGCACCCGTATCTGATGTTTTTGAGAATTTTCGAATCGATGCACCCGCATCTTATTGCACCTCACTGTGCACCCACATTCATGCTTCATAGACTAAAACCAATCAAAATGTGTACAACAACACCATTCGTTTCTTGATTTAGGAGGGCATTAGTTGTATTAGTCTTAAGGGTCAATTTGTCTTCGCTTTGTGTTTTCTACCAGAATAGTCAAATTGTGAGATTTGTAAGAAAGTTTTATAATTATTCCATTTTTATTTTATTTGTCTAATCCCATTACACCCCACTACACCTTCGTGACTACTTTCACATATTCGAAGAGAAAAAGTTGATGATATTTCGAAAGATCTAAGATTGTTCGTCACAACATGATTCAGAAGAGGTACAGCGTGGTTTGGTAAAGACTTTAATTATCCATGGGTTATTTTTCCAGTGTTGCATTTAAAACTTTTCAAGTTTCATCTTACATATGCGTTAAAGATCTTATTTTTGGCACCTAGTTTATTCTCCATATCTTTGTGAGAATTTGGAATCCCTATTTGTTGTGTTGAGGTGAAAAAACAACGGACTCCGTGTTCCAATCCGTAGACGGTTGTTGAGCCTGGATAGATGGTTACCGAGGCATGTGTGGACTCACATGTTGTGGCACTTACATGGGTATATTCTTTCACTGTCGTTATGGAGGAGAGGTTGAATATTGAAGATGTGTTAAGGCTTGTGGGGATCGAGTCATTGATTAAGTCATCTGTCATCTTGTGTAATTCCGTATCACAGTGAATTGTGTGGGTGGGTCGTCCGAGTTTTTTCCCCTTATGGGTTTTCCTCATTGATCGGTGTTTTGTGCAATTGGCTTATTTATTTTATCTGCTAACACCAAGATGCATCTTTTAGGTTAAAAATTTTAAATTGTGTGAATTGGCTTATCCCTACAACTCGAATTAAACTTGATGCAAAGGTTTTATTTGCTTAATCTGTTCAAAATTTTGATCTTAAAAATTGATTTTTTTTAAATTGGGTTTTTGTTTGCAATACCATCCCTTCCTTAGCACATACCGTATAGTGGTGTTTTGACTTCTCAGATTGGTATTAGAGTGGGTTGCACTAAAATATTGTGTGCTTTTGATTTTTTGGATTCTTTTAGGAAACCAATTTTCACAAATTAGTATCAAAGTGAGTTAAACTAAGTTATTGTGCAGATCCTTGTTTTGGGTTTTTTAAGGTGGTCTATTTATCCTTCTCTCTAGTGTTGGTTTATATGTGTTTTCTTCTCGATGGATCCCCATAGTGATAAGTTATCTGATTTGTTTAATGACGACGATGTTGATATTCGAGAGGAATTTAATGAGCTTCATAACCTTGCTGAAAAATTAACTCATTTGAATTTGAAGTTTGCAAAAAGAATTAAAATTCTTAAAAAATAAAATTCTCATTTTAAAGATGAAATTGAATTTTTACAACATATTCAAACTCAAAGGGATAGAGTCGGATTTTTAGAGAGTGAGGATAGAGTCCAATTTTTAGAGAAAGAATTACAGAACTTTAAATTTTCTAGGTTTGATAGCCTACTATTAAGGATAATGTTAAAGTGATTAATAATTTAAGGGCACACAAGAAGACTTTTAGGGATAAGTTCTCTTGCATTGAGGAGGAGTGAGATAACCCTCTTGGAATGATTGAAAATTTAAAGAAGAAATCCCTAACACTTGAAGAGTCTAATTCATTTCTTGAGTCAAGAGTTTTGAAGTTAAAAGATGATTTAAGATACTCAAGTAGTGTTGGTAGTGATGGTACTGGCTTCCATGATTTTAATGTTTCCGTTGCAAAAGCCAAGACCATTAACTATTTTAGAGGGTCAACCACATCCCAGGGTGTTAGAGAAGGTCAACCCAAGGATACCATTCCTCGTTGCGTCTACACGTGCACACACTACAGTAGGAAAGGTCACCTTTAGCATTTTTCTATGATTTTAGAAAAGACCCTAAGAAGTTAAAGTCTATTATTCCCGTGGTTGCCGAAACCCAATGCGTTAGGTATTCATCTATATGGGTTAGAAAATTGGATTTGGAGGTTTAAATATTGGATTTGTTGATTCTCATTTTCTTGCACAGATACTTCCCACGATATATCTGATGGTTGAGTGTGTTTGCAGGATTTTCATACACTAATTTGTGCTTCATGATATAGGTTTCCTAGTGTTATCACTTATGAATATTTTGTGTTTTGATTTTTCTTTTATTGGGTCATATTGAAAAATACAAAAAAATTTTGTTGGTCTTTTGAGTTAGTTTACCTTTAAAATTGCTACTTTTTTTGAAAAATTTTAGAAAAACTCAAAAAGATTGTTGGTTTTTGTGTCTTTTAATTTTACACATTCAGTGTGTCATATTGGTTTATTTGAATTAAATTCATTCCATGTCATCAATGTGACTAGGACATTTTGTTATGATTGATAATACTTAGATTTGTCTTAATCATGCTTTCATGGAGTTGTTTTGACTTTTATGTGCTTTATGGATTAAACTTTATATATGCCTCTCCACACACATGAACGCTCTCTTTGAGTTTTAACTTCACATATATATATGAGCTATGTGAGATATTCTCTCATCAATCCTGTCATCTACATATATTGTGACTATGGGGGATTTATGCAGGTAAGAAACGTTGCCCGTGAGTTTGTTTGATTCTTATTAGATATATGATAGTGCACGGGAAAGGGCTATGAATTGAGAAAATATCCTTTGAGAGAAATCCATCATTGGCAATTGCTTAATGAAAAGACTAAAGGTAATAAAAATAGAAAAATTAACAAAGGTCAACATGTTTAGTTTGTTTGATATTTCAAAAGTTATAGCTTCAAAAGACTTTAGAGAAAAGAAAGTATGATATATGTATATCTTTTGAGGGTGTTTAGTTGAGGATCAACGGGTTTTCACAATCAATCCTTGTTATGCTTATTTTGTCATGACGCTACCGATTTGTAGAATCATCAATATTCTAGGCTTCGGTGCATTGTGCTTATTTGTTCACAGCGTTCACTTTATCTTGTCACTTGAGGCTAAATCATAGTTTGACAGAGTTTTTCTGTTAATTAGAATTCCTTTAACATATTTGAGTGTTTGGGTCAAAATTATTTTGTATCTAGTTCACACCCATTCATTCCATCCCATATGTTTAGATGCATTGATACTATACTAGTGTTTAAAGCTTATGTGTTTTGTGTCATGTTTTGTGATTGTTTATACTTATATACATATGTCGTTATTTCATTGGTATATTTTTCATATAGTATATATGGTATCGTTTTGAGTCTTTGCGGTTTGCATTTAGTCCATGTTTACAATATGCTTTATCTTTGGATTTTGTTTGGCATGCTATCTGATCGTATTAGTATCTTTCGTTGGGTGAATTAAAATTCCTTATCTTATTTTGGTATTTTCAAATTGGTATCATAATAGCTTATTCATCTTGGTATCCTTTTGCTTTGATATTGATGTTGTCTGATCATAGTTTGAATTATTTGTGCTTGTGTTGCCATATTGTGTGTTTACTATACTTTACACCATTGCATATTTTTATTACCTCCTCCCTAATTCAAATTTGTATCTCATGTTCACACATTTAGAGGGAGATTTGGTTTTGGGGGGAGTAATTGTTTTATTATTTCTCATTTTGTATATTCCTGAACAAAAAGGGGGTGAAATTGTGACAAGCCCCTATTTTAATACCGGGTGGCCAATCCTCAACGAAAATAAAATAGGAATCTCAGTATCGTTCATTCTCAGCACCACTGTTGCAACAACAATACAATATAAATAATACTAATCAAACCATAAAACACTTTGAATAGAATAATCCTCATGCATAGATATATAATATGTGTGGACCAACTAAATCATTGGTCACCAAATAAAAACATCCATAGTGTAAGTCCAAATAATAAATAGAGTACTGAAATATAAATTTCTAAAGGAAAAATAAAAGCCTATCCATCTATGAGCAACATGCCTAACTGAAACTTAAATGACTCCTATCTATATAAAATGGATTGAGTCATCTAGCAAAGATGTAGCATCCATGAATAAGATACGATAAGAATGAATCTATCCATGTGGTCCCGGCTAGTGCTGCTGCGCACCTGGGCTAATAAAATAAAAATAAGGAAAAAAAGGTTGCGAGTCGAAGCCCAAAATATTTTGCAAGTAGATGTTTGTTTTAAATCGATTGAAACAACAAGATTAATTGATCGCACTCATATGAGATAAAACCTCACCTCTCATCTATAATGCACACCTAACGTGTTCATTTTAATACCCTAATTAAACTACCCGGTCTAACTATGACATATAACTGCTATTTATGTCCAATTCCGCTAATACCCTCTATTAGCTAAGTATACTACCTTCATTAGGTATAAATTTGTAAATTGTATTGTAGCGGCACACATGCTATAAATAAATAATCGCGTAATAATCATAACATATCTACGCTCGTTCTATAAATAAATACACACATTATATATATATATATATATATATATACATATATATACATATATATACATATATATATATATATATATACATATATATACATATATATATATATATACATATATATATATATATATATATATATATATATATATATCACTCACTATATACGTAGAACTGTATCCCCAGAACTTGGACCTCGCGAATACATTCCTCGTGTGTTATCCGGCTTCAGGCATCATACCTCACACTGAGCCACCGGGTCGGATCTCACCATCGATTACAAATGAATACATATACAATGGAGGCAGTTATAGACATACATCCATGGGTTGCAAACATACCATATCGCACCCAACCGGGCTCGAAACAAACGCCTATCCTTACATATGGATAGATGCCATGACTAGGACCTGGGGAATCAACCCAATACCTGTTGTTCACCGCCAAGGTGACTGCCCACTAGGTGCAATCTCCAACGTTAACACTCTCGAGTGGTTATGTTAAAAAATAACAAGTAGCATGCACCAATATATATATATATATATATATATATATATAATAAGTATCGAACTCGTGCACATGTTCCACTTCACATGGTTCACCAAAATTCCAAAGTTCGAGCCAACTTCCTTGTTAAATATCTTACCAGTCCCCTACCAGAGCACCCTAGTTAATTATTAAATTCTCACATAATGAATAACGACACAAAACTATTTTTAATTAACCATTTGCTCACTTGGATAACCTCCCACATACTCGATGAGTTCACAGAAATCCCCAAAATATTTCCACGATCCAAACATGTCCCAAACCCACGGGTCATTCGAACGAAATCCAGTCTCGTTCGAGCGAAGATGACATCTCTCGAACGAGGTGTGACACCCCGCCTAGTAAAATACCAGGTGATCAGTCATATATCAAATTAAACTTAAATATTTTTTGGTTCATTCTCAGCATCACTGTCGATTTTTTTTTTAAAACTTACTAACCACCTAGTATTAAAAAAGAAACGGTGCCAAATTTTATCTTTTGAATTAACCAAAACATCACGTGCAACAAGAGACTAAATAGAATCATCACGGTATAATAGAGTCTAAAAATTCCATAGATATCTGAATCAAATGCTAGCCTAATAAACTTCGAAAAAAAGAAACATCCAAACAAAAATAATTTGATAGGTAGATAATAAGTCCCATAAAATCTGAGTTGAAATGAACTGAATAACTGTAGTGAGCAACATGCTCGAATATACAAGTGAAAATAAAATTCCTAATCTAGGAATGAATGAAAGAAGCGTCTAATCCAAACTCCTATAGCACGCACATATGCCGCAACTGCGTCAACCTAGAATAGAATCAAGTTTGTCATCCTTGTGGTCCGATACCTAAAAGGTTTTGAAAATATTTGATAACAGGGGTTAGAACCCAAAATATTTTGAAAATATTTAGCAAGTGAATTAAATTTCTGTAAATCAAAATGCATGAATTCTCTTCATATTTAAGTTAGTGTCTCACTCCTTTGAGGACCGATTCACAGCTCAACTATTTTTCACACCTAACATTTTCTACATAACCCACTTAGTCCTCTACCCCTGGACAAATTCTCGATAATATCCTTCCTGCCACACTACTCTAGCCCGAGTATGTTTAATATATGATTTATAAGTTATATATGACATTAACTTAATTAATCATTTCTCATTTGGGATCATATAACATTCTCATGTGTTTATATATATATATATATATATATATAATTAATACAATTGACATTATATATTTTCCACGTATATAAATATTTTCACCATATATACGTATCATCATATTACAACATTCACACATATGTCGTAGATTAACCATCCTTATGAGTAAACACTCACCAGATGTTCTCTACAATGCTGTCGTTATAAGTATACTCATCTACCTGGACACCCTGACACGGTGAGCTCCTTGAATCAGTGAAAAAAAATGCAGCAGAGGTAGTCATAGTTCCCTCCAAAAATGAGATCGAATCATACCCAAGACATCCCACCCCTAACTATGGACGCTATGACCTGGGGACTATACTCACCTTGTTCCTCAAGCCAGGGGATTCACCCACATCGCGCAACCTCCTATGATAGCACTAGAGGGTTACTTATTCCTATAAATATTATTAACGCGCTTTTTATAAAGGACACAAATATATATATATATATATATATATATATATATATATATATATATATATATATGTGTGTGTGTGTGTGTGTGTGTGTGTGTGTGTGTGTGTGTGTATACTACACAATCACTGCATATATATATTTAATTAATCCAGGCTACTCCGTGCACAATTTATCGTAACACTAGCCTAACATTCCCAAGTCTATATACCGACTTGTAAATTAAATAATTTCCACATTTATATATTTATCACTCGAGTTGTGTCACCCAACTAAATTACCCAGACTCATTCCTTTGGTCCAAAATTTTATCTTGTAGAACTTATTCTTCAAATTCCAAATTATCATTCGTACGTAGTATGTTTCTCGTGAATACTCATCGTACTTATTACTTACGATTTTTACTCACAATCGTATTGATATGAATTTTCACACAACTCTAAGGGCCCAAGTTAACCCTTCATTATTTTTCAGTAGTTTTTCCCGTCTTCACTATAGGTCATAAACATAGGCTCACTCATCACTACGTCACCTTTATCGAACTTCATTCATTTATCAATTACGGATATTTTCTCAATTATCCCATTACTTACGTGTCTCACTTTATATAAACCTAATCTCCACTTTAGGCCTAATGCCCTTATTATAGAACAACATTCACAATCAATCAATCTAGGCAACCTCCAACAGAATAACAACTAAAAATAACATTTCTTAAAATTTGCCCCACAAATCTCTCTAGATTTTTAAAATGCAGTTTTGAGGTATTTCGGAGCCGTTTTTGGAGAATACGTATCAGATAACAAAATGCAAAAACAGGATTTTCTATGAGGTATTCGGATAGAATAGCCATTTTCAGAACCAAATGTCGCAAAACAGTTTCTAAAATGATGGTTTAATTTACCCAATTTCATAGACTTCTTCAAATTCAAGAACTTGTTTTACAATTCAATCCTACCCATCAAAATCGTTTAGATATCAAACCAACTCGAAAACCATATAATCTTATCATGCATACTATGATATGAATTGAAATCTGCAATTAATTTAGGAGCAAGTTTAACCACTTTCCTTAGGGTTCGTAGGGTCTGAATCCTTTGGTGTAGATAATGATGATTTGATGAAGATTGCCCATACATGTTCTTGATTTTGGCTCCTAAGGTTTCTTAAATTGTTCCCTCTTTTTTTTCTACTTACTTAGGTTTTCTAAAATGAGTTATGGTTGCCACACCCTCTCACTTTTAGGGTTTATTAAGTCAATCCCATTTTTAGACTTGTGGGCTTTATAAAAATAAGGGCCCAAACACTCCCATGTGGGCTTGATTATGCCTAAAAATCCCGAGACTCATTTACTACCCTTGGGAACTCTTTTTTGACTATTTTGACCCATCCGGACTCAACCGTACACTTAGAATTGCCATCCGAATTATTTTACTAAAAGTTCTTATCTCGACCCCTATATGGTCTATGCCCGACTCCCGGTTGAGATTAATAAATGTCAGGTCACTATCGCTCGTTATGACGTAATTAAATTATTACGATTCACTTAGTAAATTTAAATCTCATTAATATTAATCATTTACCCATAAAATTAATATTTAAATAAATATTAATAATATTTAATTCAATTAAATTATGACACAAGTAATTTAAAATTAGCCGAATTGATTAATTAATAAATGCCCAAAAATACGAGGTGTTACATACTTCCCCCCTTATAAGTGAATTCCGTCCCCAAAATTAGGTTATACCGGCAGCGAATACCTCTGGATACTGCTCTCGCATGTCATCCTCCCAGTCCCAGATGGACTCGTTAATGATATGGTGTCCCCACTAAACTCTAACAAGTGGTATCACTTTAGATCGCAGCTTGCGCTTACTACCATGCAGAATATCTACAGGTCTCTCCTCATGTGAGATATCTGGATACAATTCGAACTGCTCAAGTGGAACATGCCACAAGCTCTCACACTCCTCCGATAATTCTTTAGTGGTGCCACGTGAAACACGTCGTGTATCCGTTGTAGATGCTATTGTAAACCCAGTTTGTAAGTTACCGATTCCACTCTCTCAATGATAGGATGGGCCCCCACAAATCTCGGCTCTAGCTTTCCTATAATGTTGAACCTCATGACCTCTTTCATGGGAGACACTCTAACCAATACCTGGTCATCAACATCTAACTCAATGGTCTTCAAACATGTAGTGCCTCAAAAGATGAGCCTATTCCATGTTAGCTATACGAAAAGTCCCCACCTTATATGGGTGAAATTTCTTGTTGCCAACCCATGACTCCCCCAGGTTTAATACCCGTAATAATACCTGACTACTCATTTTGGACTTCTAATCCTTAACTCACGGTGACGTAACTCTCCATACGTTTATGAGCTATCTAGAAAATACGCGATTTGTTCCATTCCTAACGATGTACCATAAATCACCTTGGTTCCCAGAAGCTTGTTATTCCCTCCACCCTTCCTAATCAAAGGGTAGATGGAAACATTTCCCTGATAATGTCTCAGAACGTGTTACGTACATAATACAGTGCCACGAGGTATCACATGTAACTCTACTAGTGGTAATTAATACTCCTAATCACCCACAAATCTGAAATTACGCATTCCTCAGTTTTGAATGTCCCAAATATGAATTTCACCACTCATGATCATCAATCCCGTCACTGGGAACATCAAAATTACAAAATCCTAGTTGAAAACCAATCAACCTTTTTCCATCCTTAAATGATGTAACTGGGAGGCAACTCCACTATGTATCACTCACCATCGATCCCCTTGCTCGACATTTCACATTACGAGGGACATCTTACTCCCCTTTTGTAGAATATACCTAAAATCATTTCCCTTTCACTTACTCCCAAAACTACTCGGCATCTGACTAAGTGAGACTCTGCTCCACCCAGGGCACCCATACACCCTATAACTCGTGCATTTTTTCACAAACCTAAGATCGTCACATATGTACCATACTTATCTTAAGTTCGGACCCCGCATTATTGATGTGGCTATATCTTTCGGGTATTATCAATTACCCCACCAATATCATTCAATTCTTTTCGATAAATCCCCACTTAACAACTTGTGGTGCAAAAGCTCCCAGTGTTTCTTACGTAACACTTTGCGGCTCCACCGTTCCTATTTCTTAATAGCTTTTCTCTCAACGTGTTTTCTCCCCACGTTCAATAACTATCATTAAATCCAATGTCCTCGCATCCAATGACATTTCTCCACTCCCGACATTTTTTAAAGCTTATTCATATAACATCCCACAGCAAAGACCAAATAACTTTTCCCAATGCACTATTCCTCAGCATTGTCAGTCTCGATTTTCGTAGAACCCAACGTATATACCCGGTACACTCAAACCCTGTTACTATACTCAAAAGTTTAATCATTGGCTCCCATATCTCTAAAGGAGTCATATACTACTGCGCTAGCACTATCACTAAGTTCTCAGTGCTAATTTAATAACGATCTAAATCTCTCCGCTCCTCGATAATCCAACATACCATGAATCTCATCAGTAAGAGTCCCTACGCATCGAGATCCAATATAACTAGACAACTGTACTCTCTGATGTCTACTTGAAAAAATATCATCGCCACTTCAACCTTCTTTCAGGTAAGACATCACAAAAAGAATAAACATCCTTCCCTGGAACAATGAATGTAATAGTCTTGCGATAACCACCCACCATCGTTAACTCGTCTGTACACAAGATAACATCACCAGCACATAATCACCTCTCATCATGGAATTACCTTCAAAAAATATACCCTCTTAGTGTCCACACCCACTCCCTTGCAGATGAAACTAATGAGATCCCCGCTACTCCACAGTAATTATATATAAATTATACTACTTTTAATGATACCTCTACTAAACCCGTCTCGCGAGGATCGAGTCGTTGAGTAAGACTAGTGTCTGTTCATTATAATTCCACATTCATAATGATTGTCTGGCGTGGGTCATCCGAGATTTTTCCCATTTTTGTTTTCCTCGTACATCTAGTGTTGTGAGTATTCTTTACTTTATTTTACTTGCTTTAATCACTAGATGGATGTTTAGGATTAATCAAGATAAAATTTGGTTAAGTTAGAAATTGTTCACAACTTGGTGTCAAATACAAATTGGAAAAAGGGTTTTTCATAAAAAGAGAAATTTGTTTTGTCATCCTTAAAATAATTTTCACATAAGAAATTAAAAGGGACCATCAAATTGGTATTAGAGCTAGAATCATATTTTTTGTGTTTGATCCCTTGTGTTTTTCAGAATGAGTTATGGAGGTCTTGAAAGTTTTCGTGTTCCTATTTTTTATGAAAAAAATTATGCTTATTGGAAAATACGAATGATAAGTGCTTTAAAATCCATTGATGAGCGTGCCTGGTTAACATTTGAAAAGGATTGGACACAACCAGTCACACAAGAGGGTGAGGTCACTAGTTTGAAACTCATTGAGTCATGGACTCATGTTGAACATAGTCTTGGACTTTACAACTCTAAAGGTTTGCATGTAATTTCCTCACATGTTACACCTAAAGAGTATAATAGAATCATGACTTGTGGAACATCAAAAAAGTCTTGGGATACACTTACACTTACTCATAAGGGCACGCTCAAGGTGTCTAAGTTACAAAACCTCACTGCAGAATTTGAGATGATTAAGATGTTAGATAGTGAGTCATTTGATGAGTTTTATGCTAGGTTATCTAATATTGTCAACTCGTCATTTAACATAGGAGAGAAGCGTAATACCCCTCACTCTTGAGCATCTATTTTTAGTATTAAATTTCTTTGTGAGTGTGATTTAATTTAATGGAGAATTAAAATAGAAATTTAATATCTATAGTAATTTTAAGGAAGCGTTAATACTTACGTGAATCACATATTTACCACGGCAGTAAAGTAAATAGGATCAGATTTAGTCATATTCCACCATATGTGAGTATTAACGACGGGTATTAGTTATTTCTCAAAGGGGGCATTGGTGTGAGTTATTTAGAGTTAGTTCAGGATTTAATTATCGAAACTTTGAATGTCAATTTGGAGTGTACGAATTATCAGGAATGGGGCGAGATAGTTTAAATGACTTCCCGGGGGTTTTATTTGGGTTCCGAGGTCTTTTTGGCTAGTTGGACTCGAATTGGGGTATACGAGTCATTATAAGGGTGTATTATTATTTAGAATTGGGTTTATTTGGGAACAAAAGGGTTATTTAGACTTGGTAGAGTCAGTCTAACTCATTGTGTGTGTGTGTGTGTGTGTGTGTGTGTGAGAGAGAGAGAGAGAGAGAGAGAGAGAGAAGAATAGAAAGAGAGGAGAAATTGATTGATTCCAAAATATTTATTTAATTCAAAAGGTAATTCTCATTACACTAATGAATTAATAAAAGATTCTTTAAGAAAAGTAATTTTAATTCCCACAACATTACTCAAAATCAATTAAAATTAATCAAATGAATCACCTGCTAGGATTGATTCACATAACTAATTTTAATTAGACAAAAATAAAAATGAGAGTAGAAGAAAACTATATTATGATTTTAATCAATTTGATAAGCCTATCTCTAGTTTGAATCAAATGATAAAATGATAAAACAATTTTTGATCATTTCTCAAGGATGATTTTCCATTTCTCAATGTAAAAATAGTCTCCTTGAATTTGGCAATTTGAACTCTATCTTCTTCAATACAATTCAGTCACTCACAATTAAATCTCACCAATTCTCTAAAAAAAATTAAAACTATTTACAAAATATTTTTCTCCCTAAATTATTTTCTACACAAAACTATCTCTCTTCTTTTACAAGTCTCTTCTAGATCCTACCTAAAAGAGATTTTGGGTCTTCATTTATAGTGTCGCACGTGGATCTAGGGGAATAAATGGGAGGACAAAGGTGTGCATGTGGTTTGGGTGAGGTAAGGAGTGAGGGAATAAAAATTTATTTTTGGTGAGGGTAACTAAGGAATAAGGGGTCTAATAAGGTGTTGGGGGTATATTGGGAAAAGGGATTAAGTTGGTTTAAAATACATGTTGGCATTTGACTTAATTGGTGAATATATGGCTTTTGGTTTTTAGTTTGGCTTAGGACATTAGCAGGTACGATTTTTAGGTCAAGTGGAGTAGGAATTATGGAGGCAAAATGGTTTCGGGTTGTGTCGGAGTTGGGTTTCAAGCAGGTCCGGGTTTCGAAAAGCTTGGAACGGGTTTGAGGGTTGCTCCAGGTTGTGGTCGCGAGGTGGGTTGCGGTCGGATCAAGGGTCGCGACAGGAGGTTAGGCAGGTAAGGGGTCAAGGCTTGGGTTGCTTCTCGAGTTTTATCGTCGGCGGGTTGGAAAGTGGGCATCGAGTTGGTGTTTCGGATTGACGCAGGTGGTTATGGGTTCATGGGAGTTTTCGGGTTTGCTCCAGTTGGGTTTTGAAAATGGTGTAGAGTGGGTTAATGGGTTCTTTATGGGGATGAAAGGAGGTGGTAATGGGTTTTGTTTAGTGGTGGAAGATGGATGTGAAGAGATAGGAGAGAGATTATCGTTGTTGATGTAAAAAATTAGATCACTCTAATAATTCAATCACAGATAAATCAATGAGACAAAAGATTTTTAAAGTGGTTCAGCCTTATATGAATGGCCTACGTCCACTGTTATTTTATTGCTGAGTGTTTGGGAATTCTCGATTACAAGAAACTGCGTTCTGGATCCCAAAGTTTGGATTCAGAATCAGGTCCCCTTACAATGAGGATTGTACAACATATTTATAGCCTTGAGGCTGTCATCTGAAAGGGTGATACATTAAATGATATACATATGAAAGGGTAATACATTTAATGCCCTTTAAGCGTGTGCGTCTAAATGATAAGCATTTAATGAACCAGTTGAACTGTTGGCTATTCATCAATTAATGCTCTGTTCAAGATGCAGCTCGGACCGCCTGAGTAGCTCGGGCTGCCTAAGCTTTCTAGTATTCAAGAGCTCCTCGGAGAGATCTGTTCCTCTGAGCGTATGCGTTCCTCGGAGTAACATGGTTCCTCGGAGCGTGTGATTATCTCGAAAGTGCTTGTTGTTGCCATGTAGATAGCCACGTGTCTTCATATGATTGATCCAAGTAAGCAGATTAAATTTGGTATCAACAGAAGCCCCTAATATTTCGTAGTTCGAAATTTGAGGAATATGGAACATTCTTTCTCGGAATACGATAGCTTTAAATAGTTCTTCCTGATTCTTAGGATCATCTCCCTTGTATTTATTTCTCCATCTCAATTCGTAGAATCATGCTTTTTGTACTTTTCTGCTCGCTTCATTTTCGGCGTCACTTTTCGCCTTTTTAGCCGCTGTTGTTCGCTTTGATTCTCGCGCCAATATTTAATGCCTTTTTAGCCGCTGTTGTTCGCTTTGATTCCCGCGCCAATATTTAATGCCTTTTTAGCCGCCGGTAACGTAATCGTCCTTTTTATAATCATTACTTCGCCAGTTCCCAAGGCAAGGTATTTAAACGTCACAGAGACTTCCATCGTCTTCTATCTTTTCAAATTTTCATCTTAGAGTTTTTCATCGTCTTCTACTCTCTTATGTATTCATATCTTCCATCGTCTGTCGTCATCAGCTCTACTCTTTTCCTGTAAGATCTTCTTCCTTCATCTTTATTTCTTTATTCACCATGGTTTATCCTGTTGAGTCTCTTGAGAAATTTCGTTCTGATTTTTCCATTCCCTCTTGGGTCGTCTTGGAAGAGCTTTCTGAGGCTTCCAACTATTTCAATTTGGCTGAGGGACATTGGTTCCCCAGTCTCTTTTTTGCTGAGTGTGGATTTTTTTTCCACCAAATCCTCTGTGTCTGGAATTTTGTCAGTACTTTGATGTTGTTCCTGCATGAATAGCCCCCAACACATGGAGAATAGTTAATGGGGTGCATAAATTAAATCAAATGCATAGAACTCGTATAGGAATTCCAGAAATCATGTACTGCTATAGATGGGCAGTTAATGATAATATTTATTATTTGAAAACTAGGTTTATAAATAGGGCCTTAGTAGTCAATCTCCCTGATGCCAACATGGATTATTTTGAACATGGGGTTGTTGTAAAAAATTGACAACACCCTCCTTTAACCGGAGATGAAGTTTACCAGGGTCCCAGATGCCCTCCTTATGGCAATGGGATAGGTTATACTTATTTTATTTTATTTATCTTGAAATCATGTTTGTTTTGTGTTTGATAAAATGGGTTACTGATAACAATGTCTGTTTATTTGCAGTTGATAGCAAGAGAAAGTGCCCAAAAGAAACAGATGTCAATATAAGGCATTTGGGACTTATCTGGGGTCTACATCAAAGGGTTACTAACGAGCATATTCGATCAGCCTCCTATCTGCTCCAATACAAGAGCTATACAACTTCTTTCACTGCTCGTCCAGTGATCAGTGAAGCAGAGCCAGTACCACCCTCTGCAAGTTCTTCGCCCGAATCTCACGTTCCGTTGAGCGAAAGGATGAAGAAGAGAAGGACTCCTGCTCTGTTTGAGAAAACTGCCTCCGGCTCTGGGGAGGTAAAAAGGATTAAGATTGATGTCCCAAAGGAGGGGACAAAGAAGACTGGTGTAGATCCTCCAGCTGCTCCTGCTAAAGTCTCCGAGAAGGTTGCTAATAAGCCCGCAGTGGCTCTGAGCAGCTCTGCTGCTCTTGGAAAGGTGATCGTGATATCACCGACCAAGGATTCTTCCTTGGTTGTACCTGTTCCCCCGAGGAGGCTAAAGAAGAGCTCCTCGGTCAATTTGGCTGACATCACCATTCAGCCCCCTGCTGCTGGGACTAAGGTTCCCATATCTGTTCCCCCGAGCTCTGACATGAGCTCGGTAAAGTCCTTGACCATTCCCGAGGTGCAAGGTAATGAAGATAACCTTACCCGAGATATGGTTACTTCTTTGGCTGCTCGTCATCTTGCTTCAGTAAGTACCTTTACTTTGAACTTTTCATATTTTCCTTTGTTATTTCTCATTTTCTGACTTTGCTTTCTCTTTTTGTTTACAGTTGACGAGATGTCTCAACATAATCCTTAAGAAGGATGAAGCAATCAAAGCTTCTTGCTCCTCGTCCAGTGTGGAGGGAGCTCTGGAAGAAGCTACCAAGTCCTTGGAGGAATCTCGCCAGAGGTACGATACTGATAAAGTAGTTTGGGAGAAGAAACTGGCTTCCTCCGAGCAAGAGAAAACTCGGGTTGCTGAGGCCTCGAGGGATTTGGAGAGGAAAGTGAATGCCTTGGAGAAGGCTAATAAAGAGCTCGATGTGAAGCTTAAGACTGCTGGGGAATTTGAAAATAAATTCAAGGCTGCTGAGGAGAGGTTGGTCTAACTCCAGGAAATAACTCGGCAGAAGGAGGAAGCTGAACAAAAACTGAAGGCTGCTGATGTTTTGCTGTCCGAGAAGCTTGCCTTGGAGAAGGCCAAAAGGAAAGCTGCCGTGAAGAAGTCATTCAGCTCTGGATGGGACAAAGGTTGGGATAAGGGATGTGCTGCCATGGTCTCTCAAGTGGATTATGGTAGTGTAAAGTATTTCAGGGACGGATGGGTTGCTGCCCTTCAGGAATTGAAGGTCGACGAGTCATCTGAGCTCTTCCAGAGACACATCCCTAGTCCTCCTCCCACTCCAAAAGAATTAGAAGAGGACGAAGCTACCTCTGAGGAGTCTTCACTGGTAGTGGGAGAACATGCCCTAACCAGTCAGCATGCTACCGAGCAAGGAGTTTCTTCTTCCGAGCAACAGCTGGTGCTCTCCGAACAAGTCACAGTTCCCTCGGAGCAACCTGCCTCCTCTTCCCAACCTCCCGAGAAGGTTTTGGGAGATAAGGAAAAGGTGTAGTGTTGTTCGGTTTTCTCTTTTTATTTTTCTTTTTTTGTCAAATGTAACCAAGATCTTTGTAACTCTGCACTGTGATCCAATAAAACTTGAGTTTTCTTCCATACGCTTATCTCTTTTCTATTTGTACTCTGTTTACTTTTCTTATTGATGATTGCTCTTTCTTTCTCTGCTAGTTTCTGGCCAGGATGGATATGCTTTCTGCCAATGATACAAAGCTGATGCAACAATGTAATGAATATTATAAGGCTGGTCACACAGACCTGAGTGCATCAGAAGTTGCCGACATCCTTGGTCATGATGCTTCAGAACAGGCAGTCGAAGCTTATCAGTACCTGAAGTGTTTACTTAACCGAGCTGTGGTCAATAATGTGGCTTACTATGAAATGATCGAGTATCTTAAATGTATCCTAGAAGACCTTCAGAATCAGTACAAGGAATCAACTGCCCTGTTGCATGAAGGGTATGAGAAGATGTATCAGCAGATTTCTGCCGAGAAGGGCTACGAGAAGCTCATCGCTGGGTACGATGTCAGGGAAGAGAACCTTAAGGGGTGAAGTTGAAGCATGTAGACAGATTGTTGAGCTGTTGGAGCAAGAGAATAACAATTTGCAAAAAGAGCTAGCACAGTTGAAGTCTGCAGCCTCTTCTTCAACAGCTATAATCCCAGTGACTGACGAGGGATTTTCATTTTTAGAGGTTGAGAATGCCAAATTGAGGCAATAGTTGGACACCTTGAGGAGGTCGGGTACTTCCACATCTCCTCGGGGACGAGCAAGAGCTTCTCGGGGTCGAGGAAGAGCAGTTCGGGTTCTTGTCGAGGAACAGAGGACAGCATCTGCCTTAGAGAACCAGGCCTTCCAACTAAAGGCGAAGAACCAGGCGTTATCTGATATGTCAAAGAAGATTCGAGACATGGAAAAACAACTCTCTGCAAAGATATCAGTGTTGGAGACTAATGATCTTTTCATCAAGAGTCTTCGCGAGAAGCTAGAAAGGCTAACATATCAATTCCATAAATAGCCCAGGGAGTTTTGGATGGCTGGATACAACGAAGCATTATTTCACTTGGACGACCGTATCCAGAATGCCAACAATGAGGGCTATAAGCAAGGATGGCTGAACGCCTTAGGTATACTGAAGCTCGAACAAAGACACTATCTGTGGGACTACCATGATCCCGGGTTACTCGACTTGCCTGTGCCACCGTATAATTTGGACATGGAATGGATCCCAGCTCATGCCATTCCTCGGAGCTTAATTGCAAAATACCTCGGTGACTACAATTTACATTCTCAATTTGAGGTATCTCGTCCCGAGCATCTTCTAGATCGTCCTTCTGTGATGACCGTCAAGATGCAGAAGGATTTGAACTTCATCAATTCTCCTCAGTCTCTAAATGATCCGCCTGCTGGCGAGGAACCTGTATCGAAAGCTGAGGGGAAAAGACCAATAGAATAGGAATTTTTAGTGTAACAGTTAGTATACATATCAATGTAACTTTCATTTTATCATCAATGTAACTTGTAATTTATTTTGAATTTAATGAAAAACTTTCATTCTTGCTTGCAAATCTCAATTGCTATTATCTTGTAGTTATCAAGTACTTTACATCTGTGCATATGTATAAGTTAAAAAGATAACAATATTGTGTTGTTTGTTGACCAATCTTAGTAATAAAAAAGTTACAAGTATCAATAATGTTGCTCGATCACTTAATAATAAAGTAATGAGTATAAAAATGTTTAAAAAAATTTTCTAACCAACTAAGGTTGTTAAATTGTGCTCGTCGACCAATTATAGTTAGTGAGAGTTGATCCCCGACTAACCATACTTGGTAAATTTTGGAATATTTTCTCCTCGTCGACCAACTATGTTGGTACAGTTTGGAATATTTTCTCCTCGTCGGCCAACTAAGTTGGTACAGTTTGGAATATTTTCTCCTCGTCGACCAACTATGTTGGTACAGTTTGGAATATTTTCTCCTCGTCGACCAACTAAGTTTGTACAGTTTGGAATATTTTCTCCTCGTCGACCAACTATGTTGGTACAGTTTGTAATATTTTCTCCTCGTCGACCAACTAAGTTGGTACAGTTTGGAATATTTTCTTTGAGTAGTCTGCCGAGCTTTGCCGAGTAGTGCACAGCACTAGTATTCCCCGAAATTTTTTCAATAAACAGAGAGACTTGCAGAATATTTTCATTTTATTCATATTGATGGAAACAGTGTTACATATACATCACTGATAATACTTGCGCAGGTGCTCTGCATTCCATGCATTCTTAAACTCCTCGCCTTCTAAAGTGGCTATTCGATAAGTTCCTGGTCGAACAACTTCTGTAACTCGGTATGGTCCATGCCAGTTTGCCTCCAATTTATTATGATTTTGAATTACTTTCTTCACCACATAGTCTCCTTCTTTTAGGTCGCACTTCTTTACTCTCTTGTTGTAAAACAAAGCTGTTCGCTGCTGGTAAGCAGCATTTCTAATGGCTGCTTCTTCTCTAACTTCCTCGAGCATGTTTAAATCCAGTCTTCTTATTAAGTCACTGACAGGGGAATTGAAATTCAATACCCTGTGTGTTGGGAGACCCAACTCGGCAGGTATGACATCTTCACTTCCAAACACCAGCATGTATGGTGATTCTCCAGTTGCTGCTCGGGGAGTAGTTCTGTAAGCCCAAAGTATTGATTGTAGCTCATTGATCCAGTTTGCTTTTGCATCGTCCAATCGTTTCTTCAAACCTTTTAGCAGTGTTCTGTTTGTCACTTCAGTTTGTCCATTTCTTTGAGGATGGCCTGGTGCTGAATGAAACTTCAAAATGTTTGACTGCTGATAATAGGCGGCAAACTCCTCATTATCAAATTGTGTTCCATGGTCTGTGATGAAGGCATGAGGGAGACCATATCGGCAAATGATGTTCTTCCAAACAAATTGGTAAACCTTATCGTACGTCATATCAATTAGTGTCTCAGCTTCTACCCACTTAGTAAAATAATCCACTGCGATGACGAGGTACTTGAACCTTCCTCGGGTCGTTGGCAGTGGTCCAACCAAATCAATCCCCCACATGGCAAATGGCCAAGGGGAAGTTATGGGTGTCAACAATGCTTGTGGTGTTCTTCGGATGGAGGAAAAGCGCTGGCACTTGTCACATTTCTTGGCATAGGCTATACAATCTGCCCTCATCGTCGACCAGTAGTATCCTTGCGTCATCACCCTTTGTAAAAGTATCCGACCTGCTACATGTGCTCCACAAGACCCTTCATGGATCTCTTCAATCAAATCTTTCACCTCGGTGGGATGTACACATCTTTACAAACCTGCCATAATTCCTCGTCTATATAAAACACCATTAGTTATTACATACCGAGCAGATTTAAACTTCAATTTCTTGGCTGCAAGCTTGTCAGTTGGCAACTCTCCTTCCTCGATATATACCCTGATGGGATCCATCCAAGATGGTCCTGAATGAAGGGTGATAAAATTCATCCTCAGATCTTCATCTATACTCCGACCAGTCAACACTTCAATTGGGATTGCTCGTCGTAGCTCGGTGCGAGTAGCCGATGCTAGTCGAGCCAGGGCGTCTGCTCTTGCATTCTTCATTCTTGGTATTCTGACCAGCTGAATAGCGGTAAATTCTGATACCATCTCCTTTGCCTTTGCATGATATATGATCATTAATTCTCCTCTAACTTCATATACCCCCATCATTTGGTTTACAATCAGTTGAGAGTCACTGAAGATCATAACTTGCTGCCCCTTCATAACATTTTCCAAATTAAGTCCTGCAATCATGGCCTCATATTCAGCCTCATTATTAGAAGCTTTGAATTGGAAACGCAAAGCATATTCCATGTCGACCTCGTCTGGAGTGCTCAAAACTATCCCCGCGCCACATCCTGCAGTGCAAGATGAGCCATCTACATATAGCCTCCATATAGGTAACTCATCTTCAAATTTCTGATCAGTCAGAGTTCCTCGATGAAATATTTTCTTCTTCTTTTCATCCTCCTCTGATTTTTCTCACTCCTTGTCGATCATTTTTTCTTTCCCTTTTACCAACCGAGGTTGCTCTGAGCTCGAATTTAATGATCCTGTAACATCCACTTGCCCTTTTACCAACGGGAGTCGGTCTGAGCCAGTGTTTGTTGATCCTGTAACATCCACAGGTTGATCAGGGAGCAGCTCTTGTTCCTCGTCAGGAGTTCTCCCAATTATCTCTGTATCACATCCTGTAACATCCACATGCCCTTTTACCAATCGGAATTGGTCTGGGCTTGTGTTTGTTGATCCTGTAACATCCACAGGTTGACCAGCGAGCAACTTCTGCTCCTCGGGGGTATCAGGATAGGTGAACTCCGCTATGAAATCTGCTACAGCTTGCCCTTTTAGTGATGACCTGGGTTCATAAATTATATCATATTCTCCGAGCTCTATTGCCCAGTACATCAATCTCCCTAATTTTTCTGGATTGTGAAGGGCTTGTCTCAATGGCATATCGATATATACTACTATGGTATGAGCCTGGAAATTTGGCCTCATTCTCCTACTTGCCTCAATCAGCGCCAGTGCCAATTTCTCCAGCCTTGGATATCTGATCTCTGCTCCTCGGAAGGCCTTACTTGGGTAGTAAATTGGCTTTTGTACTCCATTCTCCACTCTGATCAACGCTGAGCTAACTGCATTCTCGGATACTGCAAGGTACAAATACAATTTTTCTCCCATCACCGGCCTGGACAATAGTGGGGGTGCTCCCAAGTATTTCTTAAAGTCTTGAAAAGCCTTCTCACATTCGTCATTCCACTCAAAAGTCTTTCTGAGTGTCTTGAAGAATGGGAGACATCTGTTAGTTTCTCGTGACACAAATCTATTGAGTGTTGCTACTCGTCCAGTGAGACTCTGTACCTCCTTCTTCGTTATTGGAGATTGCAGCCCTAATAGAGCTTTGATCTTTTCAGGATTTGCTTCAATGCCTCGATGATTGACAATGTACCCGAGAAACATGCCCTCTCGTACTCCAAAGACGCACTTCATCGGGTTCAGCTTCATTTGATATTTATCTAGTTGATCAAAAGTCTGGCTTAAGTCAACTAGATGATCGGCAGCTTTCTTGCTTTTTGTCAGCATATCGTCAACATAGACTTCCATGTTGTCATTGATTTGTTCATCAAAGGCTTTGTTCATCAACCTCTGATATGTCGCACCTTCATTTTTTAAACCAAAAGGCATAACATTATAACAATAAGTTCCCCTAGGGGTAATAAAAGAAGTACTTTCCCTGTCCTCAGGTTTCATTTTAATTTGATTGTAGCCAGAATAAGCATCCATGAAGCTCAGCAACTCGTGTCTCGAGGTAGCATCCACCAATTGATCAATTCGGGGCAATGGAAAGTGATCCTTTGGGCATGCTTTGTTGAGGTCGGTGAAGTCCACACACATCCTCCACTTGTTGTTTTTCTTCTTTACCATCACCACATTGGCTAACCAATCTGGATATTTAACATCTTCAATGAAACAAGCTTTCTGGAGCTTCTCTAGTTCCTCTTGTATAGCTTGATTCTTCTCGGGACTGAATACTCTTCTTCTCTGCTTCACAGACTTGATCTCCTTATTCACATTGAGCTCGTGACATAAGAAGTTTGGGTCAATCCCAGGCATATCTTCATGACTCCAGGCAAAAGTTTGTTTTCTGCTTCTAAGGAAAGTTATCAATTCTTATTTTAGTGAGGCTTCCAATGATGAACCTATTTGAGTAGTTCGTTCAGGGTGTTCGTCGTCCAGAATGATATTTTCAGTAGCTTCCACCACTTGACCTTTCACGAGTTGCGACTCATCTCGAGGATCCAAAGTTTCGATTTTTGCACCTTCATCCACTTGATAAGTATTAGTCTTTTTCTTTGATTCTTCCAATTCATCTTGCTCGGCGGATGAATAATAACACTCCCGAGCTACTTTCTGATCACCTTTCATAACTCCTACTCCATAGTTTGTTGGAAATTTTAGGCATTAATGCACTGTAGATGGTACAACCTCGAACTTCTTCAACCCTACTCTTCCCATGATGATATTGTACGATGATTGGACATTTTTATCCATCACAAAAAAGCGTATTCTTTCTGTCCGACAAGCAGGCCACGTACCAATGAATATATCCAACTTGATCATCCTAAGTGGAAACACTTTCTCGCCAGCAAAACCGATGAGAGGTCTGTGGTAAGGCTCCAGTTGAGATAGCTTTAAATTTAAACTATCGAAACACGAGTAGAACATGATGTCTGCCGAGCTACCATTATCGACCAGTACTCTTGAAATCATTACCTCCTTCATTCTTATTTTGATCACTAGTGGGTCGTCATGAGGATATAAAACTCCTGCAAGATCATTCTTCGAAAACCCAATGACCAATTTTTCTTTGTTCACCTTTCTCGGGCGATCTTCCTCAGCTAAATTAATTCGCTGAATGTACGAGTAAGCTTGATCCTCTCCGAGGTAAGATTTTCTTTCTGCAGTAAGGTCTCCTCCTCCTGCATCTCCTCCTGTAATGACATTACAATCAAATGACCCAAAGCGTATTGAAAATACCTCTTGTTCTGGCTGCCTTGGTTTCTTGGGAAGATCGGGGTCATCATCTGGATCATCTTCATGGTTTCTCTTCTTTTTCTCCCCTGCCCGACGAGGAGATCTAGACCTCTCTCTAGTTCGGTCATTGTTTCTTCTTTCTCCTCCCCGATCAACATACTTTGCTAGCTTTCCTCGTCGGATAAGTGTTTCAATTTCGTTCTGAAGAGCTATGCAATTTTTGGTCATATGGCCATGATCCTTATGGAACTCGCAATATTTCTCCCTATTCCTCGTGTCAGGGTCTGACTTCATTTTCTTTGGCCAGTTTAACTCCTCGCTGTTCTTAATTTATTTCAGGACGTGGTTGATATTTGCCTTCAAAGGCGTGTAATTATCAAATTTCTTCAAGACCTCCCATGACGACCTACTTTTGGAATGTTTGTCACCACCATTGTTCTTATGCTCTTTCTTCTTAGCTTTATCACCTTCCCCCTTCGTTTCTTTGGAGTCCATATTCTTCTTCGCAGACATAGCCTCCTCGGCATTCATAATCTTGGATGCTTTTCCCATCAGGTCCGACATGGTTCGAGGTGGGTCTTTGGCCAAAGTGTAGTACAACTTATTTGGCAGCAGTCCACTCATCAAAGCAGTAATCGCTGTCTTCTCCTCATAATCAATGACTTCGAGTTTCTCATTATTAAAACGAGTTATATAGTCTCTAATACTCTCACCATCTTTTTATCTAACACTTAACAAATGTGCTACTCATTTAACTGGCTTTGCTCCGAAGCAGAAATTCCCAATGAATAACTCGGCCAGTTGAAGAAAAGTTGAAATCTTACCCCGAGGAAGATTATTATACCATATCTGAGCAGATCCGGTAAGAGTTCCCGAGAATGCCCTGCATCTCATCTCGTGTGAGACAGCATAGATGTCGGCAGCAGCTTGATATTGTTCTATGTGAAGGACAGGGTCAGTCTTCCCGTCATACTTGGGAGTCACCACAGGTGCTTTGAACTTTGATGGTGTTGGAAAATCAACAATGTCCTGGACAAAAGGTGTTCCTCGAATAAAGGTTCGTTGTAGTGGGTTCTTAGCCTTAACCATTTCCCCTAATCTATCCTCCAGTCTTTGAATAGATCATTTCCATGCATCATTCCCTTCCTCGGGCCTATTGGTTCGAGCAACTGATCGTGTTGAAGTGGCTTCCTGGGATTTATCTTGACGAGCAGTTGGTCGGTCAGCGGATCCATCTTGATGAGCAACTGGTCGCGACTGGGCAGATCCTTTCCTTAAATTTGATGGTCGTCGAAAGCTCCTCGACGCTGCATTAAGAGGACTTTTGTTCCTCCTAAGGCCTAATCGATCAAAAGAAGAGGCCCTACTTAATCTTTCCAATGCACTGGCCCTTTCTGGGGAGAGGGTGACACGTTGTTCAATATCTGTGGCTCGCACTGACGAAGTTCGTCCAGGTTGATAAGAAAAATCTTCAGATTCCTCATTGCGATATGAGTTAGTACGCCTAGTACGCACAGAAGGCGCATGGATATTTCTTTGAATGCTTCGTGATCCGGAACGGGCTGGCGCACCGCCATGGAGGGTTTGGATGAGTTTTTGCAACGTTTCTTGCATGACGGTCTGGCCCTCAGCCAGATTCGCCATCATTCCAGTCAGATCTGGAACAATTGGTGGAGCAGATGGATTTGGAGGGGTTCCGGTGTTTCGATTACTGGATTCAGGTTTATCAGCCATTGATAATGGATTGTTTTTTATGAGAAAACGATGTTACCAGTCGTTTCCCACAGACGGCGCCAATCTGTTGATGTAAAAAATTAGATCACTCTAATAATTCAATCACAGATAAATAAATGAGACAAAAGATTTTTAAAGTGGTTCAGCCTTATATGAATGGCCTACGTCCACTGTTATTTTATTGCTAAGTGTTTGGGAATTCTCGATTACAAGAAATTGCGTTCTGGATCCCAAAGTTTGGATTCAGAATCAGGTTCCCTTACAATGAGGATTGTACAACGTATTTATAGCCTTGAGGCTATCATCTGAAAGGGTGATACATTAAATGATATACATATGAAAGGGTAATACATTTAATGCCCTTTAAGCGTATGCGTCTAAATGATAAGCATTTAATGAACCAGTTGAACTGTTGGCTATTCATCAATTAATGCTATGTTCGAGATGCAGCTCGGACCGCCTGAGTAGCTCGGGCCGCCTAAGCTTTCTGGTATTCAAGAGTTGCTCGGAGAGATCTGTTCCTCGGAGCGTATGCGTTCCTCGGAGTAACATGGTTCCTCGGAGCGTGTGATTATCTCGGAAGTGCTTGTTGTTGCCATGTAGATAGCCACGTGTCTTCATATGATTGATCCAAGTCAGCAGATTAAATTTGGTATCAACAATCGTAATGGAGGTTGTGGAGAGAGAAAATGTTGGAGGTTGAAGATGAGGTTGGGGGCGTTTTAGTGTGTGAGGGTGTATGGTATTGGTGTGTGGGTGAGGTATTAGTTAGGTGTAAGTGAGTGTGTGGTAATTGGGTGTAAGTGAGTGTTTTGTGTGTTGTTTGGACCCTTAAAAATAAATAACACTAAAAAATAAAAATAAAAAAAATAAAAAATCTAAAAATAAAATCCTACTCGAATAATAAAATAAAGACTAAATTAAAATAAAATCAAACTAACTAAAAAAAATAAATAATAAGAAAACACTAAAAATTAAAAACTAACTAAAAAAATAAAAACTTAACACGCAAACTAAAAACACACGGACCCTAATATGTACAACTACAAACAATGACTTAAATAAAAATTAAATATAAAAATAATAAAATAAAATAAAACAAATAGGATAACAATAAACTAACTATAAAATAAAAACAAACAAACAAAAATAAAGGAAAATATAAGAACAACTGCTCGACGCGCAAAACTAAAATATAAAAATTACTAAAAATATGTACACGACTCGAAAATAAAATATATTTTAGAAATTAAAGACGACACAAATAAAAAAATCTAAAACATATAAAATGAAATAAAAGGTAACAAACCAAACACACACGGGGCTTGGGTAAAGGGTTTAGGAAGGATGGGGCTAGGCTAGGGTTACGGGACAAGGTATTTATCTCCATGAATTGAATATTTTCTTTGAATTAATCACTTGGGCTACACAACAGGCATTAGACCTACAAAATAGACATTAACATGCATAAGACCATTTTTATTAAAAATGAGCGACTAAAATGCATCTATTCGGGGTATAAAATAGACACTTTTGGGTGCTTATCATACCACCCCCAAACAGAACATTGCTAGTCCTCGAGAAAAAAGATAGAGAGAAGGAGAAAGATAAGAAACCAAAAGTGTACCACTTTCGCGGGCACTTGCAATTGCACTTAGCATGTGCAACAAGCCTTTAAACTAATAAGTTTCCCTAAAGGACGAGTTTTGTCTCGTGAGGGTGAGGGTTTGCACGAAATATACCCATAAAATTCTTTATTTGCAGTGGCAGTCAATCTCTTATTAGACGTAGAATAATTGTACAATCCATCACGAGATAAATATTTTAAGAATACTAGATAGAAGTGCATAAAAAGTTTCTCTATGTGAATACTCAAGGCACATCCTTCCTAGAACTCAACGTGTGTGTGTGTGAATCAGTCAAAACGGGAAGAGTATCATAAGAGTAATTCCTAGATTACCTTTTCAGAATCAACGCTTCAACTTTAAAATCTCACGGATATCTCTCTCTCAAACAAACTCATGATATTTAGGTAAGTGTATCGCTCTTGTGTGTGAGGAGGTACACTACACCAAAATGGTCAAATTGGCACCCTTCAATCGGCCAGTCTTATCACGGCCATTGACTGCGATAAAAAAACATGCATTTTTTATCACGATCAATGACCGTGACAAGGTCGCGACAAAGCCTTGTCACAGTCAATGACCATGACAAGTCTGTGACAACTATACTTGTCACGAACTTGTCACGGTCATTGAGCATGATAATCCTATAAAGTTGTCATGGTCAAGGACCGTGACATGTCCGTGACAATTCTGTCAGTAAGAAAACCCTCCCTCTTCTTTTTCCCCACTGATTCTAATTCCCTCCATTTATCTCTCTCTCTAGCGACTACACACACACTCTCTCTCTCTACGATTTTGGTACATTTTCTCTCTATTTCTCCTCCATTTATGTATATGTGTATGTATATGTGCGTGTGTGTATATATATGTGTGTAAATGTGCATGTGTGTGTGTGTGGTGTATATATGTGTGGGGGGGGGTAGGGGAGGGGGTGTATATGTGCATGTGTGTGTGTGTGTGTGTATATGCGTGTGTGTGTGTGTGTGTGTGTGTGTGTGTATATGTGTGTGTGTGCGTGTGTGGTGGGAAGTGGCAGTGGGGGGAGGGGGCAGGGGTGGGAGTGGGATGGGGGGCGGGGGTGTGAGGCTATGTGTGTCTATATGTGCATGTGTGTGTGTGTTTTAATTAAATTTTTATTGGTTTATTAGATATTGCCCCTTGTAAAAGAATTAATTGATTAAATATTGATTGGTTGTTAATTTTTTTTAGTAAATTAATAATTAGTGCCCCTTTCATATGCAAGCAGGATTGCCCCTCATTGTAAATTAGTAAATTAATAATTGTATACTTTAATTGTTAATTTAATTGATGAAAAGAATTAATTGAGTAGATGAATTATAAGAAGTACGGGATACACATTTGTTTTTTCCATTGCGGTTCGATTATAGTGGATCGATGTTGGGTTGGTTAATTTTAAAAGTGGCATGACCACTGGATTATTGTCCATATGGGGGTGGGATTTTTCAACTTTTTTTAACATTACTTTGTATAACGAACAATATATATATAGTATGATAATTAAATGAAACATATTTGAAATTAAATATAGTGCGCATACATACTAGCCTTCTAGTTCTTATGCGTACGCATTCAATAGCCCTTAGACCTGTTCGAGAGTTATTACCTCTGTAATGAGATATCTCGAATTGTTCCGTTTGGATTGTTTGGGACTGCATAATTTCTGTATAATAATATTCTTAGTGGATCAAAGTTGTTAGTTTTGGAGGAAGTTATGTCGTCATATCCTAATGTTCTCTGGGTACATACTAGATTGACAAGTGTGACAGTTATTTCAATTGATCAATTGAAATAACACTAACACTTGCACATCTACCTCGTGTACTTGGAGAACTACGGGGATATGCTGCCGAATTTTTCTCAAATCGTAACAATGTGCATGAGTTGTTAAGTATATTACAGAAATATGCGATCTTGAATGGGATAGAACCACTCAACCTTTAGAGGAGATGGATGAAATAGGATTTTCTATTATAAATTGAATTTGAATTTGAAATTTAAAAATCAAATATAAATAAGACATAATTAAATGAAACATACTATAAATTTAAGTTTTGTTTATACTAATCCATGAGTATACGCTTCTTACCTGTAATAGGTGATTAGTTGTGGTAGCTGTGATGGGATATAAGTTTTGTTTATATCAATAACGAGTCGTGGTCAATTGTCCTACATGCGCCAAAGTGTCTAAATAGTAGTGTGGATGACTTGGCTGCTCCTACCGAATATCAATCCATTTTTTATGATAACCCAAATTTGAAAGAATTTTTTAATTTGTAATAAATATTCCAATTTGTACTTTATCAATCCAGTTTTAATGCTTTTAATTGATTTTCACTTTATCATTTTCACTCTTGTGTAGTGTGCGTGTGTGTGGGCAGTAAGGGTGGGGGTAGGGATGTTTCGGATTTGTACTAATTGTACATATTATGAGTTAGATGTTGTTGTTTTGGAATTCAGAATTGAGGTGTTAAATAGTAACAATTCATTTGAATTTGTAGTAATTGTACATATTTGCATATCTTCTTCTAATTTATTTTGATTTGTACTAATAACAATATTTTTTTTATAGAAAATGTCTCCTTCAGGTACTAAGGCGAGGATGATGATGTTGATTATGATGATGTCGTCTGGGCTTGGTGGTAGCGGAGGCGACGAGGGCTCCTCGGCCCCTAGGCTCCCCAAATATGGCAAATTGGGGATGGCCATCGAGAACAAGACGGGGTTATTAGCAAGAGCCCTCGATCTGGTAAAGACGATCATCGATCCGGGGTACACTAGTTGGAGGGAGGTGCCAAATGGGCTCAAGTTAGCTATTTGGGAAGCTACAGGTAATGTATTTCTATTTCTATTTATATGAATATTTTATTTTCGATTTCGATTTCAATTTCATTTTATATTTATATTTATATTTATATTTATATTTATATTTATTCGTAACTAACATTGTATTTGTTTGACAGGAACAATTCAGTCTGGATCTAAAGCTACGTGATTCCGTCTTGCAGCAGTTGAGGAAGCAACACAAGACGTGGAAGAAAAATATGCAAACTCGGTACATTGGAAAGACCCAAGAGTTTGTTATCCGAATGCATGAATCCATCCTGCCGATTGAGCCGATCTCATTGGCACAATGGCAAAAGTTGATTGACAATGAGATTGGGAAGCGACAATTGGCATCTAGCTAATCGGGGAGGGAAAATCGGGAGAAAAAGACACCCGTGCATTACTCTGGTTGGAGGTCTTACGCCGAGGTGGAGCATAGGATGATGGTAAGATTTAATTTTTCTATAATTACAAAAATATATTATTCTGCATTATTTTACTTTGTGGGGTCGATACTAATTTTGCATTATTTTATTTCAGGGGACAAGGAGTGGCCCTGGGGGTAGGCCACATAGGATCGATACTTATATGGATATTCGAACGAAGAAGGGGAAGGATAAGGAGGTGTCCCCGAGCATCGTGACCATGATTGTAAGTAATTCGACAGTTTATTTTTTATTAATTACGTTATAATTTTTTTATTTACCTTTTTAACTAATCATGTGCTTTTTATCATTTCGGGCAAAGCTTAAGGAAGTGAATGAGTCGCAGTCTGATGCCAACAAGGCATCTTTGTCCACAGACACACTCAGCCAAGTGCTTGGCACAGATCGCAAGGGGAGGACAAGAGGGGTGAGCTCACGGGTGGCCAAATCTAGGATCATCGGATTGGAGACGAGTGACACCGGGTTGGCTCGAACGGTGGACTCGCATAACGCGAAATTGTCCCGTTAGGAGGCGACGTTCTAAGATATGTTCTCATTCATGAAGCATTTTTTGGGAGGAAACCGTAAGGGGAAAGGTAACGAGAAGGTGGTGGAGGATGAGGTGCAGGACGAAGAGGATGTGGACCTCGCTACTTCATCGTCGATACGTGCGAATTTGATGATCCAGTCCCCTATTTGGCTCCCTTCGATCTACTGATGTCGACACTTGGTTGGCCGAGCATGTTTATACTGGACATATTTAATGGCCAGCATATAAGGCAGAAGTTGAGGGACCCTAATACCGTCCAGGGTATGCCAGTTCATGGACGTTTTCTGCAAGACATCGAGTCCAAGGTGCTCGTCACGCATGTGATGCTCGAGAAGGAGAACTCCCCATTGTGGTTGCCCGAATAATGCGGCACGATGTATATTTCTAGGTGTGTCAATTCGTATATAGTGTGGCCTACACACCTCCTCAGAGTTACCCCTACCCCAGACATGTAGTGACATTACTTGAATTGAAATGATTTAAGTTGTTACATTTGAATTATATTTGGACTATATCGTAATGCATAATATTTTGAATGTATATTTGCATTATCTCTATTTTATTTGGATATATGATGTTTGAATAGGTACAACGTTGCTGTAACAGGTACAAATATACTGTTGGGAAGTGGCAGTGACCATACTGCCCAACAAATGTTTTTTCAATTCTGCCCAGAATTATCACGGTCATTGACCGTGACAAGTTCATGATAAAGGAAACTTGTCACGAACGTGTCACGGTCAATGACCGTGACAATTTTTTAAATATTATCACGGGTTTGTCACGGTCCATAACCGTGACAAACATTGTTAAGGTCAAAGACCGTGACAAGTCTAATGAACTTGTCACAGTCAATGACCGTGACAAGTCCATGACAACAAACGTTGTCACCCCCAGAATTGTCACGGTCATTGACCTTGACAAATCCAACTTGTCAAGGTCAATGATTGTGACAATTCGGCAGATTTGGTGTAGTGTGAGTAAATGTAAGAAAGTTCAAATATCTCAAACATATGTAAGAAGGAATGGATATTTAGAAAGAAAAATGATCTCTTGAAAGAATGCGAATCACTATAGTGAGAACGTCGAGTTATTCACCGCATTGACTTTCATTTGCCTGAACACCTAGAAGAAAACATGGATTTTTATGGGTGAGGGGAAATAAAATGGGATGAGAAGGATATGCTAGGTAGGATGGTGATATGATGGATGTTTAATGGATATGCGAGAAGAGTGTTCTAACTTTAGGCACAAATGTCTTTATCATAAAAACTAACTACAAATTCTCCTTTTCTTTTCTTTTCTCTCTTTTCTTTTTTTTTCTTTTTTTCTTTTTTTTTTCTTTTTTCTATTTTTTCCTTTTTTTTTGTATACTCTCAATACTGAAGACATTTTACATTTGGAAACATTCTTTTTTAAAAAGAAATTGATGGATGATATATAGATGGAGATGATAGGTGAGGGTGTGGGGAATATGGGAAGGATATGGTAATGTAATGGGTGAAGTACATGGGTGAAAATCTAGTGATCGGGACAACTTTCAAGACACGCATTTCGTACAACTCGAAAACGATGTCGTTCTTAGTGATCAAGCTAGAAATTGTAATGAAAAATAATGAGATCATACAACGATTTAAAGTACGGACCCAAACGAAGTTGAATCAACTTGTCTCTCGGAGATTGCGTAAAACACTCTGAAAAGGATGAAAGGCACAAATCTCACAAGCTAAAGTCTCTACTAGTGATCCTTAAGGTTTTATTGAGAATTGTAGTACTCCTCAACTCTAATCCGTATTGACGTGATAAGTGCGCAATTTTTTGTTGAGTCTAGAAATTCATGGTGCAACATGCCTTCTTACGTATTACATAAGCAATTTAGAAAAAATAAATCCTCTAGCTTGATTCCTAGACTTAAAAGATGGACAATAGAAAATTCATGTTAATGAGTGAGATGAAAGAAACTGCACGAAAATTTTAAAAATCAGATTAAAAAATCAAAAATTCAAAAAAGGTACGATTTTGATCAAATTCCCCGCCCCCAAACAAAAAGGAACATCGTCCTCGATGTTAAATAAAATAATTTTTAAAATTGAGAGCATAAGGAGGAAAGAGATTACCAGAATCAACTGCTAATGAAGTAGACAGATGAAACAAAAATGAAACCTGAATAAAGGATAAGAGAAAAAAATGGGTACAATTCTATAAACATTGGAAAGCATTGGGTGATGTGAAACACCACCCCCAACAGGATGAGACTCATACAAGAAACAACGGGTTGCCTCCCGATAGCGCTAAGTTTAACGTCTTCAGCCAGGCCGATGAAATCTCACCCTTAAGATAAAATCTATGAAAGTGTGGGGCGGCAAAAAAATTGGGTGATAAGAATCACCCCCAAATAAGACTAAAGCGTCAGTCTTGTTGAATAAAGGCTAAAAGGGTCAATTCACTTGTATGCATAAGTTCTTCACGCGATGCAAACCATCGTTGGACCATGGGCGGGTGGGGATTTGGGTAAGGGTGAAGAGTCATCTGTCTCAAGCTTTATTGAGATGAAAGGGGAGGGTAACAAGGGCCCTATAAGAATGGTGCTCAAGTTGGATGGGAAGGCGAAAGTGTGTAGTAAGTGGAATGGGGTGGGGCTCATAAAAATCACACGACCATTCTATAAATGGACGATAATAATGTTCGCGCCGTGACACGCCAGGGAGCTGTCGATGGGAAAAATTAACACCACAAGAGAGTAGAGGGCATAGAGTAACAAGATCGATGTCACGGAATTGGAGAGTAGCACCACAAATACTCTCATGGATGGTGGAGGTAGGTTTTAGGTGAGGATTTAAAAATTTAGATGGGAACATTCAAGGTGTAAAATCAAGATCCAAAGCAAGTGGTGGGATGGAAGGAACAATGGGTGGGTTGGGTGGGATAAATGGCGGTGGAAGATGATACAACTCAATAGTGGGAGACACACACGCCTCATGAGGCAGAGAGTGGTCTTCAAGGGAACTCGCATGAGTAAGTGTGGAAATAAAGGAGTGAGTGATCAACTTATCCACCATTAAGTCACCATTCTAGGTGGTGGAAAAATCAAACGAGGCACCAAGATCAGAGATAGAAGAATCATTAAAAATAGTGGGCTCACTGGGAGCCATGCATAGTGGGGCAAGATCCATATCCGGAGAGGTAGGAACCATTTCGGATTCAATCTCAATGAAATGGTGAGCAGTCATAGTCGGAGCTAACCTAAGATGAATTGGTTCCTCGGGAAAACACGCGGTGGGCTGAATAGGTGTAGACTCGGGAATTATTTTAGATTCGTCGGGAGGGAGAATGTGAGCCTTAAAGTGGGGTTCATTTGGATATGATGGAAGAAAATCAGTCTCACTAATGAAAGGTAAGTCAACACAATTGTCAACTTGAGTCCTGGACCATGGGATGGTCTCAACATCGAGATTCTCGGGAGGATAGGGTTGGTCACACTCAAACTCAGTGGCATAAGACGACGCATCATCACTCCATGTGGGAGAAACAACAGGTTGACTTGAGGGGAACTTTGACTCTCGCTTACACTCAATTTAATTTAATCTTTGTTCAAGCCGTTGGAGGGCTTCATTTTGAATTTGAGTGGCTTGCTCTTGCTCGATGATGAACTGTTGCAAGAGGCTTTTGAGAGCAGAGGTGGATGATGGTGGTCAAGTGACGGGTGGTGGCGGTGGTTGAGGTGGACACAACTCACTATTGACATGTGAAAACGGAGAATACTTTTATGAAGTATGGGGAACGGTGTCAAGTGTGTCATATACGGGAGAAGCATCATCGTGAGCGATAAAAGGATGATAATCAATGGGTGCATAGTGAGGGAACTGATCGGGATATGGTGCACAAGGTTGCCATCATGACTGTTGGAATGCGTGAGGATCCGCAACATCGGGTTGGGATTTGTAGCTTGAAAGGGAGATTAGGCCTCCACGAATATCTAGGGTACTCACACAACTCGAGATTGGATATATCATGACAATAGGTCGAGGTTGGTTCCAAAATAGTGTCATATGGATACACATGTTCCATGGTGGGTTCAGATGGATATGGAAAGTATGGTCACTCATGGGACAACTGATCCGCATATGAATAATGTGTGCACGACAAAGAATGCGACAGATCGACACTTGACACCGAGGGTGATGGAATAGGAGGTGCGTGCATAGATGGTGCAAGAATATCAACGGTACTCGTGAGAGAGCTGAGACCACTAAGTATATCATAAATAGATGACTTAGGATCACTCTCACACGTGTCGTGTGACAATGGAAAATGACCAAAGTAGTCATGCAAGGGATGTTCTTCGGCCATGTGGAGAGAGATGTTTTTTTTTTAATTTTTTTGAAAATGAAAGAAAATATTTTTGGATTTTCTAAAAATAAAGGAAGAAAATGTTTTTGGATTTTTTCTTTGGAAGAAAAGATGGGGAAAAATACGTGGACTCTTGAATGGACGAACTACCTACAACCAACTATCGAAAAATTGAATTGGATACACACACCAGTGAAGGATAAATCCTAACTAGCACATAGTCAATTCTTATCTTGAAAATTAGGCGAGAGGGTAGTCAAATTTTATTTACGTCCGCGTGCGATAAAAAATCACGAAATTATCTTAGTGATCACCTTTGCAAAATGTTCTCTTAGTGGGCTACTGAGTTGATTGATTTTAAAATTAATGATAGCTAGGGTAGACCACAAGTGGTAAGCGAGCGAGTCAGGTGATTAAATCCCTCCTCATAAATGATCAGGTGTAGTTCTTAATACTTTAATTCATCACACCATTCAAAAATAAATGCGAGAATAAAATCAAATAAGAGAACTTAAGCACACATAATAATTGACTCCTAACAGGAGAGGCGCGAGGGTTTAGAAATGTACCCCCTATGGAATTTACACCGTGGGGTGATGAACGATTTGAGTCGACCGGGGGGAGATCACGCCTATCTCAGTCGGCCCTGTGAGTCCTACCAACCCAAGGTAGAGAAGCATCTTTTCCTCGCCGTGGACGCCCTCTCTCTACTTTACTCGGTTTTTCTATCACGCTTGTCTTCAATTATTAAAAATATAAATGAAAAATAATTTGGTGTCTTTAACCACCGCAATACACGCAAATGAATAAAATAATCTTAAATACAAGCCTTCTAAAATAAAATGAAAAATGGTACAAAAATGAAAAATTCAAATGAATCACAAAATGGGAATCCTCTCCGGTGCTTCAAGCTCCAAAGATTGGCAACGACACCATTTTCTAGAGTTAAAATGAATTTATCACTGGCAATGACGCCATTTGATAGAGTTAATTTTTTGTATATTTGTCGTTTGTCGTTGGTTGAAAGACCTCTAATCAAAACTTTTCATACCTACAAAATTATAATAAAACTAGAGTGTAGCGGTAAGTAAGGGAATCAATCCAAATCTAAGGGTGAAACATGCAAGAGAGGAAAGATGTAATTCATTTATTTTATTTTTGTCTTTTTCGATTTTTAGCCTTTTCTATTTTTTTAGCTTTCCTTAATAGTAAAACAATTTTGAGATTAAGGTGAATTTAAACTAAATCAAAGATGTAAATCAAAGTAAGTGAAGATACTAATTAAATCTAACTAAATAAAAATCTAAAATATGAGAGTGGTGGGGAAATAAAAGTGAGGACTAATAAGGGATAGGATGACACCATATATTCTAGTTAATTAAAATTAATTATCCCAAGTTAGTATCAAAATCACATATCAACTCTCGTTGCAAATGTAATTTTGACAATAATACTTTACAAAATTAAATTTAACACTCCTACAACTCTTGAAATATAGATCCAAACATCATCTAACAAATCACCCGCTAGGATCGATCGATTAAACTAGTTTAAATCATAAAAAGTACGCGTATAGTTGAAATTAAAGGAATAATACCACACTTGAGAAACCCCTATCTCTAGTTCAAATCTAAAATGGGTATTATAACTAGAATTTTGATTTTCTCTCAAAAATCATTTACCCTCTCTCGAGGTGTAAATAGAAAGTAAGAGTGTAAAGTTAATTATCAAAGGGAATTTTAATATAAATAAACTAATTAAAATGGTTTAACATCAAATAATTGGATCATCCCACCCCTTGAAAGGGGATTTAGCCTAACATTATATGAAACATGATGAACAAATAATCAAAGAAATATAAAATAAAAGATTAGATAAAGAGAACAAATATTCAACAAGTCTCCTTGAATTTGGCAATTTGAACTCTATCGTCTTCAATACAATTCAATCACTCACAATTAAATCTCACTAATTCTCTAAAAAAAATAAAAAATAAAAATAAAACTATTTACAAAGTATTTTTCTCCCTAATTTATTTTCTACTCTAAACTCTCTCTCTTCTTCTATAAGTCTCTTCTAGATCCTCCCCAAATGAGCTTTTGGGTCTTCATTTATAGTGCTACACATGGAGATAGGGGCATAAATGGGAGGACAAAGGTGTGCATGTGGTTTGGGTAAGGTAAGGAGTGAGGGAATAAAAAATTATTTTGAGTGAGGTTAATTGACACACCCCAACCCAGTGACTTATAATTAAGTCTTAAACTCAAAGTGAGTCAAACCATAATTAATCTAACCAAACCATAAACACGATTTTTAATTTCAAAGTCATCATTGTAAATCCATATAACTGAAAGCCTTTTTACAACATCAGAGTAGTCATGTCCATAAAAACTTTCTTAAAGGATAAGTGTAACACACCGTACTTTTGGCTATATTTATTTTTGGGATTAATTAATTAAATGTGAAATATTTGGAAATTAATCCGGGTAAAATACTAGCGAGATGTGAGTTGGTATTTAACTATATTGAGCATATATGATGTTATATGAATATTGAATTATGAAATTTGTCGTGAGATTGATATACGGCAATTTGGTCATTTTATTGGGACGCGTGTGACAGTCGCGTCGGGATATAATTATTTTATTTATAAAAGTGAATTTAAATTCTATTAACCGTATGGTCGTTTCGAGTGTGCCAACACGTACGGAAGGGTCGAGATAGTCAGAAAACACTAGCCGGGGGTTTAGTTTGGGTCCCGGGGTATTTTTAGGCCATACTGGCAACATAAAGGGTATTTTAGTAATTTTGTATTTTTGGAAAATTAAAAGTGACGAAAATTTAGAGTTTTAATCTGATTGGGAATTGACCCACTAAGCCACTAACCAACCCATATTAACCCAATAAGTTACGGGAGTTATCAATTTAGGTTTCCAACTTTCCCAAAGAAAACCCTAGCCACCACAACCACCTTTGGAGAAGAAAGCTTGGAGAGGGAGAGAAGGAGAAGGAATTCTGCAGAAAACCTTTACAAAATCAACACCAAATCCAGAGACAATCGAGGCAAGTGATTTAGTTACATTTAAATTCAGAGAATGTCCTTTCCATGTTAGAAAATTGAAGAATTCCAATTGTTCTTGAAAGATGAATGAAAACCCATGTTAATTGGATTTAGAACTTAAATATTGAGGATAAATTGCATGTAGAACCATATAGAGATGATTATTCTGGTATTAGTATACGTGGGATGTAACAAAAACGGATCTAGAATGGACTAATTGATGATTACAAATTCTAGGGTTTATGTTCTTGAATAATTGGGGAAAAAGTATAGAGATTTGTATATTGATTGATGTTAGGGTGATTTAATCCTTTAAAACGTGTTAGGAGGTGACTATAATATGTTTAGGATTGATTAGAGACCTTAAAACAATCATTGGGACTAATTTTAGAGGAGATTTGAGGAGTAAAGTTGATGAAAAACGAGGAAGGAAAAATCTGGGTTCGAACTGGTCGTTCGTTAGAAGAGCCTTCCCAGGTCCTTCGAATGAGCTCGTTCGAACGAGCTTCTAACGAGTTGACCAGTCGCTTCTAACGAGGGGAGACTTCGTTCGATACCTTCGTTCGAACGAACTGTATTTCGTTCGATACATTCGTTCGAACAAGATGTCGTTAGAAGGTACAGTTCGTTCGAACGAACTGGAATCTCGTTCGAACAGCCTCGTTCGAATGAGACTTCTAACGAGCTGGCAGCTTAGGCCTTTTTGGCCTGTTTTGATTTTGGGAGTCCCGTAAACTTGTTCGAGGATAGAGATAGCATTCCTTTGATGATATATGGATAGATTTGGGAGTTTTGGGTTATTATGAGGAGTAAATTATATACGAGTGATTTAAATCAATGAACCGTTTGGGTTGAGACATGAGTGTCTACTACGACGTGAGAATAAATTTAGGGCGCGTATGATTATAAACCGGAATCGTATAAAATGTGTAAATATTATATATTGGTACTAGAATGAGAATAGTACTACAATTAAACTACGAGATTACTAAGACGTGTGTTTACTTAGTATTGGTATATAAATTGTGTGTATGACATACCTACCATACTTGCTATCACGGGAGGTTTGCGTTCGCTTAGGGCCCTCTAATCCTTGTGTTGCCCGGATTTAGACTGGTTACCTTGATGAACATAGGTCATAGAAAGACTTATTGGGATATTAATAAGTTCGCTGATCGTGGGAGCGTAGGTATGTGCGTGACCCATGTGATGTGACTGTGTTCGCCTCCACTATTTGTGATGTTGCTATTTGTGAACTATTCCTGAGAGATTCGGAATATGTAATCCTTATGTACGTGATGTACCGGGATGGATAGCAGAGTATGTTTGCACCACAGCTTAGTTCTCGGGGTGCTTGTATTGTATATTTATGATGTGAATAATATACACTTAATTAATGGAAACCTTCATGTTAATGTTGTGAATATAATTACGGTATTGTTTCGAGAAAAACATAACGGGTTAGCTGATAGAGTAATATATTGCATATTGAGCATCTGAGTTTACGTTAAACCCCTATTTAATTACGAGCGTTATTAGGTTAGTAGAACCGAGTAATAAGGGTTGGGCCTATGACATTCTAGCTAGATATGATGTCACTTAGCTAGTGGTTTGTGTCGTTGTAGATGGGTACTTACGTTAGGAGTGCACAATTAGACAAGAGGTGAGAATATCATGTGAGTGCACGTCCTAACATGTACTTTGCATTTAATGTTTTAAATGTTTTTAAAGCACTTGCAGGTTTTTAAAATATCTCCACATTCGGGCTCTGACCCGTTTTCTTTCAAATCTATTTTTCTTGTAAAACCATTTTAGGTGCCCAGCCACAAGGACACCATGCATAGGATACTCATTCAGGTGACAAGCTGTAGCTGTTTGTGGAAGCTACAGGGATTTGCTTGTAGACGCTTCTATGTTTTGAATTCCAGAGTCATTATCTATCAGTTGTAGGGCATGTTGCCCATTTCTATTAGAGACATCTTTCCATTTCAGTTTTCAAACTTTGGCATGTATGGATTTAGTATTCGGTTTACTTATTTCAGTTGTGGGACTGTAGTGAGGAGTTTTCCTCTAGACTTTATTTACGTTATGTGATGGTTATTCTATTTATTTCTTTATGGTGAATGGTGTTATTATTCTTCATTACACTTGTTGCATGTTAATCAGACTTAAATTAAAAATTTGGCAACTTACTTTTTAAATACTAGGTGGTTAGTAATCATTAAAATGTTTTCGACAATGATGCTATTAACTGGACCAACTTGGCATTTTGAATTAATTTAATAAAGGAGTAGCTACCCGGTATTTAATTAGTCGGGGTGTCACAGGTGGTATCAGAGCATCAGGTTCTAGTGTCCTTTAGGATCTGACGGCTTATTATGTTTCCGCTAAGTTTCTTTGATATAGAGCCCTATATTTTAGGACTGTTGTACTTTTTTTGTGTATGCTTCGTTCTTCAGCTATTTTAAGTTTATAAACAGCGAACTTATAAACTTTGTTCTTAATTCAGATGCCTCCACGACGTGCACGATGAGTTCCCAGGGATGCAACGCCCGAACCCCAGCCCGCTCCAGTTCAGGGCATGATGAACGCCGCTGAGGTTGCAGCTATAGTAGCCCAAGCGGTAAATTCCGCTATTGCCGTAGTCCAGCAGGCACCACCTCAGGCGCCGGTTGCCGCGCCAGTTCAGGGAAATGTATTCCCGTCTGCTTGGGAGCGTGTACGTGACGCTTTTCAGAAAGCGCATCCGCCAGAGTTTGCAGGTAGCTCAGATGTGGTAGTCTCAAGCCAATGGAGGAAGGATATGCAGAGGCACTTAAGGATGTATGAGTGCACGGATGTTCAGAAGCAGGTGCTAGCTACTTTCAAGCTAGTTGGATCTGCACTGCAGTGGTGGGAGTCTATTACCACCGTAGAGGAGAGGGATACTCTCACTATTCAGGACTTCTGGGTGCGGTTTGACCGCAAGTACTTTCCGTCAGCTGTTCACACGGAAATGAGGAGGAAATTGATGAGTCTGAGGCAGGAGGGTAAAACTGTGGCCGAGTATGAGGCCGAGTTCACAAATCTGTTGAATATCGTTCCAGATGAGATACCAACAAAGAAGAAGAAGATTGAGAAGTTCACCAACGGGTTGACTTGGAGGATCCGTCAGCATCTGTTAGGGAACCTTTCGTTGTCCATGTATTCTGATGTGGTTAACGCTGCTTTGTTACACTGCCAGGACCACCGCTTTCATATGGCTGAGGGCAAGAGGTCGGGAGAGTCTAGCCATCAGGGCAGGACAGGAGGACATGGTGCCGGTGGGGCACAATCTGTTCAGGGGCAGAGATAGGGTGAGCATGGTACCCAGCAGGGGGATCAGAAGAGGTTCCGATCAGGGAACTACAGACAGGGACACGGAGTTTTTCGTCAGGGCCATCAGGGTCCAAACGGCCATCAGGGCCAACAGGGGCAGAATGGGCAGCAGTTTCACCAAGGCCAGCAGGGCCAAGGGAGGAACGGTAATGGCCACCAGGGCCGGGGACCGCAGGGGCAGAGAGGAGGGAACTTCCCAGGGAAGTGTTTTGTTTGTGGCAAGACTGGCCATAAGCGACAGGATTGCCCTGATAGGGGCAGGGCCCCACAGCAGCAGCAGCAGGGTGCTCGCCAGGAGCCGCAGAGGCCTATGTTTCCCGCCGCTCTCCCCGCACCGCCACAGATGGCAGCATTGCCACCCATTCCAGCAGTCCCAGCTCAGCAGGGGCAGCTACAGTATGGACGTGTCTATAACGTCCACCAGGCTGCAGTTCCTCAGGCACCGCCCGCGATTGAGGGTACGTTTCCTATCCATGGCACTATGGGTCGGGTATTATTTGATACGGGGGCTACACATTGTTTTATACCTACACATTTCGCGAAAGCTTTAGGATTGTTAGTTACGGCAGAGAGCACAGTGACGTGTGTCGACTCACCATTGGGGAGTGGGTCACTTATATTCTTTATATGCCGGGGAGTGGGAGTAGGGATTGGTAGTCTGGTATTACCTGCAGATATGTTGGTATTAGATATGCATGTTCACGATGTGATTATCGGTATGGATTGGCTCGTAGCTTATAGGGCCATGATTGATTGCTTCAGCGGGAGCATTATTTTTGCCATTCCGGGGCAAGAGATGTTCGTAGTGGCGATGCCTCGCCCAGAGGGAGGCTCGACCGCTCATTTGTATTACATAGAGGAGGATACATCTAAGGAGGTTGTGATTCCTTTAGATTCGATCCCAGTTGTCAGGGAGTATTCAGATGTGTTTCAGGAGATACCAGGCTTACCCCCCAGTCGAGAGATAGACTTTGTTATAGACCTATTGCCAGATACGAAGCCTATAGCACGTGCACCGTACCGTATGGCTCCAGCAGAGATATGAGAGCTACGAGATCAGATAGAGCAGCTGTTAGGTCAGGGCTTTATTCGCAGGAGTACCTCACCTTAGGGCGCTCCAGTTTTGTTTGTGAAGAAGAGGGATGGTTCACTGAGATTGTGTGTGGACTACCGAGAGTTGAATAAGGTCACGATACGGAATAAGTATCCGTTGCCTCGAATCGATGACCTATTCGATCAGTTGAGAGGAGCTTCTTTCTTCTCGAAGATTGACTTGAGATCGGGATACCATCAGTTGCGTATCAGGGAGGAGGATGTCTCGAAGACTACATTCTTGTCGAGATATGGTTCTTACGAGTTTCGAGTTATGCCTTTCAGTTTGACCAACGCTCCAGCAGTGTTTATGGACTTGATGAACAGAGTGTTCAGGGATTTCCTAGATCAGTTTGTCATTGTCTTCATCGATGATATTCTGGTTTACTCCCAGACAGAGGAGGAGCACGCCGAGCATTTGAGGCAAGTTTTGCAGACGCTGCGTCAAAACGAGCTGTATGCAAAATATGAGAAGTGCGGGTTTTGGTTGAAGGAGGTCCAGTTTTTGGGACATATTATTTCCGACCGGGGGATATCTGTTGATCCGGGGAAAGTATCCGCAATGAGGGAGTGGGGACAGCCCACGACACCAACGGAAATTCGTAGTTTCTTGGGTCTAGCAGGATACTACAGGAGGTTTATTCGGGGTTTCTCGGAGATAGCGGGTCCTTTGACACATCTGACTCATAAGGGTGTGCCATACATCTGGAGTGATGCCTGTCAGTTGGCATTCGATGAATTGAAGGATAAATTGACCTCAGCACCTGTGTTAGCATTACCGAGATCGGGAGTTGAGTATTTGGTTTACACCGACGCGTCTTTGCAAGGACTTGGAGGTGTATTACAGCAGGAGAGACAGGCCATAGCTTATGCTTACCGTAAGCTTAAGACTCATTAGAAGAATTACCCCATGCATGATTTGGAGTTGGCGGCAGTGGTATTTGCCCTACGGATTTGGAGGCACTATCTTTTGGTGGAGAAGTTCCAACTGTTCACAGACCACAAGTCCCTACAGTACCTGTTCATGCAGAAGGAGTTGAATATGCGGCAGCGTAGGTGGCTTCAGTTTGTGAAAGACTACCAGTTCGATATCCAGTATCACCCAGGTAAGGCTAACGTGGTAGCAGACGCGTTGAGCCGTAGGCCAGCAGATGAGGTGGCAGAGGTGTGGAAGGCAAAGTGGAAGGAGTTGGGACACCAGGATGTAGTGGCCCGATCTTTCATGTCTGTGATGACCGTTACACCGCAGATTTTCACGAAGGTAGTACGGACACAGGCTAATGACTCGTTCTGTCAGGAGCAGATAGTTCGATTACTAGCAGAGGGAGCCGAGTCCTATACCGTTAGCTCAGACGGGGGATTACGCTTCAATGGGAGATTGGTGGTTCCGGAAGGGGAGGAATTGCGACACAAGGTGATGGCAGAGTCGCACGGCTCACGGTTCGCGGTACATCCCGAAGGGGACAAAATGTACCAAGATATGAGATGCCAGTATTGGTGGAGCGGTATGAAGAAAGATATCGCTGAGTTCGTTTCGAAATGCGCCACTTGTCAGCTTGTAAAAGTGGATCATCAGAGACCGACAGGATTGCTACAGCCGTTGGAGGTCCCGGTGTGGATGTGGGAGAGCATATCCATGGACTTTATCACGGGGTTGCCTACGTCGCAGAGGGGTCACGACTCCGTTTGGGTAATTGTGGACAGGTTGTCCAAGGTCGCTCACTTTTTACCCGTAAGGACTGACTACACTACGGGACAGTATGCCCAGCTCTTCATTTCAGAGGTTGTGAGACTTCACAGTGTGCCCCTAAATATCGTGTCTGACAGAGACAAGATATTTGTTTCAAGGTTTTGGGAGAGTTTCCAGGAGGCAATGGGCACGAAATTGCGGTTGAGTACGGCTTGTCATCCGCAGATCGATGGGCAGACCGAGCGCACAAATCAGATGTTGGAGGACATGCTACGCATGTGCATTATTGAATTTGGGGGTGGATGGGAGCAGTACCTTCCACTGGTGGAGTTTGCTTACAACAACTCCTATCAGTTCACTATTGGCATGGCTCCGTTTGAGGCATTGTACGGTAGGTCGTGTCGTTCCCCAGCATGTTGGTTGGAGGTGGGGGACAACAAACTACTTGGGCCGGAAGTGATTCAGGATACTTCGACAAGGATTGAGTTGATTCGGAGTCACATTCGGGTAGCTCAAGACAGGCAGAAGAGTAATGCTGATGAAAAGAGATTTTTCAGGGAGTTCCAAGTAGGGGATCAGGTCTTGCTCAGAGTATCTCCTATGAAGGGGATTATGCGTTTCGAGAAGAAGGGGAAGTTGGCACCAAGGTATGTGGGGCCGTTTCCTATTATTGAACGGATCGGACCGGTTGCGTATAGACTTGGGTTATCGGAGCATTTGCATCGGATTCACGATGTGTTCCATATTTCCTCGCTGAGGAAATACCTTAGAGATAATTTGGCTCATTCTCACATTGCTGCGGAGGACATCGATCTCCAGCCGGATAGCTCCTTCGAGGAGGGGCCGATTGCTATTTTGGACCGAAGTGAGAGGAAACTGCGTTCAAAGATAGTCCCGTTAGTGCGTGTTCAGTGGCGACATCACAATGTCGAGGAGTCCACATGGGAGCGCGAGGATGAGATGCGTGAACGTTATCCAGAGTTATTTTTAGCAGGTACCTTCTAGTTTCGAATTTCGGGACGAAATTCAGTTATTAGGGGGGAAGTATGTAATACCCCGTACGTTTGGCTATATTTATTTTTGGAATTAATTAATTAAATGTGAAATATTTGGAAATTAATCCGGGTAAAATACTAGCGAGATGTGAGTTGGTATTTAACTATATTGAGCATATATAATGTTATATGAATATTGAATTATGAAATTTGTCGTGAGATTGATATACGGCAATTTGGTCATTTTATTGGGACGCGTGTGACAGTCGCGTCGGGATATAATTATTTTATTTATAAAAGTGAATTTAAATTCTATTAACCGTATGGTCGTTTCGAGTGCGCCAACACGTCCGGAAGGGTCGAGATAGTCAGAAAACACTAGCCGGGGGTTTAGTTTGGGTCCCGGGGTACTTTTAGGCCATACCGGCAACATAAAGGGTATTTTAGTAATTTTGTATTTTTGGAAAATTAAAAGTGACGAAAATTTAGAGTTTTAATCTGATTGGGAATTGACCCACTAAGGCACTAACCAACCCATATTAACCCAATAAGCTACGGGAGTTATCAATTTAGGTTTCCAACTTTCCCAAAGAAAACCCTAGCCACCATAGCCACCTTTGGAGAAGAAAGCTTGGAGAGGGAGAGAAGGAGAAGGAATTATGCAGAAAACCTTTACAAAATCAACACCAAATCCAGAGATAATCGAGGCAAGTGATTTAGTTACATTTAAATTCAGAGAATGTCCTTTCCATGTTAGAAAATTGAAGAATTCCAATTGTTCTTGAAAGATGAATGAAAACCCATGTTAATTGGATTTAGAACTTAAATATTGAGGATAAATTGCATGTAGAACCATATAGAGATGATTATTTTGGTATTAGTATACGTGGGATGTAACAAAAACGGATCTAGAATGGACTAATTGATGATTACAAATTCTAGGGTTTATGTTCTTGAATAATTGGGGAAAAAGTATAGAGATTTGTATATTGATTGATGTTAGGGTGATTTAATCCTTTAAAACGTGTTAGGAGGTGACTATAATATGTTTAGGATTGATTAGAGACCTTAAAACAATCATTGGGACTAATTTTAGAGGATATTTGAGGAGTAAAATTGATGAAAAACGAAGATGGAAAAATCTGGGTTCGAACTGGTCGTTCGTTAGAAGAGCCATCCCAGGTCGTTCGAACGAGCTCGTTCGAACGAGCTTCTAACGAGTTGACCAGTCGCTTCTAACGAGGGGAGACTTTGTTCGATACCTTCGTTCGAACGAACTGTATTTCGTTCGATACATTCGTTCGAATGAGATGTCGTTAGAAGGTACAGTTCGTTCGAACGAACTGGAATCTCGTTCGAACAGCCTCGTTCGAACGAGACTTCTAACGAGCTGGCAGCTTAGGCCTTTTTGGCCTGTTTTGATTTTGGGAGTCCCGTAAACTTGTTCGAGGATAGAGATAGCATTCCCATGATGATATATGGATAGATTTGGGACTTTTGGGTTATTATGAGGAGTAAATTATATACGAGTGATTTAAATCAATGAACCGTTTGGGTTGAGACGTGAGTGTCTACTACGACGTGAGAATAAATTTAGGCGCGTATGATTATAAATCGGAATCATATAAAATGTGTAAATATTATATATTGGTACTAGAATGAGAATAGTACTACAATTAAACTATGAGATTACTAAGACGTGTGTTTACTTAGTATTGGTATATAAATTGTGTGTATGACATACCTACCATACTTGCTATCACGGGAGGTTTGCGTTCGCTTAGGGCCCTCTAATCCTTGTGTTGCCCGGATTTAGACTGGTTACCTTGATGAACATAGGTCATAGAAAGACTTATTGGGATATTAATAAGTCCGCTGATCGTAGGAGCGTAGGTATGTGCGTGACCCATGTGATGTGACTGTGTTCGCCTCCACTATTTGTGATGTTGCTATTTGTGAACTATTCCTGAGAGATTCGGAATATGTAATCCTTATGTACGTGATGGATAGCAGAGTATGTGTGCACTGATTATGTGCGAAAAGTAGCGCGTGTAAAGACGCTAATCGTTGTTTTCGTTTCGCCAACTCAATACAAAAACCTAAGTTACTACTACACTTGCGAGGCAAGCACAGCGGTAAGTCGGGTATCGAAAATCCACAGAGACGAGATGTTAGAATTTAAGTGATTTAATACTCCGAAATAAAAGTGTAAAAGATGATTACAAACTAAAAGGAAAAGTTAATCTAGGCAATGTGTTGAAACTAGATTATGAAAGCGAGTAAAAACTATAGGTTGCGTCGAATATCCCTCACCCAAGTTAATTAGTATAAAATGGTTACATGGGTCGACGAGTTATTACAAGTGCGTCTCGTTTCGACAGTTAATTAAATAAAGGGTTGTTACGCCCTAAATCATCATAAAAGCCTAATAAGATTTTGGCGTCAACAAATATCCCGGAAATTACGCACAAAAGGTCGTAAGCACGGGACATACATGATATGCCCCGTCAAATCTCCTAGGCGTAATAACTAGGACAACGCACCCGAAATAGACCCGTAAACACCATCACCAAAGCAAAGCAACACGTCAACCCGAGTGAGTTCAATTCAAACACAGCCTAATTTAAGTTACCTAGAAAGCATGTTAAAAACTCGATAAATGGAAAGCGATAAATAAACGCGGTAAATCTATACTAGAAAGCGTGTAAATCAAAGCATGTAAACCTAAATTAGAAAGCTTGTAAATTAACTAGAAAGCAAGGAATGAAGAAATACAAACTATATTAATGGAGAGGATGATGAATAGTCAACATTCAAGCCCAAAAAAGTGTCAATCCAAGAGGAAATGTAGAAGAACCAAGCAAATCACCCAAACCCTAAGCTAAACTAACCTAAAATCATGTATCTACTGCTATATATATTTATTACAACAAAAATTGTATTTATAGTAAGTTGGATTAAAAGAAAAGAAGAAAGAAAAGAAATGAAAATATCTGCTGAAAAACAGGGGATCGATCGATCGACCCCTTTGGTCGATCGATCGATCAAAGCCAAAAATCGACAATTTAGAATGGTCGATCGATTGACCAAAGGGGTCGATCGATCGATCAAGCAGGTCTTGGCCAGGCAGCAGCACACTGCATTCTTCCCTTCTCCTTCTCTTTCTCCTCTTTTTCTTTCCTTATTTTTCCTCCGCTAAAATCGTCGTAACTTCTTCGTTATGAATCGTAATTGCGCACCGTTCGCGGCCACGCGAAGCTAGCGATGAGGGCTACAACTTACGTGAGTTGTCAGGCTAGGTACCCAAGATATGAAAAGACTAAAATGCCCTTGAATGTGCGATTGTGTACAGGAATCGAGCGGAACGCGTCCGAACTTCGTACTTAGTACCTAAATACCTACAAAAGCCCAATTATACCTCATATAGAATGTTAACAATATAAACCGAGTTTGTCTGGTTAACGGGCTTAAATATAGAGATTAAGGCACCCGAGGGGGCTAAAATGCGTAGGTTCGACGGATGAAATACGCGATATTTGCGTATTATCACACCCCCTAACTTACACATTGCTAGTCCCTAGCAATGAAATAGGATGCAACAAGAACAACAAGTAAACCAAAAGTAGGAGATAGTACAAAAGTATGGTATAAAAGCAAAAGGCCACTTTCGCGGGCGATTCGATTGCATTTAGCGTATGCAATAAGCCGTTAAACCCCTAGGTTACCCTAGCGGACGAGTGTCGTCTCGTGAGGGTTTTCAGAGATGGTACCCACAAACATCACATGGTTTCCTCAAAATATGCCCAATCCACCATGCGACAAGCCCAACAAAAGCGAAAAGGATTTCATAAGCATTATTAGCAAAGTGAATGAATTCACACAAAAGTCCAAATCATTAACATTATAGAATGCACCTCATAGAATTGAAACCTTAAAATGTGGGAGGGGAGCGAGCACATGCAAAGTGTGATTTGGCGAAAAACTTATATAAACCGAATACTACATTAAAGCAAGCATATATTCAATCCTCACGGGCATTACACTCATCAAGCAAATTCACTCGAAACAGGGAGGTAACACACGGGACATGCGGGCATAAGAGTAAATGTAAATGGAAACTAGGCCGCACACATGTCACAGAAGAAGAACGCTATATAGGAAATAAAAACTTTAATCTCAATGAAAGATACCACACACTAAAAGAGGCGAAATGCATTTTCACAGATTATCACAACTATTATGACTTTTGAATTACATGCACCTAAGATCACATAGGACTTTAATAGGGTTACAATGTAGGTATGGCTAGGGTACGAAATGAAAGGTATATGTACGGATTCAAAGTGTTCGGAAATGAAAACTTGGAATAATGGGAAGGATGCGGGCAATATCAAAAATTGGAAAACAAGTTCCCAAAAGGCATTAGATATATCATCGGGGAGAGTAATCCAAGATTATTAAACACTATATACAACATATACAAACTTCTCTTTCTTTTTCTTTTCTTCTTTTTCACATTTTCTCTTTTGTTTTCTTTTGCTTTTTGCTTTCTCTTTTTCTTCACTTTTTTCACTATTTTATTTTCTTTACTTATCAAACTCTCATATGCCTAAATTGCAACCGGCATCATAACAACATCATTCAATACCAAGTAACATTCCAAACAAAGGTATGGAAAGTGTATATATGGGCTAAAACTCCAATTTAGAGTTAGTTATGGTAATGGGGTTATGAAACGAAAGGCTAATATTTAGGCTCAAAGGGGTTAACGAGGGTAAACATATAAGGGTGAGGTCAAGGCTAATATGGGTGATATATCAAAGAGGGCCTATGATCATTTCACAAAGTTTACGCAATTCTCGAATCAAAACAATATATGAAAATCATGATCAAGTAACACATTTCAAGTATGAACTCAATTAATGAACGGTCAAATGAAAGAATAGTGAGATTAACAACGAATTCAACGTTTTCAATGAGAAAAGAATAGTGTATACACTCACAAACGACGAAAGGTACAAAGCTTACTCGGTGTAAGTATATACAGTGCAACAAAAGATTAACGAGTTATAAAAATCTTAAACCATATCAACATAACAATAAAAATGCATGTGCTCATGGGATTAAAGTTTAATTCATGAAGTTATTCACAATATCAATAATTGAGACTAAAGTCTAATAACTTCTAAAATCGAGAACATGCATCATTGGGTTATCTATTGGATCGGGCAATTATTGAAATTCATCATCGGAAACAAAGGCAGAATGCCCAAAAAAGGAGAAAAAATAAAGAAAATCTTTTTGAAATTTTTGAATTTTTCTAAGAAAAGCATACTAAGTAACTAACATGTGAGCAAAAACATGGACTAAAATAAGAAATGGATAGAATATCCCACACCCCCTAACTTAAAACTTGACATTGTCCTCAATGTAAATTAAGAACCAAGTTAAAGAGAGGAAAAGAGCGATATTACCCAAAATTGGAGCGATCCCCATAAGAACAAGTCCAAAGAATCTACAAAACAAGTTAGTACCGAGCATAGCAAAAACAAATAATAAAAAGTTAACTAATTACATTAGACTAAATTAAAAAGGAAGGAAAAAAAATAAAAAGAAAAAATAAAAAGCTAACTATATACAACCTACTATTTAGACTTCACACTAACTGTACACTAGAAGTCTAAATAGCTGAGGGTCCACCATAAAAACGATTTGACTTTGGAAGATAACCGGTGTACCCTCACATACATGCATGCCCTCTGAAAAATATGAATTCCGTTTGAACAACGGAAGGCATGTGTAAGGCGGAAGAAATGAACCATCGCCAATTAAAAGGTTTGGTGGGACGATGCGGGATTTGGATAAGGCGGGTGACAAAAACAAGTGGGGACCGAGAAAAGCCGAATATCCTCCCAAGGATTTTGAAGTTGGAATGGGAGGCGGCGCACACAAAGGCAAAGATGCGATTGTGGAGGGCGACTCGAGCAAGTACTCCTCATCGGCGATAGGGTTTAAAACATTAAAGTTTGAAACCGAATCATCGAGTACTTGTTCCGGTGGGGTAATAGAGAATGAAAACGGGGATGAAAGAAATTCAAACTCATGAGATGAATCATCATCGCATGAAGTTGGAATTTCAAAGGAAATAATATCATTTTTAATGAAATGTTCTTCTTTGGGGGCCAAAGAAGAAATCATTTCATTGCAAATAGATATTATGTCATTTTCATCCTCACTTTCAATATCTATTACGAGATGGGCAAAGTCTAGAATGGCTTGTTCCAAAGTAGGTACAAGTACCTCATTTGGTTCAAAACATTCCTCGACTTCAAAAGTCTCGGAAGCAAAATCGTCGTCGGACTCAAATAATAAATCCAACTCATGTTCCCACGAACGATTTTCTTCCCGATAGCGATTTTCAATTTTCTCATTCTCATACATACGCAAACCCTCACCAAATGTCATAGGTCGAGGTGCGGATGCATTAGAATGGGAACTTTGAAAATTGCCATCGGACTTAAACGAAAACTCATTATTATAGGAATTTTGAAAGCTATTGTAATTCGTTTCAAAATTCCTATTATAAGGAGGTAAAGGCCCAAAATCATTATCATCATCATCAAAATTCCAATAACCTAAGTTTTGACTTTCGTTATACTCGCCCAAAGTAATATGTGAATTTGCAAATTTTTGGGATTCTAAGTATTCACCGAAAGTCATAGGTTTGCGGGAATTTTGAGAATTATAACAATGATTACCGAAAGAATTGAAATAAGACATGCTTACCCCAAAAATGGCTCGAAGTGGCAGATTCCACAAAGTAAGTGCGCGCGGGAAAAATTCGAGCGTTTCTAAGTGCTCAAATGTGGAAGTCCTACAAAAAGTTAGCAAATAATACAAATAGAAAGAAAATACTATGAAATACTAAATCAAATAAAGTCTAAAAAAAACTAGTCCCCGGCAACGGCGCCATTTTGATTAAGGTGCGAAAAGTAGCGCGTGTAAAGACGCTAATCGTTGTTTTCGTTTCGCCAACTCAATACAAAAACCTAAGTTACTACTACACTTGCGAGGCAAGCACAGCGGTAAGTCGGGTATCGAAAATCCACAGAGACGAGATGTTAGAATTTAAGTGATTTAATACTCCGAAATAAAAGTGTAAAAGATGATTACAAACTAAAAGGAAAAGTTAATCTAGGCAATGTGTTGAAACTAGATTATGAAAGCGAGTAAAAACTATAGGTTGCGTCGAATATCCCTCACCCAAGTTAATTAGTATAAAATGGTTACATGGGTCGACGAGTTATTACAAGTGCGTCTCGTTTCGACAGTTAATTAAATAAAGGGTTGTTACGCCCTAAATCATCATAAAAGCCTAATAAGATTTTGGCGTCAACAAATATCCCAGAAATTACGCACGAAAGGTCGTAAGCACGGGACATACATGATATGCCCCGTCAAATCTCCTAGGCGTAATAACTAGGACAACGCACCCGAAATAGACCCGTAAACACCATCACCAAAGCAAAGCAACACGTCAACCCGAGTGAGTTCAATTCAAACACAACCTAATTTAAGTTACCTAGAAAGCATGTTAAAAACTCGATAAATGGAAAGCGGTAAATAAACGCGTTAAATCTATACTAGAAAGCGTGTAAATCAAAGCATGTAAACCTAAATTAGAAAGCTTGTAAATTAACTAGAAAGCAAGGAATGAAGAAATACAAACTATATTAATGGAGAGGATGATGAATAGTCAACATTCAAGCCCAAAAGTGTGTCAATCCAAGAGGAAATGAAGAAGAACCAAGCAAATCACCCAAACCCTAAGCTAAACTAACCTAAATTCATGTATCTACTGCTATATATATTTATTACAACAAAAATTTTATTTATAGTAAGTTGGATTAAAAGAAAAGAAGAAAGAAAAGAAATGAAAATATCTGCTGAAAAACAGGGGATCGATCGATCGACCCCTTTGGTCGATCGATCGATCAAAGCCAAAAATAGACAATTTAGAATGGTCGATCGATCGACCAAAGGGGTCGATCGATCGATCAAGCAGGTCTTGGCCAGGCAGCAGCACACTGCATTCTTCCCTTCTCCTTCTCTTTCTCCTCTTTTTCTTTCCTTATTTTTCCTCCGCTAAAATCGCCGTAACTTCTTCGTTATGAATCGTAATTGCGCACCGTTCACGGCCACGCGAAGCTAGCGATGAGGGCTACAACTTACGTGAGATGTCAGGCCAGGTACCCAAGCTATGAAAAGACTAAAATGCCCTTGAATGTGCGATTGTGTACAGGAATCGAGCGGAACGCGTCCGAACTTCGTACTTAGTACCTAAATACCTACAAAAGCCCAATTATACCTCATATAGCATGTTAACAATATAAACCGAGTTTGTCTGGTTAACGGGCTTAAATATAGAGATTAAGGTACCCGAGGGGGCTAAAATGCGTAGGTTCTACGGATGAAATACGCGATATTTGCGTATTATCATGCACCGCAGCTTAGTTCTCGGGGTGCTTGTATTGTATATTTATGATGTGAATAATATACACTTAATTAATGGAAACCTTCATGTTAATGTTGTGAATATAATTACGGTATTGTTTCGAGAAAAACATAACGGGTTATCTGATAGAGTAATATATTGCATATTGAGCATCTGAGTTTACGTTAAACCCCTATTTAATTACGAGCGTTATTAGGTTAGTAGAACCTAGTAATAGGGGTAGGACCTATGACAGTCTAGCGAGATATGATGTCACTTAGCTAGTGGTTTGTGTCGTTGTAGATGGGTACTTACGTTAGGATTAGACGAGAGGTGAGAATATCATGTGAGTGAACGTCCTAACATGTACTTTGCATTTAATGTTTTAAATGTTTTTAAAGCACTTGCAGGTTTTTAAAATATCTCCACATTCGGGCTCTGACCCGTTTGCTTTCAAATCTATTTTTCTTGTAAAACCATTTTAGGTGCCCAGCCACAAGGACACCATGCATAGGATACTCATTCAGGTGACGAGCTGTAGCTGTTTGTGGAAGCTACAGGGATTTTCTTGTAGACGCTTCTATGTTTTGGATTCCAGAGTCATTATCTATCAGTTGTAGGGCATGTTGCCCATTTCTATTAGAGACATCTTTCCATTTCAGTTTTCAAACTTTGGCATGTATGGATTTAGTATTCGATTTACTTATTTCAGTTGTGGGACTGTAGTGAGGAGTTTTCCTCCAGACTTTATTTACGTTATGTGATGGTTATTCTATTTATTTCTTTATAGTGAATGGTGTTATTATTCTTCATTACACTTGTTGCATGTTAATCAGACCTAAATTAAAAATTTGGCAACTTACTTTTTAAATACTAGGTGGTTAGTAATCATTAAAATGTTTTCGACAGTGATGCTATTAACTGGACCAACTTGGCATTTTGAATTAATTTAATAAAGGAGTAGCTACCCGGTATTTAATTAGTCGGGGTGTCACAATAAGTTCACTTAATTACATCATTTACATTTACACAAAATCATTGTTTCTCCCGTTCCTGGCTAACCCAACCTGAACACCTAGATTTGACACTAACATCGCGTTACCTGAAAAAAAATGTGAACATAGGAACCATGTGCAAAATATCCTAGTGAATGCATCACTACTATACTACTGCATGAATTTAAATGCAATAAATCATGTCCATATAATCTTGTATTAACTTATCCGGCTCATTAATAACGAATGACCAACTTTTTCGAATCATAATTCACATATCCTGTCTAAATAGATAATTCTCCGCCATTCCTGGTCGAGGAGTAACCCCTTGTCATTAATAGACAAATCTCCCCCATTTCGGGTCGAGGAGTAACCTCCCATTACGGTAAGTGAACAATTTTATATTCATAACATTATGATCATATTTGTAACAGTATACAAATACATCATTCCAGTGAGTACACTCACCTTGGTTGACAACTATGTATTCACGTTTCCTTCGGGTGGAGCTGAATTGGGTTGATTTGACCTTACACTTGTCAATCCAACTAAATCAGTACTGAATCTCAATAATAAGTATTATCCTAACATATTTATGTAACTTTCATGACTATACAGCAATAATATAATTCCACATAAGTTACGTTCCATAAAACATAAAAGTAAAGATGAAACAATGGTATACATGTTGATAAAGTTATGAACATTCAACCTTAGGAAATACCTCATAAGGAATTTATAACTAGAACAAAGTAAACATAAAATTATGCTTCTCAACGTATATCCACATGAAACATGTACTCAAAATACCCTTTGGAAAGAGGAGATAACAATATTCTTTCATTGGGTATTCAGTATGGCCTCAAATTGTTGTCTTCTATACTCAACCATCCTATATTCCCAAATTGTATAAATACAGGTGTCCAACCGTATCCATATGAAAACATATATGAATTTACTTTCCAGTACAAGTGACAGTGTAATTTTTCTAGCTTCCTAGAGCGAGTTATGACCATTTCTTTAAAACATAAGAAATCTGCGCTACAAGCTCCTCTATTGTTCCTTCGAATTCCCAGAATTTTCTACATCATAAATTTCCACAATTTTCAACCCATTTTCAGTACACATACTGAATAGTATAGAATTAAATTTTCATAAATTTTTGACTTCATTTGCTATGTCGAAAGCTTGACAAAACTCAAGGCATACCGAAATGAAATATATAAACAACAACTACATAACAATTTTCAACCATCACTACGGCCTAACCACAAGGAGTTAAATCCTAATTATAGGATATGATATGAATATATGAGTCTACTTTCATATCCAATTGAAATTTCTCAATTCTAATAATCACACAAAAATATATTCAAGTTTGAATGCAAGGAGTTTCAATACAAAGCAATTTTAAGGGTTTATGCATTCAACTTAACTTAAAATTGCATATATCCATACATATGCACCCAAGCATGAAAGGTAAATAAAAAAATCAAGGATTTAGATCATATAAATCATAAATATATGAAAAATAACAAGATTTTCAATTAGGATTACCTTCGGGACTTTTACGTACTTTCTACGAATTTTTCTACACTTTTTCTCCTCACTTTTCCTTCCTAAACTTCTACTTTCTCTTTCCTCAAGCTAACAAAACTTGAAACTGAACCTAGGGCTTAATTTACTGAAGAAATAAGTTATAGGGGGAGTTTTAAATCAGCCAAGTCTGCCTCCCAACCAACCAATCAAATTAAACCATTTGGTTTAATAAAAGATAATTTACCACTTAAGAGGAATTGACAGATTTTCCCCTTGTTCGTAAATTTGGCCTAACTTCTTACTCGTAGATCCGTTTGATGCACCGTTTGTTGTGTTACAACCCTAACTCATATGTATACAATCATATAGTTTTCACCTCAAGTCAATTGTTATGTTATAAAGGTCAAAACTAGTCTTGAACAGGGACATTTCTATCGAAAACAACAAAATTTTGTGTTTGTAAATAATTCGACATTTCATGATTTATGAAAGTAGGATTAGACTAAACATAATCACTTAACATTAGATATACCAATAAAAAATTCTTCATATCACATAAGGTAAGCATGATTTAAATATAATTTATCATAATTATATTCGGGTTGTTACAACTCACCCCTCTTAGAAAATTTCGTCCCCGAAATTTAATAAAAAGGTCACTTACCAAACAAATGGGGATACTGTTTCTTCATGCTATCCTCCATTTCCCAAGTTGCTTCTTTAACTCAATGTCTCATCCACATAACTTTAATTAAGTTAATAACTTTATTCCTCAATACCTTCTCCTTACGATCAATAATTTCCTATGGTTCCTCGATGTACGACAAGCCTTCCTTCAGTTCAATTAGTTGAGTTTTCAACTGATGAGATGGATCCGCGAAATACTTACGAAGCATAGATACGTGAAATACATCATGTAAACGGGATAATCTGGAAGTAATGCTAATTTATATGCTAGGTTCCCAATTCTTTCCAACACTTCATATGGTCCAGTGTATCTTGGACTTAGTTTCCCCTTTTTCCCAAATCGCATAACGCCTTTCCATGGTGAAATATGTAGGAATACAAAATCCCCCTTTTGAAATTCCAATGGATGCTTCCTCTTATCTGCATAAAATTTATGCCTGCTTTGCACTATCTTTATCTGTTCCCGAATCATTTTGATCTTTTGATTTGTCATATCTATCAATTCAGGACCCAAAATTTTCCTTTCACCTACTTCACCCCAACACAAAGGTGCCTACATCTCCTCCCATATAAAGCTTCATAAGGAGCCATACCAATGGTGGACTAATAACTATTATTATACGAGAATTCTATCAATGGCAATTGATCATCCCAACTACCTTTGAAGTCAAATACACAAGCTCGTAACATGTCTTCTAATATTTGAATCGTCCTTTTTATTTGCCCATCAGTTTGTGGATGAAATGCAGTGCTGAAATTTAAACTTGTGCCCATGGCATTCTGTAAACGAGGCCAAAACTTAAAAGTGAATGTTGTATCTCTATCTGATACAATTGACACTGGTTCCCCATGAAAATGAATATTCTCATCAACGTATATATGTGCATACTTGTCAACAGTGTATGTGGTCTTAACTGGAAGAAAATGGGCCAACTTTATCAATCGGTCTACTATAACCCAAATAGAATCATGCCCCTTTGGTGACCATGGTAATCCCGTAACAAAATCCATTGTTATATGCTCCCACTTCCATTCCGGAATAGGCAACGACTGCAGTAATCCTACCGGTATCTGATGCTCTACTTTCACTTGCTGACATACTAAACATTTAGCAACAAATTCTATAATCTCACGTTTCATATTGTTTCACCAGTAATACTCTTTCAAATCTCTGTACATTTTGGTACCTCCCGGATGCATAGAGTAAATAGAACTATGTGCCTCTTCTAATATATCTTTCTCTCAGGGTGGATCATTCGGTACACAAATCCTGTTTTTATAACACAACGATTCATCATTCTTAATCTCAAAGTCACTCTCTTTACCATCTAGGACATCTTGTTTCTTCTTCTCAAGGAATAGATCACTGATCTGCAAATTTCGTATGCGTTCTGCTAATAAAGGTCTCACTGTGACATGTGCTAATAATCCTCCCCTTTTTGAAAACTTTAATTTAATCCCCATCGATGCCAAGTCAATAATATTTCCAACACGGGCACACCTTATGCAACCAAGAATACCTGATGATTTTTTACTCAAAGCATCTGCTACTACACGGACCTTCCCAGGATGATGATGGATGGTAAAGTCATAGTCTTTAATCAGCTCTATCCAATGCCTCTGTCTCAAATTCAATTATTTTTCTTTAAACAAATATTTCAAACTTTGATGATCTATAAATATATCACAAGTTTCTCCATACAAGTAATATCTCCACAACTTTAAAGCAATAAAATTTATGCTAGCTCCAAATCATGTGTAGGGTAGTTTCGTTCATCCGTCTTTAACTGTCTGAAAGCATATGCTATCACCTTCCTATTATGCATAAGAACACATCCTAGCCACTGAAATGAAGCGTCTGTATAGATCACAAAAGACTCATTCCCACATGGAATAGTAAGTATAGGGGCTGAAACCAACCAATTCTTTAATTCTTTAAAAATACTCTCGCATTCTTCATCCCATACAAACTTCACTTCTTTATGAGTCAATTTTGTCAATGGTAATGATATTGCTAAAAATCCTTTAATGAATCTGCGATAGTAACCAGCCAATCCTAGGAAACTACTAATTCCTGTTACATTCTTAGGACTTTCTCATTTAACAATTGCTTCCACCTTATTTGGATCAACATATATCCCATTTCCCGAGACAACGTGCCCTAAAAAAATAATTCCATTCAACCAAAACTCACACTTGCTGAATTTATAGCAAACTATTTCTTCTCTCTCAAAATCTGCAATACAAGTCTCAAATGTTTCTCATGTTCCTCCATGCTATGTGAGTAAATCAACACATCGTCTATGAATACAATCATAAATGAATCAATGAAAGGGTGGAATACCCGGTTCATCAAATCCATAAAAACTGTTGGAGCATTAGTTAATCCAAATGGCATCACCAAAAACTCATAGTGCCCATATCGAGTCTGAAAAGCAGTTTTGGAAATATCACTATCCTTTACTTTCAATTGGTGGTAACCCGATCTCAAATCAATCTTCGAAAATACTGTGGCCCCCTGTAATTAGTCAAACAAATCATCGATACGAGGTAGACGGTACTTGTTTCTAATGGCCACCTTATTCAATTGTGGATAACCAATACATAATAGCATTGTCCCATTTTTTTTTCACAAATAACACTAGGGCTCCCCATGGAGAAACACTAGGCCGAATGAAACCTCTGCTTATCAGATCTTGTAATTGTACTTTCAATTCTTTCAACTCTGTTGGTGCCATTCTATAAGGAGCAAGGGAAATCAGACCAGTACCTGAAATTAATTCAATGGAAAGCTCTACTTCCCTATCGGGTGGCAATCCTGGCAATTCCTCTGGGAAGACATCAGAAAATTCTCTAACTACTGGTATATCTTCAACTTTAAGTGCTTCCTTACTAACATCAACAACATAAGCTAAATACCCCGTACAACCTTTACTCAATAACTTTCTACTCTTAATTTCTAAGATAAGACAATTAGGGACAACATTCCTTTCTCCTATAAACTGGAACTCTGGTTCACCAGGAAGATGAAATTTAACTTTTTATAAAAAACAATCAATGGAAGCATGATACGATGATAACCAATTCATACCCAATATAATATCAAAATCCCGAATGGCCAACGGTATCAAGTTAACATAGAAATCTCGCTCACCCATTCGTAAGACACAATCTTTATAAACGTGCTCAACCAAAATCATACTTTCCATTAGGGTAGAAATATATAAGGCACAATTGAGGAACATGGTATACCCAAATATGAAACAATATGTAATGCCACAAATTAATGCGTAGATCTAGGATCAATGAGTGCATATAAATCTTTATTGACAATAGAGAGTTTACATGTAACCACTTCCGGTGTAGCATGGGCATCTTGCAGCGTCATCGCAAACACTCTTCCTCCTGCCCTCGATCCAGTTGCTTGTTATGTACCTCTTCCCCTCGTGGCACTGCCTGGAGAGGATACTTTATGAGGCCCCATACTACTGACTGAAATCGCTCTTGATAACATAGGACAATTCTTTCTTAGATGGACCTTTTGATGGCAGTTAAAATATTCTATATTCAGTATCTTTGGGCAATTTCTCTTTATATCACCCGATGGCCCACAAAAGAAACAAAAATTCGGATCTCCTTGCGCTGAAACTCCCAAACCTCTCCCACCACTAGCTTCACCCCTTTGTAAACCACTTCCCATACTTCTACCCTGCTGAAATTTATGTCCTCCAAGTCTCGAATATTCTGTATCATTGCCTTTTTGATAATTCGGGTTGAATCTACTTCTCTTTACGCCTCGTTCTCAATTCCCTCTCGCTTTATTCACGTCCTTTTCTACCACCATGACTTTGTTCACCAAGGCTAAGTAATTAACAATCTCTAAAGCTCACAAACGTGATTTAATGACTAACTCAAGTCCATTGAGAAATCGACTGCACATATCTTCCTCATTCCGTATAAACCTCGAAGCAAACCGAGATAAAGTTGTAAGTTTATCTTCGTATTCTCTAACTGTCATACTCCCTTGATTCAACATGAAATATTCTTTCTCCTTTTATTTTTGATACATCGGAGGAAAATACTTATCATACAATGCTTTAACAAAATCATTCCATGAGATCACATTCCCACCTCCTGGAGTAATCAACAAATGTTTTGTGGCATCCCACCAGTACTTAGCTTCTCCTTTCAGCATATACATTTCCAATGTCACTCGTTGATTTTCAGGCATCCTCATTACCCCAATGATAAGTTTAATCTCTTTAATCCAGACTTCTGCCTCTGCTGGATCAACTGCTCCTTCGAACGATGGTGGGTTCATCTTAATAAATTTCTCATGTGAAGTACCCCTTTCTTCTTGGTGTATCACCTCCTCAGCCCTAGCCAATGCATGTGCCTCCAGTTGCCTGGCCTGTTGTTCTTCCATCTGAGCCATAAATCTAGCTTCCTGCCCTGCCATTAGAGTCATAGCATGTGCCATTTTTTGCATGTCTGTCAATTGTTCTGGGTCAGGTTCTACATTTCCATGAATAGGTTTCTCAACCTCCGCCTCTGTTGCCATATTTGAAGCCTCATCTTCTATTCTCACATTTAAATCCCCTTGTTCCATTCTTTTATATCTGAAATGAATAAAAGATATAACAACATGCATATATACATATTTTTCCTAACATAATCGTTAGTATCAGACAAAACATATTTCTAACATTCACTGCCAAATCTAGACTCATCTCAATCCAGAACCTCTAAAACCTAGGCTCTGATACCAAAAGCTGACACACCCCAACCCAGTTACTTATAATTAAGTCTGAAAGTCAAAGTGAGTCAAACCATAATTAATCTAACCAAACCATAAACACGATTTTTAATTTCAGAGTCATCATTGTAAATCCATACAACTAAAAGCCTTTTTACAACATCAGAGTAGTCATGTCCATAAAAACTTTCTTAAAGGATAAGTTAACTTAATTACATCTTTTACATTTACACAAAATCATTGTTTCTCCCATTCCTGGCTAACCCAACCCAACCACCTAGATTTGGCAGTGACATCGTGTTACCTGAAAAAATGTGAACATAGGAACCATGAGCAAAATAGCCCAGTGAATGCATCACTACTATAATACTGCATGAATTTAAATGCAATAAATCATGTCCATATAATCTTGTATTAACTTATCCGGCTTATTCATAATGAATGACCAACTTTTTCGAATCATGATTCACATATCCTGTCTAAATAGACAATTCTCCCCCATTCTTGGTCGAGGAGTAACCCCTTGTCATTAATAGACAAATCTCCTCCATTCCGGGTCGAGGAGTAACCTCCCATTTCGATAAACCGAAATGAACAATTTTATATTCATAACATTATGATCATATTCGTAACAATATACAAATACATCATTCCAGTAAGTACACTCACCTTGGTTGACAACTAGGGATTCACGTTTCCTTCGGGTGGAGCTGAATTGGGTTGATTTGACCTTACACCTGTCAATCCAACTAAATCAGTACTGAATCTCAATAATAAGTATTATCCTAACATAATTATATAACTTTCATGACTATACAACAACAATATAATTCCACATAAGTTATGTTCCATAAAACATAAGTAAAGACGAAACAATGGTATACATGTTGATAAAGTTATGAACATTCAACCGTAAGAAATACCTCATAAGGAATTTATAACTAGAACAAAGTAAACATGAAATTATGCTTCTCAATGTATATACACATGAAACATGTACACAAAATACCCTTTGAAAAGAGGAGATAACAATATTCTTTCATCGGGTATTCAGTATGGCCTCAAATTGTTGTCTTCTATACTCAACCGTCTTATATTCCCAAATTGTATAAATACAGGTGTCTAACCTTATCCATATGAAAACATATATGAATGTACTTTCCAATACAAGTGGCGGTGTAATTTTTCAAGCTTCCTAGAGCATGTTATGACCATTTCTTTACAACACAAGAAATATTCCCTACAAGCTCCTCTATTGTTCCTTCGAATTCCCAGAATTTTCATAATTTTTCTACAGTATAACTTTCCATGATTTTCAACCCATTTTCAGTACACATACTGAGTAGTACATAATTAAATTTTCATAAATTTTTGACTTCATATTATATGTCAAAAGATTAACAAAACTCAAGGCATACTGAAATGAAATATACAAACAACAACTATATACCAACTTTCAACCATCACTACGGCCTAACCACAAGGAGTTAAATCCTAATTATAGGATATGATATGAATATATGAGTCTACTTTCATATCCAATTATAATTTCTCAATTCTAGTAATCACACAAAAATATATTCAAGTTATAAAGCAATTTTAAGGGTTTATGCATTTAACTTAACTTAAACTTGCATATATCCATACATATGCACCCAAGCATGAAAGGTCAATAAACAAATCAAGGATTTATATCATATAAATCCTAAATATATGAAAAATAACACGATTTGCAATTAGGATTACCTTCGGAACTTTTACGTAATTTCTACAATTTTTCTACACTTTTTCTCCTCACTTTTCCTCCCTAAACTTCTACTTTCTCTTTCCTCAAGCTAACAAAACTTGAAACTGAACCTAGGGCTTAATTTGATGAAGAAATAAGTTAGAGGGAGAGGTTTAAGTCGGCCAAGGCTGCCTCCCAAGCCAACCAATCAAATTAAACCATTTGGTTTAATAAAAGATAATTTACCACTTAACGGGAATTGACAGATTTTCCCCTTGTTCGTAAATTTGGCATAACTTCTTACTCGTACATCCGTTTGATGTACCGTTTATTGTGTTACAACCCTAACTCATATGTATACAATTATATAGTTTTCACCTCAAGTCAATTGTTATGTTATAAAGGTCAAAACTAGTCTTAAACAGGGACATTTCTATCGAAAACAACAAAATTTTGTGTTTGTAAATAATTTGACATTTCGTGATTTATGAAAGTAGGATTAGACTAAACATAATCACTTAACATTAGATATACCAATAACATATTCTTCATATCACATAAGGTAAGCATGATTTAAATATAATTTATCATAATTATATTCGGGTTGTTACAGTAATTAAGGAATAAGGGGTCTAATAAGGCATTGGGGGTATACTGGGAAAAGGGGTTAAGTTGGTTTGAAATACATGTGTGGCATTTGACTTAATTGGTCAATATATGGCTTTTGGTTTGGATTTTGGCTTGGGACATTAGCAGGTACGATTTTTGGGTCAAGTGGAGTAGGAATTATGGAGGAAAAATGGTTTCGGGTTGTGTAGGAGTTGGGTTTCGAGCAGGTTGGGGTTTCAGAAAGCTTGGAATGGGTTTGAGGGTTCCTACGGGTTGTGGTCATGAGGTGGGTTGCGGGTTTGGACGGAGCAAGGGTCGCGATAGGAGGTTAGGCAGGTAAGGGGTCAGGGCTTGGGTTGCTGCCCGGGTTGTGTCGCCGACGGGTTGGAAAATGGGCGCCGAATTGGTGTTTCGGATTGGCTTATGTGGTTACGGGTTGATGGGGGTTTTCGGGTTTGCTTTGATTGGGTTTCGAAAATGGTGTAGAGTGGGTTAATGGGTTGTTTATGGGGATGCCAGGAGGTGGTAATGGGTTGTGGTGATGGGTTTTGTTGGGTGGTGGAAGATGGATGTGAAGATAGAGGAGAGAGATTATGGTAATGGAGGTTGTGGAGAGATAAAATGTTGGAGGTTGAAGATGAGGTTGGGGGTGTTTTAATGTGTGAGGGTGTATGGTATTGGTGTGTGGGTGAGGGGTTAGTTAGGTGTATGTGAGTGTGTGGTAATTGGGTGTAAGTGAGTGTGTGTGTGTTGTTTGGACCCTTAAAAATAAATAACACTAAAAAATAAAACTAATAAAACTAAAAAATCTAAAAATAAAATCCTACTCTAATAATAAAATAAAGACTCAATTAAAATAAAATCAAACTAACTAGAAAAAACAAATAATAAGAAAATACTAAAAAATAAAAACTCGACACGCAAACTAAAAACACACAGACCCTAATATATACAACTACGAACAATGATTCAAATAAAAATTAAATAAAACTAACAAAATAAAATAAAATAAAACAAATAAGATAACATTAAACTAACTATAAACTACAAACAAACAAACAAAAATAAAGGAAAATATAAGAACTACTCGACGCACAAAAATAAAATATAAAAATTACTAAAAATATGTACACGACTAGAAAATAAAATATATTTTAGAAATTAAAGACGACACAAATAAAAAAATCTAAAACATATAAAACAAAATAAAAGGGAACAAACCAAACACACACGGGGCTTGGATGAGGGGTTTAGGAAGGTTGGGGCTAGGCGAGAGTTACGGGGCAAAGTATTTAGCTTCATGAATTGTATATTTGCTTTGAATTAATCACTTGGGCTCCGCAATATGCATTGGACCTACAAAATAGATATTAATATGCATAAGATCATTTTTATTAAAAACGAGTGACTATAATACATCTATTTGAGATATAAAATAAATATTTTTGGGTGCTTATCACCGGCTGATGGCTGCATTTCGAGGGTAAGTGCAAATCTTGGGAAGTGATCATGTTGTCACTTCTCGGTAATAAATCGGACCAGTTAACGCTATCAAAAATGCTATTGTGGCCGAATTTTTGACCGAAATTTGATGGACAAATTGACGTGGCGGGATTTTATTGGTTGATTTTTGGGGTCCACGCTAGTGGGACCTCGAAATCAACCAATAAATACCCGTCATGTCAATTTGTCCACCAAAATTCTGTCAAAAATTCGATCACTGTAGAACTACTCTAACGCTATTATCAGTTTGTGGTTTCGACTGTTTCATGTTTGGATTATTATCCGAATAATTTACTGCCTTACTGTTGCTATGGAAAGGGACGGTGGGTTCCACAGTTTTCACAGCCCGTCGAGTGCTATTGGAATTTGATGAGTCAAATTTGGAATTCCCAGTATGCCTGCAGCCCTGCCATGCAAATCGACTGACAAGTGGATGGCCATGACAAGCAAGGGTTCAGGATGGCCATGAGCAACCCCATTATTTTCGGTGTAAGGTTGATAATTTTGGCGTGGTCGACGTCAGACCACTTGCCATTCTTCAAGACCATTTTTACCACTGCCATGCTCCATGATGTCCATAATTATCGAACCTGGCTTTTTACAGTTATCCGTGATGTGTCCAATGATTCCACAGTGAAAACATATATCTGTTTTAAGTACAAAGACAATGTTGCGTAGGATTCGACCAATTTTAATTTTTTGAGGCAATGAATTTTCAATATTAAATTCACCGCATATAAGAGTGTACATAGACCTTCCCAGGGATTCCGTGTGCAAATCAATTTTCAACGGTTTACCCAACGTCATTACGATGTGCTGGAGAATATCTCGATCATAGTATTCGATAGGAAGTTCGTGGATTTGAATCCATAAACTCGTGTTTTTAATACTCGCGGTCGATGGCCGAAAATTTTTCCGCCACCTTTGTACCGATAAGTAATGGTACCAGGGTCCACCCGGAAGAACTATAACATAATCTTCTAACGAAGAGAGATTTACAAGGTAAAAATTAGTACCTAAATTCGTGATAAAAAGTCCTGCCTTTAATTTCCAGAGTCTTGTTAGTCGGAGGGCAAGTCGTTGGAAAGACAAGAATTTACCCAAAATTTGAATGATAATCGAATTCTTCCATTTTTTATGGGCATATGATAGTTCTTGTTTTTCTATTGCAACAGTCAGAATATTGATGGAAAGATGTTCTGCTCATAGTTGTCAAAATCGTCCGATTCGCGATTCGAATCGGACGATTCGATTCGATTCACTACCAAAACGATTCGAATCAACCTTCGAATCGCAAATGTCTAAAGAATTGGACCGAATCGGCGATTCACGATTCGAATCTTCCGATTCGGGTCCGATTCGGTCCGATTCACGATTCGGTCCGATTCACTTTTTTTTTTTTTTTTTTACATTAAATTAATATATAGGCTCTTTATGATATATATATATTTGTTTTATGTAGGGTGTTTTAAATTAATATGTAGGCTGTTTTATGAAATATTTTTGTTTTTTACATTTTTAAGCTTAAAATGGATGAGAACATGTACTACGGTTAATTTTTGTGATATATTTTGGTATATTATCATGTGCTATGATTAGTTTTTTGTCATATTACGCTTAATTACCAATTCTATAGTGTTAAATTCCATTTACATATAATTTACTACGTTTTTATCGTTTGGTTCCGATTCGACCGATACGATTCACAATTCGATTCACGATTCGCGATTCGGGGGGTAAACGATTCACGATACGATTCGCGATTTGACAACTATGGTTCTGCTTCCTCAGTTTCATCTTCAAAGTCATAATCATCCGGATTGAGATCGTTGCCCCAAGATTCCAAAATCGCAGGTGTAGACAGTGCAACGTGACTTTGCCTTTCAGAGGGGTCTCTGGGAAGGTAGGTTGAGGCTGAGTCTCGATACATATTCAACACCATGTCCTTGAATCAGATGATTGTATTCAAACCAACGGACTCGTAGGTTGGAGATCAGATTTATGTCAGTTTCTGTGAATGGGGGTTAAGAATTTTTAGGGGGTTTAAACGGGGGACATTGTTCTAGTAGGGTTTGTCTTGGAGGGGAAGAGTTCTCTCTCTCCGCCATTCAAGGGTACTTTAAACATCATATAAAGTCCAAACTAGATTTTGGTGCTCACTATATTACGCATGTTAAAAAAGTGTGGAAATAACATAGATTTTACAAATAAATGTGTCTATCGACTCAAAATTTTCGTATGTTCCCAATACAAGAACTAATATTGCAATTGAGTCCCAAAAAACTGATTCAATTCCTCAAATTGTCATTTTTTCACCATTTTTTCCACAAGAAAATTGTTATTTAATTTTCTAAAATGGCGAAAATGACCCTAAACATTCAAAGATCCTCAAACACCCGAAAATTCGAGAATTTTCAAAATTTGAATTTGATCACCCTCAAAAAATTTAGCAACTCAAAAATTAAATTTTACCACCCTATCTTGAGCACAAACCTCGAAAGACAAAAATCTCCTAACTTGATTATGAATACCCCAACACCACAACATATAATTTTTTTCCAAATGACCCTAAGAGTATGGACAAAAAAATTTGTCACCCTTCATGATCTATTGACATTAAAAAAAAAAGACAAAATGATCCTTCACCACAACTATTTTAATAAACCCAAAATGCAAAAGTGACCCAAAAACCATACCGAAACACTTAAACACCATAAAATACCAAATTTGACTAAAATGACCACTCAACTTCTACAAATCATCACAACAACATAAAATCCACAATCACTTTGACCCATGTGATGAAGAATGCCAGATGCACATAAATAATGATATAGTAATATATAAAAAACGCGGTGCTATTATCACTCAATCTCCCGTTACACGGGGTCCTCAGGGAGGTGGACTCCATTTTCGGGATAAACCCCTCCAAGAATGGTTTCAACCTTTGACCATTTACTTTAAACACATCGCCATTATTGGGATTTACTACCTCAATCTCTCCATGGGGAAAGACGTGCTTTACAATTAATGGCCCGAACCAATGAGATCGTAATTTTTGGGAAACAAATGCAATTTCTAGAATTGTACAAATGCACTTTTTGATTGGGTTCAAAGTGTTTTCTTAAAATATTCTTATAATGAAAATGTTTTTTTTTCTTTGTAAATTCTAGCATTGTTATACACGTCATTCCTCAATTCTTCAAGTTGATTCAGTTGGAGCTTTCCCAATGCCCCACCCGCGGACAAATCAAAATTAATTGCTCAAGTAGCCCAATAAGCTCAATGTTCCAACTCAACGGGTAAATGAAAAACTTTTCCATAAACTAGCCTATATGGAGACATGTCCAAATGAGTTTTGTATGTCATTTGTTATGCCCAAAATGCATCGGTTAGTCTAGCTTACAAATCCTTCAAGTTGCATTGACAGTTTTGTCTAAAAGGCTCTCCTATTGGATAACTCCGCTTGTTCAATTGTTTGTGGGTGGTAGGTGGTGGAAACTTTATGGGTCACTCCATATTTTCTCAATGAAGAGGAAAATGGAAGATTGCAAAAATGCAACCCTTTATCGTTAATAATTTCCTTTGGAGTGCCAAATCGAGGAAAAATGTTCTCCTTTGAAAAACAAACGATCGTTGTTCTTTGAGGAGATTGCCTCAGCCCATTTCGACACATGATCCACCACTACAGTAATGTAGAGATATCCTAAAGAAGGTGGAAATGGTCCCATGAAGTCTATTCCCCAACAATCAAAAACCTCAATTATAAGAATATGGGTCATAGGCATCATGTTTCTCAGAGTTAAGCTTCCAAGCATTTGACACCTCTTGCATGCCTTGCAATAGGCATGGGTGTCCCTGAAAATTATTGGCCAATAAAGTGCGCATTGTAGACTTTTTACGGGGCCATTTTGTGAGTAAAAATGGCCTCCATAATCTTGATCATGGCAAAAGGAGAGGACATTAACAATCTCATTGTTTGGCACACACTTCTGAATGACTTGATCGACGCAATATTTGAACAAGCATGGGTTATCAAAGAAAAATGACCTTACCTCATTCAAAAATTTATTTTTATCTTGTGAGGATAAATGAGAGGATACCACTCCCGTAATAAGATAATTTGTAATGTCCGCATACCATGGAAGTGTAGAGATTAAAATATTTCCTCATCGAGAAAAGTATCTCCAACGGGTGAGGGCTCCTTGGACTCATGCTCAAATGTCATACGGGAAAAATGATCGACAACAACATTATCCACTTCCTTTTTATATTTGACGGTTAGGTTAAATACTTGGAGTAGAAGGATTCATCTAATCAACCTTGGCTTGGTGTCCTTCTTTTCGAGAAGTTACTTGAGAGCAGAATGATCGATGAAATAAATGATTAATGATCCAACCAAATAGGCTCTAAATTTTTCCAAAGCAAATACTATGGGTAGCAATACTTTTTATGTGGTGGAATAGTTCATATGTGCACTATCCAAAGTAAGTCTAGCATAGTATATGACATGAGGCTTCTTGTCTTTCCTTTGCCCAAACACCGCCCCTATTGTATAGTCACTTGCATTACACATGAGATCAAATGGTAAGGTCCAATTTGGAGGTTGCATTACGGGCACAAAAGTGAGAAAACTTCTAAGCTTCTCAAATGCTTCTTGACACACATCAGACCACTCAAAAGGGCTGTCCTTGACTAGGAGATTACATATGGGTCTCACAATGGCACTAAAGTCCTTGATGAACCTCTGATAGAAGTCGATGTGACCTAAAAATGAACGCACATCTTTGAGTGACATAGGGGAGAAAAATTATAAATAAGCTATACTTTGGCTTTGTCGGCTTGTATTCCCTCGAATGAGACGATGTGACCAAGGACAATGCCTCTTGTCAGCATAAACTGACATTTTTTCCAATTAAGAACCAAATTTTTCTCCTCACGTCTTTAAAAAATGCTCTTCAAATTTTGCAAACACTCATTAAATGAGTCACCGAAAACACTAAAATCATCCATAAATACCACTAGAAATCTTTCCACCATGTCACTAAAAATGCTTAGCATACACCATTGAAAAGTAGTCGGTGCATTGCAAATATCGAATGGCACTCTTCGATAGGCAAAGTTACCGAAGGGACATGTGAAAGTAGTTTGTTCTTGGTCTTCCAGTTCTATCTTAATATGATTATAATCAGAGTAATCGTCAAGAAATAAATCATGATTATGATCGGCTTTTCTCTCTAACACTTGGTCTAGAAATGGTAAGGGGAAATAATCCTTACAGGTGATCGCCTTTAGTTTTTAATAATCTATGCATACACGCAAACCCATCGGGACTCGAATAGAAATAGATTCACCCTTATCATTTTCAACAACCGTGATTCCCGACTTCTTAGGGACAACTTGTGTAGGGCTCACCAATTCACTATCGGATATTTGGTATATGATACTTACATCCAATAGTTTTAACACCTCGTCCCTAACTACTTCTTTCATGTGTGGGTTCAAACGCCTTTGCATTTGGTAGGTTCGTTTGGCATCTTCTTCCAAAAAGATCATATGGGTGCAAGTTAAGGGACTAATACCCTTAAAATTCTCAATTGTCCACCCCAAAGCACCCTTTTTATTTTTCAACACTTTTAAAAGTTTCCACTATTGATCCTTGTCAAGTGAAGATGAAATAACAACAAAAAAGTGGCTTCTTCTCCTAAATAAGGACATTTGATACTAAGGAAATTAAGATGAAAGTGTTCTTGCACCATAATACCAATGAGATCAATCTATCTGACATCCTCCTTTTCATAAAGTGTTTGCTTGGCGACGTTAAAAATGTTCAATTCAAGTTTCATGTTACCAAATGATAACTTATTCACCCCATTCTGGTAATTAATAGTGGCATCTAGGGTAGCTAAAAATGTGCTACCTAAAATGATCAAAATTTATGACTCAACATTTGCTACCAGTTTGGTATCCAACACGAAAAAGGCAACAGGGAAATAGAATTTTTTGACTTGCACCAAGACATCCTCAATAATACCACGGGATATTTTTACCGATTGGTCTGGCAGTTTCAAAGTGGTGCGAGTGGCTTAAGCTCATCTAACCTAAGTTTTTCATAGACCAAAATGGGAGAAAATTGATGCTAGCTCCTATATCAAGCAAAGATCTATCGATGTGGCAATCCCCAATGTAAAACAAAATTGTAGGACAATTGAGGTCCTAGTATTTAGGAGGGATCTTGTGGTGTATGATTGAACTCACTATAACACCCCATATATTAAACAATTTTAAATTACATGTGTGCATGTAATTTAATTAAATTGAGAAATAAAGTGACTTAAATAAATATTAATTCATGAATAAAAGGATTAATATTTATGTGTACTTATATTTACTTGTGTGATAAGTAAATGAAAACATGTTAAATTACATCACGTCATAAGTGAGTAAAAGCGACGGGTTTAACGGTATCTCATTCGGGACAAGCGGATAGAGTCGTGTTAGGCATGAGATGGATATTAATGTTAGATAACTCGGATGGTGATTTTGAGTACACCAATGGTCCGAAATGGCTCAAAATAGGTACCTGGGGGTTATAAATTGGTTTTGGGGGATTTTATGCTGAATGGGAGCCGTAAAAGGGTATTCGGGTCATTTTACATATAAGGGCTGACTTAATTTCAAGATTTAGAGTGTTTAGGTTTATATTTAGATAATGTGGATAGAAGGGGTGGCTATTCGAACATTCAAGATGCTAGGATTTTGATAGGAAGAAGAAAAGTGAATAGAAAAGGGATCCCAGTTGGAGATCAAGTTCGCCCGGGTTCAAGATCATTGCCAAGAGAGGAACCCAAGGAGAGAATCTCATAAATTCATCAATCTCAAGGAAAGTATTTAACTTGCTTTAATCTTAATGTAGTTTCAAATATTCATGTAAATATAGATGTAGGAATAACACAATTTTTGGGTTAGGAGATCCATCCAAAAAGGGGTTTGCATTAAAGAAATCATCAAAGAGGAATCTTATAATGATAATATAATATATCTTATATGATTATAATGATAAAGATGAACCTTTGAATGATTTAAGAAATAAAATATTTCATCTTGAATTAGGATTTTAAACTATGCATGGATTTTGGTCTAAATTGGTGATATCTTGAATTAAATGTTATTCAGGATGAATCATACGTAAAAACATGTTAACTTATGTTTGGGATTGGTTTGGTAATCATATTTGGGGTTTAGATGAAGGTTAGAGTATCTTGGGTTGAAGGGAAAGGGGAAAATCATGTCCAAAATTCGTCATGGCAACCCAACATATCGAACCGGTTTGCTGGGGGAGAGAATTAGTTTTCTCAGCAAACCGGTTCGGTCCAGCCAGCGAACCGATTCAATTTATTGTGTTGGTATCCCATGCCTTTTATGGTTATTTCGTGGATCGTTTAGGGTTCTACATGGACTATGGATGTCGGGATATGGAATTTGACTTCTAGAAATATATGTGACACCCCGCTTATTAAAATAATAGGAGGCCAGCCCGATACTCTAATAATTACAAGAATCATAGATGGTCCATTCTTAGCAACACTGTCATATAATATAGTATATGAGATAACCACCAATTATCTTAGAAAACGGACTGTCAAAAATTTTATTTGTAAGTTAAAGAAAAACATTTAATCAATCCAATTGAAAATAAGGTGGATGCAAATTAAGACAGATATTAAGTCGGCAACTATATACAACAAAATAACCGAATAAACTGTTGGTTAACAGACATATACAACAGGGTTACACCGAGTATTAAAGTACAATATCACATATATACTACAAGTACAAAACTTGGGCAACACACCCAAATGTGCAACCGATCATAACTAGAATACAAAAACATGGAAGGGTCTATATCAAATATCCCATAACATCCGCAAAGTGTTATAGCTCCAGGAAACTAGAATAGAAAAGTCGGGCGTCCTTGTAGTGGAAAACCTGGTCGAATATAAGATTCATGCAAAACAAAGATATAAACGGGTCAGGGCTTGGTTTTATATGATCACCATGTGAATAAAATGCATGACAGTTATGGACAATCTAATCATCATGAATAAGCTTGTTTCGTTCACCATAAGTAATTATAAGGAATCTAATTTCTTAATCTAAAAGCATAACCTAACGTAATATCAATAACAATGATCACAATTAAATTAGGCCGGAGAAAATTGATAATATAATACTTAATGAGATTCCATTTCCTTTTATACACAATTCATTTTTCTGTTCCTTTCCTCATTAGGAAACGTATTCAAGGTAATTTATTTCATAAAGTGTCGTGTAATCAATAAGATTCCACTTTAATAAGAATAGTTATATTACACAACATATAACGATTCTAAGACCGTCCTTCCGAGTTTCCCCACTGGACGTGCCCCTAAATAGCTATCATCTTTTAGGTCCTATCAGCAAGACAACCTGAGCATCCTACATCGCGTGACGTCGGGAAGCGGACATATACCTTCGATAGTGAGTCATAACCACACCCGGAATTACCTCACTTCGAACAATAATCACACAATATATATAATAACCGGTCCTATGGTCGAGGACTATATTCGCCCTGCATTCACTAGCCAGGGGACTTCACCCCATACGCGTAACTTCCCCTATGATAGCATTTAGAGATATGTGTATATGAAAATTTATCATTCACGAGTTATTTACTTTATCAAGTATGCCTTATATTTTATCCGGAGCCATAAGCGTTTAATGTCATCATTATAAACCTTAATGTTTAATTATACCCAATATAAATCTCCCTTAATTAACATTACATCTATAACCCCTCATGTATGATATTCTTCAACACAATTCTAAAAGTCGACATTAACTCACTCTAATTCTCCTTAGATATAGACTAGTTCATTCTAATAAAGAATCATTTATCTTCCTCTAATTTAACTAATTAAATTGATTCCCGAACTAAGCCCCTATTCTCATTTCTACTTAGGTTCTTAAATACCTTACTACTAGACTCTAATACTCTAGTTTTACTTCATCCAAGAAGGTTCCTAAGTCCCTATCTTAAAAGAAATAAGCTAGAAGAAACTAAGCATTTAAGGGTGAAAAATAGGGGACCGGTCGACCGGTTATGGGATCGCGGTCGATCGCGCCTCTTTGGTTTTGCCTAGAAAGGAAAGAAGTAAGATCATTTTGGAAGCCCGGTCGATCAGTCCTTGGACGACGGTTGACCGCGCTCTGAATTTATACTTATCAAAGAAAGCAGTATGCCTCCCCGTTATGGCCCGGTCGATCGGTCACCTATCAGACCCACAATTCTCTCTTCTTCTCCAATGCTAGATCTGAAACCTCAACCCTTTATTCCCGTAATTCTTTCATTCTCATCATCTAACAACACAACCACAACCTCTCTGCACCACAACAAACTCTCATGGTCGACTTAAATCATACAAACAACAAGATCCAAGGGTTAAACATCAATATTTATCAAAACCTACTATTTTTTCTAATTCTCCAATTACACAACTATCACAACAAATTATTCACATTAAATCATACACTAGCAAGTAGGAAACTTGACTTAAGCTGAAATCTCGAATTCCTTTCCGGTAGAAGCAAGATCAAACCCAATTTCTTCTCTTCTTCTTCTTTCTCTTCTTTTCCCCAAATTCTCTTTCTCTCTCTTTCTTTCTAGGTTTAGGAAGAATACACTTGAGAAATGAGAGTGTTGGAAGACTTAATCGTGCCTTTAGCATTAGTTCCCATATTTAAATGTTAATACACCATTAAAATGACTCATAACTACATAATTATGTCATAACCTGTTAAAAGTGTCCGGAACCAAAAAATACAATATGGCACTTATTTTGACTATCTCGACTATTTCGGAACTAACTGCGCCCTCTAAATTGGCATCTGGAATAATATAAATCATTTCAAGTTCCAATTTCATTTAAAGCATAAATGTCGTTTAAATCACAACGACACCATGAATCATAACATAATACTATTTACATTCACATAACAGTAAATATGCAAAATTTAGTAAATATTATCTTTTAATTCACTTAAAATAATATTTACCCCATTATCCAATATTTTATATAGTTACCTCTCATGGAAAATTTAATATAAAATCAATTACTCAAAAGTAAGGGTTATTACATACTCCCTCCCTTATAAGGGAATTTTTCCCTCAAAATTAGGCGTACCTTACAAAAAGAGATGTGGATACTTTTCTCGCATATCATCCTCACGCTCCCACGTTGACTCCTCGACATTGTGATGCCCCCATTGGACCCGAACCAAGGGCACCACTATAAATCTTAGTCTACGCTCCCCGTAATCTAAGATTGCAACCGGTTGTTCCTCGTATGAAATATCGAGGTGCAAGTCGATATCATCCAAAGGAATGTGCCAGTGATATCCTTCGCACCTCTTGTACTTTTTCAAGGATGAAACATGAAACACATCATGAATCTGTTGTAAGTGTTCCGGTAAGGCAAGTTGATAAGCTACTGGGCCCACCTTAGCAATAATGGGAAAAGGGACTACCTAGCGTGGAGGAAGCTTCCCTTTCTTCCCAAATCGCGTTATACCTTTCATTGGCGATACTCGCACCAAAACTTGATTTCCAACCTCCAATTCGACATGCCTTCTATTAGCATCAGCATAACTCTTTGGACGATCTTGAGCTATTCAGATGTGATTGCGAATAAGTTTAATCTTCGAAGAAGTATCTTGGATCATTTCAGATCCAAGAAATTTATTATCTCCTACTTCCAACCAACAAGTAGGTAATCTACACGGTCGACCATATAATGCTTCATAGGGTGCCATCCCAATAGTGAATTGGTACGAATTATTATAAGCAAATTTGACCAAGGGAAGGTATTGTTCCCAACCTCCTCTAAAATCAAGCACACACATTCTGAGCATATCCTCCAACATTTGGTTGACTCTTTCTGTCTGCCAATCTGTTTGAGGGTGGTAGGAGGTACTCAACTTCAATTCGGTTCCCATAGCTTCTTGAAAACTTTGCCAAAAATGGAAAACCAAAATTTTGTCTCGATCAGAGACTATATTAATGGGCACCCCGTGGAGTCTAAAAATCTCCACGATAAATAGACGGGCATAACGAGCAGTATTGTAGTCTGTATGTACCGGTAAGAAATGTGTTGACTTAGTTAAGCGATGGACGATAACCCAAATGGAATCATATCCTCTTTGTGACGTTGGTAATCCCGTGATGAAATCCATCGAGATGATTTCCCACTTCCATACCGATATTTCTAAGGGTTGTAACAATCCCGTCAGTCATTGATGATTTACCTTCACCAGTTGACAAGTAGTGCATTGGGAAACAAATTCAGAAATATCCCATTTCGTACCCTCCCACCAGTATTGACGGCGCACGTCTTGGTACACTTTTTCCCTACCAGGATGTACTGCAAATTTGGACCCATGAGATTCTGTCATTACGGCTCATCTTAAATCCCCTTCGTCCGGGACAACAAGTCTCCCGTGGAAATGTAACCCACCCTTAGAACTTATAGAGTAGGATTTCGCTCCCTTAGTTAACAATTGGTGTATACGGTCCTGACAACTTTTGTCCCTTCCTTGAGCTTCCACAACCCTTGCCACTATAGTAGGCATAACGGTCAACACCGACATAAATGCCCTAGCAACAGCGTCCTCTTGGCTGAGCTCCTTCCATTTAGCCTTCCATACCGAGGCTAACTCCCCTATGGTTTTCGACTCAACGCATCCACCACCACATTCGCCTTACCTGGGGGATAATGAATATCAAATTGTTAATCTTTCACAAACTCTAACCATCTACGTTGTCTCATATTCAAATCCTTCTATGAAAATAAATATTGCAACGATTTGTGGTCTGGGAAAAGACTAAATTTTTCCCCCGGGAGGTAATGTCTCCAAATCTTCAAGGCAAAAACCACTACCGCAAGTTCCAAATCATGAACCGAATAATTCTTTTCATGGGGCTTTAGTTTGCGAGAAGCATAAGCAATATCTCGATGTTCTTGTTGTAATACGCCTCCCAACCCTTGTAGAGATGCGTCAGTAAAGACCAAATATTCTAACCCCGGCCTTGGTAACGTAAGTACTGGAGTGGAAGTCAACTTATCTTTCATCTCCTTACAAGCTAGCTGATAAGACCCAAACAAACCTCACTCCCTTCCGAGTTAGATTTATCAAAGGGCTAGCAATCTTAGAAAATCCCTTGATAAATCAGCGATAATAGCTAGCCAAACCCAGAAAACTGTGAATCTCTGTAGGTGTCATGGGCTGAACCCATTCCCTCATCGCTATAACTTTACTCGGATCTACAGAAACACCCTCAGCTATCACAATGTGACCCAGAAACTGTACTTACTATAGTCAGAAACCACACTTGTCAAATTTTGCATACAATTGATGATTCCTCAACGTCTGCAAAACCACTCGTAAATGCTTAGCATGATTGGCCTACGATTGAGAATACACAAGGATGTCATCAATAAAAAAGATAACAAACTGGTCCAGGAAGTCTCGAAACACTCTATTCACGAGGTCCATAAACACGTTAGGATCATTGGTTAGCCCGATGGGCATAACCAAAAATTCATAAGACCCATATCTAGTTAGGAACGCAATTTTGGACACGTCTTGTTCTCGTATCCGCAACTGGTGATACCCAGTCCTCAAGTATATTTTAGAGAAGTATGACGCTCCCCTAAGTTGATTGAATAAATCATCAATCCGAGGTAGTGGGTATTTGTTCGTGATGGTAACTTTATTCAACTCCCTGTAATCTACGCACAACCATAGAGAACCATCTCTTTTCTTCATAAATAATACAGGAGCTCCCCACGGAGATGTAATGCGCCTAATAAACCCCCATTCTAACAACTTCTGAATCTGATCTCTTAACTCCCTCATCTTAACAGGAGCCATACGGTATGGAGCTCTAGCAATTGGTCGCGTTCCCGGTGCTAAACCAATCACGAACTTAATCTCCCTACTTGGAGGCAAACTCGGTATCTCCTAAAAAACATCCACAAACTCTCTAACAACGGAATTTGAATCTAAGGAAATGACTACATCACAAGAAGTCTCCTCCGCAATACAATATAAATACGTGCTAGAACCCCCCTCCGAAAGGGGCATAGCCACAAGAAACATCTCTTGCCCCGGGATGGTAAAGACTATACTTTTCCCATAGCAATTTACTATTGCGTGATACTTTACTAGCCAATCCATACCTAGGATTACATCATACCCGACCATATCAAGGACGAGAAAATTGGCCTCAAAACATCAGTTACCAAGATTTATTTCAACTCGTTTACAAATAAAGAAAATGAGCGAACCATCACCCATAGAAGATTCGACACTAGTGAAATACTCTCTGTAGATTTAATTAGCTCCGTCGATTGAGTAAAACTCTAAGAAATAAATGAGTGTATCTCACCCGTATCAAATAACACACGACCCATATAACCTTCGATAGGAAACTTACCCTCAATAGCTGGCGGCGCGGGCGGGGCTGGAGGAAGCATAGCATCCTGTATGTAGTAGACACGCCCATACTTTAGTTGTCCCTGTTGTGGAGGGACGACTAGATTGGGCCCTTGTGGTGGTAGTTGTGCCTGCTGATGCTGTGGAATTCTAGGAAACTGTCCCCCAATTAATTGCGGATAGGACTTCCTATAATGACCCGGCTCCCCACATTGAAAGCAACGACCCACCATATTTTCCTGATTACGGACCCTGTTATTTCTGAACTGCCCAAATCCTTGTCCCAGATGGCCTCGACCCCCATTATTACCCCGACCTTCCTGACCTACCTGCTGCTGTTGCTGGACACCTTAACCGTGCCTGAAATTACTGCCACTAAAATTAGATCCCCCGAAGCGCTTCCTTTTGGACAAATCCCCTTGTTGGGCGTCCCTTTCCTTTTGCTTACCTCCCAATGATTAGGACGAGGTTAGTGCTCCCCCTCCTGCACCATTGCCTCCTGGCTTACTCGCTTACCCCACAAGTGAAACCTTCTTACTACCTTGAACATGCAACCGATGATCTTGACAATGAAGTAACGCGGTAATCATCACATCCTCAAAAGTTTGTAAAGCTGGATTGCCCAGCAAGTGTTGTCGTATCCTCCAATGTAATACCCCGTATTTTTATGATATTTATTTATGGGATTAATTGAATTAAATGTGTATTAATTGGGAATTAATCCGGATAAAAATACTAGCGAGATGCGAGTTGATATTTGATTTTAATGAGTATATATGGCTATATATGAATATTGAATTATGAAATTTGTCGTGAGACTGATATACGGTAATTTGGAAATTTTGTTGAGACGCATGTGACAGTCGCGTCAGAAATATTATTATTTAATTAAAAAGTGAATTTTATTTCTATTAACTGTATGGTCGTTTTGAGTGCGCCAACGCATCCGGAAGGGTCGAAATAGTCAGAAAACACTAGCCGGGAGTTTAGTTTGGGACCCGGGGCATTTTTAGGCCATACCGGCAACGTAAAAGGGTAGTTTGGTAATTTTAGAATTTGGGGAATTAAAACCCACGAAAATTAGAGTTAAAAATCTGACTTAGTCTTAACCCACTAAGACATTTCCAACCCCAATCTAGGTAGTGGGCTATGGGAAGTTTAGAAACCTTAAACTTGCCAAACCAACCTCCACCTCCATTGTCATCCTTAGAGAAAAGCTGGTGGAGAGAGAAAGAAAGGAGAATCCTGCAGAGAGAGAGTGAACAATTCATCTTCAACATCAAATTCAGAGTTATATCAAAGGAAAGTGGTTTAATTTCATTAGTTGCAGAGAATGTTTCTTCCATGCGTAGGAAATTGATAAAACTGTATTGTTTTGGGAGATTGATGAAAACCCATTAAATTGGAATTAGAAACTTGTATTTTGATGAGGAATTGCATGTAGAATTGTATGTAGGTGATTAATCTGATGATAATATATTTTGGATGAAACAAAAACGGATTTAATTAGACTCATTGGGGATTTAAGAATTTATAGGGTTCATGTTCTTGAAATTGGGGAAAAATGTATAAATTTGATATTTGGATGATGTTTAGAATGAATTAACACCACCAAACACGTTAGTATGTGACCTAAGTATGATTAGGGATGATTAGAAACCTTGAACAATTGTTGGATTGATGTTTAGAGGATATTAGAGAGGAAGAAAAGTTGGAAAAACGAAAAAAGGGATTTCTGGGCTCGAAACTGGCCACTCGTTAGAAGACCTGCCCAGGTCGTTCGAACGAGCTCGTTCGAACGAGATTCTAACGAGTTGACAGTTTGCCTTCTAACGAGAGGGATGTTCGTTCGATGTCTTTCGTTCGAACGAGATCTCGTTAGATGCCCAGTTCGTTCGAACAAACTCTCGTTCGAACAGCCTCCTTCGAACGAGACTTCTAACGAGAGGACAGTTTAGGCTTTTTGGCATGTTTTGATTTCGCATGTCCCGTAACTTTGTTTAATTGTAGAGATATCATTCCCTCGATGATAGATTGATATAGTTGGGACATTTGGGTTATATTGAGGAGTAAAACATAGAAGTGTGCCTCGAATTGAATCGGAATTGTGGAATAGGACGTGAGTGACTGTTACGATGTGAGAATTATTTACGGCTTAAATAATTGAACTAATCAGGAACTTATGAATTGTGTAACGTTATATGTCGGTACGAGAATGAGGAGTGTACCACAAATAAATTACGGTGATTACTAAGATGTGTGTATACTTAGTATATGTATATGATTTTATGTGTATGACATACCTACCATACTTGCTATCACGGGAGGTTTACGTTCGCTTAGGGCCCTCTAATCCTTGTGTTGCCCGGATTTAGATTGGTACCTCAAGAACATAGGTCAGAGAAGGACTTATTGGGATGTTAATAAGTCTGCTGATCGTGGGAGCGTAGGTATGTGCGTGACCCATGTGATGTGACTGTGTTCGCCTCCATTGTTTGTGATTTGCTATTATCTGAGAACGATTCCTGAGAGATTCAGAATGAGTGATCCTTATGTACGTGATGTACCGGGATGGATAGCAGAGTATGTGTGCACCGCAGCTTAGTCTCTGGTGCTTGTATTGTATATTTATGACGTGAATAATATACACTTAAATAATGGGAACTTTCATGTTGGTATTGTGAATACAATTATGGTAATGTTTTGAGAAAACATAACGGGTTAACCGATAGTGAATTGTATTGCTAATAATTGAGAATCTGAGTTATTTATAGCCCGTTATTAAATTGATAACACTAGAATAAAATGGGAATTGAGTAGTAAGGGGTAGAACTTATTACGGTCTGGATAGTTATGTATGTCATTTAGATGGGTACGGTACGTTAGGGGTGCACAATTAGTCGAGAGGTGAGTACTTCATGTGAGTGCACGTCCTAACATGTATTTTGCATTCATTGTTTTAATGTTATTAAAACACTTGCTGTTTTTAAAACGATTTCCACTTTCGGGCTCTGATCCATTTGCTTTCAAATCTATTTTTGTAAAAACCATTTTAGGTGCCCAGCCACAAGGACACCATGCTTAGGATTCTCATTCAGGTGACGAGCTGTAGCTGTTTGTGGAAGTTACAGGACCTTACTAGTAGACGCTTCTTTCATCTTGACTCCATATTCAGGATTCATCAGTTGTAGGGCATGTTGCCCATTTCTAGTAGAGACATTTTCCTATTTCAGATTTTCAGACTATTTGGCATGTATCTAATTTAGATTACTTTGTTTTATTTAGTTCAGTTGTGGGATTGTTGTGAGGAGTTTTTCCTCCGGACTTATTATTATGTTGTTGGTTATTCTATTGTTTCATTATGGTGAATGTTGTTATTCTATCATGATTCATTTTATTGCATGTTAATCAGAGTTAACTTAAAATTTGGCAACTCACTTTTTAAATACTAGGTGGTTAGTAATCATTAAAATGTTTTCGACAGTGATGCTATTAACTGGACCAACTTGGCATTTTGTATTAATTTAATAAAGGAGTAGCTACCCGGTATTTAATTAGTCGGGGTGTCACACTTTGACCTTCTCCTCTCCTCCGGAGTTACCTCATTCGGCACAAAACTAGCCAAACGAGTGAATTCCTCATCATACTCTGCCACCGAACATTCACCTTGAACAACATCTTGAAGCTTCCTCCTCATTTCCCTTTGGACTGCCAGAGGAAAATATTTTCGATCAAACAAAACCCAGAAGTTAGTGATAGTCATAGTATCTCTTTGCTCTGGCGTGGTCATCGACTCCCACCAGTGTAAGGGTGATCCAACTAGCTTAAAAGTAGCAAGGATTTGCTTCCGTTCTTCACTACAGTCTATCAAGCGAAGATGACGTTGCATATCCTTCTTCCATTGGTTAGCTATGATCATGTCGGAACCACCCTGAAATTCTGGGGGATGACCCTTTAAAAAGGATTCCCTGACTCTTTCCCATGGAGAAGGTCCCGTAGGGACTTGTATCTCCTGAGACCTCGACTGTTGGGCTTGGGGAAATTATTGAACCACGGCAGTCATCGCAGCATTAAATGCCTGGGCCATAATATTGGTTACTTCAGCAGCATTTATAGTTCCTTGCTGCGACTGTGGAGGACCTACATCATCTTCGACAACTCTATTTCTTCTCGCAGGGCGACCCCTCTTAGGCGGCATCTGAGAAAAGAAATAATAGAATTAGAATACCATGTAGAACAATTATCTTCACAGAAGATCGCAACCATACAAAACAAAACAATCCTAATAATAGGACTCTATATCAAAGAACGCTACGGTAAAACGTGATAAGTCCGCATAGATCCTAAAGACTCTAGAACCTGATGCTCTGATACCATCTGTGACACCCCGCTTATTAAAATAAGAGGTGGCCACTCCGATACTCCAATAATTATAGGAATCATAGATGGTCCATTCTTAGCAACATTATCGTATAATACAATATACGAGATAACCACCAATTATCTTAGAAAATGGACTATCAAAAATTTTATTTGTAAGTTAAAGAAAAACATTTATACAATCCAATTGAAAAGAAGGTGGATGCAAATAAAGATATATATTAAGTCGGCAACTATATACAACAAAATAACCAAATAAATTGTCGTTTAACAGACATACAATAGGGTTACACCGAGTATTAAAGTACAATATCAAATATATACTACAACTACAAAACTTGGGCAACACGCCCGAATGTGCAGCTGATCATAACTAGAATACAAAAATATGGAAGCGTATATATCAAATATCCCATAACATCCGCAAAGTGTTACATCTCTAGGACACTGGAATAGAAAAGTCAATACGGGTGTCTTTGCGGTGGAACACCTGGTCGAATATAAGATTCATGCAAAATAAAGAGATATAAATGGTTCAGGGCCCGGTTTTATATGATCACTATGTGAATAAAATGCATGACAATTATGGACAATCTAATCATCATGAATAAGCTTGTTTCATTCACCATAAGTAGTGATAAGGAATCTAATTTCTCAATCTAAAAGCATAACCTAACGTAATATCAATAACAATGATCATAATTAAATTAAGTAGGAGAAAATTGATAATATAATACTTAATAAGATTCCATTTCCTTTTATACACAATTCATTTCACCGTTCCTTTCCTCATTATGAAACGTATTCAAGGCAATTTATTTCATAAAGTGTCGTATAATCAATAAGATTCCACTTTAATAAGAATAGTTATATTACACAACATATAACGATTCTAAGACCGTCCTTCTGAGTTTCCCCACTGGACGTGCCCCTAAATAGCTATCATCTTACAGGGCCTATCACTAAGACAACTTGGGCATCCTACATTGCGTGACATCAAGAAGCGTCCATATACCTTCGACAGTGAGTCATAACCACACCCGAATTTACCTCACTTCGAACAATAATCACACAATATATATAATAACCAGTCCTATGGCCGAGGACTATATTCACCCTGCATTCACTAGCCAGGGGACTTCACCTCATATGCGTAACTTCCCCTATGATAGAATTTAGAGCGGTGTGTATATTCAAATTTACCATTCACAAGTTATTTACTTTATCAAGTATGCCTTATATTTTATCCGGAGCCATAAGCGTTTAATGTCATCATTATAAACCTTAATGTTTAATTATCCCCAATATAAATCTCCCTTAATTAACATTCCATCTATAACCCCTCATGTATGATATTCTTCAACACAATTCTAAAAGTTGACATTAACTCACTCTAATTCTCCTTAGGTATAGACTAGTTCATTCTAATAAAGAATCATTTATCTTCCTCTAATTTAACTAACTAAATTGATTCCCGAACTAAGCCTCTACTTAGGTTCTTAAATACCTTACTAATATACTCTAATACTCTAGTTTTACTTCATTCAAGAAGGTTCCTACGTCCCTATCTTAAAAGAAAAAAGCTAGAAGAAACTAAGCATTTAAGGGTGAAGACCGCGGTCGACCGCACCTCTTTGGTTTTGCCTAGAAAGGAAAGAAGTAAGTTCATTTTGGAAGGCTCGATCGACCGGTCCTGGGACAGCGGTCGACCGCGCTCTGAATTTATACTTATCGAAGAAAGAAGTATGCCTCCCACTCAAGGCCCAGTCTATCGGTCCTGGGACTGCGGTCGACCGCACCTATCAGACCTATGATTCTATCTTCTTCTCCAATGCTAGATCTGAGACCTTAACCCTTTATTCCTACAATTCTTTCATTCTCATGATCTAACAACACAACCACAACCTCTTTACACCACAATACCAACTTAAATCATACAAACAATAAGATCCAAGGGTTAAACATTAATATTTATCAAAACCAACTATTTGTTCTAATTCTCCAATTACACAACTATCACAACAAATTATTCACATTAAATCATACACTAGCAAGTAAGAAACTTGCCTTAAGCTGAAATCTCGAATTCCTTTTCGGTAGAAGCAAGATCAAATCCAATTTCTTCTCTTCTTCTTCTTTCTCTTCTTTTCCCCAAATTCTATCTCTCTCTTTCTTCCTAGGTTTAGGAAGCATACACTTGAGAAATGAGAGGGTTGCAAGACTTAGTCGTGCCTTTAGCATTAGTTCCCATCATTAAATGTTAATACACCATTAAAATGACTCATAACTACATAATTAAGTCACGACCTGTTAAAAGTGCCCGGAACCCAAAAATACAATATAGCACTTATTTTGACTATCTCAGCTATTTTGGGACTACCCGCGCCCTCTAAATTGGCTTCCGGAATAATATAAATCATTTCAAGTTCCAACTTCATTTAAACCGTAAATGTCATTTAAAGCACAATGACACCATGAATCATAACATAATGCTATTTACATTCACATAACAGTAAATATGCAAAATTTAGTAAATATTATCTTTTAATTCACTTAAAAAAATATTTACCCCATTATCCAATATTTTATATAATTACCTCTCATGGAAAATTTAATATAAAATCAATTACTCAAAAGTAAGGGTTATTACAATATAGAGGGAAGGTTAGGAAGTACCTTAGATTAACCGATGATGAATTTTGAGTAGAAAATTATGGGTGTACTAGGTGAAAGTACTTGGGTAATAATTATGAAATTTGGTTTGGATTTCAAGAAGGAATAGGCTATGTGCTTAGGTAGAATAGCAAGTTGGCCAGAAATGTGAAGTTAGAATTAATCATAAGTAAGTGAATACTTGACAAAAATCAGAAAGTTGGGATAGACTCAGGATTTATGGGCTAGTGCTACGAGAGACACTATGCACACTAGCCAATTATATATATATATATATATATATATATATATATATATATATATATATATATATATATATATATATATATATATATATATATATATATATATATAATAAGGAGTAAAACTTATGTATGTCATAAGATATAAGTATGATGTCATCTAGATAAGTTTTTCTTGCATTACCAATTTTACCCCTCAAATCTTTGATTACCCCCTCTTTTGACACGCTCTAATTTATTTTCCCCCTTTCTTTAAAATTCAAAAATATGGGTAAAGTGGTACTTTTACTCTTATTACCCCTCTCTCTCCTCTCTCATTTGCCCAAACCCTAGCCGACTTCTCATTCCCTCACACTCACTTTTGCCCGTCTCTTCCTCTCTCTCTCTCTCTCTCTCTCTCTCTCTCTCTCTCTCTCTCTCTCTCTCTCTCTCGTGACATGAGCAAACCCTTCCTCATCCATTAACCTCTCAAACACCAAGCTGCCACCCCTCCCATGTCGTCTCTTACTCCCCCTTACCGCCGCCCGTAGGTAATATTTTTCCCCCAGTCTCTTACACATGCACACACTCATGCTCACAATGTTTTTCTTAGGGTTGCCCCTAAATAACCCTTGAAGTTGAAAGTTTTTATGCTCTATTTTATTGGTGATTCTAAACCTCTACTTTTCCCCTACTCCACATTTTATCAGCTCCATCATCGGAGAAGCACTACGGGAGTCGCGAAAATACAAAACCGTCTATGAAGACAGTGTTCCAAGTTGAGATTAAAGGTGAGATTTCTATTTTGGGGTTTTTTGGAATTTTTTTTCTCTCGACCACCATTTACTAAATTTGTTTCCTTCTTTTGTTTATCGAAATTGGATTTTGTTCATACCTTTTATTCAATAGCTTGAAGGTAAGAAGCACTGCTTTTCTAATTTCAATTTAGTGCTTATTGTTGTATTATGCGTGTACAAATATATTTAGCACTTATTGTTGAAATCAAATTTAGGGATTATTGATGTTTATTTTCTGCTACATCTTTTATCAATGTGGATAACAATGTTTCTTTAGACACTAATGATGATGGCAATGATGATGAACTTAAAGCAACTGACAGAAGTGTTCCTTATGTTAATGCAATTGCTGGTGAGTTGGAAGATTTCGAGGATGATGCGATTGTTTTATCATCACACAAAGAAACTGTATCAACTTTACCAATTTCGATGTTTTTATGTTAAATTTGTCTAAGAAATGGCCCTGCATAAATTTGTCAGATTTCTACGCATGTTGCTGGAGTTAAAATTCCGCTACTGTTGAGTTGGGACTGGGAGTTGATGATTTGTCTAGATGGGTTAATATGTTTTGTATAGTTTTCATACGCCATTAGCTTATATGTAGAAGACTCTTTGAATGTATTTCACATGTTGAGGCTGCTTGCTTAATTGGTAAGAGAAATTTAATTTGTCTTGCTTTCTTACATGGAACCATGATTCTGTTGGTCGAAATTGTTTGTTTATGTAGTTTATCAGTTTGGTTTGTTTACAAGTAATGAAGCCATATATAAACACTAACTGAAATTTTAAGCGCTGAAATTTTAAATGCTATTGGTACATCTTTATTTTTTAAGTGATGGAATTATAAATCATTGTATGTTTTTTTGGTAGCAGAATAAAAGACACACCCGAATGTCAGTCGTATCACATTGCAGACCACTTTTATCCTTCATTGCATGTATTAATTTTCTGGAATATGTTTTATTTAATAGGCCTGAATTGTTCTTCTATGATGTGGAAGAAGAATCATTGCCATAGCAGATTGTGGGAGTTGCATTATTAAACGATATGTCCTTTATTTTGAGTTATTTGGCATTTGGTCTTTTTATACCAATCTTTGTTTTTTAAGTGATGGAATTATGAACCATTGTATATTTTTACTTAAATGACTACGTAGGTAGTAGAATAAAAGACGTATATGAATATCAGTCGTATCACAATGCGGACCATTTTTATCCTTATATGTATTAATTATCTGAAATATGTTTTATTTAATAGGTCTGAATTGTTCGTCTGTGATGTGGAAGCAGAAGCATTGCCATAGCAAATTGTGAGAGTTACATTATTGAATGGTGTGTCCCTTATTTTGACAATTTGACATTTTGTCCTTTATTTTGAATACATTTATAGTTCTCAATGTATACAACAATCACAATTTTACTGTACTTTTAGTTCTACTCCCTTTTTTATACAATTAATGTTGAATGTCCAAGTATTGTGAACCGTTAAATCAAGCAGTGCTGAATACATTTGCAAGTAAAACAACTATAAATGCTCTGCTATAGAGATATCTCGTTGTTTTTAAATGACCACGTTGAAATACTATTTATTGGATTAAGTTTTTTTTATTAATATTACTATTTTGGTAAATATATTCTAATTCCCCATAGATTACATAAAAACAACTAATTCTTAATTGTTGAAATTCTTATTTATCTCTCAGGGAATCAAATAGAAGCAACAAAATGTATGATCTAGAAATCTCAATGTCTGGAGTTTCTTAGGCAGATTAATATGAAAATAAAACTCATTCAAGAGTTTTAATTTTTATATTGAGATTATGGGATTGATTATGATCCAATCATCAAATCTGCTAGAGATATTTGATGTTTTTGCAACTTTAATAATGTCTATTGCTTTTTTATATACTCAATTTGTAATTTTATCACTTAGTTCATTTTTATTCCAACTTATTTCTTATTGATTTTTTACAGGTGTTGTGATGGTTATAGTTTTTCTTTTGTAAAACTTGGGTAATAGAGAATCCCCAAAACCTTTATGTCTCTGATCTCGGGTCATTAATGATCTTAAGTATTTGTTTTGTGTGAAGTTATTAATACGAGCACAAAACCTACCAGCAAAGTGAGTTGTAATTGTCAATTTTGGTTTCTTTGGAATTTTATGATCATAAGATTTTAATTGTGTGGTGCACACTATCTGTCATGAATAAAATTCTTGGTATTAAGTCATGTTTACCATAAATTAGAATTCGTAAACAATATATTATTTTCAATTGGATGTTTGGGGATGTAGTTTTTTTTCCTAATTTTATTTTAGTCCTTTAACGAATATGCATTAGGTATGGATGTTTGTGTATCGATAACTCCTTAATAGAATTACATGTATGACGATGGTGAAGGCATGCACCATGTATCTTTATGCATTTTAGTTTTGTTTGATGATTTTGGGCTATTTGAATATTGTTGTATTGGTTGTTGTCCCTTAGGCAGGGCTGATAGTCTAATAAACAAAGGAGATTATGTCAATATTTTAAATACTTTGTTTATTTGAGGCACGGTGTGAATTCGATTCATGAATATTGTATATTTTATGTTATATGTGAATTTGTTCGGTGAATTAGACTATTCGAATGCCGTTGGACTATTTTTATACGTTAAGCAAGGTGTATAGTCCTATAAACAAATGATATTATGACCATTTTTTTTAAATTACACTTTGTTTGGCTGGGGAATGAAATTTTTTCCGTTTTGTAATTATGTAATTTGAAAATTTTCACCGTTTTGCGATTACATACTTTGGAAAATAATTTATGTGCCTTTAGGCATGGGCATATATATATATATATATATATATATATATATATGTGTGTGTGTGTGTGTGTGTGTGTGTGTGTGTGTGTGTGTGTGTGTGTGTATCGAGTGAAATAGTATGAGTAGGAAGTTATCCTGGGTATGGACTGATTAACGACGTGTACAGCGATAATGGACTGTTACAGTAAGGCTATCGTGTTCATTATTCTAGGGTAGGATGTGTTTATTGTCTCGATGCCTCGTCTTAAATGGGGATAGAGAAGGCGTGTATATTATATTGGGGAGGAGACTTCTGAGAGTATAGTTGTCTCGTTATATTCGATCCTCGTGTTCGTGGACTTTACTGATGTGATTCAGGGGATACCGAGGTTATCGCCGAGCTGAGACATTGAGTTCGGTATTGACTTAGCGTTGGGAACTTAGTGATAGTGCGAGCGACATATTGCATGACTCATTAGAGATGTGGGAGTTGAGAATTAGATTTTAGTGACTTTTGGGGACAGGATTTTGAGTGTCCTGATAATATGTCTTGGGACTATGGATCTCAATGACCGACAAAGCTAGGTAGTAGTGTATCAGGGGTCCCTTATTTAGATTTAACTTGCAAGACATCCCACGCATGAAACTTAGTAGCTATAGGTAATGGGGAGACGTTGAGATCTAGGACAATGTTTTAGTATAGTATTCATTACACGTATATAAATATAACATTTTGAGTAGAGAGATATTACGTAAGTGGGCCAGAAGGCCAAGTAGTGTTGTAAAGAGGGCACTGGCGAACATTTTTACCACCAGTTTGTAAGTGGGGTAATTTCATAATGATTGAGCCGCGATTAGTAGGGTAATAGAGTATACCATTACCGTATGATTATGTAGAGCATATGGGATCCAATTTTGATGTATGTAGGTTTCAATTATGGTATTTGTGTGAGTATGCACGTGGTATTGGGTGTATGGGTACCCTGTTCAGTTCGATATTCCGTATCATCCGAGATAAGGTAACGTGGATATAAATGAGTTAATCCAAATGCCTATATGATAATTAGCGATAGTTTTGTAATGGTGAGGAGGACTGAACTGTAATACCCCGTATTTTTGGTGATATTTATTTATGGGATTAATTGAATTAAATGCGTACTAATTGGAAATTAATCCGGATTAAAATACTAGCGAGATGCGAGTTGGTATTTGATTATAATGTGTATATTTGATTATATATGAATATTGAATTATGAAATTTGTCGTGAGATGAAATACGGCAATTTGGAAATTTTGTTGAGACGCGTGTGACAGTCGCGTCAGGAATATATTTATTTTAATTAAAAAGTGAATTTTATTTCTATTAACTAAATGGTCATTTTGAGTGCGCCAACGCGTCCGGAAGGGTCGAAATAGTCAGAAAACACTAGCCGGGGGTTTAGTTTGGGTCCCGGGGAATTTTTAGGCCATAACGGCAACGTATAAGGGTAGTTTGGTAATTTTGGATTTTTGGGAATTAAAACCTACGAAAATTGGGAATTAATAAGCTGACTTGGTAATTACCCACTAAACCCACTAACCACATCTTAGGACTTAATGGGCTACGGGGGTTATTAGAAATTGTTCCAAAAGTTCCTTAGGCAAAAACCCTAGCCACCATTGTTACTTAGAGAAGAAAGCTTGTAGAGAGAGAAAAGAGGAGGATTCTGCAGAGAGAGAGAGAGAATACTCCATCAAATTGACATAAAAATCAGAGATTCAAATAAGGCAAGTGGTTTAATTTCATTATTTTGCAAAGAATGTTTCTTCCATGTGTAGGAATTGATAAAATCTTATTGTTCTTGGGAGTTAATGAAAAACCCATTTTTATTGGAAGTAGAAATTACATTTTTGATGAGGAATCGCATGTAGATTTGTACTTAGATGATTATTCTGATGATATTATAATTTGGATGAAATGAAAACGGATTTAATTAGGCTATTGGATGATTTATAAATTCTAGGGTTCATATTCTTAAAATTGGGGGAAATATGAAGGGATTTGTTAATTGAATGAGGTTAGAATGAATTAACCCCACAAATCACGTTAGTATATGACCTAAATATGTTTAGGGATGATTAGTGTCTTTGAACAATAGTTGGATTAACCTTTGGATGAGATTTGAGGTGTAGAGAAGTTGGAAAAACGAAAATAGGAAATCTGGGCTCGAATCTGGCCACTCGTTAGAAGACCTGCCCAGGTCGTTCGAACGAGCTCGTTCGAACGAGCTTCTAACGAGTTGACCTTTGACTTCTAACGAGGATGAAGTTCGTTCAATGACTTCGTTTGAATGAGACCTCGTTAGAAAGCCCACTTCGTTCGAACGGACTCTCGTTCGAACAGCCTCGTTCGAACGAGACTTCGAACGAGTTGACAGTTTAGGCTTTTTAGCCTGTTTTGATTTCACGTGTCCCGTAACCTTATTTAATGGTAGAGATAACCTTCCCTTGATGATTAATTGATACATTTGGGATATTTGGGATATAATGAGGAGCCAAACCTAGAAGTGTAGTTTTAACCTAAGGGAAATTATGAAGTAGGACGTGAGTGTCAATTCCGATGCGAGAACTATTGACGACCTAATTTATTATATTAACCGGGAACATATAAATTTTGTGTAGCTTTATATGTCGGTACGAGATTGAGAAGTGTACCACCAATATATTATGGTGATTACTAAGATGTGTACGTACTTAGTATATGTATTGCTTTTATGTGTATGACATACCTACCATACTTGGTATCACGGGAGGTTTACGTTCGCATAGGGCCCTATAATCCTTGTGTTGCCCGAATTTAGACTGGTACCTCGATGAACATAGGTTAGAGAAGGACTTATTGGGATGTTAATAACTCTGCTGATCGTGGGAGCGCAGGTATGTGCGTGGCCCATGTGATGTGACTGTGTTCGCCTCCATTATTTGTGATGTTGTTATCTGAGAACGATTCCTGAGAGATTCGGAATGTGTGATCCTTATGTACGTGATGTACCGGGATGGATAGCAAAGTATGTGTGCACCGCAGCTTAGTCTCGGGGTGCTTGTATTAAAAATTTATGACGTGAATAATATACACTTAATTAATGGGAACTTTCATGTTGTTATTGTGAAAATAATTATGGTAATGTTTTGAGAAAACATAATGGGTTAACCGATAGTGAATTGTATTACTAATTGAGAATATTACGGTTTGGTTAGATATGTATGTATTTAGATGGGTACGGTACGTTAGGAGTGCACATGTAGTCGAGAGGTGAGAATTTCATGTGAGTGCACGTCCTAACATGTATTTTGCATTTAATGTTTTAATGATATTACAACACTTGCTGTTTTTAAAATGATTTCCACTTTCGGGCTCTGACCCATTTGCTTTCAAACCTATTTTTCTGTAAAAACCATTTTAGGTGCCCAGCCACAAGGACACCATGCTTAGGATCCTCATTCAGGTGATGAGCTGTAGCTCTTTGTGGAAGTTACAGGACTTGCTTGTAGACGCTTCATCTATCTTGACTCCATATTCAGCATTTATCAGTTGTAGGGCATGTCGCCCATTTCTCTTAGAGGCATTTCATTTATTTCAGTTATTCAGACTTCGGGCATGTAATAAATTCAGGATTCAGACTTATGTTATTATTTCATTCGTGGGATTGTTGTGAGGAGTTTTTCCTCCAGACTTATTACTATTTGTTGGTTATTTCATTACTTCGTTATGGTGAATGGATTATGTTATTCTTCCATTATTCTTATATTCCATGTTAATCAGACTTAAATTAAAATTTGGCAACTTACTTTTTAAATACTAGGTGGTTAGAAATTATAAAAATGTTTTCGTCAGTGATGCTATTAACCGAACCAACTTGGCATTTTGTATTGATTTAATAAAGGAGTAGCTACCCGGTATTTAATTAGTCGGGGTGTCACAGGTGGTATCAGAGCATCAGGTTATAATGTCCTTTATGATCTGAACGGCTTATTATGTTTCCGCTGAGCTTTCTTTGATGTAGAGCCCTATATTTTAGGACTGTTGTATTATCTTGTATATGCTACGTTCTTCAGCTATTTTAAGTTTATAACTGCGAACTTATAAACTTCATTCTTATTTCAGATGCCTCCACGACGTGCATAAAGGATTCCCAGGGATGCAACGCTAGAACCACAGCCCGCACCAGTTCAGGGCACGATGAATGCCGTCGAGGTTGCAGCCATTGTGGCCCAGGCGGTAAATGCCGCACTAGCTGTAGTTCAGTAGGCACCACCTCAGGTGCCGATAGCCGTGCCAGTTCAGGCTCATGCATTCCCGTCTGCTTGGGAACGTGTACGTGATGCTTTTCAGAAAGCACACCCTCCGGAGTTTGCAGGTAGCTCCGATGTGGTAGTTTCGAGTCAGTGGAGGAAGGATATACAACGGCACTTGAGGATGTATGAGTGCACCGATGTCCAGAAGAAGATACTAGCTACCTTAAACTAGTGGGGTCTGCACTGCAGTGGTGGGAGTCTATTACCACCATGGAGGAGAGAGATACTCTCACTATCCAAGAGTTTTGGGTGCGGTTCGACCGCAAGTACTTTCCGTCAGCTGTTCACACGGAGATGAGGAGGAAGTTGATGAGCCTCAAGCAGGAGGGTAAGACTGTGGCCGAGTATGAGGCTGAATTCACTAATCTTCTGAACATTGTTCCGGATGAGATACCGACAGAGGAGAAGAAGATACAGAAATTTACTGACGGGTTGACATGGAGGATTCGTCAGCACTTGTTAGGGAGCCTACTGTTACACTTCCAGGACCATCGCTTTCACATGACTGAAGGCAAGAGGTCAGGAGAGTCCAGCCATCAGGGCAGAACTGGGGGAAATGGTGCCAGTGGGGCACATTCTGTTCAGGGGCAGAGACAGGGTGATCAGGGTTCCCAGCAGGGGGATCACAAGAGGTTCAGGTCAGGGAATTTCAGGCACGGATAGGGAGGTTTCTGGCAGGGCCATCAGGGTCCGAACGGCCATCAGAACCAACAGGGTCAGAATGGTCAACAGCAGTTTCAGCAAGGCCAGTGGAGGAACGGTAACGGCCACCAGGGCCGGGGGCAGCAAGGGCAGAGAGGGGGGAACTTCCCGGGGAAGTGTTTCGTTTGTGGCAAGACTGTCCATAAATGCCAGGACTGTCCTGATAGGGGCAGGGCCCCGCAGCAGCAACAGGGTGCTCGACATGAGCCATAGAGGCCACTTTTTCCACCTGATCTCCCAGCTCCAGGCCAGGTGCCAGCATTCCAGCCATTCCAGCAGTTCCGGTGCAGCAGGGGCAGTTACAATATGGGCGTGTCTATAACGTCCACCAGGCAGCAGCTCCACAGGCACCACCCGCGATTGAGGGTATGTTTCCTATCCATGGTACTATGGGTCGGGTTTTGTTTGATACGGGGGAAACGCACTGTTTTATAGCTACACATTTTGCGAAAGACTTAGGGTTGTTAGCCACAGCAGAGAGCACAGTGACGTGTGTAGACTCACCATTGGGGAGTGGGTCACTTATTTTCTTTATATGCCGGGGAGTGGGGGTAGAGATTGGTAGTTTGGTATTACCTGCAGACATGTTAGTATTAGATATGCATGTACACGATGTGATTATCGGTATGGATTGGCTCGCTGATTATAGAGCCATGATTGATTGCTTCGGTGGGAGCATTGTTTTTGCCATTCCGGGACAAGAGATGTTTGTAGTGGCGATGCCTCGCCCAGAGGGAGGTTTGACCGCTCATTTGTACTACATAGAGGAGGATACCTCTAAGGAGGTTGTGATTCCTTTAGATTCGATCCCGGTTGTCAGGGAGTATTCCGATGTGTTTCAGGAGATACCAGGCCTACCTCCCAATCGAGAGATAGACTTTGTCATAGACTTATTGCCAGATACGAGACCTATAGCACGCGCACCGTACCGTATGGCTCCGGCAGAGATGCGAGAGCTACGAGATCAGATTGAACAGTTGTTGGGTCAGGGGTTTATACGGAGGAGTACTTCATCGTGGGGTGCCCCTGTGTTATTCGTGAAGAAGAAAGATGGTTCACTGAGACTGTGTGTGGACTACCGAGAGTTGAATAAAGCCACGATACGGAATAAGTATCCATTGCCTCGAATCGATGAGTTATTCGACCAATTGAGAGGAGCTTCTTTCTTCTCGAAGATTGATTTGCGATCAGGATACCATCAGTTGCGTATCAGGGAGGAGGACGTCTCGAAGACTGCGTTCTTATCGAGATATGGTTCTTACGAGTTTCGAGTTATGCCTTTTGGTTTGACCAACGCTCCAGTAGTGTTTATGGACTTGATGAATAGGGTGTTCAGGGATTTCCTAAATCAGTTTGTCATTGTCTTCATCGATGATATTCTGGTTTACTCCCAGACAGAGGAGGAGCACGCCGAGCATTTGAGGCAGGTTTTGCAGACGCTACGTCAAAACGAGTTGTATGCAAAATATGAGAAATGCGAGTTTTGGCTGAAGGAGGTCCAGTTTTTGGGACACATTATTTCCGACCGAGGGATATCTGTTGATCCGGGGAAGGTATCCGCGGTGAGGGAGTGGGGACAGCCCATGACACTGACGGAGATCCGTAGTTTCTTGGGCCTAGCAGGATACTACAGGAGGTTCATTCGGGGATTCTCGAAGATAGCAGGTCCTTTGACACATCTGACTCGTAAGGGTGTGTCATTCATCTGGAGTGATGCCTGTCATTTGGCATTTGACGAGTTGAAGGATAAGTTGACCTCAGCACCTGTGTTAGCATTGCCGAGACCAGGAGTTGAGTATTTAGTTTACACCGATGCGTCCTTGAAAGGACTTGGAGGTGTATTACAGCAGGAGAGTCAGGCCATTGCTTATGCATCCCGTAAGCTAAAGCCTCACGAGAAGAATTACCCCACTCATGACTTGGAGTTGGCGGCAGTTGTATTTGCCCTTCGTATTTGGAGACATTACCTTTTGGGGGAAAAGTTTCGATTGTTCACAAACCACAAGTCCCTACAATACCTATTCACGTAAAAGGAGTTGAATATGCGGTAGCGAAGGTGGCTTGAGTTTGTGAAGGACTATCAGTTTGATATCTAGTATCACCCATGGAAGGCTAACGTGGTAGCAGACGCGTTGAGCTGTAGGCCAGTAAATGAGGTGGCAGGGGTGTGGAAGGCAAAATGGAAGGAGTTGGGACACTAGGATGCAGTTGCCCGATCGTTCATGTCTATGATGACCATTACACCTCAGATTGTCACGAAGGTAGTAAGGGCACAGGCAAATGACTCGTTCTGTCAGGAGCAGATAGTTCGAAGACTAGCAGAGGGAGCCGAGTCCTATACCGTTAGCTCAGACGGGGGATTGCGCTTTAATGGGAGATTAGTAGTTCCAGAAGGGGAGGAATTACGGCACGAGGTGATGGCAGAATCGCACGGCTCACGGTTCGCGGTACATCCCGGTGGGGACAAAATGTACCAAGACATGAGGCGACAGTATTGGTGGAGCGGGATGAAAAGAGATATTGCCGTGTTTGTTTCAAAATGCGCCACTTGTCAGCTAGTAAAAGTGGATCATCAGAGACCGACAGGACTTCTACCGCCATTGGAGGTCCCGATGTGGATGTGGGAGAGCATCTCCATGGACTTTATCACGGGATTACCTACGTCACAGAGAGGTCACGACTCCATTTGGGTAATTGTGGACAGGTTGACCAAAGTCGCTCATTTTCTACCCGTAAGGACAGACTACACTGCGGGATAGTATGCCCACATCTTTATTGCAGAGATAGTGAGACTTCACGGTGTGCCCCTAAATATCGTGTCTGACCGAGACAAGATATTTGTTTCACGGTTTTGGGAGAGTTTTCAGGAGGCCATGGGCACGGAATTGCGATTGAGCACGGCGTACCACCCACAGACCGACGGGCAAACGGAGCGTACAATCTAGATGTTGGAGGACATGCTACGTATGAGTATCATTGATTTTGGGGGTGGATGGGAGCAGTATCTTCCACTGGTGGAGTTTGCTTACAAGAACTCCTACCAGTTCACCATTGTCATGGCTCCATTTGAGGCGTTGTATGGTAGACCTTGTCGTTCCCCAGCATGTTGGTTGGAGGTGGGGGACAACAAACTACTTGGGCCGGAAGTAATTCAAGATACTTCGGCAAGGATAGAATCGATTCGGAGTCACATTCGGGTAGCTCAGGATCGGCAGAAGAGCTATGCTGATACGAAGAGGTTCTTCAGGGAGTTCCAAGTGGGGGACCAGATTTTGCTCTGAGTATCTCCTATGAAGGGGATTATGTGTTTCGGGAAGAAAGGGAAGTTGGCACCGAGATATGTGGGACCATTTCCTATTATTGAGTGGATTGGACCGGTTGCGTATAGACTAGGATTACCGGAGCATCTACATCGGATTCACAATGTATTTCATATTTCCTCGCTAAGGAAATATCTTAGAGACGATTTGGCTCATTCTCACATTGCTTTGGAGGACATAAATCTCCAGCCTGATAGCTCATACGAGGAGGGGCCGATTGCTATTTTGGACCGAAGTGAGCGGAAACTGCGGTCAAAGATAGTTCTGTTAGTGCGTGTTCAGTGGCGACATCATAATGTCGAGGAGTCCACATGGGAGCGCGAGGATGAGATGCGCGAACATTATCCACAGTTGTTCTTACCAGGTACTTTCTAGTTCCGAATTTCGGGACGAAATTCAGTTATTAGGGGGGAGGTATGTAATACCCCGTATTTTTGGTGATATTTATTTATGGGATTAATTGAATTAAATGCGTACTAATTGGAAATTAATCTGGATTAAAATACTAGAGATATGCGAGTTGGTATTTGATTATAATGTGTATATTTGATTATATATGAATATTGAATTATGAAATTTGTCGTGAGATGAAATACGGCAATTTGGAAATTTTGTTGAGACGCGTGTGACAGTCGCGTCAGGAATATATTTATTTTAATTAAAAAGTGAATTATATTTCTATTAACCGAATGGTCGTTTTGAGTGCGCCAACGCGTCCGGAAGGATCGAAATAGTCAGAAAACACTAGTCGGGGGTTTAGTTTGGGTCCCGGGGCATTTTTAGGCCATACCGGCAACGTATAAGGGTAGTTTGGTAATTTTGGATTTTTGGGAATTAAAACCTACGAAAATTGGGAATTAATAAGCTGACTTGGTAATTACCCACTAAACCCACTAACCACATCTTAGGACTTAATGGGCTACGGGGGTTATTAGAAATTGTTCCAAAAGTTCCTTAGGCAAAAACCCTAGCCACCATTGTTACTTAGAGAAGAAAGCTTTTAGAGAGAGAAGAGAGGAGGATTCTGCAGAGAGAGAGAGAGAGAATACTCCATCAAATCGACATCAAAATCAGAGATTCAAATAAGTCAAGTGGTTTAATTTTGTTATTTTGCAAAGAATGTTTCTTCCATGTGTAGGAATTGATAAAATCTTATTGTTCTTGGGAGTTAATGAAAAACCCATTTTTATTGGAAGTAGAAATTACATTTTTGATGAGGAATCGCATGTAGATTTGTACTTAGATGATTATTCTGATGATATTATAATTTGGATGTAACGAAAACGGATTTAATTAGGCTATTGGATGATTTATAAATTCTAGGGTTCATATTCTTAAAATTGGGGGAAATATGAAGGGATTTGTTAATTGAATGAGGTTAGAATGAATTAACCCCACAAATCACGTTAGTATATGACCTAAATATGTTTAGGGATGATTAGTGGCTTTGAAAAATTGTTGGATTAACCTTTGGATGAGATTTGAGGTGTAGAGAAGTTGGAAAAACGAAAATAGGAAATCTGGGCTCGAATCTGGCCACTCGTTAGAAGACCTGCCCAGGTCGTTCGAACGAGCTCGTTCGAACGAGCTTCTAACGAGTTGACCTTTGACTTCTAACGAGGGTGAAGTTCGTTCGATGACTTTGTTCGAACGAGACCTCATTAGAAAGCCCACTTCGTTCGAACGAACTCTAGTTCGAACAGCCTCGTTCGAACGAGACTTCGAACGAGTTGACAGTTTAGGCTTTTTAGCCTGCTTTGATTTCACGTGTCCCGTAACCTTATTTAATGGTAGAGATAACCTTCCCTTGATGATTAATTGATACATTTGGGATATTTGGGATATAATGAGGAGCCAAACCTAGAAGTGTAGTTTGAACCTAAGGGAAATTATGAAGTAGGACGTGAGTGTCAATTCCGATGCGAGAACTATTGACGACCTAATTTATTATATTAACCGGGAACATATAAATTGTGTAGCTTTATATGTCGGTACGAGATTGAGAAGTGTACCACCAATATATTATGGTGATTACTAAGATGTGTACGTACTTAGTATATGTATTGCTTTTATGTGTATGACATACCTACCATACTTGGTATCACGGGAGGTTTACGTTCGCTTAGGGCCCTCTAATCCTTGTGTTGCCCAGATTTAGACTGGTACCTCGTTGAACATAGGTCAAATAAGGACTTATTGGGATGTTAATAACTCTGCTGATCGTGGGAGCGCAGGTATGTGCGTGGCCCATGTGATGTGACTGTGTTCGCCTCCATTATTTGTGATGTTGTTATCTGAGAACGATTCCTGAGAGATTCGGAATGCGTGATCCTTATGTACGTGATGTACCGGGATGTATAGCAGAGTATGTGTGCACCGCAGCTTAGTCTCGGGGTGCTTGTATTGTATATTTATGACGTGAATAATATACACTTAATTAATGGGAACTTTCATGTTGTTATTGTGAAAATAATTATGGTAATGTTTTGAGAAAACATAATGGGTTAACCGATAGTGAATTGTATTACTAATTGAGAATCTGAGTTTAAGTAAAGCCCTCTATCTAATTGATAACGCTAGAATGTAATTTGGGAATCGAGTAGTAAGGGGTAGAACTTATTACGGTTTGGTTAGATATGTATATATTTAGATGGGTACGGTACGTTAGGAGTGCACATGTAGTCGAGAGGTGAGAATTTCATGTGAGTGCATGTACTAACATGTATTTTTCATTTAATGTTTTAATGATATTAAAACACTTTCTGTTTTTAAAATGATTTCCACTTTCGGGCTCTGACCCATTTGCTTTCAAACCTATTTTTCTGTAAAAACCATTTTAGGTGCCCAACCACAAGGACACCATGCTTAGGATCCTCATTCAGGTGACGAGCTGTAGCTGTTTGTGGAAGTTACAGGACTTGCTTGTAGACGCTTCATCTATCTTGACTCCATATTCAGCATTTATCAGTTGTAGGGCATGTCGCCCATTTCTCTTAGAGGCATTTCATTTATTTCAGTTATTCAGACTTCGGGCATGTAATAAATTCAGGATTCAGACTTATGTTATTATTTCATTCGTGGGATTATTGTGAGGAGTTTTTCCTCCGAACTTATTACTATTTGTTGGTTATTTCATTACTTCGTTATGGTGAATGGATTATGTTGTTCTTCCATTATTCTTCTATTGCATGTTAATTAGACTTAAATTAAAATTTGGCAACTTACATTTTAAATACTAGGTGGTTAGAAATTATAAAAATGTTTTCGTCAGTGATGCTATTAACTGAACCAACTTGGCATTTTGTATTGATTTAATAAAGGAGTAGCTACCCGGTATTTAATTAGTCGGGGTGTCACATGAACTTCGTTAGGGGAAGAAGATAGTTCGGGCATTTATAGCTGGGAGAACCATCACCCCCAAGTTAGGTTAAGGGACTACGAAATCAAAGTCAAGGGATCGTTCTTGACGAAGTAGGGTCCAATAGTCTTAGAAGTAGAGCGGAGTCGTACTCAGTCAGTTTTGAGGGTCACTTGTGCATCAATAGGATGTTGATTTTACTAGACAAGGAGGACATATAAATCGCACAGTTATGGAGCAGACTCCGGGGTCATGTTTTTTAGTGTACCCTAGGTAGGGGATAAAGATGTGTCATATCATGTTGGATACAATATGTGTGGGTCAGCATGGAGCGAGAAAAATCAAAGTTTGTTTCTAAGTATGCCACTAGTTAGATGGAGAGGGTTGATCCTAGGCAATTAACTAGATTTTTGCAACGATTGTAGATTCCAGTGAGGAAATAAGAGTGTATATCGATGGATTTCATATTGGTTTACCAACATCGCGAAGGGGTCAATATTCCCTCTAGGTTTTTAGGATCGATTGACCAAGGTGGAATTGTTCTTACTAATTTAGGTGAATTACACGATCGGGTCGTGTGCCCAATATTTCATTATAAAAATACAGTAAGGCAACATGAGGTGCCACCCAACATTGCTTTGAATCAAGACAAGATCTTTGTATCACACTTATGGTAGAGTGTATATGAGGCTATGGGAACAGAATTGCATCTGATCAAGGCGTATCACCTGCAAACCGATGAGCAAACAGGAATGGTGACTAAGATATTGGACGATATGTTGAGAATGTATATTATGGACTTTAAGGGTAGTAATAGAATATTTTTGAAGTTTAATGTGTGTGGTCAGGTGTTACGGTGGATATCTCCCATGAAGGGAATGATGCGACTTGGAAAGAATGGAAGTTAGAGCCTTAGTATGTGGGGCTTTCCCACAATATCAGAGGGTAGGGCTAGTGGTGTATAATCTTGTCTTACTAAAATAATTGTAGTGGGCTCATGATGCATTTCATGTGCCATCATCAAGGAGTTATCTCGATAATGACGTGGTATATCATCGTATAATGTTAGAGGAGATTGGCTATCAGTCAGACATTCTTACGAGGAGAAACTTATCTCCATGCTAGGACATAGTGACTAGGACTTCGGTCAAGATGGTATCGTTAGTGCGTATACAGTGGGGACACTATAATATTACCGCAAGTCAACTTGGGAGCATGAAGATGGCATACAAAAAAAGTATTCGGAACTCTTTATTCCAATAATGTCCAAATTTTGGGGACGAAATTTCGTTATTAGGGGGAAGTATGTAACACTCCGTATTTTAAAGCATTTTAAATTACACGTGTGCACGTAATTTAATTAAATTGAGAAATAAAGTGACTTAGATAAATATTAATTAGTGAATAAAAGGGGTTAATATTTATGTGTAATTATATTTACTTGTGTGATAAGTAAACGAAAACATGGTAAATTACGTTATGTCATAAGTGTGTAAAAGTGATGGGTTTAATGGTATCTCATCTGGGACATGCGGATAGAGTCTTGTCGGTCATGAGATGGATATTGATGTGAGATAACTAGGATGGTAATTTTGAGTGCACAAAGGTTCGGAATGGGTCGACATAGTTAGAAATAGGTACCCGTGGTTATAATTGGGTTTCGGGGGCTTTTTAAGCTAAATGGGTGCCGTAAAAGGGTATTCAAATCATTTTACATATAAGGGTTGACTTAATTTTAGGATTTTAAGTGTTTAGGTTTATATTTACATAAGGTGGATATAAGTGGAATCTATCCAACAATTCAAGAGGCTAGGGTTTTGGGATGAGAAAATAAAAGAAGAAAAAAAAAGAAAAGTGAAGAGAAAAGGGATCCGGGTTGGAGATTAATTTCATCCGAGTTCAATATCATTTCCAAGAGAGGAACTCAAGGAGAGAATCTTATAAATTCATCGCTCTCAACAAAATTATTTAACTTGCTTTAATATTATTGTAGTTTCAAATATTCATGTAAAAATGTGTTTAGGAAGAACACAATTTTTGGGTTTGGGAGATCCATTTAAAACGGGGTTTTGATTAAAGAAATCATTGAAGAGGAATCTAATAATAATAATATAATAGATATGATATGATTTTAATGATAAATATGAATTTTTGAATCATTTAATCAATAAAAGATTGGATCTTGAATTAGGGTTTTAAACTATGCATGAATCTTGGAGTAAATTGGTGATCTCATAAATTAAATGTTATTCGAGATTAATCGTATGTAGAAACTGTGACACCCCACTTAAAATAATAACGGGTGGCCATCCCTATACTAAAATAAATCAGGAATCTCAAGTGGATCATTCTCAGCATCTACTGACGAGACTAAAATAAACCTGGCTAATTACCCATTACTATAAAAAGAGGGTGCCAAAAAAAGAATTATTAAAGCATACAATGAATTAACTAACCAACAACACAATAACTACTGAAAATGAAAATGAACAACACATGCTATGATAAAAGAAAGTAGTTATATAGTACAAAAAATATATACAAAAGAAAATACCCAAACATGCTCTCGGCTCGGGTCACAGACTATACAACAGTCCTGCGAAAAGAAATATAAACAAAATGCTACAACTACAACTCTTGGGTGTAAACCTGATATACAAACTGAATCCTAATCTAGATAAACAAAAGATAGGAAACGGCTATATCAAAATCTCGTAACAGTCTGCTACTGCCACAGCTCCACGAATACACTGGATGGATAACATCAATGGCGTCCTTGCGGAGGGACACCAAAAATAATACAATATATACATAGCAAGAGAAAATATAAACGGGTCAGAGCCCGATGTGTGAAAACATTTTAGCAAGTGCATTAAAATGCATAATAATTATAAATGCACTATATCATGATTTAAAGTGGAGTCACACTCTCCAGAAAATCCAACTCACCTCTCAACTAGAGCGCGCACCTAAAGGTATGAACATGTTCTTCAAATAACTACCCAACACTTTCTAGAGGCAGTCCAATCTAACTTACGTCCAAATCCATACTCGCGTAAACTTTCATCTAAAACATAACCATCAACATCCGATTCTACCGTAACCCAAATATGCGCCTAAACTTACATTTTAACTTATAACTATACCTATACATATATCTTAACTTATACATATACATAAATATATCTCTTACTAGAATTTATCGGATTCTAGTTATTAATTTACACGAGTTAATAGCATCTAAATGCTAAGGACTAAACTTCTCCCAATTCTCAACATTACACTGCGTTTCATGCGTGGGACGTCTCGCAAGAAAAATCCAAATAAGGAACCCCCCGATACACTACTCCTTGACAATCTTGATTATTGAGATTCATTATGCCCTCAATGCACGACGCATGTAACCCCAATTACCTATTTAATATATTACTCCAGTTCATTCTCATAAAGCATTTTCCCAGTATGCATATAAATCTGAGTACTAAGGACTAAACATATCCCCATTCCAAATATTGCAATTCGTTTCGTCCGTGGGACGTCTCGCAATCGAAATTTAAACAAGGAACCCCCCTGATACACTACTCCTTGACAATGTTGGTCGTTGAGGTCCATTATGCCCTCGATACCCCACAAATACTACGAATACATATAGGGAGCAATGATCTCTAATACATAAATAAGATAATGCTTCAAAACATTTAAGGTCTAAGACTTTACTCTAGTTACAAAGCACAATCATTCAATCCCAAAAAATTTAGTACACATAACACACTTAGCATACATATTAATATCCAAAATCCAGTCACTTATGGATATACAAAATACTTCACAATGCTGTCATCTTCTAGGAATTACTCACTTAATCCCAGGTTACCATATATCGGACTATTATCACACCGCCATGGTAGTAAAACGATCACAACGTACAGGAAGCGGTCATAGTTCCTAACCGGAAAGTGAGAACGAATCATACCCAAGACTTCTCACCCCCAAATAAAATCACACAAATAATAATGTACGACTATGACCTGGGGGTTATACGCACCCTGCTCCTCAAGCCAGGGGCCTCACCCACATCGTGCAACTTTCCATGATAGCACTGGAGGGTATGCTCACACAATAAATATACATATATCATTCACACTAGATATATATATACTATCACATCATATAAATGCTAACCATCACACAAGGTATTTACATCACACCATATAGGTATACGTACTCTTTTTACTCTTGTATGTATAAAAGAAGAAATTTCATATATAAGTATATAACTCTCGTTATACTTCACCGTTAATACTTTCCTGCCTTCCCATTTTATATGCACAATACGATCCCTCACTTGAAGCTCATCTATTACTTCTATTATTATGAAAAGTCTCCCAAATCCACAAACATTAAGGATACTCTCTATATCCATATGCACATCGATCAACAACAATAATCTCCAAATGAAAACCATGACGCGAAGAGGATTCCCAACTAATCGATACGATAATTCAAAATCTTACTCTCTCGTAATAACTCAAGACAATCCCCACATTTCATCCAATCATCTACTAATCCGACTCTCATTTCCTTAATGAGAGAGGCACTACATAATCAATTCCATTATGAAATGGACCCCAAACCTCTCCTCACCTTACTAAGGTCATGAATCCCATGATATAATCACTTAACCCTCTATGATACAAAAATTAAGAAGGCCCATATATATAAACCCAAAAGAAAGGGGATGAACTTGAACTCCCAAACATGAATAAAACACAGAGGACCGGTCGACCAGCCCCCTGGCTGTGGTCGACCGCGGTTTTTAATTTTGCCTAAAAATGAAGACAGTGGGATTTTCCCTTGAGGTGCGATCGACCGACCCCCTTGCCGCGGTCGACTGGCCATAGCAGTTATCTCGGCCATCTTCCATTTTTGATGAATTCCAACTTTCCAAAAACTCCCAAATTCCAACTTTTAATCACCAATGTTCAACCCAATTGTGTTACTAACATTAAAACTCATCAAATATATATACCCAACTAATTTACAATCTCAAATCCATTATATACACATCAAATGTAAGATTTAACCCAAAAACTAGGTTTTAACATTTTATCCCAAAATCCATAATTTTTATCCATAAATCATGAAATAAAATACACACATGAATTATTTAGCAAGTATAATTACTTGCCTCAAAGTCTTAGAGTCTGAATCACCCTCAAAATCGCGGATTTTGGTCGGAATTACCAAGCTCCAAGCTTTTCTCCTCTTTCTCTTCTTCCTTTTCTCTTATCTCTTTCTCTCTAGGGCTTTCTCTTAATCTCAATTGAGATTTTCATCTCCCGTAGGCTTAATAAGCCTTAACTCCCAAATACCCAAATTTAAATGACAATACACACTTTAAATGAATCGGTTACATTAATTCGAGCCAGACGAACTTAAAATATTTCTGAACCCAAATAAGACCCAAGTACAGTCATTTTGATTATCCATACCCTTTCGGAATCAACCGCACACTCATAATCGTCATTCGAAATACTTTCTAACATCCTTAAATTTTGACCTCAATTGCCAATTTAATTATTCGCCAATTAAAGTAATATTATTTCTCCCAAAAATAAATAAATTATTAGTCCAAAAGTCATGGGGTATTACAAAAACCTATTAATTTATGTTTGGGATAGGTTTCCTAATCATATTTGGGGTTTAAATGAAGGTTAGTGCACCTAAGGTTAAAGGGAAAGGGGGAATCCCATCCAAAGTTCGTCATGGCTGCCTAGCAAACCGAACTAATTCACTATGAGAGCAAACTGGTTCGATCCAGCAAGAGAATTGGTTCGATTTGCTATGGTGGTCTCCCTTGCCTTTTGTGATTTTTTCGTGGATCATTTAGGGTTATACATGGAGAATGGAGTCCGAATGATGGAATTTGACTTCTGGAAATTTATAGGGAAGGTTAGGAAGTACCTTAGGTTAACCGGGGATGAATTTTGAGTAAAAAATTATGATCGTACACAGGTGAGAGTACTCAAGTAATAATTCTAAAATTGGGTTAGAATGATAAAGATGAACTCTTGAATGATTTAAGTAATACAATATTTCATCTTGAATTAGGGTTTTAAACTGTGCATGGATTTTGGTCTAAATTGGTGATATCTTGAATTAGATGTTATTCAGGATGAATCATACGTAAAAACTTGTTAACTTATGTTTAGGATTGGTTTGGTAATCATATTTAGGGTTTAGATGAAGGTTAGAGATCCTAGGGCTGAAGGGAAAGGGGAAAATCATGTCCAAAATTCATCATGGCAACCCTGCATACCGAACCGGTTTGCTAGGGGGAGAGAATTAGTTTGCTAACCAAACCAGTTTGGTCCAGCCAGCGAACTGATTCAATTTATTACGTTGGTCTCCTATGCTTTTTATGGTTATTTCGTGGATCGTTTAGGGTTCTACGAGGAGTATGAATTTTGGGATATGGAATTTGACTTTTGGAAATATAGAAGGAAGGTTAGGAAGTACCTTAAGTTAACCGATGATGAATTTCGAGTAGAAAATTATGGGTGTACTAGGGTGAAAGTACTCGGGTAATAATTATGAAATCTGGTTAAGATTTCAAGAAGTATTAGGATATGTGCTTAGGTAGAATAACATGTTGGCCAGAAATGTGAAGTTATAGAATTAATCATAAGTAAGTGAATACTTGACAAAAATCGAGAAGTCGGGATAGACTCGGGATTTGTAGTCCAGTGCTACGAGAGACATTATGCACTTTAGCCAATTATTTATATATATATATATATATATATGTGTGTGTGTGTGTGTGTGTGTGTGTGTGTGTGTGTGTGTGTGTGTGTGTGTGTACGTGTGTGTGCATGTGTGATTGATTTATATGTGAACATACCTACACTAGTTATGTTATTATTGGAGGTTGTTCGTAGTAGGCGATCCACCTTGGCTTTGACCAGCGGGTTTTGGGTCTTTTCCCGAGGTCATAGGCTTGTTGCATGACCATCGTAGGTGAGTTTTGAGTACGATCAGGATAATGTGTTATGGTTATTATCTATGGATGTATATCTATGATCGTCTCCAATTTATGTGTTTACGATTTGGGATCGGTGGTGAGATCCTAACCCGGTGCCCAAGGAGTGGTACGTGACGTACTTGGAGCCTGATAGCATACTAGGGAATGCATCGAGGAGGACATCTCGGAATTGATATGTATATATACGTATAAAATGGTGTTACATGTATATGTGTACTCAAATGAATCAATGAACATTAAATTATAACTAGTGTACGATTACGTTGATTATATAACGGTATGAGTATAATTGAGAAATACTATGTTATAGCTTATGTGATAGCTATGTGATAAACAAAATAAAGTAAAAATACTAGTATCACATTTGGGATAGAGGTTAGGCATACTGGAGTATGTTAAGGATGGCTAGACTAGTTAGGTGGGGTAGCATAACTAGGTAATTAAAATACGTGCGTTAGGTGTGCACTATAGATGAGACATTAGGATAATCTCATGTTGAATGCGACACCAGATGAAAAGGAATAATTCTTACTGAATATTTATTAATGCATTTAAATAATTACAAATGTTTTTAAAATGTTTCGGGCACTAACTCGTATCAAAAATATTTTCAAAACCTTTTAGGTGCTCCACCACAAGGACGCCAGGGTTAGCTTGTCATTCCAGTCAGACGATGCTGCAGCAGCTATGGATGTTTGCAGAATTTTCTTAGACGCCTCTCTATCTAGTTAGGATTATTATTCCAATGTTTCTTTTGGTCATGTCTCCCTCAGTTGGATAGCTTTTATTTTCAGAGTTTGTTTATATTATTTCATTTAGCAGTTGGATTTTGTACTTGGGTTTTACTGAGAGTTTATTTGGTTAATTATTTAATTATGCTATTAGACCTTAATATATTCAGTGGTTGTCGTGAATGTTTATGTTATATCATTGAATGACTTAATAAGCGTGTAAATAAGTTTTGAAAATTTAATACCGGGATTAATATGTTATTAGTAATTAATTGGTTTTCAACTGTGATCCTAAGAATGAACCAGACATTGATTCTTGTTTTATTTTACTAGAGGATTGGTCACCCGTTATTAGAATAGGCAGGGTGTCACACTCACTTGCCCAACTAAAAATTCATCTTTGCAAACATGAAGCTTGTGCTTCACTGTGCATAAATCTTTCAAAAATTTAGCATAAGACGGAACTTGCTTAATGTCTTTAAGCAAAGGAATGTTGATTTTCACTTGTTTAAAAATTCCAAAATATCCTCATTCCGACTTTATTTTTATGGTGGCTTGAGTCTTTGTGGGAAAGGTGCGGGAATGGGACATTTCTCAACCTCAACCAGATAATTTTTTATCGCATCCAATCTATCAATACCTTGATCATTAGATTGGTCCTCAGGCTATTTTGTAATTGAAAGAATATTATTTTCAATAATTTATCCACTTCTCAAAGTAGTTATAGATTTAGCATGTTCCGGTTGGGTATCATTTGGATAGATGTAACCTATCACCATTTGACCTTTGACGTTAGGTTGAGATTGAGTTGGGAATTTTCCTTTCCTTAGAGCACTCGTGGATGTATCCAATTGAGAGAGAGTGGCTCTAATTTCACTCAATATTTGTTCATTTCTAGCCCAACTCTCTTGGGTTTTGGTGTTTATGGAATGTTCGCCTTGCATGAACTCTTTCAATGTGTCCTCAAGGCTCTTCCTAACATAAGGAGTAGTGGATAAAGAATCTTAATTTTGGTGATACGACAATGGAGGTGGTTGGAAAAATGACTTTTGTGGTTGGGATGGATATGATGGATGTGTTGGTTGGAATGATTGGGGGGGGGGGGGTGCCCATGATTGTTCTTATACCCAAAATTTGGGTTATTCCTCCACTTCGGATTATAGCTCTCATTGTATGATGAGGTAAACAGTTTTTTGAAATTGTTCGTTGCATTTACTTACACATTCAAAACCTCTTTAAATGATGGAATGGTGGGTCACTTTTGTGTGAGATGCCTAAGTGTGTCACAAATAGCACACACCTACTCTAAGTCGTACCGTGGTGTGACCTCATCAAATTTTTTAAGCTCAATTGCTTCTATCTTCTTAGTGATTTGTGCATTTTTTTCATTAAGCGCATCCTCTTCTCTGCGCTAGTAAATACCCCTCCCCGAGGGGTTAGTGTTGGGATTAAATGGTGGTGCTCTATAATTGGGATTTGTGACCTCCCATGATTGCGATTTCTCAGCCAACCAATCAAAGTATCTCTCGGCTTGCTCGGGGTCCTTGTTCATTAACTCCCTATTCCATATTGTTTTAACTAATTGCTTAGTTGGGAGAGACAAACCCTCAATAAAGAAATTCAATATTCTATATTTCCCGTACCCATGGTGTGGGCAAGCATTTCAAATATCCTTAAACCATTCCCATGCATATTGAAATTATCATTATCTTTTTGGACAAAATTTGTGATTTGTTGTCTTAGTCCATTGGTTATATGTGCGAGAAATAAAATTTTCAAAAATTAAGCTTGCATTTCATTCCAAATGCCTATAAAACGTGGATGCAAGGAGTTAATCTAAGTTTTGGCTCTATCCTTAAGTGAAAATAGGAACAAATTTAACCTTATCACTTGTTCCTTAAGGTGAAGGTATGGTTTTCATTCTCAACCCCATGGAATGTGGCTAAGGGTTGGATCATGCCGTGCCTAAAATTGAAATGAACTGCATTTTGGGGTACGATTATGCATGAAGACCCGGTGCTCCGCTCAAGTTAGAGATAGTCGCCAGGTGTCCTCATTAGAAGATCATGGGGTGGCTCGTTATCTCCGTGTTCACTTAGGTTATCCACCATGGTACTTGTGGTATATGAATAAGTTCTAGTGAAGGAAGTGAATTCAAAACCAACAATGGAACTAGACATGGAATCGGGACAAGGAAATCTCACTAAGTGGTGTACATCAACCCCACAAGCTAAGCATTAAGAAGTACCTACAACCAAAAACAAGTGAAATAAATTAGACAATTTATTTATTTATTTATTTATATAATTATTTTGAGTTTTTTAATTTTTTCAATTTTTTCAATTTTTTTTCTTTTTAGAAAATTAGACTCTAAAATTATAAATTAACCAAATCTGTAAATTCTCAATCCCCGGCAACAGTGCCAAAAACTTGTGGTTAAAAAGTGTTTGTCAATGACCAAAGTGAAAGCCACAAAAAAAATTAAATCTCGGTAAGTACAGGGTTTAATTCCATAGAGATTGGTAAAATTATTAATTAGTTACACTTATAGAGGCATTTTACCAAACATGTAGTGCGAGTATGAAATTTGATGTGAATTTTGTTGAATAAAATGAAGGTAATTACAAACTAAACACAAAAAGAACAAGTAATTGAGAATTCAAATAAGAGTGAGAGTGAAGGTTAGGTATCATGAGCACAATATGAATTTTAACATAAATTATTGATTAACTATAGATATGTATTAATGTGGTGAATCCTTATGTGAAATCAAATATCAAGTGTGAAGGTATTAACTAACAACACTTAATTAAGATCTATTATGAGAAATTAAAACCAATTGAATTAGAATTGTGGAGATTCACTAACTATCCATGTTGCTTGACAATATAGATGAAGATAAATTCTTACAATATTAACTCAACTTCACCAATGAATACATTATACAATCAATCTATGACTAATTAAACCTAGCTCATATTGAATTCACTACCATGTTAATATATATCTAGCAATTCATAGTTGTGAATACAAAACAAACATAAATAGAGATGAAGTAGAGAAAGTAAGCCATTGATCTTAAATGAAAATAGAGCTTCAATCTTCACTTATCTTCAAATCTGGTATAAATCCTTTATTTCTCCCTCTTTCTATATATAGAATTCTCTAAGTACAAAGTACAAACTATCCCTAATCTAAGAATGATGTAAAAAGTCCTCCCAAAGGCTTAAAATATGCTATCTTAAAACTAAAATCCCGTAATGACATTGATGTAATTTTTTGGTGTAGAAAAATCAATCCTGCTAGAACAAAAGACATCCTGATAGGGAAAAATACAGCCTGACAAGGGCAAAATACATCGTGATAGGGAAAAATACATCATAACAGGGGCACAATGTATTTTGCTATGTGATGTCCAAAATGCCCAAATCGTTCAAAACTTCTCTAATCCTTCTAGAAGAGTTGGACATCCTCTTTTAAAGATGAGACGTGCCTTTTGTGGTAAATGAGCTTCTCTTCACATGTAAAATGCTTCCTTGACCCTATAAAAGCATAAATTTGAAGTCAAATAATATATAGCATTCAAAAAAAATGTATGCACATAAAAATACTCAAAGGATCAGAATCAAGGCCTCGGGAAAGATTTATGGCCCATAAATATCATTATATATGTGCAATATTGGGCTCTAATCACACAACTTTTCAAATCCTCTCACACGGATTCACTGTCATTAGGAGGGGGACAAAAAGTCAATGGATATTCATTATGTTGGACAGAGGATCCTTAACTGTCCGGTAACATAATGAAAGATGAAAATATGTCTGGTTCAAGGTGGAGTGATTTAAGATCCCAAAGAGAAATCTCACCTCATAAAGGAACTAGTATGTTTGACGAGCTTAATTTTAAAAATAGGCAGTTGAGGGATGACACTTTAAAATTTAATCAATTTTTTTCCAATTTCGTGATTCTAAGATTTGGAAAATGAATTCGATTTCTTCTCATTATTTTAGTCTTGAAGGTTTCATTGGAATAAATTTCAAGAACTAAAAATGTAATTAGACATTGTTCTAAATTAAGGGGATAATAAACTATTTCAACCCACAATTGGCATCAATATTTTAAAATTATGACATGATCAACTCCTCGCCTCACCTCATCTATCCCCCCCCCCCAAAAAAAAAACTAATGTTTTAATCACAGCATCACAGTATTTTAAAATACATGGTAATTATTTTAAATTAAATGTTATATGTGTTTGATTGCCTCGACGGGAAAGTTCTATGCAATGCCTGAATTTTGTTAAATTAATAAAGTCGTGTTATATTTTTGGACTTGCATGATTAATAAATTAAATGAACTTCGATTTATGAGAATTTAAAGGGATTAATTTAAATAGGTTAATTTTAATTGAAATTAAGGCTAAGGAGAAAAAGTCAAATGTTGCATATCGTTTTGAATAGAATTAAAGGAAATTATACGAAATAAAATATATAATTACACTGATATTTATGTTATAATATCATTAAGGTAAATAAATAATCCAAAAAAAATTGTACCTGAAGTGGAGAATCGATTCAGGCTAGGGCCGAATCAATTCGGACCCCTGAGAAAGCCCATATTTGAAGGTCGTCTAGGTGTATAAGTTTAAGGTGATAAATATAATGATTCTCCATCAGTTGGGACCACGTTTATCTCATATCTAGACTGCCCTAGTTATGGTGGAACTGATCTAAGAGGTTGGGACCATTTATGATGGGTTATAGGGTCTTTATGAGGGTGTAAAGATGGTCACCAACCCCATATTCTCCATTTATGCAGAGAGGAATTCTGCACTTAGGCCAAATCCAAATTTTCAATTCTCTATACTTTGTTTGTTCATCTAGAAGCTTCATTATCCTCTCTATATTCATACAAACAAGATTACATTTCCATCTCCTATTTTTAATTGTTTAAGAGTGTTGTATAATACACTACAAGAAAAAATCTTATTTAAGATGCTTTTAAAATTTAATTTACATCACTCACAAATCATCTATGGTAAACTATTAAACCTATTTAATTTTACATCATTTTTCTAATTAAGTGACCTAAATATGTTTTTAATTAAATAATATACAACGTTTTTTTTTAATTCATGCCCAACTTGCGAGTCCCTTGTTTTAGTTACCTACATCTCTTCCACTCCCCCATGAAATCCAAACCTCGATCGACATATCTCTCCAACTTCATCTCCAAACTGTTTCAATTTTTATCTCGAATTTCATCACGGATTTGATTTTTATATCCAACTTTAATAACCAAAACTCCTATTTTCCATATCCGAAGTAGCTTTTTCGATTTCTATCTCCTACTTCATTACGAAAACTCCCATTCTCCGTATCTTAAGTAACTCTGTTTCGATTTATATCTCCCACTTCAGTGCGGCATTGGTTGGAGGTCACTTGGATCAGTTACAAAGAAATCACTTCAGGTATGTTTTTTTTTCATTCAAAACTTATCTCTGTCCATTTACTTGGCATTTCAATTCATTCAATTGGCATTTAAATTGTCTCTATATTTGTTCAATTGGTATTTAAACCCTAACTTTTTTGGTTATACATATGTTGATTTTTCCCATTTCAAATGATAAATCTAAATATTATAAATAATTACAAAGTGATGTCCTTTTTGTTTAATTCAAGTTGAGTCATATATTTGCATATTTTTGTTTCATTTTCTTGGATGTTGATAAATTATATAGAAACTAATTTACATTTTTTTTTATAATTTGGATGAGTATATATTACTGCTTGCTCCCTATTCGTTCAGCAGGTGTGTTTTTTGTGCATTTAGACCCTAACTACTTTCGTTTGATTGTATATATAGGGTTTAAATGTAAATAAGAATAAACCCATATGATTGAGAAATTGATTCATCATATTTTTGTTTCTTTAGAAACCTGGTTTCATATTAATTTATGGGGATAAGTATAAGGTATGTTCGCTAAATATGAGTTGTTAAGGATGTATTTTATATTGACTCAAGGGAACTGATGTGTGTGATGAATTTGGTTTTTGGTAATGAATAAGATATATATATGAGTAGCATTAATAGGAACCTAAATGTCCAAGATATTTAGTGAACACTTTATGAGGATTTAAAATGGGTACGGGTAGAAATGGCCCACCATGGGGAATGAGGTTGGGTAAAGTTTCACATTTGTAGAACGCATATATATAGGTTGCATAATGGAAATTAGAACCCATCGATATGAAAGTGTCTTTGAATACAAATGCGGTTTGATTAAAGACCCATGAATCGGTAGTGAAGGTGAGTAGAATTGCACCTGAGGAACACAAATGAAGTAAATAGAAAATCCATTTTGTGTGTAATATGTCGGGGTAAATATGAAAAAACCCACTCAAAATCATTATGTTCCAATTAATTTGATATATTTTTAAACACACTCAAAAGGTGATGAGCCATGAGAGACACAAAAGGGAAGCCAATAAATAAGATAAACTATATACTCAAATTCATAATGCCAGTAACGTCGGGTAACACAACCTTGGGCAAAGAGTGATAGGACTATTTGACGCTGAGACAATTACAACACTCGACGAAACCATTTTGCTCATGAATTTTATGAATAAGAAAGGTGATGTAGAATTCCATATTTTTTTGTTTTTTTTTAATTTTATTTTACGATACTGACCAACCGCATTTTGCTTGAATTTCTTCAGTTTTACTATTAAAACTTGAAAATAAATTAAGCGCATAATATTTTCGAGAGATAATAAACAAAATATATTTTGTAAGATGATTGATAATTAGATCAAAGAATGATGTATATCGAAATACGTATTCGGGGAAGGATCCCATACATTGTTGAAACTATTATGTAAAATGCAACAAACATGATTAAGTGGGTTGACGTTGTTAAGCGAAAATAACTTAACATCTAAAACATCGTGTCCTTGATGTTTGTCCAACCTTTTTAATGCGTTCTAAGTCCAACATGCCACATGGCGTGATCATATCTTATCAGTGTCCTTGTCCATGTCCATTGAGTGCCTCTTGGGTGTCCGTGATTCATAGTTGTCATATTAGTTCCATTTTAACATTAAAACATGCCACCTTTAGATAAATGATAGCTTTATGCCACCCAAACGTCCCCATATGAGGCACGAATACCTCCCATGGAACCAATGTAACTCGTAGGAACACGAACACCTTGCATGGTACCAATGTAACTCGTAGGAACTGATCACGTAGTCACGAGACTCTTTGTTTGAGAATATGATGATAATTTGAAAATATCTAAAATTTGGCTTAAAAACACGTCGTTAGAGGGTGAAAATCCAAACCATCCCCCAAACGGCCCCGTAAGAGGTACAAACACCTCGTACAAGACTAATATAACTCTTAAGAACTGACTGCGTAATCAAGGGACTTTCGGTTTGAGAATATGACGATAATTTGAGAATATCAAGAATTTGGCTTAAAAACATATCATCAAAGGGTGAAAACCTAAAACACCCCCCAAACATCCCCGTAGGAGGCACTGACATCTCGTACGAGACTAATGTAACTCGTAGGAATTGATTGAATAGTCACGGGACTTTCGGTTTGTGAATATGATTATAATTTGAAAATGTCTAGATTAGGCTTAAAACACGCCGTTAGAGGGTGAAGCCCCAAACCACCCCAAAATGGACCGTAAGAGGCACTAACACCTCGCACGGGACCAATGTAACTCGTAGGAACTGATCGCGTAGTCACGGGGATCCCGATTTGAAAGAATGATGATAATTTGAAAATATTTAGATTACGCTTAAAAATATGTCGTTATAGGGTGAAACCCTAAACCAGTCCCCAAACAGCCCCGTAAGAGGCACTAACACCTTGCACAGGACCAATATAACTCGTAGGAATTCACCATGTAGTCACGGGGCCATCGGTTTGAGAATAAGACGATAAATTTAAAATATCTACACTTTGTCTTAATAACATGCCGTTAGAGGGTGAAAATCTAAACCATCCCTCAAACAGCCCCGTAAGAGGCACAAACAGGAACTGACCGCGTAGTCACAGGGCTCCCGATTTGAGAATATGACGATAATTTGAAAATATTTAGACTTTGGTATAAAAACATGTTGTTAGAGGGTGAAAACCTAAAACCACCCCCTAGCGGCCCCGTAAGAGGCATGAACACCTTGCACGGGACTAGTGTAACTCGTAGGAATTGACCGTGTAGTCACGGGACTCCCGATTTGAGAATATAATGATAATTTGAAAATATCTAGATTATGTTTAAAAACAAGTCGTTAAAGGGTGAAAACATAAACCGGCTCCCAAACAGCCCCGTAAGAGGCATGAACACCTCACATGGGACCAATGTAACTCGTGGTAACTGCCCATATAGTCATAGGATTCCCGGTTTGAGAATATGATGATAATTTGAAAATATTTAGACTTTGGCTTAAAAACATATCGTTAGAGGGTGAAGACCCAAAACCACCCACAAACGGCCCCGTAAGAGGCACGAACATCTCGCACTGGACCAATGTAACTCGTAGGAACTAACCGCATAGTCATAGGACTACCGGTTTGAGAATAAGACAATAATTTGAAATTATCTTTACTTTGGCTAAAGTCATGCCTTTAGAGGGTAAAAATCCAAACCAACCCTCAAACAGCCCCGTAAGAGGCACTGACACCTCGTACGGGATCAATGTAACTCGTAGGAATTGACCACGTAGTCATGAGACTTTCGATTTGAGAATATGATGATAATTATAACTCGTATATGCAATTTTTCTGCTTGAATACGATTTTTTTTAAATTACTTGGTTAGTGATATCATCTCTTTTTTGTATCCTATTTTTTCGCAGGATAACATGTTATCATTAGCATTTATCCACATGGAATACACGAAGACATCAATGGTTTACCACAAGGGGGTTGTTTATTTAATGTTGTTAATATTCAGGATTATATATTTTGTGTTATGGCCGTGTGGGATTTTTTAATTTTATTGTTAACTTTTATGGTCGTGCGTCCGGGCTTTTGTAATTTTATTGTTATATTTTACGGTCGTGTGGGCTTTATATTACACATGTTTTATATTAGCAGGTTTTAGAATGTCCAAATAATAGAGGAAATTATGTCCATATTTTTTGTCTGTGAACTATTAAGACTTGTAATATTTTGAAGTTTGTTTTACATTAGTTTATCAACGTGCGAGATTTGCAATTTGTGAAATTCTTGATTTTTTTTGCAAATAATAAATATTTTTCCTACCAAATTTGGAATTTGTTGATTTTCCTGATTTGTTTTCAAATAATATTTTTTTATTAATTGAAAAGTATAGCACAGTTTCAAATCGTGCTAAAAGCGTGCCAGAAAATGGAAACCTGACACGGTTTAAAACCATGGAAAAAAGCATGTCAGGTTCAATATCTAATTAAAACCATGGATATGACTAGTTAAAATTGATTTTGAGAACATTTGTGTTGATTTTATTTCGTAGGACAACTTTCGAATGTAATATATGGATATGCATCAAGTGAAGCATCCTATAAAAAAAATATATATTTAAGATGCTTTTGGGCAAGTGGTAGGTAGTCGGAGAATTTTTTTACAACCCTTGTAAATAACGTGTCTTAAAAAACTCTACATTTAAGACGTTTTTTTTTAGTTTTTTGCAACCTTTGTAAATAGTGAGTATGAAAAGGCTTTATTTTTTAAGACGTTTTTTTGAATTTTTTTATAACGGTGGCTTTTAAGACGCTTTTGATTATAATTAAAAGTGATGTAAGTAGCTTTTATGACACTTTTTAGCCGTTGTAAAAAGATTTTTTTCTTCTAGTGAAACGATTATTTGGTGTAGAAATGGTTTTGGAAGAACACAAATTTTAGAAAGTTTGGAGCTAGTTGGGAGCTTATTTAACATCTTTTTCACAACTTATTTATCTTCTTAAGAGGTATGGGTTCTACACTCTATTTTCAAGTTTTAAGACAAGCATGCTAGATATATGTATATATGTATGACTCAAATGATTATTTATACTAATTATCACTATCTATGAATATATGTGGAAGTATATGTGATAAAAATGGATGAAATCTAAGGATTCAAATAAGGCTAAATATCATGACGTAAGTTTATTATTTCTTAAACAAATCATGTAAAGCTTGTTAATTTTATAATAAATATTATATTGAACTTATTGAAAAAAGAGTAGGATGCATATATGGGTTTTATGGGTATAAAACCTTACATTCATAATATAAACTCGTATAGCTGGGATAAATGGGTTAAATGTGTTGAAAGTGTATGAAAATAAGTCTTTGAACATGATTTGATAAATTTTAAAATTATAAAAACTAATCACACAAAATGATACAATTTATGTGAATAAAGTATGAGAAACTTGAAGGAAACAAAGTAAATGGGGGCTAAGTGTAAAAGTAGTAAAAGCATGACTGTTCAAATGTGCAATATTGAAAAGTTAAGGTCCAAAGTAAAACAATGTTAGAAGGATAATAATTAAAAGTTATCAATTTTTCAGACTATTATTGAAATGTCAAAAGTATGGGTTTGGGGCTGAAAGTATGATTTTATAAAAAGTTTGGACAAAGTAGTAACATTTGCAAAAGTGAGTATAATTTTGGAAAATTAATTTCGAAGGAATGATGTGAAATGATATATTAAAAATTAATATTTTCAAAGGTAAAGTCTTGAAATGACAAAAGAAATGTTTCGGCACAAAAATATCATTTTATATGAAATATGAACTTAAGAATGATTTCACAAAACAAAAGGACTCTAATTAAAGATCTAGATTTTATGTGATAAAAAGTCATGTTTTGAAAAGTGAAGATAACAAGAAGCATTTTTAGCAAAGTATATAAAAGGCAAGATTACACGTGTTCGTGAATAGTGAAAAGCGCATTAAGGTGTATAAACAAGTATTTGAACTCAAAGGTTAAGTTTCACAAGAAATGGTAAATAAAGTTATTTTCAAAGATGAAATACCGAGTTAAAGGTGAAATAAAAATGATTTTTTTATAATGTGTGAAACATGGAAATAAGGTGTGTTGGAACTTGTCTCATCCCAGGTATTTGGCCGCATCGCCCGGTAAGAAGAAAAAAAAGTAAAAAGGATTAAAGGCGGATAAGAAAAAAATAAATAAAGGAAGGAAAAAGGGTTGCAATGACGTAAAAAGTAAAAGACATTCGGAGGTAAACGAGAAATTTAAGGAGGGCCTGCAGCCCTAGGGTGTGTGGCTTAATTCTTATACCCAAGACAACTTATCAGGAGCATATTTTGGCAAGGTGGGAGTCAGTGAAAGGCCGTATAACACTCCTGGTTTGTTACCTCGATTAACAAAGTGAAAATATGATTTAGAGTACGACACTCATTAATGTAAAGGCATGTTTGTGAAACAACTTAGTAAATGTGAAATAACGTTAATGGTTAAATTAATGAGATACATGTAGTATTAAAATAAAGATTAAGTGTGAGTGGACTCGTCACTCGGAATGCATGGTCAAAACATCAATTACATGGTTACAATATAACTTACATGAGAACACTTAATCAAATAAAAGATGATTTCATAATTGCTAAAATACATTGTATATGTATGTAGATGTTCATTTATATATTATATTCCGCTAGTATTTTTGTCAACTGGGTGCACGCTCATACCCCACCATTTGTACCCCCCCCCCCCCAGCCCACCCCACCCAGGTATTTCAGGTAGAAGAAACAACAAGGGTAATGGGAAAGGAAAGGAGAGTTATCAACGCAATTAGAGCTATGATACTCTTCATTTTAATTATGTAATTTATTTCTGAACAATGGCTTTTATCATTTGACTTTAAATAAAGGACTTTAAGTTTGGTTGTAATAATAAACCACAAAAGCATATTTTACTTTAATGGCTAGCTATTTCATGGAACATTAAAACTCTTTTATTTAAAGTGCTCCTATGAATTTCATAAACTGTACATCATTTTATATTAAATTAAATATATTTTGCGGCACACACAAAAAAAAGCGAGTGTTTATTTCTAAATGGGAATTTTCTTAAATGAAATCGGTATAAAAGGTTTTTTGCATTGACACCTGGAAATGAGGCATCACAACTTGGTATCAGAGCATAGGTTACGTGAGTGTCGGAGTGTGCGCTTGAGTTTCATTTTCATATAGAGGTAAACCGTTATATTCAGTCTATGCTAAGGTATTAGTTCATTTTGGCTATGTTGACGGTTAATGTAATAGTTGGTTAATAGAACGGGATTTAATACTTTGATGTTCGGGTTTGAGTTTGAAAGATAATTCATAATGTGAAATTGGGATTTAATAAAATTGTTTATGTACATGAGTGAGGCATTAAGACGATGGGTTTTCTCACGTTAAGTAATAACAAGTGAAGGATATGTAAGATCATGCCATCGGTGGTCGTGCATGATATTAATAATGGAATTTAAAGTTGTTAGTGTACATGTGACACAAAAGAATGATTCAATTGGACCCTTGGAGATGAAGTATCTATATAAGGATATAACGTGACGAGTGTGTTAGTATAAACATTAGTTTTAATAGTTAAGCGAGTATACAGTAGTGTACAAAACATAAATACTTGGAATGAGATTAGGTATATGACATAAGAACAAGAATGTAAGTTATGTCTAGTCATTATGACCCCCGGGCGTGTTGAGACATGAAAACACTTCCTTAATTGTAATAAGTATTGGGAAAATATTGGTCTTGTTTCTTAGGTGGAATGATTGAGCTTCATAGGAGACATATGATGAATAACTCAATGGTGTCTAAAGATAAAGGAATTTAATTAAAGTTTAAAACTGGATTTTTAAGGTTTTATCCTTTTCAATATAAGAAGTTCGTTCTTGATGAAAGTATAATGAGGAATTTAATTTAGTATCAAGAATACCTCTTTGTAGAGAGTTTAGTATACAAAGGCAAGATATGCATTACCCTGTGGAGAAAATTTTATGAATATTTGGGATGAAGCAAATGGTTTGTAGTAATGATTAGGTGAAAAAAAATTGTGTCAAGACATAAGGAATGTCTTTTGATCATTTGTAGCCATTAAAGGACAACCTCTTTGATTTTTGGTAATGGAGTTCAAAATTTTAATGAACTTGAGGAACAAATGATCTCGACCTGTTCAGTAATGATTTTGGAGTGAAGACGTGTTTGGCAAAAATAGTAAGGTTTCACTTTCGTGTTTCCCTTATATTGACGGGTAGATTTATGAACACTACATAATGCTTCGATGTTTCCATAGTGGGGAACTACTTAACAATATCTCTTACACACATTAAAAATATACTAATCATAGGCTAGTTGCGATTGTGGTAGTATAACAACAGACCCAAGTATCGGGTCAACATACACGTTAAGTAGGTAGGGCCTTGGGTGTAAATTCACCTCCTTGGATAGACTTTAAGATAGGTTGGTATAATTAATCTATTGATTGATGGTAGTAGAAATGTTTGGAGAAAACTGTGTTATGTTGATATTTAGGTGTATTGATTCCCCTAGGTAGTAAAGGTTGGTTAGTGCAAGTTATCACGTAGCCCTATTAAAGATACAATAATACTAATCTTATGGAACTGGCAATCTAATTATTTTAAGTGAATTCCAATAGTAAGAGCCAACAATGATACTCCTGAACAAGTATTAGTAATATTTCAGGATAATGATTCTAAGTTCAAGTACGAATTCTTAGGGCTAAAAAGTTGGGAGCTAGTGGACAATTGTTAATGTTCATTTTATTTTGTAACGTACCATGAGGGTAAATGAGTAGGTATGACCTCTAAGGAGGGAAGCATCCCAGTACTTGGTGATAATATCCCATTTCTTCTAAAGATTGTTGTAAGGACATTATAGTTTTACATAGAGTATGTCAAATACCGCTACAACCGTTGAAAAAGGTCATTATCATTCGTTCAAGACAATGAATTCGAATTTCAATCACTATTCAACATATGCGTGACATGAGGTACAATTTCATATCGAATGTGTTTAAGTTTCGTACGTGGTTTACATTTATATTGGGATACTTTTCGAACCTATTTTGAAACAAAATGAGACATTTTTTTAAGTCAAAATAATTTTTCAAGACCTATAGGCGAGCTTTTTAAAATAAAATGTTGTCGCTTCTGTCATTCAAAAGACAAGGCAACGTTGTTCAAAAGACATGCCAAAGTCATTCTAACGACAGAAAATGTCATTTGAAGGGTCATTTTTTTTTTCTTCAAACGAACCCGTACCATTTGGTGTTTTTAAAGGTCATTTTTAAGGTCATTATTAACGACATGAGATGTCCTTAAAACGACATGAAGATGTAGTTCAAAGTCATTCGAATGAACTGCGTCGCCTCAACTTTTTGGTCAGCTATAAATACCTATTGTGGAGACCTTTTTCATTAAGACTTTTGATACACGAAAATGACTTTTCTGCCAAACTTTTAGTCTTCGCATTTAGGGATTTTTATGTGTTTGATCCACACCAAGACATCCCAATTATTTTGTGAATATTTTGTGGAAACCAAATCGCTTCTTGTTGAAGTTTGTTCTTGTGGAGTGCCATCTCTACTACTAGATTGGTATCTCTTGAGGGAGCTTCTTGTTGACGACTACGGTCACTTGAGGATACTCGAGGGAGCCCATTGTTGATTTCTAGGTTGCGGTCTATGTGAGTTTACTACAATAAATTCATTGTAGATTTTTGTAAGTGTATTGTAAGTTGCGATTTGCAAACACTTATTGAAATAACAGGTTTTACCATTTCGGGGGATTTTTCCTGAAATTTGTTTACCCAGCTTTTTGAGATTATTCGTGATGGGAGAATTATTCACATAGATGCATGATTAGGGGTTAAATAAAATTGGAATTATTTTGGATCTAAGACTGCATCTAATTAAATACGTTTTAAATTGGAAATTTGTGAATCCAATAAGTATCACTGCGCATTTTCAAATTGGTATCAGAGCTTTTGCTCGAATTTTTTACCACATTTACAAATTGGTATCAGAGCAGGTTTCACCAAATTACCGTGAGATCCTTTTTTTGCAAATTTTTTGTGATATCGATTTTCTTTAAACCTGATTTTGAAAAATTTTGCAATTTTTTCAATGGAGAACTTATATATTCGGTTGCCCGTCTTTGATGGCACAAATTATCTTATTGGAAAGCCCACATGAAATCTGGTTAATAAATAATTGATGAACGTGTCTGGATTATTTGTGAAAGAGGGTGGACTCATCCCACTATCACCGTCGATAATGTCACTTCTCCCATACCCGTGTCGGACTCAATTGAGGATGATTTTAAATTGAGTAATTTTAACTTTGGTGGACTTAGCTCTATTTCTAGAGCCGTCACCCCTGACGAGTTTCGCCATATTATGACGTGCACCACGTCTAAAGAGGCATGGGATATCCTTCGATTGATACATGAGGGTGCCAACGCAGTGAAGGCGTCTAAGTTGCAAAATTTGACCACCCAATTTGAGAGAATCGTGTTGTTTGAGTTTGAGTGTTTTGACAAGTTTTATGCTAGGTTATCGTACATAGTTAACACGAGTTTTAATTTGGGTGAGATAATTGATGAGACGAGAGTTGTCAAAAAGATTTTGAGGTCACTTCCATCCCGTTTTATTCCTAAGGTTACTGTTTTAAATTCTTTGGGGATATTAGATACACGTAAATTAGAAGAACTCATAGGAGTCCTTCAAACTTATGAGATCGACATGTTTTCCAAAACCATTAAACCTAAGGATAAAGGGATTGCACTTAAGGCACAATCTAGTAAGAGTGAGGAAGTGTCTAGGAAGAAAGAGAAGAAGAAGAAAGAGAGAGTTTGTGATTCAGAGTCTGTGGTAGGGTTTACTATTGATGATATGGTCATGTTTGCTAAGAATTTAAAAAAATTCTCAAATTTTCAAAAGAAAATTCTTCCAATAAAATGTTTTTTGAGAAAAATAAAAAGAAAGAAGAGGCTAATGAGAGCGATGAGAAAGAGAAATAGGAAGAGAAGAGATATTTTAAGTGCGAGGGAAAGGTAACAAAGCATTTGAATGTACCACTATGCTAAAGAGAAAGGGAAAGAAAATTGTTATGCCAGCCACTCTTACCGATAGTGACGAGGAGGTGAATGACTCTGGGATGAGTCATCACATGGTATGTGTGTTACCTTTTTGGCTAGTCATGTGAACCCATCTAGTTGATCCCATGATGATGAGGACACTTGTGCACGTTTTAATACCCCATATATTTATGGCTTCTATTTTGGGGATTTATTAAATTTAAATTGAGATATTAATTTAATATTAATCCGAAAATTATTTTAAATATTTACTAGCGTGACGAGAATTAGTAATTATTGAGAATTTGTTGAATATTACTAGATGAGTAAAGTAATATATAAGATTGATTTTATTAAAATTGTCACGAGTGAATAAAATGGAAATTATGGAAATTTAAGTCGGGACGCGCCTGTGTCGTGTCGGGACTAAATTATTATTATTAAAAGTGAATAAATTATAAGTCACCCGTATGGTCATTTCGAGTGCGCCAATGTGTTCGGAAGGGTCGAAATAGTCAGAAAAGTATACCCGCGGGTTTAGTTTGGGCCTCGAGGCATTTTAGGGCTAATTGGCATCCCGGGAGGGTATTTTAGACATTTTGTATTTTTTGGTAATTAAACCCACGAATTTCCCTAAGTTATATCATCCATTTGAGTTAGGATTTTAGGGTTAACAATCAAAAAAGTTAAGAATGACCATTAGAGAAGAAGGTAGGAAGCTTTTCAACCAATCCAAGGCCAAGAACTCATCTATTTGCATCGCCACTACCACCAAAACGTAGATCGCACGAAGAGGAAGGCAGCCATATCTTTTTCATCCATAAATCAGACCCTTAAATTTCCAGGCAAGTATCTATCTTGCTTCTCTTTTAGTTATTGTTTCATCCATGTTAGATTAGGATTTTTATACACATATTTCATAAAAGAATTTGAGGAATTTGAGGATTTAATCACATATCTTGATGGAAATAAATATATTCTGGACATCCCAATCATAGGTAGAGAATAAACAACAAATTTATATGAGTTTAGAAGCAAGAAATCTGGAAAATAATTAGAAGAATGAAAGTTTTATGAAAATTAGGGTTCTTGTTAAATATGATGATTTATCCCATAAATTGAATACCTTTGATGAATTTGGACATGTTTCACGTAGGAAATCATGTATATAGGTTTATACAACTAGTAGTATTGTTGTTTGGGTGTTTGGAAATCGTTAATGGCGTTTTGGAGTAATTTGGTAAGTGAAACCCGTAGGTTGAAAATGCGATTTCTGGGAAAGAACTGCTTGATCGATTGATCGACCCAAGAACATCGATCCATCGATGATCGATCGATCGACCCCTTTCCTCGATCGATCGAACCCTCCGGGAAAACTGCATACTTTTCCCCTTTTTGTTTAATCCGATTTAAATACGTAGGAACCATTGATTATTATTTATAGAGTATAATGGGTCGTAAGGAGGACCAGTAGGGTCTAAATAGACTCCGTTGAATGAAATTTAATATGGGATGAAATTGTGCGTTAACGGGGAGGTTAGGTGAACATTAGAGATTGTGTGTAAGTTCGTGAATGAATTGAGGGACTTGTGAAAGACTTAGACCAGAAGGTTAGAGAGGGTATACCTACTGAAATTATATTTAGTAAGAGAGAATACTTTGAGAGATCAAAAGTAATTATCAAATAAATTATAAGTGGGAATAAAAGAGATGAATCCCTTATACGAGATAATTGGGTAAAATTGTACTAAATACGGTTAATAATAATTATGGGTCGTGAGCGAACCTTATTGGAAATTGTGTATCTATATATGGCCGTGTGACTGTGTATATATATTAAATACTTTAATTATGAATAATCATACTCACACTACTTGCTATCACGGGGGTTACCGCGTCGGGACAGCCTTATCTCGATGGGACCTTTATGGGGGATATTGACTTGTACCCTAGAACATAGGATTCCTTGGTACAGGCTATCTGAGATTGATAGTCATACGGTCCTAAGAGATGTGAGGGGTATGTGCTGACCTCTTAGTGACTTGGAACTATGCTTCGCCTCCATTTTGTGTGTATTATGTTAATACGGTTCGGGAGTGATTCCGAACTAGTATTTACCTTAGTACGAGTGATATGGGGACTTGATAGCAGAGTATGCCAGCACCATAGAATTTATGTGGGGTGTCGATAGTATATATAATATATGAGTGATTGTATATATATATATATATATATATATATATATATATATATATATATATATATATATATATATATATATATATATATATATATATGGGAACTTTATACTGTGCGTATAAGTAGTTAAGTAATGAATAAATGCTCCAACTTTATAATAAGTGTTCGGGAACGTTATAAAGGTATGGCGTTGATCTAAGTAACGTAATAAATCTTAAAGAGATTGATTTTGTTTTAACTAAATATCATAACCCTTCCACTTCTAAAGGGAAAAAACTTTATGAATAAATAAGTTAGGTAAACTTATGAGTTTAGTAGTACGGTAGACGTGCACACTAGATAAGAGGTGAGAATTCTCAAGAGAGTGTCGCATACTAACATGATTGTTACATTAGCCGGTAAGTAATTTAAATACTTGCTAAAATATTTTAAACTATTTTACACTCGGGCTCTGATCCGTTTTCTATCATTTTTCTCTCTCTTGTATATATATATGTATGTATTACAGGTGCCCAGCAGCAGGGGTGTTATGCATAAGTTCTTTGGATTTGACGTGCTACAACTTATGTGGGAGTTGCAGGGCCTTGATTTAGACGACCTCTTCGTTGATTCTTCTCTTATTTTAGTTTTGATTAGTTAGGGCATGTGTCGCTCATTCCCCTATTCAGTTTGGATTTGTCAGAGATTTATGTTTATGTTATTTCCAGTATTTGGTACTCTTTGGGAGATAACTCTTGTCAGGATGATTTCATTTGTAGTTTTAAACTTGGTGTGGTTTATCTAGATGGTTTAATTATTATTAGTTAATTGCCATCCTTCATATTTATGTGATTCTTAAATTATTGGTTACTAAAAAGTTTTTCATATTGGAATTTAATAAAATGGAAATAAGGTTTTAAATTGTTTTGACACTTAGCTTAATTACTTAGGGTGTTTAAATTGGAAATTTTATTTTGCGACAGTGATGCGAAGAATGAACCAACTGTTCACCTTGATTTTAATGCAATAAAGGACTGATCACCCGGTATTTATTTAGGCGGGGTGTCACACACGTGAGAGCCCCGATGATGATTTGAGTGTTTTCAGTGAGTATGAGAATGATGGTGAGTTTGCGAGTAAGGGTGAAATTGAACTCCAAAAAATGTTTAGAGATTTATACGTCGAGACCTTAAAGACTAAAAAGTTGAATAAAGAGTTAGGTGTTAAGGTGTGAGATTTGGAGAGAGAGATAGGAGTTTTAAGGGAATTTGAGGCGTCAACGAGTCAACTCGAGAAGGTGAAGGTTTATTTGTGTGACCAGTTGATCGGCCTAGGTCAAGAAAAGATTAAACTTTAAGCCCGTGTGTTACAACTAGAGAGATCTTGAACTTGCCCAGGAGGTCAAGGTCACTATAGAGGACACATCTAAGAAGGTTGGAAAGATGTTCCTCGGTCCCACTTTAGGTAATATTGAGAGACTAGGAATAGGTTATAACGGTGTGTCTACTTCCCATGTTGTACCCGAGCCGATTCCTGAGTTAATGATAGATCCATATGACTCTTAACCCAACCCACCTAGGCGTCTATCACACGATAGTAGAGTGCGTCCTTGATGTTTTTGGAGGGGTGTTCCTAGTCCCATGTATGTTTTCACCCATTGTAAGAAAAGAGGACACCTTAAGGAATTTTACTTTAAGTTGGGTACTGTATCACATAGAGTCTTTCCACATGTTCCCACACATGCACCCACACATGATACTTTGCCTGCTCTGGGAGATTACATGAGAGAGTTTGCACATATTTAAGGGGAAGTTAAGTTTTTAGTCAAGACTTCACATGATTTAATGGATGTTTTTCATAGGATGTCACCACCTATGGAAAACTATTCTGTACCTAATGGTTGAGGTTTAGACTTGTTTGTTAGTATAGGATGATTTTCATGATGATATTTTATGCCTATTTCTAGTGTGTACCACTGTGTATTTATTTTTTCCATTTCTGATATATTTTTCGAAAAACCAAAAAAAAATTCATTTTTTAAAAATTTTGGAAAAATACAAAAAGATTTTCTTTTTTTTGAGAAAAAACAGAAAAGGCCAAAAAGATTTATTTTGATAAAATTTTCGGAAAAAGACAAAGATTTTTGTATTTCGTTTTACACTGTTTATGAATGGACATTTAGGATGATCGGGTCACAAGATCATTACATATCCATGTGTCGATAGTGATTTGAGATGCATCATCATTTCATTTTGTGCTTTACAATGTTTGGAGTCATTGAGATGTGATGAGTTGCTACTTCCTACATGTTTGACTCATGATTTCCTTTATTGCACACGTGCACAGATTTATTTGATTATTGTGATTGTCTATCACATATTGATCGAAATATTTTCATCTCAATCTTGTCTTTAAAATGTACCATATGCAATAAAACTTGACAATAAAAGTAGTGCATGTAAGAATCTTTGACTGTGAGTATTTGTTAAAATTTGAAAAAATGATGAGTGAACACAGGGAAGGGATACTAATGGAACACATATCCTTTGTGATTAAGCCACCGTTTAAATCGGACCTAAAAAAGTGTGGCATTGTAAAAAGTATTCAAGGTCCAAAGAGGTTGAAAAGAGCCAGAGAAAAAAATTAACGCAATAAAAAGATAAATATGCCAAAAATGATCCATTAGGATTTAGATCACCTCAATAGAAAAATAAAAGATTTATTATTTATGAGGGTGTTTGGATGGAAATACATCAACAGGTTTGCACGTCCTGACAAAGTATTGAAAAAGCATTACATAGTTTTAGACGTTACTAGTGTGGAAATCATATTTGACTTTGATATGTCGATTAGATTGAGTCGGTGTCATTTATATTCACATTTTGACACCTAAGGACGATTTTGAGTTCATTCATCAGGAGTATCCATATTCATTGCGCACATATGTTATGTTTGATTGCATTGATCTTCCTATCAAATTTGTTCACACCCATTCATTTTGTTTCCATGATTAAGTTATCTTAGTGTAAATCCATGGTGTTTGTTGTTTTTGTAAATTTTCTTTGCTTGAAAATTTTGAAAAAGCAAAAAGATATTGTGAATGCTTTTTGAGTTTATCCTTACATGAGTGTAATTATTATATCTTTGCTATGCTTTTCATGACACTCCATGCTTATTTTTGGTTTACTCTTTTCTTGTCTATTTTGGACAAAAAAAGGGGGAGAATGAATTATGAATTATGGGGGAGTAATATTTTGGATTGTGGGGGAGATTAAAGATTTTTGTGAATTGATTTGATATTTGATTTATGTTTTATCTCATTTCAAACTCAATACGTCACGAAGGTATTTGTTTGTTGTCTCATGTGTGTAGGTAAAAATTTTGAGGATCATTATTTTGCACACCCTGATGATGACAAAGAAACGTTGGAGATTTGAAGACGTCAAAGTTGAACATTTTTGAAGAATTTGAAGACTTGCATTTTTAGTACCTTTTCTCTTTGGGGTTGCATGGGAGGTTATTAGATTTGTATAGGATTTTTGTTTTGATAATTCGGATACTTTATTTTGTACTGGCATAGACATATGGAGAGATTTGTAAGGACATTATTTCAATTGTTCGTAGTTTACATAAAGTATGTCGTATACCGCTATGACCATCGAAAAAGCTCACTATCATTAGTTCAAGATGACGGATTCAAATTTCAATAACTCTTCAACATTTGTTCAACATCAGGTAAAATTTCATATAGAATGTGTTTAAGTTTCGTAAATGGTTTACATTTATATTGGGATACTTTTCGAAACAGTTTTAAAACAAAATGAGAAATTTTTTCTAAGTCAAAATAATTTCTCAAGACCTGTAGGCGAGCTTTTTAAAATTAATTTTTATCGCTTATGTTATTCGAACGACAAGGCAATGTCGTTCAAACGACATGCCAAAGTCTTTCAAACAACTGCTTCTAACGACAGACAATGTCATTTGAAGGGTCGTTCAAATGGTCGTTTCTTTTCTGCTTCAAATGAACCCTACTATTTTGTGTTTTTAAAGGAAATTTTTAAGGTCGTTAGTAACGAAATGAGATGTCTTTCAAACAACATGAAGATGTCATTTGAACTCGTTCGAAAAACCTACGCCGCCTCAAATTTTTTGTTTAGCTATAAATACCTGTTATGGAGACCTTTTTCATTAAGACTTTTGATACACGAAAACTGCTTTTCTGCAGAACTTTTAGTCTTCACATTTAGGGCTTTTTATGTGTTTGATTCACACCAAAACATCCCAATTATTTTGTTAATCTTTTGTGGAACCCAAATCACTTCTTGTTGAAGTTTGTTCTTATGGAATGCCATCTCTATTGCTAGATTGGTAGCTCTTGAGGACGTTGCTTGCTGACGACTGTGGTCACTTAAGGATACTCAAGGGAGTCCATTGCTGATTTCTAGGTTGCAGTCTATGTAGGTTTACTGCGGTAAATTCATTACAGATTTTGGTAAGTGTATTATAAGTTTCGATTTTCCAACATTTATTGAAATAAATGGTTTTGCCCTTTCGGGGAATTTTTCCTGAAATTTGTTTACCCAGCATTTTGAGATTGTTGGTGATGGCATAATTATTCATATAGATGCATCATTAGGGTTTAAATAAAATTAAAATTAATTTCGATCTGAGACTACATCTAATTAAATAAAGTTTAAATTGGAAATTTGTGAATCCAACAAGTAATCGATATCACCACACATTTACAAATTGGTATCAGAGCTTTTGCTCGAAATTTTAACCATATTTAAACTTGTCATGTCACCATTCAACTTAGGATGATGATTTGGTTTAAGGATCTCAGTCCAATTGGAAGAAAAAGACCTCGATTTTAGGTAAATAAATTCAGTAATAATGTAGGTAATGAGATACTTACGTGGTCCCGCTGTGGATAATACTAGGGTGCATAGTCTATGCATCATAGGTTTAAATAGTACACAGGATTGTGTTTCGATTTTAGTCAACAATTGTTATTTTATTTTCAATAGCGATAAGGACAATTTTGCCCCAATGTTAATTACGGAATTGTTGGTGAATAGTTATACCTTAAAGTCTTATCAATAGTCTAGGATGATAAGTTGTAGAACTATTAAAGTGCTTTTAGATTTATCGAGGATAATAGGTTTTCATTAAACATGGTTTATTGGTTGACGTGGACTTAATGAGTTGCATTGTCTAGATCGGTGAGACTATAAATAATTTCTTCTAAGGTTTAGAGTGTTTGATTGATGAGAATTAGTATTCACACTAAATTGTAAGTTTTCGTCTTGGTGGGGTAAACAAATGATGTTCTAAATTGGGATATATAGTGACCACGAAGGTCCATATTTTGAGTTTTAGTTTATGTCATGACATGAGAAGTTGTCATGGGTGTTATGGGCATGTAGTAATTACATGGTTGCATGCCATCATGATGTAGGTAATTATTCACCCGAGTTTAAATTCGGGAAAAGTCAAGGACTTACTAAATTTAACTATATAATACTTTGCCGATGAGAGCCTAACAAGAGTCTATGAGATTTATAAGTGTACATACATTAAGTAAAAGAATTTTTGAGAAATTAGAAACAACTGGAATTTGTCACCATGTAGGTTTATGGTTCCTAAAGAGTGAGTTATATCACACAATTAAATGATAACCGTTGAACTAAGAAAATATCTTATGGTTGTATGAAATGATTATATTTGTGGGTATGGGATTAAAAAAGGGTTTGTCATCGTGACCCAAAAGTATAAGCATTATAACATGTAAGAATTCAAAAAAATAATAACTAGGAATGAAGAAGTTCCATTTTTTAGAGAAACTATAAGTATAGTTGTACATGAAGGGAATCGCATGGATGTTTAATCTTGAGTAAAATAAATTAAATTGCATAACTTGGTGTCAAAAAAAAATACCTAATGAGTTTTCAAGAAGGAATCAAGGATTCTAATAATAGCGTGCTCATTAAAGTCAAGTCTAGGCCAAGAATAGCCAGTTTGGCAAGAGGGATAATACTAAGGTCTATAGGGTATTATTTTAACCGGTAGGTTATGATTATGAAGGAAGTCATGAATGCGAGTTTGTGATTTGAAAGTTTCTTGAATGAATAAATGGCAAAAAGAGATAACGTGCATTATATTAACGTGCATTATAATTCCAAGGTGGGAAGGTTGTAACGCTCAGATTTTATTAAATTAATAAAGTTGCATTATATTTTTGGACTCACTTAATTCACAAATTATATGGACTTGAATTTATGAGAATTTAATGAGATTAATTTAATTAGGTTATTTTTAATTAAAATTAAGGTTAAGGACAAAAGGATAAATGTCGCATACCACGTTACACGTCTTAAATTAAGTTGCGCATTTTAAATAAAATTAAAGGAAATTATACAGAACAAATTATATAATTACACTTATATTCATGTTATAATACCATTAAGATAAATAAGGAAACCAAAAAATCCTACCAGAAGGTTGTAATACCCCGTACTTTTAAAGGTATTTAAATTACACTATGGATGTAATTTGGTAATTTGAGGAATTATTATGAATAGTAATTCTGGGATTAATGAGTGAAATTAAATAAATTCAATATTATAAAGTGAATAGTAAATATTAGTTTTCGAGTGACAGATTAATATTTATGTGGATTATATTTCGAGACTAAGTATATGAGTAGATTATTTTTATTACATGTCGCATTTGGGTAAAGCGACAAAGGAAAATATTTTAAAATGGAAAACACGCGTATTGAACGTGTTGGGTCAAAATAGTGAATTTTAGTAACGTGACTCGGATGGAGATTTTGACTGCGCCATTGGGTTCGAAATGGCTGAGATAGTCAAAATAGAGTACCCGGGGGTAGTATTTGGGTTCCAGGCATTTTTGGACAAGTAGGGACTCGTAAATGAGTACACGAGTTATTTAACAATTGGGTATACACCCAATTTCTGGTTTAATAAGGGGAAATCCCTTATTTCCCCCAAATATCAACCCTAAGAGAGAGAGAAAGAGAGAGAAGAGAGAAAGAAGAGAAGAAAGAAGAAGAAGAAGAAGAAGAAGAAGAAGAAGAAGAAGAAGAAGAAGAAGAAGAAGAAGAAGAAGAAAGAAAAGATAAGAAAAGAAGAGATTTTCGGCCAAAATTCGCGGGATTCGACTCGGGGTTGTCGGATTTAATCCACGAGGAAAGTGTTTAACTTTTTTTTTATCAAAGAGGGACGGTACCCCCACAAGTTTTATTAGTTTTTAATAATAGATAAACAACCTCTCTATGGCTTAACGAACCCAGAAAAAACTTACCTAAATCTAGAGGTTGGGCTTAATACTCTAGATGAAATGCGAGAAAATTTGGGGATTTATAAATATCCCATTTACAATGAGAGAAGCCTTGAAAATTTAAACCTGGGGATTTATGACCCCATTACAATTTTATTCTTCTATGTCTAATTTGAGGAGAATGGATCCTATCCAATTTAAGAAGACCTTTGACCATTTGGGGAAGAGATTCAAAGTTCCAATATACAGCGTCAATGTCGCTCATAGATGCTCTTGAAGCTAAATGGTCTGCTACTGAATTCTTTTCTCTCCAAACAGCGTCAATGTCACTCATAGATGCTCTTGGGTATTATGATTTAGTGAGCTTATTTCTCATATTGTAGTTGGTATAAAACTAAAGATTTTTGGGTTGAAATTTCGGGGATCAAATGGATTTTTGGAAGATTAAAATGGATATAACTCGATTAATACCCAATTTGAGAAACTTGGAATTTATTGAAATTAAATGTTAAAATTGGTTCTAGGATGATTAGAACCCTTTCTATATGTGTATTTATGTTTGTTTGAGGTTGTTTGATGATGAGAGAGGAGATAAAAAGATTGGAGGTGTTTTAATGGAGGTTTGAATTTTTGGAGAAGAAGGTGAATAGTGACCAGCGTCACTTCCGGACTATTTCGGCTAGGAAGACAGCCGATTCAGCTCTCGGTCAAAACACAAAAGTTGTATATATTTTCGATACGATTGTGTGGGCACCAACTGCGTATTTTTCTGATTATTTTTCGATTTGATACAATTTTTTTAAGAAAGCAGTTCCGGGGTTAATCATTAACTTGGAAATCAAACCGAAAATTGGAAAAATAAAGGCTAGAATTGTTTGGAGATAAATATTTGGGGTTCCTAAAAATAGTGTGGGGACTTCTAAATATTTTTTTTAGTAAGGCGTGTACTTTGGGTTAGTTGAAAGTAAAATCCAAGATTTACCCAAATAGGGGTGTTCGTGAGGAATAATACTTAAAGGGGCATTTAGGTGTGATATGAATAATAAATAAAAGAGTACGTATTGGGCATAATATTTTAAGGGTGTAACTGCTTATTTTATTATGAATGGAAATATTTGAGGTTATTGGCTATCGTTATAAGAGTTTGGAAATTATAGCCATAGTATATTGAGAAGAGATATAAATAATATATATACGATGTCGTTAAAGTATATATATATATTATGAGACGAATGAATATATCGAGGTTGTTGATATTATCATTGTGCGGTGAGAAAAGCTCGGAAATATAATATTAGGGATTAGTCAAAAATTGATAAATGCGTAGGATAGTCGAGATATAAATATACTACGTAGGGGATTATTATATGGGTGGTGCGTATGCCTTGCTGTTATTATATACATGGGTTAAATAGTTACCTATGGAAAATTATGTACACGTGAAATAAATACCTATCGTTATAATATAGTTGTGTGAATACCTAATTGATGATATATTTATGTAGGGGAATGTATACCTATATGGTTGTTTATTATGTGTATGACATACCTACCATACTTGCTATCACGGGAGGTTGGCGTTCGAAAGAGGGCAATCTTATCCTGTGTTGCCTTCGGGGGGATTTTAGATTTGGTACCTCAAAAACATAGGACTGTGAAAGGCTTATTTGTTAATTGATAAGTTTGCTGGCTATGGCAGCGTAGGTATGTGCGTGACCCGTAGGTACGTGAACTATGTTCGCCTTCAATATGTGTGATTTGTATTGATACAGTTCCTGAGTGATGTGGAACATGTGATCCTTTAGTACAAGATGTACTTGGATTGGATAGCAGAGTATGTGTGCACCGCTGTTAAGCTTATGGGTGCAGGATATGGATATATGTATTGTGATTAACATATATGTGAACTTGAGATAGTCCACGGATGCTTAGTAAATGAAAATGACTAAGCCACTTATATTATAGTTCGGTGGATGATTAATATAATTATTCCGTATAGTATATTGTTTATATATATGAGATGAGATATCATATAACCTAACCTTGTATAAAGTGAAAAGAATGAATAAAGTGTGATATTACTTCCGGTAAATGAATATACGGATTTATATCAATATGAATCTTAGGTTCTAATGAGAGCTATTAATAAATACGGGATGGTATAAATATGGTATGTATTGAATGCCTAATGGATCCCGAGGATCAACATTGTCATGTAGTAGTGTATCGGGGACGTTCCTTGTTTGGATTTCACTTCGTGAGACACCCCACGCACGAATGTAACGTAATGTAGGGAATGGGGAGAAGTTTAGTCGTTAGTATTCGAATTGATGAGGCTTATTAGAAGATGGGTAGTTACATTAGTTAGGAAGGGCAGCTTAACTAGGTTGTTTAAAAAGGTATGCGATAGTTGTGCACTGTTAGAAGATGGGTGATGTGTATCTCATGTGAGAGCGATACCAGTTTAAATATGAGAAATAACATATTTTAAAATATGGATTTTAAGCACTTGCTAAAATGTTGTCAAAACTCGGGCTCTGACACGTTTCTCTATTTTCCCCTCTTGTTATATATATATATATATAGGTGTCCAGACACAGGGACGTCTGGATGATGATTCTTTCGAGTCAGACGTTTGCTGTAGCAGCTGTGGATGCAAGCAGGTTTATATTAGACGCTTCTATCATTGAGATCTAGATAGGAGGTATTATAGAAACATTCGGGCTTACGGACCAACTGTACTCATTTATTCTTTTATCGCCTTTTAGTGCGGCGTTCGATTTGGTTGTATTATTGTACCGAGTGTTCGGTTATTTTATTTTACTTCATTTCAGTTGCTACATATAAATTGTTGTAATTGTTTTATTTGAATGGTTTGGTTAGAAAGATTAGTTAATTAAAAAAATTTGACGCTGGCCTAATAGGGTATTAGTAATTAAATTGGTTTTCGACCGTGATGCTAAGAATGAACCAATGAGACTCCTGTTTTAATTTGATATAGGAGTGATTGCCCGGTATTATATTAGGCGGGGTGTCACAGGTTGTATCAGAACATCAGGTTCTAGTGTCCTTAGGAATCTGTACGGACGTACTACGCTTTCAGCGTTGCTTTTGATTTGGGATAGAACCTTATGATTAGGATTGTTGATATCCTCTTGTGAGATTTCGTTCTCCTACCATTATGTAAGATTATAGTAAATCTTTTGTGCGCTCGTTCGGGATTCGTGTGCTGATCGACGAAGGGAGACCATGGAAGTCCATTGTGAGGGTAGCAGGCGGCGGGGCTTAGTTAGAGCTGTAAGTTGATGTTGGATATGAGGATCACGGTAAAGGTCATTTTTCTTGCGGCATTGTCATGGATTGGTAAAATGACTACAATAGAATATTAGTTATAATTATTTATGCACCGCTGTAGTAGAGAATGGAGCTAAACTTGAATTACATAGTGAAGTTAGATGGGGAAAAAGCTTCCGAGGTCTTTGATGAGGACCGTGCGTTAAAGTTGAGCTAGGCAAAAATAGTGTAGTTTCACTTCAAAGGAATTCGAAGGCTCAGAAGCTCTTGCTTAGCATTGGGTATGGAAATACCCATATGTGAAAATTGGAGAAAAAAAAAATTCAATCGTGAGGGCAATGTTGAAATGGTGGGGACGATAGTCACCATATGTGGGGGAGCATGACGTATGGCTCATAAATTAATCTTACAGATGGATTTTTTTTCCTTAATAAGAATGTGAAATTTGGTGAATTAGATGTCAATCACTAAATAAAAATGGAGTTTTTATAGATGAAGAAAAATTTGGGTTTATGTTAATATAACTCATGGGAAAATTTATGGATTTGTTGGATTTACTTGAAGATTGAAAGGATTTAATCCCTAAACTATGCTAAGAAGTGTTCTCGGGTGACTTAGAGTGGTTTGGGAACCTTGTATTTGGGTTGGAATGAGTTTTGGATTGAATTTGAAGAAGGAAAAATGGGAAGAACGAATTTTGGAGATGAATTGTGCAACTGCTGAATTTTCGTTAGAAGTCCAGCCCAGGTCGTTCGAACGACATCGTTTGAATGAGACTTCTAATGAGTTCCCAGTGGCCTTTCTAACGAGTTAGTAGTTCATTCGAACGAGCTCGTTCGAATGAGACTTATAACGAGCTTCTAGTGGCAATGAGTTGGTAGTTCGTTCAAAGTTGGAACTTCGTTTGAACGAAACTCGTTCGAGAATTCTGGGTCTTCTAACGAGATTCTAGAATGACTCTTAAGGTCCGATTTTTGTTATGAACTTCTCATAGGCTTATTTAAATGAGTGTTAAGCCTGTACGAATGTTGAGTAACTTAAAAAATTTAAGTGAGCGAAGAATATGCACGATTAGTCGAACAATATTATATATATATATATATATATATATATATATATATTCAGACGTATATATGTGATATGTTAAATATATATGTGTGTGATTGGTATACTTATATGATATGGTTTTTACCGAGTGAGTGTGATAGTCTGACCACTGGTACCCAGGATGATGTGTAATTAACTCCCTGCAAGATGATAGCATTGAGAGACTGCATCCATTAAGTTATAGCTTTGAGGGATGGTTATTATACTTATATTATGTATGATATATAAGTATGGGTATACTTGATTTGTATAGTATATTATATATATATTTATATGAGATGTGAAACATATATAAACGGACATAATAAAGAATGGAATGCGAGATAAATTCTGGATGAGCTCGCCTTGATTATATGTTTAGATGGAACTTTGATGAGGAGATGTTTCATTAACATGATTTGAGTGCATGGGGACCTTATGTATATAATTTAAGGCATGCAAGACTTATAGTTAAGCTGGGAGTTTAAGCTTTTTGGTGTTCGCGCGAAGGACTTAGTGTTAGTGCAAGCGCTTGTGGTATGGCTCCTTGACAGAATTGAGAGTTCTGACCATACTTTGTTGGTAGATGGGAGGGGATTATCCTGGTTGTATATTTAAAGCTAAAAAGACACTCCATATGTGAACCCTAACGACGTCGGGAGTGGACAGATGTTAGAAAATGCAAGAATGTTGGTTTTGACGATAAGTCACCTAGTGTAGAGAAAACACTATAGAGTGAGAGCCATTTGATGACTGTATAATTATATAGAGATATATGTGCTACGGAGAAGCACTGAAATTTTTCTCTCACCGTAAGTATGTGGGTGATGTAAGATAAAGGAGATTAATTTGAGACTTATATCCAGGCTTCGAATAGAATGAAAATTCAGAGGAAATACGTTTTGGGTATGATGTTTATAATTCTTTTGTCCAGAGTAGGTGCCCTGATTAGTTGGGCTTTCCATTTGGTCAAAATGGAAGGATATAGTGGTAGACATACATTAGTAGGTTAACGAGGTAGGATTTAAAACGTCCCGTTGGTGTCCCTTAGACCGCTATATCTCGATGACCGACGAAGCGAGGCAGTAGTGTATTGGGAAGGTTCCTTGTTTGGATTTTGCTTTGTGAGACATCCCACGCACGAAACCAAGCAAATGTCGGAAGTCGAGAGAGGTCTTGGGCACTAGGGATATAGTTAGAATAGTACTCATATTACGTGTGTTAGAAACACCTTAATCTTAGGACTACCACGAAGTAAGGGCAATAAGACTATCGACACTGATATAGGACGGCTATTGTGAGTTAACCACAAGAAGATCGATAAGGTAATCTTGAGAATGATTGAATTTCCACGTATCAGGAGAATTAAAATTCGAATTATTCGGGTTAAGGGATACCGAGATGTTAGTACCAGGTCGATGAAATGATGCCCATTATTTAGAGTAAGTGTAATGTATCAAAACGTTTACAATGGTGGTGCATATATGCACGAATGATAGGGGGTATGGGTACCTTGGTTAGTTAATTCCAAAAATGTATGGGATAGAAGGATGTAAAAAAAATGTGTAGAATATATGCCTGAGGGACAGCTACAAACAAGGTTAAATGGTATGACGTATTGAATGCCGTGTGAGAATGACGATAATTCAAGCATTTATGTGCAACAAGAGCTACCACACCCGAGATGGGTTGAAAGGTTGTGGAAAGTCATTTAAAAGATACCTCTTATTGAAAAGGATACCAAATTATTGTGAGAAAATAGAGCGGACTATTACTCGAACGAGTGTTGAAGAGTGGCTTGCACATGATGGTATTGTTAGAATACTCCAAGGAAAAATGGAGTATATGTGGTACCAAATTCTGGAAGAGTATGTGACAATTAATACTTTAATTATTAGGTATAGGGAATATACCTTGGAGATTTCGAGAGAGATAGTAATCTGAATATTTATACAATACGTAGCGATGAGAATAAAAATACGTATGGTAAGTATGCAATAGGTTGGGAGAATACCTATAAATTTTAATAGGATGTGTGTATGCCAATTATGTGATATGATTATTAAGAGCACTTATGGGTGTTAACCCGGGGGTGCATGATTAGTATATATATGAATAGCGACGAGGAGAATATATATATATATATATATATATATATATATATATGAGCATACGCCTTGAGATGGCTGGAATATAGTGGGAGACCATTGTGTTAGGATACATTTAAATATGGTTAAACTAGGACGTAATGTATATACCAATCCTAGAGTAGTGGTACAAGATATATCCGAATTGCGAGGATGAAATTCTATTGTAAGGGGGGAAGTATGTAATACCCCGTACTTTTAAAGGTATTTAAATTACACTGCGGATGTAATTTGAGGAATTATTATGAATAGTAATTCTATGATTAATGAGTGAAATTAAATAAATTCAATATTATAAAGTGAATAGTAAATATTAGTTTTTGAGTGACAGATTAATATTAACGTGGATTATATTTTGAGACTAAGTATATGAGTAGATTATTTTTATTACATGTCGCAGTTGGGTAAAGCAACAAAGGAAAATATTTTAAATTGGAAAACACTCGTATTGAACGTGTTAGGTAAAAATAGTGACTTTTAGTAAAGTGACTCGGATGGAGATTTTGACTGCGCCGTTGGGTTCGGAATGGCCGAGATAGTTAAAATAGAGTACCCGGGGTAGTATTTGGGTTCCGGACATTTTTGGACTAGTAGGGACTCGTAAATGAGTACACGAGTCATTCAACAATTGGGTATACACCCAATTTCGGGTTTAATAAGGGTAAAGCCCTTATTTTCCCCAAATATCAGCCCTAAGAGAGAGAGAGAGAGAGAGAGAGATAAGAGAGAGAGAAGATAAGAAAGAAGAAGAAAGAAAGGAGAAGAAAAAAAAGAGATTTTCGGCCAAAATTCGAGGGATTCGACTCGGGGTCGTCGGATTTAATCCACGAGGCAAGTGTTTAACTTGCTTTATGATTTAGTGTGTTTATTTGTAATATTGTAGTTGGTATAAAACTAAAGATTTTTGGGTTGAAATTTCGGGGATCAAATGGGTTTTCAAAAGATTAAAACGGATATAACTCGATTAATACCCAATTTGAGAAACTTGGAATTTATTGAAATTAATTGTTGAAAATGGGTTCTAGGATGATTAGAACCCATTCTATATGTGTATTTATGGTTGTTTGAGGTTGGTTGATTATGAGAGAGGAGATAAAATGCTTGGAGGTGTTTTAATGGAGGTTTGGATTTTTGGAGAAGAAGGTGAATAGTGACCAGCGTCACTTCCGGACTATTTTAGCTAGGAAGACAGCCTATTCAGCTTCCGGTCAAAACACAAAAGTTGTATATCTTTTCGATACGGTCGCGTGGGGGCCAACTGCATATTTTTCTGATTATTTTTCAATTTGATACGATTTTTCTAAGAAATATGTTCCGGAGTTATTCATTAACTCGGAAATCAAACCAAAAATAAGAAAAATAAAGGCTAGAATTGTTTGGAGATAAATATTTGGGATTCCGAAAAATAGTGTGGGGACTCCTAAATATTTTTTTTAGTAAGGCGTGTACTTTGGGTTAGTTGAAAGTAAAATTCAAGATTTACCCAAATAGGGGTGTTCGTGAGGAATAATACTTCAAGGGGCATTTAGGTGTGATTTGAATAATAAATAAAAGAGTACATATTGGGGATAATATTTTAAGGGTGTGACTGCTTATATTATTATGAATATAAATATTTGAGGTTATTGGCTATCGTTATAAGTGTTTGGAAAGTATAGCCATAGTATATTGAGAAGAGATATAAATAATATATATACGATGTTGTTAAAGTATATATATATATTATGAGATGAATGAATATATCGGGGTTGTTGATATTATCATTGTGCGGTGAGAAAAGCTCGAAAATATAATATTAGGGATTAGTCAAAAATTGATAAATGCGTAGGATAGTCGAGATATAAATATACTACGTAGGGGATTATTATATGGGTGGTGCGTATGCCTTGATGTTATTATATACAAGGGTTAAATAATTACCTATGGAAAATTATGTACAGGTGAGATAAATACCTATCGTTATAATATGGTTGTGTTAATACCTAATTGATGATATATTTATGTAGGGGAATGTGTACCTATATGATTGTTTATTATGTGTAGACATACCTACCATACTTTCTATCACGGGAGGTTGGCGTTCGAAAGAGGGCAATCTTATCCTGTGTTGCCTTTGGGGGGATTTTAGATTTGGTACCTCAAGAACATAGGACTTTGAATGGCTTATTTGTGAATTGATAAGTCTGTTGGCTATGGGAGCGTAGGTATGTGCGTGACTCATAGGTATGTGAACTATGTTCGCCTCCAATATGTGTGATTTTTTATTGATACAGTTCCTGAGCGATGTGGAACATGTGATCCTTTAGTACAAGATGTACTTGGATTGGATAGCAGAGTATGTGTGCATCGCTATTAAGCCTATGGGTGCCGGATATGGATATATGTATTGTGATTAACATATATATGTACTTGAGATAATCCACGGATGCTTAGTAAATGAAAATGACTAAGCCACTTATATTATAGTTAGGTGGATGATTAATATACTTGTTGCGTGTAGTATATTTTTTTATATATATGAGATGAGATATCATATAACCTAACCTTGTATAAAGTGAAAAGAATGAATAAAGTGTGATATTACTTTCGATAAATGAATATCCGAATTGATATCAATATGAATCTTAGGTTCTAATGAGAGCTATTAATAAATTCAGGATGGTATAAATATGGTATGTACTGAAGGCCTAATGGATCCCGATGATCCACATTATCACATAGTAGTGTATCGGGGGGGGTCCTTGTTTGGATTTTGCTTCGCGAGACACCTCACGCACGAACATAACGTAATGTTGGGAATGGGTAGAAGTTTAGTCCTTAGTACTCGAATTGATGAGGATTATTAGAAGATGGGTAATTACATTAGTTATGCAGGGTAGCTTAACTAGGATGTTTAAAAAGGTATGCGATAGTTGTGCACTATTAGAAGAGGGGTGAGGTGTATCACATGTGAGAGCGATACTAGTTTAAATATGAGAAATAACATATTTTAAAAATATGGATTTTAAGCACTTGCTAAAATGTTTTCAAAACTCGTGCTCTGACCCGTTTCTATATTTTCCCCTCTTGCTATATATATAGATGTTCAGACACAGGGATGCCTGGATGATGATTCTTTCAAGTCAGACGTTTGCTGCAGCAACTGTGGATGCAAGCAGGTTTATATTAGACACCTTTATCATTGAGATCTAGATAGGAGGTATTATAGAAACATTCGGGCTTATGGCCCAACTGTACTCATTTATTCTTTTATCGCCTTTTAGTGCGGCATTCAATTTGGTTGTATTATTGTACCGAGTGTTCGGTTATTTTATTTTATTTCCTTTCAGTTGCTTCATATAAACTGTTGTAATTGTTTTATTTGAATGGTTTGGTTAAAAAGATTAGTTAATTAAAAAAATTTGACGCCGGCCAAATAGGATATTAGTAATTAAATTGGTTTTCGACAGTGATGCTAAGAATGAACCATATGAGACTCCTGTTTTAATTTGATATAGGAGTGATCGCCCGGTATTTTTTAGGTGGGGTGTCACAAAGGTGAGTATCAATTCGAGCTAGGGACGAATCGATTCAGACCCCCCCCCCCCCCCCCAGAAAGCCCATATTTGAAGGTTGTCGAGAAGTATAATTTTATGGTGATAAATGTAATGATTTTCGTCAGCTGGGACCACTTTTAAGTCATATTTTGACTGCCCAAGGCATGGAGGGACTGTCGTACGGTTGGAAGAATTTATGATAGGTTATAGGGTCTTTAAGAGGGTGTAAAGAGGGCCACTAACCGTATATCCTCCATTTATGCTGAGAGGAATTTTACACTTAGGCCAAATTCGAATTTGCTATACTCTCTACTTTTTTTTCTCTGCTAGAAGATTCCATACCCTACCTATATTCATACAAACTAAAATATATTTATATCTTCCATTTACAAGTGTTTAAGAGTGTTGTAGAAGTGGATTTCAGAAGAACACAAATTTCATAAAATTTGGAGTTAGTTGGGAGCGTATTCAGCATCTTCTTCAAAGCATATTTATCTTCTTAATAGGTATGGATTCTACGCTATATTTTCAAGTTTAAAGAGAAGCATGTTAGATATATATATATATATATATGTATGTATGATTCAAATGATTATTTATGCTTATTATCACTACATATGAATATATGTTGAACTATATGTGATAAAAATGGATGAAAGCTAAGGATTAAAAGAAGGTTAAATTTCATAATGTTTAAGTTAATTATTTTTTAAACAAATCATGTAAAATTTATCAATTTCATAATAAATATTATACTTAACTTCTTGAAGAAATAGTAGGATGCATATATGGATTTTATGGGAATAAAACCTTACATTAAAAATATAACGCATGTAATTAGGATAAATGGGTTAAATATGTTGAAAGCGTATAAAAATAAGTCTTTGAACATAAAATGATAAATGCTAAAATTTCATAATAATAATCACATAAAATGAAAAATTTTATGTGAGCAAAGTTTGAGAAACGTGAAGGAAACAAAGTAAATGAGTGTTAAGTGTAAAAGTAGTAAATGTATGGGTGTTCAAATGTGCAATCATGTAAAGTTAAGGTCCAAAGTAAAACAAGTTAAGAAGGATAACAATGAAATGTTATTAATTTATAAGATACTTCATGAAATGTCAAAAGTATGGTTTTGGGTCCAAAAGTATGATTTTATGAAAAGTTTGGACTCAGTAGTAATATTTACGAAAATGCGTATTGTTTTGGAAAATTGGTTTTAAAGGAAGAGTATGAAATGATAAATGCAAAATTAGTGTGTTTTGAAAGGTAATGTCTTGAAATGACAAAAGAAATATTTTAGCACAAAAGTGTCATTTTATATGAAATATGGACTTAATAATGATTTCACCAAACAAAAGAACTCCAGTTAAAGAGCTAAATTTTATGTGACGAAAACTCATGTTTTGAAAAGTAAAGATGAAAATAAACATTTTTGGCAAAGTGTATAAAATACAAGATTACAAGTGTGTGTGAATAGTGAAAATCACAATAAGGTGTATAAAATGTGTATTTGAACTCAAAGGTTAAGTTTCACAAGAAATAATAAATAAAGTCATTTTCAAAGTTGAAATATCGAGTTAGTGGTGAAATAAAAATGGACTTTTTATAAAGTGTGAAACTTGAAAATAACGTGAGTTGGGACTTGTCTCGTCCTAGATATTTTGCATCGTCGGTCAGTAAAAAGAAAATAAAGGAAAAATTCTTAAAAGAGAATAAGAAATAAAGAAAGGAAAAAGAGTTACAATGACGTAAAAGACACTCAGAGGTAATCAGGAAATTTAAGGAGGGCTCGGAGCCCTAGGGTGCAGCTTAATGCTTAGACCCAAAACAACTGATCAAAGCCACATTCCGGGATGGTGGGAGTCGGTATAACACTCATAGTTTGGTACCCCGATTAAGAAAGTGAAAGTATGATTTTGAGCATGGTGCTCATTAATGTAAAGGCAAGTTTGTGAAAACATTTGGTAAATGTTAAAGGACGTTAATGGTTAAATTAAAAGGATACAAGTAGTATTAAAAGAAAGATTAAGTGTGAGTGGACTTATCGCCCAGGTTGCATGGTTAAGATTTCAATTGCATGGTTACAATACAACTTGCATAAGAACACTTAATCAAAAGAAAGATGATTTCATAATTGCTAAAATACATTGTATATCTATGTAGATATTTGTTTCTATATCATAATATTCTAGTGTTTATCCTAATGGGTGCATGCACATACCCCGCCATCCCCCCCCCCCCCCCGGTTACTTCAGGTAGACAAAATAACAAGGATAACAGAAAAGGAAAGGAGAGTCATCAACGTAACTAGAGCTTTGTTACTATTCATTTTAATCATGTAATTTATTTTCGAGCAATGGTTTTTATCATTTGACTATAAAGCAAGGACTTTAGGTTGGTTGTAATTATATAAGGAAAATGCATATTTTGCCTTAATGGTTATTTATTTCATGGAACTGCAAAACTCTTTTATTCCAAGTGTTCCTATGAATTTCATAAGTTGGACATCATTTCATTATTACATTAAATATATTTTGTGTCCTAAATAAATAAAGAAAATGTTTGTTTAATAAGGAGAATTTTCTTAAATGAAATCAAAGTACAAAAAAAGGTTTTTCTTATTGACACTCAGAAACGGGGCGTCACATTCTATGTGACCACATTTGATTTTTAAAAATTGACCGATGAGAATTAGGACATACATATGATTGGTTTATTACACTCAAGTAAGAATCATGTTCTTACAATGATTTTATCATTGGTTGAATAAATTATTATTTGGATTAGATATAATGGGAAAACCCGGTACCATTTCATAATCCGGGAGTGAGGATCATTGATAGCCAAAGTGTATTATTAGTTGTTTGAGAAAGAACTTTATTTCTTTTCTTAAAGGGAGGTAGGAGGATAAATCTAAGTCTCAAGTACAACGGTTTAGGTTAAGAAAAGTTCATATTCCTCTTTAGTAGTGAAATAGCCTAAAGACATGTATTCTCACAATAAATAGTTAGAACTTTATAGCTTTATGTTCGATTTTTTCATTGCTTTGTTAGAAAAAGGACGTGATAGTAGTTTATCTCTTAAAATTAACTGTGTGATTTATGGTCCGATTTATGGTAATATAGTATATAGATTCGGGGTCCACATATCAAGATTGCTACTTATTGCAGAGATTTCAGGTAACCGAGTAATTACTTTAAAGAGAGATGTTCCTAAGTTATGGACAATTAGAATAATTTAGCGGTGTTAACGATGGAATATTCTTGTGAATATTGGTGTAGACATAAAGTTAATATGGGTAAAATATTACTGAAAAGTTATTAATTTGTAAGACAATTCATGAAATGTCAAAAGTATGGTTTTGGGTCCAAAAGTATGATTTTATGAAAAGTTTGTACTAAGTAGTAATATTTGAGAAAGTTCGTATTTTTTTGGAAAATTGGTTTTAAAGGAAGAGTATGAAATGAAAAATGCAAAATTAGTGCGTTTTGAAAGGTAATGTCTTGAAATGAGAAAGGAAATGTTTTAGCACAAAAGTGTAATTTTATGTGAAATGTGGACTTAAGAATGATTTCATCAAACTAAAGGGTTCTAGTTAAAGAGCTGAATTTTATGTGAGGAAAACTCGTGTTTTGAAAAGTAAAGATGAAAAGAACTATTTTTGGAAAAGTGTATAAAATACAAGATTACAAGTGTGCGTGAATAGTGAAAATCACTATAAGGTGTATAAAATGGGTATTTGAACTCAAAGGTTAAGTTTCACAAGAAATGATAAATAAAGTTGTTTTCGAAGTTAAAATACCGAGTTAATAGTGAAATAAAAACGGACTTTTTATAAAGTGTGAAACTTGAAAATAAGGTGTGTTGGGACTTGTATCATCCTAGATATTTGGCCTCATCTATCGGTAAAAAGAAAATAAAGGAAAAAGGCTTGAAAGCGAATAATAATGAAAGATAGGAAAAGGGGCTCCAATGACGTAAAAGACACTCAGAGGTAATCAGGAAATTTAAGGAGAGTCTGCCGCCCTAAGGTGAAGCTTAATGCTTAGACCCAAAACAACTAATCATGACCATATTCCGTCATGGTGGGAGTCGATGAAAGGCTGTATAACACTAATGAATTGTTACCCCTATTAAGAAAGTGAAAGTGCGATTTTGAGCACGGTGCTCATTAATGTAAAGGCAAGTTTGTGAAATAATTTGGTAAATGTGAAAGGACGTTAATGGTTAAATTACCGGGATACGGGTAGTATTAAAAGAAAGATTAAGTGTTAGTGGACTCATCGCCCAGGTTGCATGGTTAACACATCAATTGCATGGTTACAATACAACTTGCTTGAGAACACTTAATCAAATGAAAGATGATTTCATAATTTCTAAAGACACTATATTTGTATGTAGATATTCGTTTCTATATTATATTCTCCTAGTATTTTTCCTACTAGGTGCACGCTCATACCCCACCATTTGCCCCTCCCCCCAGTACTTTAGGTAAACGAAACAAAACGGATAACAGAAAAGGAAAGGATAATTATCAATGCAACTAGAGCTCTGTTACTATTCATTTTAATTATGTAATTTATTTTCAAACTTTGTTTTTTATCATTTGACTGATAAGCAAGGACTTTAGGTTGGTTGTAATAATACAAGGCAAACGTATATTTTACTTTAATGGTTATTTATTTCATGGAACTCCAAAACTTTTTTATTATAAGTGTTCCTATGAATTTCATAAGTTGGACATCATTTCATTATTAAATTAAATATATTTTGCGACACAAATAAATAAAGCAAGTGTTTGTTTCATAAAGGGGATTTTCTTAAATGAAATAAAAGTACAAAAAGGTTTTTCTCATTGACACTCAAAAATGGGGCGTCACATTCTATGTGAACACTTTTTATTTTAAAAAATTTACCGATGAGAATTAGGACACACCTATGATTGGTTGATGACACTCAAGTAAGAATCGTGTTCTTACAACGATTTTTTCATTGGTTGAATGAAGTATTATTTGGATTAGATATAATGTGGAAACTCGGTACCATTTCATAATCCGGGAGTGAGGATCATCGGTAGCAAAAGGCTAATGTTGGTTTTTTGAGAAAGTGCTTTACTTCTTTTCTAAAAGGGAGGTATAAGGATAAGTCTAATCTCAAGTACAGCGATTTAGGTTAAGAAAAGTTCATATTCCTCTTTAGTAGTGAAATAACCGAAAGGCAGGTATTCTCACTACAATTAATTAGAACTTTTATAGCTATATGTTTGGTTTTTTCCTTGCATTATAAGAAAAGGACGTAGTAGCAGTAGTAGTTTATCTCTTAAAATTAAGTGCGTGATTTATGGTCCAATTTACGGTAATTTAGTATATATATTCGGGAACCACAAATCAGGATTGCTACTCGTTACAGAGATTCCAGGTAACCAGGTAAAAACTTTAAAGAGAGATTGTCCTAAGTTATGGGCAATTAGAATAATGTGGCGGTGTTAGTGATGGAATATTCTTATGAATATTTGTGTAGACATAAAGTTAATGTGGATAAAATATTAATGTACCTGGGTTTTAGAGAAGTTAGTTTTGGATTTATAAATTGGTCTTGAACGGATATTCGATGGATTTTATAGAAATATTTTATAAAAATTGTATATCTTTTATATGTTTTCGTACATTTGGAAATAATTTATATATTATAAGGTATGTTCCACCAATGCTACTAAATATTGAATCGAAAAATTAATGGACATTCATTAAAGAGAAAGCTTCCTTCTAGAACCAAACACGATATTTGCACTTATGCTTAGGTTATTTTATTTTATGAGGAATTCAAAGACATGGTTTAAAATGGAGAATTCATTGGAAGTGAAGGCCCTTTGAATCTTCAATCCTGCTTAAAATGTAAAATAACCAAGGGTCCCTTCTCAGTCACGAGATAAATAGACTAAGATGTATTGGAAGCGGTTCACTTTTATTAGTATGGTTCGATGACTATCCGGACAAGAAGTTATTTTTAGTGCTTCATCGATTTCATTGATGATCATTCAAAGATATGGATATTTTTTCCTCATGTACCACAAGTTTGAGACCTTTGACTAGTTCAAAGTGTGCAAGGCTAAGGTGGAGAATGGGTGAGGTAAACTAATCCAAGTTCTACGTTCTGATTGTAGAGGTGTCTACCTCTTGGGATAGATAAGCTCTTTTGGATATGATAAGGTCCATGGTTAATTATTTGGGACTGCAACATTTTTGGGGGATTTTACATAAGAGGCGGTATGTACATTCTCCAATTTTAATAGGTCTCTTCATCTCCCATTGAACATTGGAGTGGGATCCCATTGAACATTAGAGTGGGTGGAAGCTCATTCTAGGGCATGTTCGGATTTGGGGGTGTCCGACACTCATCCTGTGGAAGGAGCCAAGGAAGTTAAAATTAAGAAGGTATGTCTCTTTGTTTGTTATCCCAAAGATTACAAAGGTGGTTTATAATATTTTTAAGTACAAGAATGACATTGATTGAATGAATGACAACTTCTTATAAGAGGATTGTGTAATAAACCATGGGCCTAAGTGTAAGTTAGACTGGTAACATAAAATGGAACATTGTATTACAAATATTGCTAGACCACTCGTACATATGATGAAATATGACCTAATATTGATAATACACAACATTATTGTAGTGGGGGAATTACTGATAATTAGGATACATATATCACTTATACTGGACAATAAGTGGTGTCACATTATAGTGGGATCATACGGAATCATCCTAAATGGCTAGTATTTTGGGTGATCATTTCGATATGATACCATGTAAACACGAACCAGGTATCGGGAACTACAAGGAGGCATTACAAGAGAAGGACTGTTGCTTTGACTTATGACTATGGATAGAAAAGGGATTCGATGTTTTCAAATTAAGTTTTGGAACTTGTAGACTTGTTGACGGGGTAAAACCCATCGAGCACAAGTGGACCTATAAGAATTTAAAAGATAGATGGATGGAAAGGTGCAAACCCTCAAGGCAAGGCTTACTAAAGGGTTTATTTAGAAAGATAGGGATTGACTATGAGCCAACCTTCTCGCGGTAGCTATGTTGAAGTCTGTTGAGATTATTTTAACGTCATGCTTATGTTCTTGAACGATCATCTTGATAAGTACATAATAAGAAGTCGGGAGAAGAAAAGTGATGTAAGCTTAGGGCAATCATTTATGTATTTAAGCTAACTTTTAAATATTGGGTCATTCGATTTGATCAGGTAATCGATTTTTAATTTTGATAAAATCCCGAATAACACTTGTTAGTATAAGAAGCATGACAGAAGCGTAATGGTATTTTTATGTACACTTTGTGGATAATGCTTGCCTAATCAGGAAGAAAGTGGGAGTATTGTCTTACATAGGATTGTGGTTTTCCAAATATTCGATGAAAGTACTTAGGAAGATCCAAGAGCATCTTTATGATCGAGCTTTCTCTAGATGAGTTACAAAGGATTCTAGGCTTATCCCAAGTCGATTATATCAATATTACATACACAGGATTAGCATAGGGATTGCACGAAAAGAGTTTCTTTTCCAGTATGGAATCATTTTTTCTGGAAATCAATGTCTTATGACACTTCATTAGATAGAAGGAACAAGGAATAATCATAATGCTTTGACGGTGGGCAGCCTCATGAGTGCTATATATTATGTGCACATACCGAAATTTGTTATGCCTTTGGAATGGTCAACATATTCTGGTCTAATAGTCCTGTACCCAAGGAGGTTAAGCTATAAATTGGAGGAGTGTGAAAAAATCTTGGATTGCTGACTCCACCGGGGAGGCCAAAGATATTATCACTTCGGAGATAACTAAAGAGGCCATATGGCTCGGTTACTTCCTAAGTAACTTGGGTGAAGTTCCTTTAAGTGCAATAGGCTATTACAGTTTTATTGTTTGTCACGATGCTATCACAATTCAAAAGAACCTATAACCCATAAAAGGGTTAAGCACATTGAGTGTAGGTTTCACCTAGTTCGAGAGATCGAACAAAGTGGGTGATACATTTATGACCAAAGTTGTATCGGATAACACTTGATTAATCCTCTACCAATTGGTAGCAAACTTCCGTGTAATGGGTTAGCAGTTTGGTACATGTCTTTAAGACTAAGTTGGAGATTATTGGGATTTTATTCTTAATACCATGTATGACGGTTACTTTAAAATAAAAGTGTTAGTTCATTTTGAAATAATAATTATGGTTACTTGAATGCCTTATATTTGGTTTAAATATATTATAGGCATGTCGATCAATAAAGATCGATAGGAATTTTGGTGAGTTGACTTCGAGTTGATCAATAAGAGATCAAAATCTTGGTTCTATCACTATTGAAACATTCACAACCTAAATAGGTAGTAGACATCCCATATGAATGCTTATGATAGGTTTGAAAACTTGTGAGATAGTTCTACAGAGGATTGTGATAGGTACATCCTGAGAATGTATTAAACGAGACCACCTATGAGATTAGAGTCTAAGGGTTGTCGAGATTAGACTCATGAAATATCACACCATTTGCAAAGGGTGCATATGTTCTTAATCTTGATAAATAAGAGGGTTGGTATGCTTATGTAGTTGTCACTTTGATTTCCATGGGTGCGATTCATTATTCGATTAAATCAAATGATCCTTGTATATTTGGTGATAGTTATGTAAGTAGGTCTGAGATCTTAATTTAAAGGAATCTGCATCCACTGATACCTAGAATTATGATACCCACTTGATTGACTTATAAGATTTGGTTTCCACTAGTAAACCAAATAAGTGTATTATTTATAATCCGGTGGAGGTCGTAAAATAAGGTAAGTCTGAGAATCAAGGAAATTGTTTAGACATTGGTTAAATTTGATTAATAGAAAATTAACTTGACTCAGTGGTGGGTATCAGAAGCTTAACAAGGGGAATCATATTATGCACCACAATCAACTTTTCAAATATGACCTCATTCTATCCGAGGATTTCTGAGATAATTAAATTGGAGTGCCATCATAATTATTTAGTGTAATCAGTTATGATTAAATAACGAAAGGAAATAAATTACGGTAATTGTAATTGGGTATTTCAAAGTATTTATTTGAAGCCAATTTAATTATTTGTCTTGGGTCCCTACCGTAGTCCATATACCCAAGTAGTTAGGCCCAGACTCTTAAGGAACCTAATTTAGCCAAAACCATCTTTTATACTTGTAGATAAAGGTGTGGGAAGGGGTTTTAATTATTATTATTCATTATTAGGGTTTGAGAGGGGTGAGAGAAAACATTATTCACATTTTTGTGAAGGAGGATAGAGAGAGACCATCATATCTCAAGTTTTAGCCAAGGTTTCATCTCAAAAGGTGTCCGCCCACCTACCTAACTTTGGGGAGGATAATATACTAGAATATCTTTGCATTCAGAAGGTTTAAGCAAGATTTTGGAGATCCAAAACAAGGCAGCCCCATCATCAACAAATATTTTTCTCTCCATTCGATTGCAATCGAAACCACAAAAATATTGTGTTTTAAACCCTAGGTTTATTTTTCAAACCTAGTTATTTTGGTTTTATGATTTCCTATGTTTGATTAATCAAACATCCGAGACTGAATTTTTTATTCCGCGTTTATCAATCCCAACATCAACATGGTGGTTGTAGGTATTAAATGAACACATTTACAATAAAGATCATAAAAAGAAATAACCATGTTATGGGACCCACAATATGACAATGCGTTGCGTGTGTAGGACAACACATGATATGTTACTTGAGATAAACTCATTGTTTTAAATTTTAAATTCCACTCAACAACGAACAACACATGATAAGTATTCTGACACTATATAGTAGAAAATATACCTTAATCATTGTAGGATGGTAATATTTAGGGGGTAAAAATAATGATAACTAGATTGTTAGTCCATCTCCTCTGCCATAAATTCACCCCTGTAAATAGTTTAAACCGACTAACTTTTTTCTATTTACCCATTAAGGATATTAACAACGTTTGTATTTTAGTTATTTTATAATAAAGTTTGGAAGTCCATAATTGTGTATAATATGTGGATAAGGAGTGCCATCCCCAAATTTTGTTGTCTTAAGAAGATTTAAAAGAATGATTTGTAAATTAAAAAAAATATTTAATCATTCATTTATGTACCCCATTTTTCTCAAATTAAGAGTAATTATTTACAATATAATAAATTGTTTTAAAGGTTTAAGGTAACCCTATTATAAGGAATTAAGAATATTATGTTAAGATATTACGATTAATAAAAGAGATAGACATGACTACAAAGACAATTGATGAAGAGTAGTTGGACTAGAGACTCTAGAGGGAAGTGAGATCAAAGTAATGGACATGTGGTCATCCATAAATTTCCAGACTTACTAAGACAGTTACAAGATGTTGATAGTGATTATCATTAATCGACACCTATGAATTGAAGAAGAGGTCTTCATGAACATACAAAATCTCTTTACATGTCATTTATCTTTTCTTTATGTTATGAGCATTACTATTGGCATCCAATAAATAACTCCATAATACCACACAAAAAAACTAAAATGACTTTTACTATTTACCACTACACCATATATAATATTTTTTTTCAAACAAACCAAGGGACCCACTTTCATTTTTGCACAAAACCTTCAGGTCCCGACTCACCACGTCCTTACTTGGTGAAAAGGCATACCACACGAACAAAAATCAGACTTGAAAAAAAATATTAGTTTGTCATTCATATTGGTTTATACTCTTCTAATTATGTACTCACCATATCCATCCAGACTCACCATATCCATCCGATATGTTTTTTGGGATTTATTATGTACTCTTTTAATTATTTGTAATAATGTTCTCTTTTAATGATGTTGCTACTACCAAAGTGGTGTGTTTATATATTAATTGTATAAGGTCAAAATAAGTTACCTCAGCCATTGTGTATAAATTGCATAAACTGGATTACAGTAATGATTAAGAACTTAAATAACAAAAATTAGGGGCTCATTCGGGATGGATATGATGATTGCTACAAAATACCATAATATCTTTGTGACACCCCGCCTAATAAGATACCGGGCGATCACTCCAATATTAAATTAAAACAGGAGTCTCATATGGATCATTCTTTTCCTCGGTGAAATACTCACCTATGGGTCCTCCCAACCCGCGAAATCAATTCTCCTAATCTCGGCGCCACTAACATTACTGAACTTACCTCCTACATAATACTAAAGTCTATGCGATATCCTACCTACACAGAACGAATATAATCCTAAGTATGTCCCTAGTGCCCAAGGCCTCTCTCAACTCCCGATAATTGCTTGGTTTCATGCGTGGGACGTCTCGCCAAGGCGAAATCCAAACAAGGAACCCTCCCGTTACACTACTCCCTCGCGTAGTCGGTCATCGAGATATAGCGACCTAAGGCACACCAGCGGGACGTCCTAAATACTGCCTACGCTAAACTACGAACGCATTTCGACTATCTTATCCTTCCGCCCATACGGAAGGAAACCTAATCAATCAAAGTGCCCACTTTCTGTAAAAGTGTCACGAACATACTACCCAAAATTTATCTTCTCAAAATCTGCCTTTTCATTAAGGCTGGTTACTATCCTCAAACCAATTTCTCTAAGTCCAACCTCAACCACACACTTGTGGCGAGGGGACCACTTTAGTGCTTTTCCATAGCACAATCTTTCCATAAGTATATCAACATCATGTGGATCATAGCCTATAGTGGTTCATCCACACTATAAGACCTTTCCACAAAATCAACATCCTTGCATCCCATAACAGCTCCCCACTCCCGACGCCGTTAAGAGTCATGTGTGGAGTGTCTCGCAAAGCGAAATCCAAACAAGGAACCCCTCCACACATTAACCCTTGACTTCGTTGGTTATGGAGTTCCGTCATTTCAACATGCAACCGGGATATCCCTATCCCCTAATCCAACAAAAAGGTGGTATGAACTCCTATCTCTAACTAAGAGTCATACCACCCTGCGCTCGCACTTATTTTTAAGTCCTTGCGCAAACAATAATGAGATTTATCTTCAGCTCAACACAAATCCAACGGCCTTAAATCATATATATAAGGTCGCCGTATACCCAAATCACGATAATGAAACCTCTACTCATCGAAGTTTCGTATCCCACAATAAATAAGGTGAACTCAACCTATATCTAGGTGAGACACCGCAACAATAACCTGTTCCCTCCAGGAACCATGGACACGATAGACTTGTCATTTTTAGCCTGCTATCGCTCCGAAAATACACCATAATGTATTATACTCATCATATCACCGTACTCGTATAGACATATAAAACGAGTATCCCAAACCAGATATATATATATATATACACACACAATATATCAACACCCGCCTTTATGGCGAATGAAGTAAAATAAAATTCCGCTATCGCGGAAAATAAATAGACATACATTATATAATGTTATCGAGACCTCCATAAAACTCAAGATACACACACGAGTCTCGGGCTATCGAACACCGCTCCTTACAATCATCTTACTAATCCTCTTAACTCCTTATTTTAACAAATTTTCCCAGGTGGATTTCCACCAACGGGGTCCACGAATACACACATTATCTAGTGAGCCTATCCTTCCTCGAAAGTACTCATCATTCATTGCACCTAACTCATTTAGGTACAAGGTTCACTTTTCCATATTACTCCTTATTCACTGTCGACCTCTGGCCGATCCTTATGCGAATAATCCAAAACTGCATTCTTTTCATTCATGCTGAAATCATGGGGACTCACGGTTAAAACTATCTATAAGATCCCTTTCGAATCCTTACTTCAATAGGAAATCCAACTTTAGTACCACACTCTACTACGACGGTACTATGGTACTCGTAACTACTATGCTTTAGTAGTCGTTGAGATAATCCTTAGCAAACACTGCAAAGGAAGTGACCTCTACCACGGTCCTCATTCCCGACCTTCTACCAGCTGCTCCAGCTAAGCCTCACCTCCTGCTACCATCCAAGCTCCGCACACGATTCTCAAACGAGCGCGCAAAAGATTTCTATAATCTCATAATATGGCAGGAGAACGAAATCTCACAAGAGAAATCAACAATCCTAATCCTGAGGCTCTATAACAAATGAGAGCAACGCTGAAAGCGTAGTACGTCCGTACAGATTCCTAAGGACACTAGAACCTGATGCTCTGATACCATCTGACACCCCGCCTAATAAGATACCGGGCGATCACTCCAATATTAAATTAAAACAGGAGTCTCATATGGATCATTCTTAGCATCACTGTCGAAAATCCATTTAATTACAAATAACCTATTAGGCCGGTGTCAAAATTTTAACTTTACTACTCTTTTTAACAACAATAAACCATCCACAAGTTAATGCGTAAATGAAACTGAATGGAAAATAAAATGAAATAAAATAACCGAACACTCGGTTCAAATTATACAACCATATCGAATGATGTACTGAAAGAATAAATAAAAATAATTGGACCATTGGCCTGAATGTGTATACAGTACCTCCTATATAGATTACAAGGATAGAAGCGTCTACTGAAAATCCTGCACGCATCCACACCTGCTGCAGCTGACGTCTGACTCGAAAGAAGTGTCATCCAGGCGTCCCTGTGTCTGGACACCTATATATATATATAATATATAAAGAAAGGAAAAGTAGATAAACGGGTCAGAGCCCGAGTTTTGAAAATATTTAGCAAGTGCATAAATGCCTTATTATTTTGAAAAAGGTTTTATCTCATATTTAAATTTGGTATCGCACTCCCATGAGATACCCCTCACCTCTCCACTAATAGTGCACTCCTAACGCATCTCTCTAAACATCCTAGTCAAGCTATCCTGCTAAACTAGTCTATCACCAACTCACTATCAATCCTAGATAGTCCAAGCAATGTACTAAGGGCTAAACTTCACCCCAGTCTCAACGCTATGCCATGTTCGTGCGTGGGGTGTCTCGCAAAGCGAAATCCAAACAAGGAACCCCCCCAATACACTACTACGCGGCACGGTCGATCGTCGAGATCCGCCAGTCCCTTAGTACAGAAAGATATATATAAATATATACCATAAGTATTTATAATATTAGAGCACTAAGGATTAAACTTCTCCCCAGTCTCAACACATTTCCATATTCGTGCGTGGGGTGTCTCGCAAAGCGAAATCCAAACAAGGAACCCCCCCGATACACTACTATGTGGCAAGGTCGATCATCGGGATCCATTAGACCCTCGGTACTCGATTCATCCATTTATATATACATATTTCCATAATCATCCGGATCTATCTCCCGGATTGAGGATTCATATATCAAGTATGTAATACCCCGTACTTTTGGCTATATTTATTTTTGGGATTAATTAATTAAATGCGTATTAATTGGAAATTAATCCGGGTCATAAATACTAATGTGATGCGAATTGGTATTTGATTAAGTGCATATATGATTATATATGTATTTGGTATTATAAAATTTGTCGTGGGATTTATATACGGCGATTTGGAAATTTTGTTGAGACGCGTGGGACCGCCGCGTCACGGTATAATATTTTGATATTAAAAGTGAATTTAAAATCTATAATCCGTATGGTCGTTTTGAGTGCGCCAACGCGTCCGGAAGGGTCGAGATAGTCAGAAAACACTAGCCGGGGGTATAGTTTGGGTCCCGGGGTATTTTTAGGCCATACCGGTAACTTAAAGGGTATTTTAGTAATTTGGTATTTTGGGGTAATTAAAAGTGACGAAAATTGAGAGTTGTAATCTGATAAGGATTGACCCCAACCAACCCTTATTAACCCAACAAGCTACGGAGGTTTATTAGAATTAGGTTTTCATAAGTTTCCCCAAAGCAAACCCTAGCCACCATAGCCTTTTGGAGAAGAAAGCTTGGAGAAGGAGAGAGAGAGAGAGGAAACTCTGCAGAAACTTCATCAAATCTACATCAAAACCAGAAATCAAAGCAAGGCAAGTGTTTTAATCATATTTAAATTCGTAGAATGTTTCCTCTATGTTAGAAGATTGATAAATTACAACTGTTCTTGGAAGATTAAAAGAAAACCCATGAAATTTGAAGTTATCATTGAATGTTGGGATAGGTTTGCATGTAGAAACATTTGTGGGGAAGTTGAATTTCGGAGATTCATATCTAGGTGATGTATAAACGAATTAAAATCTGGGAATTTATGATGAGAAAAAGTTAGGGTTTATGTTCTTGAAGAAAATTGGGAATTAATGTAGAAATTGTGATTTAATGATGTTTAGATGATATCAAACCCTTTAATGATGTTAGTATAGACCCTTAACATGTTTGAGGATGATTAGAGAACTCAATATATTGTGGGAACGAATTTTAGAAGAGGTTTGAGGAGTAAAAAAATGGTGAAAAACGATTTTTGGGAAGTTCTGGGCCGAAACTGGCATCTCGTTAGAAGCAGCCCCAGGTCGTTCGAACGAGCTTCTAACGAGTTGACCAGTCGTTATTAATGAGTAGGATTTTCGTTCGATATCTCGTTCGAACGAGATATCGTTAGAAGAGTCAGTTCGTTCGAACGAACTGGGACCTCGTTCGAACAGCCTCGTTCGAACGAGACTTCTAACGACCTGACAGTCCAAACTCGTTTGAAGCCTCGTTCGAACGAGACTTCTAACGAGTTGACAGTTTGGTCCTTTTGGACTGTTTTGACTTTTGGAGTCCCGAAAACTGGTTCAAGGGTAGAGTTAGCATTCCTTTGATGATATAGTGATTGATTTGGGACTTTTGGGTTATTGAGATGAGTAAATCATACACTAGAGTTATATTCAATGAACCGTTTGGGTTGAGACGTGAGTGTCTACTACGATGTGAGGATAAATTATGGCACGTATAATTATGAACCGGAATAAAATAAGTTGTGATAATTATAATTAGTACGAGAGTGCAATATGTACTACGAATATAATATGATATTACTAAGATGTGGGTTTACTTAGTATTGATATATGGATTGTATGTATGACATACCTACCATACTTGCTATCACGGGAGGTTTCGTTCGCTTAGGACCCTCTAATCCTTGTGTGCCTACGGGGGGGATATAGACTGGTACCTTGATGAACATAGGTCATAGAAAGACTTATTGTGATATTAATAAGTCCGCTGACCATGGGAGCGTAGGTATGTGCGTGACCCATGTGATGGTGACTATGTTCGCCTCCACTATTTGTGATTTGTGTTATCTGAACTATTCCTGAGAGATCCGGAATATGTGATCCTTATGTACGTGATGTACCGGGATGGATAGCAGAGTATGTGTGCACCATAGCTTAGATTGCGGGGTGCTTGTATCGTATATTTATGATGTGAATAATATACATTAAATTTATGGAAATCCTCATGTTAATGTTGTAAAAATATTCCGGTATTGTTTCGAGATATATAATGAGTTAGCTGATAGTTATATCAATGGCATATTTAGTAACTGAGTTTACGTTAAACCTCTATCAAATTACGAGCGTTGTTATGTTAAATTAACCGAGTAAAATGGGTAGAACCTTTGGTAGTCTAGCTAGTTACGTTGTCACTTAGCTAGTGGAAAGTGTAGTTATAGATGGGTACTTACGTTAGGAGTGCACAGTTAGACGAGAGGTGAGGATATCATGCGAGTGTACGTCCTAACATGTACTTTGCATTTAATGTTTTAAATGTTTTTAAAGCACTTGCAGGTTTTTAAAATATAACTCCACATTCGGGCTCTGACCCGTTTGCTTTTCAAATCTCTTTTTCTTTATAAAACCATTTTAGGTGCCCAGCCACAAGGACACCAAGCATAGGATTCTCATTCAGGTGACGAGCTGTAGCTGTTTGTGGAAGCTACAGGGATTTGCATGTAGACGCTTCTCTCATTTGGATTCCAGTCTCAGCATCTATCAGTTGTAGGGCATGTTGCCCATTCCTATTTAGAGCATTTTTACACTTCAGTTTTCAGACTCTAGCATGTATTGCTCAGTATTCAGTTTTAGTTATTTATTTCAGTTTACTTATCAGTTGTGGGATTTGTATTGAAGAGTTTTCCTCCAGGTTTTATTTACATTTTGTGATGGTTATTCGTTTCACTTCAGTATGGTGAATGGTGTTATTTATTTCTTCATTACTTTTGTTGCATGTTAATCAGATTTAATAAAATTTGGAACTTACTTTTTAAATACTAGGTGGTTAATAATCTTTAAAATGTTTTCGACAGTGATGCTATTAACTGAGCCAACTTGGCATTTTGAATTAATTTTATAAAGGAGTAGCTACCCGGTGTTTAATTAGTCGGGGTGTCACAGGTGGTATCAGAGCATCAGGTTCTAGTGTCCTTTAGGATCTGTACGGCTATTATGTTTCCGCTACGTTTTCTTTGATATAGAGCCCTATATTTTAGGACTGTTGTACTCTTATTGTGTATGCTTCGTTCTTCAACTATTTTAAGTTTATAAACCGTGAACTTATAAACTTTGTTCTTATTTCAGATGCCTCCACGACGTGCACGACGAGTTCTCAGGAATGCTACGCCCGAACCACAGCCCGCTCCAGTTCAGGGCATGTTAAACGCCGCTGAGGTTGCTGCTATAGTAGCCCAAGCGGTAAATGCCGCGATTGCCGTGATTCAGCAGGCACCACCTCAGGCGCCGGTTGCTGCGCCAGTACAGGTTAATGCATTCCCGTCTGCTTGGGAGCGTGTACGTGACGCTTTTCAGAAAGCGCATCCGCCAGAGTTTGCAGGAAGCTCAGATGTAGTGGTCTCGAGCCAATGGAGGAAGGACATACAGAGGCATTTGAGGATGCATGAGTGCACAGATGTTCAGAAGCAGGTGCTAGCTACTTTCAAGCTAGTTGGATCTGCACTGCAGTGGTGGGAGTCCATTACCACCGCGGAGGAGAGGGATACCCTCACCATTCAGGAGTTCTGGGTGCGGTTCGACCGCAAGTACTTTCCGTCCGCAGTTCATACAGAGATGAGGAGGAAGCTGATGAGTCTGAGGCAGGAGAGCAAGACAGTGGCCGAATATGAGGCCGAGTTTACTAACCTGTTGAACATCGTTCCAGACGAGATTCCAACAGAGAAGAAGAAGATAGAGAAGTTCACTGATGGGTTGAATTGGAGGATCCGTCAGCATCTGCTAGGGAACCTATCGTTGGCCACGTATTCTGATGTGGTTAACGCTGCACTATTGCACTGCCAGGACCACCGCTTTCATATGGCCGAGGGCAAGCGGTCAGGGGAGTCTAGCCATCAGGGCAGGACTAGAGGACATGGTGCCAGCGGGGCACAGACCGGTCAAGGGCAGAGACAGACTGAGCAGGGTAACCAGCAGGGGGACAATAAGAGGTTCCGGTCAGGGAACTACAGGCAGGGAGAGGGAGGTTTCCGCCAGGGCTATCAGGGTCCAAACGGCCATCAGGGCCAGCAGTGGCAGAATGGGCAGCAGTTCCATCAGGGCCAGCAGGGCCAAGGGAGGAATGGTAACGGCCACCAGGGCCGGGGACAGCAGGGGCAGAGGGGAGGGAACTTCCCAGGGAAGTGCTTTACTTGTGGCAAGACTGGCCATAAGAAGCAGGATTGTCCTGATAGGGGCAGGGCCCCACAGCAGCAGCAGCAGGGTGCTCGCCAGGAGCCACAGAGACCTATGTTTCCCTCCGCTCTTCTTGCACCGCCACAGATGGCAGCATTGCCACCCATTCCAGCAGTCCCAGCTCAACAGGGGCAGCTACAGTATGGACGTGTCTACAACGTTCACCAGGCTGCAGTTCCACATGCACCGCCCGCGATCGAGGGTACGTTTCCTATCCATGGCACTATGGGTCGGGTGTTATTTGATACGGGTGCTACACATTGTTTTATAGCTACACACTTCGCGAAAGCTTTAGGATTGTTAGCTACGGCAGAGAGCACAGTGACGTGTGTCGACTCACCATTGGGGAGTGGGTCACTTATTTTCTTTATATGCCGGGGAGTGGGGGTAGAGGTTGGTGGTTTGGTATTACCTGCGGACATGTTAGTGTTAGATATGCATGTTCATGATGTGATCATCGGTATGGATTGGCTCGTAGCGTATAGGGCCATGATTGATTGCTTCAGCGGGAGCATTGTTTTTGCCATTCCGGGGCAGGAGATGTTTATAGTGGCGATACCTCGCCCAGAGGGAGGATCGACCGCTCATCTGTATTACATAGAGGAGGATACCTCTAAGGAGGTTGTTATTCCTTTAGATTCGATCCCGGTTGTCAGGGAGTATTCAGATGTGTTTCAGGAGATACCAGGCTTACCACCCAGTCGAGAGATAGATTTCGTTATTGATTTGCTATCGGGTACGAGACCTATAGCACGTGCACCGTACCGTATGGCTCCGGCTGAAATGCGAGAGTTACGGGATCAGATAGAGCAGCTGTTAGGGCAGGGCTTTATTCGCAGGAGTACCTCACCTTGGGGCGCTCCAGTCTTGTTTGTGAAGAAGAGGGATGGTTCACTGAGATTGTGCGTGGACTACCGAGAGTTGAATAAGGTCACGATACGGAATAAGTATCCGTTGCCTCGAATCGATGACTTATTCGACCAGTTGAGAGGAGTTTCTTTCTTCTCGAAGATTGACTTGAGGTCAGGATACCATCAGTTGCGTATCAGGGAGGAGGATGTCTCGAAGACTGCGTTCTTGTCGAGATATGGTTCTTACGAGTTTCGGGTTATGCCTTTCGGCTTGACCAACGCTCCAGCAGTGTTTATGGACTTGATGAACAGGGTGTTCAGAGATTTCCTCGATCATTTTGTCATTGTCTTCATTGATGACATTCTGGTCTACTCTCAAACAGAGGAGGAGCACGCCGAGCATTTGAGGCAGGTTTTGCAGACACTTCGTCAGAACGAGCTGTATGCAAAATATGAGAAGTGCGGGTTTTGGCTGAAGGAGGTCCAGTTCTTGGGTCACATTATTTCCGATCAGGGAATATCTGTCGATCCGGGGAAGGTATCAGCGGTGAGGGAGTGGGGACAGCCCACGACACCAACAGAGATTCGTAGTTTCTTGGGCTTAGCAGGATACTATAGGAGATTTATTCGGGGTTTCTCGGAGATAGCAGGTCCTTTGACACATCTTACTCGTAAGAGTGTGCCATATATCTGGAGTGATGCCTGTCAGTTGGCATTCGATGAATTGAAGGACAAATTGACCTCAGCACCTGTGTTAGCATTGCCGAGACCGGGAGTTGAATATTTGGTTTACACCGATGCGTCTTTGCAAGGACTTGGAGGTGTTTTGTAGCAGGAGAGACAGGCCATAGCTTATGCTTCCCGTAAGCTTAAGCCTCATGAGAAGAATTACCCCACACATGATTTGGAGTTGGCAGCAGTGGTTTTTCCTTACGGATTTGGAGGCACTATCTTTTGGGGGAGAAATTTCAGCTGTTCACAGACCACAAGTCACTACAGTATCTATTCACGCAGAAGGAATTGAATATGCGGCAGCGTAGGTGGCTTGAATTTGTGAAAGACTACCAGTTCGACATCCAGTACCACCCGGGTAAGGCTAACGTGGTAGCAGACGCGTTGAGCCGCAGGCCAGCAGATGAGGTGGCAGAGGTGTGGAAAGCTAAGTGGAAGGAATTAGGACACCAGGATGCAGTGGCCCGATCTTTCATGTCTGTGATGACTGTTACACCGCAGATTGTCACAAAGGTAGTACGGGCACAGGCTAATGACACGTTCTGTCAGGAGCAGATAGTTCGGTTGCTAGCAGAGGGAGCCGAGTCCTATACCGTTAGCTCAGACGGGGGATTACGCTTCAATGGGAGATTGGTGGTTCCGGAAGGGGAAGAATTGCGGCACGATGTGATGGCAGAGTCGCACGGCTCACGGTTCGCGGTACATCCCGGAGGGGACAAAATGTACCAAGACATGAGACGGCAATATTGGTGGAGCGGTATGAAGAAAGATATCGCTGAGTTTGTCTCGAAATGCGCCACTTGTCAGCTTGTAAAAGTGGATCATCAGAGACCAACAGGATTGCTACAGCCATTGGAGGTTCCGGTGTGGATGTGGGAGAGCATATCCATGGACTTTATCACGGGGTTGCCTACGTCGCAGAGGGGTCACGACTCCGTTTGGGTAATTGTGGACAGATTGTCCAAGGTCGCTCACTTTTTACCCGTTAGGACTGATTACACTGCGGGTCAGTATGCCCACCTCTTCATTTCAGAGATTGTGAGACTTCACGGTGTGCCCCTAAATATCGTGTCTGACAGAGACAAGATATTTGTTTCGAGGTTTTGGGAGAGTTTCCAGGAGGCCATGGGCACGGAATTGCGGTTGAGTACGGCTTATCATCCGCAGACTGATGGGCAGACCGAGCGCACCAATCAGATGTTGGAAGACATGCTACGCATGTGTATTATTGACTTTGGGGGTGGATGGGAGCAATACCTTCCACTGGTGGAGTTTGCTTACAACAACTCCTATCAGTTCACGATTGGCATGGCTCCGTTTGAGGCGTTGTACGGTAGGCCTTGTCGTTCCCCAGCATGTTGGTTAGAAGTGGGGGACAACAAACTACTTGAGCCGGAAGTGATTCAGGATACTTCGGCAAGGATTGAGTTGATTCGGAGTCGCATTCGGGTAGCTCAAGACAGGCAGAAGAGTTATGCTGATGCGAAGAGATTTTTCAGGGAGTTCCAAGTGGGGGACCAGGTTTTGCTCAGGGTTTCTCCGATGAAGGGGATTATGCGATTCGGGAAGAAGGGGAAGTTGGCACCGAGGTATGTGGGGCCGTTTCCTATTATTGAGCGGATCGGACCGGTTGCGTATAGACTCGGGTTACCGGAGCATTTGCATCGGATTCACGACGTGTTCCATATTTCCTCGCTGAGGAAATACCTTAGGGATGATTTGGCTCATTCTCACATTGCTGTGGAGGATATCGATCTCCAGCCGGATAGCTCTTATGAGGAAGGGCCGATTGCTATTTTGGACCGAAGCGAGAGGAAACTACGGTCAAAGATAGTCCCGTTAGTGCGTGTTCAGTGGCGACATCACAATGTTGAGGAGTCCACATGGGAGTGAGAGGATGAGATGCGCGAACGTTATCCAGAGCTGTTTTTAGCAGGTACTTTCTAGTTTCGAATTTCGGGACGAAATTCAGTTATTAGGGGGGAAGTATGTAATACCCCGTACTTTTGGATATATTTATTTTTGGGATTAATTAATTAAATGAGTATTAATTGGAAATTAATCCGGGTCATAAATACTAATGTGATGCGAATTGGTATTTGATTAAGTACATATATGATTATATATGTATTTGGTATTATAAAATTTGTCGTGGGATTTATATACGGCGATTTGGAAATTTTGTTGAGACGCGTGGGACCGCCGCGTCACGGTATAATATTTTGATATTAAAAGTGAATTTAAAATCTATAATCCGTATGGTCGTTTTGAGTGCGCCAACGCGTACGGAAGGGTCGAGATAGTCAGAAAACACTAGCCGGGGGTATAGTTTGGGTCCCGGGGTATTTTTAGGCCATACCGGTAACTTAAAGGGTATTTTAGTAATTTGGTATTTTTGGGTAATTAAAAGTGACGAAAATTGAGAGTTGTAATCTGATAAGGATTGACCCCAACCAACCCTTATTAACCCAACAAGCTACGGAGGTTTATTAGAATTAGGTTTTCATAAGTTTCCCCAAAGCAAACCCTAGCCACCATAGCCTTTTGGAGAAGAAAGCTTGGAGAAGGAGAGAGAGAGAGAGAGGAAACTCTGCAGAAACTTCATCAAATCTACATCAAAACCAGAAATCAAAGCAAGGCAAGTGTTTTAATCATATTTAAATTCGTAGAATGTTTCCTCCATGTTAGAAGATTGATAAATTACAACTGTTCTTGGAAGATTAAAAGAAAACCCATGAAATTTGAAGTTATCATTGAATGTTGGGATAGGTTTGCATGTAGAAACATTTGTGGGGAAGTTGAATTTCAGAGATTCATATCTAGGTGATGTATAAACGAATTAAAATCTGGGAATTTATGATGAGAAAAAGTTAGGGTTTATGTTCTTGAAGAAAATTGGGAATTAATGTAGAAATTGTGATTTAATGATGTTTAGATGATATCAAACCCTTTAATGATGTTAGTATAGCCCCTTAACATGTTTGAGGATGATTAGAGAACTCAATATATTGTGGGAACGAATTTTAGAAGAGGTTTGAGGAGTAAAAAAATGGTGAAAAACGATTTTTGGGAAGTTCTGGGCCGAAACTGGCATCTCGTTAGAAGCAGCCCCAGGTCGTTCGAACGAACTCGTTCGAACGAGCTTCTAACGAGTTGACCAGTCGTTATTAACGAGTAGGATTTTTGTTCGATATCTCGTTCGAACGAGATATCGTTAGAAGAGTCAGTTCGTTCGAACGAACTGGGACCTCGTTCGAACAGCCTCGTTCGAACGAGACTTCTAACGACCTGACAGTCCAAACTCGTTCGAAGCCTCGTTCGAACGAGACTTCTAACGAGTTGACAGTTTGGTCCTTTTGGACTGTTTTGACTTTTGGAGTCCCGAAAACTGGTTCAAGGGTAGAGTTAGCATTCCTTTGATGATATAGTGATTGATTTGGGACTTTTGGGTTATTGAGATGAGTAAATCATACACTAGAGTTATATTTAATGAACCGTTTGGGTTGAGACGTGAGTGTCTACTACGATGTGAGGATAAATTATGGCACGTATAATTATGAACCGGAATAAAATAATTTGTGATAATTATAATTAGTACGAGAGTGCAATATGTACTACGAATATAATATGATATTACTAAGATGTGGGTTTACTTAGTATTGATATATGGATTGTATGTATGACATACCTACCATACTTGCTATCACGGGAGGTTTCGTTCGCTTAGGACCCTCTAATCCTTGTGTGCCTACGGGGGGGATATAGACTGGTACCTTGATGAACATAGGTCATAGAAAGACTTATTGTGATATTAATAAGTCCGCTGACCATGGGAGCGTAGGTATGTGCGTGACCCATGTGATGGTGACTATGTTCGCCTCCACTATTTGTGATTTGTGTTATCTGAACTATTCCTGAGAGATCCGGAATATGTGATCCTTATGTACGTGATGTACCGGGATGGATAGCAGAGTATGTGTGCACCATAGCTTAGATTGCGGGGTGCTTGTATCGTATATTTATGATGTGAATAATATACATTAAATTTATGGAAATCCTCATGTTAATGTTGTAAAAATATTCCGGTATTGTTTCGAGATATATAATGAGTTAGCTGATAGTTATATCAATGGCATATTTAGTAACTGAGTTTACGTTAAACCTCTATCAAATTACGAGCGTTGTTATGTTAAATTAACCGAGTAAAATGGGTAGAACCTTTGGTAGTCTAGCTAGTTACGTTGTCACTTAGCTAGTGGAAAGGGTAGTTATAGATGGGTACTTACGTTAGGAGTGCACAGTTAGACGAGAGGTGAGGATATCATGCGAGTGTACGTCCTAACATGTACTTTGCATTTAATGTTTTAAATGTTTTTAAAGCACTTGCAGGTTTTTAAAATATAACTCCACATTCGGGCTCTGACCCGTTTGCTTTTCAAATCTCTTTTTCTTTATAAAACCATTTTAGGTGCCCAGCCACAAGGACACCAAGCATAGGATTCTCATTCAGGTGACGAGCTGTAGCTGTTTGTGGAAGCTACAGGGATTTGCATGTAGACGCTTCTCTCATTTGGATTCCAGTCTCAGCATCTATCAGTTGTAGGGCATGTTGCCCATTCCTATTTAGAGCATTTTTACACTTCAGTTTTCAGACTCTAGCATGTATTGCTCAGTATTCAGTTTTAGTTATTTATTTCAGTTTACTTATCAGTTGTGGGATTTGTATTGAGGAGTTTTCCTCCAGGTTTTATTTACATTTTGTGATGGTTATTCGTTTCACTTCAGTATGGTGAATGGTGTTATTTATTTCTTCATTACTTTTGTTGCATGTTAATCAGATTTAATAAAATTTGGAACTTACTTTTTAAATACTAGGTGGTTAATAATCTTTAAAATGTTTTCGACAGTGATGCTATTAACTGAGCCAACTTGGCATTTTGAATTAATTTTATAAAGGAGTAGCTACCCGGTGTTTAATTAGTCGGGGTGTCACAAAGTATTTATCAATACTTTCATTTTTCTCAAAACTTCCCATTTCCCTTTTTATACTCAGGAAATGTAAATATAAAAGCCAATTCATTATCATGAATTGCTTTAACAAATCATATGCTTTTAAAAGCCAGTTTTATTATCATAAAAATGCTTTTCCTTTATATGTCATCCCATTTCCCTTTTTATACTCAGGAAATGTATTCAAAGCCATTTTCATTATCATAAAAATGCTTTGATCATATCATATGCTTCCACAACCCTTCTTCCATCCGGGAGTGTTACCGAAGCCAAACCTTTATCCCATTTCCCTTCCTATATCCAGGAAATGTAATTAAAGCCAATCCATTATCATGAATTGCTTTAATATACAACGCGTTCTAAGACCGCCCGTCCGGATTTCTCCACTGTGCGCGCCCCTAAATGGCTATCATCTTCCAGGGCCTATCATAAGACAACCTGGGATCCTACATCGCAAGACGTCGGGAAGCGGACATATGCCTGCGGGATAGTCAAGACCACACCCAGAATCTCCTAACCAGCGCAGAAAAAATACAACAAACGCTCATATGGCCTATAGGACTATATCCACCCTGCGTTAATTTGTCAGGGGGCTTCACCATACGCACGCAACTTCCCTTATTATAGCGATTTAGAGAGGTGTGTATCCTCATTTTTATTAATTAAGAAAATCATTTATCTTTCCTTTTTGAAAACATTTATATTTACATTTTCAAAAGTCATTTCCCTTAATTCATATATATACTTTAATCACATAGTATATATATATATACCATATATTCCTACCTGAATATATAAAAATGGCCATGTTTGCCAAACCATCTATCGATGACCAATAATCCCAAAGATTCTCTCAAAGAATCATAATCATGCATTCATATATGCATGATACTAAACCCAAAGTATTTTCTTACTTTAATAAGTAATACATAAATAAATCCCATCTACGGATTTATTTGGATATCTCCAATTATAATTCACTCTAAGTGAATATACACATATATATACATTCCCAATTCCTCAAGTCCTTTAGGACTTAACCCTCTATAATACTCTAATTTAGAGGGCCCTTAAACTTTAAACTCAAAAAGGAGAAATAATCCTAATCTCCAAAATCTTGGGCTGAAAACAGGGCACCGGTCGACCGAGGGTTGTAAATAAGCCTACGAAACAAAGTAGTAGGCCCTTTCTCCTTGACGCGATCGACCGGCCTTAGGGGCGCGGTCGACCGGTCACACCAGGTCTCCCAAAATTAATCATAACATCCTTCGAAACTCATTTAATCCTCGAAAATCTTAAAAATTACTATTTAAGAAAATTCCCCAAATTCCAATTTATTTTTAATTATGGAATTTAATTGTCTCCAAAAGGGCAGGTTGTTACAATCTTCTTTTTTTTTCAAAACACCATAAGGTAAAATCCCAATCGGTATGGAGATAACGACTATATGTGACAAGTTTCTAGATGAGTTCCCCTAACAGGAGGTTTTTTCAAATATACTTGTACATTAATTCAATATGTAAATAACGAATAGGAATTCCAAGGATCATCATGACTATCCTGAATTATGATTTTAATTTTCATCATTCGGGTAACAAAGCAAACCCCCTTTTATATATAATCACAAGGTAAAAACACAATCGTTATTGAGATATAGATTCCTTTCTAAAATAATCGGGATACGTCACCCGACCGGGGGTGTTCTAATTCTCTATTCAGCCTACTAACCAAATTCAATGTCATAATGTAATCATTTATCAAAGCACTAAAAATTTCCAAACACCACAAAATAATTAAATTCGAATAAAAAGGTGATTCACATCAACAAAGCGTTATAATCATGTTCACGGAAATCATAACTAAATGACAAGACAAACAAACCATTTCATACAAAGTACCCCCAAAATAGTCATGTTCATACAAAATACTAAATGACAATAATCATTCACATCAAATCAACCAGTTCACAACCCAACAAAAAAATTCATACGAACTCCACACAAGCTCATTTCTTCTTTCATTTATGATGTCCTTTTTTGGGAACATTATCGCAATCTTCGAAAACCTTCTTCTTATTCTTTTGTTATTATTATTCTCTTCACTGCTCTTCTATGGTCTAACTCCAATTCCAGTTGTTTATGCAAGGATGATGAATGGTTTAATATCTCATTTAAGTATGGTTGCAACATCAGTATTTCCCCATCTTGGATGTTTTTAGAGAATGACTCCATCTCCTTCCACACTTGATTATATCGAATATAGAATTAATATAAAATGAGATTTATCATATCAAAATAAAATTTACAAAATGAATATAAAATTACCAATGAAGATTTTGTAGCTTCGAAATGGCAATTGGCAGCATTCTAAGCGATAAGATGGGAGTATGTCAGGGACCATGTCATGTAATCTTCGGTTGAATCCCAAGGGAGCAACACTAATACTGAACGGGACGTAGTTGTAATCAAATGGTCTTGCCCGTTATCTTGGTACCATTTTTTATTATCGAACTTCACATCATAACAGGCATCTTATTCCTCTCTTATCTACAATTGGATTCATTGGGTCCTTAAGAATGACTTGGACATTCCCTAGTTGTCTCAGCACGTTCTTCGAGTAGTAAAGTTCTCCCAAATCAAATCAAATCAAATCAATATACCATTCTAAAATGATAGGTCATGGAATGGGTACTCATCTCTTTCGTCACGATATAGGTCCCAACAAATCTATAAGGTTTCAATTTGAGTAAAGTTTCAACATAAGTAAAGTTTCAATATGACACACCAAGCACTTAAAATATTAGAGGATAAGTCATCAAGTTGATCCTTATATCTATACAACTATAGCATGGCATTCTTTTGTGAAATGGGTTACAATTACCATTGGACGATCCTTGGCATTATGTTGTTAAATTCCATACTCAAGCATTCCCCAAGCCCGGTAAAATGTTCATAAATTCATGACTGAATGAACAATACACAATACCATTGTCAATGTATCAAACATTATATATATATATATATATATATATATATATATATATATATATAACCTCAATTAATATAATCATTTGTACATGCAAAAAAGAAAGTCTCGCACTCAACTGCTTCACCCTGGACTTGATCTTAAGGCCAGTTTCCTATATAAGTGGGATAGGATTCCCATTCTCTATGATCCACTAACCTTTATACAAATTCTTCAATAATTGAAGATAATAGATATATATTTTGTTCTTTTTCTTATCAGGAAAGATGGTATAACCTATGATGTACAATAAATATTCCCTGGCACAATAATCAAGTTGGTTTGTCGGGGCATCGCTCTCTTTTGATTTCTCTTGAAACATGTCAGCAATCCAGTAAAGTCGCACAACATATGATGTCTGGAATTCTTCTTTGGCTTCTTCTGTGGTAACTCCCAAACAATCAACTTGAAGTTATATGTCCTTAGTGGGATATAATTACCTTCCCCCATCATCTCCACACACACACACATTCCAACTAAAGGGTAATTTAAAATTTGGAGTACGTCATCAATTGTGATAGTCATCTCTCTGAAAGTCATGTGAAAACTGTTAGTCTTAGGATGCCACCGCTTGATGAATACGTAAATAAATACATAGTCTATATAGTGGTGACTATGCTACATCAACCCCATTAACCCGGACTTTTGAATCCTAGCTCTTGTGCCTTTACTTAGCTTTTCCACTGACCAATCATTTATTTTAGTCTAGTGGTTCACACATAATAGTGATCCACGTTTGGGATACATAATAAATATTGAAGAGGGTTAATGGATACATCATTTTCATTTATTATAAAACTACGAAATAAAGTTAAGTTTTTAATCTGAGAACCATTCCATATTGCATATACACTATGGTTAGTGAAGTCTTCCAGCAACCGAAGATCATTCGGCCCACCATAATCTTATGGGGTTATGATAGACTATCCCTTGTTTGTGGGTCCTGCCTCATTTTTTTATTGCCATCTTCACTACTAGCATCGGGGACAATCGCAGGTTATTCTCCCTTCAGTATTGTTTCAGTCTGGAGTGGAAGTATCCTCTTATACAGTACTAGTATCAAGTATGCTTCTACCCTCAATTATATCATTCAATGCAGCCCTTCATTTTCTCTTTGAAGCTGTTAATGGCACTATCTTTTACTTGTGTATATCAATTTAGATTCCATGATTTAACCTGTTATTTATATAATAGTTAAAAAATCACGTATCTAAATACAAATTAGGCTATAATAGTTGGAAAACAACAAATCAGGATACTAATTATTCTTCTAAAATTATTAAGCATCCCTAAAAGAATAACAGTTTTAAAAACACGTAATTATATAAAAATAAGTTGCTAATCGATAAAATAACTACAAAACATTGGTATTCAAATAACGAAAGGAATGCACAACTGTAGGCATCAGAGTAACGAATGACATGATTGTTATAATAAGTTTATGTCAAGATAAAGATCCCGATTTTCCCTATTCAATCATTATTTAGCCAACGATTGGAATATTAACAAATTGTTGTTGTTATGCCGACAAGGAAAGTTTGAAAATACAAGAAGCTCTTTATTATTGGTACAAGAAGAATGATAAAAAAACATGATTATCGTTATCAATGTACCGAGTTCTCTCGAATCCAATTCTCAATATTATCCCAAATTAAATGTGGTTAATTTTAGGAATGAGTTTTGATTCGGGATGAGAAACGCGAGTGGTACTAATGCCTTTCGGTATCGGGATGCTGATATTGCAGGGCGAGAATGATTATTCACGAATGACATTTAAGACTAATTCTATAACGATTTGGGACCAATGTTATTTATTTAGTGGTGTTCAAATAATTTATGGTTTAGTTTTGTGGTGTTCAATAGTTATATACATTATATAACTTTGTTTAGGGTATAGTTTTGTGGTGTTCAAATCGTTTATACTTTTATACATTACCTATAACAAGAGTTATAAGTATACATAGAAAGAGTTGGAGGCATATACCTTTGTGTGAAATTCAAAAGTTATTCTTGAGTTGTTCTTAAGAGTGTGGGTTTAGTTGTTCTTGAGATTTTTGGTTTGTGAGAGAGAACAATAGAGCTAGGAGAGATATGGAGGCAAAATGAAAAAAAATAACTTTAAATATATGGGTGCCCTTTGGTGGTATAAGGTAGTACTTATCGGTCTTAGTGTATTGTTAGTTAATTATTATAAAGTGTGGGTATTATGGAGTTATTTATTAGGTGTCAATAATAGCACCCTTATTTTACAAATCAAACTCATCATAGGAGTGGACACTAGTGTCCTCCTTTAATCACCAATGTACCGGCCTTAGGCATATGTCAGATAGGCTACTGCATAGGGGCCAAAATTAGAGGGGCACTTTTTAGGGAAAAGAAAATGTGAAGCAATCATAAAAGGTCCCTTTTTAACAAAAATAAATAAATAATTTAACCTACCCACCTATCACTGACCATACTTATTTTTTAGCCATGGATTAAGTTCTCAGTTCCCAAAACAAGTACAACTCTTCCACTTTTCAATCAACCCCTTTTATACCATTTTCCCTATTTGTCGTCTCTCACACACACACACACACTAACGTCTCTCTCTCACTCTCATTTTACTAATCAATAATACTTTATTCTCCCCCTCTCAATTTTCACCCCCTCTTTTTGAATAAGTACACTATAAAAGCCTAAAATTCAAACAAAATAGACTAGAAAGTAAAGAAAAAGTTCACTAGAAAGCCAAAAATATAATCAATCTGAAATCTATGGTAATGTATTTTTTTTAATTGTATAATTTGATATAAATATTATAATATTTTCATACTTTTTAAGGTTTTAAATTTACAAGTCTTTTATTATTAAGTAGAGATTTTACCGTGATATCAAAGAAATTAAACCCAGTGGTATTGTTCAATTTTTTTTTAGTGGTTGGCATATATCTTCATTTAAATTTAGTATTGGTTGTGTCCAATTATAATCAATAATGTTTTCTAAAAAACGAACCAAATATAAAAAAAATGAAAAAAAATAAAAACGAGAAGAATAGTTGAAACAATCTCAAACGAAAGCAATGGAGACAAGAAATATTTAAATGAAAATGCAAATGAAAAAATAGTTAATGAACATACAAGTCAATTAGAAGAATTAGGAAATAATGAAATTGAAAACATTGATAAAATAAAAATGTTATTGATTTAAATTTTATGGAAAATATTGAAAAAGAAGATGATGATATAGTTGGCGTACAACTTATTAATCTGATTAATATTTATGATATTAAAAAATTGGAATAATATTGATATGAAATCTAGAGATATATTGGAAGAATAAGGTCTCATAAGGGATCTATTTTTGAAAATTGGCCACAAAGATAAATTACCTAGACATTTTTTCACTATATTACAGTTGTTTTTTCGTTAATGGGGATAAGGAGGAACGGATATGGATAGTGTATTCAAATAATGGGGATTGAATTTTTTATTTTAGTTGTAAGTTATTTAAAAAATACCATAAAGGGGTGTTCAAATAGCAAATGAAGGATATAATTATTAGAACATATTAGTTTAGACTTAAAGAACCTTAAGCAATTAATGGACATCTCAATAACATGATTTCTTGTATTGATTTGCGTACTTGATTGAAAAAAAATGAAAAAACTGATAAACATGTTCAAGACCGTATTAACAAAGAGAAAGAACATAGAAAGGGGATATTAGAAATAATAATTTCTCTTGAGCAAGTTTTAGCTAAAAATAATGTGACACCCCATTTATTAAAATAAGAGGTGGCCAGCCCGCTACTCCAATAAAAATAGGAATCTTAAATGGTCCATTCTTAGCATCACTATCGCAATATAATAATACGAGACAACCACCAAATATTTTTGAAAACGGAGGTCATATAATTTTGCAAGTTTAATAAAAATAATTTTGACAATTCAATTTATAACAAAAGGTGGATAAATATAAATACATGTAATAGTTTAACAACAATTCTACAAAACATAACCGAATAAGTTATCGGTTAACAGACTAATACAAAAGGTTACACCGAGTATTACAGTAAATATGAATAATACCTGGGGCAGCACGCCTGAATATACAAACGGATCATAGCTAGAGTATCAAAAGAAAATGATGCGTCTACTATAAAAATCCTACAACATCAGCAAAATGCTGTAGATCCCTGACACTAGGAAGGAAAGATCAAAGCAGACGCCCATGCAGTGGAGCACCTGAGCATAAATAAGAACCACACAAGAAGGAGAAATATAAATGGGTCAAGTCCCAATTTGATATGATATACATGTGAATAAAATGCATAACAGTTATGAATGCTAAACATCATAAACAAGTTAAGTTCGCTCTTCATTATAAGAATCATCCTCACCTCTCTTTTAAGTGCACATACTAGCGCCATACTATACCATTACAAGTTAAACTACCCATTCAATTAAGAGGAATATCGTAACTCTATATAACATGCCTAGTTTGCAAATTCATAAAATATATCACCACAAGTCAGTTTATCATTCGGGGATCATAAGTCATAATGTTGATTTATAGATTCATTAATCCATTCATATGAAATGCCATAACCATGAGAACAATTACAATCATAATATAATGGTTCTAAAGCCATCCTTCCAGGAGTCACCCCACTGGATGCTCCCCTAAATGCTATCATCTTCCAGGGCCTATATCAAGACCACCTGGGCACCCTAAATCGCGACACGTGGGAAGCGTCCATATACCTTCGACAGTGAGTCATAACCATACCCGAAATTACCTCACTTCGAATAAAACAATCATACAATGCAACCACCGGTCCTATGGCCGGAGGACTATATTCTCCCTGCATCACTAGCCAGGGAATTTATCTCATTCACGTAACTTCCCTTATGATAGCATTTAGAGAGTCATGTATATGCATGCCAAATACATTTCTTATTTCCGAAACTATATGTGCATAACGATATAGGCTACCAAGTATAATTACCCTCGTACCAGCCCCCAAAAGTCCAAAACGATACTACCCAACTCTCCCCTAGTCCTAGACTCGCTTATTAGATAAAATGAGACATTAAGTTCTATTAAATATATCCCCAAAATGAGACCGAATACTCCCTTACTAACCTATGTTATTAATCCCCCTAATGTAAGACCCTAATAGTCTTTATTACTTCATAAGAGAAGGTTACTAAGCCTCAAACCTAAAAGAAAAGGACTAGAAACCAAGTTGGAAAACTTCTATAAAACAACAGGATTTCTGAATCGATTCGCCTAGGGCTGAATCGATTTTCCCCTGTTAGCGAATCGATTCGCTCAAAAATAGAATCAATTCATCTTAGAAAACCAACCTTTTGTCTCAGCCCAAATTGATTCGGCCTTAACCCGAATCGATTCGGTTCTTCAGACCTGTAGCCATCATTTTTAGCGAATTGATTCGTTAGGGAGGGCGAATCATTTCGCCCTGGTCGAGATGCCCATTTGAGGCTACGGGTTGATATAAACCCTAAATCCCCCAAATCCATTTCTTCCAACTAACCCAACATAATCCATTAATAACTTCACCAAATCATTCCTACACAACAACCCACTAATATATCCAACTCTAATCATGTCTAAATCAATTGTTTAAGGGTTTAAACACCAAAATCATAAATGGTTCAAAACCAAGAACACTAACTATAAATATAAATTATTCACACTCAATCATACATATATGCAAGTTAGAAACTTGCCTCAAGATTGTAGCCTGTGATTATCTTCTTGTAGCAACGATTTCTAAGCCCAACTCACAAAATCTCTCTATTTTCTCTCCTTTCTCCCAAGCTCTCTCTTCTCTCTAACTCTCTCTAGATTAAACACAAATGAGCTTAAATTATCTTGCAAGACTAAAATACCCAAAGCATCCAAAATACATTAAGTCCAACATTAAATGCTACTACATACTTAAAATGACTCGTAACATCATAATTAAGTTATACTTAGTCAAAAGTACCCTAGAATAAAGAGCTTGGCATAACGTGCCGTATTATAATCTGTCCATACCGGTAGGAAGTGTGCTAATTTAGTCAAATGATCGACAACAACCCAAATATAGTCATGACCTCTTTGCAACGTCGGCAATACCGTGATAAAATCCATTGAGATACTTTCCCATTTCCACACCGGTATTTCCAACGGTTGCAATAATCATGTCGGTCGCTGGTGGTCCACCTTCACTAATTGACAAGTGGCGCATTAAGAGACAAATTCTGAAATGTCCCTTTTCATTCCCGCCCACTAATATTGATGGTGTATGTCTTGATACATTTTGTCTCCCCCCGAGTGTGCTACAAATCTTGAACCATGGGATTCCGTTATGACAGCACGTCTCTAGTCTCCCTCGTCTGGGACTATAAGTCTTTCGTGGAAACGTAACCCACCCTTAGAAATAATAGAGTAGGACTTTGTTCCCTCAATCAATAATTGGCATACCCGGTCTTGACAGTCTTTATCCCCTCCTTGCACTTTTACGACTGGCATCACAATAGTAAGCGTAACGGTCAACCCTAAGATAGATGCTCATGCTACAGCATCATTCTGTCTAAGCTCTTTCCATTTGGCTTTGCACACTTCCTTTAGTTACCCCACGGGTATACGACTCAGTGCGTCAGCTACTACATTTGCCTTGCCTGGGTGGTAGCAAATATTGAATTAATAGTCCTTCACAAATTCTAACCACCGACGTTGCTGCATATTTAGATATTTTTGCGGCAACAAATATTGTAACGACTTGTGGACCGTGAAAAGAAAAAATTTCTCACTCGGGAGGTAATGCCTCCATATCTCTAAGGCAAACAGTATTGCAGCAAGCTCCAAATCTTGTACGTGATAATTCTTGTCATGAGGCTTAAGCTTGCGAGACGCATATGCAATGGCCCTATGCTCCTATTGTAACACACCTCCCAATCCTTATAGAGACACATCCCTAAAGACCAAATAGTCTACTCCCGATCTTAGCAATGCGAGCATAGGAGCGTAAGTCAACTTGTCCTTCAACTCATCAAAAACTAGCTGAGAGGAATCATCCCAAATAAATCACACTCCCTTCCGGGTTAAGTTCATTAAAGGGATCGCAATTTTGGAAAAACTCTTATTGAAATGATGATAGTAACCCGCCAAACCCAGAAAACTATGGATCTCAGTTGACGTCGTGAGTTGACCCTATTCTCTTACTGCTGCAACCTTGTTTGGGTCTACAAAAATACCCTTGGTTGTTACGATATGCCCCCAAAATTTAACTTCCTGTAACCAAAAACCACACTTCTCGAACTTGGTATAAAGCTAATGATCCCTTAGTGTCTATAGGACCAATCGCAAGTGTTCAGTATGGTCAACTTCAGTCCAAGAATAGACTAGAATATCGTCAATAAACACTATGATAAACTAGTCTAGGCAGTCCCAAAATACTCAATTCATAAGGTCCATAAATACGACAGGAGAGTTGGTTAGCCCAAAAGGCATAACCAAAAACTCATAAGATCCATATCGGGCCAAGAATGCAGTTTTCGACATGTCCTGCTCTCGAATTCGTAGTTGATGGTACCCAGTCCTCAAATCTATTTTAGAGATGTATGAATATCCCCTTAATTGATCAAACAAATCATTGATTCGAGGTAACAGGTATTTATTCCTAATGGTCACCTGATTTAATTCATGATAATTGATGTACAATCGGAGGGAACCGTCTCTTTTCCTTACAAATAATACCGGAGAACCCCATGGAGATGTGCTACGCCTAATGAACCCTTGCCCCAACCGTTACTGAATTTAATCCCTTAAATCCCTCATTTACAAAGGATCCATACGGTATGGAGTTCTCACAATCGACCGAGTTCCCGATGCTAGATCAATTACAAACTCAATCTCACGACTTGGAGGTAAGCCCTGGATTTCCTAAAAGACATCTTCAAATTATCTAACAATAGGAATTGAGTCTAGGAAAATAACTATTTCTCGTAAAGTCTCCTCCTCAATACAATACAAGTGCGTGCTCGAACCTCCCTCCGAAAGAGGCATAGCCACTAAAAGCATTTCTTGCCTCGGAATGGAAAAAACTATACTCCCATAATAATTCACCATGGCTCGATATTTTACTAACCAGTCCATGCTTAAAACAACATCATACCCGACCATGTCTAGGATGAGAAAATTGGCCTCAAAGCGCAATCTACCAAGGTCTATTCCCACCCCTTTACAAATAAAGAATATAAGCGAGCCATCCCCCATGGAAGACTCCACACTAGTAAAAGTACTTTCGGCAGACATAATCAATCCCGACGAATGAGCAAAGTGCCTAGCGATAAATGAATGAGTTTCACCTTTGTTAAATAACACCCGACCTATGAATCCATGAATGGGAAACTTACCCTCAATAGCTGGCGGTGCTGGAGGAAACAAAGCATCCTGAATATTATACACACGCCCATACTGAAGTTGTCCTTGTTGTAGAGGGAAGGCTGGAATAGGTGCTAGAGGTTGTGAATGTGTCTGCAGATTCTGAGGGACTCTAGGCAACTGTCCCCCATTCAATTGCTGACAAGATCTACTAATGTGACCTTGTTCACCACACTAAAAATAAAAAATAAAAAAAATTTCCAGATGTTAGCCCCGATTGTTATTCCAAAATTGCCCCGCGCCTTGTCCCTGATGGCCTCGACCTCCATTATTCCCTCTGCATGCTTGGCCCTATTGGCCTAATTGCTGCTGCTGAGCACCCTGACCGTGCCTAAAACCACCTTCACAAAATTTATAACCCCCAAAGCTTTGTTTCTTAGCCGAGTCCCCTTACTGGAGATCCCGCTCTTTCTGCTTGTTCCCAAACTGTTGTGGTGGTGGTAGTGCTCCACCGGCACCATTTCCTCCTTGTTTACTAGACTGACTAGAGTCTCCAATCTTCTTACTCCCTTTCAAATGGAGGCGGTGATCCTGGCAATGGAGTAAAGCTTCATTTATCATATCAACAAATGATTGCAAAGTTAGGTTCCCCAACAAGTGCTGCCTTATCCTCCAATTCAAACCCCCGATAAATTTTGAAATCCTCCTTTCTTCTGGAATTACTTCATCCGGCACAAAGTTTTCTAAACGAGTAAATTCCTCTTCATATTCTTCCACTAATCGATCCCCTTGAACAATATCCTAAAGCTTCATCTGTATCTCCTTCGGGATTGCTAGAGGAAAATACTTTCGATCAAACAGAACCCAAAATTCTGAGATAGTCATGATATCCCTTTGTTCCGGAGTTGTCACCGACTCCCACCATTATAGGGATGCTCCTACGAGTTTAAAAGTGGTGAGAATTTGTTTTTGCTCCCCCCTACATTCCACCATTCGAAGATGGTGTTGCATATATTTCTTCCAATGATTTTCCACAATCACATCAGTGCCACCCTGAAATTCTAGAGGGTGACCTTCCAGGAAGGATTCTCTAACTCTTTCCCATGAGGAGGGTCCAGGATGGGCTTGATCCACCAGTGCGACTGGTTATTGAGATTGGGGAAATTATTACGCCATAGCGGTCATTGTAGCGTTGACTTCCTGGGAAACAATATTAGCCACCTCTATCTCATTTATAGTGGCTTGCGGTGGTGGGGGCCCTACATCATTTTTTACTCGATTTACCATTGTCGGGCAACCTCATTTAGGCGGCATCCAAGATAAAAAGCAACTGAATCAGAACACAGCTAAAACAATTTAACCTTGCAGAAGATCGCATACATGCACAAACAAAACAGTCTTAACAATAGGGCTCAAAATCAAAGAACGCTACGGTAGAACATGATAAGTCCGCATCCTAAGGACTCCAGAACCTGATGCTCTGATACCATCTGTGACACCCCGTTTATTAAAATAAGAGGTGGCCATCCCACTATTCCAATAAAATCAAGAATCTTAAATGGTCCATTCTTAGTATCACTGTCGCAATAAAATAATACGAGACAACCACCAAATATTTTTGAAAACGAAGGTCATATAATTTTGCAAGTTTAATAAAAACAATTTCGACAATCCAATTTATAACAGAAGGTGGATAAATATAATTACATGTAATAGTTTAACAACAATTCTACAAAACATAACCGAATAAGTTGTCGATTAACAGACTAATACAAAAGGTTACACCGAGTATTATAGTAAATATGAATAATAACTGGGGAAGTATGCCCGAATATACAAACGAAACATAGCTAGAGTATCAAAAGAAAATAATGCGTCTACTATAAAAATCCTACAACACCCGCAAAATGATGTAGATCCCTGACACTAGGAAGGAAATATCAAAGCGGGTGCCCAAGCGGCAGAGCACTTGAGCATAAATAAGAACCAAACAAGAAGGAGAAATATAAATGGGTTAGGGCCCAATTTGATATGATATACGTGTGAATAAAATGCATAAAAATTATGAATGTTAAACATCACAAACAGGTTAAGTTTTCTCTTCATTATATGAATCATCCTCACCTCTCTTCTAAGTGCACATCCTAGGGCCATACTATACCATTACAAGTTAAACTACCCATTCAATTAAGAGGAATATCGTAACTCTATATAACATGCTTAGTTTACAAATTCATAAAATATATCATCAGAAGTCAGTTTATCATTGAGGATCATAAGTCATAACATTGATTTATAGATTCATTAACTTATTCATATGAAATGCCATAACCATGAGAACAATTACAATCATAATATAAAGGTTCTAAGACCATCCTTCCGGGAGTCACCCCACTGAATGCGCCCCTAATTGCTATCATCTTCCAGGGCCTATATCAATACCACCTGGGCACCCTAAATCGTGACGCATAGGAAGCATCCATATAACTTCAACAGTGAGTCATAACCATACCCGAAATTACCTCACTTCGAATAAAATAATCATACAGTGCAACCATCGGTCCTATGGCCCGAGGAGTATATTCTCCCTGCATCACTAGCCAGGGGATTTACATCATTCGCATAACTTACCTTATGATAGAATTTAGGGAGGTATGTATATGCATGCCAAAATAAAAAAATATTCCAATTTAAAAAGGTACATTTCTTATTTTCGAAACCATATGTGCATAACGATATAGGCTACTAAGTATAATTACCCTCATACCAACCCCCGAAAGTCTAAAACGATACTACCCAACTCTTCCCTAGTTCTAGACTTGCTTACTAGATAAAATGAGACATTAGGTTCCATTAAATAAATCCCCAAATCGAGCTCGAATACTCCCATACTAACCTAGGGTATTAATCCCCCTAATGTAAGACCCTAATAGTCTTTATTACTTTATAATATAAGGTTCCTAAGCCTCAAACCTAAAAGAACAGGACTAGAAACCAAGTTGGAAAACTTCTATAAAATAGTAGGATTTCCGAATCGGTTAGCCTAAGGCCGAATCGATTCGCCCCTGTTAGCGAATCGATTCACTCAAAAAGTGAATCAATTTGGCTGAGAAAACCAACCTTGTGTCTCAGCCCAAATCGATTAGGCCTTAAGTTGAATCTATTCGGCTCCTCAGACCTATAGCAACCATTTTTAGTGAATCGATTCGCCCTGATCGAGATGCCCAGTTGGGGCTACGGGTTGATATAAACCCTAAATCCATTTCTTCCAACTAACCCAAAATAATCCATTAATAACTTCACAAAATCATTCCTACACAACAAGCCACTAATATATCCAACTCTAATCATGTCTAAATCAAATGTTTAAGAGTTTAAACACCAAAATCATAAATGGTTCAAACCCAAGAACACTAACTATAAATACAAATTATTCACACTGAATCATACATATATGCAGGTTAGAAACTTGCCTCAATATTGTAGCCTCGGATTATCTTCTTGTAGCAACGATTTCCAAGCCCAAATCACCAACTCTCCCTTTTTTCTCTTCTTTCTCCCAAGCTCTCTCTTCTCTCTAACTATCTCTAGGTTAAACACAAATGATCTTAAATGATCTTGCAAGACTAAAATACCCAAAGCATACAAAATACATTAAGTCCAACATTAAATTCTACTACATACTTAAAATGAGTCATAACATCGTAATTAAGTTATAACTAGTCAAAAGTACCCCGAAACCCAAAAACACGTCTGGCACTTATTTTGACTATCTCAACTATTCTCGGACTAATCGTGCCCTCTAAACTGGTATTCGGGATATCGTTCAATATTTCTTGTTCCAATGTCATATTAACTTTTTAATAATAATCCGATTGGAATATAAATCATAAAAGTCGCTTAAAGCAAATCGATGCAACAAAATATAATGTTACACTATTTACATTTGCTCAACAGTAAATATGCAAAACTTAGTAAATATTATCTCTTAAATCACTCAAAGTAATATTTACTTCAACTTCCTTTATTTTATATATTTAACCCACATGGCAATTTAATATGAAAATAATTACTCAAAAGTAAGGGGTATTACAAATAACTTGGCATTTCATAGAATAAATGAGAAGCTTTATGAACATATTATTTAAAAGGTTTTAGGGCCAATTAAAACGATTGCAAAACGGGATTCGTGAACAAAACATCATGTAAAATTCACAATCATTAAGAAATAAACAAATATGTGATCCTTAATTGTATGCAAGATTCAATACGACTTTCCCAACATGTAGCCGATAATTGGAAATACAACAAAGGATTAGATAAGCTTTACTCCAAGTGGAAGATATTGATAATTTAGATGTTTGGGTCTAAAATATATTATTAGCAGAGAGTTCTCTTCTAAATTTTAAATTTCCTTTAGCTATGATTATTGGGTATGAAATTTTTCATGTAGTTAATTTAGTTAGAAAAAGCTTACAATCTAAAGAAGTTCTTATTGTTATTGAAATTGAACAATCAGGAGGATTGATTGTTTATAAAATAGAGAGAAATTGGACTCATAGATGTCGTGAATACTACAAAAGGAATTTGTATACAAACGGAAGTTGATCCAAATTTTAGTGTAACAAGCTAAATTCATAGGAAAATATATTTTTATGAGAATGTCAATGAAGAGAGTACCCAGTCTAAGGAGTCTATTGGCTTCTTAGATAGGAGTTTTGATCAATTCGAATAATATAAGAAAATTTTAAATTTTTATTTTGTTTGGAGAATTTAAATTCCTTAATAATAAAAATTAAAAAAATGTTGTTATAATCTTGAAATCATTTTAAAACATGAAAATTATTTTGATCCTAAGGGAAATAATTTATTTGAAGAATTAAATTTTATGTGAGATATTTTACCAAAAGAAATAAAATCATCAATCGAGAGACTAAGGGTCCGTTTGGTTATGTATTTAGAACACTAGATTCAAAAACTATTTTACAATATAATTTTTAAATCCCATTTTTTTTGTTTTTAAATATTGTTGTACGTTTGGTAAACTTGTTTTTAAATCTAGTTTTCTGAAAAAATAGAAAAAAAACACACAAAATTGGTAAACATGCCTACGTATATATTAAGATATTGCATGTCTAATAAACAATAAACTATATACATACATGAATTAATAATAATATTTAATTTATATGTACTATGTGTATACTTTATATTATTACATACATGTATAAATTTATATATCATGTATGTATATATAATATTATTTATTATAAAGATATTACTATGCTATATATTTTAATAATACATACATATATGTAATTTTGTGTATATGTATAATTTTTATTTATCATAATTACACATATATTTATGTATTATATATGCGTGGTAATGACACGCATTAGCTAGACCTGTCACCGATCACAGCTCAAAAAGATAAGGACGGATTAAGGCCGATCAACGAAAATCTCATAATCAGATTCAGTCGATCAAGTCACGATAGCTATCTAAGTTCAAGGAGTCCCACACGACTCGACCGCTTTATGTTCTCTATAAATGTAACCCACGCCCTTGAAAAAATGAAAAAGTAATATTTGTTATCAAGAGATGATCAATAAAGAGGAATAAGCACCATGTGGATGTAGGAACATTGTCGAACCATATACATACTATGTTCTTGTGTGATTGTGATTATTTTTATGTTGCTCGGCTTTAATTGTGTTGATCCAGTACTAGTATGATTTTACCTCCTACGATTGGCATCGTCGGTTGGAAACGATTTATTTTTCGTAACCAAGAAAATCCAACGAGCAACCATGTCTCACTCACACAGTCACACCTGCCATCTCGCGGTAGCTATCAAGACAATCAAAATGAACCTGAAGCTCTTAGAGTTAGGTTTGAAATCCACCCTAACAGGGGTCACAACTCTACTAGTTCACGTTATCGACCACAGGAAGAACAGACTGTGGAGAAAAATATACCACCACAGTCCAACTAGATCTCATGGCTAGTAGTTGCTTGTGAGTACCAACTTCATCAATAGGAGGGTGTCGCACGCCTCTAGAGAGAAGAGAATGTACGCCTTCAATGTTGTCTAGAATGAATGGATAAAGAGCTCCATGGGGATAAGAATAAATGCCACATCCGTACCCCTATTCCTCAGACGAGAAAAACTCATAGTTGAGGAAGGAGTTAATGTCTTGAACAAGATGACTTTAGGCATAGGAGATTTCCTGACAGGAGAGACCACGAAGGCGATCACTGTGGCCATCCCGATCGAGATCGCGCATCGGGCCTTCTATCTCTCTGCCCTTTTTGTTCGAAGGAGGGGGAGATGGAGAAGGAAGGGGGATCGAAAGGTCTTACGCCCTTACTTAGGGACGCTTCGGCCGTCGTCGGTGTGAGGTAAATGTAAAGAGATGGGGTCGCCAGCCTATTTTGCACAAAATAGGCAAAAGAATATGTTGCCTTCTCGAGAGAGCAACATCAAAGACAAACTGATGCATAGGAAACCAATAGTTCAGGGGTTCGGGGGCTAAGCTACGGAATGGGAAGGTGTTAGCCACCCATCCCGCCCTTTCGGTCTCTCATGGGCTAGTGTTATTATTTTCCTTTATTTCTCCGTGAAGTGTGTGTGAATGTATATATAATGGAGATTGGAATCATTCAACTCATACCATAGGAAAGGTAGGGTGAGATCATCCATAAGAATGTTCCCAAAATAATATATATAGAAAATATGATTTCTGCGTTTATCATGATATTGATCGTAATTATGAAACCATAATATGTGTTGGATGAAACTCTAATAATGATAATATGCATACTAATGCAAGAATATGATGAAAATGATGAATTTATGTAAATTGGAGGATTTAGAGAAATTAATAAAGTAAAAATTGAGAAAATTGGAAAATTGGACTCGAGTCTCGGGTTTTAATCTGAAATGCCTATGTAGCCTATAAAGGCATCAAAGTCCACGTAGTTCGAATGCAGCATGGGGGTGGGGCTTATCCCATAGATTCGAACGGGATTTTATTATGACTGTGTGTGTAGAAAAATGGGTTTTAGTTTTGAAAAAGTGTGATGGATAATCCCATTCGGAATTTATAGGTGTAACCCTCTTTTTGTTTATTTTGGGTTTTTTATAGAAAACAAGCATGTGCAATATATTAATAAAAATTTAGATATTAATGTGTATGAACTAAAGTAAGAACTAGATTATGAATCTAATGTAATTTATGCAGAAATAAGGAATTTAAAGATAGAGGGAAGGATTTGCACCTTCTTTGAAGCTTAATCTTTGATCTTGGATGAACTACCTTGAGTGTGAGATGAATGTTGGATGAGAGAGAATTTGTTTTTGCTAAATTTGGTATGAAAAGGATGGGAATATAAATTTGAATGGAACTTAACATGGAGGAACTTCGTTGATTTCAAGAGAATGTTGCTGAGATAACTAATGCTGATGGATCTCTAGTGTGCTTTGGGAGTGAGGTCATGCCCTCTATTTATAGGGTTAGGGGTGCCAATTGGAATTTCCCTAGTCCTACCCATCAGCAGGTGAACCTAGACACACTACCGATGAGCAGGGAACTGGACCTACCAATTGACAGTCTAGTGCAGATTTTTTGGGAAAATGGTCATACAATGTAATTCATTAATCTGAATCGTGCACGGGGCATACCATTAGAAAGGTACTTTAGAGACCTTAAAGAGTCCTTTGGACCTCTCTAGGGTTCGGGAGATGACTTTGGGTCAAATGTGGCTCGAAAGCGCACGTCGGTCCTTTGGACGGGAGATTATCGAACGAAATCGGATCGTTCGTTTGCATGGTAAGTCAGAATCGCACACGGGGTGAACCGTTAGAAATTTTAGGAGATGTACTTCGAAACTCCAAAGAGTTTATCTCGGTTTGGAAAGTTAACCTTGGTTAACAAGGGCCCAAAGTCCCCTATAGACCTCTCAGAGTAAAATGGATCGTTCGTCCGCAACGTAAGTTAGAATCGCTCACGGGGCGAACCGTTGGAAAGGGTATTCAATGACCTTCAAAGAATCATTCAGTCTTGTTTGATCTGAGTATTTGAATTTGGTCAAATGGATCCCGAGGGCTCCCGGTGGCCTCCGGATCGATTTTTGAGGGAAATGGATCATTTGTCCGAACGGCTATTCTGTATCGCACACGGGGTGGGCTACTGGAAAGGGATTTTAGTTAACTTTGAAGATTCAAAGATATTTTGGTCTAATAAAGTTTATTGAGGTAAAATCGGGGCTCAAAAGCGCCCGGGGCCTTCGAATCGATTTCCGATAGTAAAATGGTTCGTTCGTCCGAATCGTTATGTCGATTCGTGCACGGGGTGAACTACTAGAAAGGGTATTCAGAGACTTTCAAAGATTCAATGAGCTTTCACTTTGACGATAGAGTTGATCGGAGTCCAATGGGGCGCGAAAGCACCCAATGTCCTCTAGATGGGTACTCAGAGTGAGACCTACGGTTTGTAGTGAAATGGGAAAGTTCTAGGGACCTAAGTAGAGATTTAGGGGGGACTAGAATGTGGTTTCTATAGATCCCCTCGACGGGTGAGCTTGGGATAAGTGAAAGTCATTAAATAGACACCATGTGATGTTTTAGAAAGAGGTCAATTCTGTAGACCTAAGGGAATTCAGGGGATGGACAATCCTGCAGGCCGAGGCCAATTCTGAGGACCTAAAAGAGGTGATGACCGAGGGTCAAGGGCTGAGGTCAATCCTGACCTAGAAGAGATGATGATCGAGGGACGAGGTTAATTCTGGCCTAAAAGAGGTGATGACCGAGGGTCGAGGTCAATTTTGACCTAAAAGAGGTGACGACCGGAGGTCGAGGTCAATTCTGACCTAAAGGAGGTGATGACCCGGGGCCTTGGTCAATTCTGACCTAAAAAGAGGTGACTACCAAGATCGAGGTCAATTCGGACCTAAAAGAGGTGATGACCCAAGGTCGGGGTCAATTCTGACCTAAAAGAGGTGATGATCGAGGGCTGAGGTTAATTCTGACCTAAAAGAGGTGACAACTCGGGGTCGAGGTCAATTATGACCTAAAAGAGGAGACGATTCAGGGATGAGGTCAATTCTTAATGAAAAGAGGTGATGACCAAAGGGACGAGGTCAATTCTGACCTAAAAGAGGTAACGACTGAGGGCTAATGTCAATTCTGACCTAAAAGAGATGACGACCAAGGACCGAGGTCAATTTTGACCTAAAAGAGGTGACGACCGATGGTCAAGGTCAATTTTGACCTAAAAGAGGTGACGACCGAGGGTCAAGGTTAATTCGGACCTAAAAGCGGTGACTATATAGGGCCGAGGTCAATTCTGACCTAATAGAGGTGATGATTGAGGGTCAAGGTCAGTTCTGACCTAAAAGAGGTGATGAACGAGGTTCGAGGTCATTTCTGACCTAAAAGAGGTGACGACCGAGGGTCGAGGTCAATTATGACCTGAAAAAGGTGACGACCCGAGGCCAAGGTCAATTCTGACCTAACACTACTGGGGGTCAAAGATAATTCTAAGGGGTGAGGTTGCAACTTCCTTTGGGGGAAATTTGGAGACTCCACTGGGGATGTGTATCTCCTAGTTCCACTGGGGATTGAGGGTTGGATGTGATTTTAGGTTTCGCTGGGGAAGAGGGAATGATTAGACGGTTGGATGTGATTTCTCGGTTGGGGAATTTCTATTTTTTTATGGTGTCCTTTGGAGACGTTGTTGGGGAGAATATCCAATTGTTTTTGGGAATTCCGTTGGGGAGGTAAGAGCTCCGTCTGGGAAATGAGTGTGGTAAAAATGTTTTTCTTGGTGAAAAAGGTTCTAAAATCCAATTGGCAAATTTAGGAATCTTTCGGGGATTTTTTAGAATTTTCTGGCATTTTTGGGGGACTTTTGTATGAAATTTTAAAGAGGGTGCCGATTGGCATGGTTTGAAGGGTTCCAAACGACAGTGGCACAATCTTTTGGGGTGCCTTAAGTAGGTGGAGGGACATTACCGATCGGTGGGTGGCAGGGAGATTCCGATCGGCATGCCCCTTAGTCTCGTATAAAAAGGGGGCAGGTTTTCCTCATTTTTCACAGATTTTTGACGTTCCTTCTTCTGCAATTACCTTCAGCAAATCGTTCTAACATTCCAAAGTCAAAAGATTGATAAGTTCTCTAGTAGCGTGATTAAGCATACATTCTTCATATTTATCCCCTTAATTTTGGTATTTTTATGATCCCGTGCACTATAAATAGCTTGGATTTGTCTCGTATTTATGCTACTAACCCCTTTTGGCAAGTATTTCGTATTTTGTTTACCTATTATGTGTTTTACAGATATTTCACGCAAATTAGTGCGAAAGAGAACTCAAAATGGTGAAAGAAAGCAAGAAATGGGGAGTTCAAGGGCATTTTTGTAATTTTGCAGCCTTAGTCCAGAGGTGTGGCCAACTGGAAAGTTGAAGATATTCCAATTATAAGAACATTGGAAAAAACGCACCTCAATCTGAGCTACGGTGAAGAATTTATGGCCATTCGAAGATGCGAGATAATGAAGAAAAATTTACTCAAAAAATAGGACCGATCAATCTTCCAAAATAATAGGACCCGTCCGGACCCTAAAAACCTACTGGCCAAAATCACATAGCGGACCGATCCTATTTCTAGAAAAAAAGGGATGGTCTGGATTTGGACTTCGATCGATTCGCTCCTGGACGCACAGACTAATCTGGATTTGAAGGAGGACAGATCCGCTCCTGGGCGAGCGGATCGGTTCGCCGAGGATAAACTTGATTTTTCTGTTCCAATTTTAGAGTTTGATTTAGCTACAACTCTAGATTTTTCTTGATGTATCTAAACTCTATTTATTGTTAGACGAAAGAGGTCGATTAGGAGTTCGATTTTTAGTTCTCTAAGTAGGAGTAGAGGGTTTTTGTAGTCAAAAACCCTAGTTTTTCATAAGAAGCATTGTTGTAAGGATTTGAGCTTAATATCTGCAATTCAAGTAACATCTATCGTTTGATTTTCAATTGCTCAGTAGTTTAATTGTTGATTTGAATCTGAAATTTTCTTTTCACTTAGTTGCTTTAGAGTTAATGTTTTGTTCCTTAAAACCCTTGCTTTTCTCTAAGTTATAATTATGTCTAGCTAATTTTCTAAGGATTGGGGTGCATGAACCCCACCCGATGTAATTCACGATAATGGGAAATAGACTTTTGAATTAAAATCTTATATGAATCGTATTGCATAACTGGTGCAACCGTCGTAGGACTTTTGATCTCGTTTGCTCTAGGTAACCGGGATGCTTAAGAGTGTGACTCGCGTACTGGTTAATGCGACACCGCTTTACTCATCCTTTGCTTACATACTGTGCGGACTATGATCCTTCATATGTGTAATACTTAGGAGTACTAAAGACTGGGTTCATTTAAAATTCTAATTCCGAATCTAGTATCCTACGAGGTGAATTACTAGCGTATGGGGGATTGTAACCCGAACTATTTTTTGTCATCTCATAGTTAAATTTTTAGTCCAATAGCCATCAGCTTTTTGTTTAATTAGCATAGTTGCATTTTATTCGGTCATAGTTACTTTAGTTAATCATTCTCAAAATTTGCTTCTAGTTGTAGTTGTTCACCTTTTCCTTCTTTTTAGAGTCAAAGCTAGGTTATCCCTATCTTTTCGATGTCGTCATGACTTCTGTCGTCCTATTTCCCTGAGGATCGATACCCGACTTATCATATTATTACTTGAGCGATAGGATTGCACTTGAGCCTACACAGCGCGCACACTAGACACATTTGTGGTCGTGTCAAGTTTTTGGCGTTGTTGCCGAGGAATTAGGTAGACTTAGGTTAGATCAAGTCAATCTAAAGCTTAGACCAAAAATAATAAAAAATAATAATAAACAACATCTCTCAAAAGCCTGTTCATGCAAAATCCTGAACAAACTCCTCAAAATTTTTCCAACCAGAATTCATGAAAATCCAATCGTTGAGTACAATCCTGACAGCCCCCACACCCTTCATGTACCACAGTTCTGGGTTCCACCTCCTACATCGCTAAATTCACTGTCCAATTACACTTCGAGTGACCCATCTGGTTAGATTTCCAGTTACACGCCTAGTGCACCAAGTGAGGATTCTGAGTCGTTAAGAGAGAGAGAGAGAGAGAGAGAGAGAGAGAAATGTCAGAAGTCGCTAGTTTCGGTACTGGGGAGGGAAATCCACCATATCGTCCCATGAAAGAACTCCTTTTTTCCGAGCAGACTGTCACTCCTGGTTTCATTTTACTCCCGTATAATGCCGGTCAGTTCCACTTTCGCAATGGGATGATACAGATTCTCCCTACTTTCCACGGCATGGATTTAGAGAAACCATACCTGCATATCCGCGAATTCGAAGAGGCATGCAACACATTTAGCAACCAAGCTTGCACACAGGATATCATTCGCCTAAAAGTTTTTCCTTTTCCTTAAAGGATAAAGCCAAGACCTGGCTATGGTCTCTACCCCCGAACTCCGTACTTTCCTTAATAGATATGCAATCCAAGTTTATCTCAAAATTCTATCCACGGAATAAGACCAACTCTGCCAAAACTCAAATCCAAGGTTTCTTACAACACAATAATGAGCATTTCGACAGATGTTGGGAATGTTTCCAAGAGTTGGTAATCACATGCCCCCATCATGGTTTTAACAAACACCGTGTGATATCTTTCTTCCATAATGGTTGACAATGGCTTCCAAACAACTTGTGAAAACAATGTGTGAAAGACCTTTTTGGGATTTAAACTCCAGCGATACAGGGGCCCATCTTAAGTATGTCTCCAAGACTACTCAAGCATTGGACACATCTGATCCTAATACCCAAGACAGGCCTAGACAAGAATCTATCTGTTAGACTGCATCCGGCCTATACCATTTGAATAGTAATACCTTAATAGACCGTCGATTCGATCAGTTTCATAGAGATATAAAAGAGTGGTTTGATGGCCGGTTGAGAGATATCTCTGGATCCAGCCGTGTTTCGAAAGAAAAGATTTGTGCTATCTGTGAGGCGGGCCATTCCACAAAGGCCTACCCGATGATTTTCGCCCACAAGGCCATGCACACTAAGAAGGTGGATGTTATAGTAGGATTCAAGGGAAATTTTAACTCCCCACATGGGAATTCATACAACCCTTCGTGGAGGAACCATCCTGGTTTTAACTACGGACAACCACAAATTGCGATGAACCCACATTCACAGGTAGTCCCGCATCCACCACCTCCTCAATACCAAAAATCACCACCACCTCCAGCTCCATATGTAACTCCACCGCGAAGGAATCTCAAGGATACAATAAACCAGTTCATAAATTCTCAAAGTGCAACCAATGTTAGAAATGAACGCATGTTCGCTAACATCAATGCGCACATCTCCAAGTTGCAATCATCGTTGAGTATCCAAGAGAAAGGAAAATTTCTTACCAAGGGCTAAAGACCTCCCCAAGGTCAACCTAGTGTCAGATCCACCTCTACAGAATAGCAGGAGCATTGCTAGGTTGTAACCACTCTTCGTAGTGGGAGAGTTGTTGATTTATCACCTCCCCCACATGAAACTTCGAAAGATAAGGATAATTTGCCTGACACGAAAGAGGCTGAAGATATCTCCTTGAATAAGAGTGATAAAATAGACACTAGTGCCCGAGGTAGTTGTAAATCCACCCTCCGCTGTTCCATTTCCTCAAAGATTGGTTCCTTACCATAAAGGGACCATAAGTGATGAAGTGCTAGAAGTCCTTAAGAATGTGAAATTGAACTTTCCATTCCTTGATGCAATAAGGCAAATCCCATCTTATGCAAAAGTCATTAAAGATTTATTGACTGTAAAGAGGATGATGAAGGTAAAGAAAAATAGGTTTCTATCATAGAACGTGAGCTCAGTTCTTCTTAACAATCTCCCACCTAAATTTAAAGATCCCACTGTACCCACCATTTCTTTCACCATTGGAGAGAATAAAATTAAAAAGGCCTAACTCGACTTTGGGGCAAGCATTAATATCCCCCCTATTCAATTTATAGGCAATTTGATCTGGGTGACCTTAAGCCCACAAGGATCACTCTCCAATTGGCGAATCGAACCATGAAGATACCAAGAGGCATAGTCGAGGATGTGATAGTCCAGGTGGACACTTTTTACTTCCCCATAGATTTTGTCATTTGGGACACAGAGCCCTCATTCGCCTCCAGCAACCATGTCCCCATCATTCTTGGGTGCCCATTCTTAGCAACGGCTAATGCACTAATTAATACTCGAAATGGGCAGATGAAACTCGCCTTTGGTAACATGACATTAGATACTAATATCTTCAACATAGCCCAACATTCAGGGGAAGAATATGACCTTCATGCGGTGAGCTTAATTGAAGAGATTATAGAAGATTACATTGAGGAAAATATCTGTGGAGATGCCTTAGAAACCAGTTTAGTGTCTAGTCATGAGAGCAAGGACGTAGTCATTACTCACAAGAAAGAATTTGGGGGCATTAGCATGGAAGATTTTGAAAAAAAATTGAGTTGAATGAGAGCCTGAATGTAGAAGTCCAACCTTTATTGGACTCGTTTAGTTACTTGGATGAGAGCGAATGGCAAGATACAACAGATGAATTCATTCATAATGATCATCCCTCCACATCACAGAAGTCTTCAGAAGAGTGATAAAGAGAATGTGCGAAAGACATTCGAGAGAGCGAATTAGGAGATATAAGTCTTGAAGACTTTGAAAAAGAATTTGGGACGGTGGAAGAGAGCCTTACTGTTTAAGTCGAATCCCTATTGGACTCTTGTAGTCACTTAGAAGAAAGATAATGGAAAGATAAAAGAGAAGAATTCCTTCATTGTGACCATCCACCCAAACCACTTGAGGTCTTGGAGGCAATTGAGGAGAAAAGTTGTGTTTCGTCTGACTTAGAACCCGACCTATGCATTCAAAAAATTGAAAGAAATCTAAGTGTTCCCTCCGAGTTGGTGCGCACAAGCCACGCTTTGAGTAAGCATCATGAGGATCCCTTTTTAATTAGTCACGATGAGTATCGCAGCCTTTCCTTTATCTATGGGTGAGGTCCCAACTTGTTCCGTTTATTGGTTTATGATATGAAGACGAGAGAGACGAGGAGAGAATTGGACCCCGTATGAGACACCCCAACCTAGTTACTTATAATTAAGTTTTAAAGTCAAAGTGAGTCAAATCATAATTACCTTAATCAAACCATAAACACGAGTATCCTTTTTCAATCATTAACATGAAGCAATAAAACTAGAACCTTTCAAAATTTTAATGTAATTATGCTTATTCAAACTTTCTTAAAGGATAAGTAGGATTAAATTACCCCTTTTTCATTTGACCAAAATTATTGTTTTATGCGTCCTTTGATAACCCAACCTGACCTCCAATATTTGATAGTGACATCACGTTACTTGAAACACATAACCATAGTAACCATGAGCAAAATAGCCCAGTGAATGAAACACTACTAAACTATTAAATAGAATAAAATGCAATAAATCATATCCATGTGGTAATTTATGTATACTTATCCGACCCATTCATAATTATGTATTACTTATCCGGTTCATTGATAAAGAATTACCAATTATATACTTATCCGGCTCATTCATAACGAATGACCAATTATATACTTATCTGGCTCATTCATAAAGAATGCCCAACTTATCCGGATCATGATTCACATATCCTGTCTGCAATAGATAATTCTCCCCCATTCATGGTCGAGGAGTAACCCATTGTCTTTAATAGACAAATCTCCCCCATTTCGGGTCGGGGAATAACCTCCCATTTTGGTAAACCGAAATGACCAAATTCATAATCAATAATATTCTGATCATATCCGTAACCATGTATAGTACCTCTTACCAGTGAGTGATTTTTAGATCTTATCCATAACCATGCATAATACATCTTACCCGTGAGTGATATTCAAATCGTATCCATAACCATGTGTAATACATCTTACCCATGAGTGATATTCAAATCATCTCCATAGCCATGTATAATACATCTTTTTTTATAGTGAGTACACTCACCTTGGCCACTTCATGTGATTTTTCCTTGCCTTTGTCTAGCACTTGTTCAAATGGTTCTTCTTCCCTTTTACATATAAAGTCTTAAAATATTAGTATCATCATAAGGATATTAACAATCCAAAGATAACTTAACCTTAACCGAATTCATAAGCATCATTTAAACCCATTCTAATCATTTATCATAAATGAAGTCTCATCCAATTTCATGTAAAAATATTTAACATATCCAATCCATAGCCCAAACGTACTTTAATTTCTTCTTGGTAATCCAATTCTTATCATATTATGTTCCCAATATAAAATACAACACATCATTTCAAGTTTCCTAGAGCAAGATATGTCCATTTCTTTATTACAAATCAAATATGCCCTATAAACTCTTTTATCGCTCAGTTAACTTCGAAGAATTTTTATAATTTTTCTGCATCATAACATCCTTTGATATTTACCCCAACATCCATAAACATATTGAACAACGCAAAATTAAATTTTCATAATTTTTAAGGTTCATTTGCTATGTCAACCAAAACATTGAATATCTAGTGTGCATACTTACTCCTTTGGGGCAGATTTGATACATAAATTTCAAACTATCACCAAAGATTAATTTCTTGGTATTTTCATATAATATTCGGCTATGTTATACATATATGAGTATATTTTCATATAAAACTCGAATTATTCAATTCCAATAAATAAATAAAAAGTTATAGGAGTTTGAATACACAAGATTTCCAATCGAAACAATATACGTGATTTACACATTCAACTTTGCTTAAACTTGCATCTATCCGTACATATACACCAAGTCACGAAATTTCAATAAAAAAAATCAATGATTTCTATAATTTCAGTCAATATTACAAGAATAATAACAAGATTTATGCATAGAATTACCTGAGGGACTTTTTCATAATTTCCTACAGATTTTTCTCAATTTTTCTCCTCACTTTCTACTTCCCGAGGTTCCTGATTCTTTCTCCTAAAATCTCTCATGCCTGATTTTGGCTGAAGGAGGATGTCATTTCAAGGTTTTAAAGTCGGCATAAGTCACCTCCCCTTGGTCCAATCAAAATATGACATGTGTCGCCATATAAAAAAAAATATTCTTTAAAGCTAAATGACTACTTTACCCTCTATTCGTAATTTCAGCATAACTCGTTCCTCAGACATTTGCTTTGTACATCGTTTGTTATGTTACAAACTTAAATCATATATCTACAATTATATAATTTTCTCCCCAAGTAAATTATCATATTATAGTGTCCAAAACTAGTCCCGAACATGAACATTCCTACCGAAGACTTCACAAATTTGTGTTTGTGACTAATTCAATATTTCATAAGTTATGAAGGTAGGATTAGACTAAACACAACAACTTAACATTATATATTCTAATAAAACATTATCCCCATCCCATACGGTAAACATGGTTTATCATAATCATATCCAGGTCGTCGCAACCTTCCCCCCATAGAAAATTTCGTCCCCGAAATTTAGGAGGAATTTCACTTACCAACCAATTGGGAATACTATTTCTTCATGCCCAAAAAATCTTCTCTCATATCATCTTCATTTTATTTATCACTTACACGTAAGAATAATCATCTAATGATTTCTTATAAATGGAAGTCAAATCCCCAGCTCATATATTACTTCATACCTTTATTCCTATGGTCCATTCTTATTATCGTGTAATATTTCAAATAATAAATATTTTATTATAAGACTAACTTCTTATGTTTCCTTTCTCCAACTTCCATTCAATATTTCAGTTCATAATTATCATATTATAAGACTATCTTATTATATGCCATCTTCCTATCTTCCATTCAACACCAAAAACATGTGTTTGACCTTAACTACTTTTTGTATTGTTCTTTAAGTTTAAGAGTATGTTAAATATCATCCTTACAATTTCTTAATTTAAATATATCCTCACTACTATTCATATATCGAAACTGATCAATCATTCACTCAATGTTTATTCTTAACCCAGATTGCATATTCTCCTTCATGAATATTATGTAGTCATTCACTATGAACTCAATCTAACTTCTCACTATATTCCTTTTTTCAGTATCATTTGATTGTTCTTTAACTAAACATACAATGACGTTAATAAGTCATTTATCCAACACAATAACTTTATAATCATAATCTTATCCCAATGTTTATTAACATGATATTCTTATGAAATATCATTAATACACTCATCCTACACGTTTAGCAACATGGAAGTTAAACGTACCATCACCACTTAAAACTTCAACCATACTTATCGACCCCGTAATACTTCTCTAGCTATTATATGTCGTATTTCTATTAAATAACCTATATAAATACGTTAACATATCCCCTTACGGTATCTCACATAGCACATTATCCTTAGACATACTTCTTGGTGACTCCGTATAATGTCAATCATATTCATTATATGTCATACTCTTAGTGATAACACGTACGTACAATGACAAACATAACTCAATATCCACCCAAACCAGTTGTCGATATTCAAACCCGATTAGCATCTTTCCTATACTCATACACAACACATACTCTTAAAAGGGGTCTCCGATACTTTTAAACTTCCAACTCTTTAACACTTCGTCTCAACTCTGCTATTCATATAAGCATTTCAAAACATCCCAGGAGTAATATTCACTACATATACGCATACTATAAAAAAAATACATCTCAACTACTCTTTTCTTCTACTTATCATAATTCAGTATGAACCCATATTAGGATCAATTGTGATATATTGACTAGTACTTGGATTTCATACCATTTCACATATTAAATTTAAACATATACAACTATTAATTTTTTCATATCACCTTTACCATGTGAATCTTCATTTGATTCACACTCTAGCAATTTACCATCTCTTCCTTTAAAGGAATATGGGTTACCGTACCTCACACTCCCACATAAATGGGCACACACCAAACCATGGGTTAATAAGTGACACTACTGAAGTTTACATTTTCCAATATAAGAAGGTATTACTTCCAATGCTTCACAATTTTCATATACCACATTTTGTCTTTAAAAAATTTCCCTCAATGACATGTTTTTCCATACCACAAATAAAACAATGCAATGATTCATACAAAAATACATGTATTCGCTATCAACCCCAAATAAACCTTAACCTCTCATTTCCTTTCCCGCAAGATCCTTGCATTTAACATCTCGTACAATAATTATGTATAACTAACAAATGTTAGTCAATAAAAGCCAATTTACTTATGACTCAAAACAATTTCTGCTTCCACTACAAAATCCAGGCGTTCCTCACCCCAGAACCTCTAAAACCTAGGCTCTGATACCAAAGTTGACACACCCTAACCCAGTTACTTATAATTAAGTTTGAAAGTCAAAGTGAGTCAAATCATAACTACCTTAATCAAACCATAAACATGAGTATCCTTTTTCAATCATTAACATGAAGCAATAAAAGTAGAACCTTTCAAAATTTTAATGTAATTATGCTTATTCAAACTTGCATAAAAGATAAGTAAGATTAAATTACCCATTTTTTTATTTGACCAAAATTATGGTTTTATGCATCCTTTGATAACCCAACCCGACCTCCTAGATTTGGCAGTGACATCATGTTACCTGAAACACATAACCATAGTAACCGTGAGCAAAATAGCACAGTGAATTCATCACTACTAAACTATTGCATAGAATAAAATGCAATAAATCATATCCATATGGTAATTTATGTATACTTATCCGACCCATTCATAATTATGTATTACTTATCCGGTTCATTCATAAAGAATTATCGACTATATACTTATCCGGCTCATTCATAACGAATGACCAATTATATGCTTATTTGGATCATTCATAAAGAATGCCCAACTTATCTGAATCATGATTCACATATCCTCTCTACAATAGACAATTCTCCCCCATTCCTAGTCGAGGAGTAACCCCTTGTCTTTAATAGACAAATCTCCCCCATTCCGGGTCGGGGAGTAACCTCCTATTTTAGTAAACCGAAATGAACAAATTCATAATCAATAATATTCTGATCATATATGTAACCATGTATAATACCTCTTACCAGTGAGTGATATTCAGATCTTATCCATAGCCATGCGTAATACATCTCACCCGTGAGTGATATTCAAATCGTATCCATAACCACGTGTAATACATCTTACCCGGGAGTGATATTCAAATCATCTCCATAGCCAAGTATAATACATCTTTTTTACAGTGAGTACACTCACCTTGGCCACTTCATGTGTTTTTTCCTTGCCTTTGTCTGGCACTTGTTCAACCGGTTCTTCTTCCCTTTCACATATTAAGTCTTAAAATATTTTTATCATCATAAGGATATTAATAATCCAAAGAATAACTTAACCTTAACCGAATTCATAAGCATCATATCAACTCATTCTAATCATTTGTCATAAATGAAGTCTCATCCAATTTCATGCTAAAATATTTAACATATCCAATCCATAGCCCAAACATACTATAATTTATTCTTAGTAATCCAATTCCTATCATATTAGGTTTCCCATATAAAATACAACACATCATTTGAAGTTTCCTATAGTAAGATGTCTCCATTTCTTTATTACAAATCAAATTTGCCCTATAAACTCTTTTATCATTCAGTCAACATCGAAGAATTTTATAATTCTTTTGCACCATAAATTCCTTTGATATTTCACCCAACATCCATAAACATATTTAACAATACAAAATTAAATTTTCATAATTTTTAAGGTTCATTTGATATGTCAAGTAAAAGATTGAACACCTAGTGTGCATACTTATACCTTTGGGGCAGATTTGATACATGAATTTCAAACTATCACCAAAGATTCATTTCTTGGTATTTTCACATAACATTCGGATATGTTATACATATATGAGATATTTTCATATGAAACTGGAATTATTCAATTCCAATAAATATACAAAAAGTTATAGGAGTTTGAATACACAAGGTTTCCGATCAAAGCAATATACATGATTTACACGTTCAACTTTGCTTAAACTTGCATCTATTCGTACATATACACCAAGTCACGAAATTTCAATAAAAAAATCAATTATTTCTATAATTTCAACCAATATTACCAAAATAATAACAATATTTATGCATAAAATTAACTTAGGGACTTTTTCATAATTTCCTACGAATTTTTCTTTATTTTTCTCCTCACTTTCTACTTCCCGAGCTTCCCGATTCTCTCTCCTCAAGCCAAAATCTCTCATGCCTGATTTTGGCTGAAGGACGATGTCATTTCAAGGTTTTAAAGTCATCATAAGTCACCTCCCCTTGGTCCAATCAAAATATGACATGTGTCGCCATATAAAATAAAATATCCGTTAAAGCTAAATGACTACTTTACCCCATATTCGTAATTTCAGCATAACTCCTTCTTCAGACCTTTGTTTTATACACCGTTTGTTATGTTACAAACTTAACTCATGTATCTACAATTATCTAGTTTTCTCCCCAAGTAAATTATCATATTATAGTGTCCAAAACTAGTCCCGAACTTGAACATTCCTACCGAAGACTTCACAAATTTGTGTTTGTGACTAATTCAATATTTCATAAGCTATGACGGTTAGATTAGACTAAACACAATAACTTAACATTATACATTCTAATAAAACATTATCCCCATCCCATACGGTAGGCATGACTTAAACATGGTTTATCATAATCATATCCGGGTCGTCACAACCTTCCCCCCTTAGAAAATTTCGTCCCCAAAATTTAGGCGGAATTTCACATACCAACCAATTGGGAATACTATTTCTTCATGCCCAAAAAATATTCTCTCATATCATCTTCATTTTATTTATCACTTACACGTAATAATAATCATCTAATGATTTCTTATAAATGGAAGTCAATTCCCAACTCATATATTACTTCATACCTTCATTCCTATGGTCCATTCTTATTATCGTGTAATATTTCAAATTATAAATATTCTATTACAAGACTAACTTCTTATGTTTCCTTTCTCCAACTTCCATTCAATATTCTGTTCATAATTATCATATTATAAGACTAGCTTATTATATGCCATCTTCTCATCTTCTATTCAACACCAAATATATGTGTTTAACCTTAACTACTTTCTGTATTGTTTCTGAAGTTTAAGAGTATGTTAAATATCATCCTTATAATTTCTTAATTTAAATATATACTATTCATATATCGAAACTGAACAATCATTAACTCAATATTTATTCTTTACCCAGATTTCATATTCTCCTTCATGTATATTATGCAGTTATGCACTATGAACTCAATCTAACTTCTCACTAGATTCCTTTTTTCAGTATCATTTGATTGTTCTTTAACTAAGCATACAATGACCTTAATAAGTCATTTATCCAACGTAATAACTTTACAATCATAATCTTATCCCAATGTTTATTAACATGATATTCTTATGCAATATCATTAATACACTCATCCTACACGTTTAGCAACATGGAAGTTAAACGTACCATCACCACTTAAAACTTTAACCATACTTACCAACACCGTAATACTTCCCTAGCTATTATATGTCGTATTTCTTTCAAATAACCTATACAAATACATTAACATATCCCCTTACAATATCTCACATAGCATATTATCCTTAGACATACTTCTTGGTGACTCCGTATAATGTCAATCGTATTCATTATATGTCATACTCTTAGTGATAACACGTACGTACAATGGCAAACATAACTCAATATCCACTCAAACCAGTTGTCGATATTCAAACTAGATTAGCATCTTTCCTATACTCGTACACAACATATACTCTTAAAAGGGTTCTCCAATATTTTTAAACTTCCAACTCTTTAACACTTCGTCTCAACTCTGTTATTCATACAAGCATTTCAAAACATCCCAGGAGTAATATTCACTACATATACACATACTATAAAAAAAATACATCTCAACTCATATTACTCTTTTCTCCTACTTATCATAATTCAGTATGAACCCATATTCGGATCAATTGTGATATATTGATTAGTAATTGAATTTCATACCATTTCACATATTAAATTTAAACATATAGAACTATTAATCTTTTCATATCACCTTTACCATGTGAATCTTCATTTGATTCACACTCTAACAATTTACCATCTCATCTTTTAAAGGAATATGGGTTCCCATACCTCACACCCCCACATAAATGGGCACACACGAAACCATGGCTTAATAAGTGACACTACTCAAGTTTACATATTCCAATATAAGAAGGGATTACTTCCAATGCTTCACAATTTTCATATACCACATTTTGTCTTTAAAAATTTTCCTTCAATGACATGTTATCCATACCACAAATAAAACAATGCAATGATTCATACAAAAATACATTATTCGTTGTCATCCCCAAATAAACCTTAACCTCTCATTTCCTTTCCCGCAAGATCCTTGCATTTAACATCTCGTACAATAATTATGTATAACTAACAAATGTTAGTCAATAAAAGCCAATTTACTTATGACTCAAAACAATTTCTGCTTCCACTACAAAATCCATGCGTTCCTCACCCCAGAACCTCTAAAACCTAGGCTTTGATACCAAAGTTGACACACCCTAACCCAGTTACTTATAATTAAGTTTGAAAGTCAAAGTGAGTCAAATCATAATTACCTTAATCAAACCATAAACACGAGTATCCTATTTCAATCATTAACATGAAGCAATAAAAGTAGAACCTTTCAAAATTTTAATGTAATTATGCTTATTCAAACTTGCTTAAAGGATAAGTAGGATTAAATTACCCATTTTTTTATTTGACCAAAATTATGGTTTTATGCATCCTTTGATAACCCAACCCGACCTCCAAGATTTGGAAGTGACATCACGTTACCTGAAACACATAACCATAGTAACCGTGAGCAAAATATCTCAGTGAATGCATCACTACTAAACTATTGCATAGAATAAAATGCAATAAATCATATCCATGTGGTAATTTATGTATACTTATCCGACCCATTCATAATTATGTATTACTTATCCGGTTCATTCATAAACAATTATCAATTATATACTTATCCGGCTCATTCATAAAGAATGACCAATTATATACTTATCTGGCTCATTCATAAAGAATGCCCAACTTATCCGAATCATGATTCACATATCCTGTCTCCAATAGACAATTCTACCCCATTCCTGGTCGAGGAGTAACCCCTTGTCTTTAATAGAAAAATCTCCCCCATTTAGGGTTGGGGAGTAACCTCCCATTTTGGTAAACCGAAATGAACAAATTCATAATCAATAATATTCTCATCATATCAGTAACCATGTATAATACCTCTTACCAGTGAGTGATATTCAGATCTTACCATAACCATGCGTAATACATCTAACTCATGAGTGATATTCAAATCGTATCCATAACCATGTGTAATACATCTTACCCGTGAGTGATATTCAAATCATCTCCATAGCCATGTATAATACATCTTTTTTACTGTGAGTACACTCACCATGGACACTTCATGTGTTTTTTCCTTGCCTTTGCCTGGAACTTGTTGAACCGGTTATTCTTCCCATTCACATATAAAGTCTGAAAATATTAGAATCATCATAAGGATATTAACAATCCAAAGAATAACTTAACCTTAACCTAATTCATAAGCATCATATCAACCCATTCTAATCACTTATCATAAATGAAGTCTCATCCAATTTCATGTTAAAATAGTTAACATATCCAATCCATAGCCCAATCATATTTTAATTTATTCTTGGTAATCCAATTGTTATCATATTAGGTTTCCAATATAAAAGACAACACATCATTTCAAGTTTCCTACATCAAGATGTGTCCATTTCTTTATTACAAATCAAATCTTCCCTATAAACTATTTTATCGTTTAGTCAACTTCAAAGAATTTTTATAATTTTTCTACAGTATAAATTACTTTTGTAAGGACACAAATTTTCAATTGAGTCCATATATAGTTTTGGCTCAATTCCGGACAAAAACATTTATTCATAGGATAGTATTTAATTGTAATATTATCAAGCCTATGAAGTGTTTGTTGAAGACGTAGCGGCAAAGAGTATAAAGCTTCATCATCATGACGGTTTTCGTGCCTCATTTCTACGTCATCAACTATGGTTCCATGCTCCCAAGGTATGAATGCAATATTATATATATAGGAGCTTGGAACAAGTTTTATTGGGTGTTAGGTTTAATAAAAACTGTGTTTTATTTTCAGAAAGAATTAATTAGAACTTTAAAATAAGTTTATAAAATTTTCTGGGCTAAAAATCGAATTTTCCAAACTTTCTGGAAGTTCGTTCGATATGTCGTTCGAACGAGTTTTTTCGTTCGAACCAGATGTCGTTCGAACGAGTTTGCCAACGAGGTTCCAGTATAGGCCTATGAAATGTCGTTCGATATGTCGTTCGAACGAGATATCCAACGAGATTCTAACGAGTTCAATCTGGAATGTCGTTCGAACGAGATTTCGTTCGAACGAAATGTCGTTCGAACGAGATGCCAGGCGGGAACAGTTTTTGGCAGTTTTGCACCCACTTCCCCACTTGGTTTGTAACCAATTTTTTCAGATTTTAATATGTGCGGGAATCGCTTTTGATAATCTATCTTTTTCATATCATACAAACTCTTAGAGAGTGTTTTGAGAGCAAAAACAAAAAGAGAAAAAGATCAAGTTTTGAGTGCTATTTTTCAAGAGAAAATATTTTATCACTCTAGTTTTACACCCATATTGTTTATCCAAGTTCACATATATACATATCAATTGCTTGGAGTTTGGCACCGGTTTATCTCTTCCGTTTCAAAGAGAAGTTTTGGTTTGCTTCTACATCCATCAAAGAAGAAGACGATTTGTTGCGATTCTACCCACTTGGAGAAAGGTTCCATGCTCGGGTGACGGTGACCATATAAAGTCCTATCGGTGGATTCCGAGACCGCGGTGGTGTTCCAAGGTTATCCGCTAGGAAGAGGTGTCTACAAGAAGAAGCATCGGGGCTTGAGAGGGATCGAGTCGTGTGTTGTAAGTCTTTTGTCTTGTACTTATAATTCCGTATCTAGTGGATTTGTGGCTAGGGCCGTCCGAGGTTGTTTCCCGTCTTGGGTTTTTCCTCGTACATCGCGGCGTAGTGTAATTGATTTATTTTGTCTTGCAAAATAACGTAGAACGCATGTTTAGAATAATTCAAGATAAAATTCGATTTAAATCATCACACTCATTTAATTTGGTGCTAAATTAAATATTGGGTAAAGTTTATTTAATTCAAGTCATTTGCTAAAATTTGGTTTCGCCTAATCTGCTAATATTGATAAATATGACTTAGGCAAATTCTAGGACTTGGATTAATTAATTGGTTTAAGTGAATATATTAATTGATTAATTTTACTTCACTTGGTGTAATTTTAATTTGATTAAGAAATTAAAATTTGTTGTTTTAAAGTTGAACCATCACTCCGCTTCCGCATCGAGTTTACATAACAAGGAAATAATAATAAATTAACTTTGGGGGCCTCGCGCTACAACAAGTGGTATCAGAGCTTTGATTTAGAAAATCTCGCACTTTCAAATTGGTATCAGAGCTTTGATTTAGAAAAGCTCAACGCTCTCAAAGTGGTATCAGAGCCGGAGCGCTAAGTTATCGCGTTAAAGATCCGTTTTTCGGCTTTTTGTATTTCCTTACCTTTTTAGGTGGTTCAATTTTTTTTATCACTCTCATATTTTTTTCTTCTCAATGGGACGTCTTAATGAAAATTTGTCCAATTTTAATGAAAATAAATTTTTTGATTTTCGAGAGGAATTAAATGGGCTTAACAAATGTAACGAAAATTTAAAGGAATTAAATTTGAGATTTGTCAAAAGAAATAAATTTCTTGAAAATGAAAATTCTTGTTTTAAAGCTCACATTGAGTCTTTGCAAATCTCCTTATCTCAAAAAGATATTTTTCGTGAAAAGCTCATGGACTTACATTCAAATTTTGATATTTTAGAAAAGTCCAAGAAAGAGAGTGAAAATCGTGAAAAGACTCATAGGGACAAGTTTGCTCATATTGAGGGAGAGCGTTTTAACCTTCTAGGAATTATTAAAAATTTAAAGAAGGAGTCCCATAATTTTGAGGAGTCTAATTTATTACTTGAGTCCGAAATTTTAAAATTGAAAAATGATTCTCAAGACTCTAGTAGTAGTTCTAATGGTTCTAGCACATCATGCTCAAATTCTTCCATTGCTAAAGCTAAAACCATTGTTTGTTTTAGAGGGTCAACTTTGTCCAAGGTCTTTAAAAAGGGTCACACCTTAGGTAACATTCCTCGTGTTTACACATGCTTGCATTATGGTAGGAAAGGTCACCTTAGGTCATTTTGTTTTGATCTTAAAAGAAGTCCAAGGAAATCTTTATCTAGCATTTTATTATTCCCTAATCCCCATCATGTTAAATATAAATCTATATGGGTTAGGAAATCATTATTAAATGCGCTAGATACAAGATTTGTTGATTCTCATTTACTATCACATGAAACCTCCCTTGCTAAATTTAAAGGTTGAATGTGTTAGTGTGTTATGCATACTCTAGCTTTTTGTGCTTCATATTATATATCATTGCTAGATGTATGCATGTTTAGTCATTTTCTAGTCATTGCCTCATTTCATATCATATGCTAGAAATTATGACTTGTTTATCCTTTTGTATTATATTTTTTGTTTGAATTAACTGAATAATATAAAAAGATTTTTGTTTATCATTTGTGTTTTATTTATTTCATTTAAGCTTAATGAAAAATACAAATGATTTTTGTTTATTCTTTTGAGTATATATATTTATTTTTGGTGAAAAATGTTAAAAACTCAAAAAGATTTTTTATGTGTGTATTTTAGTTTGACACACTTTAAGTGGCATATACTTGTGTTTGAATTCCATCTTTTACGCTCCCACGTGGCTAGAACTTTTGGTTTAGATTTTCAATCCTTAAAATGTTCTTTACCATGTTTTATATGGAGTAGTTGGATTTTGTGTTGTTTAAATGGATTCTATTTTTATATGCCTCTTTTCACACATGCACGAGCTCTTTTGAAATCTTAATGTCACATGTTATATTTGAGCTTTTTGAGGTGTTCTCCTACCAATCTAGTCATCTACATATCTATGACCTAGGAGGACTAGTGCATGTCACAATCCGTTGCACGTGAGCTTTGTGAGATAAAAAAATTATATATCTAAATGTGCACGGGGAAGGGCTCCGAAAGGATGAATTAAATCCTTTGCGATAGTAAGCCACCGTTTATTGGATCTAAAAGAAATACGTGATCCAAAGGCCTAAAAACAGAATATTTGGCATTAAAAAGAAAACAATTGCCAAGGCCTATGTTTGTTTGATATATTCATTCAAAAGCAAAAGAATATATATGCTTATTGAGGGAGAATTGGATGGTATATCAATGGTTTGCACAATGTCCGTTTATCCTAGTTGTCTTTAATGTCATGACTCTATTTGGTTTGTAGAATCATCATCATGCTAGGCTTGTATGCATTATGTATGTTTGTTCATTGAGTTCAATCTTCATATTATCACATGAGGTTATATTTAAATGTGATAAAGTTTTCAATCAAATGAGAACTCCGTGAATGTTTATTAAGTGTTTGGGTCTAAATTTAATTGTTGCTAGTTCACACCCCTACACTTTCGTTTCCATATGACACATTTTTGCCATACGAGTGTGCAAACTTATTGTATTTTGTGTCAAGTGTGTGTTTATATCTATATATATATATGCAAGTGCTTCATTGGTATATTTCTAGTTTATATATATATGATATTTGTTTGTCTTTGTCTTGCTTTCTAGTCCTTCTATGCTTATACTTCATTTTTAGTATCTATAATGGATTAGTTATGCTTTTGTTGCTCATATGTTTTCACGTCTTATCACTTTAAGCTTCAACGTATTTATTAGTTCTTTATCCTTTGCCTATTCCTGAACAAAAAGGGGGAGAGAATGATAGGGGGAGAAATGGTATCTAATCCTATTGTAATCGTACCTTAATTTAGGAGATTTAACTTAGGGGGAGTCGCGACCTTCTTTGGTAGATTGTTTTGATAAATGGGAGAATTAATTGTGGGGGAGTATTTATTTTAATTTCATTTAATACTTTGATATTCCCTATGCGTTTGATAGTTTGCTTAAGTGTGCAAGAATTCTATTAAAGCGGCATCCTTCAATGGCAAAGTGTTTAATCCTTGGGTTGAGTCAAGTTTGGGTGGGTTATGTTTTGAGTCTAGTAGAGCTTGACGGCCCTTTAAGATTTTTGGTTGGTTTTTTGTCCCGGAATAGCCAAAGGGGGAGATTTGTAAGGACACAAATTTCCAATTGAGTCCATATATAGTTTTGGCTCAATTCCGGACAAAAACATTTATCCATAGGATAGTATTTAATTGTAATATTCTCAAGCCTATGAAGTGTTTGTTGAAGACATAGCGGCAAAGAGTATAAAGCTTCATCATCATGCCGGTTTGCGTGCCTCATTTCTACGTCATCAACTATGGTTCCATGCTCCCAAGGTATGAATGCAATATTATATATATAGGAGCTTGGAACAAGTTTTATTGGGTGTTATGTTTAATAAAAACTGTGTTTTATTTTCAGAAAGAATTAATTAGAACTTTAAAATAAGTTTATAAAGTTTTCTGGGCTAAAAATTGAATTTTCCAAACTTTCTGGAAGTTCGTTCGATATGTCGTTCGAACGAGTTTTTTCGTTCGAACGAGATTTCGTTCGAACGAGTTTGCCAACGAGGTTCCAGTATAGGCCTATGAAATGTCGTTCGATATGTCGTTCGAACGAGATATCCAACGAGATTCTAACGAGTTCAATCTGGAACGTCGTTAGAAGTCTCGTTCGAATGAGATTTCATTCGAACGAAATGTCGTTCGAACGAGATGCCAGGCGGGAACAGTTTTTTGTAGTTTTTTGGCAGTTTTGCACCCACTTCCCCACTTGGTTTGTAACCAATTTTTTCATATTTTAATATGTGCGGGAATCACTTTTGATAATCTATCTTTTTCATATCATACAAACTCTTAGAGAGTGTTTTGAGGGCAAAAACAAAAAGAGAAAAAGATCAAGTTTTGAGTGCTATTTTTCAAGAGAAAATATTTTATCACTCTAGTTTTACACCCTTATTGTTTATCCAAGTTCACATATATACATATCAATTGCTTGGAGTTTGGCAGCGGTTTATCTCTTCCGTTTCAAAGAGAAGTTTTGGTTTTCTTCTACATCCATCAAAGAAGAAGACGTTTTGTTGCGATTCTACCCACTTGGAGAAAGGCTCCATGCTCGGGTGACGGTGACCATATAAAGTCCTATCGGTGGATTCCGAGACCGCGGTGGTGTTCCAAGGTTATCCGCTAGGAAGAGGTGTCTACAAGAAGAAGCATCGAGGCTTGAGAGGGATCGAGTCGTGTGTTGTAAGTATTTTGTCTTGTACTTATAATTCCGTATCTAGTGGATTTGTGGCTAGGGCCGTCCAAGGTTGTTCCCGTCTTGGGTTTTTCCTCGTATATCGCGGCATAGTGTGATTGATTTATTTTATCTTGCAAAATAACGTAGAACGCATGTTTAGAATAATTCAAGATAAAATTCAGTTTAAATCATCACACTCATTTAATTTGGTGCTAAATTAAATATTGGGTAAAGTTTATTTAATTCAAGTCATTTGCTAAAATTTGGTTTCGCCTAATCTGCTAATATTGATAAATATGACTTAGGCAAATTCTAGGACTTGGATTAATTAATTGGTTTAAGTGAATATATTAATTGATTAATTTTACTTCACTTGGTGTAATTTTAATTTGATTAAGAAATTAAAATTTTTTGTTTTAAAGTTGAACCATCACTCCGCTTTCGCATCGAGTTTACATAATAAGGAAATAATAATAAATTAACTTTGGGGGCCTCGCGCTACAACAAGTGGTATCAGAGCTTTGATTTAGAAAAGCTCGCACTTTCTAATTGGTATCAGAGCTTTGATTTAGAAAAGCTCAACGCTCTCAACTTTGATATTTCACCCAACATCCATAAACATATTGAACAATACAAATTTAAATTTTCATAATTTTTAAGGTTCATTTGCTATGTGAAGCAAAACATTGAACACCTAGTGTGCATACTTATACCTTTGGGGCAGATTTGATACATGAATTTCAAACTATCACCAAAGATTCATTTCTTGGTATTTTCACATAATATTTGGATATGTTATACATATATGAGTATATCTTCATATTCAACTAGAATTATTCAATTCCAATAAATATACAAAAAGTTATAGGAGTTTGAATACACAAGGTTTCCAATCAAAGCAATATACATGATTTACATATTCAACTTTGCTTAAACTTGCATCTATCCGTACATATACACCAAGTCATGAAATTTCAATAAAAAAAATTAATGATTTTTATAATTTCAATCAATATTACCAAAATAATAACAAGATTTATGCATAGAATTGCCTTAGGGACTTTTTCGTAATTTCTGTAATACCCCGTATTTTTATGCTATATTAATTTGGGGATTTATTAAATTTAATGTGAGTGAATTATTTAATAAAAATTCGAAAATTTATTATGTTATAATTATTAACGTGACGAGAGTTAGTAATTATGAGAAATTTGTTGAATATTAAAGTAATATATTATATTGAATGTCATGAGTGAGTTAAATGACAATTTCGGAAATTTAAGTCGGAACGTGCTCGTGTCGCGTCGGGACTAAATCTTGATAAATAAAAAGTGAATATTTTATAAGTTGCTCGTATGGTCATTTTGAGTGCGCCAACGCGTCCGGAAGGGTCGAGATAGTCAGAAAAGTGTACCCGGGGGTGTAGTTTGGGTCTCGGGGCGTTTTTAGGCCTAATTAGTAACCCGGGAGGGCATTTTGGTAATTTTACCTTTTTGGGTAATTAAACCCACGAAATTACCAAGGGTTATATCAGATATCTGGATTGTCATCTAGGTTTAGAAACTCTAAACACAAGTGACGGCCATAGGAGAGGGAAGAAGAAAGCTCCAAGGCAATCCAAGGCCCCAAAAGTCATCCGTTTGCACCACAACCACCACCACCGCGTAGATCGCGCAACGGGCTACGCAACCACACCAAAAACATCTGCAAATCAGAACGTCGAAAATCCCAGGCAAGTGTTTATATTGCTATTTTTGTTGGTGCAATTTCCATATTAGTTTAGGAATGATTAGGGATGAAAAATGTGGAAGAAAACCCAATTTGTGTTAGGAAAATCCATGTAGTATTGGTTTATATGATGATTCTGGAAACCTTGCCATGTAGAGGACTTTAACCACGAAATTTTGATGATATTAAGAAAGAAATTCTGGAGAAAGATTTGTTAGAAAACTGTTTAAGAAAATTCTAGGGTTCTTGATAATTAGATGTAATTTTGGGTGGAAATTCCATGTTTAAATGATGAATATGTACATGCCTTACGTTAGAAACATCTGGTATATTGTTATAATGTTAGTAGTAGAATTCTTGGGGCGTTTGGGGTTGGAAAACATGGATTTGGGTGAAGAAAATTGGTAGAACCCGTAACTGTAATTCTGCAGAAATCAAAATACCTGCTTGATCGATCGATCGAGCATAGAGCTTCGATCGATCGAAGGTTCGATCGATCGAGTCCCAGACCTCGATCGATCGACCCCTCCTGGAAGACTCCTATTTTCCTTGTTTAATTAGTTAAACTAAATTTATCGTGAAATAATTCTTGGGTATTCTTAATAAAATGTTTTGGGAGATAGGAAAGACCAGTAGAACATGTGAATAAGTGTTGGGGACTTTATTATAAGACGAGAAGTTTACTTTTGCGGTAATTATATAATGAACGATGAAACTACGTATTTCAAGTGAGAGATTACGGCGAATAGCTACGATAGTGAATAGAGTTATACCTACTGAATTTTCTACTTGGAAGGATAGAGTCCACGAGTGTCACGTAATAAGTGAGAAAACTCTTCGAGTTAAGGTTAGAGATGAAACCTTATACGTAATACTAATAATATGAAATTAAGGATAAATGTTGTAATTATGGGTGACGAGAGGAACCTATATTAATATGATAAAAGTGGTGTATTTATATGATTGTGTGTACATATATTATATACATGTGAAAACATACCGCGCTACTTGCTATCCTTGAGGTTACCGCGCTGGGATAGTCTTATCTCGATGGGACCTATATGGGGGATATTGACTTGTACCCTAGAAGATAGATATCCTTGGTACAGGCTATCGAATTGATAGTTCAGATGGTCCTAAGAGACGCGAGTATGTGCCATCCTCTTAGAGACTTGCAATCTATGCTTCGCCTCGATATTGTTTGTGTATGTGTTAATACAGTTCGAGAGTGATTATGAACTTGTATTCCCCTTGATATGAGTGGTATGGGGTTTGGATAGTAGAAGTATGCACGCACCATACTTTTATTTGGGGTGCTGTTATTATATATATATTATACGAGTAGTTAATATATATATATGAGATTTGGAAACTTGAAACTGCCTACTGTGATTTGATAAGTAGGGCATGGTTGATGACTCAAATGGTAAATACTTGTTTTGTGAAAGTATAATGTGACATTGGGAAACTTTTTAAATTAACAAAGCTAAAACGAGAGTTGTGTTGCTAATTGGAAGTATCTTTTTAAACAATAATATTGTTCGGTTTTGAAATCTTATGAGTAAGTTAAGATAAGCTAAATTATTGGGAAGGCTAGTATGATAAAATGATAAGATAACCCGTTGGGAAGGTTAGTACGATAGGCGTGCACATTAGAAGAGAGGTGAGAATTTCTCAAGAGAGTGTCGCTCTAATATGTTGTTGCATTGGACTGTATCAATTTAAATACTTGCTAAACGTATTTTAAATCAAACACACTTTCGAGCTCTGACCCGTTTTTCTCTCTCTCTCTCTCTCTCTCTCTCTCTCTCTCTCTCTCTTGTATATATATGTATGTATTACAGGTGCCCAGCCACAGGGGCGTCTTGCTTAGGATCTCTTGGAAGGAACGCGCTGCAGCTTAGGTGGGAGTTGCAGGTCTCTTGATTAGACGACTTCGTTCATTCGGATCCACTCTTAGTACTTTCATTTAGTTGAGCATGTGTAGCTCTTTCCATTATTTCGTTGTTATTGGACATTTGTATTTCAGTTATTTCCAGTATTGTTACTATGGGTTTTATTCAGTTTGATTGTGTTACTTTATATTTCGCATGTTGACATTCGATTGACGAATGTTTTAAATTAATTGGACTATATTGTAGATATTTAATGTGGTGTGATTCTTACTTATTGAATGTTGTTAATAAAATAAATGATTTTTTTAAATAAAATTTGGAAAGTATGTATGAAAATGGTTTTGACATTTAGCTAATTATTTAGGGTGTTAAATTGGAAAATTTATTTTTATCGACAGTGATTCTGAGAATGAACCAACTGTTTACCTTGATTTAATTTAATAAAGGAGTGATCGCCCAGTATTTAATTAGGCAGGGTGTCACAGGTGGTATCAGAGCATCGGGTTCTAGTGTCCATAGGATCTGTACGGCTTATTTCGCTTTCAGCTTAACGTTGTTGCTATAGAGCCCTATTTTTAGGATTGTTGTACTCTTGTCTTACGTTTAAGTCTTCAGCTATTTGAGATTTGATAATAACTGTAGACTAATAAACTTGTTCACGTTTCAGATGCCTCTGAGACGTGCTCTGAAAGATAGGCGTGCCCAGGCCGAACAGGCAGCAGTTCCGGCACAAGGCACGATGAATGCAAATGAAGTAGCTGCCATTGTTGCTCAGGCGGTGAATGCCGCACTAGTGGTGGTTCAGCAGGCTCCACCCCAGGTTCAGGCAGTGGCGTCAATACCAGCACAGCTTCCATCTGCATGGGAGAGGGTTCGGGATGCTTTCCAGAAAGCGCATCCCCCTGAGTTCTCTGGTAGCTCCGATATTGTCACAGTTAGCCAATGGAAGAAAGACATCCAGCGGCACCTCCGTATGTATGAGTGCACTGATGTGCAAAAGCATTTATTGTCTTCCTTTAAGTTGGTGGGAGCCGCATTGCAGTGGTGGGAATCCACTACCACTTTGGAGGAGAGGGACACGATCCCTATTCAGTTATTCTGGGAGCGGTTCGACCGCAAGTATTTTCCACCCGCAGTGCAGACTGAGATGAGGCAGAAATTACTGAATCTGAAGCAGGAGAGTCTTACCGTAGCAGAGTATGAGGAGGAGTTCACGAGACTTCTCACCATTGTGCCAAATGAGCCACCTACTGACAGTAAGAGGATTATGTTGTTTGTCGACGGGTTGGCTTGGAGGATCCGTCAGCACCTTATTGGGAATTTATCTCTGAGTACTTTCACTAATGTACTCAATGCAGCATTACTACATTGCCAGGATCACCGCTTCCATCTTCAGGGAAGCAAGAGAGCAGGAGAGTCCAGCCAGCAGGGCAGGGCCGGGAGTAATAGTGCCAGTGGGGCACCATCTCAAGGACAGACTCGTCAGCACGAGCAGAGTTCCCATCAGGGGGACCCTGCTAAGCGATTCCGTTCAGGTGATTCTAGGCAGGGATTCGGGGGTTTTAGGTAGGGCCATCAGGGCCAGCCTAATCAGCAGGGCCAACACCGGCAGCAGCAAGGCCAGCAGCGTGCTAATCAGGGCCAACAGGGCCAATGGCGGGGAGGTAACGGCCAGCAGGGTCGTGGTCAGCAGGGACAGAGGGGAGGAAACTTCAAAGGCCGATGTTTTGGGTGCGGTAAACATGGCCATAGGCGTCAGGATTGCCCAGAGGGCGATAGGGCCCCACAGCAGCAGGGAGCCCGTAATGAGCCACAGAGACCACTTTTTCCACCTTCCCTCCTAGCTCCAGCCCAGGTGCCAGCCCTACCAGCCATTCCAGCAGCTCCAGTGCAGCAAGGGCAATTACAGTACGGATGTGTCTATAACGTCCACCAGGCAGCAGCTCCACAGGCAGCACCCGCGATTGAGGGTATGTTTCCTATCCATGGTACTATGGGTCGGGTTTTGTTTGATACGGGGGCAACACATTATTTTATAGCTATGCATTTTGCGAAGGCCTTAGGGTTGTTAGCCACAGCTGAGAGCACAGTGACGTGTGTGGACTCACCACTGGGGAGTGGGTCACTTATTTTCTTTATATGCCGAGGAGTGGGGGTAGAGATTGGTAACTTGGTATTACCTGCAGACATGTTAGTCTTAGACATGCACGAGAATGATGTGATTATTGGTATGGATTGGCTAGCAGCTTATAGAGCCATGATTGATTGCTTCGGTGGGAGCATTATTTTTGCCATTCCGGGGCAAGAGATGTTTGTGGTGGCGATGCCTCGCCCAGAGGGAGGCTCGACCGCTCATTTGTATTACATAGAGGAGGATACCTCTAAGGAGGTTATGATTCCCTTAGACTCGATCCCAGTTGTCAGGGAGTATTCTGATGTGTTTCAGGAAATACCAGGCCTACCCCCCAGTCGAGAGATAGACTTTGTTATAGATTTATTGCCAGATACGAGACCTATAGCACGCGCACCGTACCGTATGGCTCCGACAGAGATGCAAGAGCTACGAGATCAGATAGAGAAGCTGTTAGGTCAGGGATTCATTCGTAGGAGTACCTCACCTTGGGGCGCTCCAGTTTTGTTTGTGAAGAAGAGAGACGGTTCACTGAGATTGTGTGTGGACTACCGGGAGCTGAACAAGGTCACGATACGAAATAAATATCCATTGCCTCGAATCGATGATCTGTTCGACCAGTTGAGGGGAGCAACTTTCTTTTCGAAGATAGACCTGAGGTCGGGGTACCATCAGCTACGTATTAGGGAGCAGGATGTTTCGAAGACTGCTTTCTTGACGAGATATGGGTCTTATGAGTTCCGGGTGATGCCGTTCGGACTCACAAATGCTCCAGCCGTTTTCATGGACTTGATGAACCGAGTATTCAGAGAGTTCTTGGATCAATTTGTCATCGTTATCATAGATGACATTTTGATATATTCACACTCCGAGGAGGAGCATGCCGAGCACTTGAGGCAGGTTCTTCAGACTCTACGAGAGCATCAGTTGTATGCTAAGTAAGAGAAGTGCGGATTCTGGTTGCGAGAGGTACAATTCTTGGGGCATGTTGTTTCTTAACAGGGGATAGAAGTTGACCCGAGTAAAGTATCAGCGGTGAGGGAGTGGGGACAGCCCACGACACCGACGGAAGTGCGTAGTTTCTTGGGGTTAGTTGGTTACTACAGGAGATTCATTCGTGGATTCTCTAAAATAGCGGGTCCCTTGACCAATCTGACTCGCAAGGGAGTACCATATGTTTGGGATGACGCTTGTCAGTTGGCTTTCGACGAGCTAAAAGACAAGCTTACTTCAGTGCCAGTCCTTGCATTACCGCAGTCGGGTATGGAGTAACTGGTTTACACCGATGCGTCCTTACGGTGACTTAGGGGAGTACTTCAGCAGGAAGAGAAGGCTATAGCTTTTGCCTCCCGCAAGCTTAAGCCGCATGAGAAGAATTACCCCATCCACGACCTGGAGTTAGCAGCGGTCGTCTTTGCATTGAGGATATGGAGGCACTATTTATTGGGAGAGAAATTTCGTTTGTTCACAGACCACAAGTCGTTGCAGTACCTGTTCACTCAGCGAGAGCTGAATATGCGTCAGGGCAGATGGCTAGAGTTTGTGAAGGACTACCAGTTCGACATACAGTATCATTCCGGAAAGGCCAACGTAGTTGCTAATGCGTTGAGTCGTACACCGGTAGACGAAGTAGCAGACGTCTGGAAAGCAAAGTGGAAGGAATTAGGCCACCAGGACGCAGTAGCCCGTTCTTTCATATCTGTGATGTCAGTCACTCCCGAGATTGTTACGAGGGTGATACAGGCACAGACCACAGACCCGTTTTGCCAGGAGCAGATTGTGCGACTTCTAGCCGAGGGTGTTGAGTCCTATTCTGTTAGTTCTGATGGAGGTTTGCGGTTTAATGGGAGATTGGTAGTTCCAGAAGGAGCAGAATTACGTCATGCAGTGATGACTCATTCTCATGGGTCCCGATTTGCAGTACATCTGGGAGGCGATAAGATGTACCCAGATATGAGGAGGCAATACTGGTGGAGTGGGATGAAGAATGACATTGCTGAGTTCGTGTCCAAGTGTTCTACCTGCCAGCTGGTGAAGGTGGACCATCAGAAACCGTCAGGATTGCTTCAGCCATTGGAAGTACCCGCGTGGAAGTGGGAGAGTATTTCCATGGATTTTATTACAGGGTTGCCTACATCACAGCGGGGCCACGATTCTATCTGGGTGATTGTAGACCGTTTTACCAAGGTGGCTCATTTTCTGCCGGTGCGGACAGATTACACCACGGGTCAGTATGCTCAGTTGTTCATCGCTGAGATTGTCAGATTACACGGGGTGCCCCTGAATATTGTGTCAGATAGAGACAAGATTTTCGTGTCACATTTTTGGGAAAGCTTTCAGGAGGCTATGGGTACTGAGTTGATGCTGAGTTCAGCTTACCACCCACAGACAGATGGACAAACAGAGCCTACTAATCAGATGTTAGAAGATATGCTACGCATGTGTGTTCTCGATTTTGGAGGAGGTTGGGAGCCACATCTTCCACTCGTAGAGTTTGCCTATAATAACTCTTATCAGTTCACGATTGGCATGGCTCCATTTGAGGCTTTGTATGGAAGGCCTTGTCGTTCCCCAGCTTATTGGCTCGAAGTGGGGGATAACAAGTTGCTAGGACCAGAGGTAATTCAGGAGAACTCCGCGAAGATTGAGATAATCAGGAGTCGCATTCGGATAGCCCAGGACAGGCAGAAGATCTACGCCGATGCGAAACGGTTCTTCCGGGAGTTTAGTGTGGGGGACCAAGTGTTATTGCATGTATCTCCTATGAAGGGAGTGATGAGGTTCGGGAAGAAGGGGAAGTTGGCTCCGAGGTACGTGGGACCATTTCCCATCATCGAGAGGATTGGGCCGGTTGCATACAGGTTGGGACTTCCAGAACATTTACATCGCATCCACGATGTATTCCACATCTCGTCGTTGAGACGATACCTTCGGGATGATATGGCCCATACTCACATTGCGATAGATGAGATCGACTTACAGCCTGATAGCTCTTACGAGGAGAGACGGGCTATCCTAGACTATAGTGAGAGGAGATTGAGGTCGAAGATAGTTCCACTTGTGCGGGTCCAGTGGGAGCATCATAATGTGGAGGAATCCACTTGGGAGCGCGAGGCAGATATAAGCGAGAGATATCCACAGTTGTTTTTACCAGGTATGCCTTATTTTTCGAATTTCGGGACGAAATTCCGTTATTAGGGGGGAAGTATGTAATACCCCGTATTTTTATGCTATATTAATTTGGGGATTTATTAAATTTAATGTGAGTGAATTATTTAATAATAATTTGAAAATTTATTATGTTATAATTATTAACGTGACGAGAGTTAGTAATTATGAGAAATTTGTTGAATATTACTAATGAGCAAAGTAATATATTATATTGGTTATATTGAATGTCATGAGTGAGTTAAATGACAATTTCGGAAATTTAAGTCGGAACGTGCTCGTGTCGCGTCGGGACTAAATCTTGATAAATAAAAAGTGAATATTTTATAAGTTGCTCGTATGGTCGTTTTGAGTGCGCCAACGCGTCCGGAAGGGTCGAGATAGTCAGAAAAGTGTACCCGGGGGTGTAGTTTGGGTCTCGGGGCGTTTTTAGGCCTAATTAGTAACCCGGGAGGGCATTTTGGTCATTTTACCTTTTTGGGTAATTAAACCCACGAAAATACCAAGGGTTATATCAGATATCTGGATTGTCATCTAGGTTTAGAAACTCTAAACACAAGTGACGTCCATAGGAGAGGGAAGAAGAAAGCTCCAAGGCAATCCAAGGCCCCAAAAGTCATCTGTTTGCACCACAACCACCACCACCGCGTAGATCGCGCAATGGGCTACGCAACCACACCAAAACCATCTGCAAATCAGAACGTCGAAAATCCCAGGCAAGTGTTTATCTTGCTATTTTCATTGGTGCAATTTCCATATTAGTTTAGGAATGATTAGGGATGAAAAATGTGGAAGAAAACCCAATTTGTGTTAGGAAAATCCATGTAGTATTGTATTGGTTTATATGATGATTCTGGAAACCTTGCCATGTAGAGGACTTTAACCACGAAATTTTGATGATATTAAGAAAGAAATTTTGGAGAAAGATTTGTTAGAAAACTGTTTAAGAAAATTCTAGGGTTCTTGATAATTAGATGTAATTTTGGGTGGAAATTCCATGTTTAAATGATGAATATGTACATGCCTTACGTTAGAAACATCTGGTATATTGTTATAATGTTAGTAGTAGAATTCTTGGCGCGTTTGGGGTTGGAAAACATGGATTTGGGTGAAGAAAATTGGTAGACCCCGTAACTGCAATTCTGCAGAAATCAAAATACCTTCTTGATCGATCGATCGAGCATAGAGCTTCGATCGATCGAAGGTTCGATCGATCGAGTCCCAGACCTCGATTGATCGACCCCTCCTGGAAGACTCCTATTTCCCTTGTTTAATTAGTTAAACTAAATTTATCGTGAAATAATTCTTGGGTATTCTTAATAAAATGTTTTGGGAGATAGGAAAGACCAGTAGGACATGTGAATAAGTGTTGGGGACTTTATTATAAGACGAGAAGTTTACTTTTGGGGTAATTATATAATGAACGATGAAACTACGTATTTCAAGTGAGAGATTACGGAGAATAGCTACGATAGTGAATAGAGTTATACCTACTGAATTTTCTACTTGGAAGGATAGAGTCCACGAGTGTCACGTAATAAGTGAGAAAACTCTTCGAGTTAAGGTTAGAGATGAAACCTTATACGTAATACTAATAATGTGAAATTAAGGATAAATGTTGTAATTATGGGTGACGAGAGGAACCTATATTAATATGATAAAAGTGGTATATTTATATGATTGTGTGTACATATATTATATACATGTGAAAAACATACCGCGCTACTTGCTATCCTTGAGGTTACCGCGCTAGGACAGTCTTATCTCGATGGGACCTATATGGGGGATATTGACTTGTACCCTAGAAGATAGATATCCTTGGTACAGGCTATCGAATTGATAGTTCAGACGGTCCTAAGAGACGCGAGTATGTGCCATCCTCTTAGAGACTTAGAATCTATGCTTCACCTCGATATTGTTTGTGTATGTGTTAATACAGTTCGAGAGTGATTCCGAACTTGTATTCCCCTTGATATGAGTGGTATGGGGTTTGTATAGTAGAAGTATGCACACACCATACTTTTATTTGGGGTGCTGTTATTATATATATATTATACGAGTAGTTAATATATATATATGAGATTTGGAAACTTTAAACTTGAAACTGCCTTCTGTGATTTGATAAGTAGGGCATGGTTGATGACTCAAATGGTAAATACTTGTTTTGTGAAAGTATAATGTGACACTTGGAAACTTTTTAAATTAATAAAGCTAAAACGAGAGTTGTGTTGCTAATTGGAAGTATCTTTTTAAACAATGATATTGTTCGGTTTTGAAATCTTATGAGTAAGTTAAGATAAGCTAAATTATTGGGAAGGCTAGTATGATAAAATGATAAGATAACCCGTTGGGAAGGTTAGTACGATAGGCGTGCACATTAGAAGAGAGGTGAGAATTTCTCAAGAGAGTGTCGCTCTAATATGTTGTTGCATTGGCCTGTATCAATTTAAATACTTGTTAAACGTATTTTAAATCAAACACACTTTCGGGCTCTGACCCGTTTTTCTCTCTCTCTCTCTCTCTCTTGTATATATATGTATGTATTACAGGTGCCCAGCCACAGGGGCGTCTTGCTTAGGATCTCTTGGAAGGAACGCGTTGCAGCTTAGGTGGGAGTTGCAGGTCTCTTGATTAGACGACTTCGTTCATTCGGATCCACTCTTAGTACTTTCATTTAGTTGAGCATGTGTAGCTCTTTCCATTATTCCGTTGTTATTGGACATTTGTATTTCAGTTATTTCATGTATTGTTACTATGGGTTTTATTCAGTTTGATTGTGTTACTTTATATTTCGCATGTTGACATTCGATTGACGAATGTTTTAAATTAATTGGACTATGTTGCAGATATTTAATGTGGTGTGATTCTTACTTATTGAATGTTGTTAATAAAATAAATGATTTTTTTTAAATAAAATTTGGAAAGTATGTATGAAAATGGTTTTGACACTTAGCTTAATTATTTAGGGTGTTAAATTGGAAAATTTATTTTTATCGACAGTGATGCTGAGAATGAACCAACTGCTTACCTTGATTTAATTTAATAAAGGAGTGATCGCCCGGTATTTAATTAGGCGGGGTGTCACAATTTCCTACGAATTTTTCTCAATTTTTCTCCTCACTTTCTACTTCCCAAGCTTCTCGATTCTCTCTCCTCAAGCCAAAATCTCTCATGCCTGATTTTGGCTAAAGGAGGATGTCATTTCAAGGTTTAAAGTCGTCATAAGTAACCTCGCCTTGGGCCAATCAAAATATGACATGTGTCGCCATATAAAACATAATATGTTTTAAAGCTAAATGACTACTTTACCCCCTATTCGTAATTTCAGCATAACTCCTTCCTCGGACCTTTTTTTATACACCGTTTGTTGTGTTTCAAACTTAAATCATATATCTACAATTATCTAGTTTTCTCCCCAAGTCAATTATCATATTATAGTGTCCAAAACTAGTCCCGAACTTGAACATTCCTACCGAAGACTTCACAAATTTTTGTTTGTGACTAATTCAATATTTCATAAGTTATGAAGGTAGGATTAGACTAAACACAATAACTTAACATTATATATTCTAATAAAACAGTATCCACATCCCATATGGTAAGCATGATTTAAACATGGTTTAGCATAATCATATCCGGGTCATCACACCGTACAAGGGGTCGGGTGAGTTTATGGAGAGATGAGATGTCGCCGCACCCCCAAAGCGCATAGGGTGATTTTCTATATGTATTTTTGAGTCATGTGTTGGTGTCATATAGTGTCTTATTGCATTTTAATATTTTTTCGTTTTATTTTCGCACCTATTATTTCATCTTATTTAGATTTTTGTCCTTTTGATTTAGGACAATGCAAAAGTCTAAGTTGGGGGGTGACGAGTTCGTATTTCTACAACTTCACAAATTTTCTAAAATGCCAAAAAAAATGAAAACTCAGAAAAAACAAAAATATTTTTCTTCAAAATGAACAAAAACTTGGAACTCAAAATTTTCAAAAATATCATTAAAATTCGGTTTAAAGGCTCAAATTGTAAAAACATAGTACGCAAAGCCAAAATTGATCAAAGATGGAAATTGAGCGAACATAGACGACTTATCGAATAAATGTGGAGAGTAACCAACCCGGTGAGATTCGAGCCTATCCTTTTTTGTGAGTTTATGAATCAATCTGAGTTAATAGTTAACTCAAAGTTCTAATTCAGCGTCTAATAAGTGATCGCGATCTCAATACCCCTGTTTTTATCGGTTAAGGGAATAGTGTGTAGTGTTGCCTCGAAAAATGCACTGAGATGTCTCTAAACTTAAAATAATCTCAAAATGGATATGGTAACGCAATTAGTAATTTGGACAATGAAGTAGGCCCTCTTTTGTCACCCAAAAATGTTGGCCAGAAAAGTCGTGAAAAAGTACCCCTTTTTGCAACCAGTTTTGAGCCGAATAAAAAAAATTCCTTTTGTTTGACACCCCGAAAACACGCAATTGGCCCGGAATTGAGAAAAGTGAAACCCCAGTATTTTAGTCCGGAAAGTGCATAAAAAGAGGCAAGAAAACAAAAATAGAAAAATTCTCAACAAAAATAGCAAGAAAAAAAATAGAAAAAGAAGAAAAAATGAGCAAAAGCCGAAAAAAGCACTAATGGACATCACAAGAAAATTTTCCAATTTCGAAATTCTTAGCCTTTCCCAATTTTACCCAATACACTTTACAACCCGAAAAAGTCCTAATCGAGTCCAAATTGCGAAATTGGTTACCGTGTGGAGAGATAAAACACAGAAAAATAATAAAAGAGATTAAAGGTGTGAATTAGAGGCGATGTTCCCATTTCCCTATAACCGTAATCCGATGATGAGATCCATTTACCATAGAATTCCATCTTTCTATTTGTGTGCGTGAACTTGATTCCAATGCATTTACTCTTTATATCACACACACCGAGAGAAATAGCCACACTTTCGAGAGATTCGTTTGTGAGAGCATCCCGAGAGATTTTAAAATCAAAATGAACTTTCGGATAAAGTAACGTAATGGTCAATCGGTGGAAATTTGTTGTTAAATTTATGGATTCGCACACACGCACTATGATTTAAGACTCTTGAATATGAATTGATGATGACTATCTTCTGGAAAAGTTTGAATTATACAATTTTTTATTATTTTGAGTTTTCTTTTAGTCGAATTTTGTGGATATATTCACTGCAAACCCTCACGAGACACAACTCATCCTACTAGGGTAACCTTGGGGTTTAAAGGCTTGTTGCATATGCTAAGTGCAATCGCTTGCCCGCGAAAGTGGTACTCTATCCTAATAATTTGATAATCACGAATGAGTTGTAGTTGAATTTTTTTATACTGCTCGGGACGCAAAAAGTTCTAAGTTCGAGGGGTTTGATTAGGCATAAATTCTTCATATTTATCCCCTTAATTTAGGTATTTTTATGATCCCGTGCACTGTAAATGGCTTGGATCTGTCTCGTATTTATGCTACTAACCCCTTTTGGCAATTATGAAAAGCAAGAGCTTTTCTGAATCAATGCTCTGATACCACTTGTTGGAACATGAGGCCCCCAATTTTTAAATCTTTACTACAAAAAGTAATTTCCTTTTAGATGAGATGCGGAAGCGAGATGGTTCAATTAAAACAAATTAACAAATTTTAATTTCTTTTCAAATTAAAATTAAACACAACTTAAAGATTAAATGAAAATACGTTTTTCACTTAAACCAATTTAACCCAAGTCCTAGAAATTTGCCTAAGTCATATTTTCAATATTACCAAATTAGGCCAAACCAATTTTATCAAATTAAGTGATGACTTGAATTAAATTAACAAAAACAATACCCAAATTTATTTAGCACCAATTTAAGTAAGTAGTAATTAAACCAAATTTTATCTTTTTACCTAAGCATGTGTTCTAGGTGAATTTTGCGAAAGATAAAATAAACAATAAATCACTACGCTGCGATGTTCGAGGAAGAACTCACAATGGGAAAAAACCTCGGATGGCCCTACCTTATGTCCACTAAGTACGGAATTACAATTACAATCAAGATGACATACAACACTCGACTTGACTCCTTTCAAGCCCCGATGCGTCTTCTTGTGACTACCTCTACCTAGCCGACAATCACGGACACCACCGGAACCTTGGAATCCACCAATGAAGTTATAGGAACACCGTCAACCACACATGGTTCCTTTCACCATGTGAGAATGCCGGAGCAAAACACTTATTCTTTTATGGGATGTAGAAGCAAACCCAAACACTCTTTTACGGTAGAAATGAATCCGGTGCCAAACAAACTCTCGAAGCAAGATGTGTATATATATAGATAGAAACTTGAATTAAAACATTGTTTATTGGGTGTAAACTTGGTTTTGTTCTTTGAATAAATCAATTTAAATAACAAACACCAAGGGAACTTTTTATGAAAGAATTAAGCTCAAAAACTCACTTAGAGATGGAAAAAGTTCTTCTAAAAAATCTGATCCCGAAATAGATGTAAACTGTCAAAAGTTAGTGGGGACAAGTAGTGGAAAAATGCCAAAAATGCCAATAACTGTTCCCGCCGAAATCTCGTTCAAACGACATTATCGTTCTAACGAACTATCTAACGAGGTTCCAGCGGCAAGTCGTTAGCAAACCTCATTCGAACGACAAACTCATTCAAACGACAATTTCGAACGAAGAGACATAAAGCTTAAAATTTCATTTTTAGCCCAGAAAAATTATTTTAAAGTTTTAAAGAAACCTTCTGAAAATAAATCTTAGTTTAAAATAAAAGTACACCCAATATAAACTTATTCCAAGTCTCCCTATATAGATATAGAAATGCATTCATACCTTTGGAGACAATGGAATATGATGTTGATGATGTAGAAACATAGCACTTGAAACTCGGAAATGATGAACCTTTATAAGTCTTGGCCACTACGTCTTCAACTCTAGTATGATATAGGCTTGAAGGATGGTCAAGTATTCTATCCTATGACTCAAACATTTTTGTCCGAAATTGAGCCAAAACAACAAGGGACTCAATTGGAAATTTTTGTCCTTAGAGATTATTCGTATTTTGTGTATCTCTTATGTGTTTTACAGGTATTTCATGCAAATTAGTGCGAAAGAGAACTCAAAATGGTGAAAGAAAGCAAGAAATGGGGAGTCAAGGACATTTTTGTAATTTTTCAACATTAATCTGGAGGTGGGGCCAACTAGAAAGTTGAATAGCTTCCAATTACAAGAACAGTGGAAAAAAATGGCACCTCAATCCGAGCTACGGTGAAGAAGTTATGGTCATTCGAAGATGCGAGATAATGAAGAGAACTTTACTCAAAAAATAGGACCGATCCGTTTTCCAAAATAATAGGACCGGTCCGGACCCTAAAAACCTACTGGCTAAAATCACATAGCGGACCGATCCTATTTCTAAAAGAAGGACTAGTTCGGATTTGGACTGGGACCGATCCGATCCTGGACGCACGAACTGATCCGGATTTGAAGGAGGACCGATCCGCTCCTGGGCGAGTGGACCAGTCTGCCGAGGATAAACTTTATTTTTCTGTTCGAATTTGAGAGTTTGATTTAGCTACAACTCTAGATTTTTCATGATGTATTTAATCTCTAGTTATTGTTAGACAAAAGAGGTCGATTAGGAGTTCGATTTTTAGTTCTCTATGTAGGAGTAGAGGGGTTTTGTAGTCAAAAAACCTAGTTTTTCATAAGAAGCATTGCTGTAAGGATTTGATTTTAATATCAGGAATTCAAGTAACATCTTTCCTTTGATTTTCATTGCTCAGTAGTTTAATTGTCGATTTGAATCTGAAATTTTCATTTCACTTAGTTTCTTTAGAGTTAATGTTTTATTCCTTAAAAACCCTGTTTTTCTCTAAGTTAATTATGTCTAGCTAATTTTCTAAGGGTTGGGGTGCATGAACCCCACCCGATGTAATTCACGATAATGTGAAATAGACTTTTGAATTAAAATCTGATATGAATCGTGTTGCATAACTGGTGCAACCGTCGTAGGACTTTTGATCTCATTTTCCTAAGAGCTCCGTCTGGGAAATGAGTGTGGTAAAAATGTTTTTCTTGGTGAAAAAGGTTCTAAAATCCAATTGGCAAATTTAGAAATCTTTCGGAGATTTTTTAGGATTTTCTGGCATTTTTGGGGGACTTTTGTATGAAATTTTAAAGAGGTGCAGATCGGCATGGTTTGAAGGGTTCCAAACGACAGTAGCACAGTCTTTTGGGGTGCCTTAAGCAGGTGGAGGGACAGTATCGATCGGTGGGTGGCAGGGAGATTCCGGTCGGCATGCCTTAATCTCGTATAAAAAGAGGGCAGCTTTTCCTCATTTTTCACAGATTTTCGACGTGCCTTCTTCTGCAATTACCTTCAGCAAATCGTTCTAACGTTCCAAGTCAAAATATTGATAAGTTCTCTAGTAGCGTGATTAAGCATACATTCTTCATATTTATCCCCTTAATTTTGGTATTTTTATGATCCCGTGCACTATAAATAGCTTGGATTTGTCTCGTATTTGTGCTACTAACCCCTTTTGGCAAGTATTTCGTATTTTGTTTATCTATTATGTGTTTTACAGATATTTCACGCAAATTAGTGCGAAAGAGAACTCAAAATGGTGAAAGAAAGCAAGAAATGGGGAGTTCAAGGGCATTTTTGTAATTTTGCAGCCTTAGTCCAGAGGTGGGGCCAACTGGAAAGTTGAAGATATTCCAATTATAAGAACATTGGAAAAAACGCACCTCAATCTGAGCTACGGTGAAGAAGTTATGGTCATTCGAAGATGCGAGATAATGAAGAGAAATTTACTCAAAAAATAGGACCGATCCATCTTCCAAAATAATAGGACCCGTCCGGACTCTAAAAACCTACTGGCCAAAATCACATAGCGGACCGATCCTATTTCTAGAAAAAAAAGGGTTGGTACGGATTTGGACTTGGATCGATCCGCTCCTGGACGCACAGACTAATCCGAATTTGAAGGAGGACAGATCCGCTCCTGGGCGAGCAGATCGGTTCGCCGAGGATAAACTTGATTTTTCTGTTCCAATTTTAGAGTTTGATTTAGCTACAACTCTAGATTTTTCTTGATGTATTTAGTCTCTACTTATTGTTAGACAAAAGAGGTCGATTAGGAGTTCGATTTTTAGTTCTCTAAGTAGGAGTAGAGGGTTTTTGTAGTCAAAAACCCTAGTTTTTCATAAGAAGCATTGTTGTAAGGATTTGAGCTTAATATTTGCCATTCAAGTAACATCTGTCATTTGATTTTCAATTGCTCAGTAGTTTAATTGTTTATTTGAATCTGAAATTTTCTTTTCACTTAGTTTCTTTAGAGTTAATGTTTTGTTCCTTAAAACCCTTGCTTTTCCCCAAGTTATAATTACGTCTAGCTAATTTTCTAAGGGTTAGGGTGCATGAACCCCACCCGATGTAATTCACGATAATGGGAAATAGACTTTTGAATTAAAATCTTATATGAATCGTGTTGCATAACTGGTGCAACCGTCTGTGACACCCCGCCTAATTAAATATCGGGCGATCACTCCTTTATTAAATTAAATCAAGGTAAACAGTTGGTTCATTCTTAGCATCACTGTCGATAGAAAAACATTTTTCAATTTAACACCCTAAATAATTAAGCTAAGTGTCAAAACCATTTTTATACATGCTTTCCAAATTTTAATTTAAGAAAAAGATTTATTTATTTAAAAACAACATTTCTACAACTCTGAATCACATCACAATAAACCAAATAATATAATACATTCGTCAATCGAATATCAACATAAGAAAACTAAAGTCACTAATACAAACTGAATAAAACCCATAGTAACAATACTGAAAACAACTGATATACAAATGTCCCAATAACAACGGGATAATGGAGAGAGCTACACATGCTCAACTGATGAAAGTACTAAGAGTAGATCCGAATGAGTGAAATCGTCTAATCCAGAGACCTGCAACTCCCACCTAAGCTGCAGCGCGTTCCTTCCAAGAGATCCTAATCAAGACGCCCCTGTGGCTGGGCACCTGTAATACATACATATATATACAAGAGAGAGAGAGAGAGAGAGAGAGAGAGAGAGAGAGAGAGAGAGAGAGAGAGAGAGGAAACGGGTCAGAGCCCGAAAGTGTGTTTGATTATAAAATACGTTTAGCAAGTATTTAAATTGATACAGGCCAATGCAACAACATATTAGTGCGTCACTCTCTTGAGAAATACTCACCTCTCTTCTAATGTCCACACCTATCGCACTAACCTTCCCAACGGTTTATCTTAGCGTTATTATACTAGCCTTCCCAATAATTTAGCGTATCTACTTACTCGTAAGATTTCAAAACCAAACTATATTTTTGTTTACAAAGAATACTTCCAAATAGAAGCACAACTCTCGTTTTAGCTTTTTATTAATATATAAAGTTCCTCGGTGACATATTGTTTTTCACAATCAAGTATTTACTATAAGAGTCATCAACCATGTCCTACTTATCAAATCACAGTAGGCAGTTTCAAATTTCAAAATCTCATATATATATTAACTACTCGTATAATATATATAAATTAACAGCACCCCTCATAAAACTATGGTGCATGCATACTCTGCTATCCAATTCCCGTATCGCTCACACAAAGGGGAATACAAGTTCGGAATCACTCTCGAACTGTATTAACATAAACAAAACAACATTGAGGTGAAGCATAGATTTCCAAGTCCAAGAGGTCAGTACATACCCTCACGTCTCTTAGGACCGTCCGACTATCAATTTGATAGCCCGTACCTAGGATCTCTATCTTCTAGGGTACGAATCAATATCCTCCATAAGGCAACACAGGATAAGACCGTCCCAGCGCGGTAACCTCAGGGATAGCAAGTAGCGCGGGTACGTTTTTCACATGTATATAATATATGTACACACAATCATATAAATATACCACTTTATCATATTAATATAGGTCACTCTCCTTACCCATAATTACAACATTTATCCTTAATTTTACATTTTTAAGATTTCGTATAAGGTTTTGTCTCTAACCTTAACTCGGAGGGTTTTCTCACTAATTGCGCGACACTCGTGGATTTTATCCATCCAAGTAACAAATTCAGTAGGTAGACGTCTATTCACTATCGTAGGTATTCGTTGTAATCTCTCACTTGAAATACGCAGTTCGTCGTTCCTTAATTAATTATCCCTTAAACCCAATTATTATTTCATAATAAAGTTCTCAACACTTAATCATAAGTCCTACTGGTCTCTTCTATATCCCAAAACATTTTATTTATAACGCCCAAGAAATATTCCACGGTAAATTAATTCAACTAATTAAACAAGGGGAAAAAAAGAGTTTGCCAGGAGGGGTCGATCGATCGACGTCTGGGCTCGATCGATCGAACCTTCGATCGATCGACGCTCTAGGTCCGATCGATCGATCAAACAAGTATTTCGATTTCTGCAGAAGTGCAGTTACGGGTTTGACTAATATTCTTCATTCAAATCCATAATTTCCAACACTAATCGTCCCAAAACTTATACTAAAATCATGGTAATATATTTCCAGATGTTTCTAACGTTAAGCATGCATATAACCATCATTAAACATGATTAAACAACCTAAAATCTCATCTAATCATCAAGAACCCTAAGTTTTCTTAACTTTTGTTCTAATCAGTTTTCTCCAGAATTTCCTTCTAACATAACATCACAAATTCGTGGGTTGGTCATCTACTTCACATATTATTTTCAGTATATGGTTATAACGATTTCTACATGCAAATCCCTATCAAAAATTGGGGTTTTCTTCCTTAGTTTTCGTCACAATTCAATCCTAAGCTAACATGAATATTGCATCAACGAAAATAGCAAGTTTAAACACTTGCCTGGGATTTTGGTATGCAGGTTCACGGCTTATTTTCGTATGGCTGCGTTCCTCGTCTCGTGATCTACGCGGTGGTGGTGGTGGCGGTGCAAACCGGTGGCCTTTTGGCCTTGGATTGCCTTGGAGTTCTCTCCTCTCTTCTCCAATGGCGGTCATTTGATTTGTGAATGTTCTAACCCTAAGAGGCTGACCTAATGGATGATATAGGTTGGCTGAAATTCGTGGGTTTAATTACCCTATTTTGTAAAATGACCAAAATGCCCTCCCGGGTCACTAATTAAGCCTAAAAACATCCCGAGATCCAAACTAAACCCCCGGGTACACTTTTCTGACTATCTCGACCCTTTCGGACGCGTTGGCGCACTCAAAACGACCATACGAAAAACTTATAAAATATTCACTTTTATTTAACAAAATAAGTCCCGACGTGACACGGGCACGTCCTTACTTAAATTTCCGAAATAGTCATTTAATTCACTTATGACATTCAATATAACCAATACAATATATTACTATGCTCATCCAGTAATATGCAACAAATAACAAATTTCCAATAATTACTAACTCTCGTCACGCTAGTAAATATTTAAAGCAACATTTCGGATTAAAATTAATTTAATTTATCTCAATTAAATAACATAAATCCCATAATTTAAAAGCTATAAAAATACGGGGTATTACATACTTCCCCCCTAATAACTGAATTTCGTCCCGAAATTCGGAAAATAAGGCCTAACAGGTAGCACAATTCTGGATATCCTTTTCCCTACACAAATTAACTACACATTACGGCGCTCAATCACTATAGCCCTTTCCTCACAGTAACATTGTTTTGCATTCTCTTTGGAGACACTTCACATTGTGCTCCCCAACCGACAACATTCGCATAGGTCACGCCTGTACATTATACATTTCATTATCTCACTATCATTAGGAGGCCGCACCACACTACGTGACAAAATACTCAGATCATTCATATACCAAACTCCCATTCTGAGAAAATATTCCGAACATTTGATCACTCTAGCTCGCCTAATACAGTCGTGGAATTCTACCACATTTATCGGAAGTTCTCTTGACCGATCCAAAAATTCTGATTATCTACTCTCCTCTAAACATACAGAAGGAGAATAGTTGAGGTTTTTCCATAACAAAACCTTAATAAGTACCTTGTACACGACAAACAGGTACGAGTGCTTCTACATAGCATTCTTGAAATCATCGTATCAAGATTCCAAAATCTCCTTCACGTGGCTCCACAAATCTTTAATCACCGTGCGCCTATTCCCTGGCTACGGGTGGTACATCCTACTCGAAACGAAACCTTATCTCCGCTGATTCCTGAAATCCCATATCAAAGGTGGGATTTACCAATCTCATCCTGATCCAGGAATTTATACTGCGTCGGACTTTGCACTGGCGCGATCCTTCCTTTCAAAGGAAGTCTGGGGCATACTAGTTAATATAATAAACGATCCCAAAGGAATATCAATCACTTCCTTCTCATCGGCTTAATTCACATGTTCGGGATGAACCCTTAATCTTGTTTTGACGATGGCAACCCATCCAAGAACTGTACCAACTTTATCGACCTCTTCCAATTTCAGGAATTGTCGATAAACACAAAATTCTTTAGTTGATTCTCCGCTTTCAACCAAACCTTACTTACGGGCGGTGCATGCAGAGACTACTCACTACGTCTCGTTAAACATCGATTCTTCCCTTGGAATGTCTCACATTAAGTGACACGTAATACTCCCCTTCCTTCCTTGGAGCATTCCGAGAGTTCCGACCCGTGTTTTTTTTCCCTCTCCACGAAGCGCACTTCTGGATCTCTTATGCCATCCTAACATCATTACTCGTTGTATGCGCAAGTCTCTCTCACACTTGACTAATGACCACTCCGTTCCGGGTGTGCTTCATAACAATTTAGTTCTACCCTATTCCAGGAATACCATTTCTTGAATGGCTTCCTACAGCCTTCCAATCAAGTTAGGGCGTGCTATTCTAATTGCACACTTATGTATGGACTATCGCCCCTCATGTGACGTTTAATCCACTCTATCACTTCCACTTCGTTATACTAGTCCCACAAACTTATAGTTCACACGTCTATTACCACGTCCCTTTGACTTGGACTATTTTAACTGTGGTTAACCAAGATACCCACATTTTTACAACATCCGAACGGCGTGCTACTCATCTGTAGGGCTAACTAAATTCAACGGAATAGAAGGAATAAGTCATTAAAATTCCATGACAACAAAAGAGAACTAATAATTCTCAACCTTCACTAGTGCTTCATTCATCAAAATAATTACAGGTCATCTCTTGTATGATATGAAGTTCTTTTCAGATACTCCATGCTAAAAATCATTTTAACTCTTTATTCACCTTGTGTTCTGTACGCGGTTATGACATTTGGGGTACCTCCAATCACCCTAGAAAATCAAAATTCTTAAATTTCTCCTTACCATCGTTCCACTCCTCAACTCGTGGGGATAACTTTCAATGCTTTCCTGCCATAAAATCCGGCTTCAAAAACCTTAAAACAAAATTCAACTTCCAACTTACATACATAATTACTTGATCCCATTTCGACCAGGGTACCAAACTCGTGGAATAGTGACCAAACGTCTCCCTATTTCCAACCTTACGCTAAGTTTCATGCGTGGGATGTCTCGCAAAGCGAAATCCAAACAAGGAACCCCCTCGATACACTACTACCTAGCTTTGTCGGTCATCGAAATCCGTTAGGTCCTCCGTCCGTGGTATGTACCCCTTTATTCCGTCTCTTGACAGAAAAGTTACAATTCTCCCGTAATTATGCTTAATAAAGAACGTTTCACCAATTTCACTACCGTATTGGTTGATGGTAATAGCATTCCATAAGCCTCGAATACATACAATCGGAATTCTCGAAATTTCTTTCCCTAATAATAGGGGTATAAAGATTAACTCCCACATCTCTAAAGGTTAAATATAACAATGCACTCTTCCTATCACTAAGCCCGGAGTGCTAAACATAATACTGAGTCAAATCTTTTCGCTCAACGGTAAATCCCGATACATACGGAATTATACTAACAAAGTCTATACATACATTGGCATCGAATATCTCGAGCCCACTATCTCCTCCGAAGTCTCTAGGATAGATAATATAAGTGCGAGTCCAACTTCCTTACAGGTAAGCCTCGCCAAAGCAAACATGAAACATGTTGCACCAATGCAACTACTCCAATAGCCTCGCAATAAATGCCCACTATCATACTACCCATTTCTATAACGTTTTAACAAGGATAATATCATACTCGTGTATCGTATCACTACAACGAGTAACTTCAATAAAGTTTAAAACACTGTAATATGCTCATTCATCCCCCGCGGATAGCACCAAAGAAAAAATCCCGTTATACTAAGAGAAATAATCACATAGTGGTAACATTTATAATGATATGCATTAAACTCATCTCACATGCCAATCTAGCAATAAACAAAATATGGTGACTCGCTCATGTCACATAAACACGCCGTATCCTAAGGGTACAACTTATACTTCCATCCTGGCAATCGTTTTGACTGCACAAATGGTTTTCGGACGTAACACGTCTGCCCAAACCAAAACAAAATTACTTTACTCGTTGCCTTTTTACTAGGCACCGTATTCTTGCCCTTATACTTACTTCGGAACATATTATCGTGAGCGATCTCACTTCGCACAAAATACCTCAACACATAATTCACCTATCACCTGTCCTACTAACCCGGTTAGGATTGTCCTTCTCTCGGACTTTAGTAGACTCGATTCCTGTTAGCCATCCCGGTTGTTCCCTTAGCCTTTTTAGGCCATAAAGATCATGCTATTATCTATATTAGTACTTACTGAATTTACCATCGATTGGTAAGAATTTAACTGCCTGAAGCATTTTAATGGTTTTCCTGATGTGCATCCACATCCTTCTGTGGCGCTATACCACCACCGTTGCATTCGGTCTCATTCTCGACTAAATTCTTCGATTCCTTTAACTTTCCCCACAAAGAAGCGTCATCATTTATATTGACAAAATATGACATTGTCAACCTCCGAATCGGTCGCCCATCATAATTTCCTCCTCGAGTATTATTAATTTATTATTACAAGTTGACCTCCCACTTGGAGTCGTTTCCCCCACTTGTATCTACATCCCTCGATACAAAATTCGTTGACGGTTTCGATTCATATTCACGGATGGACCCTTGACATGCCCTTCCTCGATGAGCTCAGGACCACTTTTGCCTCATCCTGAACAGTTTGAGGAAGGGACATACGGTCAACATTGTACCTAAGGTTCTCCCATAGGCATAGCATTCCACTTCTAAAATTGGTGGTTGAATACAACCATTATAATTTCGTCCCGAAAGCCAAGAAAATTTTCTCTAAATTTTCACTTTCGGTTTGCCATACTCCGTCCTATATTTAAGCATATGAATACTTTACCTCATTTGGTAAACACATTCAATTTTCGCGTTTCTAAAATTTCCACTGACAGTCTCTACACGTTTTCGTAATACGTTGGGTAAGTTTACCCTCGCACCTCATTTGGCTATAACAGCATTTGAAAATCCTTGTTGTACCTTAGTCGCCTTTCTAGTCGTGGATTCTCATGCCATAATGGAGGTGACCTCGACTACGGTCATCATCCTCGGATATATTTCATAATTTTCAATTGAGCCCTGCCTCCTGATGTACGCTTAACGGTCCTCTTCTGACATCCTTCATCGCTCGGCACACGCACACATCTGAACGAAATAAGAATTCACTAGTGTATACACATTACAGCAGGAGAACAAAATCTCGTCAAAGGAATCGACAATCCTAAACATAGGGCTCTATAACAAACAAAGCAACGCTAGAAGCATAATTAGCCGTACAGATCCTAAGGACACTAGAACCTCATGCTCTGATACCACCTGTGACACCCCGCCTAATTAAATACCGGGCGATCACTCCTTTATTAAATTAAATCAAGGTAAACAGGTTGTTCATTCTTAGCATCACTTTCGATAGAAAAACATTTTTCAATTTAACACCCTACATAATTAAGCTAAGTGTCAAAACCATTTTTATACATGCTTTCCAAATTTTAATTTAAGAAAAAGATTTATTTATTTAAAAACAACATTTCTACAACTCTGAATCACATCACAATAAACCAAATAATATAATACATTCGTCAATCGAATGTCAACATAAGAAAACTAAAGTCACTAATACAAACTGAATAAAACCCATAGTAACAATACTGAAAACAACTGATATACAAATGTCCCAATAACAACGGGATAATGGAGAGAGCTACACATGCTCAACTGATGAAAGTACTAAGAGTAGATCCGAATGAGTGAAGTCGTCTAATCCAGAGACCTGCAACTCCCACCTAAGCTGCAGCGCATTCCTTCCAAGAGATCCTAATCAAGACGCCCCTGTGGCTGGGCACCTGTAATACATACATATATATACAAGAGAGAGAGAGAGAGAGAGAGAGAGAGAGAGAGAGAGAGAGAGAGGAAACGGGTCAGAGCCCGAAAGTGTGTTTGATTATAAAATACGTTTAGCAAGTATTTAAATTGATACAGGCCAATGCAATAACATATTAGTGCGTCACTCTCTTGAGAAATACTCACCTCTCTTCTAATGTCCACACCTATCTCACTAACCTTCCCAACGGTTTATCTTAGCGTTATTATACTAGCCTTCCCAATAATTTAGCGTATCTACTTACTCGTAAGATTTCAAAACCAAACTATATTTTTGTTTACAAAGAATACTTCCAAATAGAAGCACAACTCTCGTTTTATCTTTTTATTAATATATAAAGTTCCTCGGTGACATATTGTTTTTCACAATCAAGTATTTACTATAAGAGTCATCAACCATGTCCTACTTATCAAATCACAGTAGGCAGTTTCAAATTTCAAAATCTCATATATATATTAACTACTCGTATAATATATATAAATTAACAGCACCCCTCATAAAACTATGGTGCGTGCATACTCTGCTATCCAATCCCCGTATCGCTCACACAAAGGGGAATACA